>OY751354.1:1342500-3742500 GCA_963564715.1 Catocala sponsa | reverse complement strand
CCTTTTCACGCCTAAACCACTGAACCGATCAACCTGAAATTTTGCATATATATACGTTGTCAGGTGTACAGAAACGGACATCGGCTACCTTTCATCCCGAAAAAAATTACTGTTCCCGAGGAAAATAACAATAACATTCTTATGATAATAGGTGGCGCCACGTGTCTTTCGAATCATGATTGAATTATATTATTACAAGCAGAGAACGACCCGAATTGATTGTCAAATTCTAAATTAACGCGAGCGAAGCCGCGGGCAAAAGCTAGTTAAACATAAATCATCGTGGCCAAAAAATTGTCGAAGTTGACGAAGCTACATTTTTGGGTATAACAATCGATAAAAATTGCAATTGGAAATCCCAAGTAAAACACGTCTCTACCAGAGTTAATAGATTTGTATCTTTTCTCCTTAGCCTTTATTATTCCCAAGTCACTTGAGGTCGGCTTTCTAGTCTATTTGACTGGATATCAGTTTTTACACGGAGCGACTGCCATCTGACCTACGCAACCCGAAGGCTAACGATACCCTAAAGCTAGACCAGTGTCAGGATAT
Organism: Catocala sponsa; assembly: GCA_963564715.1. NCBI lineage: Eukaryota > Metazoa > Arthropoda > Insecta > Lepidoptera > Erebidae > Catocala > Catocala sponsa. The sequence continues at coordinate 3,741,948 of OY751354.1, read as the reverse complement.
TAGAGGGCACTGACTGCCCAATAACGACTGCCATAGATGTTCATGGCAGCCGGGACCAACGGCTTAACGTGCTCTCCGAGGCACGGAGCAGGCGATAATTGTCAATCAATACGCACGTAATTTCGAAAAGTCATATAACTTCCGAAAGTTAGAGCTGCGCGACGTGGGTTCTTTGTTTCAACAGTATTTGCTCAAGTGTCTTCTCTGTTTGTTTTACAATGGGAGCGTCTCGGCCGGGGGCGTAGCGGAATAACAAATTTTTCACTGTGGGTGCGTGCCGGCCGGAGGCGTACCGGAATGGGACCCTAACGGCCGGACCCAAATATTTGTAATCGGAGTATTTGTTAAAAAGCATTCATACATTTTCAAAAAGTAAGTGAACATAAAAAAAATTCTATACGAGACCCTAGTAAACTACAGTATAACATGATATCAACTGCTCTGTAGAAAAGAAATAGCAGTTGTATGAGCATACAAGTATTTAACAAAATACCAAAAAGTATACGAGTATTGCCTCTGACACAATTCATACATACATTAAACCAATGGCATACAAATAAATGCATTTACACACTTGCTGAATTTACGTTAGGTATGTAAAGATAAATAAGTATTTGTTGGTGGCAAAAACCCACACTTATGTAGAAACTATTATAATCCTAATTAACCTAGTTATTTTATTATTTGTGTAGCTATGCTCATAATAATACGCACAAATACATATACTATAACAGATTTATACATAATATAATTAATAATGTAACGTAAATAATGATATTACATGTTTTCATTATAATTTAATACAATTTTATAATTCCTTATTCAATATAATTTAATTCATGACATAAATTGACGATGCTAATTAATTAAGGACAATATTTATTTTATTTCATACAGTATTATTGTTATCTTAATGTTATCTTATCTATACAAATAAATAAAATTGAAGTGTCTGTTTGTAATGTCAAAATAACAGCTTTTTATCTAATGCGTATGAAAGTATATAAGGTATATACCTATACGAGAGCATCTATTTTTAAAATTTTTGTCTGTCTGTCTGTCTGTTTGTTCCGGGTAATCTCCGAAACGGCTGAACCGATTTTGACGGGACTTTCACTAGCAGATAGCTGATGTTATAAGGAGTAACATAGGCTACCTTGATTTTAGAAAAAATAGGGTTCCGCGGCAACAAACACTTTTCAGTTAAAATCTATGCAGACGAAGTCGCAGGTAACAGGTAAAAGATTGGCCACCATGACTGAAATTTGGTCTGAAGGATTATTATATTTATCTTATGTAGCTGGGTACCTTACAGACATTCAAAGCACGGGTACAAAGCACGGGTGCAAAGCACGGGTATAAAGCACGGGTACAAAGCACGGGTGCAAAGCACGGGTACAAAGCACGGGTGCAAAGCACGGGTACAAAGCACGGGTACAAAGGCCATCCAGATTTGGAACAACTATTTAAAGATATTTAATTTTTTGTTCCGTGTTATGGAACCCAGCAGTCTGCAGCAATAGCATTGTGGGAGACCGTTGTACTACAATGCAGAGGTCTCGAATTCGATGCCAAGATGCTCATCTCCGACTTTACAAAGTTATGTGCGTATTAAATAGTTAGTTACGGCTCGCTTAACGTTGAAGGAAAACATCGTGAGGAAACCTGCATGCCTGAGTGTTCTCCATAGTGTTCTCGAAGATATGTGAAGTTTGCCAACCCGCACTGGGCCGGCGTGGTGGACTATGGCCTAACCCTTCTCACACTGATATGAGGCTCGTGCCCAGCAGTGGGACAGTTTAATACTGATATTATTATTGAAACCATAACCCTCGGCGCAACAAGAATACGTCATTATGTTCTATAAATATATACTTAAGTACCTATTTCAAATATATTTTTCCTTAGCAAAAACTCATCTACGTTCAACATACAAACAGTTTAATTTTCGTTCAGATATCAATGTGTATTTATATAAGCCTTCTGTATATAAGAAGCTTCAACTTCTGGTTATTATCAGAATGTTATCATAATAGCTATAACTAAATTATGCCCGCGGCTTCGTTCGCGTAAATGTAGGATATTTGTAGGTTATGTTTATTACTGTTTACTGTAAAGTTTCAATACCCGAATGGGTAACTGTTGATTCTAATATTATATAACACCATTGTACACACAGTTTTATGCAATAAATATATGTCTATGTTTATGCTAATTTTCTATTCCTAGGAAACAGTCCTTTTTCTGACCGAAAGGTACCCTACGTCCTTTCTGTATTACTGACAACAAAACTTTATGATGATCGGTCGAGTAGTTAAGGCGTGAAAGTGTAACAAACAAACTCACATTCGTATTTATAATATTAATTAGGTACATATTATTATTATATGAAACCGCTAGCTGCAAGCGTATTATTATCTATACATCAGAACATATAGGTTACTGAAAAAACTATTTTAGCATAAATCTACATTAACGCGAGCGACGCTGCGAGCACAATCTAGTAATATTATAAATGTGAATGTGAGTTTGTTTATTTGTTTGTCACGCTTTCACGCATTTCACTCGACGAATCATCATAAAATTTCGCGTAAGTACACGTTGTCAGGAGAACAGAAAAAAAACATAGGGTGACTTTCATCCAGAAAAAAGTAGTGTTACTATTCTTACCTAACCATTTACGCGAGCGAAGCCGCGGGGAAAATCTAGTATTATTAGTAAATGTTTTAGGTAGAAAACGTGGTAAGTCAATATGGCTTACCACGTTTTCTACCTAAAACATTTATGGACAGAGGACTGTCACATCTTCAAAATATTCTTTGTGTCGTTAAAAATTTGTTATAACGTTCAATCATTTCTCATTAACTTTGATACGTCCACGCTTCTAAACAAACAATGTTATGACTCAAATGGCTGGCTGTTTCACGACTATACTGCTTATCATCTAGGCTTCGACTGACTTTTGACTGGTTATAACTAGGATTTACTGATCTAGAATCTAGGGAGCGAATACACATAAAAAAGGTCATTAAAGACAATGTATTCTGCAGTTAGAGTACGCAATTAAGGCTTGTTACGCTTTCACGCCTTAATTACTTGACCGAGCATCATGAAATTGCGCACACACGTTGTCAGGCTTCCAGAAAATGACATAGGGTATCTCTTATCCAGGAAAAATCCTTGTTACTAACCTAACCTAACCTCTATTTATGCGAGCAAAGGCGCGGAGCAAAACAAATGCGAATGTGAGTTTGTATGTTTGTTACTCTTTTACGCCTTAAACTCTTTTACGCCTTAACTCCTGGACCCATCATCATAAAATTTCGCATACTAGTTGTCAGGGCTACAGAATTGGACATAGAGTACCGTTTCATCCAGAGTACAGTTTCATTCAGGAAAAAATACTGTTTTCGCATGATAGACATTAAATACGCAACGCGCAAGCGATGCCTCTGGTGTTGCAGACGTCCATAGGCTACGGTGACCACTTACCATCAGGTGAGCTGTATACTTGTTTGCCACCTTAGTTGTATAAAAGAAAAAACAACTTAGAAACGGCAATCCTAATCCTAATCCTAACTAATATTATAAAAGCGAAAATGAGTTTGTTTGTTTGTTATCTTTTCACGCCTAAACCACTGAACCGATCATTCTGAAATTTTGCATATTCATCCCGAAAAAAATTACTGTTCCCGAGGAAAACAACAAAAACGTTCTTATGATAATAGATGGCGCCACGTATCTTTCGAATCATGATTGAATTATATTATTACAAACAGAGTACGACCCGAATTGATTGTCAAATTCTAAATTAACGCGAGCAAAGCCGCGGGCAAAAGCTAGTATATAATAATTGAACACGGGACCACATACTCCGCAGTCACATTCCCTACCGCTGTGCTACAAAGGCATTTATATAAAAATTTAATCGTGCAATGCCACTTCTTCTAGTGACAAGCGATTAAATCTAAAACAATCGCAAACAATATCTAAAATCAACAACAATTAAAGTTTTAAAAGTGTGCATGGCTCAGACAATTACATTTAGCCTGTGGCCGCCGTCATCGATACACGTTCTAAAACGTGTATTGTTTTCTCGTTTTATTCCTTATCTGTGGCATAGCGTCTTTGGCGGGAAAAACGGCAAATTGTTGTAAGTTTTATTATTTTTTTTATTTAACTTTTAAATACATTACTACAATAAACTAACTTAGACGTTTTTATATATTTTTATTTTAATGTTTAATATTTTCTTTGTTTAATGTTTTTCTTGTTAGCCGTAATACATACTTTGTAATTACTGCATATTATAAAACAAAGTCCCTCGCCGCGTCTGTTCGCGATAATCTCAAAAACTACTTAACGGATTTTCATGCGGTTTTCACCAATATACAGAATGATTTATGAGGAAGTTTTAAGTGTACAATTTGTTAAGGTTCTGTAATTACCCGTGCGAAGTGGGTACTAATTGCTAGTATCCTTTATATATATTAAAAAATTGCTGCCGTCATATGTTTGTGGTCGCAAAATTCGACAAGAAATCGATGAATTTAATTGATTTTTTAACACAGTCTTGCATTTACATATAAAAGTGATTTTATATAATTTTAACCCTAAGATTTATTTCGTTTACTATTTATTTATATTCAAAGACATTAAATGAAACTAAGCAAGAGTGAGGCGTAGTCCGCTGACTCCTTTGAATTTGACCTTTTTAGTATTTCTTTTATATATAAGTATTTTTGTGTTTCCTTCATCATATAAAATTTTATCATACCCAATCTTCATAAAACTCCTCCGTGCGCGCAATATGCTTTAAAAATGTATATATATATATATATATATATATATATATATATATATATAGTGTGAAATTAAAATACAATAACAGTTTTTCTGACACGGGAGTCTATCTATATATATATATATATATATATATATATATATATAATTTCCGTGTATTAATAGAGATTAATTATTACATACATTGACTGCAAATATGGCGTAGTGGTTTTCTGTGGTTGTCTAGCTTAGTGTCGTGGGTTCGATCCCCGGACGAGACAAAAATTGCGTGATCTATTAATAGTTGTTCCGAATCTGGATGTTATTTGTATCGTTGATTGAATGTTCGTAAAATTCCTCTAATAACATATATATATTTTTTAAATATGTATTATACACTAATATAATTACCCGATGCCTCTCACTCTTACGGCATATCTGTGCATGTGGAGACTCGACATAGACTCCCGTGTCAGAAAAACTGTTATAGTATTTTAAAACGAAGAAAGTGTAAAATTAAAACTAAATAGTTTTTATAATTTAAATAGCTTAAATTGAAGTAAACATTGTAGGCACGTTACAACTATGTAACCTCAATATTTTATATATACTTACGACCTCAATAGTATCGACTCAATTGTGCTGAATATTATTTAATAAGTTACTTAGTCATATATTACTGTTTACATGTGTGTATATGTGTATACTCACATACTTCGTCCGCGTAGATTTTAACTAAAAAGTGTTTCTCCGCGGAACCCTATTTTTTTTCTAAAATCAAAGTAGCCTAACTTACTACTTATAACATCAGCTATCTGCCAGTGAAAGTCCCGTCAAAATCGGTTTAGCCGTTTCGGAGATTAGCCGAAACAAACAGACAGACAGACAGACAAAAATTTAAAAACTAGATGTTTTCGTATAGGTAGGTGTCTTACATACTTTCATATGCATTAGATAAAAAGCTGTTATTTTGACATTACAAACAGACACTTCAATTTTATTTATTTGTATAGATTACAACGAATTTACACAGAAACAAATTATACACTCAAACCTTCCTCATAAATCACTCTGTATATTGGTAAAAACCGCATGAAAATCCGTTCAGTAGTTATTGAGTTTTGTTTTGTACTACTAAGGTGGCAAACAAGCATACGGCCCACCTGATGGTAAGTGATCACCGTAGTCTATGGACGCCTGCAACACCAGTCATCACTTGCGCGTTGCCTTTAGGAAAGGAAGTGGAAAGGAGAAGGAGCGGGAAGGGGGAAAGGGGGTGATTGGGCCTCCAAGAACATTATCGTGAACAGACAAACAGACGCGGCGGTGGACTTTATTATATGTAGGTAGTGATATATATATCATTGGTCATCTATAAACAATTACATCTATATACACTCAATGCCTTCATCCTTGATATGATGTACTAGATATGCCCCCCAGCTTCGCTCGCATAAATGTAGGTTAGTTTAGTAACAGTTTTTTTGGATAAAAGGTACCCTATGTCCTTTTCTGTACCCCTGACAACGTGTATATGACATTTTATGTTGATCGGTCGTGTAGTTAAGGCGTAAAAACGTAACAAACAAACTCACATTTGCATTTATAATATTAGTTAGGACTGACAATATATGAGAGGCGAGCACTTCATTTATATCGGGTCACGATACATTGATTCGTATTTCAAGGTCTTCTTTAAATAGATATAACTATCAACATCTAAATTCCCTCGGTGGCTCAGCGGCAGTGATTGCGACTCTTTTGGGTTCGATAACCGGGTTGAGCGAAATGGTAAAATATTGTCTATGAAAAAAAATTATACTTCTCCCGTGCTAGAAATTATTTGCGTATCGCGAGGAACTTTACAAATACAAATAACACCCAAACTCGTCGCCAGGGATGTTGCGAATATTCAATTGCGGCGCTTCTGCTTCGATTTAGACATCTGCATCCGCTTCCGCATCCGCAATAATTAACCCGGATGTTAATGCGGATCCAGTTATAGCGTAGGTAGATAAGAAAGAAATCAGTTGTTCAGTAGTACGTGTTTAATTTATGAACCTTTGCAAAACAGGCTTGAACCTGTGAAGGCGGTATCTAATATTGGTGATATTAGATACTTTTTATTAAATAAGAAGAACAATTTTCATCAACATCCACATCCGCAATTGCGGAGCTTCCGCATCGATTTAGACATCCGTATCCGCATCCACGGATGTGAGTCCTCAAATATCCATATCCACGGATGTCAAAAAATCTGCATCCACAACATCCCTGCTCGTAACAACCATTTGTGGATCTCACAATTTTTTGTCCCGTGTGGGATTCGAACTTAGAACGGCGTCCACTTAAACCACTTCGCACGAAAGTGTCCGCACTAAGAAGAGTGAGCTAACACATTACGTTAACATGATAATGTACAATTCTCAATATAAATGAGTGTAATAAGTCAGATGTCATGTTTGCATTGTCTTGCGTCTTAGAGAATAGACTCAAAACTAAAACCCATAATATATGTTTATTTATTTTAAAAAATAAATTTACCTGTTATGTTCAGCTAAGCGAGGACAACAAGTAAATTAAATTATTTGTAACATGCTTTAAAGAGAAATATTTTTGAGAATGAGTTCGAGTTTCAGTTGCTCTCTTTTTAGGGTTCCGTACCAAGGGTTAAACGGGACCCTATTACTAAGACTCCGCTGTCCGTCTGTCACCAGGCTTTATCTCATGAACCGTGATAGTTAGACAGTTGAAATTTTCTCAGATGATGTATATATATCTGTTGCCGCTATAACAACAAATACTAAAAAACAATAAAATAAATATTTTTTGAAGGGGGTCTCATACAAAAAACGTTATTTTTTTGCTCGTTTGTGCTCGATATTGATAACGGCAACAGATAGACGCTTGAAATATTCACAGAATATTTAGTTATATATTCACTATAAAATAATTAAATTAAAATAAAACAAATATTTAAGGGGGGCTCCCATACAACAAACGTGATTTTTTTGCCGTTTTTATAGATAATGGTACGGCGGCACCCTTCGTGCGCGAGTCCGACTCGCACTTGGCCGGTTTTTTCTATGTATTATTACATAATGTTGAGCATTTTCCAGCAGCCATGTTCACGGGGAGATCTAAATAGTTTTTATAATTTAAATAGCTTGAATAGAAGTAGACAGTAACTAGTAAAAGTGTTTAACAATAGCAGTTTAAAAAATTGGTACAACGAAATAAAATGACCGCGCTTTGAGGCGCTCGCCGTCATTTTATTTCGTTGTTCCAAATACAGTCGTATTTTGAAGCACTTTAGGTTGAATTTAAATTGTTACTGAATTAGTCTCTTTGCCGCCACTCCGTCCGTCGGCGCTGACCCTAAGAGTTTGCGTTCCAGCCGCTTTGTAATCTTCTACGATTATATTATAAGCCTCGATAAAATCCGTATAAATAAAATCAGGTCTTTATATAGGCTGTCGCAATGCTGGGCACGGGCCTCTTCGCAGAGTAAGAAAGGCCATTGTCCACGCTGGCCAAGTACAGGTTGTCAGACTTCACGTATTTTCAAAAACATTATAGAGATCTCTCAGACAGGCAGGATTCCTTATGATATTTTCCTGCTCCGTTAAAGCAAGCAAAATTACACTCATAGCCAGTTGCACTCACTGATCGGTAAACGATTAGCGAGGTTAAGCAACGTTGGGTGCGGTCAGTCTATAGATGGGTGACCGCTTAGTGGTATTTCATCTGAGCGTCTCCGTGCTTCGGAGGGCACGTAACAAGTCGATTCCCGGTTATTGCCAAATTAACAGCAGTCGTTAAGCCATGTCAGAGGCCTACGGGCGGCTTGAACAACTCTTGACAACAGGTTGGCCACTAACCACACGAAAAGAAGAAAGAATTATCCAGTTTGATTCCAAGGCGCTCATCTCTGACTAGTTGAAGTTATGGGTGAGTTATTGCTGCTATAGTAAAACTCCGTATTTTTTATTTTTTTCTCGTTAACCTTTATTATTCCCAAGTCACTTGGGGTCGGCTTCCTAGTCTAACCGGATTTGACTGGATATCAGTTTTTACACGGGGCGGCCACCTAACCTCTGCAAGGAAGGCTAACGATACCCTAAGGCTAAACTAGTGTCAGGTTATTAGAGGGCACTGACTTCCCAATAACGGCACTGACTGTCATAGATGTTCATGGCAGCCGGGACCGACGGCTTAACGTGCTCACCGAGGCACGGAGCAGGCGATAATTGTCAATCAATACGCACATAATTTCGAAAAGTCTCATAACTTCCGAAAGTCAGAGGTGCGCGACGTGAGTTAAAACCCGAGACCCTCTGCATTGCAGTCTGTTGGTCTTCCCACTGAGCTATTGCTGCTATAGTAAAACTCCGTATAAAATAGTTTAATTAGACCGCGTAACAAAAACAATCACGAAAACGTGGCCATATTGCGAAAATCCGAAACGTCAACATGCTTGCGTAACTGTTTATCAATGTAATTAGATACTGTCATATATGACGCAGAAATAAATTGTTGAACAAACGACTTTATTTATTTTACTTATTGTACGTGATAAATAGGATTTACGTATTTTATTTTTACACATCTACAGTGGTAAATAAGTTACCCGTTATGGTAAATAGTTATACCCGCTATAAATGGTTATACATTACCAAGTCTACATAGCAACTGTTTTGTCACCATTAATAGTTTTTATTACGTACGTGTCTGCACACTCAGATGGTGTAGGGCTAATAGTCGATGCCACCGTAGCAAAGGTCGCGGGTGGGAGAACGGGGATCTCCTGCCCGCCATCCATTGACTCGGAGCGACGACGCCATCTGTGCCGGGGCGTCGCCCAGGAGTCGTCGCCCGCAGACCTTCTCCTTTTCTGCATTGGGCCCTGCTGGGTGGGTCCCTGATGTAGTTATAGTTCCAGTGACTCACCCACCTCACAAAGCAGAGTGGCACACCGTGGTGGTTTTAGTCGGTAGGCCCGAAGTTTCGGGAAAGCTCGACATAGCCCTCTCACCTCCCCTTGTGGCGAGGGGGTATGCATAAGGAGCATATCCGCAGTAGGAAAAAAAAACGGGGTAGAAGTCAACAATGCCAATGCGCTAAGTCTTGGGTTCAAATCTTGCAAGGGACTATTTATGTGTTCCACAAATAAATAGTTGTTCAAAGTCTGGGTGATCTTCGTGTCCGTTGTTTGAATGTTTTTTAAGTCACTAACACCGGATTTCTTCCACGGGAGTTGTCTTTTTTAATTATATAAAACGTCTATTAATATGCCAGAAAGGGTAAGCGAAAGAGTATTTTAATTATATAAAACGTCTATTAATATGCCAGAAAGGGTAAGCGAAAGAGTATTTTACGTTTAGACTTCATTAGCTGGCCCTAGGTCAAATGTAATAGGGATCGAGCCTACTGCCGGGCCGTGACTCGGATACTTTTTTTGACCGCGTGTTGCCGTGTGAGAGTTTCTTTACAGAAAACCCAATAATAAATTGTCCAACCCGGGAAGCGGACCCGAAATCAAATGCACAACTGTCGCATCTCTGAGGATAGGGTGGAGAGTCGAGATTTGGGGACAAGACCTGTCTATAACTGGTCCCGGAAGGTGCTTTCGGGCGCTGGAAGGTACAGCGGCTCTCCTAATAAACCGAAAGGTAGGTGTAGGTGAACGCTATATCATAAACTGGACTAGTCATAGAGGAAGGGTGGTGTCGCATCTACTGCCGCTGCGCCACCAAGGCAAGATTTTGCCCGTGACTCCGGTCGCGAAAATGTAGGTTATATCAAATTTCTATAAAGTTTTTTTCCTGGATGAAAGATAACCTATGTCCTTTTCTGTACCCCTGACAAATGTATGCGAAATATCGTGATGATCGGTCGAGTAGTTTAAGCGTGAAAGTGTAACAAATAAACTCACATTCGCATTTATATTTTTTTAATTTGGAAGTGCAATAATCACATTTTATACAGACTTAAGCATGTCTAGTGCCGAAGAGGATGACAGGAGGTTCTAGAAACAGAATGGAATGTAGGGTATGGCATGTAGGGTACGGCATGTAGGGTACGGCATGTAGAGTATGGTATGTAGGAAATGGCATGTACAGCAAACAATTTGTGCTTTTGGCTACAATCGTAGTTGTTGGGTATAAAGAGTCGAGACAACTCACGCCGGGCGAAACGGATCTCGAGTCTTTTGCGCTCACTCATAGTTCGCATAAAAAACATTATACACCTAAACCTTCCTCATGAATCACACTGTCTATTGGAAAAAATCGCGTGAAAATCCGTTTAGGAGTTTGTGAGTTTATTGCGAACAGACAGACAGTAGATATAGTAATGATATTATTTTCAGAATTTACTTACTGATAAACAGATTACTGTAACGACTTATAAGACTAATTATGACGCTTATATCTTTATCATTATCACATAATAAGTAAGACCTTAATTACACCGTTGACTTAATATGTATTATGTACTAAAGCATTAGTTCCCAAAGTGTTCAGGTGGACCCCCAGGGGTCCACGGGAGACTCGACGGGGGTCTACGTTGGCGTGTAAAAAAAATGGAGGGCTACGAAAAAATTTATTTGCTTTCGATGGTGAAGAATTAAAATGGCTTGACTTCACCTATCAATATAGACAGATAATATTTTAAGAAGCTCAGCAAAACTTGCATATTCCATATTCAGTACCAGTGGTCTCCAATTTACCGAATTGTCGGTATCGAATTACTAAAAAAATAAAAATGTCAGTCCGTAGAGATTTCATCTAATTTCCACCGGAACCAGCTAAATTTTGAAAGTGGTCTATGAGGAAAAATAGTCTGAGGATCTCTGTACTAAAGGATACAAACCAACTAGATTGTGATAAGCGTTAGTGCTTGCTCTCTAACTAACTAAAATAATTGTTTTTGCACTTGACAACTGCTCGAATGGCGTAGTGGTTCAAGTGGTCGCCTCGCAACTGTTCGAGTTCGATCCCCACACGGGGCAAAAGGCTTCTGTGACCAACATATGGTGGTCCCGGGTCTGGGTGTACGTTGTGTCCGTTATTTGGATGTAGTTATGTCAAGTCTCCCGCGACACAGGAACGAATACAAGTGCGGGAGTCTGTTCAAAAAAATTATAATAAAGACGCACCAATGGCCTGTGGATCGTTGTACTGGCACAGAGGTCTCGGGTTCAATCCCAAGACACGGACATCTGACTTTTCGAAGTTATGTGCGTACTAGATTTTGTCCGCGAGTTCGCTCGCATAAATGTAACTTAGGTTAGTAGCAGTACTTTTTCTGGGTGAAAGGTACGCTATGTCCTTTTCTGTTGACCTGACGACGTGCATACGAAATTTCGTGATGATCGGTCGAGCAGTTCTGGTGTGAAAGCCTAACAATAACAGTCACGAATGTGAGTTTATTAATTGTAATATCAATTAGGATTATAAGCATCTTTAATACATAAACGGTACATATTCGTTGCAAAATATATGACGCACTTGCAGTGTCATCTAAATGCTGAATTTGGGTACGTAAATTTTGCTTAAATTGGTAAAAAGTAAAACTCTACCAATTATGGTGGCGATGCTCGTACAGAAAAGATAAGTTCCCACGTTACCTTTTTATTATAACCTAACTTTGGGCGAAACATATGAAAAATATGAAATCTATACTAATATTATAAAGCTGAAGACTTTCTTTATTTGTTTGTTTGGTTGAACGCGGTAATCTCAGGAACTACTGGTTTACTGGTTCCTTGGGCAGTCTGCCGCCCGAGCAGCACAGGCCCGAGGGAGGGGCGTAAGCACCCCGCGCGCCCCCCTCAGTGGAGGGGAGGGCTGTACCATCTAGTCCTCCCCCAAACAGCTGGGGCCCGCCTAGTCACGTGGCGGGCCAAGACTTGTCGGTGTCGCGGTGAATGCTAGCGTGAATCCCGTGGCACCGACGCCGGTACCTGAGGAACGTCGTCAGGGGTTTAGTGGGTATGGGGCCGGCCTCTCTGGCTCGAGTCCCACACACCCGCGCCCTGAAACCACGGGCACAACTAGTTACTTATAAAGAAAATTGTGTATCTATTTGAGGCATTGTAACTCCGAAACGGATAAACCGGTTCTGATCTCGTGTTTTTTATTTGAACTGTTATTTTTCTAGAATGTTTTTTTTCATATGCAGGTCATTAGCTAATTTCTAGTTGATAAAAGGATATGAGCAACTTTGTGGATGTTGCCCGCATATCTCTGTGTCCTGGGTCTGATCGATCCGAAATTGTGTATCTTTTTACTTCAATAATATATATTGTAATCTTTGAGACCATTTTTGTAATGTTCTTCGGTGTATTAAATTTTTTTACTTACTATCTAAACCTGTATGTTTGCTGTGGCTCAGTCTGATAGTCCGTTGGACTGCCACGCAGAGGTCTCGAGTTCGATCCCAAGGCGCGCATCTCTGACTTTTCAAAGTTATGTGCGTATTAAATAGTTAATTATCGCTTGCTTTAACGGTGAAGGAAAACATCGTGAGCCCTGTGAAATGTCCACAATGTTCTCGAAAATATGTGAAGTCTGCTAATCCGCACTTTTTTTTTTCTTTTTACGTGGGGAAATGCGCCTGATGCATACCCTCTCGCCAGTAGGGGAGGTGAGAGGGTTATGTCCGGCTCTCCCGTATTTCGGGTCTACGGACCAAAGCCCCCTGCTAACCCGCACTGGTCCAGCCACCGGGCCTGGGTGGACAATGTCCTTACAATTTTCACACTGAAAGAGGCCCATGGCCAGCAGTAAGACAGTATAATACAGGGCTGATATTATTATTATATATTAAGTATATTATTATATCAACGCACTCTTGTATAAAAATATAAAGTTGTGTAAATTAATTCACGTCAATCCATCGACTATTTTTCGAGTTTTGCAGACACAAATATAAGCAGCCTGATATATTTTTACCGACTTCAAAAAAAGGAGGAGGTATTCAATTCGTATGTATTTTTTTTTTATGTTTGTTACCTCGTTTCTTTCGACTGGGTGAAGCGATTTTGATGATTCTTTTTTTATTTGGAAGCTGGTGCTTCCCGTGCGGTCCCATTTAATTTTGATCAAGTTTTGACCATTCGTTTTCGAGTTATACTTAATAATGCGTATTTGGCTACATTGATGATGTTCTCATATTTGGCAAGGTTCACTAAAAACCGAGAAATAAACAAAATTTTAACAAAAAAGAAGCTAAGGTAGGTCAGCTAAGGTAGGTTTGTAACTAATTAAACATGAGATTTCTTACTATAATCATAACATAACATTGGCATGCACAATTACACACATAGACGCAGCACGCGGCGCGGGCGGCTGACACCGACTCCAAAAATAACAATAATTTAACTATTCACAAGAATATGCAATTATTTATTACCTTTTTAGTGCATTTTAAGTTTTAGAATATTCTTTTTCGAAGTCGGTTTTCTTTTTTGTTAAAATTTTGTTTATTATTGATCGACTGACTAGGTTTTGCCCGCGGTTTCACTCGCATAAATGTAGGTTAGGTTAGATTAGTAGCGTCGTCGTCCGCAGGCATTTCTTGCCTGTGTTGGGCACTGCTGGGTGGGTAGCTGATGTAGATTCAATTCCAGCAACCCTGGGTGGGTTCATTCAAGGCAGAGAGTTGGCACACCGTATAAAAAGGTTCATTAGTAACAGTGCCTTTTTTCGGATGTAAGTTACCCTATGTACTTTTCTCTCTCCCTGACAACGGTATCCGAAATTTTATGATGATCGGTCGAGTAGTTAAAGCGTGACAGCGTATAAAACAAACAAACACACTCACATTCGTATAATTTATAATATTAGTTAGGATGACTAAATGCGCATTTTCTATCTGCTTTGTAGCTTAAACATAATCAATATACCTACATACAGTTATATTTCAACTTTATAACATTTGCTATAAGGTTGATTATACTTACTGTCGATATTTATATCGGTTAAATATCATGAAAACTAAACAGCGGCGTTTATACGTTTGATTTTCGACTTTATTTTGACTCAATAAAGACTAATAAGCATTGCACGAAACAACGACATCGCTCTTTTTAGAATTAAACTGACAGTGACTGAGTTGACGAACTAGTGGAGTCCAAAAGAACAACTGTATGTACTCATGGTTGAAAAAGTTCAGCGTAAATTTGCTCGCTGCATATACAAACGTACTTACGGTTACTATCCATTTTTGTACCCGTCCATGTTTGTCTCAGGTATGGTTGGACTCGATACATTGCAACTTAGGAGACAGTTTTCACACTTAATGCATTATTACCAACTACTAAACAATAAGATTGACAATCCAGCGGTTCGGGAGAGCATCTATTTTTATGTACCTGATAGATACTTGCGTGCCTGTGGTCGGCGACAGCATCAACTGTTCGCCTACCCAACACCGAAGCGCTCTTCTCAAGCATATAATAGTCCTACGGCTAGGGCAATAATGCACATAAATAATTTTCTACAATATAGTCCAGATACAGACATATTTTTTGATAAACCAACTGTAGTTGCTACTAATATTATGCGACATATCAATAACCTATGACATTAGAGTATAAGGCGTAGTGCAATAAATGAATAATGTAAGCATATTCAATAGTATTTAATAGCAATGTTCAAAAATAAATATAAGTATTATCTATAAAATTGTAATAAATGTAAATAATGTCAATAAGGTAAGCTCAATTGTTATATTCCTTGTTTAATGTTATTTGAAATGTTTAATGTTGTAATTAAATTTATTAATATAAATAATATAATTTTTGTAAACATATGCATGCAAACGATTTGGTGACACCACTGTAAGTTTGTATTGCTTAATAAATGAATAAATAGACAGATTGTTATAATTACCAGTTTATCTAATAAATGGCGTCACGTGTATGTAGCTGATGTACGAAGATATATTTGGTAGTAATCCTAGATTAAGTACAGTCGGCCAAAAATGTATTGTAGTCTACCACCCTATGGTTCAGGTTCATTTGAACATCATGAAACAACAAGATCGATTTCCAGTTGCAATAATATTATGACAGTGACATTGCTCTCCTTATCATGTACTAGATGTTATTGTTACTGCGCCGCCCCCGTGGGTCGTAGCGTGATGTTATATAGCCTATAGCCTTCCTCGATAAATAGGCTATCCAACACTAAAAGAAATTTTCAAATCGAACCAGTTATTCCTGAGATTAGCGCGTTCAAACAAACAAACAAACAAACTCTTCAGCTTTATAATATTAGTATAGACTAGATATTCCCGCGGTTTCACCCTCGTCTATCGTCACTGCGCCGCCCCCATAGATCGTAGCGTGATGTTATATAGCCTTGGCGATTAAAAAGAGTGGCCATGAGTTTCTTGCCCGTTCTTCTCATGAGACCTACACCCTTGCTTTGCTGAACGTGGCAGTAAATGTAAATTCACAGAAAAAATTTAGTGTAACTTTGACATTCATAAGTGTTACCTTGTAACCTAACTTGAATAAATTTATTTATGACTAGATGTTCCCGCGGTTTCACCCGCGTTTATCGTTACTGCGCTGCCCCCGTGGGTCGTAGCGTGATGTTATATAACGTATTGCCTTCCTCGATAAATAGGCTATCCAACATTAAAAGAATTTTTCAAATCGAACCAGTAGTAATCACGCAGAATAAACCAGGAGAAACATCGTTTGTACTATGTCTGTAATGGGTAATTATTTTGCTGCAATGTTATTTTAAAACTGCGATATCTCCTAAGATATTCATTGAAATCGAATGATGCAAAGGGCAATTTTGTTTTAAATTAAATATTTGTGATGGATAACGTATTTATTTGGATAAGGATTAATATCATGTTTATAATAATACCTTCGCAAATAATGCATTATTTTAGAACAAATTTGGTTAGCATAAAAATGGTTATAGTTAGCCAACCTTAAAAGATAGACATATGCTGTCCCGGACTTTTGTTAGAAATTTTAAAGGGGAACAATTTTGTCATACATGATTTTTGCGAAACTTTAACTGTTTACGCAGCGCACGCAGCGGAAGCTCTCAAAAGGACAAAATACCCTCCGATTTTGAAACATTCTTCATTGTTGCTCAGTTCCTATTGATCTTAGCGTGATGATATATAGCCTATAGCCTTCCACGATAAATGGGCTATCTAACACTGAAAGAATTTTTCAAATCGGACCAGTAGTTCCTGAGATTAGCGCGTTCAAGCAAACAAACAAACAAACATACAAACAAACAAACAAACTCTTCAGCTTTATAATATTAGTATAGATTTTTAGATTTTGATTTTATAGCCTTCCTCGATAAATATGCTATCCAACACTAAAATAATTTTTCAAATCGAATCAGTTATTCCTGAGATTAGCGCGTTCAATCAAATAAACAAACTCTTCAGCTTTATAATATTATATAATAATAATAATAATACCGCTCGACATCCCTAGCCGCTCGCACCGGTGTTGCCCTCTGCTGCTGGCTTGTATGCCTATAGTGGCTATTCAGGGGGCCCATCTAGTGAGTTGGCGAGTCACCGTCTGTCCATTCGATTGATGCTATTAGAGTATTCAGGGCAGACGCCGTTTTATCATCCATAGTTACCAATATACCAGTTCATCAAACACCCATACCCATAGCCCATATATTAGAATCCATTCGTAGCAATAGTCCTACGCCTGCTGCGGCTAGTGCCGCTGTAGGTGTTCCATCCCACCTTTGAATAAAACTCTCGAAGGGCCTCTTCACGTTGGACCCATGTCTCCGTGTAAGTCTCCCAAAGGGCCGGGTATTTTCCTAACGTATTAGGAATATACCCGTGAAAGAGAAACAAATAATCATAATAATAATAACCTTTATTTAACAATCTTTCTTACAATATAGTTACAATAATCTTATTTAATTATTTGACACCGGTACGTGAAGATTGTCTTGCTGTCCAGCATAGGCCTCCCCTAGAGTTCGCCATCGAATGCGATTCTGCACTTTTGTCTATTCCAAGTATGTCCCGCTATTTTTTTAATATCGTCTTCCCATCTAGGACGCTGTCTCCCTTTCCTTCTTTTGTATTGTCTCGGGCACCACTTTGTTACGTCCTTAGACCATTTGTCCTTATCACTCCTAATCATATGTCCTGCCCCCCTCCATTTTAATTTTTTATACAGTATTTTTTATACATCTGTGATTCTAGTGTTCTTCCTTATAGTATCAAGTTTTATTTTATCTTTTAATTTGATGTCGAGTATGCTACGTTCCATACTGTGTTGGCAAGTTTCTAATTTATAATAATAATAATAATAATAATAATAATAATATTCTATCACATACACACAACACCATCTAGCCCAAACTAAGCAGAGCTTGTATTATGGGTACTAGACAATGGATAATCATACATATATACTTTTTTTTTGTTGTAAATACATACATATTATACATAGAAACACCCAGACCAAGACAAACATCCATGTTCATGCACACAAATGTTTGACTTGTGCGGGAATCGAACCCGCGACCTCAGGCGTGGCAGTCGGTTACACTAACCACTACGCCATCGAGCCGCCATGTATTTTATGAATGGTTAAGCTCCAGGTTTGGCATCCATATGTCATGACAGGCACTTTATAATATTAGTATAGATTATATTTACGTCCTGTCATGTGTCAAGTTAAAAAGTCAACCTTAGCGATAGTTAGATCTCACAGAAACTTGGGAACTGGGACACCACTTTCTTGGCCGACTGCACTTCTGGATGAAGACATGATTTTAGATGGCAATGTGCACGTGAGATTTAATTAGTTGGACGTGGGTTATCCGCACTTAGCCCCACAATTGGACTTTTGTGCGTAAGTGACCGACGCGAAAAGTTGGTCGATTACTCATACCATCCCAGCGCCGTCCAGAAAGACAATAGGGGACCGGTGTTGCGCAGTACTTTCTTCATCGTTTCTGGACTGTTTAGTAGTCTCGCCCGTTGGTCGCCCACGCTTTCGCAATGCAGCAACACGTGAGCCGGTGTCTCCTCGGTGTCCATGCAGCCTCTACATAAGGGGCTGTCAGTGATGCAGATGTTCTTTTTTTTTTTTCGATCGCCTCTTGGTAAGCGTTTACCGCCGCCCATGGACACCCGCAACCCCAAAGGAGTTACAAGTGCGATGCCAGCCCTTTAAAAAGGAATGAAGGAGGGAAAGGACAAAGGAAAGGATAGGAAAAGGATCGGGGTAACTAGGCCTCCGGCTCTCTCACTCACCGATACGAAACGCAACAGTACGGGTACCGTTACTTCTCGCCGGTATTCTGTGAGAGGGTAGTACTACCCCGGTCGATCCGGCCCATTCATGCTGAAACCAGCGAGGATCTACTACCTTACTTACCTTTGTTGAATAGGTGTTTGCTGAGTGAGCAGTGGCCTGTTATTATACCCACTAGATATCGCAGGTTTTTCCTTGAAGAACGTAGCAGTTAAAGTGAGAAGGATAAACAGGGTCAAATGAAAATACTAGTAATATTTTATCCGTGCATATCACTCTGGTACTCTCACTCACCGAACGAAACACAACTCTGCTATTCCACGTTGATATTCTGTGAGAGGGTAGTCCGTCCCCGGTCGAGCCGGCCCATTCATGCTGAAATCAGCGAGGCTCTACTACTCAATTTGTACTAAATACTATTTCAACAAATTAAAAATATAGTTTCTTATTTGGCTCAAAACCCTGTGCCTCAAGTTAGCTACTAGCCTAAATGTAACTTCAGTAACGTAGTAAACTTATTAATCTATACAAAATGTAACATAAACGCACATCCTGAAAGTTGTTTGTTCAAAATCGGCTACTGAATCAATTCTAGGAATTTTAATATAGGTTATTTTTATCCCTAATATAATCAAAACGAATTAAATTATAGTCACCCATTTATCAAACAGTTAAAATAAACGAAAATGTATCATAATTCAAACTATAAGGTTTTTGATGCAGTAAAGGCAATAATGTTAGATTTATCGTAATAGGTACTAGCTTTTGCCCGCGGTTTCGCTCGCGTTAATTTAGAATTTGATAATCAATTTGAGTTGTACTCTGCTTGTAATAATATAGTTCAACCATGATTCGAAAGACACGTGGCGCCATCTATTATCATAAGAACGTTAATGTTGTTTTCCTCGGGAACAGTAATTTTTTTTCGGGATGAAAGGTAGCCTATGTCCGTTTCTGTACACCTGACAACGTATATGCAAAATTTCAGGATGATCGGTTCAGTGCTTTAGGCGTGAAAATGTAACAAACAAACTCATTTTCGCTTTTATAATATTAGTAAGGATTAGGATACCTACCCATACTATCCGCGCACAATAAGGAAACTAATTCGTTAAATTAAAATATTTAAGTACATACCTAAAAGCAACATTTTAATGATTATATTTATTTATTTATTTATAAAACAAATCACATATGTCATTACAGGAAAACCTAATGCGACATGGACATTAATACATAATAATAGTAGATAACTATAAATTTTGTGACAGATATTGTAACGTCACCCTCTCAAATTCCGCCAACGTACAGCAAAATATATCTAGACGTTGTGCAACTACATTCAGCATCCTAGCAGCACGGACCACCGGTGCGTATTTTAAGACATCTGTGCGAATAACTGGCAGATCTAACAGCCTTCCCCGTGGCCCCTGTCGTAACCTGGACTTAGGTACAAGAAACTGGAGCGATGCTAATATTGTTGGGTTGTTCAATTTGCCTGTTATGATAAGGTAAATGTATTTAAGCAAAGCATAATTCCGTCTCACCTCGAGTTTATAATATCCTACCATTCCTAAAAAGACTTGGATACATGAGAGGATAGAAGGGGTATACTCCGTATTGTTTTAAGTAAAGGTACCGGGTGAACTTGTTTTGTATTTTATCTACCATTAGGCTGTACTAAGCTTCGTAGGGATTCCAGATAATAGCACTCATTTCCAGATTACTTCTTACCAAAGCGTTATATAAAGATTTTATGGCTGCGCTGTTGTTGAAATCATATGTTTCCCGCATAACAAAGCCTAGATTTCTAAATGATTTTTTACATAGTTTTACAATATGCGAGCGAAATGTTAGATCTTTGGTAAATTTAACGCCTAGATCTCGTACCGAATCAACTCGTTGAATATCGTGGCCCTCCATGCAATAGTTATAAAGCTTAGGTGTCTTTGAACGCGTAAAAGACATCACATTACACTTCGACACATTAAATAATAGTTTATTAGTCTGGCTCCATTCCACCACACGACCAATATCTCGCTGTAAGCGATCACAATCAAAATCATTTTTTATATGAAGAAACAACTTTATATCGTCCGCGAACAGTAAGCATCTTGCGCCTCTCACTACTTCTGGAAGGTCATTAATCATAATAATAAACGCTAAGGGGCCTAAATTACTGCCTTGCCCTATCCCTGTTAGAGTCAAATATGGGTTTGATATGTAACCAGCGTAGTCCACTATTTGTTTTCGATTTCTTAAGTAGCTGGCAAAGAATTCCAATAGGTCTGGAGTAAAACCTGCCGTCGCAAATTTGCCCAGTAGGACGTCATTATCGACACTATCAAATGCCTTCCGGAAGTCGAAGTAAGCAACATCCAGTTGCGCACCCGCTTTCGAGTCTAGAACTGGTGTCACATAACTCATAAAGCCTATTAGGTTGGTATTAGTACTACGTCCCACCCGGAAGCCATTTTGCGCGTCATTGATTTGTGCGTTTACTTGCGAACAAATACACGAACACAACGCCGACTTGAAAACCTTCGCGAGTACCGACAACACTGCCACGGGCCTATATCCAGCAACATCTGAGCTCGGAGCACCTTTAGGAACTGGAGTCACTCTAGTTAATTTCCAACCGTCCGGATAGGAACGATCTCGCAAACAGATGTTAAACAAGTGTTGGAGCGGACGCGCCAACACCATCCTGCAGTCCTTAATGACATAGGGTGCTATTCCATCTGGACCCACTGACCGTTTAGGCTTGAGGCGCGTAAGTGCAGCCAGTACTTCTTTAAGAGATAACTGACCTACGTGCACGCGCGTACCGCGCTCAGGTGCCGTTCGCGCTGCGGCCGTCGCATCCAACTGTGGAACTACATCTCCATACACTGATTGAAAATAATCAGCGAAAGCTTGTGCATAATCACTTTCCAACAATGGGGCGCCGTCTCTAACCAGGCGAGTTTTACTCCGTTTTGAACGCTTATTATTAATATAGCTCCAAAACGACCTAGGTTCTTTCGCAAATTGTGATTCGATACAATTTTGGTAGTTGCGAAATGCGGTATTAATTTTATTTTTACTACTTATTATATACATATTATTATTACGATTTAATAATCTAATTGGGGTGTTTGAGGTTCAGCGTTATATCTGTGATATGTTGTATATGTATTTGGACGTTCATGTTTTTTTAAACATCTTCTCACTAGGAATATTTTCTGTGACGCCGGAGGCAATGGCGATTCGACCACTTAAACCATCACGCCATCCGTGCAGTCATAACTGTTACTTTGTGACCTCAAGGAATAAATGATTTTTGACTTCTATGAAAGCTATAATTTTACATTACGACACACACACACACAGTCGCACACACCCTCACACCCTCACACACACACAGTCGCACACACCCTCACACCCTCACACACACACACACCCTCACACACACACACACACGCGCGGACACCCACACACGTAAACATATATAATTTATACTACATCGAGTGAAACTGATAACTTATATGATTTTCTTTGTAATAATTCTTTGTATTCGTAACAAAAACTAAATATAATGTAAACCATTAATATACGGACTGTCTACTGCTACCTACTTAAATAAAAATACAGCCAATAAGGAAGGTTGCTGGTGCTTATAGTACAGGTTCTCCTTTTAAAGCACCAGCCGCACACATGTGCCAACAGTAATGTATTAAATAGTGTAGTCCAAACTAACATGTACTTATAATAAGTTTTTGATGAATAAACATTTATTATTTTTATTATTTTGTCTATGTTTACAGCCCTGCGTTCTCAACTTCAAGTCTTAGTAACCAGAACTACGTCGGGAAAAGTGTCTTTTAAGGCAAAAACGCTTTTCGAAAATGGAATCACATGAGAAGAACGTCAGCTTGGGGTCCGACCTTGACCCTCATAGAACTGATATCATGGAATTAAAAACGGTGGCAGACCAAGGTGAGTGCAATAGGATAATAATAATAATAATTTATTTACCAAAAAAATTACAATTTAGTACACTTACAAATGATATTGGTGAAACAATAATATTTTATAAACAATAAAAGTAAGTGTTTTTGTTGAACTCTGGTACCCAATGTAAGATCTAACTTGTGTTATGGGTACCAGCGCTCTTCAGTAACACGTCATACAATATGGCATATTCAATTGGCAATGACAAAGTTGTGTGTGTGTGAATGTGTGTGAGATATAATGACAAAGGTGTGTGTGTGTGGATAGTAGCCTGACTGAGTTTGTACGTTTTTCTACCCCTAGCAGTATCCTACAACATTTGTTAGGCTGTTTCGGTTTCAACTCATTAAAAACGGTCAATTTCAAACGGGAAGATCGAGGCTCTGAGAATACACGATGGATGCCTCAGATTGTCTGTGCCTAACAACTAGTACTGTGGTAAGCAGCACCGATAGCTGGCAGTTCCAGCGTGGTAAGCACGCTTTAACTCACCCATACCTCGGTCCCTAAAGCAGCTTGACGCTCTCTTTGATTTAAACCCTGAAGTAGATATTTTTGCAGATAAATAGAAAGTATTATTATTAGGTCGGCCTCAATGGCGTAGTGGTTAGCGTAACCGACTGCCACGCCTGAGGTCGCGGGTTCGATTCCCGCACAAGTCAAACATTTTGTGTGCATGAACATGGATGTTTGTCTTGGTCTGGGTGTTTCTATGTATAATATGTAGGTATTTACAAAAAAAAAGTATATATGTACGTTTATCCATTGTCTAGAACCCATAGTACAAGCTTTGCTTAGTTTGGGCTAGATGGTGTTGTGTGTATGTGGTAGAATATATATATTATATATATTAGAACTAGCGGTCACCTAGTGGTCAAAATTCGACCAAAACTCCTAAGCTTGCTAGTTTTTTTTTCTTTATTACATATAAATAGGTTAAGAGGTCCTTGAACCGACGGGCGTGTATGAGGAATGTGATGAAAGTGAATGAAGCCAGAGAAGTGTGTCAGAATCGTAGCAAATGGAAATCCGTAGTCTCTGCCTACCCCTCTGGGAAACAGGCGTGAATATATGTATGTATGTATGTAAATATAAATAAGGTACTATTTATTGTAATAAAGAAACTTGTTACTATGGTTACCTATAGGTAACCATAGTTACAAAGAATTGTACGACGTCAGACGAACAATGCCGAAATACTACGGACGCGATTCGACTGCGTGTGTCAAATGCATGGTTGTGTGCGTGTAGTGGTTCTTCATTAATTTAATGCAAATTTTATAAAAATATTAGGATTTGCCCCTTCTTCTCCATAAATACTTTAACTGTGCCAAATTTCATACCCCGTCAGCTCAATTTTTGAGAGTTCTCTATTCTCGAAGATACATATGTGAAGTCTGCCATCCCGCCCTGGGCTAGCGTGGTGAACTCTTACCTTTCTTAGCAAAGGGGCAGGAACAGTAATCATAAACGTGGATAGTGCCGTGGTGGGCAATTAATCTTCATAAGTTCCTAAGGACATCCACTGCTGGCCTCCCCCAAGGATTTCTACACAGACCGATCATGGGCCACCCGCATCCAACCCATTCCAGGTCGTCGATCCACCTAACCATACTGCGTGGCCCGGTGCATGACCTCCACTTTTGAACCTTTCTACCCCAACGTCCATCGGTTGTGCGCGCTACGTGCCCTGCCCACTGCCACTTCAGCTTGGCTATCCGGAGAGCTATGTCGGTAACTTTAGTTTTCTCTAGATTTCATTTCTGATTCGATCCCGCAGGTAAACTCCGAGCATAGCTCTCTCTATCGCCCCCTGAGTGATATTGAGTGTTCTGATAAGTTAAGTTAAGGCTTGCGGATGGGTCTGATGGGATTGGCATATCCAAACCCTGAAGACTTCAGGCTTCCCCCTCTGAATTGTTCACTGCGGCTAATGCAGTACATTCATAAGGAGATAGCTAAGGAAAGAATCTTGGGGCTGACACAAAAGATCCCACTGGGTCGAAGTGTCACCGGTCTGTACTGACTGGCCCTCACACACAAGATAAGATAAGATAAGAATAGGCTTGCGGACTAAAAGAAAGATTTTAATCCGTCTTTTAGATTAGCAAAAAATATTAGAAACCTATCTCTTGTTATAAAAAAATTGTTTATATCGCATGAAACTTCGCGATTTCGCTTCTGAAGTGTGAAGTCACACGTTTGTAAAATTTGTACCTACATGTGACGTAACAAGAAATTTAAACCCGTTGTGTCTTCATTGTTATAGCTTTGTGGGACAAAAGAAAAATACATATGTGTCCAATATTTTTTGTTATTCTAAAGAGGGACTAAAACTTTTTCTCCGCATGCCTATTAATATTAGCAATCCGTGGCGCAGAGGTAGTGAATGCGACTGCTGTGCATGAGGACTCGGGTTCGAATCCCGGGTCGGTCCAACAAAAAGTTATTGGGTTTTCCTGTAAAGAAATCTTAATGGCAGCCCGGAGTTAGGAACTTGGCGGTGTTAGACACCCACGTGCCTCGGAAAGCACGTAAAGCTGGCGGTCCTGTGCCTGATCTTTCTCCGGTCGTGTCGGACTACCGTCCCATCGGATCATGAGAGTTAGGGAAAAATTGTGTTTGCGCATACACTTGTCTCCGTTAAGACTGACCGCTGTGACCGAAATTCGGCCTGGAGGACATTATTATTATTACTTTATTCCAGTGAACGGCGTTTACAAGAAGGAACAACTCAAAGACCTGGACGACTTCTTCCCCTACATCGGAGACTTCGGCTGGTACCAGCGCTATCTGTTCGTCCTCATGATACCGTACTCCTTCTTCTTCGCGTTCGTCTATTTTGGACAGATCTTCATGACGGTAGTGCCTGAAGAATATTGGTGCTATACTCCGGAGTTGGCGAATTTGACTATAGAACTAAGGTAACAATCCTAATTTATATTATTAAGAGGATACGCTGAAATCTTTTGATATATGTAAATTGATGTCTTTAACTAGAATTTCCTAGCTCAAAAACACGATATTGTGATTTCGGCTCAATTATAATTATTTTCGAAAACACCTCTGAAAAATTACTATTTTTAAAATTACGAGGAAGTTACACTGTCATTATGCTTAGGAATTACTCAAATATATTCGTAACATCAATATTAGTAATTTGCTAGCTCATTATTTCCACAACTAAAACCAATCATTTTTAAATAATATTTTTAGATTTTAACAAACAATTTCTAAGCGCTCTCGATCATTGCGGGCGCATCGCAATTTTAGACCTTATGACCGCTCTTTAAGGATTGATACACAATGAGTGTCAATGAGTACGGGCGTCACATTTCGTGGTATCCTCTTAATGCGTATGTGAGTGTGTTTGTTTGTTTTAAAAAAGACAATTCCCGCACTAAGAATAAGAAAGTTAGACACTGCAATTGTAATATAATAATAACATTCTCTCACATACACACAACACCATCTAGCCCAAACTAAGCAGAGCTTGTACTATGGGTACTAGACAATGGATAAACATACATACATGCTTTTTTTGTAAATACATACATATTATACATAGAAACACACAGACCAAGACAAACATCCATGTTCATGCACACAAATGTTTGACTTGTGCGGGAATCGAACCTGCGACCTCAGGCGTGGCAGTCAGTTACACTAACCACTACGCCATAGAGGCCGACAATGAATAAATATAATATGCCAGATAATAGTAGAATATGGTTCGAAACTATGTAAAACATAAAGAACTATTTATAGGTATCCATATTCTGATTAATACATTATTACTTCATCATCATCATCATCATCATCAGGATATAGTAGTCCACTGCTGGACATAGCCCTCCCCCAGAGAGCGTATTACTTACTTACCGTGAAAATCAAAATCAAAATCAAAAATAAATTTATTCAAGTTACGTTACAAGGTAACACTTATGAATGTCAAAGTTACACAATTTTTTTCTGTGAATTTACATTTACTGCCACGTTCAGCAAAGCAAGGGTGTAGGGCTCATGAGAAGAACGGGCAAGAAACTCATGGCCACTCTTTTTAATCGCCAAGTTTACAATAAAATGATGTTTACAAATCATAACTGTAAGGTGCTGCAACTATTTCTCCATGAATTACTACTGAACATACTCAAGCATTTAATCAAATTTGGTGGTAGCCTCTAAAGCAGCAGTATGGTAAACAGGAGCATCCACTTGCATATACATAAATAATCAAGACAAGGCATGATTGTAGTCCGTAGTTTAATCTAACTGGGTGAAACACATTTATACCGAAATTCGCCCTGAATTTCAGTTCGTATCTTCTTTATTGTCCTAAACACTTTCACGAAGTTATCCGACAGCGGTGTAACACCATTCTGAAATAAAAAGTCTGAATCTTGATTCTTATTTTCGTTCAGCCCGAAATTTCGAATAGACATTCTCTTGGTAGACCAACAGATTGTTGACATCCAATTATATTAAAGTGACATAATCTATATCTATACAAATAAATAACATTGAAGTGTCTGTTGGTAATGTCAAAATAACAGCTTTTTATTTAATGCATATGAAAGTATATAAGGTACCTATATGAAAACATCTATTTTTAAAATTTTTGTCTGTCTGTCTGTCTGTACCGGCTAATCTCCAAAACGGCTGAACCGATTTTGACGGGATTTTCACTGGCAGATAGCTGATGTTATAAGGAGTAACTTAGGCTACCTTGATTTTAGAAAAAAATAAAGTTCCGCGGAGACAGACACTTTTTAGTTTAAATCTACGCGGACGAAGTCGCAGGTAACAGCTAGTATCTATACTAATATTATAAAGCTGAAGAGTTTGTTTGTTTGTTTGAACGCGATAATCTCAGGAACTACTGGTCCAAATAGAAAAATTATTTTAGTGTTGGATAGCTCATTTATTGAGGAAGGCTATACGCTATATAACACGCTACGACTCATGGGAGCAGCGCAGTAATCATTAAAACGGGTGAAACCGCGAGCACATCTAGTCCAGTACTTATTAGTAACAATCTCTTCTTTTCAGGCGTCATCTCTCCATACCCTTAAAGGACGGTAGATTCGACAAGTGTTCAGTATACGATGTTGATTGGACAGCAGTGCTGAATAACGGTACCTTAGATCCCAACCCGTCATGGACAGTCAAGAAGTGTGGCAGATGGGAGTTCAATTACAGCGATGTGCCGTATGAGACTATAGCGACGCAGGTAAATTTACTTTGTTCGTTGGTAAATGTACGATGGAGCCAGCTCGTCCTGAGCACTATCTTGTAAGATACTAGTGTTAGAATACTGCTCTGCCTCCGTGGGGCAGCGGTAGTGAATGCGACTGCTGTGCATGAAGTCTCGGGTTCGAATCCCGCGTCGGGTCTACAAAAAAGTTATTGGGTTTTTTAAGAAATCTCATTAGAAGTCCTGAGTTAAGAAGTTGGCGGTGTAAAACACCCCGTGCCTTGGAAAGCACGTAAAGCCGTTGGTCCTGCACCTGATCTCTCTCCGGTCGTTTCGGATATGCGTCCCATCGGATCATGAGTGGTAGGGAATAGAGAATGCACTTGTGTTTGCGCACACACTTGTGCACTATAATATCTCCTGGGTAGTTGGCCAGTCTCCGTTAAGACTGGCCGCCGTGGCCGAAATTCGGTCTGGAGGATATTATTATTAGAATTAAACTTATAAGTAAGACTTTCAGGAGTCAAAATTCAATGTTAAATATTTTTATTCATATGTATAAGTTCCTAAGTAACACTGAGGCCTCGTCCTGGACGCCAGCGGGCGGCGCGGGTGGTGCACGCGGTTTGCGCGGTGTACGTGGTCCGTTCACGACGCCAGCGGCCAGATCACTCGGTTTGTTGCGGCGAAGTGACGTGTCGAGAGTATACGCGATGTCGGTACTGCGACGTGATATTTTATGTAGCAGTTCTTTTATTAATTACGAGACATGCTAAGTAAAATAAGCAGAACGTCACAACTCGTATTCCAACGCGCGGTCGCCGCTCAACTACAGCTCGACGCGCGTGCTCCGCCACCCGCACCGCTGTCGTCGAGAACAGCTTCACACAAATCTATGAACTTTGACGGCGCGTGGCGTCGCCCGTACCGCCCGCCGGCGTCCAGGACGAGGCCTTATAACCGTCAAAGTTAAATATTTTGTTGCCGTTTATAAGTATTACTGTGGGACTGTTGCCGCGTCTGCCTTTTTCGAGATGAAAAGCTTTGTATACTTTCATCTTGAAAGCACCGATGTTTTCTTCGTCCATTTTCAGAGACAACTGAATACCGTGGCAGCGAGAGCGACATTTTAAATCATGGCAACAAGAAATTTAATTTAAATAGCAACATGTTTCTGTAATTGTCTGTAAACAGAAACAATAATTCAATGACAGATAAATCGCACTTTCACCCGGTCACATTAAGATTCATTTTAGAATGATTGACGTTATTCTAGATAATTATTTGGAAATCGTCCGAACGAATTTCAAGATTTCCATAGTTATCAATATCATCTACAATGTATGCTGCGTATACCAGCATGGATGCTTTAAAATTAATGTGTCACACATAATACCATCACTTTCCCTCTTACAGCAAGGCTGGGTGTGCGACAGAGACAGCTATCCAGCTACAGCTCAGTGCGTATTCTTCTGTGGTGCGATATTAGGAGGTCTGGTGTTTGGATGGATTGCTGACAAATATGGGAGGATACCTGCTTTAGTTGGTGAGTTGTTGGTATATATTATAACGATGCAAAACTACTGTATCATATTCCGGTGGCAAACGTTTACGCTTATGATCGGTTCGTTTCCTAGGAGAAGCAATGTTATCAGATTTTGCGTTAGAAAATTTTCACTAACTACATAGAGTCTGGAAGTGTGCTTTGAAGACAGTCAAAGGGTTGCTCCCAATTATTAAGATTAATTCAAATGACGCTGTCATGGTGAGGCATCAAAAATATATAGACACAAGTGCGAATGCATGTGACTGCGGCGTATCACCACAGACAATGGGTCATCTGTTGTCGTGCCCCGTGAGTCCAGAATCGTGCACACTGGATGACCTGTACCAGGCTAAACCAAATGCAATCCGCGTTGCCGAAAACTGGTCGAAAATTATATAAAATGTCTTGCCATCGTCACGATAAGTATCAAAAATTTTGGACGATAAATATTATTTTTTTTTTTTTTATTTATTGAGTTAAACAAACAATGACACAATATATGGTTTTCAATAATTTGTACCAAACAAATATAGCATAACTGTCACACCAGTGACATTTACCACATATTAAATATATTACATGAATGGGTTACAATGAGAACCAGCAGACATGTGCAATATTTAGTAAACATAAGTATTTAGAATTAAGAATTTTCACTATTTTTTGGTTTTGTTTTATCAATCAAATGAGATCATAATAAAGATAAAGCACTAAGTAACAATTTTTTATATATGCTAGGGCGTGTGGCAAATAAATCAATACTATTGAAATTATTGTTAAAAGATTCAACTAGGCGATACATCGGTGCTCGTTTGCCTGCATTTGTACGACAACGAGCAGTAGCAAAAAATGTACATAGATTACGGCTATGAGTTCTAATAGGTATTCGGTAACATACTTTGTTTGTCAGTTGAATGCAATCATATTTATTGTGACAAAGGTCGTACAGTAACATTGCCTCTAAATATAGGCGTCTGTGTTCCAATGTTATAGATTTATATTTCACAAGTAGTTCTTCATATGAACATTTAAAACGATAACACTTATAATGCATGCAGCGCAAAAACTTTCTTTGAACAGCTTCTATAGCGGTAACATACTTATTATAAAACGGATTCCAGGTGGGCACAGCATATTCTAGCTGTGAACGAACTAAGGATCTGTATAAGTACAGATAAGTAGCAGGCTGTGTAAAATGTACACCTGAACGCATGATAAATCCATATATCTTATAAGCTTTACTAATAATTGTGTCAACATGTACATCTAAGTTGAGTTTACAATCTAATATAACTCCTAAATCTCGGATGAAATCAAGTTTATCAAGTTGTATCCCACCTAACCTATAATTTATCAAATTATGATTAATATTACGTGTGTGAGCGTGGCGGTTTTCTCTCTTCCCAATTATTCAACTGACATTCTCACAAAGGTGCTTAATGCTAAGAAATGCCGCTATAGTAAAAAGGTTTGATTTCATAACTACAATTATTAGCATTAAAATTTTTCTCTCTCTCTCTTTAATGTTCTCTATCTGGTCCTCGTCTATATCTTCCTCATTCTAAACCTCGCTCTATCTATTGCTTTCTCCCTCTTTCTCTTTATATCACAGTATATCTTTATGTCTTTCTGTGTATATCTATGTTTGTTTTCTCCATCTATCACTATATATTTTTGTATATTCCTACCTATTATATCTCTACATATACATACGAACCAGTAGTTCCTGAGATTAGCTCGTTCGAACAAACAAACAAACAAACTCTTCAGCTTTATAACATTAGTATAGATTCAGCTTATAACTGGAATATAATCTAGTGATATGATTGTTTCAGGAGCGAACGTGGCGGGGTTCCTGGGCGGCGTCGGCACGGTGTTCAGCAATCAGTTCTGGTCGTTCTGTGGCTGTCGGTTTATTGTCGGGCTCGCGTACGACAACTGCTTCGTCATTATGTACATCGTAGGTAAGTGTTCTGAGTGCCTAGTACGAGATGTTTTTACGATAACGCGATCGAAACGTTTACCGCGTTTGGCCCTCTGATTGGTTAAGAGCTTGGAGCCAAGCGGAGCCCCGAACGTCATAACCAAGGCAGACAAATTTTTAATTACTAAATAATATTATAAATGCGAACGTGAGTTTGTTTGTTTGTTACGCTTTCACGTCCTAACTTCTCGACTGACCATCATGCAATTTCGCATACACGTTGCTAGGGATACAAAAAAAACATAGCTTATACCTTTTATCAAGAAAAGGTACTGTTAACGAGTGAACGAAGATGCGGGCAAAAGCTTGTATGTTCATAAAGTAGCAAAACATAGCGTTAAACCGAAACCAGGAGCTTCTTAAAAACCATTTTTCTAAAAAAGTATCATATCGTGATATCATTGGGCTGCTACGCAGAGAATTCAATACCAAGGCCTTTGACTTAAAGATATGTACCTACGTAATTATTCGTTTACGCAAATTTTATACATTGAAATTAAACTATTTTATACGGATTTCATCGTTGTTTATTTTAAAACAAATGTTCTAAAATTTTGAGATTTCATAAATTTAAAAATATTAGTTAACTAGCTTTTGCCTGCGGCTTCGTTCGCGTTAATTTAGAATTTGACAATCAATTCGGGTTGTACTCTGGTAATAATATAATTCAATCATGATTCGAAAGACACGTGGCGCCATCTATTATTATCATAAGAACGTTATTATTGTTTTCCTCAGGAACAGTAATTTTTTTCGGGATGAAAGGTAGCCTATGTCCGTTTCTGTATATTTGACAATGTATATGCAAAATTTCAGGATGATCGGTTCAGTGGTTTAGGCGTGAAAAGGTAACAAACAAATAAACTCATTTTCGCTTTTATAATATTAGTTAGGATTATTGCTTGCTTTAACGGTGAAGGAATATATCATAAGGAAACCTATATGTCTGAGAGTTCTACACACAGTTCTCGAAGAAGTCTGACAAACCGCACTGAGCTTGCGTGGTGGACTATGGCCTAACCTTTCACACACTGAGAAAAGGCCCGAGAACATAAATTTAGCTCATACTTCCCATACTGACAAAAAGGCCCGTGCTCAACAGTTCATAAATTGAGCTGATAATTTATTTTGCAGTCCTTGAGTACGTGGGACCAAAATGGCGTACTTTCGTCGCCAACATGTCAATAGCGGCATACTTCACCTTCGCGGCGTGCTTACTACCCTGGATAGCGTTAGGACTGAACGACTGGAGAATGTATACCCTGGTCATCAGCGTGCCCCTGGTATTGGCTGTCCTGACACCCTGGATTGTGCCTGAGAGTGCCAGGTAAGGAGATCAAAATAACTTTATTCATAATATTGTCTTACGAATTTGCGTGTCTACGCGAATGTTATACATTGAAATCAAACTACTTTATATGGATTTGTCGCGTTTTTTGGTTTAAAACACTATTATTACATAATTTTGAAACTATTACACTCGTCGCGACTTCGCACAGATGAATAAGTTCCGCATATATTCAACAGATGGCGCTATATACAATAAGCGCTTAAAATGACGTTTCCCATACATTGCTGAATCGCGCAAGTAACATTTACAAAGCGACTAAGTATATGTATAAACAAGTTCCCGACATTAACCGTCGGGCCGCGGCCCGCCAGCCACGATCACCCAGCCTGGTTGGAGGATCCTACCTTTGTGTTGGAGGGACATCACACCACGTTCTTCCACACATTACTATTTTTAAGTTTTAGTACTACTGGGACCCATGAACATGGCTGGCGAAAAGCGACCGAAACGTCGTATAAAGTCTTAATAGTTATAATAATTAAAATAGCTTAAATAATTAATAAAGTTGGGTATGGCAAAAGAAACATGAGAGCAAAATAAATGCTGTAGAAATGAGAACGTTGAGAAACATATGTGGTGTGACATTGAAAGATAAAATAAGTAATAATGTGATTAGAAAGAGATGCGGCATGAAAGTGGATATAGTGACAAGAATAGAAAAGGGTATGTTAAGCTGGTTTGGACATGTAGAAAGAATTGACGAGAAAAGACTGACTAAGAAAGTTTATAAGGCTAGTGTGAATGGAACAGTCATAAGGGGGAGACCTAGGCGAACGTTTCTCGATCAGATCAGAGGCGTTCTGGACAAAGGCCAGGTTAAGAGCTCCTTGAACCGACGGGCTTGTATGAGGAATGTGATGAGAGTGAATGAAGCCAGAGAAGTGTATCAGGATCGTAGCAAATGGAAATCCGTAGTCTCTGCCTACCCATCTGTGAAACAGGCGTGAATCTAATATGTATGTAAATAGTAGTAAAGTTTAAGGCATAATTTCAAGCACTGTGCGAGAATTTCATAACAAAAGAATCCAATAATACTTTGCCTCACCCGGAAATCAAATGCATCACCAGCAATGAAATTGATGTTGTACCTTTAATTTCAGATGGTTAATATCTCAAGGCCGAATAGAAGAAGCTATGAAAATAATGAAGACCTGTGAACGATGGAACGGGAAGAAAATACCTGAACATATTCTCAAGGAATTCAAGGTGAGTAAGAAAAGTATCAGCCCTGCAATACTGATAGTGACTAAGGCGTCCCCCACATTAGGCGTGCACGTTCCTCGGCCGTGTGAGCGACGCTGGCGCCGCGCGCGCGCCGCGAGCGCACTACTCACACGCCCGAGGAACGTGCACGCCTAATGTGGGATCAGCCTAAACGTTCTAATTGGGACGTTTTTCCTCTGGTTTTAACATAAAATCGGTTTAGTAAAATCCTTTGTTAAACATTTAATAAAACTACCGACACTGATGGCGTAGTCATTTAGGTCTCGCCACTACCATCACGACACGGTCGAAACCCACACAGGACAAAAAATTGTGGTTACGGTGGTTCAAAGTGTGGGTGTTCTTTATGCCTGTTGTTTCAATATTTGTTATAACTCTTATTCTGTTATTTAAAATGATAACTCCCGCACTCAGACTAATTCCTGTATCGTGTGGGACTTTACAAACATTCAAACAACGGACACGAAGAACACACAGACTCGGAACAACCATTTGTGGATGTATTCGAGCCACACTTGGCCCAGTGGCAGTGGCAAGGGGACCACTGAAGCCACTACGTCATCCAGGCAGTCAAGAGCTATATGTAGCTCTCGATGACGTAGTAGTTAATATGTACACACAGCGACACATCAACCTAGACTGTTTGGACTTTGAACTATTAGAAGTTGAACGCTGCGAACCGTGCGAGAGGGTGCGTTATACTTTTTGTTACGCTCTATCCTTACCATTACATCGAAGCAGCGATAGCTCAGTGGGGAGACCAACAGACTGCAATGCAGAGGGTCTCGGGTTCGAACCCACGTCGCGCACCTCTGACTTTCGGACTTTTCGAAACTATGTGTGTATTGATTGACAATTATCGCCTGCTCCGTGCCTCGGAGAGCATGTTAAGCCGTCGGTCCCGGCTGCCATGAACATCTATGGCAGTCGTTATTGAGAGAGTGTCGACACAAAAGATCCCACTGGGTCGAAGTGTCGCCGGTCTGCACTGACTGGCCCCCACATAAGATAAGATACCATTATATCGACACCACTATGCATTGTCCCTTTCCGACAATCTCTATTTTGTATGTAGCGTAGTTATGCGTATATAGGATGTCTAACTTGATGTGTAGCCGTGTGTACAGGGAGCTGTAAAATTACATACCCATGTCAAAACTAAAATATTATAAGCCGGTAATAGACGCCATCTAACGGAAATCGATACAAGAATTACTGATAAGCAGTTTAGTTATGTATATCGTTATAGATGGCGGATAAAATAAAAAGTTCATTTCTTAATAACTCAATTTTGTTAAATTTACTTTAAACAATTTCTGTAACTCTATTCACAAAATTTTATTAAAAAAACAACACTTTTCTATAGGCTATACTAGTTTTACCTGAGAGTAAAACTAATATAGCCGTAATTTATAAAACAACGGCATCTAGTTCATTCATATTCATTCTAATTTGAGAGTTCACAGGATTTTAGACCTTAAAGTATCCATGAAATTATTTAATGGATACTTTAATATTAAATAATATTTAATGCCTGTAATAGTTCATTAAAATATTACAGGCAACTATACATGTAACTTCAAGTCGTAATTATCTTTTACAACAGGAAACTGCTACAGAAATAGCAAGAACGGAGCAAGAGTTCAAGAACTATAGCGTAGTGGACCTGCTAAGAACTCCTCGACTTCGTAAGCACAGTATACTGCTGGTCTTCATCTGGATGTCCATAGCCATGGTGTTCGATGGACATGTCAGGAACGTGGGCAGCTTGGGTATGTTACTTTACCATCATATTAAAGAGAGTTTGAGGAAGAGACTAGAAAAAAAGGCGGGTAGAGAGTAACAGAGTGCAAAAGAAGAAAAAGATGAAAAGACAGTTATTGAGAGAAAAAAGAGAAATAAGGAGAGCGACAGAGAGATAGTTAGAACGGAAAAAGAAAGAACGAGAGATAGAGTGAATAAGCAATAGAGAGTACGGGAAAGAGACTGACAGAGTAAAAGAAAGGAAAAGGGAGAGTGAAAGCAGTGGCGGACTAAGCCCGTCAGAGGCCCGGGGCGGCAAAGCCGAATAAGGGCCCCCAGCTTTAAAAAAATGTAGTTTACAAGCTTTTTATTCAGTTCACATTTGTATGTAATAAGTGATTATGTTTATTTCTTTAAAATCTGGCAAGTGAAATTTAAATTCGAATTATATTATTTAGGCTAAATAAACATACATACCTACAATATAGATTGGATATGGGTAAGGAAAATAAAATACGAGTAGATCGACAAAAAAAATTAGATAAGATTAATCAAAGATGGCTTTTTATTTTTTGTAGCGTGTTATATGTGTTTTCGTGCCTTCAATTTACTAAAGTCCTCAATAACTTCTGTGAAATCGATTTCTTTGGAAATTTTTCTTTCTATTGAAAGCACAGCTAGATTAACCAGTCGCTCTTGACCCATTGTAGATCGAAGATAATTTTTAATTAGTTTAAGTTTCGAAAAACTCCTCTCGCATGATGCAACCGAGATGCAAATAGTCAAGAAGTATTGAAGTATAAGCGATATACAGGGTAACGATTCACTGAAGTCCTATTTTATTATAAATTGAAGGATTTCTTGGGCTCTCCATTTGGCAGCAACGTCCATACTCGTATCGGTGGCTTTTACATGCCTGCAGTCCTTTTTATTTCTTGGGAAACTTGCTCCTTGTCAAATTCACCATAAATTTGTATCAGATTGTCAACTGCTACAGCCAGAGCATCATCTGAAGCTTCTAGCATAAACTTTGTTTCAATAATTTGGAAAATATTATTGATTTGTTTCATGGCCCCGTATCGTGTCGATAATTCTTGTATAAATCGGTCTATGCATTCATACATTGATCGACGTATTTCTTCTTAAATTGATAATCCAGCATCATGATTCACCCGGCATCGTTCTTTTTACCTTCCTTCTTCCTCGTTTCTCAATATTGATGTCCATGTCATTGCATTTTTTTATGCCAAAAGTTACAGCATTGTCTACAACCATGGTTCGTTCGGTCACTAAATACTCATTCAAGGCGTTAAGTTTGGTGATTCCTGTATCCGGAGTCATTTTTGGAGACTGCAAATATTGTTGAACTAAATTTACTTCCTCCAGTATAGAAAGCCAGAATTGTATATAGGTTAGAAAGATAAAATCACAAACAGCCGGCAGGAGCAGGCTTGCTCCTGATCTTGTATCTAGATTTGCTTTTGTTGGATCTCGAAAATGTTCCAAACTACTCACAATTGTCTCTGTTTTCTTTTACAATTTTTACTGACTCGTAATGAGCGCTACAGCGAGTATCCGATAAATGTTTTAAATTTTTCCAGTTTTCTCTTTCAGCAATTACCATCTCTGTGTAGATGACGAAAAGAACGAATATAATTTCTCTACTGTTCCAAAACACGTGACGCTGGAAGGAACGCATGCAAATGCATGAACTCCACAAAGATACAAGGAATGATTAGAACAAGGACTGAACAGTGCCTTTGGATTTACTTCTCGGATTTTTCGTTGCACCCTCCATGAACACCTGACATTGACGCGGCATTGTCATAACCTTGAGCCCTGCACAACGCAATATCCAGTCCATCTTTTTCCAGCTGTTGCTGAATGTCTTTTGACATATTCTCAGCAGTTATTTCAAACATTAAAAAAAACCCAGAAACATTCTCGTACTTCCACAATGTCATTCTCTATATGAACGAATCTAATGATTTGACTCATCTGGTCTCTTTTACTTTCGTCAGGAGTGCTGTCAAAAATGATTCCGTAATACTTAGCCTTTTTAATATCTGCAATAATTTTTTGCCTTACATAATCACCCAAATATTGAATAAATTCATTTTGTATTCCTTTTGACAAATAAGATGGTACTCTCTTTGACCCACCAGCAGCCACTTCTAGTTTTAAGCAATGCTCTTTCAACACCAGATCATATTTCGCTAACAATTGTACTAATTCTATAAAATTTCCCCTGTTTTCCGAAGAAATATCTTCACGGTGGCCTCGAAAGGCAAGATTTTGTTGGCCTAAGAATAGCGTTACATCTAAAAGGCGATGTAAAATGCTTCTCCATTTCTTAGTTTCATCGTTAATAATCTTCAAGTTGTCTTTATCAATAGTTTTATTAAGTTTCAAGACCATTGTCAACGTTTACCATTTTTCTAAGTTTGATAGATGTTCATGAGACGAGTCATGCTGTGATATTCTTGGATTTAATTTCCACCACTGACAAAATACCAGAGACACATTTATTAGTGTGATTGTCACCCTCAGATGCAAATAACCGGCAGCAGTAACAATATAATTTCTTTGTTGGTGGTGAGTATAGCATCCATTTCCTTAAATATTTAGTCTCGTTTAAATATGAGTAAAACCACGGCAAAGTTAAACAACGATGTGTTCCCTTAGTGCTTTCACCTGGTCTTTCTACAGATTCAAAAGGTCCGTCCTTGTTTTGAAATATTTTACTGCCCTTTTCGATAATCGAAATTCTGATATGCTCTGGCACAGGTATTGGCTAATGTGCAGCATCATTGGATGATAAGAACTCTAACTTAGAAGCGACGTATTCTTCGGCTTCCTCAGTATTTTTCTTTAATTTATTAGTTTTATAATCCTGTATTTCAGTGTCAGTCACGTCGGAGTTTTTATTAATATCACATTTAGTAGACTTTACACCTATGTTTGTTGTCTCAATATCAATGATTTGTATATTAGATCCCGAATCAACAGTTTGATTAATCTCTTCGGCAACGCCACTTTTCTTCTCTTCAGAATTCGAAAGGTATTTGGATAAAGATTCAGCAAGCGATTTTGCCTCTTCAGTCTTCGTTTTTTTAGCTTCCTTTTCTGAGAGCCAGATGGTTGAATCCTTTTCATTAAAAATAATGAGATAAATAAGAATCTTTTATAAAAGATTGCTAAATTAAGCCTCATTATTGATTTGACGATATAGATATACAAATGTACAGAGACTTTGCCATGTTGAGTCTCACGATGACAACAAGTACATACCTACGTCCCTAATAAACGCTCACTACAAATAAAATAAGGACCACTCGCGGAATGCAAGAACTGAAGCAATGTACTCGTAGGTGCATATTGACTATCAACTACGGATTATAATTTCTAGGCTAAATTATACGAAAAATTACTTACTTTTCCAAATACTCGAAAATGCACTAACTCAACTCTGAACTCATTTACTTTTATACCGCAAGAAAAATCAAAAACACTATTACACTTTTTAATGAAATTACTTTGAACGGATAAGAACGCGTTTATTACTTTACAATTTGAAAAAAGACTTATCCGTTCGCGAAAATATCAGTACATAATAATAAACTATTAAATATCAACGTAATGAAATTTAATATATTTTTAATGAGGCCAATGTTTATTTTTCGACGTAAATAGAATGTAGTGAATGTAAATGTAGGCGTACAAGAGTGAATTATTTGCACTTCATTCGTTCAGGGATTCCTGGGGAAGAACCCGCTACAAAGATGGAAATTGCCCCAGCGTATTGGACGCGTTCAGCAAAGATAAAAGAATATTAGTACCGCGTAAAAGGTCTAGATGGCTGTAGTGTTTTGATCTTGATGAAATTATGTAGGTACTAAGCACATTTTTAAAGTCTTGTTTAGGAATTGATAAGGGGAACGTGGAGGCATTTGGGGGCCCCCCAAGACCGGAGGCCCGGGGCGGGCCGCCCCTTCCGCCCCCTGTTAGTCCGCCACTGAGTGAGAGCTAGAAGGAGTGAATGAAGATAACGCAAGAGACAAGAATAGAGCGAAAGATAAAGAAAGAGTCGGGTAAGATAGAATGAAAGGAGGTTGCCTCGCTACGGCTATTGCGCCGATCGTTGTGGGTTCGATCCTCAACGGGACGAAAATTTGTGCGATCCACAAATAATTGTTCACTAGTGTGAGTGTTCTTTGTGTCCGTTGTTGGAATGTTTGTAAAGCCCTCCGCGATATAGGAATGATTACTAGTGAGAGAGATCACTCTCGTGAGGAAACGAGATTATTATAATTTTTTTTAAATAAGGATCATTATTAACTTTTATTTTCAGGTTTGGACATGTTCGTAACATTCAGCGTGGCAACATTCACTGAGTTCCCAGCTGATATACTGCTCATCTTGACGTTGGATATGTAAGTGTTCATCCTAACTATAATATTATAAATGTGAATGTGAGTTTGTTTGTTACGATTTCATGCCTTAACTACTCAATCGATTATCATGAAATTTCGCAAACACGTTGTCAGGGGTACAGAAAAGGAAATAGTCTGCCTTTCATTTTCATTCTGTTCGCAAGTTGAAATATTTAAGTTATTTAGGGAAACCTGTTATCTTAATATATATAAATTACATGTCATGTTGTTTGTCCGCTATGGACTCATAAACTACTGAACCGATTTGATCAAACTTCGTAACCATCTGTAATTTAGTCCAACTTAAAATATAGGATAGTTCTTTTTTTCTTTTTAATCGGGCAAAAATTATCTAGTATGAAGCAGACGAAGTTGCGCGGGACAGCTTGTTGACTATATAAAATTATGTACTGTAAGGTCGTATGACTTTAGCCCTGAGGGGTTACATTGGCCCCTAATTGGAAAAAATTTGAAGTTCCCACCAGACCACTATCATACTTTTTGCCGAAAAAATACACGTGGAAATCAATAGATAGCACTATAAACTGTCAGTAAAACAGCTTCTTCCAATTAAACAGCTTTTTCCAATTAAGGGCCAATGTCACCCCTCAGGGCTAAAGTCATACGAAGTTACTGTAACTTATATTGTTAAACAAATTGTTACGCTGTTAGTTTTCTAAATAAAATAACTAATTAAATTCATACAGGAAAAGTTATGTACCTAAAGAATAGCTAATTACTTGACAATCTACAAGTTGTCCTCCGTTTCACCCACCTTTATGATGACTGCTCGGCTTCCGTGACTCGAAGCATGATGTTATATGGCCTGTTACTTCTGGATAAATTAGCTTTTGAATAGTTGTATATGTCGGAGAGTTGGACGGCCAACTCGCTTGTGACATGATGAAGCAACAAAATATAGGCGTGGTATTATACTTCGTACGT
This sequence comes from Catocala sponsa, assembly GCA_963564715.1. Lineage (NCBI taxonomy): Eukaryota > Metazoa > Arthropoda > Insecta > Lepidoptera > Erebidae > Catocala > Catocala sponsa. Next base: position 3,700,469 of record OY751354.1, on the reverse strand, counting down.
ATACTAATGATAGGCAAATACAAGAGAAATAAAACAATAAAGGTTTACTGTGATTATCTCTGATTTGATCCGTAACGCAGCGAGTTCGTCACACCGAATGTGTCGCGCACGCGTCTCCGGCGCTTATATAACATCAATATGACACTGACAGCCATAACTGTCACTCTAACTGACACATTAGCTCTGTGGCGACCTCACTCAAGCTTACGCTTGACGTTCCGAAACAAACCAATAGATAGCGCTTCATTCAACTCCAATTATAGAAATAAATTGCATTTCAATGATTATTTTCTTGACGCTTCAACATATATAAGTATATAAAAATTTTTAGTAGGTGAGTATATCACGGAACTCCTCCTAAACGGCTGGAGCGATCTTGACAAGATTGTTTGTGTGTGTTTAATTGGTTTACTGGATGGTTTACATTCAGAGTTGGATCTGAAATATGGCGCTGCGATCGGGTTCTAGAACTGTTTGTCCTTTGGATGTAGTTTTCAGGACAATATCTATCTAGTCCGCTAGTTTTATTCAAAGTCAAAGTCAAAAATATTCACTTAAGTCACAAAGTAACATTTATGAACGTCAAAATATATAGGTTAGTGAGTTTACTAAGTTGCTGAAGCTACATTTAGGCTAGTTGCTAGGTTCAGGCAAAGGGTTAAGCCTATGAGAAACTGCAAGAAACTCACGGCCACTCTTTTTAAGTTATATTTGTTTTTGTATTTTACAGTATCGGACGTCGCTGGCTCGCGTTTGGCAGTATGCTCATCAGTGGAGTCTTCAGCCTGTTAGCCACAGTAGCACCCATAGGTAAGTAAAAGAAAACCTACAACACTCAACGATGCCATCACCGAGTGTTGGTTCTAAACCCACACAAAAAAGAGAATCGGATTCCAATCCAGGACTTCTGGCCTAAGTTAAATGCCTTATTCATTGGTCTACCGTCGTGCTGGACAAGACTTTACAACATACAATAGATTAGTTACCTATGTTCCTGTAGTATATCCCGTCAATTACTGTCGAGCGGACATACGTCTGTCCGCAAAATGAGTCACCAAAAAAAAACAAAAAACGACAAACTTATGTCCGCTGCACACTTGACTTGTTAATGAGTCAAGTGTCGAGCGGACATACGTTTGTCCGTTTGTGTATTGTTTGCACAATGAATTTTTCATTACTTTTTTCGTATTTCCCCTAGACGTTCAAGAAGATATTTATGTCGATATGTCTCAAACCAATATTATTGGAGTTGAGGGTGTATTAAAATAAATCAGTATTTAACCAACTTGCGTGTTTCATAATTCACATATAACCACAACGTACTCTTGTACTTAGCTGTAGCTTTCGTGCAAATCATTGAACTCACAATGCTGACTCGCTACCCTCAACGCGGTCACATATTGATCGATATTTTCGCCTTCTTCTTGATTCCGCGTAAAGAATTTAAAACGCCTCACTGTGACATTCGGTTTCACATCGAAATAATTGTCGAATTTTTTTAGAAGACAGTTGATATTGTTACGTGCTGGGTTCGACAGATAAGAATATAACGAATATTACCGACTAAAACACGTTTTATTCTAACACACAATTAAATATAAAACACAACAAACACTACTTACTACACTTTTCCACTGTAACTGCTACAAACTCCGTAGTATTTTCGCTTCCGTTCGCTTCGATGAGTACTTGACCGCTTACGATTGTAAACTGACTTGGCGGTGCGCGTGCGCTCTATTTATACGCGTTTAAAGTGTTTCCGGAGTTTTCTAGAAACGTCATACCCGGTATGTAAATAGTACGAATATTCGAGAATGTGCCAGCGTTCTCTCTACTCTTCTCGTACGAAGTTCCGTAAGATTTCAATAGATGGCGCTGTAATAAACTATAAGAGGGAACTGCCGAGTCTTCCACACAATGCCGAAAGATGGCACTGGGTGTAACAATATCATCCTCAACTACAATAATATTGGTTTGAGACATACCGACATAAATGTACTACAGTTCCATTTTGCTCACTATTTTATACACAAGAGCAAATAGCAATCAAAATAAATATTTTTGTTAAAACAGTAGGTATGAAAATTAGTTGCAAAATGTACTGAGGATGTCTAGCTATCTTACTCGCTCAGTTTTGTTTTTGTATACAACTAAGGTGGCAAACAAGCATACGGCACATCTGATGGTAAGTGGTCACCGTAACCTATGGACGCCTGCAACACCAGAGGCATCACTTGCGCGTTGTAGACCCTTTAGGAAAGGAAGTGGGAAGGAGAAGGAGCGGGAAGGGGGTAAAGGGGTGATTGGGCGTCCGATACTCTCACTCACCGAACGAAACACAACACTAGGAATACTGCTATTTCACGTCGATATTCTGTGAGAGGGTAGTCCTTCCCTGGTCGAGCCGGCACATTCATGCTGAATCAGCGAGGCTCTACTACTCTATAAAAGGCAAATATAGGTCGTGTTTTCTGCCAGCTGATATTAAAAATACCATTAACAGTATAACACTGGAATGAATTTTTATAACGTCCTCCAGAACGAATTTCGGTCACGGCGGCCAATATTAATGGAGATTGGCCATCTGCGCAGAAGATATTATAGTGCGCAAGTGTGTGTGCAAACAAGCGCAATATCTGTTCCCTAATTCTCATGATCCGATGGGACGGTAATCTCACACGACCGCAGAGAGTCCAGACGCTGAACCAACGGTTGTACGTGCTTTCCGAGGCACGGGGGTGTCTAACACCGTCAAGTACCTTACTCCTGCTAATAAGATTTCCTAGAAAAACCCAATAACTGATTGTTGGCTCGACCCTGGGTTGGAGACTTTATGCACAGCAGTCGCATTCAGTACCGCTGCGCTACCTGTGTTATATTAATAATTATTCATTAACAGGGATTCAATCCGCGTCCCTTGCGATCGTCGGTCGCTTCGCTGTGAATATATCCTACAACATAGGGATGCAGTATGCAGCAGAACTGCTGCCTACTGTGGTACGAGCTCAGGGTCTGGCGCTGATACACATAAGCGGCTATGTCGCTACTATCCTCACACCTTACATCGTATATTTGGTAAGTACCCTTCTCTGCCCAAAGGGGTAGGGCACTGGTATATTACTTAAACTATATGTTACCCGCAACTTCGTCCTTTCTTCGCGGCACGTATTTTATTTTTAAAAAATATAAATAGCCTACGTTACTCCTTATAAAATCAGCTATCTGCCAGTGAAAGTCCTGTCACAATCGGTCCAGCCGTTTCGGAGATTAGCTGTAACAAACAGAAAGACAGATAGACATAAATTTTAAAAGTGGATATTTTGATGTACCTTATTTACTTTCACATGCATTTAGTAATCAATTTTATTTATTTTTAACTATAGATAATAATATCAGTCTTATATTAAACTGTCTTACTGCTGGGCACAGGCCTCACCTCAGCGTGAGAAGAGTTAGACCATACTCCACCACGCCAGCCCAGTGTGGATTGGCAGACTTCATTTGTATGGGATCATTATTGTATGTTTAGTATAGATATAAGCGATTTGGTTGTATACACTGTGAGCTTATATTTTTATGAATAAATGAATTATGAATAATACCTTCAAGAACATTATTGAGCACTCTCGGACATGCAGGTTTCCTCACGATGTTTTTCCTTCACCGTTAAAGGGAGCGATAATTAACTATTTAATAGGCACATAACTTGGAAAAGTTCGTGATGCGCGCCTTGGGATCGAACTCAAGACCTCTGCGTGGCAGTCCAACAGCATCTGTTCTATCGCATTTGTTATCTGTGTTTATCTTTCTAACCGAAAACGGTAGAGACTTTCAATTCGTCTGGGCAGCAGAATCGGTGCAAATCCCAAATGCGCACATTCAATTCATACAAAGTGACCTATCTCGGCAATTACTATCTTATCTTATCTTATGTGGGGGCCAGTCAGTGCAGACCGGCGACACTTCGACCCAGTGGGATCTTATGTGTCGACACTCTCCCAATAACGACTGCCATAGATGTTCATGGCAGCCGGGACCGACGGCTTAACGTGCTCTCCGAGGCACGGAGCAGACGATAATAATTGTCAATCAATACGCACATAATTTCGAAAAGTGTTATAACTTCCGAAAGTCAGAGGTGCGCGACGTGGGTTCGAACCCAAGACCCTCTGCATTGCAGTCTGTTGGTTTACCCACTGAGCTATCGTTGCTATACTGTAGACCTTATTAAAGTACACATATACATACATACTAACAACAGTTTATTAGTGACATAATATATGGGTTTAAATAAAATGTAGGTATAACATTATTTTCATAATTGTATTGGAAAAATAGATAGATGTTCATGGCAGCCGGGACCGACGGCTTAACGTGCTCTTCGAGTGTGAGTGTGAATGTGTGATCTACAAATAATTATTCCGAGTGTGTTGTGTGTGCGGTGTTCTTTGTGTCCGTTGTTTGAATGTTTTTAAAGTCCCTACGACACAGAAATTATAATAATAACATTCTCTCACATACACACAACACCATCTAGCCCAAACTAAGCAGAGCTTGTACTATGGGTACTAGACAATGGATAAACATACATATATACTTTTTCTTTTGTAAGTACATACATATTATACATAGAAACACCCAGACCAAGACAAACATCCATGTTAATGCACACAAATGTTTGACTTGTGCGGGAATCGAACCCGCGACCTCAGGCGTGGCAGTCGGTTACATCAACCACTACGTCATCGAATTATTCTTAGTGTGGGGCTCTCATTTTTATAATCATAACCAATGACTTATCGTTTTTCAGGCAACTGTGGCTCGAGAGTTACCCCTGCTCATACTAGGTACCCTAGGCATCTTCGGTGGATGCCTGTCTCTATTCCTGCCTGAGTCCATGGGCAAAGACATGCCACAAACCATCCAGGATGGAGAAGATTACGGCCGGGATCAGAAATTCTGGGATTTCCCGTGTTGGAACAGGTAAGATACATCTACAGGTAAAATACAGGCGATGCAATGCATCATCTATCGTATAGTTATAAAACGATCAGCAAGTTTATAATTATAACGAACTAAATTTTGCCTGCGGTTTCACTCACGTAAATGTAGGCTTTGTCAATTTTCTATCCGACCGAAACAGCACTTTTTCCTGGATGAATGATACCCTTTGTCCTTTTTTGTACCCATGACAACGTGTATACCAAATTTTATGATGATCGGTCGAGTAGTTAAGACGTGAAAGCGTAACAAACAAACTCACATTTGCATCCTAACTTCCTAACTAATATTATAAAAGCGAAAATGAGTTTGTTTGTTTGTTACCTTTTCACGTCTAAACTACTGAACCGATCATCCTGAAATTTTGCATATACGTTGACAGGTGTACAGAAACGGATATAGGCTATCTTTCATCCCGAAAAATATTACTGTTCCAGAGAAAAACAATAATAACGTTCTTATGATAATAGATGGCGCCACGTGTCTTTAGAATCATGATTGAATTATATTATTACAAGCAGAGTACAACCCGAATTGATTGTCAAATTCTAAATTAACGCGAGCGAAGCCGCGGGCAAAAGCTAGTATATAATATTAGTTAGAATTGTTTTGAAAATAAAAACATCATTTTTCTTTTTGCAGAAAGAAGAAGCAAGCTAAAGACGAAGAAGCGAAATTCTAGAAGAAAATATTTTAAATTTATATATTTAATGTTAAACTGCTTTATATACTAACTGTTTCACGTGTATTCATGTGCATTTTTACATATAACATATTATCTTTTCGTTGAAATATTTCCATATGCTATTTGAATCATATTTCCTTCCAAACATTCAAACTTACAAATTTGTAATAAATATATTATGCAATTTAGTAACGGCGTTTTATTTTTACTAGCGCCTGCTCGCAGCTCCGCCCACGTAATTCTCACAATAAATATATTAATCGATATCGATATATCGATAAAAAAATATCAATGCTTATGGAAAACACAATCAAACGAGCGTCAAAAATGTTGGGATTCTTACTCCGAAATGTCAGAGTTTTTCGATCGCATAATACAAAAATCACACTTTACAACTACCTTGTTCGCACTATACTGGAGTATTGTAGTACAGTCTGGCGACCACATTATGCTTGTCACAACCTAAGATTAGAGCGAGTGCAGAAGCGTTTTCTATGGCACTTGGCCTACACCGCGGGAATAGCTCGCAAGATTAAGTCGTACGACCAAAGGCTCACGCATTTTAAGATGACTTCGTTACAGAAGCGCGGTATTGTAATCGATGCCGTATTTATATTTAAGCTATTGCGAAATAAAATCGATTGCCCTGAACTCTTGAGTAAAATTAAATTTCGAGCTCCCGCTAGATATCCGCGTGCACCCATAACCCCGCTGTATCCACCACTTCGTAGAACCGTACTTGGTGCTAACTCTGCTATACCCCGTCTTTGCAGAACCTTTAATAGCTACTCTGATGTCATAGACGTGCATGTAGACTCGCTTGCCACATTCCGTAAAAATATTATCAGTGTGATGTAAACTCTAAATTTGCTGTATACTTACATAATTTTTAATATTTAGTGTTATATAATACCTATATTATTAGATTGCATATTAATGTTATAGTTCTTATTTATATATTGCCTGAATAATTATTTACATACATATTGTTTCTAAATTAATTTTCTAAATTTCGCTTTATTAACTTTAAGAAACTTGTGCATGCTGTGCTTGCCTGTAAAAGGCTACTATACTTTTATGTAATTTAATTATGTAAAAGAAAAGTGTATTAGTATAAGTAGTTGTTGGTAAGCCGAAATAAATAAAATAAAAATAAAAATGCTTTTACACTCGTCTGGTGTAGTGGTGTAAGTCTCGCCACTGCCGCTACATCGGGTTGTCGGTTCGAATCCCATACGGGACAAAAAGTGTGATCCACAAATTATTGTCTGGACGTTCTTTGTGTATGTTTGAATGTTTGTAAAATCCCCTGCGACACGTGAATTATAGCTTGTTTTTTTACGAGCGGAAATGCTTCCACCACAATGGGAGGCGATATGGTTATGTCGAGCTCTCCCAAAACTTCGGGTCTACCGACTAAAATCACCATGGTGCCGGAACTGAAACTATATCAGCGACACAGGAATTATACCTTTCTATTGCGAGAGTTCAAAACACACGCAAAACACTCTAAAACTCGACCTCGATGGCGTAGTGGTTGGTGTAACCGACTGCCACGCATGAGGTCGCGGGTTCGATTCCCGCACAAGTCAAACATTTGTGTGCATGAACATGGATGTTTGTCTTGGTCTGGGTGTTTCTATGTATAATATGTACGTATTTACAAAAAAAAAAGTATGTATGTATGTTTATCCATTGTCTAGTACCCATAGTACAAGCTCTGCTTAGTTTGGGCTAGATGGTGTCGTGTGTATGTGAGAGAATATTATATTATATTATCATACATATTATAAAACAAAGTCCCCCGCAGCGCCGCGTCTGTTTGTCTAATCGCGATCAACTCAAAAAGTACTAAACGGCCTTTCATGCGGTTTTCACCAATAGACAGGATGATTTATAAGGAAGGTTTAGGTGTATAATTTATTAAGTTTTGTGCTACCCGTGCGAAGCCGGGGCGGGTCGCTTGTATATAATAAATATGCATATCAACCTTAAAAATAAGAAAAGGCAATTTACTTTCAAGACTTTTTTTTAATTTTTTTTTTCATAAAACTGAGTTTTTTTCATAAAACTAAGGTGGCAAACAAGCATACGGCCCACCTGATAGTAAGTGATCACCGTAGCCTATGGACGCCTGCAACACTTGCGCGTTGCCGACCTTTTAGGGAAGGAAATGAGAAAGAGAAGGAGCAGGAAGTGGGAAAGAGAGAGATTTGTTTTCTTATTTTTATTATTTCCTTTAATTAATGTAAATCTATTACAAGCTGTATCATTACCATACGTTATTGTTTAACGACGAGTTATTAAATCTCATGAAGAATAACATCTAGTCTGCCTCTACTGTGGTCCTGAATTCGATTCCCAAATCGAGCAAAATGGTATTGGGTATTCTGTTAGTAAAGTCTTAGTAGCTACACATAGTTTGGAAATATGTAACAGACGTCAAAATTTTTGCCAATAATTGTAATAGTCGCAGCCCAGTAATAGTAGCAGCCCAGTAATAGTAGCAGCCCTGCACTAGTAATAGTAGCAGCCCTGCACTAGTAATAGTAGCAGCCCTGCACTAGTAATAGTAGCAGCCCTGCACTAGTAATAGTAGCAGCCCTGAACTAGTAATAGTAGCAGCCCTGCACTAGTAATAGTAGCAGCCCTGCACTAGTAATAGTAGCAGCCCTGAACTAGTAATAGTAGCAGCCCTGCACTAGTAATAGTAGCAGCCCTGCACTAGTAATAGTAGCAGCCCTGCACTAGTAATAGTAGCAGCCCTGCACTAGTAATAGTAGCAGCCCTGCACTAGTAATAGTAGCAGCCCTGCACTAGTAATAGTAGCAGCCCTGCACTAGTAATAGTAGCAGCCCTGCACTAGTAATAGTAGCAGCCCTGCACTAGTAATAGTAGCAGCCCTGCACTAGTAATAGTAGCAGCCCTGCACTAGTAATAGTAGCAGCCCTGCACTAGTAATAGTAGCAGCCCTGCACTAGTAATAGTAGCAGCCCTGCACTAGTAATAGTAGCAGCCCTGCACTAGTAATAGTAGCAGCCCTGCACTAGTAATAGTAGCAGCCCTGCACTAGTAATAGTAGCAGCCCTGCACTAGTAATAGTAGCAGCCCTGCACTAGTAATAGTAGCAGCCCTGCACTAGTAATAGTAGCAGCCCTGCACTAGTAATAGTAGCAGCCCTGCACTAGTAATAGTAGCAGCCCTGCATTAGAATGCACGGATGGCTTTGTGGTATAAGTGGTTGCCTCGCAGCTGCCACTGTGCCGAGTGTTGTGGGTTCGAATCACAAACGGGACAAAAATTTGTGTAATCTACAAATACTTGTTCTGGATGTTCTTTTTGTTTGTTGTTTGAATGTTTGTAGAGTCCCTCGCGACACGGGATTTATACCTAGTGCGGGAATTGTCTTAAAAAAAGAACTGTCCCACTGATGGGCAGTTCCATGGCTTGGTCGTGCATGTCCTCTGTTACATCCTGGATTCGAAGCTGGCCCCGGTCGATGCTGAAGTGTCGCCAAGTAGTGGGGTACTCCAGGTGAGAAGGACGGGTGAACGGCATCTATGAGTAAAGGGAAAAAATATAAAACAGATTGACGCTTGTTTCCCTAAAAAGGTAGGCAGTGCTTTAATGTATAGCACAAACCGTAGGGTCTAGATTTAGCACACAGTTACTGTGTGCTAAATCTAGACCGCAAGATGTTCCACTGCTGTGGAGTATGACCTACCTCTTCTCAGTGTGAAAAGGGTTAGGCCATAGTCCACTACGCTAGCCCAGTGCAGGTTGGCTGACTACACATATCTTCGAGAACATTATATAGAACTCTCAGACATGCAGGTCTCCTCACGATGTGTTCCTTCACCGTTAGAGCGAGCGATAATTAACTATTTAATACGCACATAACTTCGAAAAGTCAGAGATGCATGCCCTAGACTCGAACTCAAGTCCTCTACGCGGCAGTCTAACTGTCTTCCACTAGGCTATCGCTGTTATGCGATACATATATATAATAACCTATATACCTAAATATGTAGAAAAAAGGCACATGTCAATGAAACGACACAGTAAGACGTTAACAGTAAACATTATAAATTGTTTATAAAAATAAATAAAACAATTGTATACATTGTGAGTGTTCACTGCGATATGCGGGAAAAACGAAAATATTGTGATTTAGTGATGTACGTGTGTCGATATTATTTTATCGATAACTTGTTTACGCCCAGCATGATTGTATAGCAGTACTTTTAACTTGCCTGCCTTTTTAAATATCTCCGCTAAATTCCATCGCAGTCTGATAAATGGTAGAGATACATGTATTTTAGAACATAAACTGATGATAATCTTAGGTTTATAGCAGTACCTACATGGTAATTATGATTTCTTTGATTGGAAAAATTGCGTTCAAACCTAGTAACACGGTTCCATAATGACGCTATTTATAAGTATTTATTCTTCTTAGGGATAAATTTTCTTGATGCTATTGATTCCCAGGGCAAGTGTAGGGCAATTATTATTGTCATTTGCTAAATATATAATATAAGTATTGTAAGAATATTCTATATAAACCTAAATATATCTCAATATTTTGTAAACAAGAGTAAGAAAATGTCTTATTAGGGGAGTTGTCTTTTAAAAGTTACCTAGGACGGAAATTAAATTTTAATAAAAGTATGAAATATTTAATGTCATTTTTTGCTAAATGTTATATGTATTGTAAGAATAATTCATATCAGATCTGATGTAACAAAAACAAGAAAAGTAATTAATGAAAAATATGATAAAATTCCATTTGTCTAACATTTTAAATTTAATATCACGCTATCACGCTTAATTCAATTATATTTATTAAACCACACGCTAACTAAAACGCAAAACATCGATAACTTCACACACCCCACACAAACAATCCATTCTCGCAAATTTACAAACAAACCGTGACCGAAATCTCATAGCGATGATAAACTGAATTCTTTTCATTCACAATCAGTACGAACTCAAGAAATGACAGTATGTCCAACCGCCTCATCGTCGTTCTAATTACAATACAAGTGCTAAAAATTACCCGAAGCAATTATTTAAAAGGTGAAGCAAATTACCTGAAGCCGAAGCTGGACAGGAACAACATAGTCAACAAAGGAGTCTGGATAAGAAACAAGTTCAATGAGAATCTGTTCGAGAAGGCGAAACTCGGTGATTTTATATTTAGAGAGAATTCTTTAGATGTGGACAACCTACTGCAAAATAACTTCGATGCTTTTGGCGCAAATTATATGCAAAGTTCGCCGGTTGTATCTGCGTATGTCGAAAGACAAAAAAGATCCAGCCATTGTAAGTATTATTTGTATTTTAACTGCTTTTTGGGTGGTGTTTTTTTAATTGTAGCTCGACCCCGGTAGTATTACACTTGCCACCAAAAGGTATAGGTTTTTTTCTGGTAAGAAATCTCAATACCAGCCCGGAGTTAGTAAGTTGGTGATGTTATACCCACTTGCCTCTAAAAGCACGTTAAGCCGTTGGTCTTGCGCTTGATCTCTCTCCGGTAGCGTCGGATTATCCGTCCCATCGGATCATGGGAGTTAAGAAACTTATGTTTGCGCACATATGTACTTGTGCACTATAATAGCTCCTGCGCAGATGGCTAGTCTTCTTTAATATTAGCCGCCGTGACCGAAATTCGGTCTGGAGGATATTAATATTACTACACTCTCACAGAATATCCACTTAAAGCAGCACTATACGTAATATTGTGTTTCATTTGGCACTGAGAGAACTAATAATAATAATAATATTTATTTTCTCTTTCTCTCTTTATTTTTCTCTCTACAATATTTACAATGTTGACAAAAGATACAAATTGCATAGAATTAAAATAAAACACAAGGAACATTGTGAGAGACTGGAGCCTAAGCTAGGCCGGCTACCGTAAGCTGAGCGCTTAACTACCTTTACGTACCTTCTCTTCTTTCTCCTACTCCGTGTCCCACGTCTCTGTTCCCTAGGCTACCATCAGACAGCCCCGTTTACCAGCTTAAGGTAGCTTGTTCACATTTGTCACTTTAGCAGTATAATTAGCCTATATTCTATCGTTTCTTGTTAGGTCAACACCAGATATTTTACCTATACACTTTCAATACTGCAAACAATGTATTAACTTACGCTACGTAGTTATGCGTCCCCACGTTCCCATGAGTATGCTAAGAACGCATCACGTCACCACACTTAGCATTTTAGAATACGAAATGTCATTCGAGAGGACTAAACTCCTCTCGAATGACATTTCGTATTCTAAAATCATTAAAAGTGACAGGACTAAAAAATGTTTGTGATTTTTAGTTAAGTTTAGAGAATTTTGTGACAACAGAATTGGCACCATAGTCTTACTTTAAAAAGCTAATAAAAGCCTATGTGTCTTTATCCGGATTCCTGGCAACGCTATCCCAGAGTGGATAGACAGTGGTATATTAGGGCCACAGTTAGTCAGCTATGGTTTTAAGTACAGCTTCTCAAGGCCTTCTTGCTTGCATGTTATAGGCGTGTGATGTATATGTGTATGTACAAAGATTTTTATAATAATACGTTTAATTTGTTTTAGATTTACGACACAAGCGTCCTCGAAAGAGTGTGATCAGTAAAAACAGCAAAAGTAATGAAAATCCTGATTTAACTAAATCAAAAATAATTAACGATTTGAAACCAACTTCAGTGTTTAATGATTATCCGTACGAAGTTGCTATCTTACTTAACAATAATAAAAGATACGCTGATCAAGCTCTAAACAAGACTGCAGGGGATGAGGATAGTAAGGACAATGTTTCTATTCCTATACGTATAGATCCTAACAATTCGACAGCCATGTCGATTGATACAGAACTCAAAGGCACATCAAACGAAGTAATAAAGAATGTAACATCTCCGAAAAGAAGCATGAAATACGACTTAGAATCAGAAATCATTAAGAAAATCGAATTCACAGAAGACCTTAATAAAACAGGCGAGAACAGAGATACTACTAATAAGAATAAAATCAGCGATAGAAACGTATTTGATAAAGAAGAATGGCATCAAAATGTACCCATACCAGATATAAATGTGTACAATGTTGTTCCAAAAGAGCCTGTACAGAAAAGTAAGCCAGTCACTGAGAGGGGTCTTATCAAAGTTATTTCCATGCTGACTAAAACTTTTAAAAAGATAATGAAGCAACATTTAGAAATAAAAGAAATCCATAGCAAAATCAATGAAATGAATGACGAATTCACCAAAACAGCCAATTCAATAACCACGAAATTTCAAGATTTCGATCTTAAGTATCTATATTTGGTGAAGTTACAGGACAAGCTAAAGGATTTTGAGGCTAGATTAGCTACTAAAGAAGAATATTTTAAGAATAAGGATAAAGAAATAAAAAAAAATTTCAAAGAGTTCGAAAATCAACAGAAAAAGTTTTTACAACAACAAAAACAGTTTTACAATATACAAAAACTAATGTTAGCACAGAATGAAAAGATAAATATCAAGCAAAACTTAATAGCAAAGACTCAAAGTGAGATTTCACACAGACAAAACAACTTTGCAAGAATACTGAAAAAAGCAAAACAATTGTATATCGACAGCCGAAATCCATCGATAACAAAATTAAGTTCAAGTATCTCTAAGATGAAAGATAACACCAAGATAAGCTATCCTAAATTAGCATATACAAGCACACAACTACCAGAATTAACAACAGACTCAATCAAAATAAATTTATTTTCAATGCCCACTTCAAATAAAATCCTACCTGATCCAGATGAGATGATATTAAAAGAGAAAGATGATCAACCAATTGACGATTTAGTATACAAGTACTATTTCAACAACACATTTATTGATAGCTTCATGAAAAACAAAATACTGAATAGTTTCATGGGTAATACAGAAAATCAAAGAAACATTAAAAACATCAAGAATAAAAGAAATGAATTGAAAACTACCATATTGTTACCTATAATAGAAACAAACAAACCTGAGATCTTGTACCACAATAGAGAAAGAAGATGGATTAACCATCATTCCAAATATAAACAAAAGAGAAAAGATCGGGGTAAAGCAATCTTAGCTCAAATTGTAAACATTACTGATGAAAAATCCCCCAAAAAGACATCTGGTCTTTCAATAGATATTGTTAGGGCGCCTGTTATTATGTCTAGTAGAAGTCCCGTAAAAGACAACCATTTAAAAAATGATCCATTTCTAACGATGGCGCAGAGTTTCTGCAATGAGATTGGACAAAATTTAAATCATCAGATGCTGAGTTGGTGCATTGAGAAGGCGTTGAGGAGATTGCAATTTCTTGGTAAGTGTTCTGGAATATATAATTATAATATCAGTCCTATATTAAACTGTCCTACTGCTGGGCACGGGCCTCTTCTCGGTGTGAGAAGGGTAAGACCATCGTCCACCATGCTGGCCCAGTGCGGTTTGGTAGACTATTATTATTTTATTATTTATATTATCTTCGAGAACATTATGGAGAACTCTCAGATATGCAGATTTCCTCACGATGTTTTCCTTCACCGTTGTCTGAAATATACCAAGGAGAATAAAATTGGTGCTTTGATAGGAGAGGCGACAGCACAATTTTAAAAGCCTAGTTCGATACGATTCGTGTCAAGAAATTATCAGTCACTGGAGCAAGCTTATCAACAGTAAGCAACTCCAATATTCTGTAACACACCATACCGATATATACCCGCAGAGCATATTAGATTCTCTGCTACTGGAAATATTCTTGAATTTACTTGCGACTATGCTGGTGGACAAGTCAGTATTAACTATGGTTTGGTTTCTATAAGAAACAAGTCGTTTTAAGTATGGGTAGTTAAATGTTCACATATTTTTAATAGACTGTGTCTAAAATTTGGTTAAACGACTCTATTCTTGTTATACGATGTTTCCCATCCGGCTTTAGACTGCTACGTCGGTCTTCTTCTTTCTTTTTTCGTGTGGTTGGTGGCCAACCTGTTGTCAAGAGTTGTTCAAGCCGCCCGTAGGCCTCTGACATGGCTTAACGAGTGCAGTTAATTTGACAACAACCGGGACCGAATTTTTACGTGCCCTCCGAAGCACGGAGACGCTCAGACGAAATACCACTAAGCGGTCACCCATCTATAGACTGACCCCATCCAACGTTGCTTTACCTCGCTAATCGTTTACCGATCAGTGAGTGCAACTAGCTATGGTCAGTAGAGTGATTAGAAAATCCTTTAGCCACTACATCATCATCGTACTGATGTATTCATTAGTAGAGTAAGGCAAGCCGCCTGCCTTAGCTAGCATATACAGCTTTTGACACTGCGTCTATAATATTATATATATATATATATATATATATATATATATATATATATATATATATAACATATATACATATACATATATATATATATATATATATATATATATATATATATATATATATATATATATATATATATATGTATATGTATATTACTATAGATAATTTCTATACAGGCGATATCCGGTTGTGTCGGATTGCCTCACAATTAGCCCATGAGTGTTGGACAGCAGAATAAACTTGTATTTACGCACATAATTGTACACAAGTCTCTGTCAAGATAGGATGCCGTACAATTCGATCTGAAGCACATATCTATTCCTTAATAAAAAAATAATACGGATGTTTTTTTCAGAAGGCAAACAAGTGCTTCCTTCGTCAAAACCAAAAGCGGCAACCAGCACAACGGGCCATCCAATTGGCAAACATCAGAAATCAGTAACGAGTGTGGAATCACTACCTCTAGCCACAGGCACTGTTAACAAGAATGAGCTTCCAGACACGCAGAAATTGAACCAAAAATCAGAACCTTTGGTTACAACTGTTCCAGTAGCTGGAGCCACTGGTAAGAGTATTGTACAAACTACTTAAACGTGGGTGGATTAAGACTGCGCCGAGAATGAGATAGATAATGACAGAGCTCGTGCGGCGAATATTCAAATCGGCGCGCGGCCGCCATAGTAAAATTGTATGGAGGATTTGAAGTGCTTTTTTGATAAATATGTATCTTTATTGTCAACCAATAACTTAAATAATTGGAACGGACAAATTTTAATATAAGTAGGTATTTATGTTTCGTTAAAGCTGTAAAATACGATAGATTTCTACTGTTATATTCTAAAAAATCACGTAACACGAGCTTACGTTTTTGCATTTTTCGTGCAAATTTACGTAATTTTATAGGCGAAAATATTATTTATTTTAAGTTTTTTACACTGAGTAATTGTAAACATATTCATTGTTATGGTAAATGTATATTTTATATTGGTATTAAACAAAAAGTGTTGATTTTATCAACTTAACTGTGACCCCTGTGGCACATTTCGCTCGGCGCAGTCCTGAACGTGGGTGGATGAAGTAGTGGCCTCGCCGTCACCTCTACGGCGAGAAAGAGGTTCGATCTTGGCAAGGGTCAAATATTAGATCCACAAATAGCTGTACTGATTCTGGGTGGACTTTGTGCTCGTAGTTTTAAGGTTTGCAAGGTGCCCCGCCACACAGAAATGGTGCCGTCTATAAAATCATATGATTTCATAAACGTAAGACTAACTGTCCCCACATAGTAGATTATCTATACTTATATTATAAAGCTGAAGAGTTTGTTTGTTTGAACGCGCTAATCTCAGGAACTACTGGTTTGTTTTGAAAAATTATTTTAGTGTTGGATAGCCTATTTATTGAGGAAGGCTATAGGCTAACATCACGCTACGACCCACGGGGGCGGCGCAGTAACGATAACCGCGGGCGAAACCGCGGGAACATCTAGTATTTTATAAATACTCGAATGACTATATTTTGCATTGTATAATAGTCATACCTACAGTTCTGAGCGAAGGCCTGCTGATCCGTAACACAGGGTTCCCTTGTATGGACTCCAGTCTCTCACAAAGGCTCATAATTCTATAAATATTTGTTTTGTGTCAACTGTGTTATATGTATATTGTTGTGAATCTTTGTGAATAGAGAAATAAATAAAATTATTATTATTATAATAATAATATAATATAATATTCTATCACATACAATACTATTTAGCCCAAACTAAGCAGAGCTTGTACTATGGGTACTAGATAATGGATAAACATACATATATACTTTTTTTTTGTAAATACATACATATTATACATAGACACACCCAGACCAAGACAAACATCCATGTTCATGCACACAAATGTTTGACTTGTGCGGGAATCGAACCCGCGACCTCAGGCGTGGCAGTCGGTTACACTAACCATTACGCCATTGAGGCCGATGATTATTATTATTATACAGTTTCACACACGCCTTATGATTATTATGCCGCTCCTGTGGCTTGCAGCGTGATGTTATAATAGCCTTTGTTACATTTAGATAAAGAAGTCTTCTATTAATTAAATAATTATAATAGCCTTTGTTACGTTTAGATAAAGAAGTCTTCTATTAATGAAATAATTATAATAGCCTTTGTTACATTTAGATAAAGAAGTCTTTTATTAATGAAATAATTATAATAGCCTTTGTTACATTTAGATAAAGAAGTCTTCTATTAATGAAATAATTATAATAGCCTTTGTTACATTTAGATAAAGAAGTCTTCTATTAATGAAATAATTATAATAGCCTTTGTTACGTTTAGATAAAGAAGTCTTCTATTAATGAAATAATGATAATAGCCTTTGTTACATTTAGATAAAGAAGTCTTCTATTAATGAAATAATTATAATAGCCTTTGTTACGTTTAGATAAAGAAGTCTTCTATTAATGAAATAATTATAATAGCCTTTGTTACATTTAGATAAAGAAGTCTTCTATTAATGAAATAATTATAATAGCCTTTGTTACGTTTAGATAAAGAAGTCTTCTATTAATAAGATAATTATCAAAATCGGTTAAGTAGATTCAGAGTTTATCGATTACAAACAAATATTTCTTCTTTATAATATTAGTGTAGATATACATATATATAATTCTTTTGTATGTAACTGAACGACTGGACCGAGTTTGATGAATTATTTTGCGTGGTTTGAGTAAGTCCCTGGACGGTTTAGATGTACGATTGGATCCGGTAGATAGCGCTATAATCTGAATGCAAAAGAAACGTTCGTGTACGACGACATCTGTTGGGTCTGCTAGTATGTTAATATCTTCCAGACCGAATTTCGGTCACGGCGACCAATCTTAACGCAGTTTGGCCAACTACGCAGGAGATATTATAGTGCACAAGTGTGTGCGCAAATACAAGTGCACTCTCTGTTTTTCAAACTATCATGATCCGATAGGACGAAAATCCGACACGAGTAGAGATGGATGACACGCAGGACCACCGACTGTACGTGCTTTGTGAGGCACGGAAGTGTTAGACACTTCCGCCAACTTCCTAACTCCGGGCCGGTAATAACAGAAAAACCCAATCAATTTTTGTTGGCTCGATCCGGGATTCAAACCCGAGACCACATGCACAGCAGCGGAACAGCGGAGGCAGTTCTAGTTATAGTTCATTACATTAGTATAGAAAAGCTCTAATTATACTGATTATCTTACAGGTACACCTACAAATATTGATACTGATCTATCCCCGATCACTGTGATGACCACGAACTCTATGTACACCAATGTACCACCGCAAATACACTTAACTTCGCCACCAGACCTACTCAATTTTCCAAGTATGTTTGTCTCTTTTTGTTGTTATTATTTCGTCTGGGAGTAAATGAGACGGTTATCATTTTCTGTAGGTATCTACTAGCTGTGCCTGCGGTTTCACACGCGTTTATAATTATTGCGTCGCTGCCGTGGGTCGTAGCGTGATGTTATATAGCCTGTAACCTTCCGCGATAAATGGGCTATCCAACACTAAAAAAAATTCAATTCGAACCAGTAGTTCCTGAGATTAGCGCGTTTAACCAAACAAAGTCTATAGCTTTATAATATTAGTATAGATTTGTCACTGCGTAGACAATAACGCAAACTTTGGAATTAAACTACTTTATACGGATTTTAACACATTGTTTATTTCAATAACACTTCTTTGACGTAATTTTGAAACTTTTAAATTACTAATACTAATAAACTTTATTAGTATTTTACTACATAACTGTATAACATGTATACCATGTATAACATTTAATTGTCGTAATTTTGAAACTTTTAAACTATTTAAGTTTACTAGTATTTTAAACTATTTTAATTCTTAAACTATTCATATTTATACTCTCTCCGAAGTTTCGGTTGCTTTTAAGCACCCATGATCACGGGGAGATGAAAATATCTGTAGTTTGATTTTGATGTATGACAGGCGCGTAAACGTAAGACAATATAACGCTAATATTTTATTAAGTGACATCTAAGAGATAAGAATAATATTAATACAGCCATTTGTTATCTTATTTTACATTTTCAATGTTGTTGGTAATTTATATATAAATGTACCTAATATATAGTGTTAGTTAAAGTAATTCAATATAACTGCGGCGCGCGTGTTCCCACGCGCGCCTCTGAGTCCATCCCTCTCTTAAAGGGGTCAGTAGGACTTAAATGTAGTGGTGCCCAAAGGGTAGACTAGTTGTGTAGTGGCCTGCCGTTTCATACTGCGGCGGCGGGCCGAAACCTCGGCGGGGTTGCGACTGCACGTGAAAGTGATTCGTCGTAAGTGAGTTTTGTCGAGGAACACCGTGGTAAGTTAAGGCGATTAACTCACGGCACCGCGCACCGCCGCGGTAGGCGGTGAAGCGGATCTCATGTCGCATTGGCCTTTACTAAATCCGTTGATGCCTAACACACGTACACCGCCCGACCGCGCGGTCGAGCGGTGCTCTTTCGCTGTACCGCCACCACCCTCCGCGGCGGTGCGCGGTGCCGTGTGATAATTGCCTTAGTCAGTATTACCGGGAGGTCCATTATCATCATTACCATCTTTCTTTTACCCCTGTGAGTCCGACGCAACGCCTCCGCCCGTCCCCGCGGGGGGCCATGCATCAAAACATAACCCAACATATCAACATATTGCCCTGTTCAAATCTTAGAGATAAAGTACAAAATCTGAATGTTTCGTTAGTTATAAGTACGCCTATTCTTATATTGTTTCATTGACTATTTTAAACCTATATGTAAGCAGAAAGATCGACATGAAAGGCCTTTTGGATCTCGAAAAAATACCAACACAAAATTGACGATGCTTTAAGCTTAAGAACCAAAACGTACTAATTGTTTTATTTAAACACTAGAGTTCGGCCGCGGCTTGGCTCGCTTAGTTAATATAGGTAAGGTTAGGTTAGTAACAGTACTTTTTTCTGCATGAAAGTTACCCTAGATATCCAAAATTTCATGATTGTCGGTCGAGTAGATAACGAGTGAAAGTGTAACAAACAAACAAACTCACATTCGCATTTATAAGTTAGGATATAATCAAATTATCACTGTTCGATGTCTCTATATAAGAGACACCTAAGAAAAATGAAAGGATTAAATATAATGATCAACAAAAATAGTAATTGCGCAGCAAAATATGCTTACATAACGAGCACCTAGGTATACGCCTCAAATCACTGCATTTCGTCTCGGAAGGGTTAGGTTATGTTAGGTTCCTACTTAAACCCACCCAAAAATAGGAGCCCCGCCAAGCGGAGCTCCGTCGACTTATTTTGATCTCTTTAAATATATTTTGCTGTGCAATTTGGTGATCATCTACTATTTTAACTGTTATTTTTTAATATATCTGGTGATAAGTTAACCATAAGCCAAATATTAATATGAGGAGGCTTTCTAAGAGCTACAGAAGCGAACTCAATGATTTTTAGAATGTTCTAACACTCTGTCTGTATTATTTCTACGCGCATTACGCACGAACTACTGAGCAAAATTTTATGCGGTTTTCACAGTTGTATTGTTAGAGGCCTAACTTAAAATCTGGTGCATCTTTTATCTTGAACCTAGAAGCCGAGTAGGAATAATAATACATTTTAGATACATACATACATAGATTCACGCCTGTTTCCCAGATGGGTAGACAGAGACTACGGATTTCCATTAGAATCAGACACATATACATATATATTTGATTCGATTATTTTTCCATTTTTGATACACTGCCTTAAAGTCGTAACAACCAGGTATAGTGACGTATGTTTTCTGTGTGTAGATCAGCTTCTTTTAACACACAAAAAAGAAAATATGGTTTTCTTTTTTGTATGTTACAAGATCCTATTCCATTATAAAATAAAAACTGTGCCAAACAAGACAACTCTACTAAATAAAAGCATATTTTATATGCTTTTATTTAGTATCTATGTTGGCCTCGATGGCGTAGTGGTCAGTGTAACCGACGGCCACGCATGAGGTCACGGCTTGGATTCCCGCACAAGTCAAACATTTGTGTGCATGTACATGGATGTTTGTCTTGGTCTGGGTGTTTCTATGTATAATATGTATGTAATTACAAAAAAATAAGTATATATGTATGTTTATCCATTGTCTAGTATCCATAGTACAAGCTCTGCTTAGTTTGGGCTAGATGGTGTTGTGTGTATGTGATAGAATATTATATTATTATATTATATTATTATATTATATTATTATATTATATTATTATTATATTATATATCATCTAGAATTTATAATCTTCTTCTTCTTTCTTTATCGTGTAGTTAGTGGCCAACCAGTTGTCAAGAGTTGTTCAAGCCGCCCGTAGGCCTCTGACATGGCTTAACAACTGCTGTCAATTTGGCAAAAACCGGAAATCGACTTTTTACGTGCTCTCCGAAGCACGGAGACGCTCAGATGAAATACCACTAAGCGGTCACCCATCTATAGACTGACCGCACCCAACGTTGCTTAACCTCGCTAATCGTTTACCGATCAGATAGTGCAACTGGCTATGAGCGCCTCAGAATTTATAATGAAATCCCAGGACATACATATATGTAAATTAGATAAAGTTAAATTTTAAAGTAAAATTTTAAAACATGTTAGTGGACAAAGCATATTATAGTAAGTAAGTAAGTAAGTAAGTAATCATTTATTTGTATAGAATGTAGGTGTTTACAATTGGTGTTATAGATATATACAGAATCCTTGTACATTCTGCCTACTCGGGCATACAAACATTTATGAGCGACATTTGCTCACGATAACCTTAAAACTAATATAACGTTAGTAACATAAATTTTAATTAATAGAAGGATCATTTAAGAATTCTTGAATCGAGTAATAACAATTATTTAACAATAAGGTAGTGAGACTCTTTTTAAAAACTTTTAAAGTTTGATCCTTAATGCAATTAGGAATTTTATTAAAAATAACAGGGGCCATTCCCATAACACTTTTTTTAAACAAAGCTGTTTTACATTTACCTTCATACAATAAGTTTTGGTACTGTGATCTCATAGAGACTGTGCGATATCGAGCTTCTTTTAAAGATTTAAATAATTGAGGATTGGTCTTAACAAATATTGCCATTTCTAAAATATAAATACATGGGAATGTTAATAATTTATGTTCTCTAAAAACAGGAACACAACTGTCTGTAACTTTAATATTGAACATTGAACGGATGCAGCGTTTTTGAGCACGAAATATGTCTTCCCTATAAGTACAATTGCCCCAAAAAATAATCCCAAATCTTAGTATCGAGACCACCAAGCCATGATAGGCTACTAGTACTGTCTTAATATTTACTTTTTTCGAAAGGTTATATAATGCATAAGCAGATGTACTTAGTTTCTTACATATTGTTTCAGCTTGAGCTTTCCATGTTAATTGGCTATCTAATGTAATACCTAAAAATTTAGCGACTTCTACTCTTTCAATGGTTTGACTATTATAATTTATGTTTAAGTTTACAATACGCAGTCTTTGGTAGAAGTGCATTATGTTTGTTTTATTTAAATTAATTAGTAAGTTATTATGATTTAACCAGTTAATTAGTACTTTTAGTGTGTCGTTTACGTTGCTTTCGTACGTTTGTTTATCATGGCATTTTATTAATGCTGTGCTGTCGTCTGCGTATAAAACCATTGGGTGATTGAATTGCCGAGGGAGATCATTAATATAGAGAAGAAATAAAAGTGGTCCCAGGACACTGCCCTGTGGAACTCCGAATTTTATTTCTCTCGAGGTAGATTTATATGTTTGTTCAATTCTAGTTTTAGTGCAAACCCTTGTAATTTCTGTGTATTGCTTACGACCGCTGATATATGATTTGATTAAATCTAAGGCATTTCCGCGTATTCCGTAAGCATATAGTTTTCCAAATAAAAGTATATGATTGACATAGTCGAAAGCTTTCGACATATCTGTAAAAATTGTACATATAGGAATTTTATTATCAACATTTTTCATTATTGTAACGAGCAAATCATATATAGCCATATTTATATTTTTATTTTTCATGAAACCATTTTGTTCTTTACATAGAATATTAAATTTAATTAAAAAGTTAAAAATTATTTCATATATGATTTTTTCTATAACTTTGGAGAAGACGGGAATCAATGCAATTGGCCTATAATTGGTCATATCATCCTTCGCGTTCTTTTTATGTAGTGGTTTTATAACAGTCATTTTTAAATTATCGGGAAATATACCCGTAGTTATACTATTATTTATGATATGTGTTAGTGGGCCAGCTATTATATGTGATACAAATTTTATCACTTCAGTCGATATACCATTATAGCCAACGCTCTTTTTAGATTTTAACTGGTGTATAGTTTTAATTACATCTTGAGGTACAATAGGTGATATAAATATTGAATGTGGGTTGTATTCAATTCTTTTGACTTCCAAAGTTTTATTATTTGGTATTTGACCTATTTGATCTATAAAATAGTTGTTAAACGATTCTGCAATTTCTTTTGGGTCATTTATTGTTAAATCTTGGTTTTTAATTCGCATAATAGGTTCACTTATTTTTTTGCTATTATTTATTATTTGCCAAGACGTCTTTGTTTTATTTTTTGAATTGTTAATCAAATGATTATTTTGAGCCTTTTGTGTTAATTTAACAATTTTTTTAAATCTTCTAGTATAATTTTTGAATTTATTTTTATTTTCATCAGTTGGTTTTAATCTCATTTTCCATAACAGATGGCGTTGTCTCTTGCTACATATTCGAATACCTTTTGATACCCATTTAATTTTATTTTCTGATCTAACTGTTACTGTTTTATACGGAAAACATAAATTGTACAGTAAAAGAAAGATGTCGAGGAAGTTGTTATATGCTATGTTTGGGTCTGGTGTATTGTATGCATCTGAAAAAGTTAGATTTTTAAGGTGGTCACTGAATTTAACTAGGTTTTCTTTGGATATGGCTCTTATTCTTTTACGCCAGGATTTTATGTTTTTAGATTTATTAACTGGTATTTTTAATATTTGTGCGGTGTGGTCTGATAAGGCTAATTCAATAATTTTATATTCGCATTTCGGACGTATGTTATGAGCAAAATTATCTAAGCATGTTTTACTGCCAAGCCTTGTCGGCTGCATAATTTCTAATTTTAGATTATAGCTCAAAAGAAATTATTCGAATTCTATTGATAATTTATTCCGTTTCAGTGTGTCTATATTAAAGTCACCACACAGTATTACAGTATTTTTATGATTATTGAAAACTTTTTTCAAAATAACTTCTAGGTTCTCATAAAATTTATATAAGTTACATGGTTTTGGAGGCCTATATATACATATAACAATTAAATTAAATTTAGTTAGTTTTATAGCACAGCATTCCATGATTCCAGATAAAGAGTATTTTGATATTTCTGTTAAAGTTTCGTATTCAATACCTTTCTTTACTAAAATACATGAGCCTCCACGTTTAATATTATCTCTTGAGTAAAATGCTGACAGTTTATAATTAGGTATTTCTACTAAACTTTCTTGCCCAGACATTATAAAATGCTCGGTTATGCATAAAATATCTACATTTATTTGTCTATCTAATAATTCATGAATATGAACTGTTAAAATATCGGACTTATTTAGAAGCCCAGCAATATTTTGATGCATAATACACAAATTAAGAACGAAAAAGATTAGAGTTAGTACTATTTGAATTTACTGCACTTAATTGGGTAACATTGGTGTTTTTAACAGTATGAGCATTACTGACAATTAAAAGAAAAAGGTGTTTCATAATGTTTCTCATGCCATGATCATTTAATTTGCCTGTGTATTTAGAAAACATAATATAGTCATATGATAAATGTAGATTTGAATCTAGTATAGTGGCATATTTATGCGTATCCACATCAAGATATAATAAGTAGCTAAATGTTTCTATTCTCCAGTTAAACATACCGGAATAGTTATTACATTTGAATGTTGGGAGACATATTATTATATTAGTGTTTTGAATATTACACAGACAATTTCTTAATCCAATTATTATATCGTGATAATTATTTGTTTTTTTAAAATCTTCTTCTCCTATCATAATTATGCAATAATCCTCTTTCGTGTATGATTCTACTTTATTTTGTAAATTGTTAATTATTTGAAGTGTTCCACAATATGGTGTAATATAATGACAAATTTCAGTATTTTGAAAAGTATCCTCAGCAATAGACGTTATCATATTTGATTTGTTTGAACTTATTATGCATAATTTATTCTTCCTTATATTCTGTAAATTAACGGTGACTGGTGCTGTAGTATTTCCTTCTGTGCCATTCGTCCCCTGTATTGTTTTACTTAAAGTGTGTACTATCTGTGTACGTGAGCCGTCATTGCTTTCAGTTTTGCCGCCTTGAGTTATAGAAGTATTCGACGTTGAAGTGTTAAAACTATCTACATCTGTTTGTGTTTGCTTGGTTTGTCTAGACTGATTTTTTTTTGGGTGTTACTGACTTATGCTTGACAGGAGAGGTAGCAATTTTTTTAAAGATATTGTTTTTTCTGGATAATTCTTCATTATTTTTTTTCAAATTGCTATTTTCTAAAGATAATATTTCGATTTCCCTATGTGCGCTATTTAATTGAGACATCAATTCATCTATCTCTTCTTGCAATTTTTTTATTTGATTGTTCTCCTCGTCTTCTGACATTTCAGGCATACTGTTTGTTATACAGTTCAAAGTTCGAGATGTGTCAGTGCTACTGTTGTCATGGTTGGATTCCGTTCTTCTACTGCGGTTGCGACGGAAAGTAATGTTATCCAGGAAATTCATATTGGTGGATAATCTTCAGAATGAATAAAAACTACTATACTCTAAATATTTTTTAGGGATGTCAACACCAAAATGCAGCTGGTAACACTGAATTCCTCCTTGAGTTGTCATTCGTAGCTAATAGATGTCACTGTCCGCAATAATTATATTGTAAAATTAATATTTATGTCTTACAACACTACGAAAAGTCTTGTAACATTGATTGGTTTAGTTGTGCTACTCACTACTAGATGGTGCTGTTATCAATATTTATCAAACATTTGAATAAAAAACGGAATTTATAGTGAATTATTTTCGAGGATCACTGTATTTGAAAATGTTTTATGTGTAACTTTGTTTATTTATCAGTTTAGCACTAAGAATCGATTGTTAACAGTTCAATGTTCACTTGTTTTCCGTTATTTTGCGAGAAAACGTCACAGTTATTAAAATTCGTTTATCACTGATTATTTGTTAATTACTGAACAAAAACACTAAATAACACTGTCACAGCTTGCGTGTAGTCTCAATTTCACTTTTACGTACAGTACATCGACCAAGTACAAGAGAAACTATTAATGAAATCAATTTAATACGGAGCAAAATAATAAGCAATGTTTACTAGTGAGCGCCATCTAACTGTGATATATGTGTATAGTATTGAGGAATATCGAGATGGCAAATGCATTGATATTAATGATTAACATAATAATTTATCCATTTATTCGACATCATATGAGTTTTAATTGTTCTTCAAATTTTTTTTATTATTGTGTTTTCTTTTTAAAATTATTATTATATACTTATTATTATATTTTGTAATATTTGCATGCCGCAGGGTGTTATATAATATGTTTGTCGTTGGTCCCGGCTGCCATGAACATCTATGGCAGTCTTTATTGGGAAGTCAGTGCCCTCTAATATCCTGACACTGGTCTAGCCTTAGGGTATCGTTAGCCTTCGGGTTGCGGAGGTCAGATGGCAGTCGCTCCGTGTAAAAACTGATATCCAGTCAAATCCGGTTAGACTAGAAAAGCCGACCCCAAGTGACTTGGGAATAATAAAGGCTAGGGAGAAGATTTAAGATTGACTACTTTAGCCATATTCGCAAATAAATGATGATTTGATTTGATCTATATTTTCTTTTTCATCACATTTCACATTCACATCGAAATTACATACGAATTCTTGGCTCAGATTTAACTGAAAAGCTAGATTTAACTAAAAATATATTGAGTAAATGGATGTAATAATAATATATTTTATTTTTTACAGATAATGATGAACTAGAATTGAATCTAAAACAATATGGTAAGATACTGTCTTTTGTTTTTTAAATAGACATCTCCCGCAGTAGGAATAATTCGTGTGTCGCGGGGACTTTACAAACATTCAAACCACGTACACAAAGAACGTTCAGACTCGAAAGAACCATTTGTGGCTCACACAAAGTTTTGCCCCGTGTGGGGATCGAACCCACAACACTCGGCGCAGCGGCAGAGGCGAGGCGACCACTTAAACCACTACGCCATCCGTCCAGACATTACAACTATTATAGTCTGTTTGAAATATGAAGTCTCTTTTGACATTTTATAGCACGTAACTCTGCACATTTCATATAAATCGCTAAAATAAACTATGATTACTTATGGTACTAAAGATTATTAATAAATAATTAGAATCTATACAAAACATTATGTAATTGTTTCACAATATAATCAACTAATAATTTCTATTGATATTAGTCTTAATTAATTTAAACATCAAAATAAAATAACATTTTACTACAATACCGTGGTTACGTACTAAGGTATTTTCTTTTTCAGTCATAGTGACGCGACAATATGAATCGGATAAAATCGAAATAATTCGCGGTAAAAACAATTGTCTGATAAATACTTTTGTAAATTTATATTTGGTATTAATTAATTATTATTACATTGCGACATATCTTAAATCCCATTCTGCAAACCCTAAATATATTTTCTTTATCAAAAAATGGATTTAAAGATGCGATATTGGACGTATGGTTTAATTAATATCCCATAGTTTTTAAAGAGTAGTCGTCTTGAAAATCAAAATATGTTATACCATATTTATTTCAGCCTTATACTAAGTGTGGAGTAAGTATGTGATAATAGGAATTAATCAAGGATAAGTCCAGTTTTTTTTACAATTAATCAAGTTATTTATAACTTTGATATAACTATTTTTTCGATATGTCAAACTTAGATGGGCTCCT
The DNA here is from genome assembly GCA_963564715.1 of Catocala sponsa. NCBI lineage: Eukaryota > Metazoa > Arthropoda > Insecta > Lepidoptera > Erebidae > Catocala > Catocala sponsa. The sequence continues at coordinate 3,672,360 of OY751354.1, read as the reverse complement.
TTTTTGTTTTTCTGTTTCTTTCATTTTTGTTTCTTTTTGAACTTGACTTTGACAATTTTAACCGAGAATTAGGTACAGTTTGTTAATCGGTAATCGATTTCGTGATGTGTCGATTGAAACGGTCTCTTCACTATCGCTGTTCAACGATCATCTGTCAAATGGGCCTTCGTATTTGAAACGCACTATAGTGGCATCATGATTAGAATACAGTGCACAAATGGGGCAAACTCATAAGTGATAAACTCGTAAGTATACCGCTAAAAGTGTTGGGAATTTCATTACCAAACGAGATAAAAAAATGTATTTTACAAATTGTTATTTCAAGTCTGGGTACACTTTGTGTTCGTTATTTCAATGTTAAGGCTCACGACAAACGAATAATAATTATTTTCTACTAATTAATAAAAGCAAGCTTTTATTTAAATAGTAAAAATATAATTATAATATCATCCCTGTATATAAACTGTCTCACTGCTGGGCACGGGCCACTTCTCAGTGTGAGAAGGGTTAGGCCATAGCCCACCACGCTGGTCCATTGAGGGTTGACAGACTTCACATATCTTCAAGAACATTACAGTGAACTCTCAGACATGCAGGTTGCCTCACGGTGTTTTCCTTCGCCGTTAGCAAGCGATAATTAACTATTTAATACGAACATAATTTCGAAAAGTCGGAGGTGCGTGCCTTGGGATCCAACTCGAGCCGTCTGTGTGGCAGTCCAACAGCCCCCTTTGGCTACCACTGCTTTAAGAGGACATGCAGGTATTAAAATATTTAAAGAAAACTTTTATTTTTTCATAAACAAATATTATGAGAAGTTAATTAGTTTTTTTTTTTAATCGCCACAATATAATATTTATTCCATTAATATCTTTACAGGTTATATCTGTATGTTTTTATTTATTTTTATAAGATTAATGGCAATGCTGCCAGTGTTCTGGGCACACTACCGGTCGACTGTGATGCGGAGGAATTCTATGACGTCTATTAGAGGGTTCTAGTTTTCTTTTTTCCTGTTTCAGAATTGGAACCGGATACGGAAGGCAACGTGTATTACGAAGGCAGCGTCCACGCGAGTGACATGTTAGGTGAGAAAAGACATCGTGTTAACTGTGTGTGACTGAAAATTGTGGTCATCCGTTTAAACAATAAATAGAATCCAACAAAAAAAAAATGCTTCCAATATGTGTTTTCATATAAATAATTCTAAAGAAATAAAATAATCATATATCTTACTGTCATACTGTTTTTATTTCGATTGAAACAGCTAGACTTCATGATACTTTGAGCTCATTCTGCGTAAATAGAAACAAAAATGATTAAATTATGTTCGGGTACTTTGAAATAACTACACTTCGGGACATTGAGATAACCATCTTAGTCTCCCTAAGTGAAAAGTGTTAATAAACAACGCGACAAAATCCGAATAAAGTAGTTTAATTTCAATGTATATCATTCGCGTAAATATAAGACAACATATTATTAAAAAATATATATTTCATAAATGCCTTTTTATACATATGAACAGGATTTAAAATGAGTTAATACGTGTTTAATTAATATTCCGAGACAATTATGAATCTATACATATATACAAATAAATAAAATTGAAGTGTCTGTTTGTAATGTCAAAATAACAGCTTTTTATCTAATGCATATGAAAGTATATAAGATACCTATACGAAAACACCTATTTTTAAAATTTTTGTCTGTCTGTTTGTCTGTTTGTTCCGGGTAATCTCCAAAACGGCTAAACCGATTTTGACGGGACTTGCACTGGCAGATAGCTGATGTTATAAGGAGTAACTTAGGCTACATTGATTTTAGAAAAAAAATAGGGCTCCGCGGAGACAAATACTTTTTAGTTAAAATCTACGCGGACGAAGTCGCAGTAATGAATAATAATAATAAGCTCAGCTCTCTACCTTCAGCTTCAGCAAGGAAGGCAAAAAAAATAAAGATTTTCCAACTTAAGAACTAAATAAAATAAGATAATCTTTAAATATACCGTGTTTTATTATAAAAAGACCCATGTGCCACATTTTGTAAACTAAACTTGATAAAGAAATTTCAGACACAGATTTGAAATTGTCATTAAAATTTGGACTAATATCATGTAACATAAACCCAATCGTCAGACATGCTGTTGTGCAGTGTTTTCTTTAAATACTTACTCGCGAATAGGATCTGTTATTTAAAATTATATTAAGAATGTGTACAAATCACCGAAATCTAAAAAACGTTTAAAAAATATTTATTGTAATCTTCTCCCTAGCCTTTATTATTCCCAAGTCACTTGGAGTCGGCTTTCTAGTCTAACCGGATTTGACTGGATATCGGTATATACACGGAGCGGCTGCCACCTGACCTCCGCAACCCGAAGGCTAACGATACCCTAAGGCTAAACCAGTGTCAGGATATTAGAGGGTACTGACTTCCCAATAACGACTGCCATAGATGTTCATGGCAGCCGGGACCGACGGCTTAACGTGCTCTCCGAGGCACGGAGCAGGCGATAATTGTCAATCATGCGCACATAATTTCGAAAAGTCATATAACTTCCGAAACTCAGAGGTGTGCGACGTGGGTTTGAACCCGAGACCCTCTGCATTGCAGTCTGTTGGCGCCATATGTTAGCTATCGTCGGAATTTCTTCGTCTATGTGAAGACGCTACAAGCCTTGGAAGTTTTTCAAATGGAAGCGGGAATATCGACAATTTTTGGTTTGGGCGTTTGAAATTATGTATATTTCTAGTGACGGGTAGCTATTGTCAACTTAAAAGGAATCTTTAAGCATTATGATGGCGATATTCACTTGACGTCACAGTTTGTTGATGATTTAACTTGTCTAATATGAGAACTGTTTATATTCCTAGTAAATAGGAGTATTCTAAACGTAGACGTCCAGAGATCACTTTTTGCAAGCATATCAAAACGGTCGTTTGTGCTCCCGGGGCATTCAGTTCTCTCTGAATACGGACGAAGTAAACACAATTGAATCATTGGATACTTCAACTAGAAGAGAAGAGTAAAGAGAAATACTATTGTGAAGCCTGTAACCTATGCTACAACCAGCATTTTATTCGAACAAAAACCCTAACATGAAAACATAGACGGTCTACATCTGTGTGATAAGCCGCGGGCCGTGACAAATGAGCATGTTCCAGGCGATCGACTTAAATTTCTCTTGAAACGCTACAAAAATATTGTTCACTCTCTGTTTAGAGACTTCTAATCGGGCATTATCTTTTTGAATTATAGAGTCTGGCAATGGTGCTAGCAACAACGCTCATACAGTGCAGTACCCGGCATTAGATTCCGTATAGCCCAGCTATATAATCGACGCGATAGTTTATTATCAAGATGACTGGACAATACTGAAAAATATGCTGTATAAAACGTGGGCCTCGATGGCGTAGTGGTTAGTGTAACCGACTGCCACGCCTGAGGTTGCGGGTTCAATTCCCGCACAAGTCAAACATTTGTGTGCATGAACATGGATGTTTGTTTTGGTCTGGGAGTTTCTATGTATAATATGTATCTATTTACAAAAAGAAAGTTTATATGTATGTTTATCCATTGTATAGTACCCATAGAACAAGCTCTGCTTGGTTTGAGCTAGATGGTGTTGTGTGTATGTGCTAGAATATTATTATTATTGGTCGCTTCCTAACACCTTCGATCCACAAGTGTATGTCACCAAGACACAGTCCGGTGAACGATCAATCCAAATGGATTTTAGTCTGCACGTATGGCGTAATGGTTTAAGTGGTCCGCACCGTGTCATGGGTCTTACACGGAAAAAACAATTGTGTGATTCACAATTTATTGTTCTGAGTCCTAAGGCCACTTGCACGACCACTCACAAAATACGTTTAGCACTAAATAGATTTAAAACATCGTGCTATCGCAGTCATCCGTGTGAAGGTGACTGATGTTATAAATCTATTTAGTGCTTAACGTATTTTGTGAGTTGTCATGCAAGTGGTCCTTAGTGTTATTTGTGTCCGTTTTCTGAATGTTTGTAAAGTCCCCCGCGATGCAGGAATTATTTCTAGTACGAGAGGTGTAGTATTAGCAGAGCATAAAAAACAGTAACAGATCTCACGGCCCGTGACAATGCATGATGACATAATGACAATGCTCAACAAATTTGAAGACACGGATCGCCCATACAACTAAAAGATGAAATTTTGAAATGTCACTCCTAATGAAAGAACTCTACATATTTTACTTAAACTTTAGCAATATGAGACGTCGATTTGAACGTTGTGTTTTCTTAACGTGGATGGTTAATGACTGTGATGGTTGGCATGATCTTCAATGGGAATACTTTGTACTCATTAGCGCAGCGGTAGTAAATGCAACTGCTGTGCATGATGTCTCGCATTCGAATCCCGGGTCGGGACGCTAAAAGTTATTGAGTTTTTCTGTTAAGAAATCTCAATACCAGCCCGGAGTTAGGAAGTTGGCGGTGTTAGACACCCCTGTGCCTCGGAAAGCACATAAAGCCCGTTAATCCTGCGCTTGATGTCTCTCCAGTCGTGTCGGATTACCGTCCCATCGGATCATGAGAGTGCACTTGTGTTTGCGCACATACTTGTGCACTATAATATCTCTTGAGCAGATGGCCAGTCTCCATTATGATAGAGCGCTGTGACCGAAATTCGGTCTGCAGGAATTATAATCAGGCCGTCAAAGTAGAGACCTCAACATCGCCTCAGCTGCTATGAGGGCGGTGTGGAGGCCACTGTTCTTAGACCACACGACTGCTTACCATCAGGTAGAGTGTGGTCATTTTGACGAGCAAAATAAAAAAATAAAAAATAAATAAAAAGATTATTATTACTCATAGCTATTCATAGCTGGAGATACTCTAAAGTCAGGATGTTCAGCGTTTAGTCGCAGTGAACCGAATATCTTCGATCATTGAACAACTTGTGTGGTAAGTTTATATTATTTATGATACTACGAGAAATATGCGAACCAAATATGTTCCTTGTCATGAGTAATTTACCTTCTGTTCAGTTAAGCAACACCAGCTTTTTATTTTTGTATGTGGTATCTACCATTTGCATCTGCAAATAAGCTGGTAAGAATAGGCGAGAGAAGAAACTGCTCAAATAACATAAAAAAATAAGTTTATTTTCTTCATCTAATGTTATTAATATTCTATCACATACACACAACACCATCTAGCCCAAACTAAGCAGAGCTTGTTCTATGGGTACTAGACAATGGATAAACATACATATATACTTTCTTTTTGTAAATATATACATATTATACATAGAAACTCCCAGACCAAGACAAACATCCATGTTCATGCACACAAATGTTTGACTTGTGCGGGAATCCAACCCGCGACCTCAGACGTGGCAGTGGGTTACACTAACCACTACGCCATCGAGGACATCATCAATGTTATTAACTTTAGGTATATAGGTATTAATTATAAAACTAAATATTAACTAAACTGGTTTAAGTGTCGTAGAATTCGTTAGCATCACTGTCAACTGGTAACGTGCCCAGAAGACTGACAGCATAAATATTGTACCTATTTAAATAAACCATAACAATTATTATAAAGAGATTGTTGGTTCAAATGCCTGTATCTCGGACACCGTTGAGTTTATATAACAAGATGGCGGCTATAATTAGCATGGGCGCCCCCAGAATTACTTTCAGGGAGGTGCATCTGCATCTAAACATTACACAATTAACTGATATAAAATATAGAATTATACATGTATATTATGTAGATAAATATAATGTCAAATTAAAATGCGGGTATATTATTGAACAAATTTCGCACGTCGAAAATGAAAACATTCTATGTATTTCTTTACCTGACAGGGGGTGCGCGTGCACCCCCTTGCACCCAGCTGCCGGTGCCCATGATAATTAGCTAATATTATAAGCAGCAAAAGTTAGTAATATTAAGCGAAATGTAATTATAATTAGCGGCAAATAACAAAAGCAGCAATTTACTCAAATTATTCTTCGGTCTATAGACCCTACAGATACGTTTACGATCACGTGGTTCTAAGAATAAATAATAATAATATTTATTTATTGACAGAAAAAATAAGATACATCCTTACACTATTGTTTTTATGTATAATATGTATGTATTTACAAAAAAAAAGTATATATGTATGTTTATCCATTGTCTAGTACCCATAGTACAAGCTCTGCTTAGTTTGGGCTAGATGGTTTTGTGTGTATGTGGTAGAATATTATTATTATTATTATTATTACTACATCATACATATTACATCAACAGTGTTAAAGCATACCTGCCTTAAATAATTTAAGCTTAAATTAAAATTAATCCTTAAACTATGTTAATTTATAGTGTATACAAAATAAATTGAATTCAAAAGGTTATATTTAATCCTGCCTGAACTAGGATAAACCTGTGTTTCAGGACATCACTTGACAATTTTATTTTACACTAGCGCATTAAAGGTATTTAGGAAGTAATATACAACTTTAAATTTACTTTCAATATCATTTTAAGACCTCTAGCAGTTAATTTCCTGTGTCCGTATAATTTAATTATCCTAGTGAATAGTGTTTAAAGTGTATAGTGTTTAGTTTTGGATGTTTTGTAAAAAAAGTTTGATGTTTTTTATATCCACCATTGCAAATTGCTTTTGAAATACGCGGACAGCAATGACTAAGTCATTATTTTTCTTACTGTCAAATAGCCAGTTATAAACAGCTAATACCAGTGACAATAAGCAAAAGATAATTATAACAAGTGAAATGTAATTATAATTAGCGGCAAATAATATAAGCAGAAATTTATTTTAATTAGTGGAAATCGATCAGCATTCTTTTAAATCATAAAATAATTTCTATATACTAATAATTATATTATACATACATACATACATAGATTCACGCCTGTTTCCCAGAGGGGTAGGCAGACACTACGGATTTCCATTTGCTACGATCCTGACACACTTCTCTGGCTTCATTCACTTTCATCACATTCCTCATACACGCCCGTCGGTTCAAGGAGCTCTTAACCTGGCCTTTGTCCTGATTATATTATATTATTTTGAAGAAATTTCTAACAATATAATCCCATTCTGCACACTTATATCATAATTATCTATGGCACATACACACACACACACGCACACACACACGCGCCGCACAAACAGACACACGCGTACACAGATACGCACACACCCTCACACAAACAGATCCACACACACGCACGAACATCCTTCCCTTCCCCTCCCTTCTCTGAAGAACACTCCACTGGTGATACGTGACAGTCTCTCCATCTTAGGTATGGATCTTTGCCGCTCCCTTAATCAGAAAACCTATATCGAGAGCGTCATTAAGCAAGCTTCGCGAAAACTCGGAGTTCTGAACAGGGTGAGGCGGTTCTTCACGCCTGGGCAACTGTGCCTATTGTATAAGGCACAAGTGCGCCCTTGCGTGGAGTACTGTTCTCATCTTTGGGATGGCTCCGCGCAGTACTTGCTGGACGCTCTCGACCGGTTACAGCGGCGGGCTGTCCGTATCATCGGAGATCCAGAGGTCACGAGTTCACTGGAACCTCTGCAACTCCGTAGGGACATTGCCTCATTGGCATGTTTCTACAGAATATACCACGGGGAGTGCTCTGAAGAGTTATTCCACCTTATCCAGCCCTCCCCTTTCCTATCCAGAACAACGCGTGCTGGGCTCAGATGCCATCCTTACACGGTAGAGTCGATTAGAGCGCGTACCAAAAAGTTTTGGTCCTCATATCTCTGCCGAACGACCAAGGCATGGAATTCTCTGCCAAGGCACGTGTTTCCTTCTTCCTTCAATCCTGGGTTCTTTAAGCGGGGCGTGAAAAAGCATCTTCTCAGGCCGTCAAAGTAGAGACCTCAACATCGCCTCGGCTACTGTGGGGTGATGTGGAGGCCACTGCTCTTAGATCACACGACTGCTTACCATCAGGTGGAGTGTAGTCATTTTGACGAGCAAAATAAAAAATAAAAAAATAGAACAAACACAGTACCATAAAACACTATATGCTCAAAAATTTTTATTTACTTTCGAATTATATTGTATGTCCTAATTTGTACCTATTTACACAAACTAACGCACTTATATATGTAAACGTTATATTTTAATTTAATATCTACCACTAGGGGATCAAACTGTGTCTCCTAAACACAGGCTATCCTGTAGCCTATCTAGGAGAACAGTACTCCTCCCACGAAATTGTAGATCGAAATTATTCGATCGATGTAACATACTATTGTAAAAACCCTACAATATTTTTTTTGTGTAAATAAAGTTATTATTATTATTATACCATTAATTTAAAAAAAATTGTTACTAACATTATGGACTCTGTCTGAATAAATAAATATATTGTTATTATTATTATAATTTACGAAGCCTACGCAATGACAATCTTAAACTATACTTATTATGTTTTGAAAAAGATTCAGTAGCATATCTGGCATTATCAGCATCAGTAGGTATATAGTATAGAAAGTTGGTAGTGCTGCACAGCTCCGCAGATAAACCCGTTGGTCCAGCGCCAGATTTCTCTCCAGTCGCGTCGGATTGTCTTCATCATCTCAGCCGAAGGACGTCCAATGCTGGACATAGGCCTCCCCCAGGCTTTCCACACAGACCGCTTACCACCAGTCAATTAGAGTGAGGGAATACAGAGACCAGATGTGTTTGCGCACACACTTGCGCACTATAATATCTTCTGCTCAGATGGCAGATCTATGTTAAGATTGGCCGCCATGATTAAAAATTGGTTTGGAGGATATTATTATTACTTATTTATATTTTTCTTCTTACAGTCGATAGTGAGAGCCAAGGCGTGGACGATATTATGCCGGGCTTGGACAGTAACTCGCGTGTTGAGGTGGATCCATTGGCTTTTGTCATACAAGCAAAGAGGCGAGCAATCGTTCGGAAGTAAGTAGACATGATACAACATGAACCATAATCTCAAAAATCGGCTTAAGAATTAACAAAAAAGAAGTCGGCCTCGATCGTGTAGTGGTTGGTGTAACCGACTGCCGCGCCTGAGGTCGGGGGTTCGATTCCCGCACAAGTCAAACATTTGTGCGCATGAACATGGATGTTTGTCTTGGTCTGGGTGTTTCTATGTATAATATGTATGTATTTACAAAAAAAAAAGTATATATGTATGTTTATCCATTGTCTAGTACCCATAGTACAAGCTCTGCTTAGTTTGGGCTAGATGGTGTTGTGTGTATGTGGTTGAATATTAGGTGGTAGAATATTATATTATATAGTACTCCTTTTTATAAGGCCGGCAACGCACTTGTAACTCTTCTGGTGTTGCAGGTGTCGATGGGTGGCGGTAAACGCTTACCATCAGGCGATCCGTCTGCTCGTTTGCCCCCTAATACATAAAAATAAAAAAACTGACCTTAACTAGACAAGTAATAACCAGTTATCGGATAATCGGGCGCTAATATACTTCACTTTTATTCTCACGAAAGAATAATACGGACATGCCTTACAAGTAATATTTTTTAATCTTCTGTTCGCATAAAATACAATAAATTAGTCGATTCTATCACTAATCTGTTAGATAGATAAATAAATTTTCACTACTTGACCACATTGTGCACATTATCATTTTTTATTGATATTCCATTTGTTTTGAATAAAATAAAGATACTAAATGCTATAATTTCATTAAGTTTGTTATAAGTTGTTTTTACAAAATTGTTCAATCCCGGGAACTCAGGATACTTATTTATTCAGAAAGGAATGTCCACATTATTCTTTCGTGGGAAGAAGTTTAGGTATATAAGCGCCCGATTATCCGATCACTGCTAATAACATTAGAACATCATTAATCTAGTCGAAGTCGACCAAATACGCAATATTAATAAGGATTACTCAAAAAGGACTGGTCAGATCTGGATCAAATTTAAATTGATCCAACCAATAAAACCTAGGAAGCACTAGCTTTCAAATGAAAAAAGAATCATCAAAATCGGTTCACCTAGAAAAAGATACAGTCGAATTGAGAACCGCCACATTTTTTTGAAGTTTTTATTTTATTTTATTATTTATAGGAAAACTTACAGCTAACACAGTATATTAGAAAATCTTGTAATATAAATAAGGCCAATTACAAGTTCTCACTTATAACCTAATTAAATATCTTAAGAACTAACCAACATGCAACACAAATAATTACAAAAAAGAAACAAAACAGTAATATTATGTTTAACCGCGATTACTGCCAAAAAACTGTTTACAACACATGGTTAGTAAAAGTCACTGTATAACCAAGCGAGGAAAAATTTTATTGAGTTATCCGGGGCTTATATAGTGCCCCCGTAAAAGCTTATCATGCATGCATTACAAAGTCCTGGAGACTACATTTTTATCACGGCAGCCACGCCTATATCTCCAAAGATTAGGCAGCAGTATTATTAGGGTTAAACCAAAGTTCACCACGCTGGTCCAGGTTTCCCAACCACGTTGGCTGACTTCACACATTTTGGAGAACATTATAAAGAACTTTTAGACCTGCAGGTTGCTCACGACTTTTAATCATGCAGGTTTACTCTTCTCCACACCAAAACGAGTGACAGTCAGCTAGTCAGCTATTTGAAATGCAAAAAATCTTCTCATATTCAGAGGTGTGGGGCGTAGGATCGAAGGTGGGACCTCTATGTGGCACGGTCTCTCTACTAATTAAGCTAACATTGAACCTCATATAAATAAAACCTTCGCGTGACCAGAAAACTGGGCTTTTCTTGGCTCAATGAAACAGCATTGCCATTCAACCTGACAATGCTGCCGGTCTTCTAGGCACTTTACAGCGATGCTGAGGAATTTTATGACGCTGCCTAAACAAGCAATATTTAAAAAAAAAATTACGGCTCTATATTTTGTTCCTTTTCATTTTGTTTTATTTATAAGTTAGGTTTCTTAATATTAGTTTAGTTGTAAATTATAATCGTTGCTTTTGTTAATGTATATAATTAATTTAAACCTTTCTTTTCCAGATTAAACGAGAGAATCAAAATGGTTATGGGTTAAAATTTCATGCACGGGCTTATTGATAGTTCTCACACATTCCATTTACTACTAGCTGTTCTCTGCGGTTTTGCCCACGTTTATTTTATTTTAAATATTTTTGGAAAACTTACTTCCAGAAAAGTTATTTAAGAAAGAATAAGTTACAAAAAAATGCCTATTTAAAAATTTTCTCAAGTAAATATTACGAAGAAGATGTAGAAATGACTGTAGACGACAGCTATATAACAAGCAGTAGCCCAATGGATAAGGCATTGGACTCGCAATCGAGAGGTCGCGGGTTCGAATCCCACACATTGCACTACCGACGTGAACCCACTCCTAACACAAGCATTCTAGCTTAGCTGAAGTTCTTGTTGACCCACAAGAATACTAGTCATTTTAAGCCCAAGTTACAAGATATATACTTTTAAAAAAAATGTATCTTCTTTTGATCAGTTTGTATACAACATATCACAGATATAACGCACACCCTCAAACACCCCAATTAGATTATTAAATCGTAATAATAATGTAATCATTAAAATGTTACTTTTATGTACTTAAATATTTAAATTTAACAAATTAGTTCTCCTCATTATGCGCGGATAGTATGGGTATATTACAATAAATCTAACATTATTGCCTTTATTGGATCAAAAACCTTATTGCCTTGAATTATGATACATTTTCGTTTATTTCAGCTGTTTAATAAATGGGTGACTATAATTTAATCCGTTTTAATTATTTTAGGGATAAAAAATTACCGATATTAAAAATTGCTGGAATTGATTCAGTAGCCGATTTTGAACAAACTATTTTCAGGATGTGCGTTTATTATGTTACATGTTCTATATAATAATAGACTATGAATAACACTATATCAGTAACGATATTGTTGCACAAATTATTTTCTATAATGTATACTAATATTATAAAGCTGAAGTTTGTATGTTTGGTTGAACGCGCTCAGGAACTACTGGTTCGAATTGAAAAATTATTTTAGTGTTGGATAGCCTATTTATCGAGGAAGGCTATAGGCTATCTATATAACATCACGCTACAACCCACGGGGGCGGCGCAGTAACTATAAACGCGGGTGAAATCTCGGGCCCATCTAGTTAGGTATATATACCTATTATAACAATTATAATTATTATTATTTTCAAAACTGGTTTAGGCATTGCCACTCGTAGAATTCAGAACCATAAGAATTCAGCATCGCTGCCAACTGGTAACGTGCCCGTAAGAATGGCAGCATTGCCACATTGAATGCAATGCTGATTCTTTGGGCCAAGCTGAGTCCAGCCTTTTGAATGTTTCTGTTATAAAAACTAAAATCACTATATATTATAGAACAAGGCCCCCGCCGCGTCTGTCTGTCTATGCGCGATAAACTCAAAAACTACTAAACGGATTTTTATGCGGTTTTCACCAATAGACAGAGCGATTCATGAGAAAGGTTTAAGTGTATAATTTGATGAGGTTGTACTATCCGTGCGTAGCCGGGGTAGATCGCTAGTATGTTATAATTTTTAAAATAATGCTGTTTAAAATCACTTGTGTGTATTGGACTTATGTTGCTGTTCTTACTAAAAATATGTCAAATCTTAGAATACCAGACATAGTTAAAAATTGATTTTGCCTGGTCACCGGTGTGCCGCTGTGACTCAATAGGTTAATGTGTATTTAGATATATAGAATTTCTCTGCTATAACAGATAGCTGACAGCTATTGGCTATCTGTTGCTGCTGACGACTGGGATAACAAAAACATAATAAGTTATGTAGTTATTGAGTAGACTAATTTAGACTATATTTTTATGATCTTAAAGTGCAAATTGCTATTTGTGTTTACAATTGAGACTTATGACTCTCGTAAAATCTTGTTGATTACGAAATAAGATCATTTATGCAAATTGTAAACTTAACAGAAGTTTTTTCTGGTAATTATTAAAAAATAAATATTTTATTCTCAACATTTCGTTTAATTTGTTCCTCCCAACCTTGAGTAAGAAGAAACTGTCTGCCCTGATGGCGCAGTGGTTTAAGTGGTCGCCTCGCCACAGCCACTGCGCCGAGTGTTGTGGGTTCGATCCCCACTCGGGACAAAACTTTGTGTGCTCCACAAATGGTTGTTCCGAGTTAGGTGTTCTTTGTGTCCGTTGTTTGAATGTTTGTAAAGTCCCCCGGGATACAGGTATTATTTACTAGGGTAAATAATTCGAGTCATTGTAGCTACGGACAGTTTTTGACACTGTAATATATTTAAATAACGGGTACTGTTACAACATCACGTAGCTGTAAGTCTCCTCCTCCCTAGCCTTTATTATTCCCAAGTCACTTGGGGTCGGCTTTCTAGTGTAACTGGATTTGACTGGATATCAGTTTTTACACGGAGCGACTGCCATCTGACCTCCGCAACCCGAAGGCTAACGATACCCTAAGGCTAGACCAATGTCAGGATATTAGAGGGCACTGACTTCCCAATAACGACTGCCATAGATGTTCATGGCAGCCGGGATCGACGGCTTAACGTGCTCTCCGAGGCACGGAGCAGGCGATAATTGTCAATCGATACGCACATAATTTCGAAAAGTCATATAACTTCCGAAAGTCAGAGGTGTGCGACGTGGGTTCAAACCCGAGACCCTCTGCATTGGAGTCTGTTGGTCTCCCCGCTGAGCTATCACTGCTTACTACATACTGTAACGAGTATTGTATTTTTTTTCTTTTGTAGATGTATATCCCTCAGTAGAAATAATTTACAAGCATTCAACCAACATCCTTACTTCCTTACTGATATTATAAATGCGAAAATGAGTTTGTTTGTTTGTTACGCTTTCACGTCTTAACTACTCAACCGATCAACATGAACTTTTGCATACACGTTGTCAGGGGTACAGAATAGGACATAGGGTACCTTTCATCCAGAAAAAAGAACTGTTGAAAACCTTTTTTTTTTTTTTTTGCCCAGTAAAATCCTTTATGGATACCCCTTCCCCCGGGGGGGGGGAGGGTGGTTATGTGAGACTCTCCGCCCCTGAAGGGGGTCGGTATACACACTAAAAACCTGGGGTGAGCAGTCCCTCCGCCGACGGGGTGGGGCGGGATGGGGTCGCGTTAGCAATCACCATCCCGCCCCGGCGGTTGGCCCGGCTGATGGTAACCGGGCCTCAGCACCTGTGGAGGGGTGGCCTTGCTCACCAAGACGTGTGGGGCCGTGCAAGCTGGTACAGAGTCCCCCGACTCTGTACCAGTGACCCCACTATACAGGAGCGAGAAGGCGGGCAAATCGCCTCCTCCTCGCTCCCGTCCGTCTGCGCCGGAGAGGATCAGCAAGGGGATTGTTCTCCCTGACCCTCTCCGCGGCCTCCTTCTGCGCTATGACAGCCTCGCAGAAGGAGACCACCGCCTGCCACGATCTCTCGCCGCCGAGCATGGCGTTGATCACGCCCGGCAGGGAGAGATCCTCGCCTATTATGGCTGAAAGCGTGTGCCGCTGCGGCACCCATGCGGCACACGCCTCCAGCGTGTGGAGCGCCGTGTCTTCCGGCGCCCCACACTCGTGGCAGGCCGGGGTCGCCTCCCGTCTCGCGATCTGGTGCAAATACTTTCCGAAGCATCCATGCCCGGAAAGCACCTGCACCAGTCGGAAGGTCAGCGACCCGAATCGCCGCCCTATCCACCCCCAGAGGACCGGGCGAACTGTTGCAAACCTAACCTAACCTAACCTATATTTACGCGAGCGAAGCCGCGGGTAAAAACTAGTATGTATATAAAGAACACCCAATCTCAGAACAATTTTTTATGGGCTACACAATTTTGTTTCGTGTGGAGATCGATTTTGATCCTGGAGAAATAAAAGCTTCCCGACTTCGTTGGCTCGGACATGTCGAAAGAATGGGAGTGAATCGAGCTGCCAAAAGAGCATATCTCGGGCGACCCACCGAGCGTCGTCCGGTGGGTCACCCAAGGTACCGCTGTAAAGATGAACTGGCTAGAGACCTAAAAGATGAATGAGCTCGATTGGACTGACTTAAAATATAATATAATATCTTATTATATCACATACACACAACACCATTTAGCCCAAACTAAGTAAAGCTTATACTATGGGTACTAGACAATGGATAAACATACATATATATATATATTTTTTTTTGTAAATACATACATATTATACATAAAAACACCCAGACCAAGACAAACATCCATATTCATGCACACAAATGTTTGACTTGTGCGGGAATCAAACCCGCAACCTCAGGCGTGGCAGTCGGTTACACTAACCACTACGCCATTGAGGTCGTTAAAAGAATGGCGCACTTAAATGTTGGAGGCCAAGATCCACTTTGGGTCGTTGAGCCAGCGAAGTATGTGGAGATCAAAGCCGCAACACTCGGTAAGGTGGCAGTCTCGAAGCAGCCACTTGAATCACCACGCCAGCCTTGCAGTCAGTACTTCAGTAACATACGACAAAAATTGGTGTCCTCCACTAATTCTCTCTCCAGCTTCGGTGTTTCCCGAGCGCTATGATATGTCCTTCTTCAAGAGAGTTCTTCTTTCACGGTAGGCAGCGGCTTTGCTGTGTCCTGACATTGCTGAAGTCCATGAGCAGCGGTTACCACTTTCCATCAGGTGGGCCACTTGCTCGTCTACCACCCATGGCAATAAAAAAAATAAAAAAATAATTGTTTCGGGTCTGGGTCTTCTTTGAGTCCGTCGTTCAAATGATTGTAAAGTCCCTCCTCCCCTTTCTAAATAGGTACAGTTTTCATAAAGGCCTTAACAAAACAGAGAATAAATTTCGCAGATTATTCCCTACACTAACGCTTATGAAAATATAGTTCTATTTTAAATCAATTCTTAAAAATATATCGTAAATACCATAGTCACGAAACTCATACAAACAAATATCTAAGGAACATGCAATCTCATATGAGAAAAGGAACGCATTTATAAACAAACACGTGACGCGTCTCACCAATGTGGCCTAGTGACACGAGAGGGCGCTGTTCAGTTACACCAGAGATTCCCAGACTTTTCTTCTCATAGACCACTTTCAAAATATTGCTTGTTCCGGTGGACCCCCTGCAGCTACATTTCTACCATATACCATATTCCTTAGCATTCGTATTTATATTGGTATAGAATCAAACGTTCATGCAATTAAGAGGATACACTGAAAAAATGCACTAACTTTCATCGAATAGGACTATGAGAAGACCAATTAATCTAGAATTTTGATATAGGTAAACTGATGTTTTTAACTAGAATTTTCATAGCTCAAAAACACGATATTGTGATTTTGGCTCGATCACAATTATTTTCGAAAACAAAGAGAGAGGAAATTTTTGAGGAAAAATTACTATTTTTGAAATTACAAGGAAGTTACACTATCATTATGCTTAGGAATTACTCAAATATATTCGTTACATCAATATTAGTAATTTGCTAGCTCATTATTTTCATAACTAAAACCAACCATTTTAAATAATATTTTAAGATTTTGACAAACAATATCTAAGCGCTCACGATCATTGCGGGTGCATCGCAATTTAAGACCTTATGACCGCTCTTTAACGATTGATACACAATGAGTGTCAATGAGTACGGGCGTCGAGTTTCGCGTTGTCCCCTTAAACAATTTGATCAAATCTCTACGGGCTGACTTTTTTTTTGTTATTCTGTACCGAAGTATAGGTAGGTTCGAGACCACTGGGTACTAATTATGGAATATGCAAGTTTTTACAAGTAACAGTCACTTAGCTTCTTAAAATATCATCTGCCTACATTGATAGGTGAGGTCAAGCCAACATTTTAGTTCTTACGACCCCTGGGGGTCCACCTGGACCACTTTGGGAACTACTGAGTTACACGCAACTCCACGCCTGAATCGCGATATTGAAGTTTGCTTATAAGTTATATCGTGGTTGTTAACACGATTCATGGCAATAGATGGCGCTCTATTTAATTGCACACTACTTCATACAATGACTGTTTACTATATAGAGACTTTGGGCCTTATCTGAAGACTCAAGGACTCAAAAAAAATAACATAACAATAACTGATGTCGTAAATAATAAGGGGCAATAAAAAGGACCGCCCGTTATTATTTTTTTTTCCTCATACACACAACACCATCTAGCCCAAACTAAGCAGAGCTTGTACTATGGGAACTAGAGAATGGATAAGCATACATACATACCTTCTTTTTTTTTGTAAATACATGAATATTATACATAGAAAAACCCAGTCCAAGACAAACATCCATGTTCATGCACACTAATGTTTGACTTGTGCGGGAATCGAACCCGCGACCTCAGGCGTGGCAGTCGGTTACACTAACCACTACGCCATCGAGGTCGACACTACTATTATTTACAACATTGTTAACGAGTTAAGGTTGATTTTTGATATGATTGCGCTAACTGTGAGTTTAGAAAAATAAAAACACGGGTTCACTTGCAAGGTCTGTATTGCGACTTACTAAATAACTAATTGTACACTCTTTATAAGCAGATGGAAAAAATGACGTAAACATCCCGCCCACCGAAGGGCGAAGTCCTTAACTAAATATAAAAAATAGTCTGTGATTGACTTGTAACAACATCTTAAACAAAAGAGGAAACAAAACAAAATATTATAAAATTAATATAAGTTCTAGCACAAAGAAACAAATACAGATACCTACTAGAATTGTAATTAGCCAGCAAAGTTAATAGGAAAGAGTCTAAATGAAATATCTTAGTGTAAATTTACAAAGTTATTGAAGTAACTAAATGATTTTATATAAAACTATCATTATCTAATCTGTGTCTATTGGTAACGGAAAAATTCTTGACAGTGATCTTTTAACAATACCACTACGACATTTAATGCTGTACACTCTAGTTAGATTGTCTTCTCCAGGATGTTTAGCTATGATACGGCCAATAGCCCATTTTCCCGGCGGCATTTGGTCTTCTTTCAGAAGCACAATGTCACCAATTTCATATTATTTCTGCTTCTTCACCCATTTAGTACGAGCCTGAAGGCGAGTTAAATACTCGTTCTGCCATTTATGCCAAAAACTTGCTACTAGACGTTGCGTATGCTGCCATCGTGATAATTTGCTTAGGCTGACATCTTGGAGGTTTGGATTAGGTATAGAAACGGGTGCTTCTCCAATCAGGAAATGTCCGGGTGTCAAAATTTCCAGTTCTGTGTCTGACGTGTCTATAGGGACCAATGGGCGAGAATTAAGGCAAGCCTCAATCTGGCAAAGTATGATGGTGGTTTCTTCAAACGTCAGATGAGTGTTCAATATCCTTTTTAGGTGAAACTTTGTGGGTTTCACGGCCGCCTCCCATAATCCCCCAAAATTTGGGCTAAAAGGAGGGATGAATTTCCATTGCGTGCCATGCTGCCAGTATCTCTACTAAATGACCAGGTAATTCGAGTTTGGCTTCTTTCCATGCTTCTTGTAAGTCCTTGTTTGCGCCGACAAAGTTTCGGCCATTGTCACTCCAAATCTGTACACAGCGTCCCCGTCGTGACACAAATCTGTTGAATGCTTCAATAAACGCTTCTGAAGTGAGATCGCCGACCAACTCTAGATGTATGGCCTTTGTGGACATACAAATGAACACAGCGATGTATGCTTTATTGGTTTTAGCTCCTCTGCCCTTTGACATCAAGATTTGCAAAGAGCCGGCAAAATCAATTCCGCTACAAATAAATGCTCTGGATGGCTTGGGAAGGTCTCCCATGAGCTGGGTTTTCGCCATGGATTTATATCGAGCACAAAAGATGCATCTATAGATGTGCGTTTTTATGAAATTCTTCACTCGTATGATCCAATACTTAGACTTAATGTAAGAAAGCATTAGTTGGATACCGCCGTGCAATGTTTTTTGATGAGCTTCGGCAACGATGAGACGTGCGAAATGACATCGAGTACCAAGTATAATCGGATGCTTCTGATCGTTGCTCAAATCAGCATTTCTCAATCTACCGCCCACCCTGATCAATCGGTTTTCACCTAAGTATGGATTGATATTCCTTAAACTGCTTTCTCTTGCTACATTTCTTTGCTTTTGTAATGCCTCTATCTCTTTACTGAACTCTTCTTCTTGTGCAATTCTGATGCATTTTATTAAGGCATTTTCTAATTCATCTGTCGTAATTTGTTTATCTATATTTTCTGGACTCTTCTTCGAATTTAAAAATCTTAAACTGTAGACAATTGTTTTTAAAAGTTCTTGTAATGTATCGAATTCTTCGTTAATTAATTTTGGTTTATTCTCTTCTAAGTGTACATTTACTTTTATTTTCTTCATCTATAAGTCTGTTGTAGGAATGTTCGGTTTTGAAAAATTTACATTTTTGTCCTTAAGCCATTCTGGCTCTTCCCACCATAATTTGCTATCTATGAGGCTATCTAAATTCATTCCTCTTGACCCGATGTCAGCTGGATTTTCTTTTGATTTGACATGGAACCATTGAGTGACGGAAACGTTGTCCAAAATTTCGACAACTCTATTGCTTACAAATATTTGCCATCTGTTCGGGTCACCCATCAGCCATGACAAAACGATCGTTGAGTCTGTCCATGCAAAGGTTTGACTTTCTTTCAATCTCATAGCCTCTCTGACTTGCTTTAACAGCTTAGCCAAAAGCACAGCACCGTTTAACTCCAAGCGTGGCAGAGATATAGGCTTAAGGGGAGCCAATTTAGTTCTAGATGCAATGATACCTGTCTTGGTATGCCCTGTCTGGGTTTTAACTCTGTAATAAACAACAGCACAATATCCTTTATTTGACGCATCACAGTATCCGTGTAAGATTATTTTACTTGTGTCTTGATTTGTATATATCCATCTATCAATTTGTATTTTATTCATGTTTCCAAAACTCTCACGTAATTTTAACCATTCTTCTTCTTCTTTTTGTTCTACTATTTCATCCCAATCAAGTCTCTGTTTCCAAATATTCTGTATTAACATCTTTGCTATAATAATTGCCGGTGATATCCAGCCTAGTGGATCAAAAAGGCTTTGAACGTCTGCTAAAATTGTTCTTTTTGTAATAAATGTTGGTTTTAGATGTAATTTTGTGTGATATCGAAATGAGTCTGTTGTCATATTCCAAGTTAATCCTAGAGTTTTAATTGTGCTCTCATTAGTAATTCCTTTCTCAACGCTGCTGCTTCTAAATGATTGTGGAATTTGATCAAGAAACTCTTTACTATTTGATGCCCATTTTTGTAGCACAAATCCACCTTTCTCTAGCAGTTGTCAAAGCTGTAAACTGCCTTTTATAGCGCCCTCTAGCGTGAAATCGCCGCTCAGGCAATCGTCAACATAGAAATCTTCTTTAAGAATTTCAGCTCCGATTGGCAATGTGTCATGTTCATTTTGTGATAATTGTTTTAAGGTTTTGATGGCTAAATTTGGCGCGGAGGTCGTACCAAATGTAACACGTAGCATTCTGTAGTCTTCAACTTCGTCGGTAAAATGTTTCCTCCACAGTATTCTTTGACAGTCAGCGTCTTCTTTCTTAACCAGTACCATGCGATATATTTTAGAATGTCGGATGTGTAGCATATTTCTCGCATACGCCATCTCATGATTAGGTTTCTTAAATCTTGCTGTAGCTGAGGTCCCACGTACAAAAAATCATTCAGTGAAGTGTTGTTCGATTCCTTGCACGACGCGTCGAACACAATTCTGACTTTAGTTGTTTCACTATCTCGAACTACAGCATGATGTGGCAAATATATTGCGAAATTATCTATTTCTTTTTTAGGTACCTTTTCCATATGGTTTAAATGTATGTATTCTTCCATGACTTTCGTGTATTCTTCATTCAATTTCGGAATTTTCGTTCTATTTGTTGTAATCTCTTCAACGCTATGTCTCTTGTCTGTCCTACTTCATGTGGTGATCGTTTGAACGGTAATTTCACGACATATCTTCCTTCGGTTGTTCTAGAATACTCTTTCTTGTAAATATCTTCACAAGTTTGTTCACCGGAAGTAAATTTTCTTCGTTTTGTGTTGTCGTCTATAGCCCCAAGATTTTTGAGCAGGTGATCCATATCAATATCTAACTGATGATGCATGGCGACAAGGTGAGTGTTTGTTGATGAAGGCTTATTTATATTGCCGAAGAGTATCCAGCCAAGGTTGGTTGCTTGTGCTATAGGTGAACCTTGTGGACCTTTGACTAGGTTGTTCTTCACAATCTCGGTGTATACATCAATGCCAAGCAACAAGTCAATTCTACTTGACACGAAGTATTGTGGGTCAGCGAGAGTTAGGCCATCTAAGTGTGTCCAATCTGTCTTCGGTTGTATAGTAGTGCAGGGCAATGCGGATGTGATCGACTTCAGTACATATGCTTTCACTTGTAGATTAAACCCTTCATCGTGTTTTGATAGAAGATTGAATTGGACTGCATAACGTACCGCAGTGTTTGTGGAACCTACTCCAATAACTGAACCTCGAATTGGGATTTTTTTCTTAATAAGTTGAGCTGCAGTTTCACTTATAAAAGAAGCCTGAGATCCAGGGTCAATCAGGGCTCTTAGTAAAGTCTCTCGGCCACTCTCACTCTTGACCGGTACTAATGCTGTTGCTAGCAATGCGTTCTTCTACTTTTGTGCAAAATTCGTTACTATTGACTTATCCTGAAGATTATCTTGTGCATCGTCATCATTTGATTGTGTTGAGGAAATTCCAGGTGATAAACTAATCTTCTCGGTGTCCTGTGAACCCTCTTCCTTCTTACAGTAATGAAGAAGTGAGTGATGACGCTTTCCACAAATTTTACAAGACGTCTTCTGTTTGCAATAATAAATAGGATGGCCTGGTGATAAGCAGTTGTAGCATAATCGGTTGGTTTTAACTACCTCGCTTCTCTTCTGTGGGTCAAGCTTTGCAAATTCCTTACAGTGGCAAAGAATGTTGTCTCCATTACATAATTTGCAAATCACGTGTGCTTGAAGTATGAAAGGTGCGTTCTTTGTTTGTTTTCTGAGTGTTAGATGAAGCTTGAAAGATTACCTCGAGTGTTTGTATTTTATTTTCCAAAAAAGTAGTAAAATTAAGTAAAGTAGGTAGGTCAGTTTGATATTCTTGACTTACATGAGTTTCCCATTCTTTGTGTGTGTCAGTATCCAATTTTTGCACTGTTAGGTATATTATAATAGGATCCCAAGTCACTGTACTAATATCTGTTATATAATAACTGTTTAAACACTCCTTTGTACCATCAATCAAATATTTTAATTGTCCTGGCGATTGTGAGTTGATTTTTCTAAACGAGAATAACCTCTTCTACGTGGCGTTCACAGTAAGCCGTTTGTTACTGTATCTATTTCTTAAAACACTCCAGGCATCTTCATAATTATTTTCCGTTACTTGTATATGCTTGATAGTATTTCTCGCTTCACCCTCCAAACACGACTTCAAGTAGTGCAACTTTTGTACGTTGCATAATGATTTGTTGGTGTGAATTAACGCCTTAAATGTGTCTTCAAATGATTGCCAATCCTGATACGAACCCGAATAAGTAGGTAAAACTATCCGGGGAAGCTTGACTTCAGTGGTATACGAACCCTCTTTTTTGGGCATGAGATGCATCTCCGTATTGTGATGAAGCTTCTCTTTTTGCAGTGAATAACTCGAGCGTGTCCGCCATGTCCGACTTCAAATCTAAATAAATTTCTATACATTTACTATAGTTCTCTACTTTAAAATGCTTTATAGTCTTCCTTTCCTCTTTACTAGTAATTTTTATCAATGATTGATGTGCTTATTTAAATGATTTCCAATAATCTTCCAACGATTGAGTTCTTGTTTCTAAAAATCCTTTAGTAATTCTCGGTTTAGAAGCTTTCTTATAATTAGTTTTACATTTCACTATCAAATCATATAAGTCTTCTAAAATGTCCATAATTTCTGCCGGCTTCGCCATAGTTATTCACTTGTTATTTTATTTATGTTAAAACGTTCGATTCGCAATAGTCACTTCAATGCATCAACATGTATAGGTAGTATAGCCTCGCTCGACTCGTCCTTTTGTTCACTAATTAGCTTCATATAGAAAAAACGGCTCGGCGACAATCGTTATCAGTCGGGCCGACCGGTTATTGCGCGCTGGTATGCGGTGCGAATAGGACCATTACGTTAACGAGTTAAGGTTGATTTTTGATACGATTGCGCTAACTGTGAGTTTAGAAAAATAAAAACACGGGTTCACTTGCAAGGTCTGTATTGCGACTGACTAAATAACTAATTGTACACTCTTTATAAGCAGATGGAAAAAATTACGTAAACAACATTATTATTGATATTATGTTATTTTTTTAAATTTCAAATTTAATTTGCAAAAAATTAAAATTGCCTCGTGTGGTTAACATATGACTATCTTACGCGGCGCCGAGTGTTGTAGGTTCGAATCCCTCACGGGACTTTATGATCCCAAGTGATTACTCTGAGGTTGTAAGTACTCTGTGTCTGTCAATTATATTATTTACGACACAAAGCATTAGGGATGCAAGAATGGCGGCCACGATGGCGTAGTGGTTAGTGTAACTGACTGCCACACCTGAGGTCGCGGGTTCGCTTCCCGCACAAGTCAAACATTTGTGTGCATGGACATGGATGTTTGTCTTGGTCTGGTTTCTATGTATAATATGTAGCTACTTACAACAAAAAAAGTATGTATGTATGTATGTTTATCCATTGTCTAGTACCCATAGTACAAGCTCTGCTTAGTTTGGGTTAGATGGTGTTGTGTGTATGTGATAGAATATTATTATTAATTTATTACCAAAAAGAAAGAAGAAAGAAGTTTATCTTGCGTGTACAACATTTCGGGAAGCCAATAAGAAAACTCTCAAAACCATAAAGATCAGACTGATATCATTGAATGAGAGTATTCTCAATACAATCATTTCCATGATTGTATTAAGAATACTCTTTCAGCTTTCGATAAGCGAATTGTTTACGAAAACATTCTCATTTGAGTGTCGATCGACGAGCGAAGCAGTTCATTCAGTGAGTACTTTTAGCTTTAAAAGAAAATACGGTATTTAAAACATTTAAAGAAATGATTTTAACGGAAGTCGCGAATGTAATACATTGAAATTAAACTGCTTTATATGGATTTTATTACCATCACCGTCTTAGTCTCCCCGTGATCATGGCTGCTGAATAGCAACCGAAACGTCGGAAAAGGTGCAAATCCTAATCCTAACTAATATTACATACATACATACATAGATTCACTTACCAGAAGTGCCCGCGGTTTCACCCGTGGGTCGTAGCGTGATGTTATATAGCCTATAACCTAAATAAGCTATCTAAAAATAAAATTATTTTTCAATTCTACCCAGTAGTTCATGAGATTAGCGCGTTCAACCAAACAAGCAAACTCGTCAACTTCATAATATTAGTATAGATTTTGTTAAGAAAGAAAGGAATCACTTAAAATATAGCCCACAGCGATGTTACCTATATAATTAAGTATAACTACACTAATATATTCTAAGATTTATAACAATTATCAGTAATATTCATTAGAAGTAAATGGCCATTTAAAAGGCCTCTGTTGCCTGAACCTAGCAACTAACATTAATGAAAAATCAGTAGATTTAGTAAAATCACTAAGTGATAATCTTTTTTTTTTTTTTTTTTTTTTTTTTTTTTTTTTTTTTTTTTATTTTGCCCGTCAAAATGACCACACTCCACCTGATGGTAAGCAGTCGTGTGGTCTAAGAGCAGTGGCCTCCACATCGCCCCCACAGTAGCCGAGGCGATGTTGAGGTCTCTACTTTGACGGCCTGAGAAGATGCTTTTTCACGCCCCGCTTAAAGAACCCAGGACTGAAGGAAGAAGGAAACACGTGCCTTGGCAGAGAATTCCATGCCTTGGTCGTTCGGCAGAGATATGAGGACCCAAACTTTTTGGTACGCGCTCTAATCGACTCTACCGTGTAAGGATGGCTTCTGAGCCCAGCACGCGTTGTTCTGGATAGGAAAGGGGAGGGCGGGATAAGGTGGAATAACTCTTCAGAGCACTCCCCGTGGTATATTCTGTAGAAACATGCCAATGAGGCAATGTCTCTACGGAGTTGCAGAGGTTCCAGTGAACTCGTGACCTCTGGATCTCCGATGATACGGACAGCCCGCCGCTGTAACCGGTCGAGAGCGTCCAGCAAGTACTGCGCGGAGCCATCCCAAAGATGAGAACAGTACTCCACGCAAGGGCGCACTTGTGCCTTATACAATAGGCACAGTTGCCCAGGCGTGAAGAACCACCTCACCCTGTTCAGAACACCGAGTTTTCGCGAAGCTTGCTTAATGACGCTCTCGATATAGGTTTTCTGATTAAGGGAGCGGCAAAGATCCATACCTAAGATGGAGAGACTGTCACGTATCACCAGTGGAGTGTTCTTCAGAGAAGGGAGGGGAAGGACATTCTTTGACATTCATAAGTGTTTAATTGACTTAAATAAATAAATTATTTATTGTCCATTCCAATCCAATCTGATAAAAAGATAAACAAGCCAAATTTTGTTAAATTTATCACATAATTACCTACTTAATGGCGTAAGTAACATATTTATTCGCATTTTCAAAGTTTTCACATAATACCTCAATGGAGCTTATAAATAATAAAAATGACATAAAGATAAAAATCTTATATTTTGTTACAGAATTTAAAATAACACCCTACATATGACACGATGCGACTACGATGCTGTCTTCTACAGGGTGTTTTGCATCACACTGCTGGCTATAGCGTTCACGTTCACAGTCATACTGACAAACGTCTTCATAGATATAGATGGACTGCTGTCCAAAAAGCAAGGTACCACGTTTATATGGTTAACGATTACACAGTTTTCAATAATAATAATGTTCTACAGACTGACTTCCAATCATAGTAACTAATAACTTAACGGAGACTAGTCATCTGCTTAGAAGATTTTATAGTATACAAATGTGTGCGCAAGCACACTTCTGTGCCTCTCATAGTCCGATGGGACGGCAATCCGACCCGAAGAGAGATCGGATGCGAGACCTTTTTGTGTTTACCCACCCAATTGCCAAACTTCTAGTTGTTACTGAGAATTTCCTAATAGCCGAACCTAATGGCCTGACCAGGACATAAATCTTCGATTCGGAATCATAATTTTACTAGTCACTGAGCTAATAAGAACTCAAAGTAGACTTATTTTAAACTCGGAACTGAAAATTGAACATTCTCAAAAACTGAACATTTCTCAGAAATCGTCCAAGCAAAAGGAGACTCTATTTTAATAAAATTGAAGTTTATATTGATTTGTGCACGTTGGTTAAAGATTGCATTTTTCATAATGCCACCAATATACTTATTAAACTCATTATTTATACTGCTAATTAATATTATACTTTATTGAATGCCTGATAGAATATAATTTTGTATTCATTATGCATATCATATATTTAATTATATAAATGGTAAGATTTGATAACAAATTAATTAAAATACTTTTTAAATAAGGAATGGTTTTTTGTTTGAAACACAATCCCAAGCCGAATTTCGATTTGTTGTAAAATATTACGTGATAATGGCCTCCATACGCATTCCTAAGGTCATGTAAACTTTCTTTCTACTTCAAGACCCTTATGTAATTAATTATTATTAAGTTCGACCAGCAAAACGACCAACAGTACTGTCATAATTAAATAAACTGTCACACTTCTGGGCACGGGCCTCTTCTCAGTGTGAGATCGTCAGTCATCAAACATGCTGGCTGATTGCCTTATGAAGAACTTTCAGATATGAAGGGTGCCACACCATTTCTTTTTGCCTAAATGTTCAACCTTATAAATGTAGTCAATCTGTACAGCATTTTTTAAAGATATCTTATTAATACGATCAATATTCGTTCACCTACAGATCAGCGAACGAACGAATTTTAACCACTCAACTTATAAACGTGGTCAACCTTTATACTATCATCATCATCTCAACCGAAAGACGTCCACTGCTGAACATAGGCCTCTCCCAAAGTTTTCGACACAGATCGGTCTTGGGCCAACCGCCCTTATATTATGCCATTAATAATTACATAGTTGGCTCAATATCATAGGATTTAAGCATATGTTTACGACTAATTATGAGGTCATTTCCCCGGATCAAGAAAATATTAAAATGTTAATCGGCTCCGAAAATAACAGTTGCACATAGACCTAAACATAGAATTGAAAAATAAAAATAAAATTTGAGTGTTAAACAGCTCTGCCTAGTCCTTCGATATATAGGTTTAATGTAGTAATATTATTTTTATTTTCAGGTAAACACAAGCCCCCTAATAAAGTCGACAATGAGGTTTCTCACGAAGACTATACTGCTGAGCCTATGAGCGATGACTTTAATTATAGTGACAACGATGACTCATATAGAACTAAGAGATCTATAGGTAACACTTTCAGCATCATCGAATAAAGAAGCGATTATCGATTGGCAAACATTCGAATATATTTGAGAAAAATAATCGATTTGAAATTGCGCGTCTGCTCATTGCTAATTAAAAAATCGCAAGTTTATGATTGCGTCACAAAATCGCAATTCGAATGTGATATCAGTGAGAATGAATAAAACAATCGAATGAATCTTTCGAATCTACTAATTAATTACTAAAATAGATTCACTGTATAATCATACTTGTTATAGGTTTATTTTTGAGAGAATGTACTGCATCTAAATTGATTTATATCTATACTAATATTATAAAACTGAAGAGTTTGTTTGTTCGTTTCTTTGAACGTGCTAATCTGAGGAACTACTAGTTCGAATTGAAAAATTATTTTAGTGCTGGATAGGCCATTTATCGAGAAAGGCTATAAGCTATATAACGTCACGCTACGACCAATAGGAGCATCAATGACAAATGCTGCAAAAACAGGGAAAGTTCTTTTCTAACGCAGACGAAGTTGCGCGGTTCAGCTGGTACAATACGCACGTGAAGTTAGGACTGTAAGCCACTAAAGGAATAGCCCTCTACCGGACAGATTACGATAATTTGTTCTACTACTGGAGATTTCCTTAGAAAACCCGTTATCGTAATATTACTATTGTGAATTTTATAGTGTACCAGATTTGATACTCGGGCAGGCATCTTAGTTACTTTACGTTTTTAGTACTAGACCACTAAAACCTGTCATTACTATTATTATAATAGTCATCAGGCTATCAACTTAAGAATCGAATTGGGCACCACTTCGAACCTTAGAACCCGTCACTGCAAATATAATTACAAATTTATGTCACGTGACCAACGTGGCATGGCATTGACCAGTATATAACATACGCTTGGGGTAGCAATAGCCTGGTGGGAGACCGTTGGACTGCCAGGTTCAGGTTTCGGGTTCGATCCTACGTCATGACTCTGGTTTTTCGAAGTGATGTGCATATTAATTAGATAGTTATCGCTTTCTTTAACGATGAAGATACATATCACTTTACTTCACATCGTGAGGAAACCTGCATATCGGAGAGTTCTCCATAATGTTCTCGAAGTTATGTAAAATCTGCCAAGCTGCACTGGGCCAGCGTGGTGGACTATGGTCTAACTATTCTCGCATGGAGAAGAGGCCCGTGCCCAGAAATGGGTAATTTTTTATGCAGGGTTCATATTATTCACAAACAAATGTTATTTTACAGAAACTCAAAACTTCTTATTTCACATAAAGAATCCAAAAATCAAGAACATGTTAACGAATCGCTTATCAACTCTTCTTGAAGCGCTAGATGCAGAAGAATCTAACAATTTAAGGAGAGAAAGAGTCAAGAATACACCGAAAGAAGACGACAAAGATACTTCTAAAGATGTTTTAACCATCGTAGATGATGATAAAGATCAAGAAGAAAAGATAAAAAGGCAGAAAGATGAAGATATGTTGCATCTAACTATGCATAATATTCTGCTGCAAGGCATCATTGGACATATGGATTTGAAAGAAGTCTATAAAAGGGTGAATTCCTTGATGAAAAATTTGAACAACGTTAGGGATGATTTGAAAGGTATTTTATTTGTATCCTGACTAATTTTATAAATGTGAATATGAGTTTTATTTGTCAAGATTTCACACTATCATGCAACTTCGCATACACTAGTGGGGATGCAGAAAATAACAAAGTAGCATGCATCCAGTAAAAAAGTACTGTTCCCAAGAGATAGAAAGGCAAAACCTAATTTAGTAGTATTATATACCACATTTATTTATTAAACTTCCAGGCAACCGCAAGACAGAAAACAAGGAAGAAATGACCACGCCACAGTCAGAAGACACAAAGGCGCTTTTAAAATCATCGATTGAAGACAAGTTCATAGCAGAACTGATCAAATGCAACAAACTACAAGAGCATATCATGAACGGCGCAGTTAAAAACGATGGCAGGAAGACATTCCTGGACGTTCAGAGCGCCAGTCTGATCGATCCAAGAGTCCTGCTGAGGTCTGGCCCGGAGACTGTGCCCCGGATGCCTATGAAAATGCCACCAAGGCCTGGATCTGATATAGCGATAAACACTAAATTAGGTTTGTGACTTTTTCTAGTTCTTCTCGTATTGCAGAGCCGATACAACGTGTACCAAAAAGTTAAGCTCCTCATATATTTGCCGAATTGTTAAAACTGGGAATTCTCTGCCAAAACACGTATTTTCTTTTTAGATCCTGGGTCTTTCAAGCGGGGCGTGGAAAAGCACCTCCTTAGGCCCTCATAGAAGAGGCCTCGGCATCATTTCAGTAGTAATGAAGACATGGTGTAGAGGGATCTATCCGTAGCCTACACGACAGCTTACCATCAGGCGATGTCTAGTCATTTTGAAAGTCCAAAATAAAAAGCAAAAAATGCAATGCAGTATTACATATAATACACTTTTCGTACTAGTCTTATTAAGTAAACATTTAAGGGACCCATCTCTATGAATTGTCGTTCTTATTCTTGAAATCTTTTTTTATGAAACATGTTACTTTTTTGTTTTTACAGGTTCCAACGTGGTGATCAAAACCGTGATAGACATCAAATCAATTGGCAATAACCAGAATGACACGTAAGTTCATATTCATAAATACACACAAAAAATTGATTCAAAGATCTACCTCGCCGTACTTAGATCACACGAAAAAATGTCCACTGAAGAGAATGAGCTCACACATTACATATATGATAGAGAATGATTGTTTAAAGTAATCTATATGAGTGAGCGTGATGTTTATGACGTTCAGCGCTCCGACTGGCCCGCTCCAAGCTCTTAACCAATGAAAGTCAAACGCGGTAAACGTTTCGATCGCGTTAAAGTGAAAACAACTCGTACTAGGCACCCTGATATCAAGTTAGTATTGACAATTTAACTTCCAGAAAGGTGACCATATATTTTAGACGTAGTAAAGAGCATCTATAATTAAGATCTTTGAACCCTTAGATTTTTATTTGTGACTAGATGTTATCCCCTTTTCTATCCATAACAACGCGTGCTGGGCTCAGATGCCATTCTTACACGGTAGAGTCGATTAGAGCGCGTACCAAAAAGTTTGGGTCCTCATACCTCTGCCGAACGACCAAGGCATGGAATTCTATGCGAAGGCACGTGTTTCCTTCTTCCTTCAATCCTGGGTCCTTTAAGCGGGGTGTGAAGAAGCACCTCAGGCCGTCAAAGTAGAGACCTCAACATCGCCTCGGCTGCTATGAGGACGGTGTGGAGGCCACTGCTCTTAGACCACATGACTGCTTACCATCAGGTGGAGTGTGGTCATTTTGACGAGCAAAATAAAATTTAAAATTTAAAAAAAAAATTGTGTTCGAATGTAAATAAGTCCATCATGAAATATTTTTCAAAATCAGCTACTCTGGTATCTAGTAACAATCCCGTAACTTATTTTTTTAACTTACTGCTCGTAAGCAGGGTGCATGCTACTGTGCATGGTATCATGAAATTGAATCCTGGATCAAGCAAAAAGTTATATATAAAAATGTAAGAATAATAGCACTACACTTAGCTATAAAGATGGCACGCGACACCTTTTGAAAAACGCGTACTTACCAATGTAACAGCTTCATATCCATTTGATACCAAAATGTTAAGTGGTTAACTCTACATTTTACGTTGTTTACTATTCTATAGCCTCAATGCCCCAACGAAACAAAAAACTGTGATGGACTCTTATAAAAATCTGAATGTCATATGCGATTTAATATATTCGAGATTTTATATAATCTCGTTTCAAAAAGTTTATTCTCTGACTAGTTGACCCGCACAATTTCATCTGCGTCACGTAAGAGAATTTTCCTCGTTTTTGCAACATTTTCCATTGATGCTCCGCTTCTA
Source organism: Catocala sponsa (assembly GCA_963564715.1). Taxonomy (NCBI): domain Eukaryota; kingdom Metazoa; phylum Arthropoda; class Insecta; order Lepidoptera; family Erebidae; genus Catocala; species Catocala sponsa. The sequence goes on along the minus strand of OY751354.1, from coordinate 3,640,946 downwards.
TTAGTCGTAAAGTGATGTTATATTCGCTGATAAATAGGTTAACCAACACTAAAAGAATTTTTCAATTCGAACCAGTAATTCCTGAGATTAGTGCATTCAACCAAACAAACAAACAAACTCTTTAGCTTTATAATATTAGTATAAATAGGGCAGCTCTTTTCTATTAAATATTAAATAACATATTATATTGTATTTTCAGAATCTCAAAAGACAATGTCCACGGAATCATAGAGCTCATATATAACGGCAAGTCAATAAAATTCACGCGTCCCGACGTAGAAATGAAACAGAACTTCCAAAAGAAACCACCACTCAATATCATCCAACCGAAATTCACAAAGATGAACAAAAATCAAATCTCAGAGCCAACCACGATACAACCAGCCGTTATAAATATCAATGACTTAAAGAAAATACCTAAAGATTACCTCAACAGATTCGTTACGGAATATTTCAAACGCTACCCGAAAAATAGTAAAGAAACTTCAGAGGAAATAAAAGAGAAAATAGAAACAAAACGCCTCAAACGACACATCAAAATTAAATATGAAAAAGATGAAAACGTATCCCGTCTACCACAAATAGAAAATGCAAATGCTAAAAAGAACACGGAAGACGACGAATTGTACGTAGAAATTGAAACACATTTTGATAGCAAGGGTATGAAGGGTGAAAAGAAAAAGAAGCTCATAAGGAGTTTAATAGAGAAAATACAAAAAGCGATACACTCAGATGAGTCTAACAAATCAGAAAATATTGGAAAACAATTGATTAAAAAGAAAAAACATAAATTACTGCACGTAAGGAAGCGTTTGCAGAATCCATTAGAACATAAAGACCAAGCAATGATCAACAAATATGCTATTCCAATAAGTAGCATAGTTCACAGACAACTGGACCCTATTACAATACCTAAAACAATATCATTGCAAGAAAGCTCGCCTAATGTGAGAGATAAATCAGGAGAATCTTGGAAGAAAGAATACCTCGGTCCTACATTCTTGACTGCGACAAAGGCAATTAATTCAGCAGAAATGAGCGAGTTGGATGTTGACTACAATAAAGTTATGGACATTAATGGTATACCGCAGAGATTACAAAAACCTTTAAATACCGATATGAGTGAGGAATCTATCAATTCAAACGCATACAACGATTTAGGTAATATAAAATTTTATATCAAAGACATTGATGGTTCAGGATTCTCTATTGGTTTCAACCAATACGTTGATGAACCCCCTGACCCAGAAACTATAAAATTGTTTACAGGACTAGAAAATGTTATTAAGACTTACCATCAAAATTACGATCAATCTCAAGACCAAACTACTGATGTGAACTGGGAAATTGAAAACAGACAAGAAACCAGTCCAAATATTAACGATCATATAATTGTCCGTCGGTCCGTTAATAAGAAGCATGACTATCATTCGAATGAGTACAAAATTATTTATGACGGACAATTTTTACCATACAATAATTATAAAGACATATATGAAAGAGAGAATTCTAAAACTAATATAGAGTTCAGAACCACTAAAAATCGAGAATTACCTTTGGTAGTCGACGAGAATATATTCGACAAAGACTTGAAACCGGCAGAAATATTCAGCTTAGCTAATTTATTTCAGCGCAAGAAAAGATCATTAAACGTGAAAAAGATATCGAACTTGAAAGGCAAAATAAAACTAAACAGATATTTAAATACAAAGGCTATGTCTAAAAAAAGATTCTACTTAAAGAAAAGGAGAAATAAACGTCAAATAAATAAAATAAGAATTATAGCATCAGACTTACCACATAAACACAGCAGTGATGAAAATGTTTTCGTGGTTTCTGACGAAAATGTGTTTGCTGATAGAGCTATTGTTAAAGAAGTAGAAACAACCGAAATGGAACCTGAAAAACCCGACGACACTGAATATATTCCATACCAAACAGATGAGAGTGATACCCCGACTTACAGGATATTTGATGGCAAGTCCAGACACAATCCTTTAATGTCCAAGTACCCTCATATCTTCATGGAAGAAATTTCAAAGTCACGAGAAGATTTTACGCCTGACAATGCACTCTTATTTGGTAAAATACCTGCTTTCAGTAAACTAGCAGCTCAAGGTATGGAAATGGAGAAAGTAGAAGAAAAAAATACGCCTGAGCCTGCTAGTATAGCACAGCCAGCACAAGAAGCTAAAATTGCAGAACCAACTGAAAAAATTCAACGAATGCAAGATATAGTTAATGTTTTACAATCACCTAAAACGAACTACAAAGTAACAGTTAAAATTGTACCTAAGAACATGTCATCAGGTTTAAATTCAGGGTTTAAAGAAATACATACTAGTATTAATAAACGATTTAATAAAAATGGTTTGATGTATTCTTCACTAGTCAACGTATCAGAAATATCAAAAGTCATCAAGATCAATAAAACGAAAGAACCGGAGTTCAATAAAGCTGCAGATGCCTATCTTGCAAAGAAAATCAAAGATCAACAGGAGAAAATGCAACTGCTGTTAAGACAGCATCAGAAACACATTGACGAACAACTTAACCGACTAAATGAAGAGAAAACTAACATAGAATCTATACTAGTAGATGAAAATAACACGATAATACCACATTTCGATTATCTCGATATGTTAATGCCTACGAAGTCGTCGCACAAAGTTTTACACTTGAGCAAAGATGACGTAAGCAAATTAGCTGCAGACTCTTTACGTAATAAGGAAATGATAACTACAGTATCTACAACTACAGCTCCAACTACTCAAAGAACTGTACCATTAACCGCGATCACCACATTAGCTACACCGCCTCCATTGTTCAATGAGAAATTAAAAAAGAACATAATGCACACTATAGAAAGGAATGAAAATTTAACCGACCAAATACTGAAGAAAATCGATAAAAATACAGAAATACTACAAACGTTCCTTAAGAAACTAACAGATAAAATCGACTCGCAGAAACAAGAGCACAAACAACCTCCAAAAGAGGAAGAGAAGACAGAAAAGCCAGCACCTAAATTTGAAGCAAACAAATTTGAACCTAACAAATTTGATGGCGGCAATGGTTTTCCAATTGAATGGCGTAACCATCCTGGTATGCCTTTTAGTCAAAATATGATTATTCGAAAGAATGACTCTCATATATCTATACCATTCGTTTATGCGTATCAACAACCTATTATGCCACATAAAAGTAATACACCTGTTGCTAGCGTGGTCTATCATGGTCATATACATACTAATACGATACATACTAAAGATATGGCTTCGGCTGAGAAAGAAAAGGTTCAGTCAATACAAAAAGTGATCGACCCGAATAACCAAACGCGATTTTTTATAGATGAACTGGAGAGCGATTATAAAGTAATACCAGTAAGTAATCTTAAGAAAACTAAAATGCTTAAGAATTCTACAGCTACATAAGTATTTTTTGTATATTTTTTCATTAAATAAAGGATTTTTCTATTTTCTTTGTTGTACCTTTATTTTGGAACCTGTTGCCTTTGTTTATATGTTTATGATTATTGATTACTGTTCCGTTCTCGTGGCTAATAGCGTGATGTTATATAACGTATAACTTTTCGAGCATTGGACTAATAACTGCATAAGGAACTTAAAATAATACATTTTCATATCTTGTTTTTATTTTATTTAAATCTCAAATAACTAGAAATCGTTCAGATGGATTCATTAATATTGTTTCGGCTGATTCGTGCAGAAAGTTAAACAGCTGAATTGAAAAACGTTGTTACGAGGAAAGATAATAATAATAATATTCTATCACATACACACAACACCACCTAGCCCAAACTAAGCAGAGCTTGTATTAGGGGTACTAGACAATGGATAAACATACATATATACTTTTTTTTTGTAACACCCAGACCAAGACAAACATCCATGTTCATGCACACAAATGTTTGACTTGTGCGGGAATCGAACCCGCAACCTCAGGCGTAGCAGTCGGTTAAACTAACCACTACGCCATCGAGGCCATCGCCATCAAGATTGATCATTGACTTTCATAAAACAGTAGACATCTAACGAATGGCAACTATTTATGTGCAATAGGTATGTTTCTATGGATGGTTTATTTGTTTTATCAATTTGGTCCATTATCTAGTCATCATGTGCTCGTTTACTTATCATTAGTCTATGTATACACGTACTCTGCACATACATACTATGTTCTTGTATAATTCAATTTCAATCCTAGATTTATTATATTAATAGATTTTGCCCGCGGCTCGCCCGCGTACATGTAGTTTTTTGTTTAGTAAAAGTACATTTTTCTGGATAGAAAGTTATCCTATATCTTTTTCTGTTTCCCTGACAACATGTACCGTATGTGAAATTTCATGATGATCAGTCGAATAGTTAAGGCGTGAAAGCGTAACAAACAAACAAACTTACATTCGCATTAATATTAGTTTGGATTAGGATTTATTTATTTTGGGGTGGAGACACAAGTTCATGAGGTCCGGGCGCTGGTAGAGCGCTTTTCAGGGATCAAACGACGCTTCGCGTGACCAGAAGGCTGTACTTCTCTTGGCTCAAAGAATCAGCATTGCTCTTCAATGCTGCCTGTCTTCTGGGCACGTTACCAGTTGACAGCGATGCTGAGGAATTTTACGACGCTGAATACACCAGTAATTTTTTTGTTTACAATCATATCTTTTGTGCCATTCTTTGTTATTTTGTTTTACTTATAAGTTTTGGTTTGTTAAAATTTGTTAATTTGTATAATATGATTATTGTTTTTGTACATGTAATTTTTTTTGCTTTTAAAGATTTATTATCAATACGAACTGACAACAATGAATCATAAATTTTAATTTTAAGTATACCTAATTCGAATCATAATTGAATATTAAAAACTTTTGATTAGATGAGGGCATGATTGATATAGGACGTGATAGATTTTTGACGATTTTTCGCTTCCAACTCCAAACTGCAATATTTACATACGTATTTGTGAAAAGCTACAACGTAATCGAATAATTAATCGATATCATAGATTTACGCATTCGAATATTTATCAAAGTTTCCAATTACTTGAAGATTCGAATATTTCGAATTTTCCGTTAATCACCGATCGCAAGTTGCTTTCTACAGTCAACCAGCTTGAAAGTTAGTAAAAGGTATAGGTCTGATGTATCTACCACACTCAATCCTTACCATACTAATACTGATTGTTCATACGCTATCACGTCACCTTAATTCTTTCCTTTATTTTTTTAAAAGACAAGTCCCGTGCTATTTTTAATTCCTGTGTCGCGGATTAGGATACAAAAGTAGCTATGTCTTTCCGTCTGTTACTCTTTCACGGCTAAACCACTGAACCTATTTTTATGATATTTAGCAAGGAGATAAATTGTATCCTGGGTAAGGATATAGTCTACATGTTATCCCGGTATGTGATCCTGTGGGATTCACGCACGTACATTTGCAGGCAAAACCTAGTAATAAATTAATAATAAAGAGGAGTTAGGCCATTGTCCACCAAGCTGTCCCAGTGTGGGTCGGTAGACATATATCTTCGAGAACGTTACAGAAACCTCTCAGACTTGCAGATTCCTTAACGATGTTTTCCTTTACAAGAAAGAAAGAAAGAAAGAAAACATATTTTTATTTGTTAAAAACACGAAAGCCTTCACAATGTCATGTAAATATTATGTACATTATCTAAGAGGATACATATGTATATCTATACAAATAAATAAAATTGAAGTGTCTGTTTGTAATGTCAAAATAACAGCTTTTTATTTAATGCATATGAAAGTATATAAGGTACCTAAACGAAAAATCTATTTTTAAAATTTTTGTCCCTCTGTCTGTCTGTTTGTTCAGGGTAATCTCCGAAACGGATGAACTGATTTTGACTGGACTTTCACTGGCAGATAGCTGATGTTATAAGGAGTAGGAGTAACTTATGCTACATTGATTTTAGAAAAAAAATACGGTTCCGCGGAGACAAACACTTTTTAGTTAAAATCTACGCGGATGAATTCGCAGGTAACAGCTAGTATTTAATAAAGACTAATTAATACAAGTGACAGCTCTGCGCCACAAATGCCACGTCTCAAATGTATGTACACATAAACAATCCTCGGTCACCCGGGCACAGCAAGCTAGTCTTATTAACTATTTAATACGCAAATAACTTTGCTAAGTCAGACGAGGGTTGGTATCGAACTGGGGACCTCTTTGTGGCAGTCCAGTCGTGGCGGTCTCTCACTAGGCTATCGCGCCTGTGCATCTAAACAGTATGCAAAAAATATGTTGTACTATTAATATGTCATTAAAAGTTATGTCTAATTAGTTATGCCAAACTAGATTAATAATGACGGCCTCGATGGCGTAGTGGTTAGTGTAACTGACTGTCTGAGGTCGCGGGTTCGATTCCCGTACAAGTCAAATATTTGTGTGCATGGTCATACATTTTTGTTTTGGTCTGGGTGTTTCTATGTATAATAGGTATGTATTAAAAAAGGTATATATGTATGTATGTTTATCCATTGTCTAGTACCCATACTGCAAGCTCTACTTAGTTTGGGCTAGATGGTGTTGTGTGTATGTAATAATAATAATAATAATAGACCCCTCTGGAACAGTCATTATCTCCTCATGAGACTAACGCGATACCGGAGGGCATAGTATACTAGCTTTTAAACTACCACCTTCGCCTTGTGATATAAACAAAAAATGTATCACGAGGTTAAATAAAAGCGCACAAACCGCAGGGCAGCTTGTGGCGAGCTGAATGTGAGTGGCGACACTGCGGTCCTGAATGCCTCAGAGAGTCGATGAGGGCCTCGTCCCCAGCTTGCCGTTACTGGTTGGCTGGGGTGGAACTTCAAGAGCGCCCGTAGGACTCTCAACTCTGGCTTGCCTTGATCGGCTGGTCAGAGGGGGGCCGCTAGAGCTAGTGCCGCTAGTGCTTGGGGTTGGAAGTGTCATTTTCAAAGGCATAACTACGGGGAAACTCGCTCCAGGTCTCCGTTTTCCCGAGACCCGTGATGGTGAAACCGGCGCCGCACCGCGCGACAACCCTAGCCGCTCGCACTGGTGTTGCCCTCTGCTGCTGGCTTGTATGCTTATCGTGGCTATTTAGGGGGCCCACCTAGTGAGTTGGCGAGTCACCATCTGTCCATTCGATTGATGCTATTATAGTATTCAGGGAAGACGCCGTTTTATTATCCATAGTTACCAATACCAGTCCATCAAACACCCATACCCATAGCCCATATATTAGAATCCATTCATAGCAATAGTCCTACGCCTGCTGCGGCTAGTGCCGCTGTCTGTGTTCCATCCCACCTTTGATTAAAACTCTCGAAGGGCCTCTTCACGTTGGACCCATGTCTCCGTGTAAGCCTCTCAAAGGGCCGGGTATTTTCCTAGCTTACTAGGAATATACCCGTGAAAGAGAAACAAATAATAATCATTGTACCGATAGTCGTATCAGTCCATGGACTGATTGCCAATAGTCTCGATCACAAACTGAAGAGGCTCGCATTGGACGGCTGGATTAAGTCTCTGATGCAGAGGGCCGCATTGCTTGACACGGCACGCATCGTGAGGAGGTTCCTCTCGCTGGAGCCCTAACCACCGGTAGCTTGGAGCCAGTTCCCGATGCCGGTGGGTCTTCATAGTTTTTATATTTTTAAATGTGTTTTTTTATATATTTAAAAATGTAATTATTATTGAAAAATGTATCAATAAAGAGAATAAATAATAAGCCCTCATAAGCCCAACCATACGACCGAATCGACCATCAGATTCACGTAGGGGGCGGACACGTGATAGCAACTACACATACAAAACCCAATGGCGTAGTGGTTAGTGTAACCGACTGCCACGCCTGAGGTCGCGGGTTCGATTTCCGCACAAATCAAACATTGGTGTGCATGAACATTGATGTTTGTCTTGGTCTGGGTGTTTCTATGTATAATATAGTATTTACAAAAAAAAAGGAAATATGTTTGTTTATCCATTGTCTAGTACCCATAGTACAAGCTCTGCTTAGTTTGGGCTAGATGGTGTTGTGTGTATGTGATAGAATATTAAATAAATATATCTTTATCTTTACTACTGGCACGACTAACATGGCTCTGGCAAACCCATTCAAAATGGAGACGAGATTAAAGAGTAAACGTATGGGGCCGCCGCCCGGGGGCGATCGCCAGGGCGCACCTGCAGCAGACGCTGAGTGCGGCAGTATACGGACCCTCGGCGGAGAGCACCTGAAATAATCATTTATTCAACTAAAATTGATACAAATGGATACAGAGCTTATATTATCGTAAAGGTACTAATATATAAGGGGTGCCTGTAGTAGGGTAAACCTGGGCCACAGGCATTAAGGGCACATACTGTGTACTAGCAAATCACCCCTACATCGCGGTGTCAGCATTATGCCGACACCTGCTATTTGTTTACTTTAGACATAATTATATATAATCAATTTAGTACCGAACAAGCATCGTACTCAATCGGTTGAGCTAGCAAGTGTGTCACTGACCGTAACACACTTGATATAATATCATATAACAATAATATAGTATTATACTTTAACATTACTTTAGTAGAGATAATAAAAGTTATAACAAGTTAACTTATCTCTATCATTTCATCATCCTTGGTGTATGGACCATTCATCATATTTGTCCGTACATACTGTATAATAAAGATATAAATTATGATATGTGATAGAATATTATTATTATTAATTAAAAATATATGATACAAGTGGATACTTTTGAAGCTTCTTTGCACTACTAAGAATTTATTTACAGAAAATCCTTATAACACTTTGTACCATCTGGAAATCGAATCCAAAACCTCAAGTACAACAGTCATATTCTCTACCGCTGCGTCACCGAGATCGTCCAAATCCTAACTAATACGATAAATAATAATAATAATAATAAGTTTATTTGCAACCAAACATATATCATACAACATACAAACATGCTAGTTTTGTAACAGTACTGTTCCCTGGACTAAGTAACAACCTGAATCCCACGGAACAGTGCCTTCTCCATATCTTAGTTCTAAGTTTAACATTTATGTTATATTACGCAGTCGTGGTTCTTGCACAGTGAAACGCCGAGATACTTTTTACACAACCAGTATATATTTCAGCAGAGTAACGTTCTAACTGACAGTTGTAACGAGAATGAATATTTGTTAATCTCCTACCTTATTTATATATTTTTATCAATGTATCAAATGGAAAGTTAAATATCGATTAATTACATTTTAAGGTGTAAAATTAGTACAGTAACGAATAACAATGATAATTATTAATTATAGGAATAATCAAATGTAAATATGCAACTATAACATAACAATTAAAACAATATAATACGTCACAACCGTGTGCTACTATCGAGTACTTGATAACAGTTATTTAACGAAAATAATTAATATAGATAGGCATAGAACTAAATGTATGAACCTCTGATTCCTAAACTAGGTAACACCTGTATCTTAGGAATGTGATGAAAATGAAAATGAATAATCTACATGCGAATGTGAGTTTATTTGTTGCGCTTTCACGCCTTAACTACTCGACAAATAACCATTAAATTTCGCATACACGTTGTCCGGGAACAGAAAAGGACATACGATACCTTTCATCCAGAAAAAAGTACCGTTACTAAGCTAGCGTAACGTACATTTACGCGAGCGAAGCCGCGGGCAAAATCTAGTCTCTCTGAAACTTACTGAGCAAATTCTTGTTTACTTTTTGGACCTTATCACTTAGAAAGGCGGCATACCCTAATGGCTTCCAAACGGTACTTTCTCCGATGAATCATTATCGTAGTGCCAACTTGTATTTAATTAATAACAGTAATTAGAATAATCATTATCGATACTCGTTAGTTAACTGACATTCTTATTATAACAAAAATCCTTACTTAATATTATAAATTCGAAAGTAACTCTGTCTGTCTGTCTGTTACCTTTTCACGGCTAAACCACTCAACCGATTTAGATGAAATTTGGTACAGATATAGTTTAAAACCTGGGGAAGGACATAGGCTACTTTTTATTGATGTAGGTACCACGCGGGCGTAGCCACGCGCAAAAGCTAGTACAATAATATAGCATTCTTATATTAACTAATACTTTAAATGCGGGTGTGAGTTGAGTGAGATGAGTTTATTTTTTACGCTTTCATATCTACTACTCAACCGGTCATCATATAAGTGTTGAGCACACCTCTATGTGACAAACTGACAATATTCCTTAACTAAGTATTAATATTATATTCTTTGTAGCTTTGTAGCGTAGTGGGAAACCGTTGGACTGCCACGCAGAGGTCTCAAGTTCAAACCCAAGGCACGCATCTCTGACTTTTCGAAGTTATGTGCGTATTAAATAGTTAATTATCGCTCGCTCTAACGGTGAAGAAAAACATCGTGAGGAAACCTGCATGTCTGAGAGTTCTCCATAATGTTCTCGAAGATACGTGAAGTCTGCTAACCCGCACTGGGCCAGCGTGGTGGACTATGACCTAACCCTTCTCACAGTGAGAAGAGGCCCGTGCCCAGCAGTGGGACAGTTTAATACAGGGCTGATATTATCTATACATATAATAAAATCGTAGGAAAGTCAAAACTGTACATTGAATATTTTTTTAAAAGAATACTTGGGGCGTGATCTACAATCGACATCGAAGCCAAAAATATAGTTTTTAGAATTTTTGTCTGTTTGTCTGTATGTATGTCCGGGCTAAACTCAAAAAGTACTGCATGGATTTACTTCAAGTTTTGCATGAATATTACTAACAGGTCGGGTCAACATATAGGCTACATATTATCACGCTATCACCTACGGGGGAGGAGCTGTGAATCTTTATTTTTCTTACGCATTCTGTGTCAGCGTGTAATCTAACGACGCATATTTAAATGTTGTTTTTGAGTAAGCCATGCTATTATCTAGCTTTACACTATAAAAACTACGCCATTTAAGTAACTTGGGCAGAGAAATATAGTTGGGTTCCGCGGCGACAAACACTTTTTAGTTAAAATCTACGCGGACGAAGTCGCAGGTAACAGCTAGTTATATTATATATAAAATTTTGTGAAATTTCATGATGATCGATGGAGTACTTAAGGCATGAAAGCGTAAGTAACAAACAAACTCATATTCGCTTGCATAATATTAGTTAGGATGTAATGTCGCTAAGCTTTAATTAATAAATTGATTGTAATTAGGTCGCCCCTAATACGTGGTTACAAAAACCATAACTACAAGCAGCATGGTTTTAGGCCTATTTCACACTATTTCACTAAATGTAGTTGTAATTTTTCTTGTTAATTTCTTCAATTAAGTTGTTAGTTTAGTTGTAATTATAATTTGCAAGATGTGGTTTCCTATTGAGGGACTGTACACGCTAAGAACTTTATCACTGCTTTATAATGTACTAGTTTTCACCCGCGACTTCGCTCGCGTAAATGTAGGTTAGTTTAGGTTAGGTTTGCAACAGTTCTTTTTTTTGGATGAAAAGTACCCTATGCCCTTTCTGTACCCCTGACAACGTGTATGCAAAATGTCATCTTGATCGGTTGAGTAGTTAAGGCGTGAAAGCGTAACAAACAAACAAACAAACTCATTTTCGCATTTATAATATTAGTATGGGAGTAAGGATGTTATTGTATATTCCTTTGTTGGAAATCCTTAAATAAATAAATATACATCTGTCTATCCTTTTAGGGATACGGACGAGCATTCATATTAACTAGAGGTCGCCTAGTGCTCGAAATTCGACCAAAGTTTGCCTGTAAGATATTGCTGATATATGTCATTACATATTGATATGTGTAACCATAGTTACGCGCTTCGACTGCGTGTGTCAAATGCATGGTTGTGTGCGTGTAGTGTTTTTACATTAGTTTAATGTATTTCTAATGCATATTTTATAAAAATATTAGGATTCGCCCCTCCATCTCCATATAAACTTTAACTGTGCTAAATTTCATACTCCTTCGTCCGCGCAATTTTCGTAAAAATGGGCACAAAGTTTTTGCTTCACGTATTAATATATAGATATAGGTTACTAGCTATTTCCCGCGGATTCGCACGCGCAAATATACATAGGTTGATACCCTAATCCCTTGGCGGTATGAAATATACTTTACGACCTATTCTCATACCTACCATAAAAATCAGTCGAGCCGTTTCGGAAGAGTGCGACCATAAACACCGAGACACGAGATTTTTATACATATAGAATACCTACTTATTAATAAAATTGACGAAATTAATTTAATGAATACAAAGTTTGTTAGAGGAGTATTTAGCTATGTACATATAACCACAATTCTTTACAACTAACTTATACCTAAAATATTATAAAACAGAAACAAAAAAGAAAACTAAAACCCTCTAATGGCGTCATAGAATTCCTCCGCTTCACAGTCGACTGGCAGTGTGCCCAGAACACTGGCAGACTGCAGTCAATTATTGTATAGCTGAGTGGTTAGATTAAAAGGAGACCGACCACCTTGTATGGGGCCCTGCCCTGGGCGTGAACAATTTTATATTGTAATAACAATATTAATTTTGAGTAGCCTAAACTAAGTATAAAACATTATTCTTTGAAGTTTAGTATCAATATCGTTAAATAATAAAATTAAACACATTGCTTAAAATATATTTATATTCATGTGTCACCATAAGTTATTAAAACATTTTCCAAAAACTGGGCTGGTGAAGTGACATTTTTATATCTTGCCCTGCTTAGGTTATGTGAGCACAGCAACCAACAGTCCTTCGGCCGACTATGCAGTTGCAGTAATACTGCTTTATTGCTTCCAGGCTGCGTGTATTATTTTGATATAATATAGAAATAAAATACGTCAATTTCGTACTACTGTATGGTAAACAATATATATTACATATTTAAACAAAGCTTTTAATATTTTACTTTGTTTCTAAAACGATTGTCCACATGCAAGCCGAACATGGACGGTCTCCTTTGAGTTACTGTGGCGTAGTCAAGTGGTAAACAGTTGAAAATTATTCTTTTTGTGTTAGAATGCGAATGTTCTAAGATGAGATAAGGCGCATGTGTATAAAAAAGTAATATATTAAATCGAATAACGCGTTACTTGGCGGGAAGAGCAGCGATAGCTCAGTGGGTAGACCAACAGACTGCAATGCAGAGGATTTAGGCGTTCGAACCCACGTCGGCATCGCGCAGCTCTGACTTTCGGCAGTTAGGTATATGACTTATCGAAATTATGTGCGTATTGATTGACAATTATCGCTATGAACATCCATGGCAATCGTTATTGGGAGAGTGTCGACACAAAGGATCCCAATGGGTCGAAGTGTCGCCGGTCTGCACTGACTGGCCCCAACATAAGAAAAGATAAGATCCCGCGGGATTCGAACTTACAGTGTCACTGACGTAAAAACCACTGCGCCATTACTTGCATAAAACCGGTTCAGAACCAAATTATACTTCGCTAATGAGTGCAACAACCAGTAATTATAGTAACAGTAACTCAACCTCAAACCTGTACATATCTTAGATAACGTGATGAATAGATTGATAAAATAACGATTATTATTATATATAAATGAGAGGTCAAAAAGAAATGCTGCCACTCAGTAAAGTGTGTGTCAAAATGAAGGTGATATTGGTGAGATTTGATTTTATTTTTTACCTATTTTGCCCGAGACTCCTTTTGCGTACTTGTAGGTTAAGTTAGGTTAGTAACAGTCCTTTTTTGTGAAGGAAAGGTATGTCCTTTTTGTGAAGGAAAGGTATGTCCTTTTTGTGAAGGAAAGGTATGTCCTTTTTGTGAAGGAAAGGTATGTCCTTTTTGTGAAGGAAAGGTATGTCCTTTTTGTGAAGGAAAGGTATGTCCTTTTTGTGAAGGAAAGGTATGTCCTTTTTGTGAAGGAAAGGTATGTCCTTTTCCGATCCCCTGAAAAGGTGTATGCGAAATTTCATGACGATCAGTCAAGTAGTTCAGGCGCAAAAGCGAAACAAACAAACTCACATTCACATTTATAATATAAGTTAGGATACTAGATTTTACCCGCGGCAACTATTTATCGTTTACTAGTTTTCACCCGCGGCTTCGCTCGCGTAAATGTAGGTTAGGTTAGGTTAGGTTTGCAACAGTTCTTTTTTCTGGATGAAAGGTACCCTATGTCTTATTCTGTACCCCTGACAACGTGTATGCAAAATTTCATGTGGATCGGTTGACTAGTTAAAGCGTGAAAGCGTAACAAACAATAAAACAAACAAACTCATTGTCGCATTTATAATATTAGTAAGGATAAGGATATACAGCGTGTAACTGAAAGGTGTGGTCATGTACCATAATAATTAAGGTCGTAATGCATATCTGACAATAATGTTTTTACTAAGATATAGCATTTTCTTTTTATTGACTTATACATTCTAGTCGATACCTAAACGACACTAACAACTAATGAGCTAACTCGTGTGATCTCGTGAACTCGAAAATGACAAGGCGCATGTTTGATAGTACAGTCATGCGATTTTTTCGATGTTGAAATCTATACAAATAAATAAAATTGAAGTGTCTGTTTGTAATGTCAAAATAACAGCTTTTTATATAATGCATATGACAGTATATAAGGTACCAATACGAAAACATCTATTTTTTTAAATTTTGTCTGTCTGTCTGTTTGTTCCGGCTAATCTCCGAAACGGCTGAACCGATTTCGACGGGACTTTCACTGGCAGATAGCTGATGTTATAAGGAGTAACATAGGCTACTTTGATTTTAGAAAAAAAAATAGGGTTCTGCGAAGACAAACACTTTTTAGTTAAAATCTACGCGGACGAAGTCGCAGGTAACAGCTAGTAATAAATAAATAAACACATAGGTAAATAACCAGATATGCATTACATAGTGTATAAATAAAATGTTTGATTTTATCTTCTATTTTCATATATCTACCGTAATATAGTCTCTCCGTAAATATGACTGCTGAAAAGCAACCGAAACGTCAAGGAAAGTGTAAAATTAAATCTAAATAGATTTTATGATTTAAATAGCTTAAATAGAAGTACACAGTAACTAGTTTGAGTGTTTACCGATGGTAGTTTAAAGCATCAAAGTTATGTAATAATAGTGTTATATAAAAAAATTAACAAAGCCATAAAATTTTAAAATTAGTTATTTGTTTTATTTATTTATTTATTATAATTTCATAACAAAAATATTTTGTGTCGAAATGTATTACAGATAGATAATTTACAATAAAAACTTAAACATTATAAAATTAAATAGCCATGCACATATCAATAACGATTCATTAGCAGATGTCAGAAATATATATAATTATAATTACACAATATTCCATTAGATTGAATTAAATAGCATGTCAGAATTGAAATTGAATATTAAGGACTAAATTTAAAATAAGTATTATATAACATTCCATTACATAACAATATTATTTATCATCACAGAATTCGTCAATAGCATAATAAGCCTTTTCAAGTAATAATGACTTCAGTTTACTTTTAAATATGTTAACACTCTCAATGATTTTCAGTTCTGACGTTAATTTGTAAAACAGATTTATGGACTGCACATAATATATATAGATTATATAGATACGTAGATTCACACCTGTTTCCCAGAGGGGTAGGCAGAGATTACGGATTTCCATTTGATACGATCCTGACACACTTCTCTGGCTTCCTTCACCTTTATCACATTCCTGATACACGCTCGCCAGTTTAAGGTGCTCTAAACCTGGCCTTTTTCCAAAACGTTTCCGATCTGATCAAGAAACGTTCGCCTAGGTCTTCCCCTTGCGGGCAGGATTAGGATGTTGGGACTGGAGGTGGCGCTGGAAAAGTCCGAGGCCCTGTTATTTCACGGGCCTCGGCGGGCGACGCCTCCCGATGCCCACGTCATCGTTGGAGTGGTCCGCATCGGGGTGGAGTCGAGCATGAAATACTTGGGGCTCCACCTCGACGGCCGCTGGAACTTTCGCGTCCATTTTAGTCGCTTGGCTCCCCGGCTGATGTTGGCGGCGGGAGCGCTTAGCTCTCTGCTGCCGAATATCGGGGGGCGCAGTGTTGTCTGCCGCCGCCTCTATTTGGGGGTGGTGCGGTCGATGGCCCTTTACGGAGCGCCCATCTGGGCTGGCGCCCTTGTTCGCCAAAACGTCGCCCTCCTCAGGAGACCTCAGAGGGCGATGGCGATCAGGGTGTCACGGGCGTACCGCACCGTCTTCTTTGAGGCGGCGTGCGTTTTGGCGGCATCGCCGCCCTGGGATTTGGAGGCGGAGGTCCAAACGTCAGTGTATTACTGGCGCGCTGACCTCCGGCTCCAGGGTGAAGAACCCACGCACAGGGAGGTGGAAACGCGAAGGTCCCAGGCTCGACTAGTCCTCAAGGCAAAGTGGGAAGTTAGACTGGCCCAGCCCCGCTACGGGGTGAAGACCGTCGAGGCTGTCCGTCCGGTACTAAAACAGTGGACGGACAGACGGCGCGGACCGCTCACCTACCGGCTTACTCAGGTGCTCTCTGGACACGGCTGTTTCGGAGAGTACCTCTGCAAGATAGCCGGTAGGGAGCCTACAACCAGGTGTCACCATTGTGAGGAGTGTGACCGGGAGACAGCGCAGCACACGCTGGAGGAGTGCCCGGCGTGGGCCGCGGAGCGCTGTGCCCTGGTCGTTACGATTGGCCCCGACCTCTCGTTGCCGACCGTCGTATCAGTCGTGCTTCTGCGAATCTGTCATCTCGCAGAACGAGGCGGCGGAGCGGGGACGTGAGGAAGATCCTTACGCCCCGGAAGTCCGCTGCCGGAGGAGGGGGCGCAGGAGACGCGCTTATGTCGCTCTCTTGCCCCCCACGTAAGGGTTCCGGGTGGCAAGGCTCAGGGGGGCCTGCCACCCACAAATTAAGAACCCCGAGAGGGCGCGCGCGGAGTTCCCGCGCGCCTTCCAATGTCGAAAGGGGAGAGCGGTGAGGCTCTCCCCTGGGGACGAGAGGTGGTCGGGTCCGTTTGACCCGGCCCGCACCCACATGGGGGGGCCTGCTATGTATAACTCAATTCTTTTAAGAGCTCCCAACAGGCCCCTCCATTGGGTGAGAGAGGGAACACCCCAGGTTTTTTAGTGGGTATACCAGAATGGGGAGTCCCACACGCCCCGCCGGTGCCGTCCCCTAGCCGGCGGATAGTGCATCAAGCATTTTTCCTGGGTACCAAAAAAAAAAATAAAAAAATAAAGGTCTTCCCCTTGCGACTGTTCCATTCACACTAGCCTTATAAACTTTCTTAGTCAGTCTATTCTCGTCCATTCTATCTTTTAAAATTAATTTTGATTAATTTCAAAGTAATCCTAATCCTAACTAATATTATAATGCGAAAATGAGTTTGTTTGTTTGTTACGCTTTCACGCCTTAACTACTCAACCGATCAACATGAAATTTTGCATACACGTTGTCAGGGGTACAGAATAGGACATAGGGTACCTTTCATCCAGAAAAAATAACTGTTGCAAACCTAACCTAACTTAACCTACATTTACGCGAGTGAAGCCGCGGGTGAAAACTAGTAAACGATATAATAATAATATCAGTCCTGTACATAAATTGCCCCACTGCTGGGCACGGGCCTCTTCCTATCGTGAGAAGATTCAGACGATAGACCACTACGCTGGCTTAGTGAGGGTTGCCAGATTTCACGTATCTTCGAAAACATTATGTAGAACTCATCAGGTTTACTCACGACAAATTTCATCGCGTTAAAGCGAGCGATAATTAACAATTTAATACACACATACCTAGCTGCGAAAAATTAGTGCATTCCTTGAGATTGAATTTTCCACTTCCGGGTGGCAGTCCAACGGTCTTCCACTAGACTATCGCTACAATATAATCCTAATCCTAATCCTAACTTCCTAACTAATATTATAAAAGCGAAAATGAGTTTGTTTGTTTGTTACCTTTTCACGCCTAAACCACTGAACCGATCATTCTGAAATTTTGCATATACGTTATCAAGTGTACAGAAACGGACATAGGCTACTTTTCATCCCGAAAAAAATGACTGTTCCCGAGGAAAACAATAATAACGTTCTTATGATAATAGATGGCGCCACGTGTCTTTCGAATCATGATTGAATTTTATTAGTACAAGCAGAGTACAACCCGAATTGATTGTCAAATTCTAAATTAACGCGAGCGCGGCCGCGGGCAAAAGCTAGTTAATAATAATTTATTTTCTTATTTTCAGATAAGTATATCCCTACTTTACTTAGGGATATATAACTGCGATGGACATTCACTTTCAAAAATAGAAGTAAGTATCTCACCTACATAATACAAAACAAGTTCCCCTCATACATGATTCAATTAAATATTAACTCGCCTTTTTTTTAAGGATGCTAGAACGCTGAGGCTTTCTTCACATCGAACGCAGCATGCCATCACAAACGCCAAAGAGAATCAATTACCTGAAAAACAGCTGAAACTAAAAGTAAGATATTTCTGTAAGAATAAGAATAAGAATTCATTTATTTGTTTGAACATGGTATACATACATTGAATGCAAGATATCATTACAAATAGTGTTTAGTTCGTACATGTTCAGCCTCATACAGCGGCGTACAAAAAGAGAGATAGTACTACGAACCATTACGAGAACTTTGTCCGAAAATTCTTAGTTCATAAGTGTGACATCATGGTAAATGTTAAGTTGTATGTCATAGAAAACAATATTAAATAATTAGAATTAAAATCAGATAATAATAATACAAATAAGAAATTATGTCAACATTAATAAAATTGCAGTCATTTCGCTAATAAGTTTCAAATTACACGTCCAGTAGAAACAAATAAATTATATAGGTAAGGGTAATCAATGACACTAAAATCCAGATAATAATCGATAAATTACATTTACAATTCACACTCATTCAATTAAAATCCTTTTCTGAGAAAATGTCTGTTATATGATAGTAAGCTTTATCAGTAAAATAATTTATTTTTATATGTATCAAAGGATATATTTTGCCACGATTTTGGTAATTTATGGTAAATTGTTGGTGCCATGCAAAATATACTTTTACGCATTAATGTTGTCTTTGATTCGTGAAGACAGAGTTTATTCTTATTGCGTCTATTTCTCGGGAACGTTTCGGATAACCTTAAAAATAAATTTGGATTGGCTTTACCAAATGTTGCACTCTCTAGTAGGTAAAGTGTAACTTAATAGTAATAATTGCATTGATGGCGTAATGGTTTATGTGGTCACCGCGATATTGCAACTGCGCCGAGTGTGGTAGGTTCGATCCTCAGACGGGACAATATTTTGGGTGAACCTCATGTAGTTGTTCCAAGTCTGTGAGTTCTTTGTGTCCGTTGTTTGAATGTTTGTAAAGTCCCCCGCGACACAAGAATTATTCCTAGGTGGGAGTACAGGTTTCAAAAAAAAACTTCATACCAACACGGCAGGTATAGTGGTTCAAAGAGCAGCGATAGCCCAGTGGGGACACCAACAGACTGCAATGCAGAGAGTCTCGGGTTCGAACCCACGTCGCGCATCTCTGACTTTCGGAAGTTATATGACTTTTCGAAATTATGTGCGTATTCATTGACAATTAACGCCTGCTCTGTGCCTCGGAGAGCACGTTAAGCCGTTGGTCCCGGCTGCCACGAATATCTATGGCAGTCGTTATTGAGAGAGTGTCGACACAAAAGATCCCACTGGGTCGAAGTGACGCTGGTCTGCACTGACTGGCCCCCACATAACATAAGATAGTGGTTCAAATGGTCACATCACCATGGCCAATGCGCCGAGTATTCAAACTTCGATCCTCGCGTTGGACAATAATTGGACGTACTTTCTGAAGATCGTTCCAACCCACACTCGGGTCAAAATCGAGTTATTATTAGCAAATTAGTCACGGGGTTACTATTTACTAGCTGGAAAAATGCGGTAGCTCTACTATCACTCTAAATATGAAATGATGACTTAGTAGCCCAACCCACATTTATGAAGAAGCAATACGGCATTGAACTTCAATCACGATTATCTCAAAATGTTAACTTTGTGGGTTGGAACGTTTTTCAGAAAGTTCGTCCAATTTGTGTATTAGTTGTGCCGTATCTGGGTGTGCTTTGTGTGTCCTCGTTGAATGTTTGTAAAATCTCTACGACACACGATTTAATACAAGTGAATGATAGAAAAATAAACAATTATGTAATTTTTTATATTTTAGTTTGTATGACATTACGCATATAGTTTCACGGACTGTCTCGGTGGCGCAACACTAGTGTATGCGTCTGCTCTGCATGTGATCTCGACTTTGATTCCCGCATCGGGCAAATAATAATGTCCTCCAGACCGATTTTGGTCACGACGGCCAATCTTAACGGAGACTGGCCATCTGCGCAGGAGATATTATAGTGCACAAGCGTGTGCGCAAACACAAGTGCACTCTCTGTTCCTTAAACTCTCATGATCCGATGGGACGGTAATCCGACACGACCGGAGAGAGATCAGGCGCAGGACCAACGGCTTTACGTGCTTTCCGAGGCATGGGGGTGTCCAACACCGCCAACTTCCTAACTCCGGACTGTTATTGAGATTTCTTAACTGAAAACCCAATAACTTTTTGTTGGCCCGACCCGGGATTCGAACCCGAGACCTCATGCACAGCAGTCGCATTCACTACCGCTGCGCCACGGAGGCAGTTTTAAAATCGGGAAAATAATAAACTCATTAGCACTAGCCTTTCCCCAATAAATAAGTTTTAAGTTTATTTTTGAATAAGTTTGCACTATAAATACTTTTAAACTCTTTGGGCAGCTTATTATATTATTATAATGTAATTGATTGTCTCTTGAACTATGTTGCACTATATTAAGTTCTGGTTGTATTGTTGAGGGTAGATCTTTTCTACGAGTGCTATAAATGATGTGGGTTCAATCTTAAACACACACAAATACGAGTAGTATTCAGAATTAGTGCAATTTGTATCTGTTGACAGTTTGTAGCTTCCCTTTAGTTATATTTATTAAACTGTAATAGCGCGGTCTTCAAAAATTATTCGAATGATCGAATATTTTTTTTTGTTTATCCTTTGTCTAGTACCCATACTACAAGCTCTGCTTAGTTTGGGCTGGATGGTGTTGTGTGTATGTGACAGAATATATTATTAGAAAATAGAATATTAGACAGCACGTTTTTCAAATCGTGTAATTCCTTTTAACCACGCATTCTACTGATGATATAGAATAACCCTGACCATGTTTTTTTTTATTAGAATTATGTTTTTGGAGAAATTAATGTACCGATTTTTTTTCGTGAAATGGTTTTAAATAGTCATATGTTAACCACCCGACACAATCTTAATACTTTATTAAACTAAAAAAATAACATGACTAATAACTGATGTCGTAAATAATAAGGGGCAATAAAAAGGACTGTCCGTTATTATTTACGACATTCATTACTGAAATGTTATTTTTTTTAATTAGTAAAAAAATAAATTTGCCTCCGGTGGTTAACATATGATTATCTGAACCCATTTCACGGAA
Organism: Catocala sponsa; assembly: GCA_963564715.1. NCBI lineage: Eukaryota > Metazoa > Arthropoda > Insecta > Lepidoptera > Erebidae > Catocala > Catocala sponsa. The sequence goes on along the minus strand of OY751354.1, from coordinate 3,619,370 downwards.
AAAAAACGGTAAGTACATTAATTTTCCAAAAAAATAATACCGATAAAAAAATATGGTTTATATTCTATACGATCAGTAGAATGTGTAGTTAAAAGGAATTACACGATTTCAAAATCATTCTGTATTATTATTTGCGATATCAATTCAAAATATTTTCGATAACGGGAATATCGAGTCTAATTGTGTCGCTATATTTATAACAGTGGTAATAATTGTACTTTTCATGTTAACAGGTGCCTTCCAGTAAAAGACAGAAAAGAGAGTTTTCGTTAGAGGTAAGATAATAATTCGATTATATTTTATTGAACTTTGACGGACTTTGACTGACGTGACTTTACTTTATACGGATTTTGTCACGTTGTTTATTTTTTTAAAAACGCTATGAATACATTTTTTCTTACCGTGATATTGCGCGCTTTATTTCCATTCGATTATGTATACCTACATATATAGTCAATCAAATAATAAGGGCCCCTTATTATAATTATTATAATGGATTTCCACGTTTTGCGTGGCGGGTTCCTCTCATCCCAATTATTTTATTTTTAATTATTCTATACCACCAGTAGAATGCGTGGTAAAAAGGAATTACACGATTTCAAAATCATTCTGTATATAAAAATTTCGTGTTACGGTGATTGTGGTTGCACACCTCCGAAACGGCTCGACTGATTTTTATGATTTTTTATGTATATTTGGTATGAGAATAGGTCGTAAAGTACATTTCACACCGGTAGGTGATTAGGATGTGTCTATCCAGAATTATTTGTGCTATTATTTTAACAAGATACCTGTAACCACAAACCTACTTTTACGCGAGCTAAGCCGCGGGCAAAAGTTAGTAAATAACTGATGTCGTAAATAATAAGGGGCAGTAAAAAGGACCGCCCGTTATTATTTACGACATTAATTATTGATATATTATTTTTTTTTAATTAGTAAAAAATTAAAATTGCCTCGGGTGGTTAACATATGACTATCTGAAACAATTTCACGAAATAACGGTACATTAATATTTCCAAAAAATTAATTCTTATAAAAAAAATATGGTCTGGGTTATTCCATACCACCAGTAGAATGCGTGGTTAAAAGGAATTACACGATTTCAAAATCATTCTGTATACATAGATTATAGAAAACTTAATGGTGATATCATGGCGTACATCAGAAGATTCTATGATCTTATTCTTTAAATACAATGTGGTATTGATCATACTTCATTATTATTTTCCAGAAACCTAAGCCTGCGAGGATCGTCAGTGGCTCTTATTTACGTAAGGTATGTACAAAACAATTAACTTAAGGGTTAATTGAAAATACTAATAATCTTTTTAACATCCTTTTTTTATACATAGGTAAAACTGTTTACGGCAGTGGACACTGTGATAGTGGTACTGTTTACCAGTGCTTCTATCGTGCCTATAAGACCATTGATGAAATGCCCCCACGCTGTGACTGTAGGAAAATGTTTAAATAAAGTGTTAGGATGAAAGGAAAATATGTACATAAGTATATAGGAAGGTATTACTGTTGAACAATATATAAGATTGTTGCGAGTATATTGTAATTCGTAGCTCTAATCGCACGACTAAGACTTAAGACTGCACGCGGTCGCAAAATAAAACAGCGACGTAACTGAGCAACACACCGCGGGGTAGGATGCGTCGTGTGAGTGGACCGTGGAGTGCATGCACTTTTAAACATCTATAATAATAATAATAATATTCTATTACATACACACAACACCATCTAGCCCAAACTAAGCAGAGCTTGTACTATGGGTACTAGACAATGGATAAACATACTTATATACTTTTTTTTGTAAATACATACATATTATACATAAATGTTTGACTTGTGCGGGAATCGAACCCGCGACCTCAAATGTCTGTTTGTAATGTCGAAATAACAGCTTTTTATCTAATGCATATGAAAGTATATAAGGTACCTATACGAAAACATCTATTTTTAAAATTTTTGTATGTCTATTTGTTTCGGCTGATTTCCAAAACGGCTGAACCGATTATGACGGGACTTTCACTGGCAGATAGCTGATGTTATAAGGAGTAACATAGGCTACTTTGATTTTAGAAAAAAGATAGTGTTCCGCGGAGACAAACACTTTTTAATTAAAATCTACGCGGACGAAGTCGCAGGTAACAGCTAGTGTTAAAATATAGTTTTTATAAAAAGTTTAGGGAACATATAACTTGTGTGTCCCCACCCAGGGCAAAAAATTATGTAATCCAGTAAGTTTTTGTGGATTACACAATTTTATTAACCTCTAAGTCTTCTTCAAAGGTTAATGAAAACACTATGTGGGTCTGTGTGTCTATCTGTTAGTGACAGGCATGAGTCCGGAACCACTGGACCGATTGACTTGTAACTTAGTGTGCAGACACCTTGGGTCATACCTTGAGTTTGAATATGGGCCTTGTGGATCAAAAGACCCCGGTGATATAGGGGTCACAAAGTCACATGAAGACGAAGAGGTTAAATCCTGGGTTTTTACACCCATCTCGTTTTATTTCTCAATTGAAAATTAATTCCAATTTGTCCGACCCGGTGATCGAAGCTTACATATAGCAATCGCATTACTACCGTTTTAACTTATTCTTTTTTCTTGCAGAGGCGTCTTATAGACGACAAGAGGCACGAAAGAGGAGATCAGGTGAGTGTCGTCAAATCTGTTTATTACCGACGAGTTAAGTAAATGTGTCGATCAAATCGCTAGCTAGCTGTGCCCGCGGCACCCTCGTGGGTTGTAGCGTGATATTATATAGCCTATAGCCTTCCTCAATAAATAGGCTTTCCAACACTAAAATAACTTTTCAATTCAAACCAGTAGTTCCTGAGATTAGCACGTTCAACCAAACAAACAAACTCTTCAGCTTTATAATATTAGTATAGATTATGTTTCTACTGAATGGATGGTGAATACGCCATTTGAACCACTAGGTTCAAGTGGTCGCATCATTATTGACACTGAGCAGAGTGTTGTGGGTTCGATCCCCACACGGGACAAAAAATTGTGTGATCCACAAATAGTTGTGTTGAGTCTGGCTGTTCTTTGTTTCTGTCTGTATTTATTGATACAAAATACAAATATAATACGACACAAGCTTACTTAATTTACTATTGCAAACTTTGACTGTTTTAAATTTACTATTGCAAACTTTGACTGTTTTAAATTTACTATTGCAAACTTTGACTGTTTTAAATTTACTATTGCAAACTTTGACTGTTTTAAATTTACTATTGCAAACTTTGACTGTTTTAAATTTACTATTGCAAACTTTGACTGTTTTAAATTTACTATTGCAAACTTTGAGTGTTTTAAATTTACTATTGCAATCTTTGAGTGTTTTAAATTTACTATTGCAAACTTTGAGTGTTTTAAATTTACTATTGCAAACTTTGAGTGTTTTAAATTTACTATTGCAAACTTTGAGTGTTTTAAAATTTACTATTGCAAACTTTGAGTGTTTTAAAATTTACTATTGCAAACTTTGAGTGTTTTAAATTTACTATTGCAAGCTTTGAGTGTTTTAAATTTACTATTGCAAACTTTGAGTGTTTTAAATTTTCGGAATGCTCGTAAAGTCGCTCGCGGCACAGAAATAATTCGTAATGCAGGCGTTTTCTAAAGGCGCTGATAGACTTCTATTCAATTGTAATAAGCATTCTAGCGAATGTTACATTACTGACAAATAAACGGTAGCGTTTTAGCGAGCATTCGAGCGAAAGGACAGTAAATTTGCTTCGAGCTTTTTGCCGAGCCGTACCCATCTGTCATAGTTCATTGGAGGCGTTGGAGCAACGGAGAGACTTTGGATCTCTCTGCGTGTTCTACCGACTCTTTCACGGGGAGTGCTCTGAAGAACTATTTGATTTGGTACCAGCGGCCCCTTTCTATCACCGTACCAGTCGACAACGAAGCAGGGTTCATCCATATCACCTGGGAGCGTTGTAATCCAAGACGGTATGCTTTCAGCGATCATTTCTCCCACGTACGTGCAAGCTCTGGAATGAACTGCCTTCCCCGGTGTTTCCCGAGCGCTATGATATGTCCTTCTTCAAACGAGGTTTAAAGAAAGTTCTTCTTTCACGGTAGGCAGCGGCTTTGCTGTGTCCTGGCATTGCTGAAGTCCATGAGCAGTGGTTACCACTTTCCATCAGGTGGGCCACTTGCTCGTCTGCCACCAATGGCAATAAAAAAGTTATAAAAAATAAAAAATAAATCGCAAAGAAAAAGAAAAGAAGTTTGAAAAGCATTTCTAGAACGTTCGCTAGAATGATCGTGAAAATGTTCGTAACGATGTTTAGCTCTGTTCGTTGTTCAGTTCGTCAGTTTAAAAAGGCGAATGATCTGTTACAAGTGCACCCTCAAGTCTATCAGCACCATAATAAGAAAAACTAAAATGAACCCCTGAAACCCAACCTCACATTTGGCAGTAAGTTATGCCACTAGCACACACGAGCATAATAATATGTTTATATAAAGTATGCAGAAAGTTATATAACTCAACCATTTAGACTGTAATATTATTTATTTTCTAGACACTGGTAGCGCCAAATCTATCAAGACTAGATCTGACCGGACTGCCTCAGTTTATCAAAGCTTTAGTCGCAGCCAAACATAACCAAGTAAGTATATACATACATACATACATAGATTATATAATCTATATAGATACGTAGATTCACGCCTGTTTCCCAGAGAGGTAGTCAGAGACTACGGATTTCCATTTGCTACGATCCGGACACACTTCTCTGGCTCCATTCACTTTCATCACATTCCTCATACACGCTCGTCGGTTTAAGGTGCTCTTAACCTGGCCTTTATCCAGAACGTCTCCGATCTAACCTAAGTCTTCCCGTTGACGTAAGTATATATTATAATATTATCACCAGTATATAAACTGTCCCACTGCTGGGCAAAGGCCTCTTCTCAGTGTGAGAAGGGTATGACCATAGTCCACCACGCTGGCCCAGTGCGGGTTGGCAGACTTCGCACACCTTCGAGAACATTATGCAGAACTCTCAGATATGCAGGTTTCCTCAGAATATTTGACCCTCCATCGTTAAAGCGAGCGATATTAAATATTTATTTATTTGTTTATAATAGGTACACAAACAGATTACAGTCTTAACATGGTAAGTAGTAATAGTGAACATATTATATAAACCGGACAGTAATCCTAAAGTAGTGTACACAACTACATATTAGAGCAGATTACTCATGCAAAACAAAAAACATTATTAAAATCTTAAATTCGTTAGCGTAGGACACAAGCGGATAATTATTGTAAGTAGGTTTAAAAACCTACTTACAATAGGTTTGTAAGTAGGTTTTTAAACCTACCTAATATAGATATAAATTTTTATATTTTTAGATATAAAAATTTATATCTATATTTACAATAGATATAAATTTTTATATCTATTGAAATTTATGTCAAAAATGTCGACCTCTTTATTTATACGTTCTATTTTATTATAAGCTATACACATTCTTACTATTGGATTATAAAATGATGTATTATTTTTATATGCTTGAATTGCAAATGTGTTAGGATTACGAGATCTATGATATAAACGGCAGTAGCCCAATGGATGAGGTATTGGACTTGCGATTGAGAGGTCACGGGTTCGAATCCCACCCATTGCACTACTGACGTGAACCCACTCCTAATACAAGCATTCTAACTTAGATGAAGGGGAAACAAGAATCATAGTAATTTCAAAAACAAATTAGTAGTAAACTTTAAAAAAACAGCTATTAGTACGCACATAACTTCGAAAATTCAGTTGGAAATGCAGCTGGAATAGTAATAATGAGCAGATTGAAGTATTATGATAAGATGACTCTTCAATAACTGGTTGAACTCTACATCAATAACTGACATACAACTGATTATATTATAGATGGTTTATATCCGTGAGTCACTAAAGGACCCAGTTGAACACCAGCGTCAGGCTTTCGTCTGACACATGCTGAACTGCGCCCTATTTGACACTACTGTTGACACTTTATATGTATTTTGTTTATTTTTCTGTTTTGGTTTAGTTTCGCTAAGTTTATGTTTGTATCTAAGTATTTCTTTTTATACTTGTTATTATGTGTTTGTTGTATGTGTCAAATAAATAATTTTTCTTTCTTTCTTTCTTCTTCTTACATATATTTTCAAACACAAGGCGACAGGCAATTACAAAGATATTTTTTGTTCCAGTCTGCCAGTTCGCCGTTTGTTGCTCTCAATAACAGCTCACAGTACGTAAACAATGACCTCAACAACAGTTTCATTAACATCTCAGCTGGAAATATTCCGGAAAATAAGACTTATATAAACCCACTGGGGAAAAATGGCATCGCTTGGAACGTAAGTATTATTGGTTATCAAAGAGGCAGCGAATGTGACTGCTTTGCATAAGACCCAGATTCGATACCGGGGTCGGCTCAAGCAGAAGCTATTGTATGTTCCTGTCAAGATTTTTTTTACAGCAGCCCGTAGTCCGACCTTTATTTGAACATATTTGAAATACACTCTTATAGACTAAGATAAACGTGTATCACAGATGGAATAAATTTATATTTGCAGTCCTTTTACTGTGTACATTACGCATCCAATAACAGAGATACGCATTCACTATGTAACGCACGGTGGTAAATGCGACTGCTGTGCATGAGGTCTCGAGTTCGAATCCCAGGTCGAGCCAGCAAAAAGATATTGGTTTTTCTGTTAAGAAATCTCAATAGCAGCCCGGAGTTAGGAAGTTGGCGGTGTAAGACAGCCCCGTGCCTGGAAAGCACGTAAAGCCGTTGGTCTTGTGCCTGATCTCTCTCTGGTCGTGTCGTATTACCGTCCCATCGGATCATGAGAGTTAGGGAACAGAGAGTGCAATTGTGTTTGCGCACACACCTGTGCACTATAGTATCTCCTACGCAGATGGCCAGTCTCCGTTAAGACTGGCCACTGTGACCGAAATTCGGTCTGGAGAATTATAGTGACAGGACTATAACTTATAGAAACTACAAACAATGAAGATTTTTAATAAATTGTTTCCATTTTTACAGAAAATTTTGGATCCGAAAAGCGCTAATCTTATTCAAAGTCTTTTGAGTCATCTATCAGGACATCGCGAAAAGGTTAGTGTTTAAACGGTGGAATGCATAAACAACATAGCATAAAAAAATGTCATATCACTTCCAACGCAAAAGACTTGACTACTCTGATAGCGTGGTGGTTTAAGTGGTCGCCTTATCTCTACCATTAGCCCAAGGGTTCAATACCAACTCCAGACTAAACAGAGAATGAAAATATAGCTACATTTATATTCTTCTTTTCTCGCACACACATAGAACAGATGTTCTATATGTATGTTGTTTATAAAGTCTCGTGATACTGGAATCATCCCTAGAGGGCGTAAGTCTACACAAACTCCCTCTAGGAACGATTCCAGTATCACCTTTTTTAAAAATATATAATTACTATAACTGATCCCCTTTTTTAAGGTAAACAATACATCCGGATCAGACTCTAGCAGTAGAGAGTCCAATTCATCGGAGGGTTCAGAGTCTGAATCCCAAGAATATTCTGGCAGCAGTTCAGGAGAAAGTCAGGAAAAGAGTGGCTCTATTGAAAGTGGTAGTATTTCTAGGGAAAGAGACGGTTTTACAGATAGCAGTAGGTCTTCAGAAAGTGGAAAGTCTGGCAAAGAAACCTCATCTGGCGGGCAAAGTGGTTCTGATGAAGATAGCGATTATTTAGAAGACAGTAAATCCAGAGAAAATAGTAGTTCTAGCAGTGAATCTGGTAATGAGAGCCAGTCTGGAGAGAGTAGTGAATCTGATGAAGGCAGTCAATCTGGAAAAAGCAGTGAATCTGAAGAAGATAGTGATTCTGGAGAAGACAGTGAATCTGGAGAAGATAGTGATTCTGGAGAAGACAGTGAATCTGGAGAGAGAAGTGATTCAGAACAGAGTGGTGAATCTGGAGAAGGCAGTGAATCTATTGAAGATAGTGGATCTTATGAAGACAGCGGCTCTGACGAAGGTGACTGGTTTGGTAGTGGTGAAGATAGCAATGAAGACTCTGTCGAACTTTCAACACCTAATTTCAACGAAATTTTATCAATTTTACATAACATATTTGTTGAAAATAACACAACTATCCCGTTGACGCCTGGTCCTATAGAATTGCCAGATAACGTCGCTCTTAGTGACCTTCTCCAGAATATCATTGACAGTTTGACTGCAACGCACAAACCCGCTACTCCTAACGTAACTGTTAGTACAGACACGAAAAATTCCATCAACATCACACAAGACAAAGACACTCCAAAGGACCAAGATACGAATAAAAATCCAGACCATAACACAGAAGGACCACATACAAATACTGAAAATCCAGCTACTGAACCAAACATAGTGGACCAGGCGACAACAGCGACTACTACAGATGAAGTTACGGAACCAATAACCACAAATAATGGTGACTTATTACCAATAGTAACAGATAACCCTAAGGCTTCTGGAGAAACTGGTAACCCTGCTGTAACTGTTCATCTAAATGAAACAAGAAAACCTGATGGTGCTGAAGGAGGAAATTCTACATCATCATCTACAGCAGTGCCTTCAGTGACACCACATGAACGGAAGAAACCAAAAAATAAAACTGAACCTCTAAACAAATTCGATGATTCTGCAAAAGAAAAGGTAAATATATATTTTACTAGCTTTTGCGCGCGGGTCCGCCCGTGTGGTACCTACATCAATATAAAGTAACCTATGTCATTTGCTAGGTTTTAAACTATCTCTGTACCAAATTTTATCCAAATCAGTTGAGTGGTTTTGCCGTGAAAAGGTAACAGACAAACAGACAGAGTTACTTTAGAATTTATAATATTACTAGCGATCCGCCCCGGCTTCGCACGGGTAGTACAAAACCTTGACAAATTATACACCTAAACCTTTCTCATGAATCACTCTATCTATTGGTGAAATCCGGATGAAAATCCATTCAATAGTTTTTGAGTTTATCGTGGACAGACAGACAGACGCGGCCGGGCACTTTGTTCTATAATATGTAGTAATAATATACAAAAAAAATAGTAAGTATTAGATAACTTGTACAGTCAGCGACAGAAATCGATAAACATTCCCGAGAATTTTTAAATGCTCTTTCATACAGAATAATGGTAATACCCTATATTTAACTGCAGTGACAGCTGAAGAATAATTACAATTCATTACTATAGAACAGTAATGAGCATTATTTTTATTCATAAAGTATTGTTACAAATATGTTTAACTAGATTTGCCCGCGGCTTCGCTCGCGTAAATTAGGTAAGGTTACGTTAGTAACAGCACTTTTTCTGGATCATAGTTATCCTTTAAAACATTAAAGGATAACTATGATCCAGAAAAAGCCCCTGACAACGTTTATGCGTAATTTCATGATGATCGGTCGAGTATTTAAGGCGTGAACGCGTAACAAACGAAATTTGTTACATTTGTCACGTGTTGGTGCCGGTCCGCCCGCCTCATCTTATATCGCTAGCGCAAGAGAGCTGATTAGCACTGTCTTACCTTAAAAACTATTTCGTGTTTTACTAAGACTAGAAAATGTTGTGCCCGTCGTCTTTACCCAAATGTTTCGCTAAACTGGTTGGTCTGTCCGACTTTTCGGTTTTAAGACCTGACAACCATAAGCCTATGTATATAATTAACCAGTTTTCCTTTTTTTTTAAAGTACTTTTGGTTATAATATTAACAGTACCTTTTAAAATAAAATATAGCCAATGTTACTCGGTGATAATATAGATTTGTAATGGTGAAAGGAATTATAAAATTGGTTGAGTAGTTTTAAGTTAAATCCTTACAAACAAATAAAAATCTAATCTTTCCTCTTTATAATATTAGTATAGATAATGATATTATAAAATATTTCAGAGACCTAACAACGATGATAAAAAGGCAGGGGACAAGGAAATAGACTACATGTTGGATTTAATGAATAACGTAAGTAGTTTATTTTAATCTATCCTTTTCGTATCTAAAATACCGACAGGGAGTATTACACATTTTCACAATTCATGCTGTATTATTATAAAATGTATATTTTTTTATACGCCTTACAAAACTTGCAACTCCGTGTCACAATAAGATTTAGTCAGACGTGACGATTACATTTTTGTTGATTGCCAAGCGAATTATTTTGAACTAGATTTTGCACGCGTCTTCGCGCAGGTAAATCTAGGTCAGGTGTTATGTTCTTTTCGGGCGAAATTTCATGATGATCGGTCAAGTAGTTAAGGCGTGAATGTGTAACAAATAAACAAACAGAACGTAAAATCCAGACTCTTTTTAATGCCACCAACATCGTAGAAGTCACAATAAATTGACAAGAATAACTTTGACCAAATGAAATCACAATTTTTTAACAAAATTTTTATGATTTTGTAAAAGATGTTTCTATGAAAATCCACATTTTCATTCGAATTTCAATATTTGTTATATATTTAACATACACATACTGGTGGAGTTTTCATCATGAAGTAGTATGTTGGAAAAGACCAAGACATCTAGGTGAAGTGTGAACACAAGGCACGAAATACTTCGAATAAAGCCGAATGCTATATTTGTGCTGACTGACAGTACGCTTCACAATACAAGTGTCATAATAATATTATTATCACGTGTGTAGTTGTCACTTAAACGCGCACATTGTATACAAGCGAAGTCTCTCTAGGAGAAAGCTAGTATGTTCCAGGGTCTGTGGATTTGAAACTGCCAACATAAAGATAATTTTACTAATCGCAACATATTTTCTAGGAAAAGTTTTGGAAATACATGGGAAATTTAGCTGCCAAATACATGGAATCTATGATGACGGTAAGTCAAAATACCTTATTAATAAAAGTGGTTATAAGCTTTAAGTACATCAAGGTATGGACCTCTTCTCATTATGAATACGGTAAAATGAATGTACATGCATTATATTCATAATTTGTAGAGATTAAAATAACGATGAAAAAATAACGATTTATATACGAGTTATTATCTCGTATTCTGCTACTTTGAATTAGAGAGCGGCAATTCAGCTGTCGTCAATTATTAAGTATGGCTACGAATGTGCCGGCTTCTTTCAGACAACCGAAGTTAGAACAGTGACTTTGTTACTGCGTTTAGCCCGGTGAACAAGAGTTCCAGAGTTCACCTCCTCCTTGTCCTTACGTTTTGTTACATAGGCAGTACATTATGCCTAACTTTTGCCATTCTTACGTCTCCACTTACTTTTCCATTACCTCGTCTTTAATTTCTTTGCTCTCGGATCGGCAACTCACCATTGATTCTCTTGGACCCCTGCACAAGAATCATAGGCTACGATAAAAGCTTATCTATTACTAACGCCCTACCTGCGCTGCATGGCACTTGATGATGTTAAGTGATATCAGCACATCCATACTAATATTAGAGCGTCGCTCGCGTAAATGTAGGCAATGTAAATTTTTTAATAGTACTTTTATCTTAATGAAGGATAAACCCATGTCGTTTTTTCTACCCCTAAAAACTTGTATACAAAATTGCATGACGATTGGTTAAGTAGTTGAGGCTTGTAAGCGTAACAAACATACAAACTGACATTCGCATTTATAATATTAGTATCTAAGGATGCAAACGTAATTTTGTTTGTTCACGACGGGAAGGAAATGTGTGATACAGAAATAGTTATATCGAGTATTCTTCGTGTACTTCGTTTTATTGTTTTTAAAAGCCTCCGGCAACAGAGGCTTTGTAACTAGTGCTTTTAAACAGAAAAGTAAATACTATTCCTTTCTTAGCACGAAATTAATTTTTTAACATCTTCTCACAGAAAACCAGCTCATTCATCAAAACAGAAGTCACAGATCAAATAAAACCATATTCCGACGCACTGAAGAACCTACAAGAGAAGGTAGATTCCAAACTAAATGAACCAGATTATGTAGAGCCTAAAGAAACCAACAGTTCAGAAAATCCAGAACTCAAAGGCAGGAAAGATAAAGATAAAGAACCAATTAAAGTCACCGCCAACAATCTTTTCGGTAACACAGTGGGCAACGATAAAGTAACAAACGTATACATTTTCTCCTCAAACAACAACATGAGTGACATCATTAAAGATATTAAAGTCATCGCAAATAAAAATGACAGCATTAATATCTTCAATATCATATCGCACAACAAAACCGGTATAGACAAATTCAAGGATAAAGCTAAGCCAGGTAGCAACGAAAATACAACAGGTGCACCTAATATTCTCATTGTCACTGAAGCAATAACAAGTGAACCTTCTACCGTCACTGAAGCAATAACAACTGAACCTTCTATCGTCACTGAAGCAATAACAACTGAATCTTCTACCGTCACTGAAGCAATAACAACTGAACCTTCTATCGTCACTGAAGCAATAACAACTGAAGCTTCTACCGTCACTGAAGCAATAACAACTGAAGCTTCTACCGTCACTGAAGCAAAAACAACTGAACCTTCTATCGTCACTGAAGCAATAACAACTGAAGCTTCTACCGTCACTGAAGCAATAATAACAGAACCTTCTACCGTCACTGAATCAATAACAACTGAACCTTCTACCGTCACTGAAGCGATAAGAACTGACCCTTCTATCGTCACTGATGTAATAACGACTGAAGCTTCTACCGTCACTGAAGCAATAAGAACTGACCCTTCTATCGTCACTGATGTAATAACGACTGATGCTTCTACCGTCACTGAAGCAATAAGAACTGACCCTTCTATCGTCACTGATGTAATAACAACTGAAGCTTCTACCGTCACTGAAGCAATAAGAACTGACCCTTCTATCGTCACTGATGTAATAACAACTGAAGCTTCTACCGTCACTGAAGCAATAAGAACTGACCCTTCTATCGTCACTGATGTAATAACGACTGTAGCTTCTACCGTCACTGAAGCAATAAGAACTGACCCTTCTATCGTCACTGATGTAATAACAACTGAAGCTTCTACCGTCACTGAAGCGATAAGAACTGACCCTTCTATCGTCACTGATGTAATAACAACTGAAGCTTCTACCGTCACTGAAGCAATAAGAACTGACCCTTCTTTCATCACTGATGTAATAACAACTGAAGCTTCTACCGTCACTGAAGCAATAAGAACTGACCCTTCTATTGTCACTGATGTAATAACAACTGAAGCTTCTACCGTCACTGAAGCAATAAGAACTGACCCTTCTATCGTCACTGATGTAATAACAACTGAAGCTTCTACCGTCACTGAAGCAATAAGAACTGACCCTTCTTTCATCACTGATGTAATAACAACTGAAGCTTCTACCGTCACTGAAGCAATAAGAACTGACCCTTCTATTGTCACTGATGTAATAACAACTGAAGCTTCTACCGTCACTGAAGCAATAAGAACTGACCCTTCTATCGTCACTGATGTAATAACAACTGAAGCTTCTACTGTCACTGAAGGAATAAGAACTGACCCTTCTATCGTCACTGATGAAATAACGACTGAAGCTTCTACCATCACTGAAGGAATAAGAACTGACCCTTCTATTGTCGCTGATGCAATAACAACTGAAGCTTCTACCGTCACTGAAGCAATAAGAACTAACCCTTCTATCGTCACTGATGTAATAACGACTGAAGCTTCTACCGTCACTGAAGCAATAAGAACTGACCCTTCTATTGTCACTGATGTAATAACAACTGAAGCTTCAACCATCACTGAAGCAATAAGAACTGACCCTTCTACCGTCACTAAAGCAATAACAACTGAAGCTTCTACCGTCACTGAAGCTGCAACAACTAAACCTTCTACCGTCGCTGAAGCTACAACAACTAAAACTTTTACCGTCACTGAAGCTACAACAACTAAACCTTCTACCGTCACTGAAGCTACAACAACTAAACCTTCTACCATCACTGAAGCTACAGCACCTAAACGTTCTACTGTCGCTGAAGCTGCAACAACTAAACCTTCTACCGTCACTGAAGCTACAACACCGAAACCTTCTACCGTCGCTGAAACTACAACAACTAAACCTTCTACCGTCGCTGAAGCTACAACAAATAAACCTTCTACCGTTGCTGAAGCTACAACAAATAAACCTTCTACCATCACTGAAGCTACAACAACTAAACCTTCTACCGTCGCTAAAGCTACAACAACTAAACCTTCTACCGTCGCTGAAGCTACAACAACTAAACCTTCTACCATCACTGAAGCTACAACAACTAAACCTTCTACCGTCGCTAAAGTTACAAGAACTGAATATTTCACTGTCCCTAAAGAAGGAACAAATGAACCTACTATGGCTACCGTTGCTGAAACAGTAACAAAGCCTACTAATGCAACTATTAAAGGATTACCTTCATATTCTACACCTACTATCAGTGATACTACAACTAATGGATATTTTTCAATAGACGACGTTTTGAACTTTGTACCGCAAAATGAAACACATAATATAACCAATGGAGCAGCTCCTAAGAATAGTCGGGCTAATGAGAGCACAACTGAATCCACTTCTACTAAAGGAAGACCTGTTGCATTAGCTAATAGTACAAATTCTTCTGTATTCGATCATATTAATACAAGACCAGACGAGAATTTAAAGCAACGAGCTAATCAGACTTTAGAAAATACTGATAAATCAGGTGGAAAATCAAGCGATAAGAAAAATTCAACGAAAGATAACAAAGATTCGACTGAGAAATCTGCTGAAAAAAGAGGACTTTCAGCACGATCAGATGACGAAAAAGAAAAGTCTGTGAAAAATAGAGATTCAATAGAAAAAGCAGGTGAGAAGAAACATGCATCAAACGAAAAGCCTAGCGAGGAATCAGCTGATAATAAGACTGATGATGGAAAGAAAGAGAATTAAACAAATCGCCTAAAGACACGTTGTACGATTAAGCAGATGTTTAAAGGTACTAAGACGGACTAATCAGCAATTAACAAATTCCAATTCAAGCGCAGCCGAATTCAATTCATGAATACCGTGAATATTTGTATCCAAAAAGTGTAGGCATTAGGGTTGTAATATCGGTGGATAATTGAGTCAGGGTAATAGATAACTTTGTTATGTGTGCGCAATGCCAATGATTGTAATACGTTAGTTTAGTATGTCTGTATCCTAGTAACACTTATTCATTAATTTAAGCTAACAGTAAATTATTACACTCATTGTCCTTACGCATATTAATTTCTTGATTAGTGTGGCTTACAGGGTAGTAATCTTAGTAATTGATTGTACACATCAACAATCTACTTTAATTAACTTATTTCATTTATTTATATAAAATTAGTATATCTATATTTGCATAGGAATACTGTCATAATTTTCATTTTTACAACAATTTCATAAATTCTTATATTTCTAATATTATTTACATTTACTTGAAGATAGTTGTGCCTTACGGTTGATGCGAGTTAATTGTTCAGAAAAGATACTCATACCATCAAAATAGTCAGAAATTAATATTAAGTACTAACTGACTTCTGTCAAACAAAAGTCCACAGGAATACAGTAATTCCCGTAAAAGTTCAAACAGAGATCCTATCTCGTCTAATAAACGATAAATGTACACCTAAATGACCTAAATGTTAAATATTTACATTTGACGTTTTATCTAATTTAAAAGATCAATATTTATACTATTTATGAAACTGAGCCTAAATCACAACTCGATTTTTAACAGTTTTGGTATGAGAATCGGCTTACTGGAGTTCACTGTGAGACCAAGTCATGTTCGTTTCTTATATGAAGACGCGGAACGTAGTTCTCACCTGTTGTATAATCCTTAATTAAGACTATACGTTTCTTTTGCACGCTGTATATTGGATTGATTTATGGCGCAAAAATATTTAGACTCGTTAAAATATATAAATAATATTAGGAATTTAAAACCATAAATACTATTATTTATTTATTTTTATATTAAGGTTTACTTAGTAATAATGGATTTTACAAAATATAAGCTCTGACTCCATAAATAATATGTAACATATACAAAAAAACTGTAAATTCTAAGAATACATAATTTATGGCTTATTATTAATAGGTATATTAATACTTTCAAATTAAAGGTGGAAATCCATCCAGCACAGTACGATTTCAGCGACCTTGTGACACACAGCGCAGTCAATGGAATGAACTATGTACTTGCAAAGAGCATTGCCAGGCGTCCAGATAAAGCCGGACATAGTCAGGCTTTTAAGTTGAATGTGTGGCCAAATTATATAGACGGTATCGGGACTATCCGGCTTTTGTTGGGTTTTTAAATTTAACTTTTGTAAGTAAAACATACTAAATATTATCGACAAAAAAATTAAGAGTTAAGCGTTTTTATCCAGATTTCCGGCTAAACTGGCTGGTCTGTCCGGCTTTTCCCTACTTTCAAAGGTATTGCCCGTGTATTTGTCCTTTTTCGAACGAGGTTTAAATAGTTGCCTACTGCTGATCACACTAAATAAATTTGCGTATATCTCTGACATTTTTGAAGTCTAATTCTATGATAAAAACCTGAGTAATTAACCTATTAAGTGGCAGCGGTACACCGTTGGCCAGACACAATATATTTTCAATTATATCTGGTATCCCAACAATTCAGGTTAAGTACGATAAAACTGCAGCATATTAAAGTGCTGAGACTTATTCAATCACGCAATAGTGAACACTAACAAATTTAGGAATGAATATGTCCAGGCTAAGGAATATTCATCCTTCATCCGTGAAACAACTGTTTAGACTTGTTTTATAGATATAAATTAGTTTATGAGTTTGGCTACCAACTATGAGGCACTCAAATATATCAATAAGAATAAAGCGCCATTTGCTTCCATCCTGGCACTTGGCGCAAGAGCTATAATGATCTGAATATGCTTTCATTTATTTGCATCGCATTGTTCATGCGTGGTCGCCAGTTTCTTACTTGGTCTAGAATAACTTCGATCTACTCGAAGACCGATTACCTAAGTATTCTTTATCCGATTGTCTTCTACATTCACCTGTCATCAATCTTTTACCGTCCGTTCTCTCTATTTATGCAAACCAACTTAATATACCTTTCTTAAATCTTTGCAATATATCTTCTTTCACTCCACAATGCTCTAGCCTTAAAGATAATATGCCATCCTACATAAATTACTACTAAATACAATCTGTCAATTGCTGACCGCCGGCGGCCTGCTGTGCGCAGTAAAGGAATTGAAATGCATCATGGAGTGGCAAGGTAAAATAAGTTAATAATTATTATTTATTTATTTACCTAGTAAGTATTTACAGTTCTCAGTTTTACAATTTCATCTTAACAATTACATATAAAGTGCACTTATAGATACTTGCCTGAACTACTTTAACCTGCGTTTCAAGAGGGGGCAGTTATATTGCCATAGTCACGAAACTAATGGGTACTTTGGCACGAAAGCGAGACATTACTATATTTCGCTTGCAGCTAGGCTGCAATCTCTACTGCTGTTTGGGCAAAAATAACACAATTTCGTTCAAAGACTGCAATAAATCTGGCAGCTAGTTTCCTGTAATCGGGAACTGTAAACAGTAGCTTAGTGTCTTACATGATTCTTTGTTGGCCATACGCAATGTATTACAAACGCGGATGTGAATTTGTTTGTTATAGTTTCACTCCTCAACAACTCAACCGATCATCACAAAATATACACGATATCAGGGGAACAGAAAAGGACCAAGGGACTTGTAACTTGTAAGACTTTATCCAGGACTGTAACTAATATAACCTTTTTTTTTTTTTTTTTGGTACCCAGGAAAAATGCTTGATGCACTATCCGCCGGCTAGGGGACGGCACCGGCGGGGCGTGTGGGACTCCCCATTCTTGGTATACCCACTAAAAAACCTGGGGTGTTCCCTCTCTCACCCAATGGAGGGGCCTGTTCGGAGCTCTTAAAAGAATTGAGTCATCCATAGCAGGACCCCCCGTGTGGGTGCGGGCCGGGTCAAACGGACCCGACCACCTCTCGTCCCCTGGGGAGAGCCTCACCGCTCTCCCCTTTCGACATTGGAAGGCGTGCGGGAACACCGCGCGCGCCCTCTCGGGGTTCTTAATTTGTGGGTGGCAGGCCCCCCTGAGCCTTGCCACCCGGAACCCTTACGTGGGGGGCAGGAGAGCGACATAAGCGCGTCTCCTGCGTCCCCTCCTCCGGCGGCGGACTTCCGGGGCGTAAGGATCTTCCTCACGCCCCCGCTCTAACTAATATAACCTAACTCAACATAACCAATATTTATGCGAACGAAGACGCAGGCAAAATCTAATGAAACAATAAAACAATTTATCAAAAGCGTCAATAATAACGATTATGTAATCTTTGCTGTCATTTTTGCCACTGTTAGTCAGCCAGCTAAAGAAACTAAGCACCAAACAGACCCACAATCAAATTCGAAATTAAAGGCGAAAACCATCTGGCACAGTATTTCTATTAAGTACGCGATAGTTCACGCTTATACCATCACTACAGTTGCGCTTTTTGACTAATAGAACGGGACTCGCGAAAGTCTAACAACTAGGACAAATACTTCTAGCTTGTAACAATTATTATTCGTTAATTTTAGTACGTACAACCTGCCTGTTATCTAAGCTTAATTAGCATGGACGATGTTGAACGATAAGATCTGGATTGATTAGCCGAATAATCACACGCATTTTTCGTTAACCATTTACAATGAAATTTAACGAACCTTCGTTAGTGTGGGACAACAAAGAAAGTACCGAAGTACCAAATGTTTTTTTTTTCACACACATCTCCCGCACTAGTAATATCTCCCTGTGTCGCAGGGAACAACGGGCACAAAGAACTCCCCGACTCGGAACAACCATTTATTTGTGTGTGTGTGTGTATGTGTGTGTCAGACTCATTTTCGTCCCGTGTCACACTCTCGACGTAGCAGTTGTGGCAAACCGTGGTTGAACCAATACGCGACGATTTTTCCATAATTATGTTCCACGGTACTCTATCTGTAGTAAGAAGCTAGATTGTGCTGTAGAACACCTTAGCTCCCTACTAGGGATACTACACGATACTAATCTGACACTTGTATTGTGGAACTGACTGACCGACACCCGACATGTTATTCGTCGTCACTCGTTCTGTATGTTTGATCATCTGTTTATGCTATTTCTATTAAGCGTTATATCAATTATTTTTATCTACTTTATATAGTAACTAGCTTTTGCTCGCGGCTTCGCTCACGTAAATTTAGAATTTGACAATCAATTCGGGTTGTGCTCCACTTTTTTTTATATTTTTTTATTTATTATTAAGGGACTTTTACACATTGTGCACATCAGTCCCATCGTACCCTAATTACATTTTTGCGTAAACAGTTTACAAATATTATTTATTTAAAAGTAACAAATACACACATTTACTGTAGAGTCATCAGCCGAAACAGATTCTTTGCTGTTTCGGAATTAGGTTGAGCTAAAATGCTGTTAAAGCTACCAACATCGAATCTGTTTAAGCCAAAATCCCTCATCTGTATTCTCATAGACTCATACCGAACACACTCCATCAACAAATGATATATATCCTCATATACACCACAATCCTCACAGTTAGGTGAAACGGTCTTTCTCATCAAGAAATAAAATTTGCATGCAACAAATTTTACTCTATTTGTAATAATATAATTCAATCATGATTCGAAAGGTACGTGGCGCCATCTATTATAATAAGAACGTTTTTGTTGTTTTCCTTGGGAACAGTAACTTTTTTCGGGATGAAAGGTAGCCTATATCCGTTTCTGTACACTTGACAACGTATATGCGAAATTTCAGGATGATCGGTTCAGTGGTTTAGGCGTGAAAAGGTAACAAACAAACAAACTCATTTTCGCTTTTATAATATTAGTTAGGATAAGCTAGTAATGATTATGAACATTATTGTATACAGGTGTCCGGTAATTAATGGATAACCTTGAAATATCTTATAGTAGGACGGATGGTCGTTCAGAAAAATATGAAAAAAAAAAGTACAATAGCTAGTCATACATTTGACAATCTATTAGCATAATTAGTGTTTATAATAAAACAACAAAAAACCGATGGAATTCATTCATTTATGGTCGTAGTGTACAAGAAAGTTAAATACGGTAATTAAAAAAAATCATATCTCAGGTTAGTACATACTTACATAGATTCACGCCTGTTTCCCAGAGGGGTAGGCAGAGACTACGGATTTCCATTTGCTACGATCCTGACACACTTCTCTGGCTTCATTCACTTTCATCACATTCCTCATACACGCCCGTCGGTTCAAGGAGCTCTTAACCTGGCCTTTGTCCAGAACGCCTGCGATCTGATCGAGAAACGTTCGCCTAGGTTTTCCTCTTGCGACTGTTCCATTTACACTAGCCTTATAAACTTTCTTAGTCAGTCTTTCCTCGTCCATTCTTTCTACATGTCCGAACCAGCTCAACATACCCTTTTCTATTCTTGTAACTATATCCACTTTCATGCCGCATCTCTCTCTAATCACACTATTTCTTATTCTATCTTTCAGAGTCACACCACATATGCTTCTCAACGCTCTTATTTCTACAGCATTTATTCTGCTCTCATGCTTCTTTTGCCATACCCAACTTTCACTTCCATACATAAGTGTGGGCACTAATAGTCCTCTATGAACAGCCAAACGTGCCTTTTCGGATACATTTCGACTGTTCATAAAAGTGCGTAGAGCTCCATTCACTTTGTTGCCAGCAATCGTTCTCCTTTCAATATCTCCGTCATGTTTACCACCCCTTGTAAACAAAGTACCCAAATATACAAACTCTTTCACTTGCTCCACTTTTTCTCCATCAATCATAATATTACACATCGTCACGCACTCTTCCTTTTCAAATACCATTACTTTCATCTTGCTGACATTTATTTTCATTCCTTTACTCTCAAAAGCACCATGCATAATAGTTACCATCGCCTGCAACTCATTTTAGGATAGATTTTTTCATTTTTTTTTCTGAACGTCCGTCAGTTTTACTATCAGACATTTCAAAGTTATCCATTAATTACCGGACACCAGAGCCGGATTTAGGGGAGGGCAACCGGGGCTACAGCTCCGGGGCCTCCACAAAAGAGGAAACCCACAGTAGAGCCTTCGGAAAACAAAATTTCAAATTCAGACTATTCAACACCAGTAAACAACTTTTCCTTTGATATTTTTTTCGCGTTTTACCTTTACCTACAGTACTTTGTATAAACATGATTATATTAAACACTAGTTTTCACCCGCGGCTTCGTTCGCGTAAATGTAGGTTAGGTTAGGTTAGGTTTGCAACAGTTATTTTTTCTGGATAAAAGGTACACATGTCCTATTCTGTATCCCTGACAACGTGTATGCAAAATTTCATGTTGATCGGTTAAGTAGTTAAGGCGTGAAAGCGTAACAAACAAACAAACTCATTTTCGCATTTATAATATTAGTAAGGATTAACAGAAATCATCGATCTATATTTGTTCACTCCAATCAGGCAAACAGTAAAATATCAAAATCTCAAATGGCCCTGATAAGCACTTGCAATTTACTCTCCATCTTGCAGATTGCATGCCTATGAAGCTGTACGTTCGAGATATGGATTTCTTAATCACATCGAGAAGATGGATGCTGAAAATTTACACGCGGCAGCAGAGGCATTGTTAAAAGTTTATCAGGATGATTTAGAACCTAGTCTTGGTAATGAGTTGGCTCAATTTGTTTCTTTGATCGACTCATACAAAAAAGACTATGGAAAAGACTAATCTCCGGAACTATTTTACTACCAAATTCTCGAAGATCAAAATTTCAGAGCTACATTCCCAAACCTTGAAATTGCATTGAGAATGTATTTGGTTTTGATGGTATCAAATTGCACTGACGCTCATTTTCAAAAATGAAAAGTATAAAAATAGGCATCGAGCCACGATGGGACAAAACCGTCTATCAAAGCTTTCTCTCCTAAGCATTGAAAGTGATTTACTTCGGGAACTGGATTTCAGCGAAATCATCAACGATTTTTCGGCGGTAAAAGCTGGGAAGGTTCCGTTCGTTGACGCTAAAATTTAATTTCAGATAATTCTTGTTTCCGATTATATTTATGTTTGTTAAATAATAAAAGAATCTATACTTGATTTCACAATAAATTGTTTATTGGAAAACTCGACTGAAAAATATTTACCATTTTATTTGGAAAATAATTTGGGGCTAGGGGGCCTCCACTCCTTCGTTGCCCCGAGGCCTCCAGACCTCTAAATCCGGCATTGCCAGACACACTGTATAATAGTTATAAATAAATAAAGTGTTTTGCAATAAAAATGTTTTAATAATACATGTTGTTTTTTTAATAAGCTACCACAGTATCACGGCTGTTTACCTACTACTGAAAGGAGGCAGAGATGTTTTAGGTACATTCGACCAAGAAAGTGGTCTACCAATATGACAAATATTCTGTGAGATCTAATTATAATAATACTAGTTTTCACCCGCGGCTTCGCTCGCCTAAATGTAGGTAAGGTTAGGTTAGGTTCGCAACAGTTATTTTTTCAGGGTGAAAGGTACCCTATGTCCTATTCTGTACCGCTGACAATGTGTATGCAAAATTTAATGTTGATCGGTTGAGTAGTTAAGGCGTGAAAGCGTAACAAACAAACAAACAAACTCATTTTCGCATTTATAATATTAGTTAGGATTATTCTATCACATACACACAACACCATCAAACCCAAACTAAGCAGAGCTTGTACTATGGGTACTAGATAATGGATAAAGATACATATATACTTTTTTTGTATATACATTCATATTATACGTAGAAACACCAAGACCAAGACAAACATCCATGCACACAAATGTTTGACTTGTGCGGGAATCGAACCTGCGACCTCAGGCGTGGCGTTCACCAGTTATGTTGATACTGTTGATAGGTCCGATGTTATAGATTATTATTGCCTACCACACATTCCCAAGATTCGGGCTGCTTGTGAGAATTTCTATGAGCACAGGCGCCGATTTCATAGGCCCTGGGGGTCCCGCCTTTCCCCACTCAATTTTATTATTCGAGGGGCGTAGCTCCTTCAATATTTTGTCCTGGTCCTTGGGTAACTGACACTAAGTGTATGAACAGCGACGACTTGAAAACTAAAAACTTGAATTTCGCCACCCTCAACGTCCTTCCTCAATCTATATAGGTATACATATGTACATATATACAAATAAATAAAATTGAAGTGTCTGTTTGTAATGTCAAAATAACAGCTTTTTATCTAATACATATGAAAGTATATAAGATACCTATACGAAAAAAACTATTTTTAAAATTTTTGTCTGTCTGTTTGTTCCGGCTAATCTCCGAAACGGCTGAACCGATTTTGACGGGACTTTCACTGGCAGGTAGCTGATGTTATAAGGAGTAACTTAGCCTACTTTGATTTTAGAAAAAAAATAGAGTTCCGCGGGGACCAACACTTTTTAGTTAAGCTAGTCACTACATATATTATTATAAAACACAACGTTCCTCACCGCGTCTGTCTGTTCGAGATAAACTCAAAAACTACTGAACGGATTTTCATGCGGTTTTCACCAGTAGACATAGTAATTAATGAGAAAGGTTTAAGTGTATAATTTGTTAAGGTTTTGTACTGCCAGTGCGAAGCCGGGGCGGTTTGCTAGTCGGCTATAAAGTCGGTGCACCTGTCCAAGAATACTATATCGAACCGAGAGACCTTACGATCGGCTTCCAAATATGAGCGTAATCTTGTGCTACTGGGCCAATGAGAAGGTCATAATATGTCACTCTAAGAAATTCACATAACAATAGTGCTTTTGCGATAGAACACCTCCGATACTAGGGATAATCAAAAGTATGAAAATAGCGGACACGAAGAAAACATACCTGGAATATATAAGAAATTCTTACATTTCATGTGCCTGTGGGAATGTACCCGGTATTACTTTTTCTCTAACTCCCGCACCAGGTATAATTCCTGTGCCACGGGGGAGTTTACAAACCTTCAAATAACCGACACGAAGAAAATCCAGACTCGGAACAACCATTTGTGGCTCATACAAATGTTTGCCCCATTTGGAATTCGAACCCACAACACTCGTCGTAGTAGCAGCGGCGAGGCGACCACTTAAACCACTACGCCATTCCTGCAGTCATCCGTGGTATGGCTTAGTGGAATGAATACTTACATTATAGCGCTACCTGTGCATTCATATTGGTTTATGTAATATATTTATGTTTACCCACATTTATAATGTTACTTCCTATATAAACGGAAACATTATTGTAACCGGCCAGTCGGCAATATACGCTCGCTATAGATCCACGCCTTTTATTTTGTTCCTCAAGTACAAACATTACAGTTTACAGTCGCCTGTAATATTCCATGGTTACCTTAAGGTCTAAAATTCTGTGAACACTGGAATTATAATAATAATAATGTCCTCCAGACCGAATTTCGGTCACAGCGGCCAATCTTAACGGAGACTGGCCATCTGCGTAGATATTATAGTGCACAAGCGTGTGCGCAAACACAAGTGCTCTCTCTGTTCCCTCACTCTCATGAACCGATTGGACGGTAATCCAACACGACCGGAGTGAGATCAGGCGCAGGACTAACAGCTTTACGTGCTTTGCGAGGCACAGCGGTGTCTAACACCGCCAACTTACTAACTCCGGGCTGCTATTGAGATTTCTTAACAGAAAAACCAGTAACTTTTTGTTAGCCCGACCCGGGATTCGAACCCGAGACCTCATGCACAGCAGTCATATTCACTACCGCTGCGATACGGAGGCATTCATATTAGTGTACAGTCGCCAGTAATATTCCATGGATACCTTAAGGTCTAAAATTCTGTGAACACTCGAATTAGAATGAATATGAATGATCTAGATGGCGTTGTTTTATAAATTATGGCTATATTAGGTATCGACGGTACACTTCTAGTCAAGTGTAATTCTTACCTACTTACTTATTATTTATTTCAAAATAAGTAATATGATAACATTGAATAGAGATTCAAAAATTGATTACACAGTAAATTTAACAAAATTGATTTATAGAGAAATCTACTTTTTTATTTTATAATAGTGCACCGCCATCTTTTACGATGAAGTATCGACTCCAGCGACGGAAGACCACTCCTAAGGTTAAAATCGCATAGCAGGCCAACACTTGGCACCCGTACCCGTGACACGCCCCTTTCTTTGT
Organism: Catocala sponsa; assembly: GCA_963564715.1. Classification (NCBI taxonomy): domain Eukaryota; kingdom Metazoa; phylum Arthropoda; class Insecta; order Lepidoptera; family Erebidae; genus Catocala; species Catocala sponsa. Next base: position 3,594,100 of record OY751354.1, on the reverse strand, counting down.
TTGAGTTTTTTTACACTTTACATTTGTTTACTGATTCTAAGGCGATACAAACTCAACTGGTCAACATGTGCAAGCGAAAATTTTTCTGAGATGGTCATCCGTCGCTGGAGCCGATAGTACATAAACTACTTAACAGTTATTGTATCGGTTTCCGGTAGATGGTGTCAAATACCGGCTTTTACCGTTTTAGTCTTGACATGGATATGCATTTTTGGAGCTTACTGTACATGGAAAGGCAATAAAGTTGAATAAAAACAAACAAAAATATTTTAACTTTTTTTATTACTAAATAACAAAATCTGATTGTATGGCACAATAGAGATGGAAATAATTTGATTCAGACTTATTTTAGACTAAATTCGTTTTGCACACCTAACGTCAGAAATTTTTATTAACATTACGATAAGATAAGATATCAAGTTATCTTATATAAGTTTTAAATTAACGGAATTAAGTTAGCAAAATAATGTTAACCATAAATTCACTGAACTTTGTTTACCGTAGATTTAACCTTTTAAATGTTGGCCAAATGACCTACCAGCGACATTTTTATAAAAACTTGGAGGTTCATTCAGCACTCAATACCTGAGAATTTTATGAACCCATGTGTTCAGTTAAAAGTCAAGGTTAAAAATATCTGACCTTACGCCTACAGATAACACTCATGAAATGGCAGTAAAGAAATTATTTTACTTTTAATTACTACAAAAATTATTAATCTATAATTATTAGTTTTAATATACCATATTTTTTATTATCCCTTAAAATATATTAAAAATACCCAATAGTATGAAAGAATTTTATAGATTTTAGTAATATGTTTATTAATAAAATATGGTATTTTAAAATTATTTTTAGACGACCTTTAATTATAGCCTATTTTATGTACTATATTCGACTCAGCTATACGACAATAGTAAAATGGGCGTAAGAGACATATCGCTGAATAAAGTTCCTGAACCACGATGAAACGCACGCAACGTTCACGCGTCGGATATGCAACCGTGAGGTCGAGATTTTGACCCCTATCCGTTGCACTACCAATATAAATCCTATACTGACACAAACATTTAATGTAATTGGATGGGTTAGCGACCATAGTGCCATTATTCAAATAATTATTTTAGTACATACATATAACTATGTATATACATATAACCAGTCGTTTTACATACGGACAGTTTATTATTGACACATATTCTATGAAAAATCTATCAAAATATAACTGTCCGTATTTAAAAAAGCTTATTCTTGTATATAGAAACCGTCAGTTATCTTTGTACATCAAATGTCACTTACACCCTTTAAGTCAGATGTCTCTTACGCCATTTAAGTTCGAATTCTTAATCTACATAAAATAACTTCTATTCAAAGGTGTCTATATAATATTGATTTATACTTACAAACAAAAATATATAATAATTTGCAGCTATTATTATAATAATATATAATGCAACAAGCGTGTTTAATAAAACTATTATTATTGTGAAATATTAATGTAAGTCACCACGCTTAGAAAAATATTATTATTGTAAAAATATTATATTATTATATTTAATATTACAACGTGTTCCAGATTTGCTGCTGATTCTATGACGTTATTCAAACAGACTCCTTGAGATAGAGAGGCATGACGGCGTTGAGGTAAGTGGAAGGGAGAGAGGTGACCTGCATGTCAATGAACAACTGATTTAAATGGACTGTATACACTAAAATATACTTAAATTTACGAAACTGACTTCAAAAATGAAGATAAGATTGTTCTGAAGTCTGCGAAACTTTTCTGCTATATATACAGGTTGTCCCAGAAGTCGACGTCAAGGCGGAATCAGGTAACAGACTAAGTTATAATAGCCATCAGAAATTTATAAAAATAAATCTAATGCTTCTTTAAGCTCTCAATTTTTTTCGATTATTCGAGATTACATAACAAAAAAAAATATTCAAAAAGTAAATATATGTAGTAAGTACAGGAGTAAAAAGACCGTCACTGGGTGTAATTTTTTGTTCTTTTTTAATATGCCTATAATTTTTAATATACTTACGTAATTTAGTTTTTTTCTGGTAGCTATTATAACTTAGCCAGTTACGTGATTCCGGCTTGACGTCGACTTCTGGGACAAAATCATAATCTTGAAAATATAAATATACTTTGTTTTATACAAGAATTGAAATCATAGATGCGATGCGATAGATTATTACGTTCAAATACGGTCACCTTTCTTCCTTTCTGAATTATAAATATAGTATTATCATGGTCACTCATATTGGAAATGGTACACTATGGTACTCTATCAATATAATGTGTGAGCTCACTCTTTATAGTGTGGACAGTTATCGTACGGTTAAAGCACATTTATGAATTAAATATTTGCTTTTATAACATTATTATTATGTAATATTGCTATATTTTGAAAGTCCAATGACAGGTTCAGCAAGGAATTTAACAATTAACTATCCAAAAAGTAAATATAAACTGTATATAAAAATATATCTTATTCAGTTGTAACAAAGGCTATAATCGAATGACATATTTGTTAAACCTCTACAATTTTGTTTTGAAATCTACTGTAGGCAAAAAGGTTTTGGCAAAGAAGTCTTTTACACTTCAGACAAGTCAATGGAAATGATTATATAATTTACATAAACAAATCATATTAGTGACATCCACTAAAAATAGTTTATTTTACCTAAACACTACTTAATCAAACTCTTCTCACTCTGAAAAGAGACCCATGCCCAGCTGTGGGTCAGTTTAATATAGATATTATTACTAGTTGATTATTATTTAAATTTACATTAACTACATGTTAATACAACATTAAATATAGTAATAATACATACTAATGCTTCATGATTTGTTTACATAAATTATCACAAAGTGACATTAATATCAAATATATACAAAAACTATCAATATCAGAAACGTTTATATAAAATGTATATAATTATAACTTTTATGAAGATATTCTAACATTTTATTTTTAAGAAATACTATTAAAATAATAAAAAATTATATAAATTCTTATTCGAGACACAATAAAACAAAATTATTAACACAAAACCACTTGCAGGCAAGACTGTATAAATTTAAAACATAACATAATATCATAAGACGTAAGATAAAAATTGTATAAATATTATATAAATAATTATCTGAGCAGTAAATAAAATTATGAACAGAAACTATACCATCCATATGGCAGAACTATATTATTATTATTGCCACATACAATCCATAAAAATATTTAAAGTTCCTGCAACCGTGTATATTATTGTGTAGCATTCCAATTATACAAAAATATCAACATATAAAAAAAGTTGGTAAATATAATTTCTGTTAAATTTTCCGTGTAAAAATATAAATAATGTATAATATTTTTGACAATCCGCGCGTGGCTCATAAGAACTCACTCAATGGAGAAACATGACCATAAAATACTTAAGTGCATAAATAGACTGTTTTTTTTATTGCTCGGGACCCGTACGCATAGCTAAACATCCATAATCTATGATAAAACTTAATCTAATATGTTGGCTTAACCAGAAATATAAACTCTATGGGCTATAATAAATAGAACTCAAATTCGCATCACGTTTTAACTGCTGAGTAGTTTCAAGACCGTTTTAAATTATAAAGAACTTGATATAGGAAGAGTATTTTTTTCTATCCTATGTCCTTTTCTGTACCCCTGACAACGTGTATGCAACATTTCATGATGATCTATTGAGTAGTTAAGGCGTGACAGTGTAACATACAAACTCACGTTGGAATTTATAGAGTTAGTATTAGGAAGGCAGAGAAGTGTGTCAGGATCGTATCAAATGGAAATCTGTAGTCTCTGCCTACCCCTCTGGGAAACAGTCGTGAATCTATGTATGTATGTATTAATATAACTAGTATGCTATTTTTGTCCGTTTCTTTTAGATCCCCGTTCATTTTGTTTAGTTATATAAATAGTTGCCACACATAGAGATATTAAACGATTGCTTGAATCAAGTCATTTTAGCTACGCACAGTTAATCTCCATCCATTTTAAGGGTCTCTGAGAGGCAGCGGCACACCGGCGGCCAAACACATATATTTTTAATACCAAGACAGGTGGAACAAAGTTGGGATGGTACCCCATCCAGTAGAAGGATCTCCTGGCTAAGCTAACACGCTTACATAAGTTACTTATCGTTAATCCTGAGCTCGGCGAGTTCCTGCTCCTCATCCACCTCGTCTTCGTCATCAGAGCCGTGGACTGAGGCGGCGGGGGTGGTACCTCCTATGGAAAGAGGGCAGATATATTAACACCTCAAAAGAAAATGGCGATTTCAAAATCATTCTGTATACAGAATGATTTTGAAATCGTGTAATTCCTTTTAACCACGCATTCTACTGGTGGTATACAATAACCCTGACCATATTTAATTAATTTAATTTTAATTTAATCATTCTGTATATCATGTCAAAAGAAAATGGCGCTAAAATATTTTTCATGTCAAAAGAAATATGGCGCAAAAATATTTTTCATGTCAAAAGAAATAAGGCGCTAAAATATTTTTCATGTCAAGGAATATAAAAACCTTTAAAAAAATATGGCTTAAAAAGTAATATAATAAAAATATGGTATAAAAATAAAAATATAAAGTATTTTATATACCTACTTATATATAAAAAATAAAATATATTTCATGTCGAAAGCGCTACAATATGTTTTATGTCAAAAGAATATGATACCACTTCAAAAAAAAGATATGCTTATAAAATAATGCCCGTCTTTTTAATTTGCGACGTATTCTTACTTTTACCTTAACTTTACAAAAATTAGGGTGCTTAAACAATATTGTGCGTAACTCAAGTGCACAAAACACGTCATTGAAAACAATGAAATAGAATGTCCTAGAATAATGTGCCTTAGATCAAACATACGTAATATAAGTGCCCTGGAAACAAACAAATTTGCGTAAAACTACCATTACAATGATGTGATTTTAAGAAATCTACCAAAACCATATATAGCATTTCAAGCTAGCTTCTGAAGAAGTTGTAATACATCTACCACAAAAAAAAGAAAAACAAATATCTACAATATTCGTTATGGCAATCCCAAGAAATCTACCAAAATCCACGATATTCGTGATGGCAATCCCTAGAAATCTACCAAAATCATCTATTGTTGTGATAAAAAACCTTTCTAACGCGGCCCCGAACTGTGACCACAAATCAGACCGTGTCAAACCCAGATTGAGAGCTGCCAGAGTTTCCATTTTTCCCGGATTCGTGGTATTTTTTAGGATGACAACACTGGCGGCATCTGTCAACACCGTTCATACTATTATAGGCGTTATCATTTTGACATAAGGACTATAATAGTTTGGATATTGACACATTGCAGACAGTGTTGTTAGTGGAAATAATAATATAACAGAAGATACAGCGGTAACGTTTTAAATTAAAATATGGTGGACGGGTATTTAAAAGACAAAAATTAGTTAATGCTAAAGAAAATTGTGATCCCTCTTAATATTTAGGGTCCGTCCCCGAAAGGTTCCAACTGGACCCTATTTTCATTATTGTAATGTTTTTATATTTTTAGTTAGTCAATATTTTACTTCTAGTTATTTTTCTATGCACTCAAATAATAATAATAATAATAATGTTTAATTTTTTATATATCATGATACTGACGTAACATCATACATAATAATACATGTATTGTGCATTTAGCCACAGTTTATAGTTTTATTTAGTTATGTATCTAACAGCTACTGAATGTCCAATAAATAAATAAATTACCAAGCGTCCGCTGTCCGTCTGTATCTCATGAATCGTAATAGGTATAAAGTTGAAATTTTCAGAGTGTGCATTTATATTACCGCTATAACAATCAATAATAAAAAAGTACATAGTGTTATATCTTGTAAGATGGTACAGATCCCTTCGTGTGCGTATCCAAATCGCACTTGACCGATTTTCAACCTCCACTTGCATGTTATGAATGAGCTAACCAAAGCACACTAGTGCTACATTGACCAGAAATAACTAATATATATGCTGATCCGAGTATTTAAATAAAGTAAGCTGGTCAATAGGGCTTCAGAAACAGAACCGCTAATTCGAGAAAAATAATACTATGGCAGCCGTCATACGATAGTACCATTGATTCGAGAAAAATAATACTATGGCAGCCGTTATACGATAGAACCGCTGATTCGAGAAAAAGAATACCATGGCAGCCCATACCGAGATAAATTTCTATAATTACCGCAAACCATCAACTGTAGCAACGCAAACCCAACAATCAAACCTAATTCGCAGCGTCAACACAGTCCGACAACTTAGCAATAAGTTGATCGATCTGTTCAGCAACTGCCTCGTTCAAAGGCTCGAGAAAATTCTCGTTCGGTGTTCGGTAGTTCTCGTGTTCGGATTCGGTAAAGTTCGGCTTCTCGAAGCTCACTTCGAGGTCTGCGTCGTCCCCATCGTCGGTGATTTCGAGGATTTCAAGAGACTTTTGGATGTTGAGTTGGTTCTTTTTTTGGACGTCGATGGCATCGGTTTCTCCGTTTGTTTGTACTTGCTCGTCTTTCGTGTCTCGTTCGGATGAGCGTGAACAGCGCACTGTTTTACATACATACATCAGCGTAGTAGCATAGGGTTGAGGTCTAAGGACAGCCATTAGAGGACCTAGTGGGGCGTCCCATCATAACAAGTTCGAAATCATGAGCGACATCGCTTTCAAGTCTAATTGCACTGGAATATGGTGTAAAGTGGTATCATAGATGGATTATAATAAAATCTGTAGTCCTGTAAATATAACATCCCAAATTTTCGATGCTTAATATTTGGACGTAGTTATGCAAAATGGATATACCTAAAAACAACGTGTTTTGTGGGTTGGGTCCATTTTGCATAACTACGTCCATTTAGAGTAAGAGGACTACATCTATACAATTAAAAAAAATTAATGTCAAAATAACAGCTTTTTACTAAATGCAAATTAAAGTACTTATAACAAAAATCAATCGATTTGTAAAATGTTTGTCTATATGTCTGTCTGTTTGCTCTGGCTAATCTCTGAAACGGCTGGACCGATATTGACGCGGCTTTCATTGCAGATGACTGATGTTATAAGGAGTAACTAAGGCTATTTTTATTTTAGAAAAGTTTCTGCTAACTAAACAAACTTGTTTGTGAAATTCCACGCGGGCAAACTCGCGGGTAACAGCTAGTTAACAATTATATTCCATCTATGATACTTTTACTTTTGCATATATTGTATTAAAATATTTTAAAATATGCCCAATTAAACAGGCTACAAGCGTTAACACCTTGTAGCCTGTTTAATTAGCTTTTTCTACTCTGTTTGTAGCCTTTTAGATCTGATACTCAGCTAAGTATCGTTATATTAGAATGTCATCTCGTCCGAATTTCTGACTCACCAGTCAGTCTTAAAGGAAACTAGCTATTTGCGCAGGCGATGTTATAGTACACCAGTGAGAAGACAATTGCATTCTCTGTTCCCTAAGTAGTCCGATGGCAAGGCAATCCCACACGACTGGAAAGATTAGGCGTATGATGACATATAATATCAGCCCTGTATTAAGTTATCCTACTGCTGGGCAGGGGCCTCTTCTCAGTGAGAGAAGGGTTAGGCCATAGTTCTTTTTTTTTTATTTTGCTCGTCAACATGACCACACTCCACCTGATGGTAAGCAGTCGTGTGGTCTAAGAGCAGTGGCCTCCACACCGCCCTCATAGCAGCCGAGGCGATGTTGAGGTCTCTACTTTGACGGCCTGAGAAGGTGCTTTTTCACGCCCCACTTAAAGGACCCAGGATTGAAGGAAGAAGGAAACACGTGCCTTGGCAGAGAATGCCATGCCTTCGTCGTTCGGCAGTTCACCACGCTGGCCCAGTGCGAGTCAGCAGACTTCACATATCTTCGAGAATATTTAGTTGAAACTCTCAGACATGCAGGTTACCTAACGATGTTTTCCTTCACCGTTAAAGAGAGCGATAATTAACTGTTTAATTCGCACATAACTTCAGTCAGAGATGCGCGCCTTAGATCTAATTTGAGACCTCTGCGTGGCAGTCCAAGGGTCTCCCACTAGGATATCGCTGCTTATATGATGAGAACGGTAGTACATTAGGACCAGATCCACCACTTTCAATATTGCAGGAGGTGTTGTCTGATGTTTTTGCGAATCTTATACATTGAAATTAAACTGCTTCAAACGGATAAAATGATTGAAACTATTTAAATTTATACTTTCCCGGGGAGACTAAGATCTTAGAAAAGCAACCGAAACGTCAGTAAAATTTAAATAGTTTTAATAATTTTAAATAGTTAACCTCTCAACCAACGCTAGGACGTCGGCGTCCGAGCTTAACCAAACTAATACTTTATTACTCTTTTGTTTGAAAAGCTTTTCTGTTTTTTTTTATACAATTACTAATGTGGCAAACAAGCATACGGCCCACCTGATGGTAAGTGGTCACCGTAGCCTATGGACGCCTGCAACACCAGAGGCATCACTTGCGCGTACCCTTTAGGAAAGGAAGTGGGAAGGAGAAGGAGCGGGAAGGGGGAAGAAGAGTGATTGGGCATCCGGCACTCTCACTCACCGATCGAAACACAACAGTAGGAATAGTTTTTTTTCACGTCGATATTCTGTGAGAGGGTAGTCCTTCCCCGGTCGAGCCGGCCCAGCAGTTTAATTTCAATATTGCAAGAGATTAAATCGTCAGTCTGTTTAAAGGAGTAAAGAAATTGACTTACTAGAGTGAGTAGGACTGGGTGGCTCGGAGATGGGGCGAGGGTAGTTGAATCTCTTTCCAAGCTCTTGGTCCATATGGTCTACGTAGTCTGGGTATACGATCTTAAGAGCCTCAGCCCTCGCTTGCCGGTAGTACTGCAAAACACATATATAAAAGTTTCAGGCAAGTGTGAACGGAACAGTTGCAAGAGAAAGACCTAGGCGAACGTTTCTCGATCAGATAGGAGACGTTCTGGACAAAGGCCAGGTTAAGAGCACCTTAAACTGGCAAGTGTGTATGAGGAACGTGATGAAAGTGAATGACGCCAGAGAAGTGTGTCAGGATCGTAGCAAATGAAAATCCGTAGTCTCTGCCTACCCCTCTGGTAAACAGGCGTGAACCTAGGTATGTATGTATGTATAATATATGTATGTATAATATATCTACGTCATTATAAACTGTATAACTTCTAGCGAATGTGAGCCTCTTGCCTCCTACTAAGCACATTACCAGACCCCATGACGGTTTACCATTTTGTCAATTGGACGTACTTTCTGAAAATCGTTCCAACCCACAAAGTTAACATTTTGAGATAATCGTGATTGAAGTTCAATCACGTAGTGCTTCTTCATACATGTGGGTTGGGCTACTAAGTCATCATTTCATATTTAGAGTGATAGTAGAGCTACCAAATTTTTCCAACTAGTAAATAGTACCTTTGTGACTAATTTGCTAATAATAACTCGATTTGGACCCGAGTGTGGGTTGGAACGTTTTTCAGCAAGTACGTCCATTTGTAAAAATCACGGTAATACTCACGATGCCCAGATTCCTCCAGTCGAGAAGATCAGACAATCTCTCTGTTCTGTTCCTTTGAATAATACGCTGCCGCCGTGTGAGTCTGTATAATAAAAAAACATTATTAGGATATTTTAAACTTTTCTTAAGGCCTGTTCCACCACCTCCTAATAACATTTATCCTTCGATCAAATATACCATAGATGCACATTCTCATACAAAAACTGCGTCAATATGTGGCACTGACCAGTACTACTTACTTATAAGTGTCTGCATTTATTATGCAATCCAGGAAATAAACCGGAATAACCATTGAACGCCCACTGAGAAACATTTTGTAATAGTTTCGTTAAAACGCGTCAATGTAAAGCGTCCTAAGTGTGTTACTCGCGATACGCAAGCGTACTAAGTATACGGTACGGTATCCACCGAAGTAGTGGTGTCGATTCGCTCTCGCTTACGGGCAGCGCACGCAAGAGTGAGTGGGACAGGTGCATAATATAGCGCATACGACTGATTTATGCACAGTTTTGTTAGGGCCGTTTTTCGAGCGACGATCGTGCATCTATGATATATTTGATCGATGCATTTATAGATAAGATAAAATTCTCGCCATCTCTCGTATTTAACCTGACATGAGTAAGACAGCATGCGATTTGTCTTTCGGATAACTTTTACTTGACAGTTGTGAAACTAGCCATTAGTATTACGAGCGATGGTCTAGTATGAGTATGAGACCGTTGGAATGCCACGCCATAAAAATCGCAAATTCGATGCCAAGTCACACATCTCTGACTTTTCGAATTTATGTGCGTATTAAATAGGTAAGAAAAACATCGTGAGGAAACCTGCATGCGGCCAATCACAACGAGTTTTCTTGACTCCCCCGTAGGGGTCAGGACGCGCAACGGAAGCATTATTTTTTTGTATGAGTCATAGAACATTCCAAAGGTTAAATATTTTAATCGTCATAGGCAACAATTATTAACCCATTCACAGTCCCGTGATAGACACAATAGAAAATCAATTGTTATGTACCATATGTTATGTACGATATAATAATATATCTTGTTTTTATATTTATTTGGTAATAGTATTCTAGACGGATACTTGGTGATGTATAAATGTCGCTATCAGTTAAAAATACTATCTACTTTCTTAAAGAAAAACATAGATGTCGCTACTTGTTAGACTCATCTTAATTCCGTTAAAAATACATAGATGGCGTTATACTCACTTGGTGAAATCAAACATATACTGCGCCAGTTGCTGCACGGATCCCTCCAGCGATATGTACCGACGATCCACCACGTATATACCGTAGGACATAGGATCCGCTATGTGCTCCTGCATGAAACATCCGAAACCTGGAACAAACATCTCCATTATTATAAACTATATTTTACCCGCGGCTTCGCTCGTTAGATAAGAGTACTTTGTTCTGGATGAAAGGTGAGAATGATGTCTTTTTCTGTTTCTCTGACAACAAAGACTTGAGGAAAATTTTGGTAAATGTAAATTCATATAGGTACGTCATGTCATATTATTAAGCTTTTTTTATTTTTTCATTATTATTATTATTATATATTGCACTCTTAATAAAACGGAGCCTTGACTCTAAATTTGGAAGTTAGGCAATTTGAACTCGAATAGAGTGTTAATTAAAGTTCAAATTGTCTGACTTCCAAATTTCGAGTCAAGTCGCTGTTCTATTAAGTGTGTGAATTTTGTTGTGTTTAAATTTTCAATAATAATTATGGTCGAATTTTGACCAAGAGCCGAAAATTATTACTTATTTTTTTTAATTCATTAAATGCATTTACAAAATATGTAAATTTTCAGCTGCTTACTTTACTCTTATCTTATCTTATGTGGGGGCCAGTCAGTGCAGACCGGCGACACTTCGACCCAGTGGGATCTTTTGTGTCGACACTCTCCCAATAACGACTGCCATACTGCCGCGCTAACGAAGAGTGCAATAACTCGATTTTGGTCGATTTTGAGTTATATATATATTCGGAATCAGCGAGTCAAGATCTATAATTCTGTATAAGTAACTTTTCATAAATCCTTCAGTAACCTGCTTTTTCAGTTAGCAAGAATACAATAAGTAAAATTTAATTACAAGTTTACTAATTAAAAATACAATAATCATACTTGGGGTGACATCAGTTTTAAACCATGCATACATTTCTAGTCATAAGTACAATAATTTATTAGTTGTTCTACTTTTGTTATGTAGGACTCTGATTTCTAACATTTATTCGCTAGTCATAAATACAATATACGTGAGTTATTGTATATATGATTAGTGTATCCCAATAATTTACTGAGATAATACTCAGGTTTCACAAATAAATATTGTTATTGTATTTATGATTAGCAAAGATATTAAAAAAAAAACTATGTCTACAATCAAAACTAAAATATCATTACTAGTTATTGCGTTTATTATTAGTAAGACTATGCAAAGAGGAGTTCAGCGGTGGTGTTGTTGCGGGGTGTAAGGGGAAGTGAAACACGATAGTTTTCTGTCTTGCTTTGCCAGTCGGCGCGGCTCAGAACAAGAATTGGACGTACATGTGTTTAGTAAACATGGTCAACAGTGAACCTAATGCCCTTGAAACTATCATAGTCAAATATTTTGAGCCCGGACACTTTTATGTCAGCCGATCATTTTCATCATCAAATGGAAATGTAATTAAAGAAGAAAATCAATGTCTATGATTTCGATGACTTTGTCGATGCCGTCCAAAATGCAAATTCAAAAAAATCTAACTAAATATTATGTCTGTTTCTGATTTTTTTATGTTTGAAGACTTTATCACAGCATAATTAGCAATATCGAACCAAGGGTGTATTTAGGGGACATAATGGCTGTGAAAGCCGAGAAAGGGCATGAGATTAAATTCAAAGAAAATCTGGAATCAGAGTCATGGAAGGAACGTGATTTTCTACAAGTGAAAACTAAAAAAACTAAGTCTTTCCTAATGCTGTTTCAAAATCTGTGACTAGACACACAGACCGGTCTCGGGCCACCCGCATCCAACCGCTTCTCGCGACCCTTATCAGGTCGTCGGTCCATCTTGTGGGGGGCCTACCTCTCCTGCGTCTTCCGGTGCGTGGCCACCACACCAGAACCTTTCTGCCCCAATGGCCGTCAGTTCTGCGCGCTATGTGATCTGCCCACTGTCACTTCAGTTTGACTATCTGGAGAGCTATGTCGGCAACTTTAGTTATCCTGCGAATCTCCTCATTTCTGAATCGAACCCGCAGGGTAACTCCAAGCATAAGCTCTGACCATCGCCCTCTAAGTGACTTTGAACCGTCTAATAACGCTCATACTGAGCGACCACGCCTCTGATCCGTCATTCATCACTGGCAACACACACTGGTTAAAGTCTTTCGTCTTGAGACACTGCAGTATATTGGACGCGAAGATATGTCGTAGCTTCCCGAACGCTGCCCAGCCGAGTTGGGTTCGACGATTAACCTCTTTCTCGAAGTTGGACATACCTAACTGGATCATATGTTCCAGGTATAGATACTTGTCGACAACTTCGACGGTAGAGTTTTCATCCTTAATAGTAGTAGGTCTGACATAGACGTTGGACATAATTTTTGTCTTGTCCATATTTATTTTAAGACCTACTTGTCGGGAGACTCTACAGAGGCCCTCGAGCATTATGCCGAGGTCTTCCATGGTCTCAGCCATGACCACGATATCGTCGGCAAGTCGTCGTTGATGTTGATACTGAGTCTTTTCCAATCCAAAAGCTTGAAAACATTTTCTAACGCGGCGGTGAACAGTTTCGGAGATATAACATCCCCCTGTCTCACCCCTCGCTGTCGTTTTATCGGTTTCGAGCCCTGGTCTTGGATACGGACTAGCATGGTGGCGTTTTCATACAAACACTTCAGCACTTCGACATACCGGTAGTCAATCTGGCACCTTTGGAGAGAGTGCACCACTGCCCAAGTTTAGATCGAATCGAAGGCGTTCTCATAATCCACGAACGCCACGCATAAAGGCCGATTATACTCTTCGGGTTTTGTATAACCTGCCGCAATGTATGTATGTGGTTTATGATACTATAGCCTTTACGGAATCCCACTTGCTGGAAGTCGTCTAGCCTACTCCTATAAACAATATTATTATTAGTAAATAAAAAGGGTAAGCCTAAAATGTTATTGGTATACCCATTTTTTATAAGACTTTTTGCAAGTGATCCCTGATTAACTAGGTTAGGTAATGTTAATGAAAAACTTAATAAAATTTTGGACGAATAATCTTATCTGTATTGTTTTAAAGTTAGCTTTTAAGAATTATTGTAATTTCTATTATTATTCAACCTTTGGGCGCGAGTCATACATTGGCTATATCTTGCTCTTTAATATCTATAGGTATCTATATTAAATATTGTCCAAGAATATTGTTGTGATTATCTTACTGTCTAAAATACAGGATTAAATATAAGAAATGAGATTTATATGTTCATAACAACTTTGGAAAAGTTATTTTAGTTAAACAAACTTTTTGTTATGAATATTTATGATTATTTTAAATAAATACTTTTTAAATAAAGTTGAGTATTGTTTTTTACTTCATTGGGTTTACGGACTAGGTTACTGTTTCTAACGATAAACGCAATAACTATATCAGTTATTGTATTTATCGTTCGAAAATAATGAAATTATTTATTTAAGTGTTTACTTAGAACTGCAATATCTAAGTTCACTAACGATAAATACAATAAGTAATATAGTTACTGTATTTATGACTAGTCATGATAGATTGATAATTTAAACATTCCTAATTATGAACACTATTTCCGTGATTTCAGACCATAAGCTTCATATTTTTCACGTCATATATATTTTTATTTGTTCTTCTTTCAAGTAGTACAAATTTCATGAAGATGGGTTCACTATTACAGGAGATACAAAGAAAACAAAGTTCAAAACTTTAAGCGCGTTTTTCTCGAAAGCTGTAAACTCGAGTTATTGTACTCTTCGTTAGTGCGGCAGCATAGATGTTCATGGCAGCCGGGACCACCGGCTTAACGTGCTCTCCGAGGCACGGAGCAGGCGATAATTGTCAATCGAACATAATTTCGAAAAGTCATATAACTTCCGAAAGTCAGAGGTGCGCGACGTGGGTTCAATCCCGAGACCCTTTGCATTGCAGTCTGTTGGTCTCCCCACTGAGCTATCGCTGTTCAATCGCTGCTACTTTACTCGTACTAGCATGTCTTTAGCATGCTTTGATAGTGAAGCTTAGTATCAAAATTATGAGCCGTGAGTTTCTTGCAGGTTTCTTCTCATAGGCTCAACCCTTTGCCTGAACCTAGCAACTAACCTAAATGTAGCTTCAGTAACTTAGTAAACTCACTAACCTATACTTTGACGTTCATAAGTGTTACTTTGTGACCTAAATGAATAAATGATTTTTTACTTTGATGTAATAACAGTCTTTATAAATAAACAACGCAACAAAATCCGTATAATTAATCCGTGTAGCGGCGGTGATAAAGGAAAAACGACGATGAAATCACTTATGATTTATTTGTCTTAATAACAGTACACTTGCTATGATGGTATGGTCCACAAATGTTCGCGAACAAAGCATTTATGTACGCACACCGTCGCCTATTGTCCCTAAGTGTCAGTTGGACCGGCTAGTTCCACGAGGTGCGGAAGCTATGCCGTGCACAACGGACTGCGGTCTGCGCTTATTATGCCGGCGCGCACGCCTTATATAGTGTCCTGGAGCGGTGGGGACGCTAACGGCAGGTGTGTGTGCGTTCGGGCTCGGTGAGCGTCGTCAGCGCTGCATGTGTGCGTAGATGAAGCGCGGCGTATGGGTGTCCATTAGCGGTGTTACATCCGATACAATAAATGTTGTTACTCACCAGATAGGTTGGTGGTAATACTCGGGATGCCCATCACCGTGCACTCAGCCGGCGTGTAGCCCCACGGCTCGTAGTACGAGGGGAACACTCCCAAGTGACACCCGCGCACAAACTCTTCGTAGTCCAGACCGAACAGGGGATTCGTCGACGTTAAGAACTCTGGGTGGAATATCACCTAAACAAAACATATACAATAACATATATTATTAAACAATACTAATTACCTTTAATAATAAAAAGCCGCCATATTGAACACCTGTAGAATCGTGAGAAAATTCTTACAAATAGACGAACAAGATTACAACAATAGCCCAAAGACTTGATCCTTTCTAAAATATGTGGCATTTACTTGATATAAGTCCGTAAATGTCACAAAAACTACCAGCGCAAGCTGAGAAAAAAAAACTCCATATAAATAATAATAATAATATTCTATCACATACACGCAACACCATCTAGCCCAAACTAAGCAGAGCTTTTACTATGGGTACTAGACAATGGATAAACATACATATATACTTTTTTTTTGTAAATACATACATATTATACATAGAAACACCCAGACCAAGACAAACATCCATGTTAATGTACACAAATGTTTGACTTGTGCGGGAATCGAACCCGCGACCTCAGGCGTGGCAGTCGGTTACACTAACCACTACGCCATCGAGGCCGACAAACCATAATAGAGCCTCGCTAATTTCAGCATGACTGGGCCGGCTCGACCGGGGAAGGACTACCCTCTCACAGAATATCAACGTGAAATACCAGTATTCCTACTGTTGTGTTTCGTTCAGTGTGAGAGAGTGCCGGAGGCCCAATCAGTCTCTTTCCCCCTTTTCGCTTTTTTTCCTTCCCACTACCTTTTTCTCTTCTTCATTTCCTCAAGGATCGGCAACGCGCAAGTGATGCCTCTGGTGTTGCAGGCGTCCATAGGCTACGGTGACCACTTACCATCAGGTGGACCGTATGCTTGTTTGCAACCTTAGTTGTATAAAAGAAAAAAACCAGCCACCGAGGGCGCTCAATCAAACTTAAACTAAAAAAACCTATAGCTAAGGAAACGGACATATCCTGTTGTGCTCTGAGTGAATTAACAAGAGTAGCATTTTTGTAATTTGTCGGCCTCGATGGCGTAGTGGTTAGTGTAACCGACTGCCACGCCTGAGGTCGCGGGTTCGATTCCCGCACAAGTCAAACATTTGTGTGCATGAACATGGATGTTTGTCTTGGTTTGGGTGTTTCTATGTATAATATGTATGTATTTACAAAAAAAAAAGTATATATGTATGTTTAGCCATTGTCTAGTACCCATAGTACAAGCTCTGCTTAGTTTGGGCTAGATGGTGTTGTGTGTATGTGATAGAATATTATTATTATGGGTTATGAAATATTTCAAATCTCAGCTTTGATGCTGGTGGGTGTGAACCTGTCACGGGCTTATGCCAAGTGGGTCGGTTCATTGAGTATTGTTGTGGGTGTCTGAGTAGTGGATGTTAGGAATCGCCGGAGTATAGAGCAAGTGTCGATGATAATTATTATTATTATTAATTTGTTACAGTATTTATATTTGGCGGTCTCGATGGCGTAGTAGTGTGACCGATTGTCACGTCTGAGGTCGCGGGTTCGAATCCCACACGTTGCGCTACTGACGTGAACCCGTGAACTCGAGGGGTTAACCAGAATACTAGACATTTGAAACCCAAATTGTTAGCAATCATTCAAAAACATAAAAATTTATAATAATTTTTATTTAAGCTTAAATTATCTAAGGCAGAAACACCATTGATGTATGATGTAATGTAAGGATGAATTATTTTTACTGTCAATAAATAAAAATTATTATTATTACTATTACTTCACAGATTTTAGCTCGTAATTAAATTCTATACTTATAAATTATTTTTATTTCTGTTATAATGTAATATTGTTAATCTATTTGATAATTTATTGTTTTTGTAATTATTATGAAGAACTTTCTAATATGTAATAATTTTTCAATATGAATAGAATAGAATAGGTCTTTATTTGCTTAGAATGTAGGTACATAAAAATAGGTTAGTAAATGATATAACAGATCCATGTCCATTCTGCCTTATTAGCATGCAAATATAATACAAAGTTAGTATATGAAGATGACAAATAGGTTATAAAAATGTATCATCTAGGAAATCCTGCATAGAGTAGTAACATTTATCTACAAGTAATTCTGTAAAACATTTTTTAAATTTTAACAATGGTAAATTTTTAATTTGTTTGGGAATTTTATTAAAGATAACAGGAGCCATACAGATCCCACTTCTGTTTAGTAAGCTAGTTTTAAACACGCCCGTGCATAGTACGTTCTGATATTGTGATCTTAAAGCTGTACTATGAAACCATTTGTATCAGGGTGGAAGACGCTGACGACTGTAACACAATTAATATTAGTACGGTCGTCGAGGGCAACCTCTTATTATAAGTTCAAATAATGTCTGGTTTTAATTATAATACAATAAGAGAAAATTTGTAACACAAATTGTAAATAAAAAATACATTATTAATATATTATTATTATTCCCATCTGTACCGCGGCCATGACAACTGTCTTACAAATAAAATTACAAGTTACCTCACCTTGACTTTATCATTCACAGTGTTGAACAGTTCACATCTTCTGATTGAGTTGAGCACGGGGTCGCTCCAATCATCCACCTGAACAAATATACAGATACAGATTATAATTTATTTTTTCTTAATATTGTATTATGTTTAGGCGAATGTTATACGTTGAAATTAAACAAACTTTATAGGTACGATTTTATCACGTTGTATATTTTTTATATAAAGCTACTATTGTTAAACAATTTTACTAGTTTTTATATTTTATTTGTTTTCAAACCGATGTCTGCATATTCTAAATGCTAAGCGACTAATGTATAACGTGTGGTTACCGTGATACAAGCCTTGGGCTTAGTGCAGAAGCCGCTGCCAATTATAAAAATGTGTAATGTAGTAAATAGATAAATAAATATAAAAATTAAAAAAAGTTACTGTTTACTTCAAGTAAAGTATATAAAGTTTATTTTTTCTTTATAAAAGACTAACTTTTGCCTGCGGCTTCGCTCGCGTAAAAGTATATTAGGTTATGTTAAAAACAATAATTAATAAAGATAAGCCTGTTATTCGGGGATAATATAGCTTTCTAATGGCGAAAGAATTTTTTAAATCGAATTTTTTCCTTGTTCTTCAAAAGGACCACACTCCACCTGATGGTAAGCAGTCGTGTGGTCTAAGAGCAGTGGCCTCCATACCGCCCTCATAGCAGCCGAGGCGATGTTAAGGTATCTACTTTGACGGCCTGAGAAGGTGCTTTTTCACGCCCCGCTTAAAGGACCCAGGATTGAAGGAAGAAGGAAACACGTGCCTTGGCAGAGAATTCCATGCCTTGCTCGTTCGGCAGAGGTATGAGAACCCAAACTTGTTGGTACGCGCTCGCGACTCTACTGTGTAAGGATGGCATCTGAGCCCAGCACGCGTTGTTCTGAATAGGAAAGGGGAGGCCGGGATAAGGTGGAATAACTCTTCAGAGTTACTCTGAATACTTTTTGATTTAAACCCTTACAAACAAGTAAACCAATAAAAAACAAATCATTTCTCTTATAATATTAATAAAGACCACTCTCGCACTTGGAATAATTCCTTTGTCGCTGGTGACTTTTCAAACATTCAAACAACAGACACATAGCACACCTAGACTCGGTACAACCATTTGTGGATCACACAAATTTTTGTGCCGCGTGGGATTCGAACTCACAACGCTAGGCGCAGTGGCCGTGGCGAGACGACCTTTTAAACCACTACGCCATCCGTGCAGTTAAATTAAAATGTAATAATGCGCATCAACATACGATGACCTTAGTAGACCTCTCTTATCTACTTCACATACATGAAGCGATTTAATTACTGAATGGCGAAGTGCAGATTTGAAGAATATTTATCTATACTAATAGAATCGCATCGAAAAATGTCGCCCCAATATTTACATTGTAAAAGGATTACAAATCTATACTAATATTATAAAGCTAAAGAGTTTGTTTGTTTGGTTGAACGCGCTAATCTCAGGAACTACTGGTTCGTATTGAAAAATTATTTTATTGTTGGATAGCCCATTTATCGGGGAAGGCTATAGGCTATATAACATCACGCTACGACCCACGGGAGCGGCGCAGTAATCATAAACGCGGGTGAAACCGCGGGCACCTCTAGTATCATTATACTCCTCAGTTAAGCTTCATACAGTAATACAAAATCGGCCCCAATCATAATGTCACCTGTTATTAAACTATCCAAATGCTGGGCAAGCTTTCTCAGTATTCGTCTAGTAGAACTATAAATTAATAATTATTACAAACTAGATGTGCCTGCGGTTTCACCCGCGTTTATCGTTACTGCGCCACCCTTGTGGGTCGTAGCGTGATGTTATATAGCCTATAGCCTTCCTCGATGAATAAGCTATCCAAAACTTCAATAATTTTTCAATTCGGTCCAGTAGTTCCTCAGATTAGCGCGTTCAATCAAACAAACAAACACTTCAGATTTATAATATTAGTATAGATAATTAGTTCAGTACTATTGTATGTTCAATATCCCGCTAGCCATACACAATAGACTACATAAAAATAAACAAAAAGTTATGATTCCGGCCAGGATCGAACTGGCGGCCTTCTGCGTGTAAAGCAGATGTGATAACCACTACACCACGGAACCAGATGTCTACACAGATGAAATTAATCTATGTATGTATCTATGAAAAATAAATATAATAATAATTGTATTAAATTCGAGATTTAATTAAAATTAGCAATCGATTACGGACAACATCGCGAGGGAACCTGCGTGTCCGTGAATACACCATAAGGTTTTAAAACCTATGTGAAGTCTGCCAACCCACAGTGGGCCAGTGTGGTGATCTAACCTTTCTCACACTGAGAAAGAGATAAACTACCGTGCCCAACAGTGGGACATGGGAATATATATCGATACCAGCTGACCGGTGCACCTTCGTCTGCTTCACATAAGAGAAATTGCCGATTTTGCAACATTTTTCATTTATGCTCTGCTTCTATTGGTCTCAGCGTGATTAGTATTTAACTGCACAGCAAAAAATACTAATTGCACAGCAAAATATGCTTACCAAAAATACTAATTACACACCAAAATATATTTAAAGAGATCAAACTAAGTCGACGAACTCCTATTTTTGTGTGGTTTTAAGAAGGAACCTAACATAACGTAACCCTTCAGAGACAGAATGCAGTGATTTGAGGCGTATATGTGCTCGTTATGATATATTTTAGTAAGCATATTTTGCTGCGCAATTACTATTTTTGGTGGTCATTATATTTAATCCCTTAATTTATTAGGACCACCATTGGCTATTACAATTATTGACAAACAATATACGTTGTTAGGTTTCATTTGATTGTATAACCTTTTAAGGTGGACACAGCATGCACTTTATAAGCTTTAATAGTGGTGAAAGTGGGTTTGTTTTACTTTTAAATTAAATATTACTGCTGTTATTTATATATTTTTAAATTGTCTTTGGGAAGGAACTGACTCCCAACATACAGCTCACGCTAGTTTGAGAATCAGGGCTGCATAATGTTTGTATTCACCTTGCTGTTACAAATAAAGAATTATTATTATTATTTGTTTCTCTTTCACGGGTATATTCCTAAAACGTTAGGAAAATACCCGGCTCTTTGGAAGGCTTACACGGAGACATGGGTCCAACGTGAAGAGGCCCTTCAAGAGTTTTAATCAAAGGTGGGATGGAACACCTACAGCGGCACTAGCCGCAGCAGGCGTAGGACTATCGCTACGTATGGATTCTAATATATGGGCTATGGGTATGGGTGTTATTATTGTTATTGGGGTTACAGACTAAGAGACAATAAACAAGCAAAATAAACAATATTAATTATGATAATAAAGCTCAAATAAATTGATTATATTTTAAAATATGACACTTTTTGCGACATTGCCGTTCGGAACAGGCCACAAGGCTTTTAAAGTCAAATAATTGGCCACAAGGTCTTAGAGTCTTATAATATACTCACGACGTTATGTGTGGTGACGGGAGGCAGGCTGTCTCTGTGCAGACTGTAGATACAACGCTTGAGGCGAACTGTGTCCTCCTTCTGCATTAAGTCCGACGCGTCGGGCAAGTGGCCTCTGGGAACACATACAAATAATACATACACAGCTTCAAAGAAAAATTCATTAGATTTATTACTTACACGGGACAAAAATTCATTAGATTTATTGCCTACACGGGACAAAAATTCATTAGATTTATTACTTACACGGGACAAAAATTCATTAAATTTATTGCCTACACGGGACAAAAATTCATTAGATTTATTGCCTACACGGGACAAAAATTCATTAGATTTATTACTTACACGGGACAAAAATTCATTAGATTTATTGCCTACACGGGACAAAAATTCATTAGATTTATTACTTATACGGGACAAAAATTCATTAGATTTATTGCCTACACGGGACAAAAATTTATTAGATTTATTGCCTACACGGGACAAAAATTCATTAGATTTATTACTTACACGGGACAAAAATTAATTAGATCTATTGCCTACACGGGACAAAAATTCATTAGATTTATTGCCTACACGGGACAAAAATTCATTAGATTTATTACTTACACGGGACAAAAATTCATTAGATCTATTGCCTACACGGGACAAAAATTCATTATATTTATTGCCCACACAGGACAAAAATTCATTAGATTTATTACTTACACGGGACAAAAATTCATTAGATCTATTGCCTTCACGGGACAAAAATTCATTAGATTTATTACTTACACGGGACAAAAATTCATTAGATCTATTGCCTACACGGGACAAAAATTCATTAGATTTATTGCCTACACGGGACAAAAATTCATTAGATTTATTGCCTACACGGGACAAAAATTCATTAGATTTATTTCCTACTGATATTTTAAAGTGGGTGGTAATCGTGGTCAAGTATTCCGTTACATAGAACGTCTATTCAATGGTGCCTTACCTCAAACATATGTCATACATTCTACTGCCAACCTTCTGCTGTATGTCGTGTATGGTGTCCCTTAGAGCCTTGGTGACGGCGTGACCTCGCAGACTCTCCACGTTGAAGTTGTTCGTCTTCGCCGGAAAGATCAAGAAAGCCACCACAGTCATGTCTGACCCTGAAGACTGGACAAATATAATAAAATATTTATTTCGCGTTGCATAACCATACAGACTACTCAGTTTCAAATACGAAGTCACTTTTGACATTTAATAGTGCATAACTCTGCACATCTATGCAAATAAATAAAATTGAAGTATCTGTTTGTAATGGCTAAATAACAGCTTTTAACTAAATGTATTTTTAAAGTGCAGTGACACTAGCCAACTGTACTGGAGGTCTTACCTTCAAGTAATGGTTGAGTCTCGCCAGCGCCTCTATGAAGATATCAGCGCCTTTGTTACCAAACTCGTAGCGGCCGGCGATGAAGAAATACAACGTCTTGTCCAAATCGAAGTTGAAGTGGCTGTGGAAGACATAATTATCATAAATCAGCTGTTCTCAGTGGTTTGTTGTTTTGATTACTTCTCTCCTCCCGTGACTCGTGTATATAGCCTAGGAAAGTAAGAAAGAAAAGAAAAAGTATTTATTTTGCCACACAAAAGGGCACACGCAAAACACGAAGAAATAAGAAAATATATACGAAATAAAAAAAAACAGAACAATAATAAAACTAGAAAAATAAAACAAATACTATAATTTTATTTCTGCTCACTGGCAACACCACACCTTCCGCTTAGTTAAACGGAAACTGCCTCCCATAGACTAGTATATATTATTGGGCTTTCTCCATTCAAGTCAAGGCTAGTATTGTCAGTGAGCAACGATACAAACAATAACATATTAAATTATTTAAGTTTAACTCAAGCTTAAAAAGTAATGTGAAAGTGTATATCCCATCAGTGCCAACATTTGGACATCGCTCAGCGTACGTTGCGATTATAATATCTGATATTCTGCGAAATCCAATTAGTTAAGGTATCAATAATTATGTGAGGCGTTCTTGGCGATTTTCCGATTATATTATTAACTAGCTGTTACCTGCGACTTCGTCCGCGTAGATTTTAACTAAAAAGTGTTTGTCGCCGCGAAACCCAACTATATTTCTCTGCCCAAGTTACTTAAATGGCGTAGTTTTTATAGTGTAAAGCTAGATAATAGCATGGCTTACTCATAAACAACATTTAAATATGCGTCGTTAGATTACACGCTGTCACAGAATGCGTAAGAAAAATAAAGATTCACAGCTCCTCCTCCGTAGGTGATAGCGTGATAATATGTAGCCTATATGTGGACCCGACCTGTTAGTAATATTCATGCAAATGCAGTACTTTTTGAGTTTAGCCCGGACATACATACAGACAAACAGACAAAAATTCTAAAAACTATATTTTTGTCTTCGATATCGATTGTAGATCACGCCTCAAGTATTCTTTAAAAAAAATATTCAATGTACAGTTTTGACTTTCCTACGATTTTATTATATGTATAGATATTTTTTTAAGTTAGGACTAGTATTAAAGATTGAAATTTAATTTAACTCAATTTTATCGCAATTATACGGTAAAATTACGTGATATTGGCTGAGATTTCAGGCCCTGCAAAGTAATATTTGATGAGATTCAGATCGACCCTCTCCCCATTCCCCTCCTCAGAAGGCGTAAGGTAATTAATGGGCGCCCCTTACTTCTGGATAAAGTTACTTTCTAATGTACAAAGAATCATTTCGATTTTCAAACCGTTTCTGTTGTTTTTAAGGTTTTCATTAGAAACAAAAATACAAATCTTTTCTCTTTATAATATTAGTGTGGATGTAGATAGTATGTTTTTTAATTGTCTTATTTAGTAAATAAATAACTAAGGTGGCCATATTATAGAGATCCATAGATCTCATAGAGAGATATTATAGTGCACAAGTGTGTTCGCAAACACAAGTGCATTCTCTGTTCCGTCACTCTGATGATGGGACGACACGACACGGGCAGAAAGAGATCAGACGTAGGACCAACGGCGCAATGTGCGTACTGAGGCACACGGGTGTCTAACACCGCCAACTCTCTAACTCCGGGCTGTTATTGAGATTTCTTAACAGAAAAACATCACTACCTATCACATTTATAGTAAGTCAGAATTACCCATAGAAATGTCCCCTGGCGAATTCGTTGATCTTCTCCTTAGCCAATGCGTGGAGGTTTTGGAACTCGTGCAGTGCGGAGAATTTCTTCACGTTCAGTCCGTTAGGGGTTATGATGTCAGCTTTACGCTTCAGAAGGTGCTCGGCTTCGTACCCTGGTGAAGACAGCATACGGGTTAAGGTGTGTCGCACCCACTCCAACTTAGATCCGATATTTTAATGTTGCAACACAGGAATTATCCCTAGTGCGTAGAACTCATAGGCCCGATTACTATATTCAAGAAATGAGTCTTTTTAACTACGAGCAGTAAATTTTTAACACATATTTTAAATATCGCCAGTTAAAGCTTAGGTAGGACGCTCACGCGTGCGCTGCGTGCGCTCAACACGTTGGCTCACAGAATGAATCTCTTTTCGTGTACACTGAACGAATTCACACGGTCCGCTTATTGTGAATTTTCTTTAGTTTAGTTTATTATTGAGCTACCATTTTTGTTTTCTTTTTATACTTATGTACTATCGGCTTGAGCGACGGATGACCATTTCAGAAAAATTTTCGCTTGCACATATTGACCAGTTGAGTTTGTATCGCCTTAGAATCAGTAAACAAATGTAAAGTGTTAAAAAACTCAAACAAAGAAAGGGGCGTGTCACGGGTACGGGTACCAAGTATTGGGCTGCTATGCGATTTTAACCTTAGGAGTGGTTATCCGTCGCTGGAGTAGATAGTACATAGGCTATTGCATTACATAGTAAGTATCTGTAATAATAGTTTTATGTGTGTGTGAAATAAATAAATAAATAATTCGCATTGGGGTTTTTTCTTAACCTTACTCTCAATAGAGGCCAGCGTTGGGATTCTTCATAATACAGTACTGATAAAACAGGATGCCACAATAAGATACAAAATTATGTTTTTATATGTGCAGTAGTGAGCTGCAATAAACAAAATTTTAACAAATAAGAAAACCGACTTCAAAAAGGAATATTCTAAAACTTAAAATGCACTAAAAAGTTAATCAATAATTGCATATTCTTGTGAATAATTAAATTATTGTTATTAATGGAGTCGGTGTCATTATTTCGTAAATAAAAACATTATTATTATTATTATTAAACAGAACAGCTATTTCTCACAGAGGTCATTCACCGGTGCGTTGTTTTGTTAGCAATCCATTGCGTACCACGTAATAATGTTAATCAATATAAAATCTTAATCTTGCGTTTTTATGATAAATAGAAGTATGCCTCGAGATAAATACCTAGAGAAAGACGTCTTGCTAAAGTTTTTGGTACGCCGTCCCTTACACCCAGTATAGTAACTCGCTGTGTAAACTTAAGTTGCGCGATTTAGAATTGAATAGAGTAGAGTAACTGAATAAAGCGACATCTGTTGTCATGTTCCGGAACTTTTTTCACCTGTATAGACTTGTGGCGCCGGTACACGAAAATCCCTTTTACCTGTAATATCCGAGACAGTTGTAAAGATATGCGTCATATGCGCGGCCGCTCTCTCCATGCAGTACCTGTGGTATATCTGACGCTTGCCAGCCTCTTCATCTACCGAGAACTGGAACAAAACGAGATAACATGACATTAATTTTGATTAAGTATTATTTATTTTATATTGTATCAACCAATTTTATACATACATACATAGATTCACGCCTGTTTCCCAGAGGGGTAGGCAGAGACTACGGATTTCCATTTGCTACGATCCTGACACACTTCTCTGGCTTCATTCACTTTCATCACATTCCTCATACACGCCCATCGGTTCAAGCTCTTAACCTGGCCTTTGCCCAGAACGCCTCCGATCTGATCGAGAAACGTTCGCCTAGGTTTTCCTCTTGCGACCAATTTTATATGCACACTATTTTTGTTATTTATAAGTTCCTATTACAATGCCTATATTTATTATTTGAAACTTAATGGTTTAGACAGTTATGATTTTGTTGTTGCATGTACCTAAATATATGTACATATAATATTTGCACACTTCTTTTGAGGTTATAATTTAGCAAGTTCTATATTATATACCTACCTACTATGTACCAACTTTATATACCTGAGTTATGCAAATAAATGTTTGATTTGATTTGATAAGAATTGTAAATATTAATCCTTACAAATATAATTTGTAAAACAAGCAGCATTGTAAAATAGAATAGAATAGAATAGAATATTTTTATTTGCATAAAATGTAGGTACATAAGTTAGAATATTATATAATTGGAGCCATATACATTTTGTCAAACTGTGACATGCAAATCTTAATTAAAATCAAAAACATTAACATCATAAATTATTCTTAATTTGTAAATTATTGATAGACTAATAAATTGTTATATACACATACACATATACTACGCTTTTATTACAATTTACATTTATTTTCGACAACCATCAAAGTAATCTTTTATTGAGTAAAAGGATTTATCAATTAGCCAGTCTTTGAATTTCTTGCAAAATCTGTGAGTAGGCTTTTGCTTGTAACTACTAGGTAACGCATTAAAAATTCGCCCACACATTACTAAACTACTTTTTAAATACATAGCCGTTCTAGGTACTTTTTGCACTACAATTCTGTCAAATAAAAAAAAAAATTATGATTAAAAAGAGTGGCCGTGAGTTTCTTGCCTGTTCTTTTCATTGATTCTACGCCCTTGCTTTGCTAAACGTAGCAACAGGTAAACGTAAATTCATATTATTGTATTGTTAGTGTAACCTTGACGTTCATAAGTGTTACTTTGTGACCTAAATGAATAAAGATATTTGATTTGAAGAGACTAAGACGTAACAAACCCACCAAAAAGCTATTTTACTACATTCTGAAAACTATCTCACATTGTTTGATGGTGTCCCTACAAATAATGTTTATTTATCTATATATTAATACGTGAAGCAAAATCTTTGTACCACTTTTTACGAAAATTGCGCAGACGTAGGAGTATGAAATTTGGCACAGTTAAAGTTTATATGGAGAAGGAGGGGCGAATGCTAATATTTATATAAAATATGCATTAGAAATACATTAAATTAATGGAAAAACACTACACGCACACAACCATCCATTTGACACACGCAGTCGAAGCGCGTAACTATGGTTACATATATCAATATATAATGATATACATCAGAAATATCTTACAGGCAAACTTTGGTCGAATTTCGAGCACCAGGCGACCGCTAGTAATTATAAATAGGTTTTATATTCAGTAGGGGTAGGATACAAGGTGGACCGAGAACCTGGTTAGGGTCGCAGGAAGTGTGACCCAAGATTGGTCTGTGTGGAAAAACTTGGGAGAGGCCTATGTCCAGTAGTGGACATCATTCGGCTGAAATGATGATAATAATTTTAAGTACTTACGCGAATTCGACTAACGCGGTTATCGCCCAGACCCACCTATTGCGTAAGCACGGGGTATTACTGAATATGATGAAAAAATACACTGATGATTTGAACTGTTAAAACGCTTGCTCCGGCGTCGACTCGTCAAGTTACGTAACACGTTTGTAAATAAACATAGGACAGCAAGCAATGACATAAGACGTTTACAACCGTGTGACGTCAAAGTAAATGAAACCAATAAGAACTATCCGTGGCAGCAGTAGATGTCCTGAGTACCGTACAGGGATTGAAAATAGTACAAATGTAGAACTCTCAGACATACAAAATGACACACATAGACATTTCCTCACGATGTTTTCCTTCACCGTTAAATATAATATTGTTAGTTGCGGAATGCGACGTAAACAAGTAACGTCACGAATCATCCGATCGAGCGTGCTATAAAAGCGCGCTCGGCGCGCAATGACTCACTTTGACATCGAGCGGCGGACGGAACGGACGTGCTGTGTGATCGCTGTTGGGTGATATCAATTATTTCTTACTTTATTTGTTAATGCATTTCTTGAATAAGTCAATGATTATTTAAAGGTTTTTAAGCTGTTTCTCATCCGATTCCTAACAATATATATAATATTCCATCACATACACACAACACTATCTAGCCCAAACTAAACAGAGCTTGTACTAAGGGTACTAGACAATAGATAAACATACATATATACTTTTATTTTGTAAATACATACACATTATACATAGAAACACCGAGACCAAGACAAACATCCATATTTCATGCACACAAATGTTTGACTTGTGCGGGAATCGAACCCGCGACCTCAGGCGTGGCAGTCGGTTACACTAACCACTATGCCATCGAGGCGAAAAAAAAATAAAACGAGGGATAATAATTAATCTATATTAATTTTATAAATATTATAAAGCTGAAGAGTTTGTTTGTTTGGTTGAACGCGCTAATCTCAGGAACTACTGATTCGAATTAAAAAAACATTTGACTGTTGGATAGCCCATTTATCGAAGAAGGCTATAGACTATATAACATCACGCTACGACCCACGGGGGCGGCGGAGTAACGATAAACGCGGGTGAAACCGCGGGAACATCTAGTGAATAAATATAAGCAAATCAAACGGTAGATGAAGAATAAATAGTTGAATAGTTCTAGCTATCCTTTGCATATATCGGAGCATCAATGAAAAATGTTGCAAAACGGAAAAAAATCTCGTATGTGAAGCAGACGAAGTTGCGCGGGACAGCTAGTCTTTTTAAGATGCACATCATTTTGAAAATCGGATGTTTGTGCGCTGATATTTAACTCGAGGCATCACCGTAGCACGCTGATATTTAACTCGAGGCATCACCGTAGCACGCTGATATCTAACTCGAGGCATCACCGTAGCACGCTGATATCTAACTCGAGGCATCACCGTAGCACGCTGATATCTAACTCGAGGCATCACCGTAGCACGCTGATATCTAACTCGAGGCATCACCGTAGCACGCTGATATCTAACTCGAGGCATCAACGTAGCACGCTGATATCTAACTCGAGGCATCACCGTAGCACGCTGATATCTAACTCGAGGCATCACCGTAGCACGCTGATATCTAACTCGAGGCATCACCGTAGCACGCTGATATCTAACTCGAGGCATCACCGTAGCACGCTGATATCTAACTCGAGGCATCACCGTAGCACGCTGATATCTAACTCGAGGCATCAACGTAGCACGCTGATATCTAACTCGAGGCATCACCGTAGCACGCTGATATCTAACTCGAGGCATCACCGTAGCACGCTGATATCTAACTCGAGGCATCACCGTAGCACGCTGATATCTAACTCGAGGCATCACCGTAGCACGCTGATATCTAACTCGAGGCATCAACGTAGCACGCTGATATCTAACTCGAGGCATCACCGTAGCACGCTGATATCTAACTCGAGGCATCACCGTAGCACGCTGATATCTAACTCGAGGCATCACCGTAGCACGCTGATATCTAACTCGAGGCATCACCGTAGCACGCTGATATCTAACTCGAGGCATCAACGTAGCAGTCCAACGGTCTCCCACCAGCCTATCGCTGCTCTTACTCTAAGGCTTCTAAATCTAGTTATATCTGAATATATTAAATACCTTATCTAAATTATTATAGAAATCAGTATTGCCAGCGCAGAGGTAGCGGCCAAGCAGAGTTGCGTGCGTCGTGAACACTGTCGCCACGTCCACGTGTCGGGTCCTGAAGAAACGGAAATAAGCATATATTACATCTATATTCTTAAAATATAACTTGAGTCCTGTGACTGCGTAATATATACGCAAAACAATTTCATACTTTATTTATAGAATGTGCACGAATTTTTATAAAATATACCTACTTTAAATTTAATGAATTTCGGTCGAATTGCTTGTCCGAAAGTTGTCCATAATGTTCTCTAAGTCTACCCCGCTGTGGGCCTGCATGTTGACTACAGGCTAAGTCTTCTCATTCTGAGAATAGGTCCGTGCCCAGCAGTGGGACTGTTCATGTACAAGGCTGATATCATTCTCTTTATTTCTTCATATCACAATAACAGTTATATTTTAAATAGGTATATTAAAAAACTATAAATAGGTATATTATTATAAAAAAACACATTTCGGAAACAGGGTCCAAGCTACCGGTGGTTAGGGCTCTAGAGAGAGGAACCTCCTCATGATGCGTATCGTGTTAAGCAATAGGGCCTTCTGCGTCAGAGATATAATCCAGTCGTCTAACGCGAGATATATATACATACCTACATGTCGACCCTTCGAGAAATTTAAAATGTAGTAAATGGTAAAAACACTACTTTCCAGGAGAGACAAAAACAAAAATCTCCGTTTTATTTTTCTCTTTTTGTTTCTTATGTTTTAGTGAACATACCTTTTTAGGCTCTTTTTGTTCTATAATTATGAAATTATATTTTTACAGCATCTGTAGCGAGTTAAAGTATTATTTCCACCATTATTTTTAAAATAAATGTTTTATCCTGCAGTATTTTCAGTAAATTTTTTGCGAATATCATAATTTTAAATACACAGGTCGATACATCTCGGAAAACTGAATAAGCTTACATCAAAACTAATTTTCGCCAAAATGGCTTTTGAAAACATTTCATCCTTAAAGGGTCGATATAATTTCATCCTCGGAGGGTCGATATATTAGTATGATTAGTTACCTCAGGACAATGAGTCCAATACCAGCCTGCCACTCATGGAAATGCGCGACCACACGAGGCGGAGTATCACTGTAGCCCTCAGCGGCTTTGCGGAACTGAAACAACATGCTAACATATAACCGCAGCTTAAGAGCTCCTTGAACCGACGGGCGTGTATGAGGAATTTGATGAATGTGGATGAAGCCAGAGAAGTGTGTCAGGATCGTAGCAAATGGAAATCCGTAGCCTACCCCTCTGGGAAACAGGCGTGAATCTAGTATGTATGTATATAACCGCAATTCCCAAAAGACACGCTTATGACATTTTACATTATTTCTTGGCTTTATTAAATAAAATTTACTAACATGAATTATTATAGTGATGAGTTTGTTACTATAATTTTTATTAGGATTTGTTGATTATAGTGACCGTCACGTAAAAAGAACGCTGGCCGTTTACCTGCGCACTAAGCGATTTATCGATCAAATTGGCGGTATGAAGGCGCGGGACGGGGGGACGGTCCGGGCAATAAAGTCCGTCTCACAAAAGAAGACCCACGGCAATAAGTGGAACTAATTATGAGATCGACCATGTTGTCATCGTTTGTCAATAATAATTGTCATGTTGAATGTGGCGCCGCGTCTGCGAGACTTCTTTCATGAGACGGACTTTATGTCCATGCGCGCACGCTATTGGTTCCTCAGTTGACGCATGCGCAGACACATCCCCTCCACTGTCGCTCAGCGTTCTTTTTACGTGACGGGACCTGTACTAGTATTACTTTTTATGCTGTCTTAAGAAAGCTTGTTAATTACCTACACCTACCCGTGACCACGATCCATCCAAGTCTGTCGATACGTCGGGCAATCAATAGGTATTTATTACCTTTCAAATACTTTATCACGAGTAAGACCTGTATCTAGCATTGTATTAGGTATGTGTACAAATCGCGATAGTCTGAAAACGTTTAAATAGTATGTGTATTTTTATTATAATGTTTACATGTCTATAGTTCTAATTTGAATAAATTGTAAGACCATTGTTTAGCAAATCAAGTGATTATTATTATAAAATCCCATATAGCGTTATATAAGTCCTAACTAAATCTTCTTCTCCTCCCAAGCCTTTATTATTCCCAAGTCACTTGGGGTCCGCTTTCTAGTCTAACCAGATTTGACTGGATATCAGTTTTTACACGGACCGGCTGCCACCTTACCTCCGCAACCCAAAGGCTAACGATACCCTAAGGCTAGACCAGTGTCAGGATATTAGAGGGCACATAATATTTCTTATGTTATTATTCTACTAGATTTTGCGAGCGACAACAACGGCTCGACCGATAGCTGTTTTTTTGTTGGGTTTGTAATTGGACCAGAACAAGGTTTGTACGAACAAAAATTTGCGAAAAATCTGCGAGAAATGTCGAAAATTTTAATGGTATTTTAGATGGCAAAAATTTATTGACGTTATGATATAGAAATTAATAACGTGAAATGTATTTTTGTATAGATTGACAGGACTACGACTGTCGGGTCAAACAGTTCTAAGATAAAAATATATGGCGGGTTCTTTCAATAGCTATATTTGAAAGGTAATAGACTCACCTCTGCAATGAACTGTGCGACCATAAATCCGAGGATAACAGCGTCGTTGGCTTCCACGTCCAGGTGCGGGATCCCGATGGAACATAGACTCCATAGCTCCTGCTTATACCCATCCAACTGCCACGCCCCGGAGCCGATGTCGAAGAGGACGATCTGGGGGTTGCCGTCAACCAACCAAGTACCAGTGTGGAGCTGAAGGGAAGAGACATAGTCAGTTAGTTAGTTGGATGAGTGTTATCCGCACTTAGCCCCACAATTGGGCCCTCACATTGTGCGAAAGTGACCGATGGTTGAAGTTGTTCGGTTACTCTTACCACCTCAGCTCCGTCCAGAAAGATAATTGGGGACCGATTTGGGAAGAGACATAAGATGAGTATGGATCGACATCACGATGTCCTGTAGATAAGGTTTCTAAAATTTTGTACGAGAAAAAGTATACTAAGGTCTGAGAAACAAAATGAACAGCGTTAAAGTAAACAGTGGTTAATTTTCTTGACGTTTTAAAAACAATTGGAATTCTCTGCCAAGGCACGTGTTTCCTTCTTCCTTCAATCCTGGGTTCTTTAAGCGGGGCGTGAAAAAGCATCTTCTCAGGCCGTCAAAGTAGAGACCTCAACATCGCCTCGGCTACTTTGGGGGCGATGTGGAGGCCACTGCTCTTAGACCACACGACTGCTTACCATCAGGTGGAGTGTGGTCATTTTGAAGAGCAAAAAAAAATAAAAAACAATTGTTTGGTGCTTCTTGCCCAATTTATTATCATTTGAAAATATTAATCTATACTAATATTATAAGGAGTGAAAATTTGACTTTTTGTTTGTTTATTTGTGAGGATTTAGCTCAAAACCTGCTTGACCAATTTAATATTTTTTTTTTACCGTTTTAAAGCTGTATTGTCACCGAGTAACATAGGCTATATTTTATTTTAAATTATGTTCTGTTACTAACATAACCTAATCTAGTTTTACGCGAGCGTAGCCGCGGGTACAATCGAGTAATATCATACATGTGAATCTGAGTTTTCTTGTTTGTTACGCTTTCACGCCTTAACTACTCGACCGAGCATTATGAAATTTCGCACACACGTTGTCAGGGGTGCAGATAAAGACATACGCTACCTTTAATCCAGAAAACAGCTCGCGAAGCTCAAGGCTATTATGTTCATAAAGTAGCAAGACGCAAGAATCGAATCAAAGCATCATATTCTAATCTTATCTTATGTGTGGGGTTTTTATGTAATTTTATTCAGCATGTAACGGAAAGAACTATCTTAAATTTTGTAGAAGCGGCGGAAGCCCTGTGATAAGGCATTGGACTTGCGATCGAGAGGTCGCCGGTTAGAGTCCCACCCATTGCACAACTGACGTGAACCCACTCCTAACACAAGCATTCTAGCTTAGCTCGAGGGGTTAACAAGAATACTATTCATTTGAAATCCATATTCCTAGTAATCTTTCTAAAGTACACAAATTAAATTTCATATAGAAGTCTTATTCTCTAGGTCAGAGCTTCCTTAGCTTTTAAGATAACGGAACACTCACCAAATACCTATTATTTTATGGAACCCTATATCAAATGATTACAAATCAAAGACACTGTAATATAAATAAGAACAAAAACTTTACTTCTCATCACATATTTTGTGCTATTTCAAAATAATATTTGTACTTAACTGTAGTATTATTTAACAGCCAGAAACAAATAATAATGTTCCGGCACCTTGGTGACTTTTCTATGGAACCCCTAGGTTCCGCAGAATTTACTTTAGGAATTGCTGCACTAGGTAACTAGGAATGATTCCTGTGTCGCGGAAGACTTTAACTGGTGAAAACACAATACACTAACACACAAAACAATAACACCTTCAACGATTACCGTACATCACTGACATCATTAACCTTTTAACCGCTTACGTCGGATTAATCCAACAAATATTTTCATGTCCATTTCGCCAGCACCGTATATTTCCGACCAGATACCACAGCTAGTTTAATCTGCTTTTTTATTTAATTACGGTGATTTCTATCAAAAAAAATGTTTATATTGTGTCAATGGATAATTAAGTAATCACTTATAATTTAATACACTTTAGTCTCATAATTAGAAGTCCTAACATAAGTATTTATTTTTGTAAGTATTTATTTTCGATTCACTGTGCCGGGCGCTGGGGGCACGACAACTGTTATGAAGTGGTGCGGTTAAAAGGTTAAAGTACTGGTCAAGAGGTCAGTGGATATTTTGTGGATTATGTGTCTAAGGGGACTTTACAAATATTCAAACAACGGACACAAAGAACACCCAGACTCGGAGCAACTATATGAAAGAAAGAAAGAAATCTTTATTGCTATACAGCTGAGCACAATGTGTATAAAGTTTTTTTTTATTTTTTTTATTATGCTCTTAAAAATGACCACACTCTACCTGATGGTAAGCAGTCATGTGGTCTAAGAGCAGTGGCCTCCATACCGCCCTCATAGCAGCCGAGGCGATGTTGAGGTCTCTACTTTGACGGCCTGAGAAGGTGCTATTTCACGCCCCGCTTAAACGACCCAGGATTGAAGGAAGAAGGAAACACGTGCCTTGGCTGAGAATTCCATGCCTTGGTCGTTCGGCAGAGGTATGAGGACCCAAACTTTTTGGTACGCGTTTTTTGGTAAAGATATAAAGAAATAATAAAAATAATAATAAAAAAGAAAGAAATAATAAGATTAATAATATTCTATCACATGCACACAACACCATTTAGCCCAAACTAAGCAGAGCTTGTACTATGGGCACTAGACCATGGATAAACATACGTAATAATAAGTGAAATCAGATGTTATGCTGACATTGTATCGGACACAGAACAGAGAAATCATACTTCATACACGGTTCATACAGGGCTGATATTATTATGATGAACAGTATCCTCGACATCTACTCTGATAACTGTCATAGGACCCAAGCTATATCCTTACTAATCCTAATCCTAACTAATATTATAAAAGCGAAAATGAGTTTGTTTGTTTGTAACCTTTTCACGCCTAGACCACTGAACCGATCATCCTGAAATTTTCAGTCAGTGCAGACCGCCGACACTTCGATCCAGTGGGATCTTTTGTGAGATTTAACTCTTAGCTATCTTCTTATGAATGTACTGCATTAGCCGCAGTGTACAATTCAGAGGGAGAAGCCTGAAGTCTTCAGGGTTTGGATACGCCAATCCCATCAGACCCATCTTCAGTCCAGCCAACGCGTCGCATTCACACTGTAGGTGCGATATGGACTCGTCATATTCTAAAATCATTTGAATACAACGCAGAGAATTTTATCCCAAGGCATCACCAGAAAAATATGCTGCTTCTGAGGAATAGTAATTTATTTACGTAACCTACATTAACGAGCGTGCCCAGTACCTTATATCCTTGACTCCTCATAGCGTTGACGGCGGTGGTGAGCGGGGAATTGGGAGGAAAGTCTGCCTCCTCAACCTCGGTGCGCGCACACTGCTCCTTGTATGGGCCCAGCAGACAGTAGTTCTCGCCCATCTCCTCCGTGGAGACGTATGCCTTCGACCTGATCACTGTGTAGATACCACCCACTGAAACAGACACACAGCATGTTAACATCACGAAGAAGAATATTATGTGTAAGAGAAGAATATTATGTGTGTATGTAATAAGAAGTGTAACTAGAAATAAGAATAACATCGAAAAAAAAAAGCAAAGAACGAAAATAAGGTCCCTGATCCCCATGTCAGAGGAATAAACACAACACCCTGCGATGGTGGGTGCCTTTATAAAAAAAAAAACATCACGAAGAAAGCATAATCGGTGCACGGATGGCGTGGTGGTTTAAGTCGTCATCTCGCTTCTGCCATTACGCCGAGTGTTGTGGGTTCGAATCCCACACGGGACAGAAACTTTGTGTGATCCACAAATGGTTGTTCCGAGTCTAAGTGTTACTTGTGTCCGTTGTTTGAAAGTTTGTGAAGTTTCCGCGACACAGGTATTATACAGATAACTTCTCTCTAGCCTTTATTATTCCAAAGTCACTTGGGGTCGGCTATCTAGTCTAACCGGATTTGAGTGGATATCAGTTTTTACACGGAGCGACTGCCATCTGACCTCCGCAACCCGAAGGCTAACGATACCCTAAGGCTAGACCAGTGTCAGGATATTAGAGGGCACTGATTTCCCAATAACGACTGCCACAGATGTTCATGGCAGCCGGGACCGACGGCTTAACGTGCTCTCCGAGGCGCGGAGCAGGCGATAATTGTCAATCAATATGCACATAATATCGAAAAGTCATATAACTTCCGAAAGTCTGAGGTGCGCGACGTGGGTTCGAACCCGAGACCGTCTGCATTGAATTCTGTTGGTCTCCCCACTGAGCTATCGCTGCTTAGGTAGGCAGGTATTATACAGATATAAAATATATATAGGTATAAATTTTATTTTACATTTTAATAAAACAATGTCCTCAAAGCCGAATTTCGGTCACGGCCAATCTCAACGGAGACTGGCCATCTGCGCAAGGAGCACAAGTGCATTCTTTGTTCCCTAACTCTCATGATCATAGGATCATGAGAGTTAGGGAACAAAGAGACGGCAATCAGACACGATCGTAGAGAGATCAGGCGCAGGACCAACGGCTTTACGTACACGAAGATAGTATGCATGGATGGAATAATGGTTTAAATGATCAGTCTTCATCAATATCATAACATCTTTCTGTTTATTTAAAAAAATCTTCCGCTCCTATTCGTACATCATACATCTTCATCCTACCTTTAATTCCATTTGTCCAAATCAGATGTTATGCTGACATTGTATCGGACACAGAACAGAGAAATCATACTTCATACAGGGTTCATACAGGGCTGATATTATTGTGATGAACAGTATCCTCGACATGTACTCTGATAACTGTCATAGGACCCAAGCTATATCCTTACTAATATTATAAATGTGAATGTGAATTTGTTTGTTTGTTACGCTTTCACGCTAACTACTTGATCGATCATTATAAAATCCTTACTTAATATTATAAATTCGAAAGTAACTCTGTCTATCTGTCTGTCTGTCTGTCTATTACCTTTTCACAGCTAAACCACTCAACCGATTTAGATGAAATTTGGTACAGATATAGTTTAAAACCTGGGGAAGGATATAGACTACTTTTTATTCATGTAGGTACCACGCAGGCGGAGCCGCGCGCAAAAGCTAGTTTCACATAAACGTTGTCAGGGGAACAGAAAGGACATACCTTTCATCAAAAAAATGTACTGTTACTAACCTATCTGAACCTACATTTATGCGAGCGAAGCCGCCGGCAAAATCTGTAGGTATACTTATAAAATGTTGTTCAATGGTTATTATGTGGTTCGTGGATTTAACAAAGAAAGTTTCAGCTCCTTTAAAATTGTATTATAGGTGCCTACGACCCTCTCTCTCTCTTATGTGACGCAGACGAAGTTGCGCGGGTCAGCTAGTCATATTATAAAGAGGAAAGATTAGGATTTTTGTTTGTTTGTTTGTTAGGATTTAACTCAAAAACTACACAACCGATTTAAAAAATCCTTTCATTATTAGAAAGCTATATTATCACTGAGTAACATAGGCTATATATTATTTTATTTAAAGTACTATTACTAACATACCTAACCTACTTTCAAATCTAGTCTTTACTAAAAGCTAAAAAGTTTGTTTGGTTGAACGCGCTAATCTCAGGAACTGGTTTCACAGGTGCTGAGGCCCGGTTACCATCAACCGCCCGGGCGGGATGGTGATTGCTAACGCGACCCCATCCCGCCCCACCCCGTCGGCAGAGGGACTGCGCACCCCAGGTTTTTAGTGTGTACACCGACCCCCTTCAGGGGCGGAGAGTCTCACATAACCACCGGGGGGAAGGGGTGTCCATAAAAGATTTTCCAGGGTCAAAAAAAAAACAGAACTACTGGTTCGAATTGAAAAATTATTTTAATGTTGGATAGCCCATTTATCGAGGAAGGCTATAGGCTACATAACATCACGCTACAACCAATAGGAGCAGAGCATCAATGAAATAAGTTACAATAATGGGGAAAATTCTCTTATGTGAAGCAGAGGAAGTTGCGCGGGTCAGCTTTAGTTCATACACAGAGTTGATATTATTATACGTAGTTATATATACTTAAATAGCAGTCAGCCATGTTCTACTTCAAGTGTCTCTCGTCTCAAGACATTCAGACCTGTTGGACTAGTCTAGTCTTCACACCGGATGGGTTCGCACAATGGAGTAGGTATCACGTTACAGGCCGAGATAGCGCCTGGGGCTTCATGCATCTCTGACCTGGACGTTCACCTTTCAGACAGACAGACAACTACCTTGTATTACTAAGAGAATACCCGAACATCAGATCTATATTTTTTTTTAATACAAGATGTGCCCGCGGTTTCACCCGCGTTTTTATTACTGTGCTGCCTCCGTGGGTCGTAGCGTGATGTTATATATATAACCTTCTTTCGATAAATAAGCTATCGAACACTAAAATAATTTTTCAAACCGAACCAGTAGTTCCTGAGATTAGCGCGTTCAAACAAACAAACTCTTCAGCTTTATAATATTAGTATAGATGTAGTAATAGTGGTATCAGCCCTGTATATTTAAACTGTTTGACTGCTGAGCACGGGTCTCTTCTCAATGTGAGAAGGTTTAGGCCATAGTCCACCACGTAATGTATGTCACAACATAAAATAAATATTATTACCGAAAATAGAAACATAGCAGTGCAGTGTAGACGTAAGTAATGGGATTAAATATAATGACCACCAAAAATAGTAACTGCGCAGCAAAATATGCTTACTAAAATATATCATAACGAGCACCTATACGCCTCAAATCACTGCATTCCGTCTCGGAAGGGTTAGCTTATGTTAGGTTCCTTCTTAAACCCACACAAAAATAAGAGCCCCGCGAGGCGGGGCTCCGTCGACTTACTTTGATCTCTTTAAATATAGTTTGGTGTGCAATTAATATTTTTGGTAAGCATATTTTGCTGTGCAATTAGTATTTTTGGTAAGCATATTTTGCTGTGCAATTAGTATTTTTGGTAAGCATATTTTGCTGTGCAATTAGTATTTTTGGTAAGCATATTTTGCTGTGCAATTAGTATTTTTGGTAAGCATATTTTGCTGTGCAATTAGTATTTTTGGTAAGCATATTTTGATGTGCAATTAGTATTTTTTTGCTGTGCAGTTAAATACTATCCATAAATAATTACATCTTAATTATTTTTTGCTATCGATATTCAGCTAGAAAATAAAGGAACATTTTTCTTTGCGGCATGCTATGCGAGATTAAATATTCGAAATAGGTATTCGAATGTTCGAATAATTTGAATTACTGACAGTTATTTGAAAGTTTTAATCGTTAATATATTTATATATAAAAAATATGATTCTTTATGTTTGTGCACGCAAAACTCGAAAGTAATCGATGGATTTACTTGAAATTTAGACACAACGGTCCGTGTCTGTATGAGTGTATTTTTATATGCACACTATACGTCCAACGTGAACGGGAAAATAAAAATATTACACTGAGCCTTGGAAATTACCAACTCGGCAAGGCTTCGCTATAGCATAGGCTATATTTAAAGGCGGTCTACTGGAACCAGTGATCTAGTTGACCCAGTGGTCTAGTGGAGCCAACAGTCTACTGGAACCAGTGATCTAGTTGACCCAGTGGTCTAGTGGAGCCAACAGTCTAATGGAACCAGTGATCTAGTTGACCCAGTGGTCTAGTGGAGCCAACAGTCTACTGGAACCAGTGATCTAGTTGACCCAGTGGTCTAGTGGGCCCAGTAGTCTATTAGACTCAGTAGTCTATTAAATCCAGTAGTTTAGTGGCTCCAGTGGTCTATTGTATCCAGTGGCCTAGTGAACCCAGTAGTTTATTAGACCTAGTAGTCGAATACACCCATTGGTTTAGTGGACCTAGTAGTCGAATACACCCAGTGGTTTAGTGGACCTAGTAGTCTAGCGGAGACAGTGGTCTAATAGCCTTAATAGACCCAGTGGTCCCCTGACACGTAAAAAAACGATACATACGTACCTTTGTTGGCTACCTCCCAGGCAGTCTCGAAGGTCCACCTGTTCTCATCGCTGGCCGCTTGCCCCTTGTCCATGTACGACAGCAAATCATGAGTGGACTCTGCGCGGTAGAACCGCCTAGAACTTCTGTCGCGCGACATTGCACCTGCAACAAGAACAAAACGCTTTATATTTTGTACAGAACACTTACTGAAGGCAGCGATAGCCTAGTGAGTGTCCACTGTACTAACTATACTGAGGTTTTGAGTTGGATCACAAGCAATGACTTTTCGAAATTATGTGCTTATTAAATAGTGAACATCTACTACAAAACTAACATTATAAATACGAATGTGAGTTTGTTTGTTACGCTTTCACGCCCGAACTACTCGACCGATCATCATGCAATTCCGTATACATGTTGTCAGGAGAACAGAAAAGGACCTAATCTACCTACATTTACGCGAGCGAAGACGCGGGAAAAACCTAGTACAGTATAAATTTTCAATGTGAGAAGGCTATCACGCTGGGGTTGTGTGAGTTGGCAGAGTTCACATATCTTCAAGAACACTGTGAAGAACTCTTAGTGTGCGTCCAGATCTGGAGACGTTACAAATGCGTCACGGAGGCCCCGCACCGCTCGCGTCCCCCTCACAAGCGGCGTGCGTGCATTTCAAGTTCGCGCGCTGTTTCTACGCCACCCCCGCTCTGCTCGCGCGCCAGCTACGCGCCGCGCCGTGCGTGAACGGCGCACGAGTCGCGCGCTGCACATATTCCTCCCGCATTAACTGACATATCTATACTAATATTATAAAGCTGAAGAGTTTGTGTGTTAGTTTGAACGCGCTAATCTCAGGAACTACTGGTCCGATTTGAAAAAGTTTTAGTGTTGAATAGCCTATTTATCGAAGAAGGCTATAGGCTATATAACATCACGCTACGTACCACTGGGGCGGCGCAGTAACGATAAACCGGGGTGAAACCGCGGGAACATCTATCTAATATACGCGCGCCGCGCACGCCTAATGTCACAAAGAGGCCAAACAATTGCAGTAACTGCACGATTGGCGCATTCGCCAGATCTGAGACACACCCTTAGACATGCAGATTACCTCACGAAACATTCATTTTCTTTAAAAAATTATTTACATATACGATCAAATTTCTTGATCTTGGGCTACTTGTAGCCAACGTACAGTTTGTCTACAGGGCTGGTATTAGAGCTCCGTTATATCGCTAGTATAGGCGTGTCATGTTATCGACATCAATGACAAAGGCTTATCGTCATCAGATCATTACACACAGGTCGTAAAACCGTGCGGCAAGATTAAAACTTCATAAATCAATACGATCTTCTTTTTTCTTTTCTTTTCGTGTGGTTAGTGGCCAACCTGTTGTCAAGAGTAATTGTTCAAGTCGTCCGTAGGCCTTTGACATGTCTTAACGACTGCTGTCAATTTGACAACAACCAGGACCGACTTTTTACGTGCCCTCCGAAGCACGGAGACGCTAAGATGAAATACCACTAAGCGGTCACCCATCTATAGACTGACCGCACCCAACGTTGCTTAACCTCGCTAATCGTTTACCGATCAGTGAGTGCAACTGGCTATAAGTGCAATCAATCAATACGATAGTATGACGATATAGTCTTTGCCGACTTCAAAATAAGGAGGAGGTTTTCAGTATGATCGTATATGTAAATTATTTTTTAAAGAAAATGAATGTTTCGTGAGGTAATCTGCATGTCTAAGGGTATGTCTCAGATCTGGCGAATGCGCCAATCGTGCAGTTACTGCAATTGTTTGGCCTCTTTGTGACATTAGGCGTGCGCGGCGCGCGTATATTAGATAGATGTTCCCGCGGTTTCACCCCCGTTTATCGTTACTGCGCCGCCCCAGTGGTACGTAGCGTGATGTTATATAGCCTATAGCCTTCCTCGATAAATAAGCTATCCAACACTAAAAGATTTTTTTAAAACGAACCAGTAGTTCCTGAGATTAGCGCGTTCATACAAACAAACAAACTCTTCAGCTTTATAATATTAGTAGGTATAGATTAAACAAAAAGTGTTGATTTTATTCACTTAACTGTGACCGCCTGTTTTGGCACATTTCGTTCAGCGCAGTCTTAACAATGTTTTGACAGAAAAATCTAATAAATCCTTTACGGCTTAACCCGAGATTTAAAAAGGACTTCATGCACAGCAGTCGCAGTCACTACCGATGCGTCGCCACGGCAATAGAATACTCATATCCTACATCAGCGATTTCTAAAGTGGGTTCCGCGGACCTAGTAGTAGAGCCTCGCTGCTTTCAGCATGAATGGGCCGGCTCGACCGGGGAAGGACTACCCTCTCACAGAATATCGACGTGGAATAGCAGTAGTCCTACTGTTGTGTTTCGTTCGGTGAGTGAGAGTACCGGAGGCCCAATCACCCCCTTTCCCCCATCCCGCTCCCTTTCCTTCCCACGTCCTTTCCTAAAGGGTCGGCAACGCGCAAGTGATGCCTCTGGTGTTGCAAGCGTCCATAGACTACGGTGACCACTTACCATCAGGTGGGCCGTATGCTTGTTAGCCACCTTAGTAGCATATAAAAAAAAACAAAAACCTAGGGGTTCCGTAAAAAAGTCACCGCGGAATAAT
Organism: Catocala sponsa; assembly: GCA_963564715.1. Taxonomy (NCBI): domain Eukaryota; kingdom Metazoa; phylum Arthropoda; class Insecta; order Lepidoptera; family Erebidae; genus Catocala; species Catocala sponsa. The sequence goes on along the minus strand of OY751354.1, from coordinate 3,550,520 downwards.
AATTTATTTTTGGCTGTCAAATAATACCTTTAATGCGATTAAAAAGAGTGGCCATGAGTTTCTTGCCCGTTCTTCTCATGAGCCCTACACCCTTGCTTTGTTGAACGTGGCAGTAAATGTAAATTCACAGGAAAAATTTAGTGTAACTTTGACATTCATAAGTGTTACCTTGTAACCTAACTTGAATAAATTTATTTTTGTATTTTATTTTTATTTTTTATTTTACCACAGTTAACTACAAATAATATTTTGAAATAGAAATATGTGATGAGAAGTAAAGTTATTCTTATTTAAATTACATTGTCTTTGATTTGTAATCATTTAATATGAGGTTCCATAATTCTTTATCCTTTTTTTCCTTTTTTTTTATTCCTTTTTTATTATTTTTATGTTTTCCCTTTTTTTTGTAATTATTATGTGCTTATTTTGTCCTCCTACTTAAAATAATTTATTTAAAATCAATATTGTTTTAGGTAGCCGTTTCACAATTTTTTTTATAAAAATACTATAAGTGAAAGCTTGTAATTGGCCATAGTTTAGTCAAAGATATACATACTTGTTAACTAGCTGTAAGTTTTCTAAATTCGAAAATAAAATAAAATAAAATTAAAGGTAGGTATTTAGTGAGTGTTACGTTATCTGAAAAATTTAGGAAACCCTGCCCTACATCCTAACTGATACTATAAATACGTATAGGAGTTTGTTTGTTACGCGTTCACGCCTTAAATAAACGACTGATCATTAAAATATTTCCCATACACGTTGTCAGGGGAACAGAAAAGAACGTAGGGTACCTTTTATCCAGAAAAGTACTGTTCTTGAGTGATAGAAAATTATTGACTAAATCCATCGATCAAATATACCATATATGCACGATCGTCGCTCGAAAAACGGCCTCAACAAAACTGTGCATAAATCAGTCGTATGCGCTATATTATGCACCTGTCCCACTTACTCTTGCGTGCGCTGCCCGTAAGCGAGAGCGAATCGACACAACTACTACGGTGGAGACCGTACCATATACTTAGTACGCATGCGTATTGCGAGTAACACACTTAGGACGCTTTACATTGACGCGATTTAACAAAACTATTACAAAATGTTTCTTAGTGGGCGTTCAATGGTTATTCCGGTTTATTTCCTGGATTGCATAATAACTGCAGACACTTATAAGTAAATAGTACTGGTCAGTGCTACATATTGAAGCGGTTTTTGTATGAGAATGTGCATCTATGGTATATTTGATCGAAAACTAAATCTAAATAGAGATAGAAGAGGCTGTACATAATAATAGAGGAAAAAGGCAACCCATGAAGCAGTACATGAATCTGAGACCTTAACATACCATGTCTTGCCCTGCCAACAGAACTAAACATAATAATAATATTCTACCACATACACACAACACCATCTAGCCCAAACTAAGCAGAGCTTGTACTATGGGGACTAGACAATGGATAAGCATATACATATACCTTTTATACATAGAAACACTCAGATCAAGACAAACATCCATGTTCATGCACACTAATGTTTGACTTGTGCGGGAATCGAACCCGCGACTTCACGCGTGGCAGTCGGTTACACTGACCACTACATCGAGGCCGACATGCTTATGAGCTATATCTTTCATCCAGAAAAACTACTCTTACTAACCTAACCTAGACTCCATTTACGCAAGCAAAACCGCGGGCAATATCTAGTAATTTATATTTAAAACATCTATCGTGTAAATACAAAACGTTTATAAAAATGACATACTACGTCGCGACACTTTGCATAAATTACAAGCCGTTTACCAGTTCATTATACACATACGTACACACATTACATAACATCACGCATATTTATCGTCTAAAGGTCAGGTAGATATGTATCAATAATTCTATACTAGTACCTACTAAGTTTTGCCCGCGGCTGCGCTCGTTTGCAACTTAATTCAGGACTAGCTGACCCGCGCAACTTCGTCTGCGTCACATGAGAATTTTCCCCGATTTTACTAAATATGGATACTCCGCTATACGTAGCTTATAGCCTTCCGCGATAAATGGGCTATCTAACACTAAAATAATTTTACAATTCGAACCAGTAGTTCCTGAGATTAGCGCGTTCAACCAAACAAACAAACTAGCAAAAAATCTCTTCAGCTTTATAATATTTGTATAGATCAGAGGTTCCCAGACTTTTGTTTTCTCATAGACCACTTTCAAAATTTATCCGATGGACCCCCTGCAGCTAAACAAGTCCAAGTAAGTAAAAAATTTTATCAAAAAATCTCTACGGGCTGACCTTTTTATAATTTAGTAATTCTCTACCAAAAAAATCGAAAACCCACTGGTACTGAATATCTGAATATGGAATATGCAAGTTTTTACAAGTAACAGTCGCCGAGCTTGTCGAACAGTCGGTGAAGTCAAGCCAACATTTTAGTTCTTCACTATCGAAAGCAAATAAATTTTCGTGGACCCCCGCTAACGAATTGTGCACCCCCATTTTTTTGTCACGCCAACGTAGAACCCCGTGGAGTCTCCCCTGCACCCCTAGGGGTCCACGTGGACCACTTTGGGAACTAATGGTATACATAGATGAAAGGTATCATGACCTTTCTGTTCCTCTGACAAAACGTATGCGAAATTTCATGATTGGCTATGTAGCTATGTATTGTCTGTTCAACTCAACATATTGCATAAATTATAGAGTTGTTTATCACTTCACATAGATACCTAATATGTTGTTTGCTATTAAATGTTGAATATTGATTGGTGAAGTAAACTTGACGCCATTCCTACTAATTTTATAACGAGTAAAAACGAAGTTTATGTTCTTGTTTGTAATGAAACAACTCAAAAAAGACTGGACCGATTTGAAAATTTATTTCACTACTAGATGTGCCCGCGGTTTCACCAGCGTTTATCGTTACTGCGCCGCCCCCGTCGACCGTAGCGTGATGGTATATAGCCTATAGCCTTCCTCGATAAATGAGCTATCCAACACTAAAATAATTTTTCAAATCGAACCAGTAGTTCCTGAGATTAGCGCGTTCAAACAAACAAACTCTTCAGTTTTATAATATTAGTATAGATTATATTATTATTCGCTACACTACACATTATTATTCCATATTGTATTCCCAGACACGTGTAGGCATCGTCTACACGTGGTGTCTTCTCTTGGCAGTTGTTCAGCAATCACCGAATCTCTATCGCTTTTACATTTATCATTACGCTTGTTTTTCTCGAAAGGATACGCAGAGGATTACATTTAGCTGAATTACTGACGTCTAAAAGATGGCAATTAGGTATAATATCATTTTCCGAAATACACCGCCTGCATCCTACCTAAAATAATAATGCGACCGTGTTTGTTTGTTTGTTACGCTTTCACGCCTTAACTACTCGACCGATCATCATGAAATTTTGCATACACGTTGCCAGGGGAACAGAAAAGGACATAGAGTACCTTTCAGGTTATAGGCTATGTAACATCACGCTACGACCCACGCGGGCGGTGCAGTAACCATAAACGCGGGTGAAACCGCGGGAACATCTAGTAATAAATAGGATTAAATTAATTTTTAGTTAGTAGATACTAGGGCGCCGAAGCTTAATACCACAATGTTCAAATACCAAATTCGCAAATTACCAGACTCTCCATATACCAGACTAGATGTGCCCGCGGTTTCACCCGCGTTTACGATTACTGCGCCGCCCCCGTGGGTCGTAACGTGATGCTATATAGCCTATAGCCTTCCTCGATAAATGAGCTATCCAACACTAAAAGAATTCGGACCAGTAGTTCCTGAGATTTCAAACAAACAAACTGTTCAGCTTTATAATATTAGTATAGAATATTCAAAATACGAGAAACGCAAAATAACAGATATTGTACAGTTGAAAACAAATTTTAATTGAAAAAAAGAAACCACAAATACTTTTGGTTATAATAGCGTCAATTTGTAAATAAAAATTTATTTTTTAAAACATAGTTATAGCGGTATCCGTCACAGAGTAAATCAGGCTTGCCCTTATTGCTTTTTATAAACTTTAAATTTCATTCATTAGGTAGTCATTTTTATAATAATTAGCAGAATACTTATTTAATAAATAAACTGACGAACAAAAAATTTAGGCCACCCCTATTTTTGCGATTTATTTTCCGTTTAAAAACTACATTAAAATATAAGTACTATTTGAACATTGAAATTAAACTACTATATACGGATTTTATCGCGTTGTTTATTTGACACTTTATTACAAAATTTTGAAAACTGTTACACTACTATTACTATTAAAGTTTACTCATTTTTAAGCTAAGTAAATTATTGAAACTATTAAAACTATTTATACTATTACTATACTATTATACTATTTATATTTGTGTTTACACTTTCCCCGACGTTCGGTTGCTTTTCAGCAGCCATGGTACTACTATCTGAACGTTAATTTGCAATCTAAGTTGATAAAATTATCATATGTAATTGTGTCATATGCCACATAACCTGTTTTGTTAGGTACCCACTTTATAGAGTTCGAAAATCTCTTATACAATAGCTTTGTCCGTCCGTCTGTCTGTTATACAACTCAAGAACCGTAAGAGCTAGAGACTCGCGGTCAACGCCATTCGACTCAGCATAGTCGATATACCCCCGAAATGACTATGACCTTTGACTTCTGACCTCAATCTGACCTTTGCATATATTGGTTTTCGAACTCTAAGATTTATGGCAATTCATTGCCGTTTCTCACTTGTTTATGCTTTTATGTTAAATGCCCTGCATTTGTCAAGGGTACATAAAAGGTCGCAGGGTACCTGGTCTCGTAGATATGTATCCACGAGACCAACTACTCTGACGTCATATTATTATGTAAAAAAGAGATACCTGCCAAAAAAAAATTGTTTTACTGATTCCAAATATGTAAAGATCTTAATTTCGAAAAAATCTGTTAGATACGTCTTTTTTCCTTATGACGGCAGTACTGCCGACGATCCGTTTGTTAAAGCTGCCCACATTTCTTCTTAGATAATACAAAATGGTGAGGATATTTTTGTCTTTACGACAAACGTCACTGATGGGCGTGAGCTTAAATACATGATTAAAATACATAACGTCAATGTTTACGTTGGTTCGTAATATGCATTTGTTTACTCTTGAACTGTGACGCAAAAGAACTGGCGTTCTGGACATATAGCAAGAAACATGCAGAAGATTAATTACGCCTTATTTTCAGAGGGTGATTATTTGTTGAAACAGCTAACGTTTTCATTTATTGATTACAATTATTTACATGTAAAAAAGCAATAATAATATACAACTTGACTAATATTAACAAACTATTACTATATAAGTAAAACAAAATGCAATGGTACAAAATATAGGTGGTGTTTTTTAAAATCCCAGCTAAGTATATAATACTAGCTTTTGCGTGCGGCTTCGCCCGCGTGGAACCTACATCAATAAAAAGTAGCCTATGTCCTTACCCAGGTTTTAAACTATATCTGTACCAAATTTCATCTAAATCAGTTGAGTGGCCCTGAAAAGGTAACAGACAGACAGACAGACAGACAGACAGACAGATAGAAAGACTGAGTTACTTTGGAATTTATAATATTAGTAAGGAAGTAAGGATTATAAATGTGAATGTGAGTTTGTTCGTTTGTTACGCATTCACGCCTTAACTACTCGACCGATCATCATGAAACTTCGCAAACACGTTGTCAGGGAACAGAAAAGGACATCATCATCATCATCATCATCAGGCTATAATAGTCCACTGCTGGACATAGCCCTCCCCCAAAGAGCGCCATAGCGCCCTTTCTTCAGCAAAAGACATAAAAGAAAGAAAAGGACATAGAGTACCTTTAATTCTGAAAATAGTAGGTACTGTTTCTAATCTAACTTTCATTTACACGAGCGCAGAATCTAGTCGATGATCAACTATTTTAATGAAAGTATTGCTTCTATGTTTTTCTTACTTCGACAGAGTTTCAATAAAATTAATGAAAATAGGTACTGCGTCCATGTTTTTTTTTACTTTGCCAAGTTTCAGAGTCGTGTAGTAATAGTAATATTGACGCCATTCGTACAATCTAACAATTTAAATGAAGCTATAAACGATGTTGTCACGCTATACCAGATCTACAGACCACGTAAACAACATAATTCATGACGTAAATATAATTATTGTAACCTGTAACTACGGTATTACGGTTTCAGTGGTCAGTATCATACGATACTACCTGTCCCATAAAAACAGTAAATTTTCCGAGATGAAGGGTACTCTATATCCTTTTTTGTACCCCTACAAAGTGTAAGCTAAATTTCATGAAGATCGGTCAAGCAGATAGGCTGTGAAAAACGTAACGAACAAACAAAGTCGCATTCGCATCTTAACTAATACTAGTTTTCACCCGCGGCTTCGCTCGCGTAAATGTAGGTTAGGTTAGGTTTGCAACAGTTTTTTTTCTGGATGAAAGGTACCCTATGTCCTATTCTGTACCCCTGACAACGTGTATGCAAAATTTCATCTTGATCGGTTGAGTATTTAAGGCGTGAAAGCGTAACAAACAAACAAACAAAGAAACTCATTTTCGCATTTATAATACTAGCTTTTGCGCGCGGCTCCGCCCGCGTGGTACCTACATCAATTAAAAGTAGCCTATGTCCTTTCCCAGGTTTTAAACTATATCTGTACCAAATTTCATCTAAATCGGTTGAGTGGTTTAGCCGTGAAAAGGTAACAGACAGACAGACAGATAGACAGAGTTACTTTCGAATTTATATTATACAGGGTGTGTCGTAAATAGTGGTCCAGAGTAAAGGAGTCGATACACTGTATTCTTATGTATCACATACCGAAATTTTAACCATTTTTTTTATGCCCCTAAAGTCATATGATTTGCTGAAGATGAGTATTGAAATTGGAAACAGATTAATTTCTTTAAGTACCTTTGATTTTAAAACATAAAAAAGGGTTTGGATATGATAGTACACATATTCAAGAGTAATAATAAAAAAACAGAATTAAAATATATTGATATTTGTTGAAATGACAGCCAAATTCGTGAAGCAAGGTGCAGAAATTTTAAAAAAGAATTTTTATTTTTTGTTAGGAGACCCTTAACTGAAAATGCTTAAAATTTCGGTATGCGATACATAAGAATACAGTGTATCGACTCCTTTACTCTGGACCACTATTTACGACACACCCTGTATAAGTAAGGAAGTAAGGATTATAAATGCGAATGTAAGTTTGTTACACTTTCGGCTCAACCGATCATCATGAAATTTTGCATACACGTTGTCAGTGGTATAAAAAGGACATAGGGTTACCTTTTACCCAGAAAAAAGTAGGTACTGTTACTGACATTTTTTTTTTAACGTGGTCGTAATGCTTTCATGCACCGTCCGCGCCCGGGCAGGTCGCGGGTGTGTGGGACTCGAGCCAGAGGCCGGCCCCATACCCACTAAACCCCTGACGACATTCCTCAATTACCGGTGTCGGTGCCACGGGATTCACGCTAGCATTCACCGCGACACCGACAGGTCTTGGCCCGCCACGTGACTAGGCGGGCCCCTGCTGTTTGGGGGAGGACTAGATGGTACAGGTACAGCCTTACCCTCCATTGAGGGGGGCGCGCGGGGCGCTTACGCCCCTCCCTCGGGCCTGTGCTGCTCGGGCGGCAGACTGCCCAAGTCCACCTCCTGCAGGCCGCCCCCTAGGGTGGCTGGAAGTCCGCGAACAAGGTACGGTTACTGACCTAACCTAACCTACATTTACGTGAACGAAGTTGCGGGCTAAATCTTGTTTATAATATTAATTACTTAGGATTGTTTCAGCGCTTGGTTCGTTCAGATATATAATAATGTTCTCCACACAAATTTCGGTCATGGCAGTCAATCTAAAGGAGACTGGCCATCTGCATAGGAGATATTATAGTGCACAAGTGTGTGCGCAAAAACAAGTGCACTCTGTTTCCTAACTCTCAAAAACCAATCTATACTAATATTATAAAGCTGAAGAGTTTGTTTGTTTGGTTGAACGCGCTAATCTCAGGAACTACTAGTTCGAATTTAAAAATTATTTTAGTGTTGGATAGGCCATTTATCGAGGAAGGCTATATAACATAGCTATATAACATCACGCTATGACCCATGGGAGCGGCGCAGCAATCATGCACGCGGGCGAAACCGCGGGCACAGCTAGTGGGACTATATAAGACCGGAGAGCGATCAGGCGCAGGACCAACGTATGACATGTTTTCTAAGGTTCGTGTAACACTGCAAACTTCCTAGCTCTGGGCTGCTCTTAAGATTTCTCAGCAGGAAAACCTAAAAACGGTAAAGCAAATCGTCGCGAACACGTTCTCGAAGATACGTGAAGTCTGCCAACCCGCATTGGGCTAGCGTGGTGAACTATGGCCTAACACTCACACTAAGAAGACACAAGAGGCCCATGCCCAGCAGTGGGACAGTTTATTTGGGTACGTATTACAATACTGAAATTTCATAATACCTATGACTGAAATACCGACATCCAAAACAACGAAATTCAAAATACCGAAAGTTTTAAATACCGATAGCCGTTATATCCGAAAGGATGAAACCCCGAATGGACGAAATACTTCAGCCGTAGCGTTTGTTACAACATTTAATAAACTGGCTGGCTAATGCTTAGGCCATCCGTACGATTCCGACTCGGAAGCGGTAGGTTGTGTTAGGTTCTCTTTTGTAAACCCATCCAGAAATAGGAGCCCCGCTTCGCGGGGCTCCGTCCAAAACTCTCATTAGTTCATTAATTCTCAGGATTTTAAACTTCGGGATATGGATCTTCGGGATTTTAACCTTTCGGGCAAATGAACTTTCGGGATTTAAAACTTTTGGCCAAACAATCATCCGGCGTTTAATTTTTTGGGATTTCTTCCCTAGGTATTTTAGAATACGGTCTTTTAAATTTCGGTATTGTAATACGTAGCCGTTTATTTACAGGGCTGATATTATTATTACTTTATATATATATTATACAAGGTTTTGTCCGCGGCTTCGCTTGCGTACATATATCTAGGTTAGATTAGCAACAGTACTTTTTTCTAAGATCGGTCGAGTAGTTAAGGCATGAAAGCGTAACAAACAAACCCATGAATGCATTTATAATATTAGTTAGGCTATTAAAACTATTATCATTTTGACACAACTGCATTTAATATTTTATCTTCTGTCATATATCTGCACAGTGACCGTTCGTCCTACGACATCGGAAGTCTAATAAGACTCATACTTGGGCTTCTGCCAACCCTACATATAGTTATGTCTAAATGTTTTGCGTCTTATGCGATCTGTGTATGAACTGTCTCAAAGTCAATGTTATACAAGAAGTGATGCATTGAGGAGTGAGGAGTAGTACTAATGGCATCCTAAAGGTCATTTCGGAAAAGTATGACTCCGACATAATAAAGAAGTTCATTAGAGTCTTCATTTATTTAATTTATTAATTCAATAACAATTTTAACATTGTGTGTGAATATCTTGGTTAAGTAGTTTCTTGATCTGTTTTAAATATGTACTAACATAGCGTAAGACACATTGTTACTAACATTATGGACTCTGTCTCAATAAATAAATATATTACTTATTATTATTACTGGAATCCATTTTTTTTTCAAAGACTTCGCTCGTTCTAGTTATAAATCCTGTGTCGCAGGTGACCTTACAAACATTCAAACAACGGACACGAAGAACACCCAGACTCGGAACACACATAATTATTTGTCCCGTGTCGAATTTGATTTAATTTTACAATTTAATTTAATTTTACAATTTGATTTAATTTTACAATTTGATTTAATTTTACAATTTGATTTAATTTTACAATTTGATTTAATTTTACAATTTGATTTAATTTTACAATTTGATTTAATTTTACAATTTGATTTAATTTTAGAATTTGATTTAATTTTACAATTTGATTTAATTTTACAATTTGATTTAATTTTACAATTTTTCCGACGTATCGGTTGCTTTTCAACAGAAATGTTCACGTGGAGACTAAGATGTTGGTTGTCTCAATGTACAGACAGAACACTGAGACTCCTACAATCTTTAGTCTCCCCGTTTATAATAAATTAAATAGCTTAAATAGAAGTAAACTGTAACTAGTAAAAGTATTTAACAATAGTAGTTTAAAGTTTCAAAATTATGTAATAATAGTGTTTTATAAATAACTAGATGTTCCCGCGGTTTCACCCGCGTTTAACGTTACTGCGCCGCCCCCGTGGGTCGTTGCGTGATGTTATATAGCCTACAGACTTCCTCGATAAATAGGCTATCCAACACTAAAATAATTTTACAAATCAAACCAGTAGTTCCTGAAATTAGCGCGTTCAAACAAACAAACAAACAAACTCTTCAGCTTTATAAAATTAGTATACATAAACAACGCGATAAAATCCGTATAAAGTTGTTTAATTTCAATGTATAACATTCGCGTAAACATAAGACAAAATTATTAATTACTTAATTAATTACATTTAAAACCTTCAAAATATGACACTTGTTTGCGCGACACGCTTTTAACACATATGATAACTTTTATCCCGAGTATACAATATTTTGCCCGCGGCTTCGCTCGCGTAAATGTAGGTTAGGTTAGTAACAGTACTTTTTCCTGGATCAAAAGTACCCTACGTCCTTTTCTGTACCCTTGACAACATGTATGCGAAATTTCATAATTATCGGTCGAGTAGTTTAGTAGAAAGCGAAACAAACATTCGCATTTATAATATTTTTCTTTTCTTTTTCTTTATAAAAGACAACTCTCGCACTTGGAATAATACCTGTGTCGTGCGTGACTTTACAAACATTCAAACATTCAAATTCTGCTCGTTTGGCCCCTAATCCATAAAAAAAGAAAAAAAAAAAACACAACGGGCACGAAGAACACCCAGACTCGGAACAACCATTTATGGACCACACAAAGTTTTGTTGCAGGTATATAATATTAGTTAGGATGTGGGTCCTAAAACCACAGCTGGTGAATTATGTTTAATAGACCTCTGCTTACCCCTTCAGGGATATAGCCGTGAGTCTATGTCGCACTCTTCATAAAATAGAGACATAAATTTGTTTTTTTTTTACAACTGATGTGGCAAATTAACATACGGCCCACCTGCTGGTATGTGGTCACCGTAGCCTATGGACACCTGCAACACCAGAGGCATCACTTGCGAGTTGCCGACCCTTTAGGAAAGGAAGTGGGAAGGGGAAGGAGCGGAGAGGGGGAAGGAGGGTGATTGGGCCTCCGGCACACTCACTCACCGAATGAAACACAACAGTAAGAATACTGCTATTAAGTCGAACTTTAGTACTAACTGCTGACCTGCGTAACTTCGTCTGCTTCATATAAGAGAATTTTGCCCGCTTTTGCAACATTTTTCATTGATGCGCCGCTCCTATTGTTCGTAGCGTAATGTTATATAGCCTTCCTGGATAAATATATCCAACACTAAAAGATTTTTTAATTCGAACCAGTAGTTCCTGAGATTAGCACGTTCAGCCAAACAACCGAACAAACTCTAGTTTTTAAATTATAGATTTGAACTCTAATAATTTATAAACTAGAGTTCAAATCTTCCAAATTTCGAGTTACGTCTCTGTTTTCTTAGGAGAACGATATATGTAAAAATATGAACCTCAAATTCATGTCGATAACCGTTGATCAAACAAGGTTATTATATTCCAATTGGTTAAAAACAGATACGCGATATGGTCAGTATAGAGATAAGCGGCGCGTGGATAAAGTATATGATAGAATATTAATTATAGAAACTGTTACTGAATGAATGTCTTACGAGACGATACCAGATAATGACCACAATATACCTACGGATAAAATGTCACCGTGTAAGCTTAATGATAAATACGTTCAGTGCCTAGAACTCAGCCTGAACAAAAAGTCGTGTGACCACAACTCGCATCCGAATCGAGTGATATGTATTTTAACTCGGATGCTGGGCATGGCGACGAGTCAACAATAGCTACGTACAAACACGGCCCGGTTGCGACTTCTGGCCCAATAACGTTTTTTAGTTCTCATAGCAGCGGTAGTGAAAGTGTCTGCTGTGCAAGAGGTCTTGGGTTCGAATCCCGGGTCGGGCCAACAAAAAGTTATTGGGTTTTTCTGTTAAAACATCTCAATAGCAGCCCGGAGTTAGGAAGTTGGCAGTGTTAAACATTCCCGTGCCTCGAAAAGCACGTAAAGCCGTTGGTCCTGCGCCTGATCTCTCTCCGGTCGTGTCGGATTATCCGTCCCATCGGATCATGAGAGTTAAGGAACAGAGAGTGCACTTGTGTTTGCTCACACACTTGTGGACTATAATATCTCCTGCGCAGATGGCCAGTCTCCGTTAAGACTGGCCGCCGTGACCGAAATTTGGTCTGGAGGACACATAATATCAGCCCTGTAAACAGGGTTAAAAGAAATTACTATACTCCGTAAAATATAGTTTGGTTCTTGTGACACTTGCCGAGAGCTAAGACGATGTTGACCATATTCGAATATAAATTAATTTAAATTATTGATTACTGTTATTACTCTCATTGACGTTTGTATAATAATTGTAATTTTATATACTCTAATGAATCAGTCTGTATGTTTGTTCCAGCTAATCCCTGAAACGGCTGGACCGATTTTGACGAAACTTTCACTGGCATATAGCTGATGTTTGTTATAAGGACTAACTTAGGCTACGTTTATTTAAAAAAAAACCTTGTGAACTGAACAAACTGTTGTTTATTATTTCCACGCCAACGAACTTGCGCGTAACAGCTAGTTACGAATAAAACGTTCTATCGAAATTTATGCTGTGATAGATGTTAGTTTAATATTAATAATCAGTAGCAGCGATATCCTAGTGAGAGTGCGTTGGATTGCCACGCAGAGGTCTCGAGTTCAATCCCAAGTCGCGCTTCTCTGACTTTTTGAAGCTTTTTGGCCAGTTCAAATCTCCAAAACGGGAGATCATTTGCCTCGGAAATTGTTTTTTTTTTTTATTGCCATTGGTGGCAGACGAGCAAGTGGCCCACCTGATGGAAAGTGGTAACCGCTGCTCATAGACTTCAGCAATGTCAGGACACAGCAAAGCCGCTGCCTACCGTGAAAGAAGAACTCTCTTTAAACCTCGTTTGAAGAAGGACAGTGTCTAAAAATTTCCATCGTTGCCCGAGCTGTGTGAGCAGTAGCTCCATCCTGCTGAAACCAACAATGCTCAAGACCCACTTCAGCAATTTGTAGCAAAAACTCGTTTAACATGTGTTACGGTTAGGGTGGTGCCATCGGCGTCCTCAAAAAATAAGGACCAATTACTTTTTCACTGCAAATGCCACACCAAACAGTCAGTTTAAGGGGATGCAATTGCTCTTGATGCATTTCATGTGGGTTCTCTGTGCGCCAATTGTTCGAGTACAGGGTACTCGACGACGAGGAAAAACCACGACGTAATTCACGCTGCGTTAAAACAACAAACCGAAAATTGTTCGAATAAGCAGTAACAATAATTCCATTTTCTTCAGGTGTGTATCGCTCCATGGCTTATTGTTAATTAATTATTTATCTGTCTACAACATAGATGCCAAAGTACGATGAAATTTGATGCCATTTGCAAAAATTAGGGCACATTCACATCATGGCAGTACTTTTGCGCCACCTTGTACATATTATGTACTCGTATCTAACTATAGATATGCGTATATCTATAAAGCAAAGAGCAAGGGCGGCGTATGTTTTCAAATGATTTAATTCAGTTTCAATGTTTTATAATCATATATAGACTTAAGTCTGTTACCAGAAAAGGTAAGCAGAGACTACGAATAGCGACGCACAATTGCAGATCTTAAATCCTAATCCTAATCCTAATCCTAAGTAATATTATAAAAGCGAAAATGAGTTTGTTTGTTTGTTACCTTTTCGCGCCTAAACCACTGAACCGATCATCCTGAAATTTTGCATATACGTTGTCAGGTGTACAGAAACGGACATAGGCTACCTTTCGTCCCGAAAAAAAATACTGTTCCCGAGAAAAACAACAATAACGTTCTTATGATAATAGATGGCGCCACGTGTCTTTCGAATCATGATTGAATTATATTATTACAACCCGAATTGATTGTCAAATCCTAAATTAACGCGAGCGAAGCCGCGGGCAAAAGCTATTAATATTATAAATGCAGAAAGTATTATTTTAATATATTGACAGCGTGTGCGTGCAAGGTAGAGCGGGATAGTATTCGAACATTTTATAGCGTATGGGGATCGAACCGACAACACTTAGCGCACTAGCAGTGGCGAGGTGACCACTTAAACCACTGCGCTACCTGTCAACTGTAACATTTCTATACGGAAGCCTACCTCATAAAATATCACGTTCCAAGATGGAAACAAATTGTTTATAAAATTGTTGTAATACACTTGAACTTGCGGTTTTATCTGTCACAGATAAGATAAAGGCATTAATAACATAGTTTGCTTGTCAGCCGTACTATTTTTATTATCTGTACACGTTTATTCGAGAGCGCGAGTAACAGTGGTGCCATGTATATATTGTTAACGCATGTACCTGAATGATTGTACGCTGATGGACATTACAAGCGCACTTTTAATATACTCAGATAAAAGCGATAGCCTAGTGGGATACCGTTGGACTGCTACGCAGAGATTTCGAGTTGGATCCCAAGCGTCAGCACATATTTTTACTCGACTATTTTTCGGAATCAGCAATGTATTATGTCATTAAGCATACCTTTGAGATTGTATCTATAAATAGAAATTGTAATAGTTAAGTAGGTACTGTAATAATGTTTTAATTTTTAAATTAGGGTGTATATGTAGCGACTACATTATTACACGTATTCCGATAAAGCACATCTTAAGATAAGTTAAAAATGCACACGCATGCAAATGTATACACGCGCCACACTAGTATATAAGCTTTACTTTTACTGAAATTAAATAGACTATAACACCATCTGAGTCTCGTTATACCTATTGCCAAAACATAGGCAAAGCGCGCATCTCTGACTTTTCGAAGTAATGTGCGTATTAAATAGTTAATTATCGCTCGCTTTAACGGTGAATGTAACTATCGTGAGGAAACCTGTATGTCTGAGAGTTCTACATAATGGTCTCGAAGATATGTGAAGTCTGCTAACGCGCACTGGGCCAGCGTGGTGGACTAACCTAATCCTACTCACGCTGAGAAGAGGCCCGTAACCAGCAGTAGGACAGTTTAATACAGGGCTGATATTATTAAGACAGTGAACTGAAATAAAAGACGGAAGTACTCTCAGCGCTAGAAAATGGCACCACGGAATCTACACAAAGTGGGCGGAGCTTAATAAAACTAAGCCGTGTCGCTATAGTAACGTATAATTTTTATCAATGGGTTTGAATTCTTGACACATCCTCGCCCCATTACTAGTAACGTCCATTGTTGAGTAGTAGAGTTGAGTAAGTAGTTGTGGCGTCAATAACTGTGGCTAGTATGAAAGCACTGCTTCCATATTTTATTGACGTCATCTAAATAATATACATAAAATTGAGTCTTACAACTGACTCAAATAACTTCACTGAATTGAGATTTATGTATATGTATACTTTAATATTGTGTAGAACTGTAGACCTTACTCTTCTCCCTAGCCTTTATTATTCCCAAGTCACTTGGGGTCGGCTTTCTAGTCTAACCGGATTTGACTGGATATCAGTTTTTACACGGAGCGACTGCCATCTGACCTCCGCAACCTAAAGGCTAACGATACCCTAAGGCTAGACCAGTGTCAGGATATTAGAGGGTACTGACTTCCCAATAACGACTGCCATAGATGTTCATGGCAGCCTGGACCGACGGCTTAACGTGCTCTCCGAGGCACGGAGCAGGCGATAATTCTCAATCAATACGCACATAATTTCGAAAAGTCATATAACTTCCGAAAGTCAGAGGTGCGCGACGTGGGTTCGAAGCCGAGACCTTCTGCATTGCAGTCCTTTGGTCTCCCCACTGAGATATCGTTACTATACTGTAGACCTAACTAAAGTACACATATACATACATACTAACAACAGTTTATTAGTGACATACGAGTACCTATTAAAGGTTTAAATAAAATGTATAAAATAATTTTCATAATTGTATTAGAAAAAATATGAGTTATCGTAATAAGTATTCATCCCAAACGGACGCAGAAGATGACTTAATTGTAAATTGTCCCGAGGCATCGTACCTGTGCAATTTACCGCACGCGAGCTACCGTATAATCGGCGGGAATCTTCCTATATTATCGGGATTGACTGCGTTTTAGAAAATTAATGCATATGTGGTCTCATTCGCCTCTTTTAATATTGCTGATGATGAAATCGGCACTATGTACTTATATTTTAGTCGAGAGGGAAAACAACGGTTACAGCGACAAAAATACACCACACCATATTGCGAGATACCAGTAAACACAGATTTATGTCTATGTGATATTCTGGCTATCTTAGTGACGTAGCGCTACTAAATTTGATTTCGTAGGTGCTTGTTCTCTTTACTAAGTTAATCTAATATATAATATACTAGGTTTTGCGCGCGGCTCCGCCCGCGTGGTACCTACATCAATATTTAAAAAGTAGCCTATGTCCTTCCCCAGGTTTTAAACTATATCTGTGCAAAATTTCATCTAAATCGGTTGAGTGGTTTAGCCGTGAAAAAGTAACAGACAGACAGAGTTACTTTCGAATTTATAATATTAGTAAGGAAGTAAGGACTAGTAAGGATAATAATAATGTCCTCCAGACCGAATTTCGGTCACGACGGCCAGTCTTAACGGAGACTGGCCATTTGTGCAGGAGATATTATAGTGCACAGGTATGTGCGCAAACTCAAGTGCACTCTCAGTTCCCTAACCCTCATGTTCCGATGGGACGGATAATCTGACACGACCGGAGAGAGATCAGGCGCAGGTCCAACGGCTTTACGTGCTTTGCGAGGGTGTCTATCACTGCCAACTTCCTAACTCCAGTCTCGTATTGAGATTTCTTAACAGGAAAACCCAATAACTTTTCGTTGGCCCGACCCGGGATTCGATCCTAAGACCTCATGCACAGCCGTCGCAGACACTACCGCTGCGCCACGAAGGCAGTTGTATAATATATGACAAAATTTCACGATGATCGGTCGAGAAGTTAAGGCGTGAAAGCGTAACAAACAAATAATCTACTCACATTAACTTTTAATAAAATTATTGGGAAGAGAGGGACTGTCCACCTTTTTCTATTAGAGTTCTTCTCTTCCTAATAATTCTATTACTATGGATTTCCACCAAGTGACGCTGAATGCAATTCAATATACCTACTTATTTAACTTTTAATAATAAACATCACAAGATACAATTTTAAATCAATCTCATTCCATGATCACGACGTAACAGAGAGAGATAATGATCTTTCACGCAGCTACGCACACGCGTGCGAGCATGCGTGTGCGCACAACAGCGTATGTGTATGCCGAGATTGCCGACGTGATGTCAATGTGTGCGCGCGTGTGAGAATACATGAGGTTTGTTTATTGTTTGACGTAGGTATTTTTTCCTTTTGAGAGCTTCCGCTGCGTGCGCTGCGTAAACAGTTAAAGTTTCGCAAAAATCATGTATGACAGAATTGTTCCCCTCTAAAAGTTCTAAAAAAAAGTCCGCGACAGCATATGTCTATCTTTTAAGGTTGGCTCACTATAACCATTTTTATGCTAACCAAATTTGTTCTAAAATAATGCAGTAGTTGCGAAGGTATTATTATAAACATGATATTAATCCTTATCCAAATAAATACGTTATTTATCACAAGTATTTAATTTAAAACAAAATTGCCCTTTACATCATTCGATTTCAATGAATATCTTAGGAGATATCGCAGTTTTAAAATAACATTGCAGCAAAATAATTACCCATTACAGACATAGTACAAACGATGTTTCTCCTGGTTTATTCTGCGTGATTACTACTGGTTCGATTTGAAAAATTCTTTTAGTGTTCGATAGCCTATTTATCGAAGAAGGCTATAGGCTATATAACATCACGCTACGACCCACGGGGGCGGCGCAGTAACGATAGACGCGGGTGAAACCGTGGGAACATCTAGTATCATAATAATTATAAACTTTATTTTCCAAAAATAATAGTACAGTCTGTTACAATATTTAAAACTGAAGTCCTAGCTAGGCTACTAAGTAGCCTGTGTTAAGGACGTTCAGCCCATAGATCCCACAGTATAAGGATTTGGTGACTGTTAGCGTTATAAAAAGTTAAATCTATATATTAAATTCTAATTAATAGCTATGGTTATTGGAACATGACTATGTGTGTGTATGTGTGTGCGCGTGTGCGTGCGTGTGCGTGCGTGTGCGTGCGTGCGTGCGTGCGTGCGTGCATGCGTGTGCGTGCGTGCGTGTGCGTGCGTGCGTGCGTGTGCGTGCGTGTGTGTGTGTGCGCGTGTTTGTATATTAATCGTGTGTCGGTAATGTGAGAAAGTGTTTAGCATCTTCATAGCCTTTTTTTGAGATGTATTGATTATCAAGTAATTAGCAATTAGCTGTTTTAGTTATGGGCACTTACATCCATCTGTATAAAGCTTTGGTTAGATATCATTTAGAATATGCTGTATTGATATGGAATCAACTCTACCAAAATTACAAAGTTAGCATAGAAAGAGTATAACGGAAGTTCATAAAAACAGCTCAATATCGTTACCACCACCATAATAATATAAACATGAACATCCCCAGTAGGTCCCATAACATTAATATTAATCTGCCAAACTCAGAATCAAGACGTCTTTTTCTTGGGAATATGATCTTATACGACTTATGCAATACCAGATTCCACTGCCCTGAACTAACTAATAAGCTGTGCTACATTGTAACAAGTACTGTATTCAGAGGAGAGGTGCGGTCGCATCCACTTTTTGCCGTATTCTTTAGTCACACTAATGCCGGCCTCTGTGCACCTCTTCGTCATATCAGTGATTATTACAAGACTAATTTCATAGATGTCGATATGTTTACTTTGTCGCATAGCAAATTTAGGCATTTAATATTACAAACATTAACTTAGATAATAAAAATAATTTATAATGTAACTAATATTATAATAATTTATCTGATGATAACAGATAAGACTCTTATAAAATTCTATTGCTGAACATATCAATTTTACTTATTAATGAGAAAATATAAATTACCTTTTAACAATAGAATTAAGTAACATAGACGAAAATATAGCTCTAATAACAAAAAAAAATTTGTCTTTATCAATCTTAGTTTATAGAATATTTTATATTATATATATAAAATATTCGCAATGAATTATAGGAGTATATTTTATTTAGTTTATATTCACGTAGTTATTTCTCTGGGGTCTTACACATAAGTACTTATTTTCTTAAAACCGTCATGACTACTTGATAAAATTGTTTTACTATTCCGTGTTCGTTGTAACAAATCGCGGAAAAATAATAATAGGCCTTTTTTTCTATGCGACTATCAACAAAGATACCATCAAAACGTACTATTTATAACCACGCCGATCGGCAGGATTCAAACTACGTGTATAAGAAAATAAAAAGTAATAAATACTTACTGGTTTAAAAAAAAGTTACAGCGGTGCGCCGAAAGCGGAAACCAACACTTTTATCACTTAAAATCACACTGAAAACTTATTTTATTGATACTGGGTTCACAGTTTTATAATCAGCGAAGTTATTTACGACGATATATCCGCATAATACATGTCTGCGCGGGTAGGAAATTCAAATGAAAATAATTTTTGTAGGTTACAAAACGTCAAACTCGCTCGCTTTGAAGGTCACCTTGAACTGACAGTCTGTGTTGTCAGTACATAAATTATGTGATAATTGTAAAATTATCCGGTTGTGTTCTTCAATGCAGTCTGTAACAATTTATACAATTCGTAACATCAATTAATTGAATTTTATATAATCGAACACTTAACTAAGTATATAACGGTATATGTGTGTAAGGGATGGGTAGAACAGGATAGGGTTATGCATATATAAGAAAATGTATATACTTAGATTTATTTTATTTAGATGAGCATTTAGATAAAAGGTTAATAATGATAACAAATTTTCCATATACTGTAGTTTCGGGCTACAAAAAATTATATAAAACAAAAAGCACAAGACACATTTCACCATATTACAAATGACATTTAAATTTTAGATGAGTACAATTTGTTGAATTAAAAATTATGTTTACCTTATTAATGCTTACACAAATCGACTTGTGACCGCGGCCGCCAATAACCGTTGCGAATTATAGCTATAGAATAGAAATATATTACTATATTCATTCATTACATTCCATCCTGCATTAGCGATATGCAATAGGTACATGAAAAAGGACATTTTATTACTTGGAAATTTGCGGATCTCACACCTGAATGTTGATTGATTTGATTTTACTAAATGTTATTTATTTTATTCATAATAGAATATCCCAAACTTTTGATTTAAGTTTGATGATGGCAAGATTGATATGGGTCGTAGAATCATAATTTTGAAAATGTATTTTACGGCTAAAGGCGGCTGTACACATTGGGCCAAGGTAGTGAGCCAGCGTGTTGGGCCAACGTGTAGAGATCTACTTGGCGGTATGTTGATACCGCCGTATACAACAATGATGCTGTTTTTGAAGTGAAACTTCTGTATAGACGGGGGATATTAGGATTTTTCTGTCACGAAAAAGCGTTACGGCCGCGTGGAACAGGTAGACGATATATATCGCTTGGTGAGAGGCGGCAATCAACACTTGTCCGTTGAAATTTCACTTCTACTATGTGTCCCAACACACATTTCGATTATTCTTCGGTCTTCCTCATTGTTTTAAAACACGACCGTGCGTTATCGAAATTTCGGCATTAATATTGGTATTTGCGTATAAGTTACTAGGTACGTAATTAATTCCAATATTTCTCAAAATTCTAAATATTATACTTTGCTTGAATATATTAGAATATTTAAACAACGATCACTACCCTACATTCTATACATTAAATAGAAACAGTAACTTTCGTTCGTACCTGGTGTTTGTAGCACAGCGAGTCCTTTTCTTAAATGGTTGAAAACTTGAATGAAGACAAGCGTCCATGACCTGCCATAACCACATTATCTTAGGCGTCGGTCGTCAAATGCTTGTTTGCTCTATGATTGCACTAGTATAGATTACATGGTCTTCCTTATCTACAAACTTGAATCATGTAATAGGACAGGTTAAGCCCGCAAAACATCCTACAGTATCATGCCTTTATAGTGTAACGACTTCACACATAAAAATGTCAAGAGCTAGCGCTCTACAAAATTACACGCTTCGCCATACATTCCTAAATCACGCAATCGAAGTTTACACAGCGAATTACTATTTATATACAAGTTCCTGATATCAGTCGTCGTCGGGCCGTGGCCCGCCAGGCACGAACAAGCCAGCTAGCTAGTCGAAGTCCGGTCATCGTCCATATGTGTTGGAGGGACATCACACTATATTCCTCCCCGATACCTATGTTTTATACCATGGAAAGGCGATTTGCGAGTGTATCGTACATAATATCTTGCTTCTGCAAACTTTTGGCAGAGATACTCATTCACTTTTTACCCAAGATAGATAATAAAATATCCGCAACATTAAAATTTGATCCGTAGGGTACGGATTCTAGAGGATAGATAAACCAGGGTGACTGGAGAAGAACTAGGTATCAGAAAACCTAGGCGATATAACCTTGTGCTGTATTCCCAAGGTGAATACGGTTTCCAGTGCGTCTGTGTCTTATGAGCCTGTGGCGACTCCGCAAAGACGAAGAAGTTCCGCTTACATCTAACAGATGGCGCTACGTACAACAAGCGCTCAAATAACGTCATACTATTCTGCATCGCACAAGTGGAGTTTATAGCGACTAAGTATATACCTATACAAGTCCCGACATCAACCGTTGGGCCACAGCCCGCCAGGCACGATCAACCAGCCTGGTCGGAGGATCCTCACTTTGTGTTGGAGGGACATCAAACCCTGTTCCTCCACAAGATTGTGCCGTGCGCACCGTTTCTATTTATCACTACAAAGATCACTGCCTGTGGCTTCGCTCCCGTAAGTAGGTTAGATTAGTTACTTTTTCTGGATAAAAGGTATGTTCTTTTCTGTGCCCCTGACAATAGGCAGGTATGCGAAATTTCATGTTCATCGGTTGAGTAGTTAACAATCAACCAAACTCACATTTGTATTTTTCTTTTTAAAAAGACAACTCCCGCACTAGGAATATATCCTGTGTCGCGGAGGACTTTACGAACATTCAAACAACAGACACAAAGCACATGCAGACTTTGAACAACCATTTGTGGATCATACAAAGTTTTGTCCCGTGTGGGATCCTAACCCACAACACTTGGCGTAGTGGCAGTAGCGAGGCGAATGAGAATGTAACAACGAGCGGCCTTTAGCCGTGTAAGTTGTGCCACTAATGTAGTAAGGCTTTAGAAGCATTTAGGGTCAATTCCCACTGAAAGAGCAGCGGCCGGCAGCGCCTTTTTGAGGCAAAATATTAAAAAACATTTTGAATGTTATCTACGTGATTAAAAAGTTTATAGTTATTTGCAGGCTAAGGAGGGGTAGCGCGGCAGCGCGAGGCTGCACGAGCCTTCTAGCGACTAGTCAAAAGAGGCGCCGTGCGGCCGACCGCGGCGCAGCTAACTAACGTGCGGCCGACCGCGGCGCAGCTAACTAACGTGCGGCCGACCGCGGCGCAGCTAACTAACGTGCGGCCGACCGCGGCGCAGCTAACAGACTCGCGGCGGCGCACGCGCGACTCTTTCATGTCGGAATAAATTCGGAAGTCGGTGTCGTGTGTCTTGTTTTTTTATTTGCCAGCGACTTCCAAATTTATACTGACATTATTTCAACATTTATGGAGGCGATTTATTTCTTTTTAGTAAAATTTATTTACATACTACGACGGAGCATCTTAACACCGCGATTCAGAAAATGACGTCATATGCTCAACTCCGCGCTGCCTCTCGCGGCGCCGCATTGCCCCTTGCGGCGCCGCGCTGTCACTTGCTCTAACGGCCGCTGCTCTTTCAGTGGGAATTGACCCTTAATAGATGCTAAAGTTTACAATCAATTAACAATAATAGTATGTAGTCTTTTTGATTTTGTACATTGTTATAACATCGTTAAAAGAAAACATATGTGAAAATAGCATAAAGATTTGATGTAGAGTTATATATTTTAAATTTGATATTAGGGCATAGTGGTTTTGACCCTTCCACGCCTGCGTTTGATTCGGACTAGCTGTGCTCATGTGTCTATGTGTGTATCTCTTTAAACATAATTATGATGAAGCCTGTCGTCTATACCTTGGTAAATAAAATAAACTATATGGCAACATTAACGAATAAATAAAAAAGGTTAGCAATAAAACATATAAAAATAAACGTTTTTATTTAATCTTTTACATATTTACAATCAACAAGAATATTTAGAAATAGGTAGGTAATGATTCTTTAACACTGAGCCAAACTGTCGTGTAATGGTCGATGATTAGAATAATACCTTACGTACCCCACGCTAACGTACCCTTGGCCAGAAAGCTCATCACATCATCACATGATGTGATGACACTTATTACATTATTTATTAAAGGTTGCCAACATGTGGGTAATATCCCCAGTGTTTGGTAAACGTTTGCCATCATGTCATAGACAACCACTGAAACGCTTTTTCCACCTGAGGTAGTAAAGTTGCTTATGAATTGTCATAATATGCCTATTATGACAATTCATAGGCAACTTTTATAACAATAATATTGTTAACAATTTCTTAATCTAAACTGAGAGGCGGACTTCCATCAAATTCGTCAGCAAAATGATCAATGTTACTATCATTATTATCTATGGCATCAAAATTAATTTTCACAGGATTCACACTTTTCACATAAGTCCTATTTAAAAGAACGGGACTATTACTAACTTCACAGTCCATTTCTCCACACTTTTGGGGAGTATTATTTACGTTGGTAGCATTTATAGAACTGTCACTGTCATTAGCTTTTAGGTTAGAATTTTCGTTGAAACACTTTTGATTATTGTTCCGAGTAATAATATTGGAATTATTATTATTTGGTAGTAAAGGACTTTTATAAGAGCTAGTAGCTTGTTTAGATCTATTAATTATATGTAAGGGTGATAAAGGGGGCGGTTCACCATACATTTTTAACCTGGCTATTTTTTCATTGACTTTTCTTTTTCTTTTTAGGGCTTCTTCTGATAATTCGGTGTCCTGTTTGAAAGTAGACTCAAAGTCTAAGCCTGTAAGGTTGAAATTGTCATCTATTTTATTATTTCTTGCCAATGGAGAGTCTACGAAAATTTTGTTCTTAGACATATTAATCTCGCTATGATTCATAAATCTGTAGGGCGATACATTTTCATTATTATGTTTCAACAGTAAATAGTTATTCTTTACAACGATACATTCCTCACAAAATTTTCGCCTATCCAAGCCTGCTATTTTTTTATTTAGCTCTAGCAACAATTTTCTAGCGCATTCACTTTTAGGCGTTTGGGTAAAATATGACAGTTCTGTCACCCTATACTGGAGAATAGTCCTTCTAGTATTGCCAGCCCTTTTCTGTAGATTTACACACGTCACTGCCTGTCCCGTATCTAGGACATTTTGGAAGCCGAACTTTTTTAATCCTCCCCAGAAATTTGCACAGATTATATTTTTATCCGCGTCAGTTAAGTACACGTTTTGAAAAGTTTGTTTAGTCGAGTCAAATTGTTCTATTGATGGATCGATTAAAAAGATCAGGCCGACGGTATCGACTTCGTTATAGTCGGTAGACATAGTTGGGTTTTGGGCTAGATCTCTGATGGAATAACATTTACGCTGTAGTAAGTTTGTATAAGGCTGGAGTTTTTCAGGCGGCTTGTATTTGGATATACTGAAGATTGACTGTCTGCCCGCTGAAATTTGAATTTCAGAATACCTGAAAAATAGAAATTAAATATATTAAATATTTTGACCAATAGTAGGTGGTTAGGGTCCCATTTTCATTTTGTCTAGCGCGCCTAGTATTAGTTTATTTTTTCGATACATCTGCCGACTGCCGCACTTAATAACCGCAATAAATCCTGTAGCGCGAAGTATTTTACAAACATTCAAATAACGGACGCTATGAACACCCAGACTCTTAACAACCATTTGTGGATCGCACAAAGTTTTGTCCCGTGAGGGATTCGAACCGACAACACTCGGCAAGGCGACCACCTAAACCACTGCGCCATCGGTGCAGTCACTTGGGGTCGGGTTTCTAGTCTAACTGGACTTGACTGGATATCAGTTTTTACACGGAGCGACTGCCATCTGACCTCCGCAACCCGAAGGCTAACGATACCCTAAGGCTAGACCAGTGTCCGGATATTAGAGGGCACTGACTTCACAATAATGACTGCCATAGATGTTCATGGCAGCCAGGACCGACGGCTTAACGTGCTCTTCGAGGGACGGTCAAATGTATGTTTGTAATAAAAATAAATAATAACCTGACAGCCGTAGGCACCACATTCAACACGTCAATCCAAGCGCCCTCTCGCACTATTTCACGGATCCCATCGTTTGGCTTCCATATTGACATCATACCTGAGAAAATAAAAAAATAATATTTGAATTTACATAGAACGGATCATTTTTATCAGAGAAAAATAATTGATATATATTAGAGTACGGGATTATACACGATTGCATAGTGCATATAATTAATATTATATTAATATTATAATCTATACTAATATCATAAATAGAGATTTGATTTTTTGTTTGCAAGGGTTTAACTCAAAAACTATTCAACCGATTTAAAAAATTATTTCACCATTAGAATCCTATATTATAACAGAGTCACTTGGGCATTTTTTTACAAATACCCTAAACCTACTTTTACGCGAGTGAAGACGCGAGTACAATCTAGTTTTTCAATAAAATTAATTATTTTTTTAATCACTCTATTTTATCCTAAACTTATTGAATTATTTTAAGTTTTTAGTTTGGTTTTCTATTAAATAATGTTTATAAACAAATATTTATTTTTGTGATCCTGGACGCGATACTAGGACAAACATGAAATTATTGTATCGTCATCGGTCCTTGATAAGTATACAAAGTTTCAAGTTAACCCGATGTTTTTATGTGGGTGAAAATCGTATTCAAATGTTCCGTTACATGGATAGATACAGATCAAGCTAATAAAAGTGTGTTAAAAAGATGAAACAGAAAAAAGAGTTTTTTTAAAGACTTCTCTCGCGCTTGGTATAATTCCTCTGTCGCGGGTGACTTTACAAACATTCAAACAACGGACACAAAGAACACCTAGACTCGGAACAACCATTTGTGGATCAGACTAATAATTATTGTCCCGTGTGGGGATCGAACCCACAACACTCAACACAGCGGCAGTAGTGAACGACCACGTAAGCCACTACGCCATCTGTGCAATATAACCTATGACAATAGCCTAATTCAGAGCTAATTGCAAAGCCAAGTAAAAAAATAAAAATATTTTTTGTCTCGTCTGGGGTTTGAACCCACAACACTCAACGCGGCGGCCCGTGGAAAGGCAACCACTTAAACCACTACGCCATCCGTAGATACACAAACATCATACCTTTACAAACATCCACCCTATCTCCCTTTACAGTTACTCCAGCGACCCTGATCTTCAACAGACTGACAACGTTCCTGTTCACACACACTCCTGCTTTCTCCACTCTCTCTCTTACTCTTGCTTGGATATCCTGGAGTAGACGATCCCGGTTCCTGGAAGTATGAGCTTCTAGGAGACGAGATTGGGATTCAGTCAGCTCTGCCTGGTGGAAAAAAAGTTTGATTAATGTTTTCTGACTGTAATGATAGAAATATCAGTCCTGTATATAAACTGCCCCGCTGCTGGGCACAGGCCTCTTCTCTACGAAGCAGAGCCCACCACGCTGGTCCAACGCGGGTTGGCAGACTTCACATAGAAATCTTTGAGAAGTTTACGGAGAACTCCGATAATATGCAGGTTTCCTCATGATGTTATTTTATCGTTAAAGCAAATGATAATTAATTAATACGCACGTTACTTCAAAAAGGTACGAGATGCGTGCCTTGGAATCGAACTCGCCTCACTAAACAACTCGACCGATCATCACGAAATTTCGCATACACGTAATCAGGGGTTCAGAAAAGGGTATAGGGTATCTTTCATCCCTTAAAACGTACTGTTACTAACCTAACCTAATCTTTTTTTTTTATGTTGGGCAATGTCTTGACGCCTATCTCTCCACGGAAAAGGGGAGCGAAGAGCTTATGTCGGCCTCACCCGGGAAAAAATGGAAATTCCCGGGTACTACTGACTAAGCCCACCACGGTGTGCCATCTTGTTGCTTTGAGTGGTGGGTGGGTCACTGGAACTGAAACTACATCAGCGACCCACCCAGCAGTGCCCAACTCAGGCAAGAAATCCTGCGGACGACAACTCCTCGGCGACGCCCCGGCGCGACTGAGAGCGTCGTTCTCCCGCCCGCAGCCTTTACTATGGCGACATAAGGCGCGCACACGCGCGCCTGCGCCGCCCGGTCCGCCAGCGACGGCTGGGATCCGCAAGAATACTTTCCTCACGGATCCGCTCTGCCGCCTCCTTCCGCGAACCCTAACCTAACCTACATTAACGCAAGCGAAGCCGCGGGCAAAGTCTAGTATAATATATATACTTACTCTAAACTCGTCTGGATCCTTACTCTTCTTCATAATTTTCGAGATCTGTGAGCCACTATCCATGCACGTCATGCTATTGTCCAAAAGACCATCCAAATCTTGAGACTCCTAGAATCAAATTTTCTTGAATGTATGTTTGTCACCGGAAGACGCAGCAAGGGTAGCCCCTCCACAAGGTGAACCGACGACTTGGTAAGGGTCGCGGGAAGCGGTTGGATGCGGGCGGCCCAAGGCCGGCCTGTGTGGAAAACCTTGGGGTAGGCCTATGTTCAGCAGTGGACGTATTTGGCTGACATGATGATGATGATGCATGTTTTTCTAATAGAAATACACTTTTGGCTGTCCTTGAAAACCTTTCAATAAAACAACTCCACTACTAGGAATAATTCCTGAATCTATGTTATTTTTACTTTCATGCCTTATATAGTATTAATTGCAACAAAACCATATCGTTATATTCTCAACAACACTTTACAATGCAATAATTTAATTTATCCTTACTAATATTATAAATGCGAAAGTAACTCTGTTTGTCTGTCTGTTATCTTTTCACGCTCAATCCGCTGAACCGATTTAGATGAAATTTGGAATGGAGATAGCCTGAGACTCTGGGAAGGACATAGGCTATATAAAATCACGCTATGGCTCACGGGAGCGGCGCAGTAACCAAAAATACCATTGACGCGGGTGAGACCGCGGGCACAGCTAGTATTATATATTAACGTACTTTCCGAGGCACCTGGTTGTTTAATAACGCCAACATCCTAATTTTGGGCTAGTATTGAGAAACAGCTTAACAGAAAAACCAATAACATTTCCTTGACCCGACCCGGGATTCTAACCCTAGACCTCATGCTCAGCAGTCGCATTGACTACCGCTGCGCCACGCAGGCAGTTAATAAATAAAAAGATACCTTATCAGCGAATTCCATTTCAACTTCTTCATATATCTTCTCCATGATGGTCTGCCTCTCCGCTTCCATCTTAATTTGGTGAAGGTTCTCCAAACGCTCTGATCTAGTCACTATAAGGACAATATAAAAAATATGGTTGTTCATATAGGTCTCTGATTTAGTGTCAGAGCCGAATATCATCGGGGAAATAAAAGCTACCCGACTTCGCTGGCTCGGACATGTGGAACGAATGGGAGAGGATCGAGCTGCCAAAAGAGCATATCTCGGGCGTCCCACCGAGCGCCGTCCGGTGGGTCGCCCAAGGTACCGCTGGAAAGACGAACTAGCTAAAGACCTGAAGGAGATGAATGTGCTCGATTGGTCTGACTAGGCACAAAATAGGAAAGAATGGCGCACTTTAATGTCGGAGGCCAAGATCCACTTTGGATCGCTGAGCCAGCGAAGTAAGTAAGTATTCATATAGGTCACAAAGTAACACTTATGAACGTCAAAGTTACACTGATGAGTCCAATTTGTATCCATCCGGGGTGGAAGACGCTGGCGACTGTGACACAGTTTACACTAGTACAACCGTCAACGCATTTCTCCAAGATTAAAAAAAACATTGTTATGTGTATATTACCTATATGTAAATCTAGACAAAGAGAAAAATTTTAAATATTGTCGGCCTCGATGGCGTAGTAGTTAGTGTAACTGACTGCCACGCCTGAGGTCGCGGGTTCGATTCCCGTACGAGTCAAACATTTGTGTGCATGAACATGGGTGTTTGTCTTGGTCTGGGTGTTTCTATGTATAATGTGTATGTATTTACAAAAAAAAAGTATATATGTATGTTTATCCATTGTCTAGTACCCATAGTACAAGCTCTGCTTAGTTTGGGCTAGATGGTATTGTGTGTATGTGGTAGAATATTATTATATTATTATTATTATTGATTTGGTAAAAATAAACTATTCTTTTCTATTCTATTAATGTGCATTTACATTATGGTTAAATCACAATTATTACCAGTAATAATTTGTAGACTTTATACATGATATAATAATATGTATAATATTTATTTTTAAATTAATGCTTGACGTTTTGATCAGGTTACACCAGCCGTGGTCACAAGCTGGTTTAAAAAGGTAAACATTATGCATGTTCGAGTTAAAAGAAAGAAAGAATATTTGTTTATTTTGCACATACTACAAACACATAAAACATATACAAAATATATACAAGTATATACAAAAATAAAAATAAAAGCAGAATGAAACCAAATAGGATATGCATGTATTTTTTTTTTATGTTTCTACTAGTTATAACATTACCAAAAATAAATATAACACGTCCAAAATATAAACCATTAGTCTAAAACAAATATATTAAAATCACTATCATTTTCGGACGACTTAAACGCTCCATTTTGGCGCGCTTATTCTGTGATGTCAGATTACACACGTTCGATGTCAACAACAAAGAGATTGGTTCACAAAATTACTAAAAGTTAAAAAGTGAGTGATAAAATCAACTTATTACCATAGAAAAGCCCAGAAATCCTTATTATAAATATTGTGTCGTTCCTATGTGCCAAAATAACATAAAAACTGCACCTGACAAAGTATATTTCCTTATGCCCAAAGATGCAAGTATTAGGAAAAAGTGGTGCAAGGCGATGAGAATAGACAATGAAAAAAATGAAAAACAAACTTATTAAGTGTGTGTCTAATTATAGTAGTGTCAATTTTATTAGGGTCAAGTTCATCAAGTGTCAGTCGAGAACCTGACGCTGGTTTTCAACCGGGTCCTTCAGTGACTCACGGATATAAATATAATACAGGATGTCCCAGAAGTCGACGTCAAGCCGGAATCAATACAAATTATAATCGAAAAAAATCGAAAGCTTAAAGAAGAAGCATTATTCGATATTACATAAATAAAATGAAATGAGGAATGTGATGAAACCGAATGAAGCCAGGTAAGTGTGTCAGGATCGTAGCAAATGGATATCCGTAGTATCTGCCTACCCATCTGGGAAACAGGCGTGAATCTATGTATGTATGTATGTATGTATGTATGTATGTATGTATGTATGTAAGTATGAAAAACAAATTCTAAAAGTAAATATTCTAGGTAGTAGAGCCAAGCTGGTTACAGCGGGAATGGGCCGGCTCGACCGGGGAAGTACTACCCTCTCACAGAAGATCGACGTGAAACAGCAGTGTTTTACTGCTGTGTTTCGTTCGATGAATGAGAGCGCCGGAGGCCTAAGCATGAGGTGACAATTCTCGCAGCTTATGAGGGACCTGCAGAGTATCCGTAGAGTCATTGTGTGGGTGGCGCGAGTCGATCCGGCGGCCAGGGAGAGCCGTAGAAACGGTGCTCTGCTGGCCGCCCGCGGTATAGTCCAGAGGCCCAACCGAGTCTAACCAACTAGGTTGGCTGCCTTATCATGCCGCGCATAATCTCGAGGTGGCTCGTCGTGCCGGATGGTGACCGGAGGGTGGGTCCCGGCGACCACTTTCGGGTACGGGGTCCTTCCGTCCGTCGGATCGGTTATCGCTATACCATACAGTTATATGACAAAACTTGCTCTGCGCCTTGCCCCACTTTGCTGCGAGAATAGCCGCCTCTTTTTTTTTTTTCACGTTGCCCCTTCCTTTCACTCTATGGCAGTACGAACAAAGGATTGTCGTTCAACAGCAGCCAATCGCCGTAACCCCACTGCTGCTTCCTGTGTCGTGGAGTTTATTAACATCAGAGGACTCCACGCTAACCTTAATGCCGTCCATCACCACCTGGAGACGGCTCGGCCGGCAATGCTTTTTCTAACGGAGACACAAATACGTCGTCCTGCAGACACGAAATACCTGCACTATCCCGGCTACGTGCTAGAGGAGTGTTTCCTCGCGAAAGCCGGGGTATGCTTGTTTGTTAGGGCGGATATTTGCTGTCGCCGTCTACAATGCCTAGAGGACCCTTCCTTCTCTGTCCTTTGGGTACACGTAGATCATGGCTCTTTCAGCCAAATCTACATGTGCCTCTACCGATCCCATTCAGGAGACGCTGAGACAACTCGACTCTTCAATTACCTGAGTCAGGCGGCAGAAGACGCGCAGGAGCGGTTTCCGAACGCTGAGTTGGTGTTCTTGGGAGATTTCAATGGCCACCATGAGACCTGGTTGGGTTCTCCCAAAACAGACCACGCGGGACGAACTGCCCATGCGTTCGCTCTCACGCATGACCTGTCTCAACTGGTACTCCAGCCCACCCGGATACCAGACATTGCAGGTCAGGCGCCCTCTCTGCTCGATCTGCTGCTGACGAGTAACCCGAACCGGTACAGTGTGTCGATTCGTGCTCCTCTGGGCACCTCAGACCACTGTCTGGTTTGTGCCACAGCTGTTGTTGTTACGCCCCCACGACCTGAGGAGGCAAGACGACGACTGTGGCACTACTCGTCAGCAGACTGGGATGGAATGCGGGAGTACTTCGCATCCATCCCTTGGGCTCAACGCTGCTTTGAGAACAGGGATCCATCAGAAAGCGCTACTGCTGTCGCTGGTGAAATCATCTTGGGTATGGAATATTATATTCCATACAGTGATGTCACGAGCGGCGGCAGGAAAAGGCCCTGGTTCGGTCGTGAATGCGCTGATGCTGTTGAACGTAAACAGACAGCGTACCGCGCTTGGATCAGGGCTCGCACTCTCCACGACCCTAACGTGGATCACCTGAAGGCAGCGTTCAACCAAGCCACAAAGGTCTGCAAGAGGGCATACTTAAGAGCGGATGCCCAGCGCGTCGCACGGTTCGGCCAGGAACTCATGGCGCATCTTACGGGCCGCTCTATAAAGCCGTGCAGTCCAACTTCTGCCAGACCTTGCTGCCCCCTCTGAGGTATCTGAATGGATCACTGGCTCATCTGCACCTGGATTGCAAGTTTCCTGCAGAAGCGTCGTATTCGGGTCCTTTGCGACGGTCGCGCTTCCAAACTTATGCAGGTCAATGCAGGAGTGCCTTAGGGGTCTGTCTTATCCCCTACGCTCTTTTTTCTGCATATCAATGTAATCTCGGCAACATACATTGTTATGCGGACGACAGTACCGTGCATGGGCGATATCTCGGACATCCTGGGGCCAAACAGGCTGAGGTTGAGGGGAAAAGGCAGAATCTTGTCGTTGAACTTGACCAGACCTTGGACCGCATCTATGAATGGGGTGCCAAGAACTTGGTCGAGTTCAACGCCAAGAAGACCCAGGCATGCGCGTTCTCAACAAAAAAGTCTCCGTTCCTTCCCCTCCCTTCTCTGAAGAACACTCCATTGGTGATACGTGACAGCCTCTCCATCTTAGGTATGGATCTTTGCCGTTCCCTTAATCAGAAAACCTATATCGAGAGCGTCATTAAGCAAGCTTCGCGAAAACTCGGAGTTCTGAACAGGGTGAGGCGGTTCTTCACGCCTGGGCAACTGTGCCTATTGTATAAGGTACAAGTGCGCCCTTGCGTGGAGTACTGTTCTCATCTTTGGGATGGCTACGCGCAGTACTTGCTGGACGCTCTCGACCGGTTACAGCGGCGGGCTGTCCGTATCATCGGAGATCCAGAGGTCACGAGTTCACTGGAGCCTCTGCAATTCCGTAGGGACATTGCCTCATTGGCATGTTTCTACAGAATATACCACGGGGAGTGCTCTGAAGAGTTATTCCACCTTATACCGCCCTCCCCTTTCCTATCCAGAACAACGCGTGCCGGGCTCATATGCCATCCTTACACGGTAGAGTCGATTAGAGCGCGTACCAAAAAGTTTGGGTCCTCATACCTCTGCCGAACGACCAAGGCATGGAATTCTCTGCCAAGGCAGGTGTTTCCTTCTTCCTTCAATCCTGGGTCCTTTAAGCGGGGCGTGAAAAAGTATCTTCTCAGGCCGTCAAAGTAGAGACCTCAACATCGCCTCGACTACTGTGGGGGCGGTGTGGAGGCCACTGCTCTTAGACCACACGACTGCTTACAATCAGGTGGAGTGTGGCCATTTTGACGAGCAAAACAAAAAATAAAATTAGTATACGTTACTTAGATTTTGTTTATAATTTCCTGATAGCTATTATAACTTAGTCTGTTACCTGATTCCGACTTGACGTCGACTTCTGGGACACCCTGCATACAGATAGCACAACACAAAATTATATAAAACAATAAAGGTAATAACAATAGACTTGACAAATGACTTCACTACAATATTACGCGCTCACACAATAGACTGAGCGAAAAATTCCAAGTCTATGGCTCAGACGGTGAGTGCGACGCAGTCACGTACACACACAGGTAGCCACACCTTTACATATACGGCGAAACAGAGTAATTTAGAAGTCCAAGGGAGAGGCTTTTGCCCAGCAGTGGGACATATAAAAAAGCTCATAAAATGAAAACGATATAACTCACCAGTGCTGCCATCTTCAAACTTCTCTACGTACAACGCAGGGTACACTCTGGCGACAAATACGCGAAGCTTCGCCACTTTCCCGCCGAGCACGGTGACAGATGACAGCGGCGACAAGATGGCGCCGTTGCCATGGTAACCGAGGCGCGCGTCCCACCGCGCGCGGCGGGTCGAGTTACCGAAAATCTTCAGACGAACGCCTGACGTGTCCTGTTTATAATAACGTTTTTTTTAACTGCCTCCGTGGTACAGCGGTAATGTATGCGACAGCTGTGCATGAGAACTCGGGTTCGAATCCCGGGTCGGGCCAACAAAAAGATACTGGATTTTCGTGTTAAGAAATCTCAATACGATCCTGGAGTTAGGGAGTTGGCGGTATTAGACACCCCTTGTGCCTCGGAAAGCACGTAAAGCCGTTGGTCCTGCGCCTGATCTCTCTCCGGTCGAGTCGGATTATCAGTCCCATCGGGTTAGGGAACAGAGAGTGCACTTGTGTTTGCGCACACGCTTGTGCACTATAATATCTCCTGCGCATCTGGCCTGTCTCCGTTAAGATTCACCGCAGTGACCAAAATTCGGTCTGGAGGACATTATTATAATTAAGTTTAAGACTAGTTATAGAGATTGCATGGATGGCGGAGTGGTTTAAGAGATCGCCTGGCATTTGCCACTGCACCGAGTGTTGTGGGTTCGATACCACGCGACGGGACGAATATTTGTGTTGTTCCGAGTGTAGTGTGTGACGCGCCTTTCCTACTATATAATATAAGGATTCTATGTAAAAGTATGCATTACACGATAGTTTACTGCCAAAGTAACACCTTTTTATTGCGTCACCTACACCCAACATTGAAAGAAAGAAAGAAGTTTGTTTATTTCGTACCTACAGAGCACACACAATTAATTAAAACAAGATAAACAAACATATTATACATATTATAAAACAAAATGTGTATGCCCTCGCCGAAAAGGGTCACCACCTCAGCATTAGCTGGGCACCCAAATTGAGTGCACCAGCGCAGCACATTGCACGAGTCTGGGTGTTTCTTTAACTACAGACACAGTTCAAAGTTCACTTTCTCAAAAAAAAAAACAAAAAATAAGTGAGTCATAGGATTCGCTTTGTGTTTGAGGGACATCAGACCACGTTCCTAGCCACATGTATAGGAAGCCTAAACAATCATGGTCACCTTCAGAAGCATAAAAAAAGTCATGGTCACTATCAGAACCATAAAGCCTAAACAGTCATAGTCACCGTCAGAAGCAGAAAACCTAAGCAGTCATATGGTCACCGTCAGAAGCATAAAAAAGTCATGGTCACCGTCAGAAGCAGAAGCATACGATTAAACAGAATTAAAGAGACTAACCTCCCAAGGCGCCACGCCTTGCTCACAGCCAGTCAACTCAGCGCCGCTGGTGACAATCTTACTGCCAACTGGGATCTTCCCACTGCATACTAGCCGACTCAACATCTTGTCTGTAACGCAGTGAATGCAGTACCATCCGTCTGTCAGCAGCAGTTCCACGTTAGACGTGCAGTCCGTCACGCTGAAATGGAAAGTACGTATAGAGATTTTGCCTAGGTTTTGCCCGCGGCTTCGCTCGCGTAAATGGAGGTTAGGTTGGTAACAGTTCCTACTTTTTTCTGGATTAAAGGTACGCTATGTCCTTTTCTGTTCCCCTGACAACGTGTATGCGAAATTTCATGATGATCGGTTGAGCAGTTATAGCATGGAAGCGTAACAAACAAACAAACTCACATTCGCATTTATTATATTACCAAATGTTGCCTGCCGGCTTCACTGGCGTAAACGTAGGTTATGTTAGTGACAGTACTTTTTTCTGGATGACAGGTGCCCTATGTCTTTTTCTGTTCCCCTGACAATGTGTATGTGAAATTTCATGATGATCAGTCGAGCAGTTAAGGCGTGAAAGCGTAACAAACAAACTCACAGTCGCATTTATAATATCAGTTAAGATTGTGATAAAACATACCTGGAAACTCTGACACCATCTACGTATATCCCAACAACACATAACACCAGAGTTTTCGAAGGGACGTCGTCTTTCTCATAAATTTTTCTCAACGCGGGTCTTTGGGCATTATACAACTCCCTGTCGTATCTATACTTCAGTTGATCCTTGACATTGCTTACAGTGCACATCAAACATTTAAATTTAATCTCATAAGAAATTAACTTCCATAAAATTAATTTCAAATGATTCTCTAACCATCCATTTGGAACTAATTTTGAGTTTACTGAATTCAAAAATTGCACTTTCAGTAAATCTATTGTCATATAGCCAGATGATACTTCATTTCTCTCTTGTTTAAATTCAAATTGAAGTAGACTATCGTAATCAAAGATTAGTAAATATGGATCGATTGCAGATGCGTCATCCTTGGTGATTTCTTGAAAATCTTTTAAAGTATACTTTTTATTTTTCTTATAATCTTCTCTAAATATAAATTTGTTTTCGTCTTTTACTGTTTCAATTGGGTTTGTTATAGGTTTAAGTAGGTTTCTAACATTGTATGGAGTCTCAAATTTCTTTCGTTTCTTAGCTCTAGGACACGAAAGAATTGGGCTTCCAGATCTTTTGGACTTTAAAGGCGTTTCGTGAAAATCTTCTGTATGTAGACTTTCCTCAAAATTATTAATTACTTGAGTATCTATAATAGAATGTATTGCGTCATTTTCGTAAATTATAGAAGGCGCCTCTTTTTTGTCTTTTTTGCTGGTAATAAGATTTTTACCATCGTCTATTTCAACAAATAATCTTTTAGATCTGGCCAACGCTTCTTTAGATACAGGCACAGGTTTACCTATTTGGAAAGCAATATTAAAGTTTGACGCTGTCTGTAAATCAGTTGCCTCTAG
This sequence comes from Catocala sponsa, assembly GCA_963564715.1. Classification (NCBI taxonomy): domain Eukaryota; kingdom Metazoa; phylum Arthropoda; class Insecta; order Lepidoptera; family Erebidae; genus Catocala; species Catocala sponsa. Next base: position 3,513,465 of record OY751354.1, on the reverse strand, counting down.
TATATCAGTTGCAGTATCAACATCTTGAAATATTTTCTTAGATTTTACAATTGCTTCTTTTGATACGGTAACTTTTTTATTACTAGCTGTTTCAAAACCTTTGAAACTACTACGTCTATCCATATCAAAAAGTATCTTTGTTTCGGTTAAAGCTCTTTTGGAGACTTGAACTCCTTCGTTGTTGCCTGTTTGAAATTCAGGAAATGTAGATTTTAAATCTTCGTCTTCAATTTTTTGTTCGTGTTGGTATATTTCTTCAGGATATAAGCCTTTGCATTTCAATTTTTTTAGCTGTGCTTTATTGTTGCCACTGCTTTCAATGTCTTTAAATATATTTCTACTTTCAGTTAACGCCATCTCTAATATTTTAACTCGTTTATTACTAGCCGTTTGAAATCCAGAAAACCCAGTATTATCACTTTTCATGTCTTCAAATAACTTTTTGCTTTTTTCTAAGGCTTTTGCAGACACGACTACAGGCTTTTTATTGGCTGTTTGGAATCCTTTGAACACAGGGCTGACTGGTATATCTTCTACATTATCATCATTGGTACTAAATTCTTCAGGATATAACTTCATCACTTTGGTCATCTTTTCTGTTACATCATTGTCTTTATTATGGTCAATATCTTTGAATATATTTTTGCTTTTAATCAAGGATTCTTTTGATACTTTTACTTGCTTATTGCTGGCCGTTTTAAATCCTTGAAATAATGTTACCTCTTGAGGTTTCTTACAGTCTTCTTCACTATTTCTTGTGTGACTTTGAAGTGCCTTGGCTGGTGTCTTAGTGTGTCTTGGCGATTGATTAGCTTCTCTTATTTTATGATTTACGCCTAAATCTGGATAACCTTTCTGTTTCTTCTCCGGTACTTTGAAATCTGTTGTATCAATATCTTTAAATATATTTTTAGTTTTAATTAAAGCTTCAGTTGATACTTCCACAAAGTCTGGGTAACCTTTTTGTTTTTCACCGGGTACGTTTACGTGTTTTGCATCAATATCTTTCAAAATATTTTCAGCTTTAGCCAAAGCTTCTCTAGATATCTTTATGCATTTGTTATTGGCGGTCATAAAACCAACGAATTTTGGTTCACCAAGAGATTGCTGCAACGTATCTCTCGCGTCAGATTTAGTAACGTTTTTTGCTTTTATTTCTTCTTTTTGTTTATCTTCTTCTAGTAATTCTGCTGAAAACTTTGACTCCTTATAATCAATTTCTTTAAAAATATTTCTAGATTGAACTAAAGTGTTAACAGAAACTTTAATAAGCTTGTTATTGACTGGTTTGAGCCCCATACAATCGATATTTGTATGATTGCTTGTCTTATTTTCGATGTCTATCGCCGTTTCATTATGAGCGACGGTTTTTTGGTTATTCATTGTTTTAGGGAAGACAAAATCAGATGAATCTATGTCGTTAAAAATATTTGTTGTCTTAGCCAGCGCTTCCTTAGAGATCTGTATGTTCCTATTACGTGCGGTTTTAAATCCCATAAATTGATTTTCTATACTATTGTGATCTGCCTTTACAATTTTACTATCTTCAATAGGGTTTATTTCTGGATATTCTTTATTTGTTATTTTTGGCAAGTCTGTAGAGTCAATATCATTGAATATAATTTTACTTTTACACAAAGCGCTTTCAGAAATTTTGATATTTTTATTGTTAGCTGTTTGAAAGCCTGCGAAACCTTTAGTAGTTGAAGGCTGGTCGATATTTTGCACACATATTGCAGCTTTATATTCCTCTTTATATGGTAGTTTCACAATATCACTTTCAAATTCTGTATGTTTAGCATCAATATCTTTAAAAATGGTTTTAGTTTTGTCTAAGGCATCTACTGAAATTTGTATATCTTTATTATTTGCAGTTTTAAAACCAACAAATGTAGTTTTACTAGTTATTATTTGATCGAAATCAGGTACTTTAATGTTAACTACATCTACTTTCTTGACAAGTTGATTAGAAGATTCAGTGCCACCCACATCTTCAAACACTTTTTTAGATTTCGCCCAAGCGTTCTCTGATATTTTAATATTCTTGTGACTCGCTATTTTGAAGCCTATATTAATATTAGTGACATCTTTTAACTTTGGATTGCTAATTATTTGCGATGATATAGTAGCGTATGTATTCAGATTTTTTTTTACTGCGGAATTATCTTCATTCATATTTTCTTCAAAAATCACATCTTTGATTTCATCCTTATTATATATCTCTAAATCTTTGTTACTTGTACATTTAAATCCTATGGTATGAATATCATTGACTGGCGGCTTATCATCTGTTAAAGACATTTCTATATTTTCAAATTCTTCTATTATTTCATCATCAATTCCTTGTAAAACATCATCAAGAGGATTTTTATTTTCTTGTATATTTTCTACGTTATTGCCACCACTAGTTGTAGATTGCTGTACGTTTTTATCACAGTGAATAATATCTACTGGCAAATTTTCTTTTCTTTCAGCAAAATCAAAGTTTTGACTTAAATCAATATCTTGAAATACTTTTTTACATCTAGCTAAGGCTGTTTCTGAGAGGTTTATTTTTTTATTGTTTGCTGTAGTAAATCCCATAAAATTGTGATTTGTAGTCGAGTTTTTGAGATTACTCTCTTTTGCTACTTCTTTATTTGTTAGCTTTACCTGAAACTTACTAGCCGTATCTTCAGTAAAAATCATATTCTTAGAACTCTCAGCCTCTTGATCAACAGGATTGAACTGCTTTTCTTTGACATTAGCGCTTAATTTAATTTGTTCTGCATTTGAAGTATCTTTAAAAGAGTTGTCACAATTCTTCACCATGTCACTTACAGTGATTTCGTCAATAGTGACATCACTTAAGAAACTTTGGGCTTTTGCAAAGGAGTGTGTACCAATTTGTATAGATCTGTTGCTAGCGGTTTGGAACCCAACATACATAGTCTTGTCTAAAACATGTGATTGATCATAGAAAGAAGTTTCTAAAGCGCACGTGAATGGCAAATCTTGCAATTCCTTATGGACATAATTTTCTTCTTCATCACTACTAAAGAGAATTTCATCTTCAAAAACATCTATTGAATGTCCCATATTAACATTAGTATTGCTTTCAGATCTTTGGTTTGTTAATTGGTTTAGAATCTCTTCAGATGTAGCTTTGTCTATTTGAATTAGTTCTTTATGCATTTCAATAATCGGCGATCCAATATCTCGTTCTTCGATTTTCTTTTCTTGTAGAATAGGACTGGAATAATCTCTCTCATTTAGCTTAATCTCTTCATCTATTTTAATATGCAATTCTTTATCCAGAATTTGTGAGTTGACTACATGTTTTGCTGTATTAAAATTGTTAAATTCAAGTAAAGATAAAGCAATACTTTCAAAGTGTTCAAACTTATCTAAATTAAAAACTAAGGGAGAAGGTGATTTTGATTTAGTTTTCATATTATTGTTTGGAAATATAGGACTAGGTGGCATAATAATATCCGTATTGTCATCAAGTTCAATTTCTTGGCACTGGTTTAAAATTTGACTATGCTCTTCAATTTGTGTACAATTTTCAACTTCAACAGTGTTTTCTACTTTTACATTGGCTGCTCTATTAGTTTTAAATCTATTACTTAGTGTTTGGCCATTCAATATTTGACTTAATTGTTCATCTGGAATACCTTTACCTTGCGTATTTTCAATAGGAGTGGTATTAACGTCTTTGTCTATTATAATAATGTTATTCACAACATCTGTATCAAGCACCATATCTTCATTATCATTTACTTGATGATGTAGTGCAGTAATATTATTTTGATACATATTTCTGGAATCAATTATTTCTATATCGCTATGCTTTAAAATTGAATCTCTATCACCAAATCTGTATTTTATATCAAATTCTTTAACATTTGCAGGAACTTGACCTAAATACCCTTTCAAATCGACAGCATTTTTAGCTGTATCCTTTAAATCATTAGTACTCTTAATATATTTATCCATATCACTCTTTTCATCAACTTGATCTTGTTTTCCTATGTTAATCTGACTAAAAGGTGTTTCAAATGCATCTGTCATTCCTTGATATCTGTCTATAATTTCAGCATCCTCTATAACATTGATAAGCTGCGTGTCAGTAACACACTGGGTGTCAAATTTAGTGGATTGTTTAGGTCGCTGAAAAGAAAAATTTAAAACATATAAGCTAGGGCACAGATCATTCACCTTGCTGGGACCCGGAGAAGCCTAGTTAGGAAATATCGCCATCCTACAGAAAATTATAGCCATAAATACTGAAGCATTGTATTCCAAAAGTGAATAGAGGTTCCAGAGCTCAACAAAAAAACAAGGAATAAACCAAAAGTATTTTTTCTTTTTAATTCTGTATATTTTTCGGGTCTTTGAGTCGTTGAACGACTACGTCAGTCCCATCACATACACATAACCATAACATTAAAAATTTTCTTATAAACAAATGAGTATAGTAGGGAAACATCAATGGGTGGCTCTAAGGACCTTGTATACTGCTATGTAAAGAAACTTAGCCATTTCAGATGTTTGGTTCGCTAATATACTCTGAACAACACCAACATGCAGCCTGTTAATTTTAAATATATCAGCAAGATTTTCTCTTAAAGTAGCTCTCTGAACACATTCCATTAAAAGATGGTATACATCATCTGTGACTCCACATAATGTGAATTGTGTGGAGTCACAGATGATGTATACCATGATATATACCAAGGTGTGGCTGATTTTTTCATAAGATATTTAAATTTATTTAATGGTACGTGTCCAGAGCGCAGTCTAAAGGTACTCACCAAAAAATTTCGATTCATTCTCACATCTGCACACCATGGCACATGAGGAGATTTACTTTGTAAGGTACTATACCAGATTCCCTTCTTTCGTAACATTAAAATATTCCTTCCATTCATTTCTTACAATGTTTCTGTATTTTATAACTATTTCCTGGTATTTGGATAAGAGATAATAAATGTTTCAGTACCATTTACTATAGCCTCCCTAGCTAGTATGTCAACCTCCTCATTGCCGCGTATGCCAATGTGAGAAGGAATCCATTGTAACCAAGTTTGTATTTATTACAATAATAGTGCAATGGTTTCTTTTTATGAAATTTTATCTATGAGTGTGATAGTCTTATAATAAATCAACATTAGACAGGACATTTAGACAGCAGCACAACTTTTGTTTTTATACTTTTATCTCAAGAACTACCAAGAATAAAGCATGTGCCAGGACATTAGATAAAACATTGACCACAGCAGACAACTCGACTTGATATACTTTACACTTAACCAACACACACTTTGATGCAAGTATATATTTTTTAAATACATCAATACGTAATATTTATTGTATCTGTTATTTATATTTACAAATCGGAGCAGCGATAGGTTAACAGATTAGTGGCTTAACCTATCGTATGTTTATATTTTTGTAAATTTTACAATATGTCCTTAATTCAAAAAATCCATTTGTAGCTGATAAACAATCAGTTTTAAGCGTTAAAGTTAGTAAAACAATTATTATTATAAAAACAAAAAACCCAACTGCTTAAAAGTAATGAACTGAAAAGAGAAAAACAAGTATCACAATATCTATATAAAATTCGACTGACTAAGGCATTGTTTTGTAAGCTTACTTTATGGCAAAGAAAGATCTACCAAAACTATGTTTGTCACCGCATGCGGCACCATAAAGTATTTAGTTTAGCTAATTTGATAATTTCATTATTTGATAAAGTAAGCTTACAAAACCAGGCATTAGTCAGTCGAATTTTTGATTTTGAATTTTTAAGTGTATTAGAGATTACACCAATCACTCTGTAACATTATTTATGATGGCAGCACTATTACTGCTTAGTAACAAGGTCACAAATAAGTATCTCTCTCTCTTTCTCTTTAATAAGTCCTGCAGTAGAAATAATTCCTGTATCCAATTTATTTTAACTATCATTTAACTTATATAGTATAAATATCAGCAAAACCATATTGCAATTCAGTTGAATAGTACACACATAGAGTGTGACACTTTATAGATGGTATTGCCATCTATTGAGTGCCTCAACAACATTATACAGAGCAATTAATATAATTTATATTACATATTGAACATACTTCACAAACATGCAAACAACAGACACAAGGAACACCCACACTCAAGACAACTATTTATACATCATACAAATTTTTATCCTGAGTGGAATACGAACGAAAACCACTATCTGTGCAGTCATATTCATATATGTGACATATTATTTGCTTTAAGTGGAGGAGAAAAATAAGGAAAGCTGACCCCACCACCATGTGGGATACATAGCTAGGAAGAGAGAGAGAGAGATTATTTGCTTTAAGTGCACATTACTTATGATATCCCTTTCCTTTAAATGGAGTAAGCAGACCTTAATATGCAACTGAGAATCTTTAATTTAAAAATGTAATAGAATAAAATAAGTATCACTTACCTCTTCATAGGTTGGTAATTTATTGACACATAAATAAGTTGAAGATTTATACTTATTCAAATCTTTAACAGTGCTTTTGTTAATTTTATATGAATCTGCTACTTTTATAGCTTTAAGTTGTAAAGATACACTTGATATTACATCGTGTGGTGTGAATGCAGGTTTGTTTTGTTGTTTATTGTTAACATAAAGTGATTTAGACTTTTTACTACAATGTTTCTTCAAAACGAATTCAAAACTTTTCACAGGATCAGTCATGTTCTCAAATTATTGGAAATTTAACACTGTATACTTTGTATAGTATGTTTCATGCATTTTTAACTTATAAACTATGTGCTATAAATACAAATAGATATAAAATAATAGTTACACAATCATTTCAAAAAGTTTTAAGCGCGAATCCGCATTAAAATATATCTATTTATTTTCGAAATTTGACAATTGATCAATTGACAGATGTCTAAAAGAAATTAGACCATCCGTCCCGGCTAGCTTAGCCAGGCTTGAAAGAACTAAGAAGAGTAACTATATTCATTCATTGCAACTGAGAAAACTAAAAAAAGTTTCTAAAGCGCGACTGGTTACATTATGTATGTACAATAGAAATCATTAAATCAAATTAATCAATCATATTTTTTATAAATTGTATAATAGACGCGAGTTTCGCTATTGAATAAGACCCAATTTTAATTTAATAAATGCGTAAAATGAATTGTAGCTTTTGCTACGTTCCGTAACAGCTCTCATCGGTGTAGTTAAAAAATCGATTTACGGTAAATAACAGCCGTACTACGACTTTTATCATAATATAAATATCGTTCAAATATTCACGCAATTCCTACTTATACTTATTACAAATGATATTATTTCATCCATCATATTCTTATCAAAAATCTTTATAATAGGAATACTTTGTTTTGTTTTAGATAATCTGTGATGGGAACATAATTTCAGAACGTGTGTGAAATTGTGAACCATTTGTGTGAAGCTTCGAATCGGGTCGGCGTTTCATATTTCTATGTTCCAGAAAAATAGCGATAAAGAATAAATAACTAAATATTCTTTTGAAATTTTGCTACAACTTATTAGAAATCGTGTAAATCTACCTCAGAAATGGTGAGTGAACCTCTATAAACTGTGTAAATTGTTAAAAAAAATGGCGGTAAAAACTAGGTTATTTTGCAGTCCCACACAATTTTGCTAGTACAACCGGGCCCGAGGCCTGAAACGAGGACGTATTCAGATTACGAAAGCGTCAACGACTGTATGGAAGGCGTCTGTAAGATATACGAAGAGCACTTAAAGAGGCGGAATCCAAATACGCCGACTATTACTTACGATATCTCCCAACTCTTCGATTTCATTGATCAGGTATGAGACCTTGCTACTGATTCGATTGTTTATGACATTGTTACCAATAGTTACTGTTCGTTTTACTGCTATTTCAATCACACACATAGTGTTGTTTTATGTAGTTTGTAATCAATAATTGTTTGATGGAGGAACATTGCTCCTTTTATAATCTGGTGCTGCTTATTTTATGTGATACTAGCTGTCGCCCGCGGTTACACTTAGATTTTAATTATTGGTCCACTCCTGTGAATTAAGTCTTGTAATAGTAGAGATTTAAATTTGTCTGACTGGCTGACTATATTTTCATAACAAACAAAAATACTTTTCTCTTTATAATATTAGTGTAGATTTGATATTAGTCCTATATGCCTTGTCTAGCTTATTTAAGTCTAGAATGTACTAAATGTCTATCTAGGGTTAAAAATCTTTTAATAATGTCAGTTTAGTATTTAAATTGATTTCCAATGTCCTATAATTATAGTACTAGAGCTTAATATTAAAAAAGAAAATATGAGTCTTCATCTCTATGGCTATTATTGTAAATATATGCTTCATTTTTAATAATATATGTGTTGAAATTATAGAGCTCTAGCTTTGGCCTGAGAACACTACAATTTTCTGGATGAAAGTCACTCAACATCCTTCGTTTTCTGTACCCCTGATAATGTGCATGCAAATTTACATGATGATTGTTTAAGTAGTTAAGGAGTTAAGGCATAATAAGCAAACAAGCAAACTCATAAGGGTAGGGAAGAATGTAATTTATGGCCATTAATGTTTTTGTCATATTACAGGAGTTAAACCAATTCCTGTATACCACATATTTGGGGGAATCCTTTGTTCCGACTAATATTTTTTGGCATAATGAGTTAGGCATATTTTTTTTTGTCATTAAAATACCTCATCATAATTGTTTTTTGGCATACTATTTCAGTAGGCATAAATACCATTTAGACTAATGCTATTTGCCCTAATTTTGATTGGCTTAAAGTTATAAGGCATATTATATAACTTGGGTACCTTAGTGTAACAATAGGTTAGGTTGCGGCGGGAATGGCCCTTGGGCCACACCTAAGCCGCCTACATGTTTATTTTATATACGAAAGTATTTTATTAAATGCAAACACAAAATTGACAAAGCTTCAAATTTGTGCATAACAATTATTATGCTTATAGTAATTATGCTTAAAAAAATTGTGCCTCCAAATTAATATTGTGTGAAACTATTATTAGGATAAGTAAAAGTATGACATAATTTTATGTGAATAAATAGGGAACCCATATTTGGACACCATGCAGCTACTAAAATTTTCTCGTCATAACTTGCTTAGTCCAACCTGAGAATCGAACCCAAGACCTTATACATAGCAGCCACCTAGTCATAAAAGATTGTTCTAATAATTTGTATTTTCTTATTCCAGCTGGCAGATCTAAGTTGTCTTGTATACCAAAAGTCAACAAACACATATGCACCATACAACAAAGACTGGATAAAGGAAAAGATATATGTGCTACTACGCCAAGCAGCGGGGCAAAGTGATTAGGCTATGATTTAATTTAGATGGTGGTACTTGAAAACATTGTTCGGTAAAGTGGCCTTTTATCATAACTTTACATTGTATATTTCGTGAGTATACCAGTTGGTGTTATTCAATAGTTAATTGATAACTATTGAATCTATGCAAAGATGTAAATCCCATAACAAACTAGTGTTTGATGCAGTTTTTCCTTTTTATTCTTAGTTATTGACCCAACTCGAGTGTCTCAAAATACTAAAAAGAATTCAAATGATAACTTGACGGCCAGTGTCACATCTCAACTACTACTGTTAGTATTACTAAATCTATTGCTCTGGGCGCTTAGAACGATAGAAATCGAAATGATCCAACGATAGTAATATTTAGAATCCTATTCCAATATTAAATGATAATTGCTTATGTATATTGTAAATTTATTATTATTAATAAACAGGCAGACAGTTGAATCAACTGATATGTGCCTGTATCCTGCTAAATTCCCACTAAGTAGTCTTTTGTTGTTGAAATTTATTCTATTTTAAAACACAGCTGCTTCAAAAGTATACCGGATTGTTTTCAAGCGCCACCTACCTGTAAATTAATTATCTCAAAACGTGTTTCCTTTTAAGTTTGTTGAAGTTTAACATTAAGATTATTACGAGATGTTTAACTATAAAATTTGGACTTACCAATTTGATAGTACACACAGAAATGATAATTCACAGAAGAATTTAAATACTGCACACTATCGGTACAAATTAATTAGTTACAGATATTTGACTCTGAACATAACGAAAGAAGCTATCAACTTACATTAGTGTTTCACATAATAGGGTAGTTGCTTGTTTGATTTTGTACATGATTTTATACACAAAAGCAAATAATAATATTCTACCACATACACACAACACTATCTAGCCCAAACTAAGCAGAGCTTGTACTATGGGTACTAGACAATGGATAAACATACATAGACATACTTTTTTTTTGTAAATACATACATATTATACATAGAAACACCCAGACCAAGACAAACATCCATGTCCATGCACACAAATGTTTGACTTGTGCGGGAATCGAACCCGCGACCTCAGGCGTGGCAGTCGGCCACACTAACCACTACGCCATCGAGGGCGCCAAATAGCAAACATATGAAATTTTTTTGTGAAAATAGTATCAAGATTAGTTGCGAAATAAGATAACGTGAGGTCCTAGTAGGGATATCTACTATGTTCTTCACACAGCTGCATTTGAAGTGGTTACGTCACAGTTTGTACTGTGCATACTTTCTATGTCATTTGACAATTACATCTACTAACAGATTTGAAACGCTATTTGCTTTTGAGAAATTTATAAAAATCTTTGTTTTGTAGAGTATAACTATTTGAAAATAATAATTTAAAAATAATTGGACATACTTTCTGAAAAATGTTCCAACCCACACTCGGGTCAAAATCGAGTTATTATTAGCAAATTAGTCACAGGGTTACTATTTACTACCTGGAAAAATGTGGTAGCTCTACTATCACTCTAAATGTGAAATCATGACTTAGTAGCCCAACCCACATGTATGAAGAAGCAATACGGGATTGAACTTCAATCACGATTATCTCAAAATGTTAACTTTGTGGGTTGGAACGTTTTTCAGAAAGTATGTCCAACTGTGAGACCAGCTACCCTATTATACACAAACCATATTTGAATATACACATTTGGTGCGTCCTTGATTATTACTACTTCAAAGGTCTTGCGATTATCATTTTCTGCAGTGTGTGACTGCAATATAATGACTGGCAATGTTGCCATAATACCTACTTTGTGCTATGCACAGTAATATGGCCCGGCCATGGTAAAAACATTGCAGTAATATAGAGCTCATTTAGCTCTGCTCAAGGACACAACGCATAATGTTATTGTACTTATGTTGACTATTAATTCATTCAAATACGATTCGAGTGTTAAAATCGGGGTTACATTACCCCATTTGAATCGAGAACGCTTACGTACGCGTATTTGTGTGTGTGCGCGTCTTTTGGCTCGTCCTGAGCCGTCCATCTATCAGAATGATCTGACGCTATTGATGTGAGGGTACGTAACTAAGGATGTCTGTCACCTACAAGTTTTCTGATTATTATCATAGCATACCTCTCTTAGCTCAACCTGAACCATTGGAGCTAAAGGGTTCAATAAAATAAAAGGCTAGCAAATTATGCGATGGATGTCAGTCCAATGAACAAGAAAACATGAAAGTCTTTTCACAGCAAAAAAATGGAACCATGGAAACTCCACAAAGTGGGCGTGGCTTAATCTCTCGTGTGTTTTTTGCACACCTGGTGTTCATAAGCGCCAAGGACATTCCTTTCACTTTTTTTTGCTGACACTCACGTGGAAAACTAAGCCGCGTCGCTATAGCAATGTATAATTAAATCATGGGTTTGATATCTTGAAAGAAAACAACAATGGGATTAAAATTAGTGGTTTAAACATTAAATAGATGTGTTGTTATGTAGTTATTTTGTAAGACAGCTTAATTATTGACTGAATCTATTGGATAAAAACCGTCTTACGCAGCTTTAGGATGGTCGTCCAGTTCTCTTTACTGTAATAGAGCACTCGAGAAATGTTTTGAAAATAATTATTAAGTAATGCACTTTAATTTAAATCTGTTGAAGTGTGTAAAAAATTTATTAAAACCCAAGTCTAAACGCAATAAATAATTACCTATTACATAAACATTATCTGACAACTAAAAGAATCGTAATTTTTTTACAACTGGTCACTTTTCATTTTGGTATGTAAATTTTACGCAGTCACAGAATAATTTATAAAACGTCAGGAAATTTACATTTGGCTAGTAATTAACACATGCTCAGTAAATTTTACAAAAAGCAGGTAGAGAATACTTGCAATATGTAAATTTTACATTTGGTAAGTGGTTCAGTAAAATTTAGTTAGACAGTTTACAATTGTTCAGTTGTTTTAGTTTTGTTTACAAAATGCCATGGATGATGTATCCATTGTGATGTTTCTTTTTGTTAATTATAAGATGTAGGTACAAGAATGAGTCAAATTGATTTCCTCGTTACTCTCTAGATTTTTTAAGATACTATGTAAGTACCTTATAAGATTAAAACTATTTGGTAATATAAACTACTTTTTATTTATGATCGACGATGTGAAACTGAACCTTATAATTCACTGCACAGTTTTTTTCTTTTTTTATACTACTAAGATGGCTAACAAGCATACGGCCCACCTGATGGTAAGTGGTCACCGTAGTCTATGGACGCCTGCAACACCAGAGGCATTACTTGCGCGTTGCCGACCCTTTAGGAAAGGACGTGGGAAGGAGCGGGAAGAGTGAAAGTGGGTGTATGTATTGTAGGAATTGCGGTAACAGAAACGAGGTGTTGACTTTTAAGTTATTTTATTTGCGACTGAAGTGTGTGTAGGTTTAGAACAGCCGTACTCCCCACCAAACATACCGCCCACCAAAGGGCCTATTAGCCCTTTAACAATTTACAAATAGAATTCACAATTCACTTAATAGACAGGCTAATAATAATTACAATATAATGATTTACATGAGAATACAAAATTATGTTTCAGTGTCTATTGGCAAGTAACACAACTTATTTGAGGATCTTTGCACAACACTATTACCACTCTTTACACTGTAAACACGCGTCACACCGTCAGCGCCAGGATGCTTGTCAACAATACGTCCCATCATCCATTTGCCTGGAGGCAAATTATCGGCCTTTATCAGAACAATGTGTCCAATGTCTAATTCCTTAACTTTGTTCTGCCATTTCGGACGTTGTTGTAATCTGGATAGGTATTCTTGTTGCCATCTGTGCCAGAAGTCAGTCAGTAATCTCTGCTGGTGATGCCATCGTGATAAATGACTCACTGGGATATTTTGAAGATCTGGTGTTGGAACAGTTATGGGTGCTTCTCCAACAAGAAAGTGACCAGGAGTCAGTGGTTGGATATTGTCCGTGTCTGTGTTATCCAATATAGTTAGAGGCCGGGAGTTGAGGCAGGCCTCAATTTGGCACAATAAGGTGCTCATCTCTTCATACGTAAGATGGGAGGTTAATAAACGTTTCAAGTGTCTCTTCATGGATTTGATACCCGCCTCCCACAATCCACCCATGTGTGGGCTATAGGCTGGAATAAAATGCCATTCAGTTCCATCCATTGCCAGCGTTTCAGCGATAGGACCTTCAAATTGTAATTTGGCTTCAGCCCAGTCTGACGCTAGAATCTTGTTTGCAACAAAGTTGCGTCCTTGGTCGCTCCATATCTGAGCGCATCTGCCGCGCCTAGCCACGAATCTTCTAAAGGCTCCGATGAATGCTTCAGACGTAAGATCTCCTACCACCTCCAAGTGGATCGCCTTTGTCGCCATACAGACGAAGAGAGCGATGTAAGCTTTGTTCGTTTTTGCTCCTCTACCTTTGGACATCAAAATCTGATATGGACCAGCGAAATCTATGCCAGTATTCAAGAAAAGTTTAGCAGGTGTGACTCTAACTCGAGGTAAGTCTCCCATCAGTTGTGATTTTGAGGTAGCGTTAAGTTTTGCACAGATAAGACATTTTCTGATCATTGATTTGACTAATGGTTTTACTTTCAGGATCCAGTATTTAGTTCGCAGGAAGCAGAGCATTAACTGGTTTCCACCGTGCAGCGTTCTCCGATGTGCATCAGCGACGATGAGAGATGTAAGATTGCTGTCGGGCTCAAGGATAATTGGATGCTTGCTGTTTTCATTTAGGTTCGAGTGACGCAGTCTGCCGCCCACCCTGAGGATACCGTCGTCGTCCAGGTAAGGCTTTAGATTTTTTATTCTACTCTTTTTCATAACTTGGTTCTTCTTGGTTCAGCCATAGTCTTTGGATGAGAAGCTTTGCCAGTAAGACAGCAGGTGCCAGCCAACCAAGCGGGTCAAATAATTTCTGGAGGGATGCCAAAATTGTTCTCTTCGTGATCGTATGTGACTTGGTAGGTAAGTTTAGACTATACTGAAATAGGTCCCTGCCCATATTCCAATGTAATCCTAATGCTCGTGTAATTCCATCTAAGGTTATGTCTAGTTTTACGTGAGTACTTCTTCCAGACTCTTCAAATTGTTTTAGAAAGTTAGCATCGTTAGAACACCATTTTTTCAGTGTGAATCCTCCCTTCTGGAGTATGGCGTCTACCTGTTTGGCTACCCTAATAGCGTCAGCAACCTCATCTTTCCCGGACATCATGTCATCCATAAAAAGATCTCGCCTTATTATTTCTGCAGCTTCAGGGTAGTCTTGTCCTTCGTCCTTGGCTACTTGATGCAAAGTCCTTACTGCCAAGTAAGGAGCAGAAGCAGTTCCAAACGTGACTCTTGTAAGACGATAGTCCTTGACGGGTTCGTGCTCATGGTTTCTCTATAATATTCGCTGCAGATCTCTATCCTGTTTAGTGACCATGATTTGAAGTTACATTTTTTGGATATCAGCGACGAAACAAACTCTCTTCATACGCCATCTTATTATAAGACTTCTCATGTCACCTTGCAGTTGTGGCCCTATCAACAGCTCGTCATTGAGTGAGACATTATTCGTTCCCGTTTGGGAGGCATTAAAAACGGTTCGTAGTTTTGTTGTTTCTTTCTCTTCCTTAAGAACAGCGTGACGCGGTAGGTACACAGAACAGTTGGCACGTCCTTGTGTCGGCACTTCTTCCATATAATTCTGTTCGTAATCTTTCATGACGGTATTATAATCGTTCTTGAGTTTAGGGCATTTTTTGAATCTTTGTTCCAGTTGATATAATCTCTTCAAAGCTATAGTTCTCGTATCTCCCTGCGTTGATAGAAGCACATCGTTCTTCTTTGGTAACGTGACAATATACCATCCGTCGTTATTTCTGGTAGTCGTTGACGAATATATTTCCTCACATTTCCGTTCCTCAGCTGTAGGTATTTGTTTATCATATGGGTCTTGTTCCCACATTCGTTTTAGCATGTCGTTGAGGTCCAGATTATAGTGCATGACAATCATTTCCCTTTCAGCTGACTTGTTTTCTACAGTCCCAAACAGAATCCACCCTAGATAGGTATTTTAAGCACATGGTGATCCTGGCGGGCCCTTAATAACTTCACCCTTCATAATCTGAGCACAGACGTCAACACCTAATAGGAGGTCTACTCGACCTGGCTGGTTAAAGCTTGGATCTGCAAGAATAAGTCCTTGAAGATGCGGCCAGGTGCTAGAGGAGATGCTTCGTGATGGTAATTGAGTTGTGAGTCGCGTCGACATGATATATGTTTTGACCTTTAGATTGAAATTTGCGTCATGTCTAGATAGAATTTCGATCTCTGCAGCATGTTTCACGTACGTTTTACTAGAGCCGACTCCAGTGATGGTGCCATTGATAGGCGTTCTCTTCACTCGTAATAGCTGGGCCGCTCTTTCACTCAAACGTGGCTTGGGAGCCGTGATCTATAAAAGCACGAAGAACTGTTGTATGTCCCGATTCGTATTCTCTTACTGGTACTAGGGCTGTAGCCAGTAATGCAGTGGACACGTTGGCAGCGATGTGCGATGAAAGAGTAACGTTTGTTTGGGCTGATTGTGCAGTCTTGTTGCTGTTCTTGGTTTGTATTCATATTATTGTCCGACTGATTTGGTGACGTCACCAGCATAGATTGGTGCGTAAGTGTGTGATGACGTTTGTGGCATAATCTGCAGGACATTTTCAGGCGACAGATTCTTGCTGAATGTCCACGGGCCAGACAATTGTAACATAACTTCTCTTGTTTTACGTAATCACACCTCTCTGTTGGCGTAAGTTTGATAAATTCCTCACAATGGCATAACGTGTGGTTATTATTACACATCGGGCAGCTTCTTGGTTTTGTCGTTTTGGTTGTATTTGTCGTAGACAAATGAACTGCATATTCCTTTCCCTTAGATATAGATTTCTCTCTAGTTGGCGGCGTCGTAGTGACCAGCTCGAGCGTACGGAACGTAGATTGTAAATACTTGTTAAGAGCATCCCATGTAGGCAATTCTTCGTTATTTTCACTGTAGGCAACTTGTTCCCAATCACGATGCGTCTCTGGGTCTAATTTCTGAACAACAAATATGATGAGTGGATCCCAGGAGCATGTGGATAATCGCAAGTTTTTAAGGGCGTTGAGACACTCTGTCGTTGTATCTAATAACGATTTGATGTTATTAGCGGTTTGTACAGTTACTTTCTTATGCGAGAATAATCTTTTCAGTATTGTATTTACAATAATACGCTTGTTACCGAAACGCGCCTTAAGTGTGCTCCACGCTTCTTCACAGTTAACCTCTGTAATTTGCACGTGCTTCAAAAGGGACAATGCTTCACCCGTAACACTAGTTTTTAAATAGTGCAGCTTTTGTACTTTACTCAAAGTTTCGTTGTCATGCACTAATGACGTAAAGAGATCTTGATAAGCAGGCCACTCATCGTAAATACCTGAGAATGTAGGCAGTTGAATTCTTGGTAACTTGACTTGCACTTCCTTGCAGGACTTGGCCCCACAGTTTATCTTGCTAATGTCCATATGTTCCGACGACGAAGACGATTGATCCATGGTAGACAACAAATCATTCAGATCGGCAAGTAAACAAATGTACAAATCCTCATGAATTAAATAATCTTCATTGGCGAAGTATGGAATTTCTTGGCGTTTTATTTTCGGAACGCACTTCACAAGTTCTTGGTGTGCATTTTTTCTAAACGTTTACCAATATTCTTCAATACTTTTTATGCGTGTTTCTACATATCCTTTTGTTAATCGTTGTTTCGGACATTTCTTTAAATTAACTTGCGTTCTTCCTAACAATTGAGCGGTATCTTCTAGCACACCAAGTAGTTGTTCCGGTGTATTAGACATCTTCCAGTAATAACGATAACTGCAGATTATATGTTAATAACAAGCTTTCGTAGTTATAACACTTGTTTACTTCATTTAACGCATAAAAAAGGTCACTTGATGAGCCTATTAGCAGGCAATAAATTCTTTCTATTGTTCTCGGCTCGCCGCTCGACCCGATCCTTTGTATTAGCGCTCGGTGAGGAAACGTCGTAAGTCTATTTGAATCCGGCTCGATGTCGACCAACTTATGTATGTATTAAGGTTCACTTTTGCTTGTAGGAATTGCGGTAACAGAAACGAGGTGTTGAGTCTAAGTTATTTTATTTGCGACTGAAGTGTGTGTAGGTTTAGAACAGCCGTACTCCCCACCAAACAGTGGGTGATTGGGGCTCCGGCACTCTCATTCACCGATCGAAACAACAGTAGGAATACTGGTATTTCACGTCGATATTCTGTGAGAGGGTAGTCCTTCCCCGGTTGAGCCGGCCCATTCATGCTGAAATCCGCGAGGCTCTACTAAAAATATAATGAAAATAACTTCCGAAATTATAACTGAATATTTTTTTATACAGTCGATTGCAGTAAAATAAGTCATAATTTGCTCATTTAGTACACTCACTCTCATCCTAACTAATATTATAAATACGGATGTAAGTTTGTTAGTTACCTATTATTTTTTTTTTACCTGGTGAAGTGTTGTGACGCATATCCCTCCGCGGGAGCGGGCAGAGGGGTTATGTCGGGCTCACCCGGGGAAAGATAGAAAGTCCTGAGTCTTACCGGCTAAACCTACCACGGTGTTCCTTCACACGACTATGGCCTGGGCGCGGCGCAGGGATCGCTCGCGTATTCATCCTGCAGCCCCGGCAGACCTCAGCCGCCACTGAATCGTGGCGGCTTCGTCCAGTCAACTTTCTTTCGTCTGGAGAGACGCGCGCGGAACACGACGCGCCGCCGTCTCAGGCCTGGTACTGCACGCGCAACAGCCTGCCCTAGGTCTGACGCCCCAGGCTAGTGCTCATGGGGGCCGGAGATCGTGCTGCGCCCTACGGCGCCCAGTGCGTCGTCTGCGGGCCGGGAGATTGGTGTTCTCCTCCCGAAGTTTGTTAGTTACCTACGGTATCACGCCTCAACTGCTGGACCGATTATTATCGTATTATCATTTTAAAGTAAATATGTTTAAACTGGTTATAGAAGATTGCTGGTTTTGATGATAATTCATTATTTTCGAAACAAGAAACAACATTAGGTACTGGAATTAATTTCGAAAAGAATAACAACAAATGTGTTTAATGAATAACCAGTACTTTCACCTTTGACTCTGCTTGCCGCCTGCATGTGTTTAGACATGCTATGCATTATGTTTTTAATCTCTATTTGAGGAAGGGGTCTCAAGTTCGTTTCTAAGGTACTTACGCGTCTTTGACTTTTTGAAGTTATATGGTTTATAGTTAATTATCGCTCGCTTTAACGGTGAAGGGAAACATCGTAAGGTAACCTGCATGTCTGTGAGTTCTCCATAATGTTCTCGAAGATATGTAAAGTCTGCCTACCTGTACTGGGCCAACGTGGTGGACTATGGCCTTCTCACGCTGATATTATTATACACAAATGTATTTTTGTTTATGTCACCATTTGTCACCAGTGCAGTGGTGACAAAGCCGAGCGACAACGGGGAAAGTAAGTACCTACTTACTTTCCCCGTTGTCGCTCGGCTTTGTCACCACTGCGATATTTTATATCATAGGAATACCTATATGATATAAAATAACCATCACCACTGGGGAAAGTAGAGAATATATTTTAGCCCATGTGTTCTCAGTGGTGACAGAGTCAGTAGTATCAACCTAGAATAGACGGAAATAAATTGATGAAACTGAAGCAACTATTTGTAAATCGCACAATTGTGTGTCCCGTATAAGGATCGAATCCACACTACAAGGCGCACTGGTAGTGGAGAGGCGACCACTACGCCATCCGTGCAGTTAGTTTATTATTAATTCTGTCTACTGAAATTGCCGAAGTTTGACCTCCGAAAAGTACTGACAGTGACATATGACATAATGACTGCAACACCTGGTAGATAAATGAGTTCTAAAATACTAAAATTATTATTTGATGGTGATTTAAAAGAGTGGACTTGAGTTCCTTGCAGGATTCTTTTTTTCGCAACTATGGTGGCAAACAAGCATACGGCCCACCTGATGGTAAGTGGTCACCGTAGCCTATGGACGCCTGCAACACCAGAGGCATCACTTGCGCGTTGCCGACCCTTTAGGAAAGGACGTGGGAAGGAAAGGGAGCGGGATGGGAGAAAGGGGCTGATTGGCCCTCCGGTACTCTCTTTCACCGAACGAAACACATCAGTAGGAATACTGCTATTCCACGTCGATATTCTGTGAGAGAGTAGTCCTTCCCCGGTCGAGCCGGCCCATTCATGGTGAAATCAGCGAGGCTCTACTACTCAAAAATCAGGTATCTTCTCATAGGCTCAACTTTTTGCCTGAACCTTGCAACTAATATAAATGTAAATTCAGTAAATGTAACAAACTCACTAACCCCTTTGACGTTCATAAGTGTTACTTTGTGACCTAAGTGAATAAACGATTTTTGACTTTGACTTTGACTACTTGTCTACGTAACGCGCTGTGTGAGGTCAGCTATTATCTTGCATTAATAATTTCTGGTTTCCGAAACACTTAATATTCTAACTATTACGATACTATTCAGCTTACCCTAAGACCTGAGTCGCTCTCTCTTCCTAGCTATGTATCCTACACGGTGGTGGGTCAGCTTTTCTTATTTTCTCCTCTTCTCCTCCACTTCGCTCTGTTTTCGACATCATCGTCAGTAACATTCCATTCCCTATTGGCACTACACCTTTTCACCTTGTTTTGGGTCTTCCTCTAGGTCTCCGACCGGAGAGGTCAAGCTGTTTGCCGACGTAGCCGGATGTATTCGGCATACCCCAAGATTTTTTTTTAATTTGGCTATAAACGACCAATTGTGACTGCAAGCAACCTTACCAATTCGCTTGGGTGGCCTCGGCGGTCGCAAAATTAGTGATGTCAGTTTACCGGCGTTCCTGTCTTCGGTCCACTGCACTAAGGATTGACCAGGAAATTATTAATTATTTATCTCTCGCACTGGTTAATTCTAAAGTGTCATGCAAGACCGGCGCAGTGATCGCTTGGAAAATGACCTGTCCAAGCTTTGATTTGCCATCCGATCTATTCTCTTAGAGTTTATTGGATGGGCCGCTCTGCAACATGGTGAGAGAACATATCCTAATGCTGATGAGCGTGCCCGTTTATTGGCTGTGGGGGAGTGGTAATCGGGTATTTGGCTCCAAGTACTCCCATCGTCCATAGGCACTATGTTGGACCAAGGTCAATTATAAAAATATCTTCATCAGAATATATTTTTATAATTTATCACAGTATTATTAATATTTGGGCCATATTCTGTGACGCTTAGTTATATTATAAATAAACTATGTTTACCAGTCAAAAACAAAAAGATTTTTTTATAATTTAGCTTGTCATGCAAAAATTTACATTTCTATAAACAAGGTTACCTTTTTTATGCTTGATGTTTCAACCAGGTTACACCGGCCGTGGTCACAAGCTGACTGGTGCTGCGATGTCATGTCTCCGTTTTGAGGCAGAAGAATTTTGATTCATCCTCACTTTTGGCATATTTTTGTTTGTCCATGTACCGTCACAAACTACACTCACGGTATTATGTATGCTAGCCGTCGTGTCCGTATTCTGTGAATTACCTGACTGTGCAAAACAGCGAAGTTGCGTATTATTATTTATATTTCCTTTTCCAAGGTCAACACTACCTCCAGAAAGATGGCGTTGCGATGGGAAGTCCAGTAGCCCCTGTACTTGCTAATCTCTGGATGGAACATTTTGAAGAGAAGGCATTGAGCCTTGGCCCAAAGACCATACGACTGTGGAAAAGATATGTTGATGATATCTTCAGCATTGTTAAGGGTACTAAGCAGGACGTGAAACAATATGTACAACACCTTAATTCCATTCACCCAAAAATGAGGTTTACTTATGAAGTGGAGACTGACAGATCGTTGTCATTTCTGGATGTCAAAATCACCGCGAGAACAAATGGGTCCTTGCCACACTGTGTATACCGTAAACCTACACACACGGTCGCATAGTTACCTACACGCAACGTCAAATACATGGACAAACAAAAATATGCCAAAGGTGAGGGTGAATCAAAATTCTTCTGCCTCACAAACGGAGACATGACATCGCAGCACCAGTCAGCCTGTGACAAAGAGTAAAGTAATACAGCCTGGGACCACGGCCGGTGTAACCTGGTCGAAACGTCAAGCCTAAAAAAGGTAAACATTATGCATGATCGCGTTAATACTCGTTACATATTATAAATATATCATGCAACGCGTAAGTTTAAAAGTTATTAAGGTTAATTAAATCATCGACGCGGTAATTATGCGAAAATCGTTCTATGTAATTACATATTTACATATACCTACTGTACCGGACGGGCGAACTCGGGGCTGAGGTTACTATATGATGGTTACAAAACAACCGTCGAGTCGGTGACGTCCTATACACCATGTGTGGACTGTACTGTAGCGATTACTGGTTACGATGTTGGAGGCTCTGAAAGGCGTGTTGTTGCGGGTTAGGATCAGGACTTCAAATAAAAACAAGCGTCATTGTTCAGTTGATTGAAGGTTTCTGGCTGGCTCCGTTTGGTTCTTGAGGCTTGAAGATGAGGTTTCTTCAGCACCTACGGTCGATCGATACTGTGCCGCTTAAGTACCTCTAATCTTTACCGTAACGAGAGCCGGCCAGAAACCTCGGTCAACAAGTTTATTTTTTACTATATAATGTTCATATTTCTGCTTATAACTATGGAACTATACTAGCTAGCGTGATGGTATAAAAAGTGCCGCGTAGGGCACGAGAAGACGGCTAAAAAACTATTTTGCGGTAACATTTATATCAGAAAAAGTGTAATAACTTTTTAACTATACTATATAGCAATATGATTCCTTTAGTACCTTGTAGTGCTTTTAGTAGCGTACAAAATAAAACACACAAGTGAAACCTTTTATTAAAACCTTAAGACCTAGGAACCCTAACATACCTAACTTGAGGTAAAAATGCATTTTATTGGCAATGTTTATGGTTTTAACATGATATTCTTATAAACTATATAAAAAAACATAATGTTATGTTATGTACACTATTGAAGTCTATATATGACCTAATTCGGCACTGTTATAACGATAAACTTTATTGATACGGTATATTTATGTACATTTACACCCATAATAATACGATTCAAGCTAATATTACCGTTGTCGCGAACACCTACTAATACAATATACATCATACTAGCTTTTGCCTGCGGCTTCACTCGCTCGTGAACAGCACATTTTTTCTGGATGCAAGATACTCTATGTCCTTTTATGTAATGGCTTCGATTACAAATGTTTCAAAATTGTAATAAATGTTAGCTTTTTATAACATTAATAGTTAAAAGATAGATGATTTAACCATAGTTCCAAAATGCAGAACTCTGCTCAGGATTTTTAATACACATAATACTTTGACAGATTTTTTAAATGATCAGCAACTTATTTTTGGACGATTTTATGGCGCTTGAGTTGAATTCTATACCCAATTTATTATTTTTTAAAAACGACATCTCCCTCCCTTGATGAACATTCTGTATCGCGTTAAATGTTATAAGCAACAGACACAAAGAAGACCAATATTCGCAAAAACTATTTGTGGATTACACACAAAAAAAAAAAAAGAAAAAAAAATCTTTCATTTCGAACTCACAACACTCGACGCAGGGGCAATGGTGACAACTAAAACCATAATGCAATCTATGCACTCAATTAGAATATGATCGTTCAAGCCGGCTCTACACGCTTGTCAAACAACGGCAAATAGCGAACGTCGAACAACAATCGCGAACATGTGCATGAGTGTTTGTTTGTGTTCGCCAGTGTTCGGCATCGGTGTCGGTTTTTCATCACAAATCAAAGGATATTCGTCAAACAGTTAGCGATGTCTACAATATACTGGCACGTTCGCCAAACTTGAGGTCGCTTGTTTGTGTTGGGTGTTTAGCGTTTGCTGTGTGGCGTTTGCGACAAACTCCAAGCGTGTGGAGCCGGCTTCAGAGTTAGTTCATAGGTATTGCAATGCGTGCCTGGTATTATATAGCTATAACTACGTACAACACTTTGATGAAAATCTAAGTGTACACCGTCTAAAGATTACTACGTATAAATCAATTATATAATATACAGAAGAGATGTTGAAGTCTGCCGTGTGTGAACACGTACAACAGGGGACCAACCACTACCTGAGATTTGACAAACCACAGATGCTCGCTAAAGAACACCGATTCCTACCAAGGATGCTTCGCGAGGTTATTGAAATGAAAAAACATCCTAATTTCAATGGAGAAGATGGTTGGAATGTACCATCAGCTTGGGATCCAGTAATTCAAATAGTCAAAACCAAGAAGAAGCAAACCACAGCTAGACTTCATGATACTTTGAGCTCATTCTGCGTAAATAGGAACACCCATGATTAAATTATGTTCGGGTACTTTGAAATAACTACACTGGAACATTGAGACAACTACCATCTTAGTCTCCCCGTGACCATGGCTGCTGTAAAGCAACCGAAACGTCGGGGAAAGTGTAAACACAAATATAAATAGTATAATAGTATAAATAGTTTCAATAAATTTATTAGCTTAAAAATTAGTTAAGTTTAATAGAACTTAATAGTAGCGTAACAGTTTTTAAAAATTTTGTAATAACGTGTCAAATAAACAACGCGATAAAATCCGTATATAGTAGTTTAATTTCAATGAATAACATTCGCGTAAACAGAACACAATATTAAGTAAAGACTTAAGTCGGGACGTTTTTCTATTGCTCTCGAAAGAAAATTGGTTCATCAAAATATTTTATATATATGGTAATTCTTGAAATTATAGGATATTATTGACACCACGGCGGCAAAAATACTATTGAAGGTGCATAAAGTGTATATTTTTGCAAGAAGAGCACGGGTCTCTTCTCAGTGCTAGAACGGTTAGGCTATAATAGTCCACCACGCTGGCCCAGTGTGGATTGCTAGATTTCACATATCGTCGAGAACAATATGGAAAACTCTCAGACATGCTCACATGCATGTTTTCTCTCGATGTTTTCTTGCACCATTAAGGCGAGCGACAATTCACTATTAAATACGAAAAATAAGAGGCTGTTTCTAGCAGTTTAACGGTATCCCACTACCTAATGACATTTATTTGTAAATTAATCAGTCAAAGAAACGTAAACAAAACGCTACCTACAAAAAAGTGGATCCCTAATTATTTCTAGACTAATTAACAAGTACAATAATTGTAACACATAAATTATAATTTATTAATATATTGGCCAGTATATATATACATAGGTGGATATTACTTTCACAACATAGTATAATTTAAGTTTCCTCGACAAACATATGGTGTATGCTTGTGAATAGTAACATAGAATAACATTAGTTCGTGTATTGATAAGTATTAAGCGTGTATAACGTAGTCATGGATCCTGCTCAAGAGATAGAAGTGAAGGCTTTCCGTCACCAGGAGATGATGAACGCGGTGATAGGTGACGGTGACTCCGGCGTGCAGCGATTGTACCGCGGCGCCACGGTGCTCGTGACGGGCGGCTTGGGCTTCATCGGCAAGCACCTCATAGAAAAACTGTTCAGGTATGGACGATACAGCAACTCTTAAGACCAGTACCAAAAAACAAGTCGTTTTGGCCACGGACAGTTCACTCCACTAAATATTATAATACAAAGTCTTCCGCCGCGTCTGTTCGCGATAAACTCAAAAACTACTGAATTTTTTCATGCGGTATTCACCAATAGGCAGTTTTTGAACTACGCGTGCGAAGGGGAAGGTCGCTAGGTTGATATATTTTTTTAAATATGTAGCTAACTTAGGCTCGGATATCAAGAAAGGAGTCGCTTTAGCCAGGCCCTAAACGCTAAAACCCGGTTCCTAAAATCAAGAAAAATCGTTTTACCCACGGCCTTTTAAGTTTTGCCAAATCGTAAAATGTAGGTATGACGGAGCATCACTTTAGTACGGCTCGACTGACTTGGCTTTATTTTTTTGATGTGTTTGTATATCGACGTGAAATAGCAGTGTTCCTATTGTTGTGTTTCGTTCGGTGACTGAGAGTGCCAGAGGCCCAATCACCGTCTTTCCCCCTTCCCGCTCCTTCTCCTTACCACTTCCTTTCCTAAAGGGTCGGGAACGCGCAAGTGATGCCTCTAGTGTTGCAGGCGTCCATAGGCTACGGTGACCACTTACCATCAGGTGGGCCGTATGCTTGTTTGCCACCTTAGTCGTAAAAAAAAAAATAAGAAAAAAATAATTGTTAAGACAAGGTTTTGTATGAACGAAAATTTGCGAAAAATCCGCGTGAAATATCGAAAATTAAATGGTATTTTTATATGGAAAATAATTATTGACGTTTTGAATTTAATAACGTGAAATGTATTTTTGTATAGAATGACAGGACAACGACTGTCGGGTCAGTTATTATTCTGTAAAAAATATGTCAAGATTTCACTGTTTATCCCGTCAACTGTCGAGCGGACATACGCTGTCCGCAAAAATGAGTCATGTATGTCCGCGCACAGTTGACTCGTTAATGAGTCAAGTGTCGAGCGCACATACATTTGTCCGTTTGTGTATTGTTTGCACAATAAATTTTTAATTATTTTTACGTATTTCCCCTAGACGTTCAAGAAGTTATAGGTCAAACGAATGGTTTCTTGATATAGGAACCGCGGTTTAAACGCTAAGCGGAATGACAAACCGTAAAATAGATAGTATTAATTCAGTGGTGATAATAATGTTCTTCAGACGGTATTTCGGTCACAGCGGCCAATGTTAATAGTGACTATTATAGTGCACAAGTGTGTGCGCAAACAAATGCACCCAATTCGCTAACTTTCATGATCCAATGGTACGGCAATCCGACACGACCGGAGGGAGATTAGGTGCAGGACCAACGGCGCAACGTGCTTTTCGAAGCAGCTCCAGTGTTTCGAAAAGCACGTAAAGCAGATGGTCCTATCTAACACCGCCAACTTTCTAACTCCGGATTCCCGTTAACATTTTTTTAGCAGAACATAATAACTTATTGTTAGCTGGACCCAGGATTCGAACCCGAGACCGCATTCCCAGTTGCGTTCATTACCGCTGCGCTGCCGAGGCAATTAATGCGACTGTTTTTGCACTAGTGATGTTTTTATTTATTTATTTATTAGTACCTACAACCACATCATCACTCCAAATTATAAAACAAAGTCCCCCGCGCCGCGTCTGTCTGTCTGTCCGCTATAAACTCAAAACTACTGACCGGATTTTCTTGCGGTTTTCACCAATAGATAGAATGATTTATGAGGAAGTTTTGGTGTATAATTTGTTAGGTAACGTTTTGTAATAACCGCACGAAGCCGGGGCGCATCGCTAGTAATATGTTTGTTTAATCATATGTCTTAGATAATAATATAAACTAATGTTTACTGATATTGCCACGGTTTATTCTAAAGAAACATTTTTATTATATGACTAGATGTTCCCGCGGTTTCATCCACGTTTTTCGTTACTGCGCCGTCCCCGTGGGTCATAGCGTGATGTTATATAGCCTATAGCCTTCCTCAATAAATGGGCTATCTAACACTGAAAGAATTTCTCAAATCGAAGCAGTAGTTCCTGAGATTAGCGTGTTCAAGCAAACAAACTCTTCAGCTTTATAATATTAGTATAGATTAAAACTACAACACTTCAAGAATAAACAAAACAGTAACACTTCATGATAATTTGACCTCATTCTGCGTAAATAGAAACAACAGTAAATTATCTTCGGGGGCTTTGAAAGAATGTCCTCCAGATCGAATTACGGTCACGGCGTCTAATCTTAACGGAGACTGGCCATCTGCCCAGGAGATATTATAGTGCACAAATATGTGCGCAAACACATGTGCATTCTCTGTTCCCGCACTCTTATGATCCGATGGAAAGGTAAACCGACACGACCGAAGAGAGAACAAGCTCCGCACCAACGACTTAACGTGCTTACCGAGGCCCCCCATGCCTCTATCTTACACTTCTTAACTCCGGGCTGCTATTGAGATTTCTGAACAGAAAAACCCAATAACTTTTTGTTGGCCCGATCCGTGATTCGAACCCGAGACCTCATGCACAGTAATAGCATTCACTACCGCTGCGCCACGGAGGCAGTTAGAAATAACTACACTTCAAGACAAAGCTGCTGAAAACCAACCGAAACGTCGGGAAAAGTGTAAATTAAAATATTTTAACATTTTAAATTATTATTTATTTGACTGATATATTGTTTGACGGCCTCGATGGCGTAGTGGTTAGTGTAACCGACTGCCACGCCTAAGGTCGCGGGTTCGATTCCCGCACAAGTCAAACATCTGTGTGCATGAACATGGATGTTTGTCTTGGTCTGGGTGTTTCTATGTATAATATGTATGTATTTACAAAAAAAAAAGTATATATGTAATTATGTTTATCCATTGTCTAGTACCCATAGTACAAGCTCTGCTTAGTTTGGGCTAGATAGTGTTGTGTGTATGTGATAGAATATTATTATTATTATTATTGTTATT
Organism: Catocala sponsa; assembly: GCA_963564715.1. Taxonomy (NCBI): domain Eukaryota; kingdom Metazoa; phylum Arthropoda; class Insecta; order Lepidoptera; family Erebidae; genus Catocala; species Catocala sponsa. Next base: position 3,485,496 of record OY751354.1, on the reverse strand, counting down.
GCTTACATAAATCTTAATTATTGATACCATAAAAGTTATTAACTTTTATGTAATCAATGATTAGGTATAATGTGTTAGCCATGTATAACTTCACAGCATACAAGCGATTTGGTTTAGACTGCAAGTCTGTATCTATTGCATATGAATGAATAAATTAATTTAAAGGTAGTGTTTAAAAAATCAACCGCGTTAAAATTCGTAAACAGTAAGTGGTTTGTGTAATGTAATTTCAGTTAATTATTTTAATTTCAAATAAAATGATGCCGTATATAACGGCAGGCCACTACACAAATAGACCTGCCCTTTGGGCACCACTAATTTTATCCCTACTATCCCCCTGAAGGGGGGACGGACACACGATACAGAGGCGCGCGTGGGAACACGCACGCCGCCTCTCGGACCTGGTGCTGATCGGGTGGCAGGCAGGCCCACGAAGCCCACCACCCCCAGGTCAAACCTCTGGGTGGCTGGAGGTCGTCTCGCGCCCTCCGGCAACTGGCTCTGCGGTTGGGGAGAGGGTTTAAGCGTTTCTTCTCCCGCCCCGCCGCCTCTTTGGTGGAAATCGCTTCCTCACAGAAGGAGGCGACGGCGTTCCACGACCTCTCACTCAGGACCATAGACTGAACTACGGCCGGAAGCGAGAAGGCAACTAATCCGACTGCCGCGACCAACCTACGGCGCTGCGATGCCCAGGCGGGGCAAACCGCCAAAGTGTGCAGCGCCGTGTCCTCAACAACGTCGCGGCAGTCGCCTCAGTGGTGCCAACCGGGCGTCTCTTGCCGGCGTATGTGACACAGGAACTGGCCAAAAGAACCATGGCCAGTCGTTACCTGTGTCAGCCGGAAGGCGCCATGCTGCCTCTCCAGTCACTCCTCAAACACGGAACTTACCGCTACAATCGTGGCGTGCCCGAAAGTACGAAGTTAAATTGACCCCAAACTGAAAACAGCAAGCCTGTTACTTGGGAGCCAGTATGTTTTATTTTATTTTATTGGGCCTGTTCCTTAGTAAGTTAAAGTACTTTTTTCTGGATCAAAGATACCCTATGTGTAAGCGAAATATCACGATAGGTTGACGTAAGTCGTAATAGCGTGGCAAACAAACTCACACTTGCATTCTTAGTAATATTATAAATGCGAATGTGAGTTTGTTTGTTACGCTTTCACGCTTTAACTGCTCGAGCGATCATCATGAAATTTCACATACACGCTGTCAGTGGTACAGAAAAGGATATAGGGTACCTTTTGTCCAAAAAGTAGGTAGGTATTGTTACTAAGCCAACCTAACCTATGTACATTCACGTGAACGAAGCCACAGGCAAAATATAGTTTATACCTATTTATAATATTAGTTAGGATGTGAAGAAGTGATTATTATAGAATACTAGCTGTCCCAAACGACGCTGTCCTGTACAAACGAGAAAAATAAAATAAAAAATACCAAATCTAAACCATTCTCGAATCAACTTGTACATACACAAAAATTTTCATCGAAATCGCTCCAGCCGTTTAGGAGGAGTTTAATTACAAACATACGCACAGAAGATTTATACATACATACATAGTTATATATAAAGACTAGCTGTCCCGACAGACGTTGTCCTGTACAAAAGAGAGAAAAAAAAGAATATCTAAACCATCCTCGAATCCACTTGAACACACACAAAAAGTTTCATTCAAATCGGTCCAGCCGTTTAGGAGGAGTTCACTGTCAACACACGTACAGAAGAATTATATATAGGGTAAACGTAGTGTAGGACGCCCTCCGACCAGGTGGGGTGACGATCTGCGAAAGACTGCAGGCAGATGCTGGATGCGGCAAGCTGAAGACAGGGCGCTATGGCGCTCTTTGGCGGAGGGCTATGTCCAGCAGTGGACTATTATAGCCTGATGATGATGATGATGATGAAACTTGCTTAAATCGTACTTGCGCCGTATCCGTACCTCGCATATATCTCAGCGCCTGTAGTAGCTACCAGCGTCTGTAGTGACAAAAACTTAACATTAGTCGGCCATGTTACCATCGGATAGATAGACGCCATTACGCTGCTAGTAACAAAAATATTGAAAAACTAAGTTTTCATCTACTATTTCAGTAATATTTTTACTTATTTTTTAAGCATATTCTTCAAATTCGATCTGGAATTGTTTATTTAAGTATTTGTGATGTATTAATACATATTTATATTTATGATTTCGTCCGATGTGAAGCAAAACATGTATTTGTTGACATTTATTTTTGCGGTAATTTTAAAATTTTGTTTGACATATGCGCCTATTTCATACTCGAGGCAAGGTCTTAAAACGTACTAGTACGATTTAGGAATATGAATTTTAAAATGTTATCAAACTGTTAGCTATTATAACGAGTTATTTTATTTTATTCGATTTCTCAAGTGTAAGCGGCCCATGACCGGTAGTGGAACTTAAGGGCTAAAGTTTAAAACTGAATTATTGTATTTTCAGAACAATAATTACGTCAAAAAGAAAATATAATACTTTGGAGTAAAGAAAATATGGAAGAAGCGATTAAAAAATATAATGAAGGGGCTTTACAATTTAATGAAGCTTGTCTTATATATAATGTACCAAAACCAACATTTAGACAACATTTAAAAGGGCTTAATTTGCTTCAAAGAATTGGACGCCCAAAGGATTTAACTGAAGAAGTGGAAAAAGAACTGGTCAGACATGTATTGCTGTTGTAATCTAGATTTTTTGGCCTGACTATAATCGACTTACGGCGCCTAGCTTACCAGTTAGCAGAAAAATACGGAAAAATGAAAAATCCCTACTGTATACCAATGATAAGATCTCAAAGTACGATTGAGTACGATTTAAGATGAATTGTACCAAATCGTATTTATTTTTTAATTTTTTAAATTGTTATTTTCTTAAAAGTTTATAAGATTTATGTTGAAGTCGATTATGAAAGTAATAAAACGATTCCTAAATAAACGTTTTTTGAAATAATATATAATCTTTCTTTACTAATTTTGATATTGATAGTAAAGAAACTATTATTACTGTTTTTAGTTAAGTAGTACGAATTAGGCAAGTTTACTATATAAAGATAATAACAATCTTTCTGTAAGACACTGCTATAATCATAGAAGACAAAGTGATGACGTCATTTTGTTTACTCTGCAGATCATGTGCCATAAAGAAGATGTACTTACTGTCGAGGTTAAAGAAAGGAAGGTCGATACAAGAGAGACTGCAGCATATGCTGAAAGATCCGGTAAGTGAAAGGATCAAGCAGTTAATATCCTCCAGACCGAATTTCGGTCACGGCGCGAGCCAATCGCGCGAGACATTATGGTGCACAAGCATGTGCGCACATACAAGTGCACTCTCTGTTCTCTAACTCTCATGATCTGATGAAACGGTAGGTAATCCCACACGACCGGAGAGATCAGACGCAAGACCAAACGGCTTTACGTGCTTTCCGAGGTACGAGGGTGTCTAACACCGCCAACTTCCTAACTCTGGGTTGCTATTGAGATTTTTTAACAGAATAACCCAATAACTTTTTGTTGGCCGGATCTGGGATTCGAACCCGAGACCTCATGCACAGCAGTCGCATTCACTACCGCTGAGCCACGGAGGAAACCATTAACTATTAATTTAAGAAAGACCATGAAATGAACAAAAATATGGGGTACCTTTAAGGTACCTTTTACCTACTTTTGCCACGAAGAGTTTTTTTTTATTTTTTTTTATTGACTAAAGTTTACAATAATAATACCATGGCTTAGACCACTCGCTAAACCACGAGGGTTTTTATGCGAGAGGGTCGAATTCGATCGGAAACCTCAGACATTTAAAATTAAGTGCGTATTAAATAGTTGATTATCGCTCGCTTTAACGGTGAAGGAAAACATCGTGAGAAAACCTGCAGGTCTGAAAGTTCTCCATAATATTCTCGAAGATATGTGACGTATACCAACCCGCAGTACGCCAGCGTGGTGCTCTGCGGCCTAACTGTTCTCACACTGAGAAGAGGCTCGTGCCCAGCAGTGGAACACTTTATATACAGCGCTGATACTATATTATTATATTTCCATATTTACAGTAGAAATCTTAGCTTTGCTGAAATTACAGGTGACTCTGAGATCTCAGTCTAATAGCATATGCTCAGCAGATATAACTTTTTAATTGTATTGCAGGTGTATGATACTCTTCGTGAGAAGCAGCCGCAGTTCGCAGAGCTGATAGTGCCGGTGGAGGGAGACGTGGCTCACGTTACACTTGGACTCAGCGACGAAGACTGGCAGATGCTCGCACAAGAGGTAACCTGTTACCACGTTATTATATATGTAAACTAGATGTTCCCGCGGTTTCACGCGCATTTATCGTTACTGCACCGCCCCTGTGGGTCGTAGCGTAATGTTATATAGCCTATAGCCTTCCTCGATAAGTAGGCTATCCAACACTAAAATAATTTTTCAAATCGAACCAGTAGTTCCTGAGATTAGCGCGTTCAAACAAACAAACAAACTCTTCAAGTTAATAATTTTTTTATATTAGTATAATTTTCACTCCACGGACATTATGTATGTGCCTTTGGAAGAGTGTTTCATTTTATGTGATCTAATTATTTTGTTGATGTGCCTGCATTCTATATACAAGGCAGCATCACAGTTATATCAAGAAATAAAAAATAACACTTTATAGGCCGATGGCCTGTCTTCGGCTTTTGTTGTTAGTGCCAGTTTTTATGAAGTCCTTCTAAGATGGGCTGAAGGCCTATATCTTTAGGCTGAGAGGCTGTCTTTGGTTTATATATAGGTTTGTGATAATTGAAAGGCCTTCTAAGGTGGGCTGAAGGCCTATATCTTTAGGCTGAAGGCCTGTCTTTGGTTTTAATAGGTTATATGAAGGCCTTCTAAGATGGGCTGAGGCCTTTATCTTTAGGCTGAGGGCCTGTCTTTGGTTTTTTATGTAGGATGTGTGATATTTCAAAGGCCTTCTAAGGTGGGCTGAAGGCCTATATCTCTAGGGCCTTTTATTTCTCGGAAATTGTCCTTTTAGACAATATTTACTTTATTTGGGAGTTTCAAGGCCATTTAGGAAAGGCTGAAGGCCTTTTGTTAGGCTGAGGGCCATTGATGGTAAGTGGTGACCTTCATGGTTTTGTGGTATCGATGGGCTACGAAGTATTCTTGTTTAAGGTCCTTAATTTGGAGGGCGTTTTACCTGTGCGTTTTAGATTAGGTGTGTCGTCTCGATGTTTGTCGATCAGTCGATCCATGGTTTGATGGTCTCTATTGTGGATTGCCATTTTGAGGTTGTTATCCAGAATGCTTTTGGTTACTGATGTTATAGCCCTCTTCACCAGATTTCCTACTGCGTCATCGCTGTCGTCGGTGTGGTAGACGAAGAATCTCGTGTGATGCGATATGGCAACCACTGCGTGGGGGGACACTGTCGTGGGGTTGTAGCCTCTGCTTGCACATTTTATAGTATGACCGAATCGTACGCCAATCCCTGCGCTTCGTGGATTGTGAGAATATTGAATCCTTTTCCACAACCAAACCCTTGGTCTTGAAGGGTTTCCTTTTCCGCCTGAGTGTAAGTGAGGTAAAGTGTGCTGGCCTGGGTCTTGGGGATCTCAACGCCTCTGTACGTTGCTAGCTGCAGGGACTTGGTTACGTTGCTGGACGGGTATATGCCGTTGTAGACTTCACTGTGTTACGCTTCCGTTTGCTTCGATGAATACTTGACCGCTTACGATTGTAAATTGACTAGGCGGTGCGCGTGCGCTCTATTTATACGTGGTTAGAGTGTTTCCGGAGTTTCTAGAAACGTCATACCCGGTATGTAAACAGCACGAAGATTCGAGAATGTGCCAGCGTTCTCTACTCAAAGTTCCGTACAAAGTTCCGTAAGATGTCAATAGATGGCGCTGTAATAAATTATTAGACGGAACTACCGAGTCTTCCCTAAACTGCACTGGGTGTAACAATATTAGTTAGGATTTCCACTTAAGTGCTTATGCAATCCTATCCTATAGCATAAACGTTTTCAGGGGTACAGAAAAGGACATAGGGTACCTTTCATCCAGAAAAAAGTACTGTTTTCGAGGAATAGAAATTTACTAACAAAATCTACATTATGGCAAGCAAAGCCGCTGGCAAAACATAGTTTCAAAACGCGTCAATTAACATCTACTATCATTGAAGGAAGGCTTTTTACATATTATGTATTGTTTCTAGGTGAATGTTATAATTCACGCGGCTGCGACAGTACGGTTCGATGAACCGCTGCGTGTGGCGACACTGACGAACGTTCGAGGGACCAGGGAGGTGCTCGCTCTCGCCAAACAATGTACCAACTTCAAGTGAGTCACTATTGCAGGCACTTTATCATCATAGGTCCAAGCCTTTATACCCCTGAAAGGGGAAGCAGAAGTGAATAAAACCTACAGCGCTAGGTATATTCTATAACTAATATTGATATCAGTCCTTTTTAATAATTGTCTAACTGCTAGCCATGGGCCTCTTCTCAGTGTGAGGAGGGTTAGGCAATAATCTGCCACGCTGTGCCAGTGCTGAGCACGGGCCTCTTCACGGTGTGGTTGGGCTATAGTTCACCACGCTGGTCCAGTGCATCATCAGCGTGTTGGCAGACACAACGTTACTTTAAGAAAATTATGGAGAACTCTGAGATAATTGCAGGTTTCTTTACGATGTATTCCCCCCACTGATAATTAACACGCATATAACTTCGAAAAGTCATAAGTGCGTGGCCCGAGGTCGAGCTCGAGTCCTCTACGTCGCAGTCCAACGTCTATCGCTGTGCACATAAATAGCTAATAAACTGATTAGGAAGCTTTGCTTTTATTTTAGACAATTGGTCCACGTGTCAACTGCTTTCACACACGCCACACGTGACCGGATCAATACTGAAGTGCTGGAACAGTTCTACCCGAGCCCCGTGCCTCCTAACGCCATGATAGCATTCGCTGAACAAGTAGATAACACCAGACTTGACAGTATTACCGCCAAGTAAGTGCCAACTCTTATCTTTGCCAAACTGTTCAAACTTGTAATTCTTTGCCGAGGCCATCTTTTCTTCATCTTTGGAGATACCAGGACCGAAGGAAGAAGGAAATGCCTTCGATCCTGGGTACTTCAAATGGGGTGTAAAAAGCACCTCCTTAGGCCATCAAAGTAGAGACTTCAGCAACACGTCACGTGAGGACGTGGTGGGAAGGCTCTGCTCGTGGACTCCACGACTGCTTACCAATATGTGTAATCATTTTGAAAAGCAATAAAAAAAGTAAGTAAAGACTGTGTATAAACAATGCTCTATCGTGATACTGTGCATCATACCTAAATATAAATATAGATATCAGGTCGGTAGTGAATGGAGAAAAAAAATGGTGGTGTTCTCCAGGGATCAGTATTAGGCCCAATATTATCATTCAGTTCCTAAATTACTAAATTGAGTATGTAAAACTGTACATATGTATATTAAATGCTAGGCTCATTAGTTTTGCTGATGACATCAACGCAATAATATCTGCAGTTAATATTATTAATCTAGTAATAAGTTTTGAGGAATCGTTATGTATCACTTATTTTAAATTAATAGGTATGAATAAAACAAATGGTCTGATGCATAATTACATTAATTACTAAATGTCCGGAAAGTCCTATGAATATAAATTTGTATAACGAAACTTTTGTACACTATTTTGACTTTTGACCTAAATTATAAATTAATGATTTCTGAAAGTCAGACTTGGGAAAGAAAGGTATATTTACTAATTTTTTGTAATTATAAATATATTATTTGGATGCCTTATCTATTGCATATTTAGATTATGCTTTTGTCTCTTGGATTTAAATATGATAAACAGATTTAATATCTACAGTTAGATATATGTAGTGCTAATAAAGAAAAAGAAAGTCTTTAAGAAAAAGATCGTTCTAGAATATCAAATATTTTCTGTCTATCCCACTAACCCCATGCTGCTGACCCTTGATGGGACAATTTACCCTTTTTCGTTCCAGTAACCATATGGGACCAGTGGCACCAGTATTTTGGTACCAGACATGCCATCGCCGTCACCATAGGTTTAGTGGTACCGATGGCTTCTGTACTTGGTAAAGATTGTTCCTTACATATTTATTAGTTTATACATTAAAATAAAATTTATTTCAGTTTGATCGAGGGCTGGCCGAACACCTACACGTTCACGAAAGCGTTGGCTGAAGAGTTACTCAGAACTTCTGCTGACGAACTACCTGTGTGCATCGTAAGACCTCCAATAGGTACGTCACTTTATTATTCCTGTAGTATCGACTAAAATGACAGTGATGGAGTAGTTGTTGGTAGCAGAAAGTCAAAGTTCAAATAGGCTTAGCTAGTAAATATAAAAAATAAATTTGCAGTTGTCAGTTTCCAGCAAAATATTGAGCCAGTGAAAAGGTCAGTGTCAGAATCTAACAAGCACGCTCTTTAAGCGGAAATATAGCCAACTTTTTAACATCTTTGCAGTGCTTCCCGCGTACTACGAACCAAGTCCTGGATGGTTGGACATCACCACATTAGCTGGACCAAGCGGGGTAAGTTATTAATATAACTAATTAGATTTTGCCCGCGGCTTAGATTCTGTCAATGCATTTCTATCCCTCAGAAACATTTTTTTTTTGGGATGTATGGTGCCATCTGCCCTTTTATGTACCGTAACGTATATTGTAGTAGTGTGAACATAGTAAATCCTAACTTCTCCCTAGGCTTTATTATTCCCAAGTCACTTGGGGTTGGCTTTTCTAGTCTAACCGGATTTGACTGGATATCAGTTTTTACACGGAGCGACTGCCATCTGATCTCCGCAACCCGAAGGCTAACGATACCCTAAGGCTAGACTAGTGTCAGGATATTATAGGGCACTGACTTCCCAATAACGACTGCCATAGATGTTCATGGCAGCCGGGACCGAGCGATGGCTTAACGTGCTCTCCGAGGCACGGAGCAGGCGATAATTGTCAATCAATACTACAAACTATAAAATTATAAATGCGAAAGTGAATTTGTTTGTTTGTTATGCTTTCACGCCTCAACTACTCGACCGATCACCATGAAATTTCGCATACACGATATCAAGGGAACAAAAACGGACATAGAGTACCTTCCATCCAGGTAAAAGTACTGAAACTTATCTAACTTAACTACCATTCGCACACACTTTGTCATGAGTACAGAAAAGGACATAGGATACCTTTCATCTAGAAAAAAGTACTGTTTCCGAAGGATTGCTAGATAACATTAACTCAAAAGTGTTTTCTATTGGTCGAGCAAGGATAACATACATTTCTATGTTTTCAGGTGTACGTAGGAGCATGTCTGGGTATCTTACATGTGTTTAATGCTGATGTCAATGTCCATTTAGCTACGGCTCCAGTAGATTATGTGAATAATGCAATCATTGCCGCTGCGTGGGACTCTACAGAGAGACGAAAAGACGGCGACAATAAGATCCCTGTATACACAATTAGAAGGAACTTGCGATATGGTAAGATACTGTTTGAAACCTTTTTTTTATTAGATACTAGTTTTCACCCGCGGCTTCGCTCGCGTATATGTAGGCTAGGTTAAGTTAGGTTTGCAACAGTTGGCTTACTCAGGTGCTCTCCGGACACGGCTGTTTCGGAGAGTACCTTTGCAAGATAGCCGGTAGGGAGCCGACAACCAGGTGTCACCATTGTGAGGAGTGTGACCGGGACACGGCGCAGCACACGCTGGAGGAGTGCCCGGCGTGGGCCGCGGAGCGCTGTGCCCTGGTCGCTGTGATTGGCCCCGACCTCTCCTTGCCGACCGTCGTATCCAAGATGGTCGGCGACGACAGGTGCTGGGGCGCAATGAGGTCCTTCTGCGAGTCTGTCATCTCGCAGAAAGAGGCGGCGGAACGAGGGCGTGAGGAAGATCCTTACGCCCCGGAAGTCCGCCGCCGGAGGAGGGGGCGCAGGAGACGCGCTTATGTCGCTCTCCTGCCCCCCACTTAAGGGTTCCGGGTGGCAAGGCCTCAGGGGGGCCTGCCACCCGTAAACTAAGAACCCCGAGAGGGCGCGCGCGGTGTTCCCGCGCGCCTTCCAACGTCGATAGGGGAGAGCAATGAAGCTCTCCCCTGGGGACAAGAGGGGGTCGGGTCCTAAAAAAAAATGACCCGACCCGCACCCACACGGGGAGGCCTGCTATGGATAACTCAATTCTTTTAAGAGCTCCCAACAGGCCCCCCCATTGGATGAGAGAGGGAACACCCCAGGTTTTTTAGTGGGTATACCAGCGCGTTTCTTGCTGGGGAGTCCCACACGCCCCGCCGGTGCCGTCCCCTAGCCGGCGGGTAGTGCATCAAGCATTTTTCCTGGGTACCAAAAAAAAAAAAGGTTTGCAACAGTTGGGGGGGCCTGCTATGGATGACTCAATTCTTTTAAGAGCTCCCAACAGGCCCCTCCATTGGGTGAGAGAGGGAACACCCCAGGTTTTTTAGTGGGTATACCAGTATGGGGAGTCCCACACGCCCCGCCGGTGCTGTCCCCTACCCCGAGAGGGCGCGCGCGGTGTTCCCGCGCGCCTTCCAATGTCGAAAGGGGAGAGCAGTGAGGCTCTCCCCTGGGAACGAGAGGTGGTCGGGTCCGTTTGACCCGGCTCGCACCCACACGGGGGGGCCTGCTATGGATGACTCAATTCTTTTAAGAGCTCCCAACAGGCCTCTCCATTGGGTGAGAGAGGGAACACCCCAGGTTTTGTAGTGGATATACCAGCGCGTTTCTTGCTGGGAGTCCCACACACCCCGCCGGTGCCGTCCCCTAGCCGGCGGATAGTGCATGAAGCATTTTTCCTGGGCATCAAAAAAAAAGGTTTGTAACAGTTATTTTTTCTGGATGAAAGGTACCCTATGCCCTATTCTGTACCCCTGACAACGTGTATGCAAAATTTCATGTTGATCGGTTGAGTAGTTACGGTGTGAAAGCGTAATAAACAAACAAACAAACTCATTTTTGCATTTATAATATTAGTTAGGATTGCTCGTCAAAATAACTACACTATGCCTGATAATAACTTTAGAACTTTCACTTTGCATGATATATACATCCTTACTATCCTTACTTCCTTACTAATATTATAAATTCGAAAGTAACTCTGTCTGTCTGTCTGTCTGTTACCTTTTCACGGCTAAACCACTCAACCGATTTAGATGAAATTTGGCACAGATATAGTTTAAAACCTGGGGAAGGACATAGGCTACTTTTTATTGATGTAGGTACCACGCGGGCGAGCGAGTTACAGCTTACGAACCACTGCTCCCCGCCCCGTGTGACAAGATCCCCAAACAACATCTATTTCAAAAGAACTACCATATACAACTTCGTGAGGAGAGGTCAATCGGGAATCAACGAGGTCAGAGTCTACACTGATGGCTCAAAAACCATACAGAGAACGGGCACAGGAGTTCACTGCCTGGATCTCAATATTAACATATCTATGACACTAGGCTCACACAGTTCTATCTTCCAATGTGTGGCCATCACGGAGGCCGCCACCGCGATCGACAGGAGACGAATTGAAGGTTACAGGATACGAATCCTCTCCGACAGCACAGCAATACAGAGCCCTAGAGAGCAATAGCTGCAACTCCAAGCTCGTATACAAATGCCACCTTGCTCTTGAAAGAATATCCACAAAAAACTTAGTGACCTTACAATGGATAAAGGGGCACAGTGAATCACTGGGTAATGATGCTGCAGATGAGTTGACTAGAAGAGGATCGGAAACCACCACGGAAGGTCCACCTCCATTCCTCCCTCTACCATTCTCACAACTAAGAACATGGATGCGGCTTCGCACTCAGAGCCAATATAATAAACGCTGGGCACGGACAACGGACTGCAGACAGTCGAGAGCAGCCCTACTGTCCATCTCACCACGTCTGACACACCGCCTGCTCAACCTACAAAGATCGGACCTTCGGACCATCGTGGGGATCCTAACAGGACACTGTCCCCTGAACAAACATCTGTACAACATCGGAGCAACAGACAGCCCACTCTGTAGGGGATGTCTGACCGAAGAAGAATCTGCTGTCCATGTAGTCCTGGAATGTGTGGAAGTAACAGCACAAGGAAATCCTCAACAACCCGAGGTTACTCCGCAAGGCCTGCGAAGACCCCATGAATCTTCTGTGCTTCTGGGTGGAGTTGGGCTAGCTATCTCCATAGCCGGCCGATTCTCACGCATAATGGGCCAACTTGGAGTTCAAATGAGGAAAAGAAAGTCCAATTACAATTATTACAATTTATTCGTTACTTATTATATATTTATCCGTTACTTATTTTCTATACATCTATATCTATACAAATAAATAAAATTTAAAGTGTCTGTTTGTAATGTCAAAATAACAGCTTTTTATATATGAAAGTATATAAGGTACCTATACGAAAGCATCTATTTTTAAAATTTTTGTCTGTCTATGTGTCTGTTTGTTCCGGCTAATCTCCGAAACGGCTGAACCGATTTTGACGGGACTTTCACTGGCAGATAGCTGATGTTATAAGGAGTAACATAGGCTACTTTGATTTTAGAAAAGAAATAGGGTTCCGCGGAGACAAACACTTTTTAGCTAAAATCTACGCGAAGTCGCAGGTAACAGCTAGTATATATATATGATGGTGCACAGTCGTGTAGTCCACGAGGAGAGCCTTCCACACCACGTCCTTACGTAAAGTGATGCCGAGGTCTGTACTTTGACGGTCTAAGGAAGTGCTTTTGGACGCCTCGCTTGAAGGACCCAGAAGAGAAGGAAGGAAACACATTTTAAGCAAATGTTACACTTACTAAGCTAGTTTATACTATTGCAGGACTAGGATATACTAGAGTTTGTCCGCAGCTTCGCTCGCGTAAATGTAGGTTATATTAGGTTGTACCTATTAGTAACAAAAAAAAAACAAAAAAAAAAAAAAGAATGTTGTATTAGTAACACTACTTTTTCTGGATAAAAGGTATCCTATGTCCTATTCTGTATCCCTGACAACGTGTATGCGAAATTTCATGATGCTCGGTCAAGTAGTTAAGGCGTGAAAGTGTAACATATAAACAAACAAACTCACATTCGCATTTATAGTATTAGTTAGGAAGTTAGAACTAGTTAGGATAAACAAGCTTAATAAGTGTATGTATGTATGTGTCATGATGTGCTGAAAAAAGGGGTAATGTACTTTCACAAAGAGAGGTTCCAAACAGGTTCCGATTGGATCGTCAAGGATATATTTTAAAGACAACTTCTGTTCTAAGCGAGTTTCATGAGTCGCGGAGGCCTTTAAAAACATTCAAACAACAGACAACAGAGCATTCAGATTCGGAGCAACACAAATTTTATGTGATCTACATACATTTTTGTTGATGTGGGGATCGAATCCACAAAACTCGGTGCAATGTGCGGTGGTAATGGCGGTCTGTCCGGCTTTTCGGTTTTAAGACCTGGCAATCCTAGCCAGGAGTGTGTGCTCAGTAAAACTTTTACTCGTATCTTTTGGATCGTGATTTGCAAGTGAAGTCAATTCGTAAAAGAGGATACATATTTTAAAGGAATGTGTCCGAAACGAGTCCGAAAGGAATAATGTAATTAAAGTATTAAATGTAAATGTAGCGACACTGCTGACGCGTTAGTTTTGTGTAGTCAAGCGCAAGTGTGCAGTAGCGCCGCGCGGTACTCGTCTCCGCGCAACCGCTCAGTTAGCTCGTAGTCCAATATGTATTTATATTAGTAACTAGCTGTTACCTGCGACTTCGTCCGCGTAGATTTTAACTAAAATGTGTTTGTCTCCGCGGAACCCAATTTTTTTTATAAAATCAATGTAGCCTAAGTTACTCCTTATAACATCAGCTATCTGCCAGTGGAAGTCCCGTCAAAATCGGTTCAGCCTTTTCGGAGATTACCCGGAACAAACAGACAGACAGACAAAAATTTAAAAAATATATGTTTTCGCATAGGTACCTTATATACTTTCATATGCATTAGATAAAAAGCTGTTATTTTGACATTACAAACAGACACTTCGATTTTATTTATTTGTATAGATATAGATAATAACTAGTACCAGTAATATATATCCATATCTACATTATCTACCATGAAGTATTTTATTTGGATATTCACAAGAAGACTAATCATTACCCCTACATTGGTGACCCCCGACACTAGAAGACGCAGCCTTCAGTGACAACGCGGTAGCGAAGCACGCGCACATTGCTTCCTGACTATGGGATCCACATATATGACGCGTGACAGCCGAACACGCGCACGGAGGTTTGATGAAGCAAGAAATTGGAGACGACTCGCCTTGTTTGCGAAGACCAAGAAGGCTTGGGCTACGACGACCTACTTCAACTGGGAAGTGACAAATGGAACATCTGCCGACTGGAGCGACCGGATTGCTTTAGAAACGGGCCGATTTAATTGAGGGTTGAGGGTGTTTGCGGGGGAAGGGGGAGGGAGTGCTGAACCCCCGCCCCCATTACCCCCATCGCGCGCAAATGTTTAGTTCCCGAGAAAAAAAAATTTAATACTTAACCTCAAAATTGTGACATTTTATATTCTGTTTTACATAAAATCTATTGTTTTGGAAGCAACTTACAACTGGGACGTCTCCGGCGCTGCGGGAAGTGCAGCCTCTACGCCATTGCGTAACAAAGCGCAAGCATCCGCTACAGCTGGCAGAGGCTGCCTTCCCTCCGCGCCTCCGGCTTTTTATAACCACTCTAGGGATAGGGCATAAAGTACTAGGGAGAGTCGGGGTAGGTCAATTCGATTTTGTCTAAAATTTTATGAAATGGCTGTCATGTATCAGTAATTGATTGAGTTGCTGATTCTGGCGCGAAAAAAGTTACGTTTCATTTCACGTAAAAATAATATGTTTTACCAAATTTGGTGAAATAAAATTATCATTTGACAATAAATGTTTTGTTACATATTTAAATCATTAAAAATAGGTTTTTGTATCACATTTTATTAAAGAAAGACGAAACAAATTACGTTGGTGTCATCAAAAAGCCGTTCCATTTCACTTGTTTATAAAGATGCCTAAAAAATAAACTACGCGAGTGCGCGGGTTGGGGATGGTTCCGGGGGGTTGCAAAACCCACCCCCAACATATTTCAACCAGCACCAACCTCCGTTTCGATCGGCCCGTTTCTAAAGCCAACCCACCTGAGGTACTTACCGAACACACTCATCATGGCTGCATTGTTTAGCCGAATCCAAAGAAGCGACCAAAGCAGACCATCGTGGAGTAGAAGCGACATGGGATATCCGGGACGAGGCGTAAGACGATCCAAACTTGGGTGCGTGGCCAGATTCCACTCCAAGAAGAGGACTGCAAACATAGCTGATGGACGTGGATAGATGGCACGGGGGACGACGGTAGACCCCCACAGTAAACAAATTAGACTTAGGAGCATATAACAAATTTCTAGCTAAGCTTTTGTGCCGTAAGGCTAGAATGATTTATGCCTTAGTATTCATTTAATTTTTAAGTATTACAATTGCTTATACCTACTATTAGGTATAGTAGGAATTTTATAACACTTATAGTTTGTACATTAAATTGTAAGTTAAATTTAGTTTAGTTTACGATGGAACTGGCATGAACTGTGTTCAAAAGTTTCTAGTAAATAAAAGAATTAAAAAAGGAATATTCGCACAGCCCTGTCGGCCACGTCGAGGAACACCGTGGTAGTAATCGATAGCGCTTAGTATTTACCATCTTTTCCTGGGTGAGCAAGAGTAAAATGTATGTTTTGTATTCCTATTTCAGGTTTGATAAATGAGACGGCAATGAAAGAAAAAGCGAAGTTATATTTTCCCGATGCAGTGTGGCAAGGTGGCCTGTGGGAAGTTAAGAATAAGATACTGTACTGGTTTATGTCTATATACTTGCACTATATACCGGCATATTTTCTGGATATCGTGTGCAAGATAATTGGGAAGAAACCGAAGCAAATATCTTCGTAAGTATATAATTATTTTTTTTATAAGATTACATATATACATAGATTCACGCCTGTTTCTCAGAGGGGTAGGCAGAGACTACGAATTTCCATTTGCTACGATCCTGACACACTTCTCTGGCTTCATTCACTTTCATAACATTCCTCATACACGCCCGTCGTTTCAAGGAGCTCTTAACCGGGTCTTTGTCCAGAACGCCTCCGATCTGATCGAGAAACGTTTAATAAGATAAGGTACTACCAATGTGTGTTTCAAATGACTAGTATTCTTGTTAACCCCTCGAGCTAAGCTAGAATGCTTGTGTTAGGAGTGGGTTCACGTCAGTTGTGCAATGGGTGGGACTCTAACCGCGACCTCTTAAGATTCTTTTAGTGTTGGACAGCCCATTTATCGGGAAAGGCTATAAGCTACATAACCCCACGCTACGACCAATAGGAGCGCAGAAATAATGACAATGTTGCAAAATCTGGTAAAATTCTATTATGTGAAGCTGACGAAATTGCGCGGGTCAGTTAGTTTCAAAATAATCGATATTATTCTAAGAATAATTGAGATGTACCTAAAAACAACGCTTTGCTTTTTGTTTACTCTATGTAATATATATTTTTTACTAGCTTTTGCCCGCGGCTTCGCTCACGTTAATTTAGAATTTGACAATCAATTCGGGTTGTAATCTGCTTGTAATAATATAATTTAATCATGATTCGACAGAAACGTGGCGCCATCTATTATCATAAGAACGTTTTTGTTGTTTTCCTCGGAAACAGTAATTTTTTTCGGGATGAAAGGTAGCCTATGTCCGTTTCTGTGCACCTGACAACGTATATGCAAAATTTCAGGATGATCGGTTCAGTGGTTTAGGCGTGAAAAGGTATCAAACAAACAAACTCATTTTCGCTTTTATAATATTAGTTAGGATTAGGATAATATACACCGTCTCATTGTACACATTACCTGATATAATACTACATTTATATGTATTACCTACTTTAAGCAATTGATCATTTAAATAATTTATCTAAGGGGACATCCATTAATTACGTCCAGAGGGGGCCAGTAATATCTCATCATAATTGAAAATCTAACATCAACTTTGAAAAACATAAATTACTAAAGGTATTTAAAAAAAAAAAAGTATAGCTTTTACTTTTCATAGAATATCCCATTTTGTACGTTAAAAAATCTTATTGCTGTTAAAAACATTTACTTCGAGAATAAGAAAAATGTAAAAAAAATACTCACGTAAGGGGGACGAGGAGTCCCACCAAATCTCACCAAGGGGGAGGGAGGAGTCCAAATTAAAAGAAAAACAGCTCACGTAATTACGCTTTGTAAATGCTAATTTGCGCAATGTACTACATTTCTATGTCAATAAACATTAATTAATAATTGCCTCCTAAGTAAGTAAACCATAGTCAAATCTATCCAAACTTCGATTCAAATAATAATATAATAATATTCTACCACATACACACAACACCATCTAGCCCAAACTAAGCAGAGCTTGTACTATGGGTACTAGACAATGGATAAACATACATATATACTTTTTTTTTGTAAATACATACATATTATACATAGAAACACCCAGACCAAGACAAACATCCATGTTCATGCACACAAACGTTTGACTTGTGCGGGAATCGAACCCGCGACCTCAGGCGTGGCAGTCGGTTACACTAACCACTACGCCATAGAGGCCGACAAAAATTTTTAATTTAAATTTTGACAACAAATGTGCAAATGGTTGGATAGATTTTATGATAGTATAAATATATTATTATAAATATGTACTTAATAATGTATATTCTTTAGTTAAAAATAGAATATATGAAAAGCTTTTGTGTTTTTTAGAAATAACAATGTTGCTTTTTTTTTCTTTATCCTGGTAAAGCAGTATCTCTACATTCATTAACATTCATTTATCTTACGACGCGTCTCATTTAAGAGTAGGTACTCTTATTTAAGCTGGCCTTCCTATGAACGTCTCTGATGTATATTAATTATTCATTAGCGGCTTCGATGGCGTAGTGGTTAGTGTAACTGACTGCCACGCCTGAGGTCGCGGGTTCGATTCCTGCACAAATCACACATTTGTGTGCATGAACATGGATGTTTGTCTTGGTCTGGGTGTTTCTATGTATAATATGTATGTATTTACAAAAAAAAAGCATATATGTTTGTTTATCCATTGTCTAGTACCCATAGTACAAGCTCTACTTAGTTAGGGCTAGTTAGCTAGGAGCAGCGATAGCTCAGTAGGGAGACCAACAGACTGCAATGCAGAGGGTCTCATGTTCGAACCCACGTCACGCACCTCTGACTTTCGGAAGTTATATGGCTTTTCGAAATTATGTGCGTATTGATTGACAATTATCGCCTGTCTGGGCTCGGAAAGCACGTTAAGCCGTTGGTCCCGGCTGCCATGAACATCTATGGCAGTCGTTATTGGGAAAATGTCGACACAAAAGATCCCACTGTGTCGAAATGTCGCCGGTCTGCACTGACTGGCCCCCACATAAGATAAGATGTTGAAGTTGGTGTTGTGTGTATGTGATAGAATATTATTATTATATGTTACAACTGATTTCAGTTTCATCTATACTACTTATACTAATATTATAAAGCTGAAGAGTTTGTTTGTTTGTTTGCTTGAACGCGCTAATCTCAGGAACTACTGGTCCGATTTGAAAAATTATTTCAGTGTTAGTTAGCCCATTTATCGAGGAAGGCTATAGGCTATATATCATCACGCTAAGATCAATAGGAGCGGAGCACCAATGAAGAATATTTTAAAATCGGAGGGTATTTTTCCTTTTGAGAGCTTCCGCTGCGTGCGCTGCGTAAACAGTTAAAGTTTAGCAAAAATCATGTATGACAGAATTGTTCCCCTTTAAAAGTTCTAAAAAAAGTCCGCGACAACATACGTCTATCTTTTAAGGTTGGCTCACTATAACCATTTTTATGCTAACGACATTTGTTCTAAAATAATGCATTATTTGCGAAGGTATTATTATAAACATGATATTAATCCTTATCCAAATAAATACGTTATTCGTCACAAGTATTTAATTTAAAACAAAATTGCCCTTTACATCATTCGATTTCAATGAATATCTTAGGAGATATCGCAGTTTTAAAATAACATTGCAGCAAAATAATTACCCATTACAGACAGAGTACAAACGATGTTTCTCCTGGTTTATTCTGCGTGATTACTACTGGCTCGATTTTAAATAAGTATTCTTTTAGTGTTGGATAGCCTATTTATCGAGGAAGGCTATAGGCTATATAACATCACGCTACGACCCACGGGGACGGCGCAGTAACGATAAACGCGGGTGAAACCGCGGGAACATCTAGTAAAATATAAAGTTCATAAAAATATCAGCGTTGTTTATAAACTGTCGCATTGCTGATCGCAGGCCTCTTCTCAGTGTGATAAGCGTTAGATAGTCCACAACTCTGACCCAGTGCGGGTTGGCAGACTACACATATCTTGAAGAACATGGAGAACTCTTAGACACGCAAGATTCCTCACAAAGTTTTCCTTCAATGCTAAAGCGAGTGATGAATAATTAACTAATTAATACGCAGAGGTCTCGAGTTCGATTCCAAGGCGTGTACCTCTGGCTTTACAAAGTTATGTGCGTATTAAATAGTTAATTATTGCTTGTTTGCGGTAAAGGAAGACATCGTGAGGGAACCTACATGTACTGAGAGTTCTACGTATAATGTTCTCGAAGATATGTGAAGTTTGCCAACCCGCACTGGGCCAGCGTGCTGGACTATTGGACTGCGGCCTTAACCTTCTCTTACTGTGAGGCCTATACCCAGGACAGTTCATAAACAGACCTGGTAGTATGATGCTCATCCTACTAACTAACTGCACGGATGGCGTAGTGGTTTAAGTGGTCGCCTCACCGCTGCCACTGCGTCGAGTGTTGTGAGTTCGAATCCCACACGGGACAAAAATTTGCGTGATCCACAAATGGTGTGTTCCGAGTCTGGGTGTTGTTTGAATGTTTGTAAAGTCCCCTGCGACACAGGAATTATGCCTAAAGCGAGAGTTGTATTTAAAAAAAAAGAAGAATAAAATTATATATTCGGTAAATGAATCAAAACAAAAAATCATAAGCTGGTTGCTTTCACTATCTTATGACGCCACAGAAAATCTTTTACTTCACCTGAACTGATTACCTATCATTGTAACAGGGATGGCAACAGAAAACACACACACACACACACAACATACACACACACTTACCACACACATACACACACACACACACACACACACACACACACACACAAACACACACACACACACACACACATATATGATATTTATTTATTCACTTAAAATATGTATTTGTCATTTATTCAATATTTATATAGCCATAAACTTGGATATTAATAATAGTTGATATTTGGAAACCACTTATAAACAGGAAAAAAACTCTTAAGTGTATACTTGTAATATTATATTTATAGTCATGGATAGGTATACATAAATACTATAATATGTATTATATACTTAGAAAATAAGATTTGTTAAGCAAGTTTGAACCGATCCGAGCATATATAATTATGATTAAAGCAAAAATTGTAAATCGTAGCAGGCACCCACAGGACAGGCTTGCCTAGTGTGGGGCCGCCGGATATATTGTAATGTTTTTTTTTTACTGTAAATAAATATTTTTCTATTTTCTATTTTTTATTCGCACATAACTACGAAAAATCAGGGGTATACGTGCCTTGGGATTGGAATCGAGACCTCTGGGTGACAGTGTAACGGTCTCCTACTAGGAAAATCTCTCGATTTAAACCTACCGATTTAAAATGTATCTAAAACATAAAATCAATACTCTTATCCTCTTATTTTTCAGATTTGTCGGCCTATACAACAAGCTGGACAAACTAGGGAAGGTTTACGATTACTTCTTAAGCAATGAATGGAACTTCAAAGACGACAATCTACGAGATATGATCGACAGAATGAGTGCTGCTGACAAGGCGATCTTTAACTGCGACGTTGCTACCCTAGATATGTATGAGTACATCTTGGTTTGGGGCGTTGGTCTTAGAAAGTATATTATTAAAGATGGATTGAAGAACACTCACGTAGGTAAAAGAAATCAACAAATATTTAAAGTTTGCAATTATACGATAATTGCTTTGTCCATTTTTGTGCTTTGGTATTTAAGTAATTGGCTGTTCATGTTTGTTAAATATATGATATTTTCGGCGTTCTAGCTCTGTGTTTTATTTATTTTTAGCAGCGAAGCATAACTATTTGACACTGGTTTTTGCCCGCGACGCCAAGTAGCTAAATTAGATACCTACCATAGATTAGCCAAAAAATAAAACTTAGTACAATATTTGTCTGTGGATCGAATATGATCAACATTGTCTCACCCCTGAGCATAGATAAGTGTCACATTACCTTAGCTGTAGGTACTTTACGGAGTAGGTAAGTATAATTATTAAAAAACCAAAACTATATTTTTTAAATAGCTTGTTGAAGAATGTTTTTAATCAGTAAATGAATACCTATAATTGTAAACACAGGTACGTTCGATGTTAATCATTGAGGAAAGTGAAGTATATTTCTTTAATATTGTCTTCTGTTTACGCGAATGTTATTCATTGAAATTAAACTACTATATACGGATTTTATCACGTTGTTTATTTGACACTTTATTACAAAATTTAGAAAACTGTTACACTACTGTTACTATTAAGTGTAAACACAAATATAAATAGTATGATAGTATAGTAATAGTATAAATAGTTTTAATAATTTTATTAGCTTAAAAATTAGTAAATAGTTTTAATAGTTTCAATAATTTAATTAGCTTAAAAATTAGTAAAGTTTAATAGTAATTAATAGTGTAACAGTTTTCAAAATGTTGTAATAATGTGTCAAATAAACAACGCGATAAAATCCGTATATAGTAGTTTAATTTCAATGTATATTTCTGTTCAAATGATTTACTTATTCAAGAGTGTTTTTATTCTGTAATGAGTATTTAAATTGTAGACACACAGGTACCTACGTTCAATGTTGATATTAATGTGAGAAAGTGAAGTAGGTAATCTATACCTACTAATACCTATTATAAAGTTGAAGAGTTTGTTTGTTTGTTTGGTTGAACGCGTTAATCTCAGGAAGTAGGTACTGATTCGGAAAAAAGGACAAAATAAATAAAAGGCCGCTTTATACTCGACATATTAATTTATTCAGTAAACTTATTTACATATTATGTCTTATTATTTACATTAATCTGAAAAAATATATTTTAAAAACTAAAAAATACTCTAGTATTCCAATGAGAAGCGAAGCTATAGCTATACGAGAAGACACATAATTTAAAAAGAAACATAAGTTAATCTTAAAATAATAGCTATCAAAATAGTATTCCAAAGATTGTTTCAATGCCAATATTCATATTCGTGTAGTTCTTGCAACCCACAAAGGCGAGCGGGCTTTATTTGTGTTAAACGCGTATATGTATGTGTGTGCGTAAGTGTCGCCCGCAACTGACCGCTCTGACAAACACGCACACTACCGCACTGTGCATGTACACGTTCAACTACAAGTAAAGCCCGCTCGCCTTCGTGAGTTGAAAGAACTTGTAACATAAATTCATATATAAAATACTAGCTTTTAACCGCAGGTTTGCTCAAAACCAGTACTTTTATTTCTAGATGACAGGTACCCTATGTCTGTACCTCTAACAAGGTGCATGCAAAATTTCATGACGATCGGTCGAGTAGTTAAGGCGTGAAAGCATAACAAACAAACTCACATTCGCATTTATAATATGATTAGGATGTATATTTATAAATACTAGACGTCGTTGTACTAGCTGTCGAAATTCCACCATAAACATTATTGGAAATATAAAGAAAATATATATGAATTGCCTATTTTCAACAAGAAATAAGAAATGCAGTTGACAGTTTTGTCATTATCTATATAATAAGGAACACAAATTGTATGTATGTGAGGCTAAGGTCTATGCGTCTATGCCACGCGAAATAAAATGGTTATTTTATTATATTATTATATATAGATTCTAGCTTTGCCTCTCAGAAAAAACAACTACTCACCATCTATAGAAACTAGTTTATAGCCAAGAGCGACACCACGCCGTCATTCAACCGACGACATATCAAATCTATAAAAGCTAAACTAACAATATATTTTATCGCTTGCAGTGGACATCGCACTCAATACGAAAAATATTTAAAAGAATCCGTCATCTTATTATATTAACTAAACAAAATCTAAAACTCGATACTGTATCTCTTTCTTATAACTTACAGAAGAAAAGGAGAGTTGGCTGTCAAATTAGTTTAGTGATATTTTCCATCTCTTTCTAATACCTTACAGAAGAAAAGGAGAGTCGGCTGATAATTTAGTTTAGAGGTATTTTTCGTCTCTTTCTAGTACCATACGGAAGAAAAGGTGAGATGGCTGTCAAATTAGTGATATTTTTCGTCTCTTTCTAATACCTTACAGAAGAAAAGGAGAGCTGGCTGTCTAATTAATTCAGTAGTATTTTTCCTTGTTCTAGGATCTTTTGATTCGTTGAAGTTTCAGTTTCAGCGACCCACCCACCATTCAAGACAGCGAGTTGGCACATATTATTTACAGAATACTAGATATTAAGCGCAGCTTCGCTTGCGAAAGTGTAGATTAGATTAGAAAAGTACTTTTCCTGGATGAAAAATACCCTGTCCTTTTCTGTTCACCTGAGAACGTGTACCTATGCGAAATTTCATGATGATCGGTCGAGTAGATAAGGCGTGAAAGCGTAACAAACTCGCATTCACATTTATAATATTAGTTAGGTTTAAGTCGCAGCGGCACACCGGCGTTCAGCCACAATAGGTTTTTAATTATGTCTGGCATTCCAACAATGAACAAGTAACACAAAGCGCCCCCTCGCGGGTGGTTGGTTACGCCGCTGCTTTCTTTAGCGTCCACGGGCATTCTTAAGTCTTAGTCGTGCGCTTCAAGCAACCTATTTCAATCCTAACTAATATTATAAAAGCGAAAATGAGTTTATTTGTTTGTTTGTTACCTTTTCACGCCTAAACCACTGAACCTAACATCCTGAAATTTTGCATATACGTTGTCAGGTGTAGGTACAGAAACGGACATAGGCTACCTTTCATCCCGAAAAATATTACTGTTTCCGAAGAAAACAACAATAACGTTCTTATGGTAATAGATGGCGCCACGTGTCTTTCGAATCATGATTGAATTATATTATTACAAGCAGAGTACAACCCGAATTGATTGTCAAATTCTAAATTAACGCGAGCGAAGCCGCGGGCAAAAGCTAGTAAAAACATATATTGCATAGAGTAAACAAAAAGCAAAGCGTTGCTTTTAGGTACATCTTAATTATTCTTAGAATAATATCGATTATTTTGAAACTAACTGACCCGCGCAATTTCGCCAGCTTCACATAATAGAATTTTACCAGATTTTGCAACATTGTCATTATTTCTGCGCTCCTATTGGTCGTAGCGTGGGGTTATGTAGCTTATAGCCTTTCCCGATAAATGGGCTGTCCAACACTAAAAGAATCTTAAGAGGTCGCGGGTTAGAGTCCCACCCATTGCACTACTGACGTGAGCCCACTCCTAACACAAGCATTCTAGCTTAGCTGGAAAGCTTCACATAAATACTAGTCATTTGAAACACAAATTGGTAGTACCTAATCTTATTAAATGTTTCTCGATCAGAAACTCGGACTACCCTCTCACAGAATATCGACGTGAAATACCAGTGTTCCTACTGTTGTGTTTCGTTCGGTGATTGAGAGTGCTGGAGGCCCAATCACCCTTTCCCCCATCCCGCTCCTTCTCTTTCCTACTTCCTTTCCTAAAGGGTTTACAACGCGCAAGTGATGCCTCTGGTGTTACAGGCGTCCATAGTCTAGGGTGTCCACTTACCATCAGGTGGGCCGTCCGTATGCTTGTTTGCCACCTTAGTTGTACAAAAGAAAACGCCTAAGAAAGGATTTTGAAATTTTTAAATGACATCACCCTCACTAAGAATATTTCCTGTGTCGCGAGAGACTTAACAAACAACGGACGCAAGAAACATCCATATTCGGATCAACTATTTGTGGATAACACAAATGTTTGTCCCGTGTGGGATTCGAACCCACAACACTCAGCGTAGCGGCAGTGGCGAGGCGACCGCTTAAACCACTGCGCCATCCGTGCAGACACAGTTGTAGAACAAAAGTTGTCAAGTAAGTTATAAATAAGTCACAGGTAACAAAAGATTATTAGTGTTTTAGAGTTCGAAAAAACTCTTATGCAGTGGTCCGACCGCCGGCGAGAAAACGACTAACTATCTGCGATTTTCTCTCTCAAGAAACGCACAAATAATATATATTCCGTGTAAACGAAAGAAATGCATATATTAAAAGTTGCTCGCTGACTGTTCGCACTGCCGGCGACGACTCGCTTTACTAGTTTCTCGCTGAGCGACAAGAGCTTTCAAAAATAAACTCGCTCAGCGATACTCGTTCAGCGATGCTCGCTCGTCGCGCGCGCAGGTTTGCACAGGACTGAGCGACCGCGGGCGAGTGGCGCGAGTAATCGCTCGTCGCACTTGCACACTCGCTTATAGCCCGGCGACAAAACTATCGAAACTACACACTCGCTTCCCGCTGATCGTCAGCTCGTTTAGTTTCTAGTTTTACTCGTTTCTCGTTCATCGTTGGCGGTCGGACACTGCCTTATACAACAGCTTTGTCCGTCCGTCTGTCTGTTATACAACTTTCAACTCAAGAACCGTAAGAGCTACAGACTCGCGGTCAACGCCATTCGACTCAGCATAGTCGATATACCCCCGAAATGACTATGACCTTTGACCTCAAGGTCACGTGGTATCACGTGACCTTTACATATTGCTTGAACTCTTTTTTCGAACTCTAAGATTTACGGCAATTCATTGCCGTTTCTCACTTGTTTTAATTTTACTCTATATCTCCATTTTTATAAATTTTTTTTACAGAGCGTCAGTTTAGTTTCTTGTTAATTAATGTTTATACTAAGTGGTTCATTATGGCGGGGGACGTGACGGCCGCGAAGAATCAAATAACAATATTTGAACCTTCATTTAATTTCAACCTTTCTTTGTTGACAATCGCCTTGGTCGAGAGGTTAAGATAAGGACTTCCAGACCGAATTTCAGCCACTACGGCCGATCTTAACTGAGACTGGCCATTTGCGCAGAAAATATTATAATGCACAAGTATATGCGCAAAAGCAAGTGCACTCTCTGTTCTCTAACTCTCATGATCCAATGGGACAGCAAGCAGACACGACCAGAGAGATCACGCGCAGAACCAACGGCTTTACGTGCTTGCCGAGGTTCGGGGATTGTAACTCTGACTAGGTACTATCGAGCATTTCTTGTCAAACATACGCAATAACTTTTTGTTTACCCGACTCGGTATTCGAACCCGAGACGACGATATATATCGTCTAATTTAACAGCTTGTTGTCCTTTTCCCAACACCTTTATCAGAAAGAGACACAGCAAGTGCTATAACGGAATTAACAGAAAAAATACACACCGCATAAGGGAAGTTTAAGGTTTACAAAATAATTGACAAAATGATATTATAACTATTTATAATATTCGACAAAAGACATCTCTCCACCACTTAAAATTATAATAAAACTTTTTAACTATTTAATAATAACGTCTGATATATTTCACTGAACATTGATATTTAACTATTATACGGTCCGCGAGAATTTTCAAGCGGCCAGATCGCAAGAATATCACCTTCGGAACCGATAAAGCTTACTCCACTTGCTGTAAGTCCCTGTTCAAATGACTGTTCTGTTATAACATTTGACCTTTCAGAATATCCTTTAATCTTTGAAATTAAACTAATTTATACGGATTTTGTCGCGTTATTTATTTTAAAACACTTTTATTACACATACATAATTTTGAACTCTAACACTACTAGAGACGTCGGGGCAATGTGTAAACTAAAATATAAATAGTTCTAATTAATTTAAATAGTTGAAATTGTAGTAAAGTTCAATAATAGTGTTTTAAAACGAGATGGGTGTAAAAACCCAGGATTCAACCTCTTCGTCTTCATGTGACCTTGTGACCCCTATATCTCGATCTATTTTGGCCCACAGGGCCCATATTCAAACTCGACCGAGGGATGACCCCCAAGGTGTATGCACACCAAGTTACAAGTCAATCGGTCCAGTGGTTCCGGAGCTATGCCTGTCACTAAGGCTGGTTTCACAGTCGCGCCGTCGCCGTCGAGCGGCGCCGTCCAGACGCGCGCGCTTGTAAATTCACTAGACTCGCTTGTAAATTCACTAGACTCGCTTGTCAATTCACTAGTCTCGCTTGTAAATTCACTAGTCTCGCTTGTAAATTCACTAGTCTCGCTTGTAAATTCACTAGACTCGCTTGTCAATTCACTAGTCTCGCTTGTAAATTCACTAGTCTCGCTTGTAAATTCACTAGTCTCGCTTGTAAATTCACTAGACTCGCTTGTCAATTCACTAGTCTCGCTTGTAAATTCACTAGTCTCGCTTGTAAATTCACTAGTCTCGCTTGTAAAGTCACTAGACTCGCTTGTAAATTCACTAGACTCGCTTGTAAATTCACTAGACTTGCTTGTAAATTCACTAATATGGTTTTATAGTCACGTTTTTGAAGCGCGCCGCGATTCTCATAGGTCCGCCTTGCGTCAGGCGCGTGCTGTTGAAACGCGCTGTTCGACGGCGCGACTGTGAAACCAGCCTTACAGACAGACACACAGACCCACAAAGTGTTTTCATTAACCTCTTCGAAGAAGACTCACAGCTTAATAAACAACGTGACAGTATCCATATAAAGTAGTTTAATATCAATGTATAAATTACATTCGAGACAACTTAAGACAATATTATATACTTTAATCTCTCAATAGCAGTTTGAAGATAATTATGTGCCACATAACTGTGGATAAATATCTACACCTTGGCATTATACATACAGTTTTAAGTAGGTGTATCAGACTCACTTTGCCACAACCAAGTTTAGGTCTTAAGAGGAAACACTAAGGGCGAGAGAATTATAATAATAATAATAATAATAATATTCTACCACATACACAAAACACCATCTAGCCCAAACTAAGCAGAGCTTGTACTATGGGTACTAGACAATGGATAAACATACATATATACTTGTTTTTTGTAAATACTTACATATTATACATAGAAACACCCAGACCAAGACAAACATCCATGTCCATGCACACAAATGTTTGACTTGTGCGGGAATCGAACCCGCGACCTCAGGCGTGGCAGTCGGTTACACCAACCACTACGCCATCGAGGCCGAATTCAAAAATAGGTATTTGTAAAATCTATTGCTGTCGCGCAGTGCCATGTATAGTATCATGAGCGCGATAAGGACAACTGCCTGGACCAAAAATACCTATTAAAAGTACACAAAATCAACGTTTCGTAGTCCCCTGATTCCTTCTCCAAAATTTAACCGATTTAACTACTATTTTCATTAAAATTTCCTTTTTTTATATAATCTAGTCAAATTTGTTTTCAGGATGTTTGAACACAGCGGAAAATCTGGTCAGTTTTTGAAGGCTCATGTCTCTTTTAATAATTAATTTATGAAAAAAAGGAAGACATAGGGACATGCCAATAGAGCCCATACATTTTTTGGAAAAAAATTATTGCTCTACTGGCATTATCCAGGGAAGAAACAGGGGACTACGTTTGTATGGAAAAACAGCCCTTGTGTTTCCTCTTAATACCTGATCTCCATACTGCCACACAGAATTTTCTGATATCATAAAAATGTCCGTACTGTTATTCAGAATTTTCTAATAGATTAAATATAAGTGTATACGACTCACTTTGTCCCAACCATGTTTAGGTCTTAATACCTGTCCATACTCCAACACAGAATATTTTAATTCAATAAAATTTTCCATACTGTTACTTAGAATTTTCTAATGGAGTAAATAGAAGTGTATCAGACTCACATAGCCTCAATTATGTCTAGGTCTTAATACATAAACAACAAACTGCTACTCAAAAAAATAAATTCTAATTCAATAATCCCCGGCTGGTATCGAACGCGGGACCTAACAGTCGTAAGTGCTATATAACCGACAAGACAATCGTAAAATAGTCCCAATATCAATGTCAGTGACGTTAAAACAAACACTTAAAAACTACAACTTACTGAACTAAAAACACAATATCAGAACATTCTAAGCACTTATAAGTATGATATAAAATATTTTACATATACGCGGAGAAAGAACTACAACTACTTACGAATTATATACTTATATTAATCACCTTTAATATCAATCGTAGTTAAAACCATGTACTTAGAACACACAGCTACAGAAGACCACCTGAAAATGACGCGAAAATAAAATATGCACTGATATTCATACTAATACTATAAAGACTTCGTTTGCTTGGTTGAATGCGCTAATCTCAGGAATTACTGATTCGAATTGATAAATTATTTTAGTGTTGGATAGTCCATTTATCGAGGATGGCTATAAGATATATAACATCACGCTACGATAAATAGGAGCGGAGCATCAATGAAAAATATTGCAATGAACGGAAAATTCTCTAATGTGACGCAGAAATTGCGCGGGTCAGCTAGTCACTACATTTTATAAAACAAAGTCAATCGCCGTGTCTGTCTGTCTGTTCGCGATAATCCCAAAAGGTACTGAACGGATTTGCATGAGGTTTTCACCAATAGACAGAGTGATTCATGATGAAGGTTTAGTTGTATAATTTATTAAGGTTACCCGTGCGAAACTGCGGCGGGAAACGTGATATAAGTGGACTTGGTTCAAAAACATTCTAATTCTGTATCTATATGTTTTGTGTCAAAGAAGATATTAATTTGTCCAGAGAAGAGTTTAAAAGCCACATAAGATTTATCTCTCTTAGCAGTTTAATCTACGATTGATATTAAAAGACTTATACAGAGCAATTGATTCGAATTTCTATAATTTATTTAAATCATAAGGATTATAGCTGATAACTGGACCTAATCTCAATTTACCTCATATTAAAAATATATTTAGCTACAATAACTAAATTTTCGTTCAAAATAAAAAATTGTATACAACATAATTTCTGTTTCTAACCACATTATATCGTGTCCTTACGTCTGATTCCGACCCAGTCCTTACATACTTATTATTTATGTTATTCATATCAGCAAATTTGTCTAATTTAAATAAATTACACAATTCAAAATCCCTCTGCATACTTATAACAATTTAAACCACAATGACATTATCTTCATTCCCAAAATTCTTTTACTGCGCACGCCTGACAATATGCATTAGTTTTTTCGGGTAAGGTGGGATCGTAACTAAAACCTTGTAGTCTGACTAAGAAAGTACATTCACTTAACAGAAAAATTGCAGACAAAATTAAAAAGATCCACCATCATTTACAGCAATATTATTGCAAGCATACTTTGGGTAAAAAGAGACAGCGTTATAAACACCATGTCATACTTTCATATAGTGCACCTAATAGGCATGATGACTGGGTTAAAAATAAGTGATTCTAATTAATTCATCTTTAAGATTAGCAAAACATATTGGGCACATATTTTTTCTTTCAACAAAACGATAAAAATTGACTAAGATATACCGCATTAAAATTCGGGAGGGGGGGCTTGTGACGTCACTGTCTTATAAAATTTGTACCAACAAGTGACGTCATACGAAATTTAAATGCGTTGTATCTTCGATATTATCAGTTTATGGGACAAAAGAAAAATACGTGTCCAATATTTTCTGCCTCGATGGCGTAGTGGTTAGTGTAACCGACTGCCACGCCTGAGGTCGCGGGTTCGATTCCCGCACAAGTCAAACATTTGTGTGCATGAACATGGATGTTTGTCTTGGTCTGGGTGTTTCTATGTATAATATGAATGTATTTACAATAAAAAGGAGTATATATGTATGTTTATCCACTGTCTAGTACCCATAGTACAAGCTCTGCTTAGTTTGGGCTAGATGGTGTTGTGTGTATGTGGTAGAATATTATTATTATTATATTATTTGCTTATCTAAAAGACGGACTAAAACTTTTTTCAGGCATCATGCCTATTTACATGGTTTCCATATCTGACAATTTCAGTAAAGATGCTTCTTTAGTCAGGCTACAAGTTAAGAATCCCACTAAACCTCTCAACTGGTACTTGTGACCGAACTTAACATAACTGTGAAACTACAAAATATTTGTACAAACATTGGCGTTATAATTATGACCAACGCAAAGCCTTCGTAAATTTAAAGCGAAAGATAAAAAAACGACGTGGCAGTGATAGACATGTATCACCAATATTTGTACACATACCATGCTACCAATACGCCAACACATTGGTTGTACAACCAAACCATACCAATTGGTGTCGAGTAACCTTAAAAGTTACAAAATGATTGATAGAAAGGAACCAATCGTACTCATTCGTATTATCAACCACGTTTCCAAAATATTTCCATTCCGACTGGATGGCAGAACAGCCATTCTTACACCGTTCCCCTTACCTCTATTTCCCCTTTCGTTTATTTATCTTTTCTCTATTTTCCCTTTCCTTTAATTCCCCTCTTCTCTATTTCCCCTTTCCTCTATTTCCTTTTTTTCTACTTCCCCTTTTATTTCCCTTTCCTTTATTTCTCCTTTTTATTTATTAATAGCAAATAAAATCTCTATTTCTCTTTTCCTTTTCCGCTATTTCCCCTTTCCTTTACTGCACCTTTTCTCTATTTCCCTTTGTCTATATTTCCCCTTTACTCTAATTCTCCTTTCCTCTAGTTACCCTTCCTTAGGTACTTAGTGACTTAGTTATGTTACCTTACCAGTTCTTTAGTAAAGGAACACAACCTATCTATCAGTGATGGTAACTACCATTTAAGCTGACTGTTCTGCCACCAGACACAATAATAGAACTATAGGGTCAATAATATCGAAATACATTCTTGTTGGTTGTGTTAGGCACGTGAATGTCAAATATGCGGTATTTCACAATATCATGATTTTATATCATCAAAGGATTAAGTAGAAATATATTTTGAAGCCATTTTTTTTGCATAAGTCTTCACAAAGAAGTATTCAACAGACAAACAGAGATTTGCTATTGAGAAAGATAACGCATGTGTATCAACTAGTATGATAATATCAGCCCTGTATTAAACTGTCCCACTGCTGGGCACGGGCCTCTTCTCACTGTGAGAAGGATTAGGCCATAGTCCACCACGCTGGCCCAGTGCGGGTTGGCAGACTTCACATCAAGAACATTATGGAGAACTCTCAGACATGCATGTTTTCCTTCACCGTTAAAGCGAGGAATAATACTAACTATTTAATACGCACATAACTTCGAAAAGTCAGAGATGCGCGCCTTGGGATTGAACTCGAGACCTCTGCGTGGCAGCCTACTAGGCTATCGCTTGATATGGACTAGTAAGTATAAGAAATGTGCTATATCTTGATATTTAGTCCTGAAAAAGGACTTAAGGTACTTTAATACACGAACAAAGTAGATTAGAAATATGTCTGTTGTTAAATATGATGCACCTTTGCTTAACCTTCTGATTATAAAATCATGATCCAAATATTATACTAAAACTTAGAACATTTAATCGGTTAAAAAGTTAGCTTTCTAACAAAATAAAAATTACTCTAGACGGGAATAAGACATTTTTACTAAAAGTCAATTTCTTAGACAACATAATAATTTCTTATTATTATATATTATTTTATTTTACAAGTACCTTACGTTAGACAAGTATGGGATAATACTAATAAAGAAAAAATAATAAAATAATATTTACAGAAAACGAAAAACCGTGAAATGACGTGAATTTTTTAGTAACATCGTGCCGGAATCGCACCGCTACCGGATCGATGTCAGATCATAAGTTTAAGGTGTATAGTCCGTACCGGTATCGTACCGGTGTCGTACCAGTGTCCGGCTAGACATCGTTACTCCATAGTTAACATTCGAATACAACTCAAACAATTATAATATATTAATATCAAGCCTGTATTAAATTGTCCCACTGCCGGTCACGGGAATCTTCTCAGTGTGAGAAGGGTTAGGGCATAGTCCACCACGCTGGCCCAGCGCAGGTTGGCAGACTTCACATATCTTCCAGAACATTATGGACAACTCTACATAATGTTCTCGAAGATATTTGAAGTCTTGCCAACCTGCACTGGGCCGGAGTGGTGGACCTACCTAACCCTTCTCACACTGAGAAGAGGCCTGTGCCCAGCAGTGGGACAGTTTAATACAGGGCTGGTATTAAATATACAGTGCGACTGCGCGGAAAGGCGAGATCGTTTAGCCTATTACTATTGTTCCTCGCTAGTAATAATACTATCTTCACACTGTTATTACTAAAGAGGTCGACTGAAGTGTAACAAAAATATAAGTTTTAGTTTGTCTGTTATTTAACAGATTTGTATTACAATGGTGTTACGAGTGTATATCGTAATAAGTTGTCAATCAACATTAAACTGTGCTACGCTATCTTGCGCTGTACTCAGCAAATTTAATATTGATGCTTATTCATCACGTACTACCCAGTAAGGTCCATTTCTTATAGGCCCGGTCTCTATACCAAGGAACGAGTCGGTGTACTTACGGATAGTTTAATTTTGACATATTTTTCATAGAATATGTCTCAAAAAGGCACTGTTCATTGGTAAAACTACTTGTTTTTAATAGGATTAGACTTTTATTTAAGAAAAGAGTTGTTTTCTCTATGGACAATTAATTTTTGAAACATATTTTATGAAAAACATGTCAGTTTAAATGTTCGTAGGTAAAACGACTCGTTTTTTTAATATGATCCAACTTTTATTCAAGAAAAGAGTTGTTTTCCTTGTGGATAATTGCTTTTTCGACACATATTCTATGAAAAATGTCATAACTAAACTGTCCGCAGCTAAAGCGACTCGTTTTATTATTTAAAACTATGCTTTATTCGAGAAACAAGTGGTTTTTACCTACGGACATTTCAATTTTGATATATTATTCATAGAATATGTGTCAAAAATGCATTGTTCGTAGCTAAAACGGCTCGTTTTTTTTATTAAGATCCGACCATTATTCAAGAAAAGGGATATTTTCCCTATGGACAGCTAATTTTTGACAAATATTCTATGAAAAATATGTCAAAAATTAACTGTCCTTAGCTAAAACAGCTAGTTTTTTTAATAGATACCGGGCTTCATTCTAAACACGAGTGATTTTTTTCTACGGACATTTAATTTTTAACACATATTCTATAAAAAATATATCCAAATTTACTATCCGCATCTAAAAGGATTAGTTTTATGAATATAGGAATCGAGTCTAAGTAGATTTAAAGAGAATATTAAAAGCGCACAGCATAGTTTAATATTGATTATATAGCCGTATCAATCATCTTTACTCTTATAACAGTATTATTGTAATCTTACTTTATTCCTGCGCTGGCAGCATAACGAGTCTTTACATTGGTTATACGCGATGGTAGCTCTGATATTGAAAGCGTGCATAAATGACCACTTGCCATTAAACAGACATTTTATTTATCGAGGTTAACATGCGAAAGTAAGATAAATAGCTATACATTGTATATAGCAGCGTCTTGTATTCACGCTTAACCCTTTGAGCTGTACGGAAAAACATGAGCGATGTTAACACCCGTATTCCGCCAGACATTGCATCAACATTCAAGTGTTAATTTGGAAGTTAAGGTGTTAAGTAAGATTACAGTAATACTGCTTTAAGAATAGTTAATAAACGATAGATACTTATTTCCATATAACAATTGGGTTATAATAACTAAAGAATTAATTACTTGTCTTGATATCATCTATTCTAAGGTGTGTTACTTATGTGTAAACTTAGTGCGTTGCTATGTAATATACTCTCAAAAGTAACTCAAATATTTTAGAGGATATTTAGAAAACGTTTCTAAAGTAAAAGTATCGTTTTGGTTATTATTGCAATGTTGTACTGAACTCAGCAACTGTAGCAAATATTTTCGCAGGGATGTTTTTGAGATTTTAAAGATTGGTAAACACGATAGAAAACTTACCTTAAAAAGGTATAGTATTGGTTATCATTGCAATGTGTGCTGAACTCAGCAAATATAGCAAATATGTGTGCTAGAGCCCTGATAGGCTTGTAAACACATAGCACACATATTTTACTCTATATTCCTAAAGCAACAACGCTACTCTCTTTTAAAAGATTACTAACAATTTAGGTTACAAACTACTAGTACTTTTAATGAACCCATTCCACTAAATTAAATGCTTGTGTTACGAGTCACATCGGTAGTGCAATGTGTGATCGAACCCAGGACCACTCAATCGCACTTCTGAAGATATCATGGGCTGTCGCCGTACATTTAGGCGTATTTTTTATACAATATTGCGCCCAGTAAGACTTCGCCATTGCTAGATTTGCCGAGTTCAGCACAACCTCGCGTAATTCAAAACTTATTAGTTAGGCATCGTTAGAAACCCTATATATTCCATCCAGAGCCATTTCCACATAGCTTGCTACATTTGCTAAATTCAGCACTACCTCGCGTAACTCAATACGTTAAGTGTCTTTAGAAATCGTTTCTTCAGATATACGTTCTATATATCCTCCAAAACCTTGAGAAGCGATTTCGTGAGTAGTCGATATACAATAATGTACCTTATGCTTCAGACATAAGGTCTATTCCGAGTCGTCCATCGTCTCTGTCTCCTCAACTTTCACCTTTTTCTTCCTCTTGGTCTTCGGGTGAGCTTTGTAAACGTGCTTCTGAAGATCCTTAAGTTTAAGATATCTGGAAATAGGAAATATACAATTTAAATTTTTTTTTATAGATTTCAAGGTCTCGAGTTCGATCCCAAGGCGCGCATCTCTGGCTTTTCGAAGTTATGTGCGTACCAAATAGTTAATTATCGCTCGCTTTAACAGTTAAGGAAACATAATGTAGAAACCTGCATGTCTGAGAGTTCTCCATAATATTATATGAAGTCTGCCAACCCGCACTGGGCCAGCGTGGTGGACTATAGCCTAACCCCTCTCACACTGAAAGGCCCGCTGGGCATGGGCCTCCTCTGGGGCCTTGGGCAGTTTCATACAGGGCTGATATTATTATATACTAGCTTTTGCGCGCGGATCCGCCCGCGTGGTACCTACATCAATAAAAAGTAGCCTATGTCCTTAAACTAATCTGTACTAAATTTCATCTAAAGAGTGGTTTAGCCGTGAAAAGGTAACAGACAGATAGACAGACAGAGTTACTTTTGAATTTATAATATTAAAGTAAGGATTGATATAGGTTTAAGTGTTCGCTGTGCTACAGCCAGTATGATGTAGGCTCGAAACCAGTGAACGTAAATTGTTGATAATTTGTGATTGATATTAGAAGAAATATAAAGACTAATAATATACACGACACGTATTTATTGTAAATAATTGTAACACATTACAAGCACGGAAAAAGAAATGACAGAAATGAAGGAAGCGGAAGTGCACCCAACATAATATACTTGATAAAAGTAATAATGCCAACATAAATATGTAACATGATTGCGTTCTCAAATCCCAACATAAATAATGGAAGCAGTACTTTCGTACGGACAGTTTATTATTGACACCATAGCTGCTTACTCAACTCCATCTACTTAAAAATGGACGTTACTGCTAATGGGGTAACATAACTATTAGCTGTTCTGTTTTACAGTTTATTTTCTTGCTGTCAGTATTCCATTGATATAATTATACGTTACTATTAACTATAGTGACGCGACGCGGCGACGCCCCGCTTTCTTTGTGCAGATTCCGTGGTGGCATGTTTCAGCGGTGAGAATACTGTTACGTGCTGGGTTCGAGGGATAAGAATTTAAACAATATTACCGACTAAAACTACGTTTTATTCTAACTTAATTTAAAATACACTTTTCCACTAGAACCGCTACAAAATCTGTGGTATTTTCGCTTCCGTTGATCGCCTATGATTGTAAACTGACTTGGCGTGCGCGTGCGCTCCATTTAAATTTCTAGAAGCGCCATACGTTCAAACCAGTACGAGAAAGTTCTAGCGTTCTCTCTACTCTTCGCGTACTATCAAGCTACTTAGTTCAGTAAGACGTCAATAGATGGCGTTTAATAAATTATTAGAAGGAACTACCGAGTCTTCCTCACAGTGCCGAGAGATGGTACTGGGTGTAACAATAGTTCTGCTTTTTTTTCGTTCACTGGTTCAAACCCTACACAGAACAAAAGACTGCAAGACATAGTGGTTTCAGTGGTCGC
This sequence comes from Catocala sponsa, assembly GCA_963564715.1. Lineage (NCBI taxonomy): Eukaryota > Metazoa > Arthropoda > Insecta > Lepidoptera > Erebidae > Catocala > Catocala sponsa. The sequence goes on along the minus strand of OY751354.1, from coordinate 3,448,085 downwards.
CTCGCTAATGTCACTACACCAAGTGTTGTAGCCTCGGATCCCACACGGGACAAAAATTTGTGTATCACATTCATATGTGATACACAAATTTTTGAAACACACCAAGAACACCCTGACTTCAATCACATGAGTAATATAATATAATAATTATATATATATTAATAATAATACATCTGGGGCCCTAACCACCGGCAGCTTGGACCCTGTTCCCGATGTCGGTGGGTCATTTCAGTTTTTATATTTTTAAATATGTATAGTTTTTGTATTTATATTTAAAATGTAACTATTAGAAAGAATATTTAAATTATAAGTACAAAATGATTAAACTAGTAGAAAGGTCACCCATCCCTGTCCTAGTTAAGAACTGTATCACAGGTGACGGGGCCTTCCTGACTGATTGTTCCTTGTGTCCGTTATTTCTATATTTGTTAAGTCCCTTACAAGAGCAGCGATAGCTCAGTGGGGAGACCAACAGACTGCAATGCAGAGGGTCTCGGCTTCGAACCCACGTCGCGCACCTCTGACTTTCGGAAGTTATATGACTTTTCGAAATTATGTGCGTATTGATTGACAATTATCGCCTGCTCCGTGCCTCGGAGAGCACGTTAAGCCGTTGGTCCCGGCTGCCATGAATATCTATGGCAGTCGTTATTGGGAGAGTGTAGACACAAAAGATCTCACTGGGTCGAAGTGTCGCCGGTCTGCACTGACTGGCCCCCAAATAAGATAAGATAAGATAAGTCCCTCACGATACAGGAACTATTCCTAGCGCGCGAGTTGTATCTAGATAAGAAATATACAAGTTTGTGTGGTTATATAAATAGTTGTATCGAGTCTGGAGTGGTATATGTATGGAGATATAATATAATATTGTATCATATACACAGAACACCATCTAGCCCAAACTAAGCAGAGCTTGTATTATAGGTACTAGACAATGAATAAACATACATATATACTTTTTTTTTTTGTAAATACGTACATATTGTACATAGAAACACCCAGACCAAGACAAACATCCATGTTCATGTACACAAATGTTTGACTTGTGCGGGAATCGAACCCGCGACCTTAGGCGTGGCAGTCGGTTACACTAACCACTACGCCATCGAGGCCACCTTATTGTTTATTATCCTGTTATTTCGTTGTTAAATTTGTTGTTAATTGTTATTTGTTTGAGCAGCGATAGCTCAGTGGGGAGACCAACAGACTGCAAATGCAGAGGGTCTCGGGTTCGAACCCACGTCGCGCACCCTCTGACTTTCGGAAATTATATGACTTTTCGAAATTATGTGCGTATTGATTGACAATTATCGCCTGCTCCGTGCCTCGGAGAGCACGTTAAGCCGTTGGTCCCGGCTGCCACGAACATCTATGGCAGTCATTATTGGGAGAGTGTCGACACAAAAGACCCCACTGGGTCGAAGTGTCGCCGGTCTGCACTGACTGGCCCTCACATAAGATAAGATAAGTTATTTGTTGTGTTTAGTTTTGAAGTATTGGTTTGTGTTTTGTTGTTCGTAAATAATAAATATGAGTGACGAGCCTGGACCAAGCCGTGCTTGTAGTGAGAAACATTGCTTTCTTTGTTTACCTTTTGTCTCAAGCCTATTTGAATAGAGTATAGTTTTAATTGATTCTGTTGCTTTTATTATGTAGCGTGGCTGTTTGATGTTCCTTTCTTAATAAAATAAAAACATTTATATTACGTGATATCGCTACTGTATTTTGTGAAATATACCAATGCTTACAAAGGCATGATATGGGGAGGGGAGGGGTGTTGCTTACTATTGGTGGGAGGAGGGGAGGGTAAAATCTTGCTTACGTCGGTTCATAACGTCTTTTTAGCTAGCGGACGGCAATATGTATGTATGGTCGGAGGTAGTTAGTGCTGATTACTTACTTGCAGGCACACTGCTTGCAGGGGAACTTGAAGTCCTCGGGCTTCCCGTGCAGTCTCTGCTCGTGTCGGTCCCGTATCGGCTCCGTCGAGAATGACCGGTGGCATACCGAACACTCGTACGGTTTCGATGTGCTGTGCGACTGCGGAACAGAGAGGGTATAAACTTAAATACGGCTTGAAAAAACTATAATACTACAATCAGTACCTATACGTTTTTAACTATATCAACATTTGATATAGCTAAAAAACGTGTTCTGTACGATGTATAGTTGAATACAGTTTGAAAATCTCCTATTAATGGTAAAATTATGAAGATATGAAAGAAAGAGAAAGAAATATTCTTTTTTTATTTTGGCTCACAAAAGAGCACACCCAAAGCATTAAGAAATAAAATAAAATTAAAATACAAAATACAAAGTAGAACAATACGTACTTAACTAAAAAAAAAAACAAATACTAATACTAATGCTCTAACTGTGGGATGAATTGAATTATTGAACGTGACGAATGTAAGCTGATTTTTGAACGTAACTGAGTGAAAGGGACGGATAGACGAAGGAGTGAGTGAGTGAGAGAATGTAACTGTGAGGCGTGTGATAGCGGACGTGGTTTTGTTGCAAAGAAGGATTTTTTATGTGTAATTTGGCAAAAGATTATTGTTGGAAAGAAATAAAAGCGTGTTCTTGGGTTCCGGTGTTTGATTTACAAAGATCACACTCTCACAGAAGTGGGGGCTCGTCCTTCAACCTTGGGTTGGAGTTCCGGCGTGGCGTGGGGCACGTGGTTTCAAAACGTGCCTATTAACTATGAAGAATTGAAGAGATTATAATTTATAAGACGAAAGACGCTATTAAGACGACAAAATGACGAGAAAGAAGCAAGAAGACGACGAGAAGAAGCATTCTCAACCTATGATGATGTTGCACATGACCGCCGATCTAGTTCAGAAGTTCAGCGGCCAAGACGCTAACTATCCTGCGTACAAGTGGATACAAGACGTGGAAGACAACGCAGAAATATTCGAGTGGACCCCGTTGCAATCATTACTTGTAGCGCGACGTTCACTGACGGGTACAGCAGAGTTATGGTTGAAGTCACAGAAGCCATATAAGACGTGGGAATCTTTAAAACAAGAAATTGCGAAGGAATTCCCGACTACAAGTGATACAAAGGCGATACATGAGATGATGAGCGCGAGAAAGAAAAAGAGTAATGAAAGCTGCCTAGATTACCTACTCGTTATGAAGGAGATAGGAAAACGTGGTAAACTCGCCGAGTATGTAACAATAAAATACATAGTAGACGGCACTGTTGACTCTGAGTCTAATAAAGTGATGTTGTACGGAATAAAAACTATGCTGAACTGAAAGAGAAATTAAAAGTTTACGAGTTAGTGAAGTCAAAAACAAGAAATGAACAAGAACGCCCGAATCAAAGTAATCGGCGTGGACAGTATAACAGCGCGCCAAAACAAGAGGAACAGCAGAATAATCAAAGAACGGTGCGGTGCTATCATTGTGGCGGATTGGGGCATACATCATCCAGTTGTCCTAATAAAGAAAAAGGTGCGAAATGTTTTAAGTGTAATGAGTTCGGCCATATTGCAAGTTCGTGCAAATCCGAAACGACGAACAGGGAACGCTTCTATCATGCAGGCGATCGGAAAACATCGGCGACAGCTTCGGGAGGGCTCGGAAGAACGTACGGAAACGAACGAACGAATGGGCAGCAGCAGTGGCGCTCCCAACAATCGGCAACAGGTACTACGAAACGCACGATGTTCGGATCGGTAGAAAACGCGACGGACTTCACTACTGACTCTAGCGGTGTTATTGGCAATATTGGGAGACAGCAAAAGTGCAAGATGGCGGATTGCAGCGGCGACCAATGCGTGTACGACGCGAATGTTCAACCTGAACCAGCTGTCAAAACTTGTCAATGTCATTATGGGGCGAAAGAGGTTATGAGAAGTGAAAATACAATGGAAAAAGTGACGAAAAAGCCATTAAAAATGATCACCATGTGCGGAAAGACTGTAAAATCTCTCACAGAAGTAAAAAAAATGTCTGGTCACTGGCAACACCACACCCATCCCAACAATCAAGTCATGGCTAGGCTAGTATTGTCAGTGAGCATACAAAGTTTCAAACCAGACATACAAACAATATTCAATGATATATGCTTAACTTAAATTTCAACATCAATAAGAAAATGTGTGTCCCATCAGTGCCAAAATTTGGACATCGCTCAGCGTATGTTGCGATTGTTAATCGATATCGATTAAAAACATCTAATTACGGTATAATAAAATCGAACTCCACTTTTTTATACTACTATGGTGGCAAACAAGTATACGGCCCACCTGATGGTAAGTGGTCACCGTAGTCTATGGACGCCTGCAACACCAGAGGCATCACCTGCGCGTTGCCAACCCTTTAGGAAAGGAATTGGGAAGGAGAAGGAGCGGGAAGAGGGAAAGAGGGTTATTGGGCTTCCGGCACTCTCACTCACCGAACGAAACACAACAGTATGAATACTGGTATTTCACGTCGATATTCTGTGAGATACCAGTCCTTTCTCGGTCGAGCCGGCACATTCATGCTGACATCAGCGAGGCTCTACTACTCTAACTTAAGAACACCTATTGATAGCATATTAATATTAACCAAGACAAAACGTACTACCTACTAAAAATAACACTCAATGTTCCGATAAATCTCTTACTAATGTTCAAACTAATATTACTACCCCTTAAAAAGTTGCATTCATGCAAAAAATATTGCAATACATACTATTGAATACTACTTAAAAACTCAAACTAACATTGAACACCTACCGCTTATCCTTACTAATCTATACAAATAAATAAAATGGAAGTGTCTGTTTGTAATGTCAAAATAACAGCTTTTTATCTAATGCATATGAAAGTATATAAGGTACCTATAGGAAAACATCTATTTTTAAAATTTTTGTCTGTCTGTTTGTTCCGGCTAATCTCCTAAACGGCTGAACCGATTTTGACTTTCACTGGCAGATAGCTGATGTTATAAGGAGTAACATAGGCTACTTTGATTTTAGAAAAAAAAATAGGGTTCCGCGGAGACCAACACTTTTTAGTTAAAATCTACGCGGACGAAGTCGCAGGTAACAGCTAGTCCTTACTAATATTATAAATTCGAAAGTAACTCTGTCAGTCTGTCTATTACCTTTTCACGGCTAAACCATTCAACCGATTTAGATGAAATTTGGTACAGATATAGTTTAAAACTTGGGGAAGGACATAGGCTACTTTTTATTGATGTAGGTAGCACGCGGGCGGAGCCGCGCGCAAAAGCTAGTAATATTATAAATTCGAAAGTAACTCTGTCTATCTGTCTGTCTGTATGTCTGTCTGTTACCTTTTCACGGCTAAACCACTCAACCGATTAAGATGAAATTTGGTACAGATATAGTTTAAAACTTGGGGAAGGACATAGACTACTTTTTATTGATGTAGGTACCACGCGGGCGGAGCCGCGCGCAAAAGTTAGTTAACAATAAAAATAAGTTAAATGCTATTTGAAAACCTCGGACAAACATTGAAACAATGTCAATACAGCTTAAATCGATAAAATAACGGTAAAGACTGTTTTAAAAGCCATTACTTGTAGTAAAAATAACGGTAAATACTTACAACTTTCAAATGTCGCTTCAAACTGGAGTTGGTCCCGAAACTTGTGTTACATATCTCACAAAGGTACGGCCTCTCGTTTCTGTGCGTTCTCTCGTGTACCTGCAATTAAAAATATAACAGTCAGTCTATGTATCGTTAGCGATAGCTCAGTGGGGATACTAACAGACTGCAATGCAGAGGGTCTCGGGTTCGAACCCACGTCGCGCACCTCTGACTTTCGGAAGTTATATGACTTTTCGAAATTATGTGCGTATTGATTGACAATCATCGCCTGCTCCGTGCCTGGTAAAAACTGATATCCAGTCAAATCCGGTTAGACTAGAAAGCCGACCCCAAGTGACTTAGGAATAATAAAGGCTAGGGAGAAGAAGTTAGTCTATGTATCATCATCATCACATTACCCTATACACAAGTTTAATAGAGAAATACGAAACGAAAATACCCGTGACTTATTTATAACTTACATAATAACATTTTCTATGATTTGTCATAATTAATTATATTTTTTAATTATTTCATTTAGGTCCTTCACAGCTGACAATCAATATTAATAAAACTATAAATAAGACAGTACGCCAATTACGAAGAACACAATAAAAAACTAATTATTACAAGCGAGAGTAAACATGTAAATCTATATGTACCTAATTTAAACGATTATTCTATTGGCCCATATTATATCATAATATTGTCATGTCTAACTAAGTGTGACGGTGTGTGAGGCTGTGTATAGATGAATTAGGGTGTGTGCTCGTGTGTAAACCAGTGTGTGTGTGTGTGAGTGAGTGCACTTGTATATTTTAACCTGTATCCATTATTTTGCTATGAGTCACTGTTGTTAGACAGAGTCTTTAATATTTTATTTTTATAAGAGTTACGAGATGTGTTAAATAGATCCAGATATGGTTTTTTATACAAAACACAAACAAATATTGAGATCGGTAGCTCTATTGTTAGACTTAAGAATAGACGCGGTAGCGAACGAAAGCAGCGGCCTATCAACACACCGCGGGTTAGGTGTTGTGCGGAACACAATACTATTATAATATAATAATAATATTTTAATTTCTGTGCGTGAGCTTGATGGGTGGCAAAAGACACCGATAGATTGACTTCCATTTTGAAGTCTAAAGCTTTAGCGTTATGCGTGGTGTATCGTACCTGCAGGCTGTAGGACTCGAAGAAGCCCTTAGCGCAGTAGGTGCAGCGGAAGGTGGCGCCGCGCATGTGGCGCTCGTGCGTCTTCATGTGCATCTTCAGCAGCGCCTGAGAACCGAACTTCTTTGGGCACTCCTGGCAACCGTGCGTCTTTTCCTGTGGACGAATAGTCACATCATTACTATTTCTAGTTTCCTCAGCCCCTGATCTAGGGGAGGAGGGAAAAACATAGTAAATAAACACCATCCCCAAAATTGTCTAATGCTCACCCCAGAATTGGCTAATGCTCACTCCAGAATTTTTCAATGCTTATCCTAGAATTGTCTAATGCTCACCCCAGAATTGTCAAGGGCTCACTCCAAAATTATGTAATGCTCACCCCGGAACTGGCTAATGCTCACTCCATAATTTTTCAATGCTCATCCCAGAATTGTCTGGGGCTCACCCCAGAATTGACTAATGTTCACCCTAGAATTGTGTGGCTCTCATCCCAAAATTGACAGATTTCAAGCCAACATTATACTCAGCCCAGGATCTGGATGGTGAAACTGGGGTATTTGCTCCAGGCGGCAAGTAGTCCTGCCCATATACCCTGATTTGCGGTTGGTATAGTTTCATACGTTTTACACGATGTTCTGTCAACTTTTTATTTCATTGAAACGTATCCCACTTACTTTTTGAACACATCCTAAATTGATTTCTGGATGTATAATTTGATATTTAAACGCGTGAGTCAAAGAATAGATAAACGGTTTGTTTAAAAAAAAACAAATTTATTGAGTAAAAATAAACCGAACACAATGCTTGACGAGCGAATTCTGAGAACAGAATGAATATCATGAAAAGTTATTATTAAAGTTTAGTTTAAACAAAGGGTGTCAAATAACTTATTGTTAAAAAGGTAATGTAGTATATCCTTCGATCAAATATACCATAGATGCACGAAGGTCGCTCGAAAAACGGCCCCAACAAAACTGTGCATAAATCAGTCGTATGCGCTATATTATGCACCTGTCCCACTCACTCTTGCGTGCGCTGCCCGTAAGCGAGAGCGAATCGACACCACTACTACGGTGGAGACCGTATCATATACTTAGTACGCTTGCGTATCGCGAGTAACACACTTAGGACGCTTTACATTGACGCGTGTTAACTAAACTATTACAAAATGTTTCTCAGTGGGCGTTCAATGGTTATTCCGGTTTATTTCCTGGATTGCATAATAACTGCAGACACTTATAAGTAAATAGTACTAGTCAGTGCCACATATTGACGCGGTTTTTGTTTGAGAATGTACATCTATGGTATATTTGATCGATGAGTATATCAGCATAATTTATTTTAGAACATTCCATACACGTGTCAAGTTAAAGCTGACTCAGATACCTTCAACTTGTTAACACACGCTAAAATAGCATATACCGCCACGTGCAAAAGTATTAGGCACCCCTATTGTTTGTCTCTATCTCAACAATGAGCGCTCGGATAAGGGTTTTATGGTCTTACTATTGCATCGGCGGCATTTTTAAACAAAAATAAAACAATAACAAATATTTATGACACCCAGGTGCAGTTTAAAACAATGTTTTTACAAATTTGCAATTTTAAAGTTTACTCTTTTAGTGTGTTATCAGTGCTTGCAGTGAACAGACACATATCGTACGCAATTGTTGCTACCATATTCCTGAAGACTAATATTCATCGAGTTAATAATGCCTAAAAAAGCAGAACTTAGTGCAGAGCAGCGCCTAAAAATTAAAATTTTACATGAACAAGGCATGTCTCAAGTGAAAATAGCCCGAGAAGTGAAGTGCTCGCGTTGTGCAGTGCAATATGCACTAAATCGCTTCAAAGAGATCGGTACTCATGAGAATAGGCCAAGAACAGGCAGAAGAAAAATAACTACAGATCGTGAAGACCGATTGTTAATTAGGCAGTCTCTACAGGACCGTAAAAAAACTGCTTTGGAGCTCGCTGCAGCTTTATCTGAAGGAAAAAGCAGATCAGTGAGCGCGTGTACTGTGAGAAGAAGGCTTATTGCAGCTGGGTTAAAAGGTTGCAAGGCAAGAAAGAAGCCGTGGCTATCGGAGCACAACAAGAAAAATCGGTTGCAGTGGGCCCTCAGACATAGAGATTGGACAGTGGAGGATTGGTCCAACGTACTGTGGTCAGACGAATCTAACTTTGAGGTATTGTTATTTAATTTATGTATTATACCAAAACACATAGCCGTCTTTGAAATCACGTCCTGCGAGGGAAATATGCAATCTTGAATTAAGTTATTTTTTTGCTTGTTCCATAGGTGTTTGGAACACCCGGTGTTACTTACGTCAGGCGAAGGGTGGGCGAAGAGTACAACCCAGATTGTGTAGTGCCCACTGTTAAATACAGTGGAGGCTCAATAATGATCTGGGGTTGCATGGCTGCCGATGGAGTGGGCGAAATGATGTTGTGTGAGGGGCGAATGAATAGCACCAAATACACAGAAGTTCTGGAAACAGCTCTAGCACCGTCTGTTACACAGATTTTTGGTGATACAAACACCGACGGCGTAAAATTTCAGCAGGACAACGCCACTTGCCACAAGTCAGCACACACTATGGCATGGATGGCTCAAAATGGAATAGATCTTTTGGACTGGCCGCCACAATCACCGGACCTCAATCCTATTGAACATATTTGGTCTATTTTGAAGAAAAATATCCGTAGACACTCGATAAGCAACAAGCAAACACTACTCGCCGCGTTAAAGCATGAGTGGCAAAAGATATCCCAAGAGGAATGTTTTAAGCTGGTAGAGTCAATGCCAAAAAGAGTGGCTGCTGTCATTAAATCCAAAGGTGGACCGACAAAATATTAATTATTTTATTAAAATAAATCTTAGTAATCATATGTTTTGTTTTCTTTACATTCCCTATGCTCAATCACCCTAAAACTGACATTACTATAGGGTGCCTAATACTTTTGCACGTGGCTGTATATGTATTGTTATATGCTTAATTCGTGCATATGCGATTACCCTACCAGGTATACCAAGAAAAATCCTAGCAGACTGAAGATGACGAGTCTACACAAACTCAGCTGAATAAACCCGTTTCATAAAATAAAACCATTTCATGAAATGGGCGGCCACATCATAAACTGATAAATTTTATGATTTGGCCACGACATTCTAACTAATATTATAAATGCGAATGTGAGTTTGTTTGTTACGCTTTCACGCCTTAACTACTCAACCGATCATCATGAAATTTTGCATGCACATTGTCAGGGGTACAGAAAAGGACATGGGGTACCTTTCATCCAGAAAGAGGTACTGTTACTAAACTAAATTCTAACTGTATGCGAAATTTCACCATGATCGATCGAGTAGTTTTTAATAATAATATTCTACCACATACACACAGCACCATCTAGCCCAAACTAAGCAGAACTTGTACTATGGGTACTAGACAATGGATAAACATACATATATACTTTTTTTTGTAAATACATACATATTATACATAGAAACATCCAGACCAAGACAAACATCCATGTTCATGCACACAAATGTTTGACTTGTGCGGGAATCGAACCCGCGACCTCAGGCGTGGCAGTCGGTTATACTAACCACTACGCCATCGAGGCCGACTAAGTTAAGGCGTGAAAGCGTAACAAACAAACAGACAAACTCACTTTCGCATTTATAATATTAGTTAGGATTAGGATATAATTATGTAATGAACACCTGTGTGTAACCCATGTATCAAAACAAAACGAGTTGATTATATATATACTAAAGGCATACTTACCAAGTGAGTGTCAGAGTGTTTGGCGAGTGAGTGTGAGTATTTGAACCGCTTGGGACACTCGTGGCACTGGAAGCCAACCCCGGCCTCTCCGGCGTGTGTCGCCATATGGTTCCTCAAAGCTATCCATCCCACCAAAGACTTGTGACATATTCTGCATTCTCGTATACGGGTTGGGTGTGTCCTGGAATATAACAATATTAAACTTGGTTATAATTGATACAACTTGATACAATTTTGCCCGATTAAAAAAGACAACGTGGGACTTGGAACTGACAAAAAGACAACGTGGGACTTGGAACTGACAAAAAGACAACGTGGGACTTGGAACTGGCAAAAAGACAACGTGGGACTTGGAACTGACAAAAAGACAACGTGGGACTTGGAACTGACAAAAAGACAACGTGGGACTTGGAACTGACAAAAAGACAACGTGGGACTTGGAACTGACAAAAAGACAACGTGGGACTTGGAACTGACAAAAAGACAACGTGGGACTTGGAACTGGCAAAAAGACAACGTGGGACTTGGAACTGACAAAAAGACAACGTGGGACTTGGAACTGACAAAAAGACAACGTGGGACTTGGAACTGACAAAAAGACAACGTGGGACTTGGAACTGACAAAAAGACAACGTGGGACTTGGAACTGACAAAAAGACAACGTGGGACTTGGAACTGGCAAAAAGACAACGTGGGACTTGGAACTGACAAAAAGACAACGTGGGACTTGGAACTGACAAAAAGACAACGTGGGACTTGGAACTGACAAAAAGACAACGTGGGACTTGGAACTGACAAAAAGACAACGTGGGACTTGGAACTGACAAAAAGACAACGTGGGACTTGGAACTGACAAAAAGACAACGTGGGACTTGGAACTGACAAAAAGAACACTAAAATCCACAAATGGTTGTTTCGCGTCTGTCTGTTCATTGTGTCCGTTGTTTGAATGTTTGTAAAGCCCTCCACACCTGGTGCAAGAATTATCTGGATCACAAAAATTTCAGGCCTGCGTGGGGTCGAACCATTTGGAGTAGTCGCAATGGCGAGGCGACCATTTAAACCATAACACATAATCATGGAGTTTCTATAATATGGTCCATAGCACTTACCTCTGCCTATGGTTCTTCAAACTCCCCTTAGCACTAAACACTTTATCACAATCCTTACAAGGCCAAGTCTTTCCAGCCACTTTCTCCTTTTTATTTGTCACGTCCTTAGCGTTCATCCTCTCAACAATCTTCGCTTCCTTTCTCTGATTCCTCTTCTCCTCTCGTTCCCTCATGAGTTCTATCCGTTTTTCGTTGGTCAGGCCGAAGGTATGCCATTTGGTGTGGATGAGGAATCGTTTTGGGTTATTGAAGAGTACGCAGCAATGGGGGCATTCGTAGCAGTCTTCAGATTTGATAGCTGGAACAATATAGAAATTGTTATACAGCAAGTACCAATAACTAGTGGTCACCCATGATTGTGGTCGAAATTCGACCACAATCATTATGCGCAAAAGAGCTGCGTCTGTGGTGAATAGGGTACGGATGAGTCATAACAGTATTCTAAGTGTTATCTTCTATCTTATCTTATCTTATGTGGGGGGCCAGTCAGTGCAGACCGGCGACATCGACCCAGTGGGATATTTTGTGACGACACTATCCCAATAACGACTGCCATAGATGTTCATGGCAGCCGGGACCGACGGCTTAACGTGCTCTCCGAGGCACGGAACAGGCGATAATTGTAAATCAATACGCACATAATTTCGAAAAGTCATATAACTTCCGAAAGTCAGAGGTACGCGACGTGGGTTCGAACCCGAGACCCCCTGCATTGCAGTCTGTTGGTATCCCCACTGAGCTATCGCTGCTCTTTTTCTGTTATCTTCTAAATATGAGAGTCCCGAGAGTTCTGGCACATTGGGCGCATATGCATGTGTATTGTGTACTGTGAGATGAATAATTAGGTATAATAATATAATATTATAATATTCTATCACTTACACACAACGTTCATTAGGGCGTTCAAACAAACAAACAAACTCTTCAGCTTTACAATATTTGTATAGATAACAATTGAAATTGTCGGCCTCGATGGCGTAGTGGTTAGTGTAACCGACTGCCACTCCTGTGGTCGCGGGTTTGATTCCCGCACAAGTCAAACATTTGTGTGCATGAACATGGATGTTTGTCTTGGTCTGGGTGTTTCTATGTATAATATGTAAGTATTTAGATAAAAAAATGTATATATGTATGTTTATCCATTGTCTAGTTCCCATAGTACAAGCTCTGCTTAGTTTGGGCTAGATTGTGTTGTTTGTATGTGATAGAATCCTTACTAATATTATAAATTCGAAAGTAACTCTGTCTGTCTATCTGTCTGTCCGTTACCTTTTCACGGCTAAACCACTCAACCGATTTAGATTAAATTTGGTACCTACAAATATAGTTTAAAACCTGGGGAAGGACACAGGCTACTTTTTATTGATGTAGGTACCACGCGGGCGGAGCCGCGCGCAAAAGCTAGTATTATATAAATTATAAATATAGTATTATCACGCTTCATCGTCACTACATTGGTGTTATAATATAAAGTCCCCCGCCGCGTCTGTCTGTCTTGTCTGTTCGCGATAATCTCAAAAACTGAACAGATTTACACACGGTTTTCACCAATAGACAGAGTGATTCATGAGGAAGCTTTAGGTGTATAATTTGTTAAGGTTACGCGTGCGTAGCCGGAGCGGGTCGCTAGTATTAAAAATATTACACTATCGTTATCTATCATATAAAGAGTGAGCTCGCTCTTACACGTAAACACTTTTTTGTGTGATGTAATTACGGTAAGGTCTATGAATTTAATATTTATATTAGCGTAGTGGGAGACCCTTGGATAACCACGCAGAGGTCTCGAGTCACCTCCCAAGCCACGTCTAACACACCTCTAACATTTCGAAGTTATGTTCGTATTAAATTATTAATTATCGCTCGCTTTAACTGTGGAAAACATCGTGAGGAAACCTGCATATCTGAGAGTTCTACATAATGTTCTCGAAGATATGTGAAGTCAGTTAATTCACTGGGCCAGCGTGGTGAACTATGACCTAACCGTTCTTATACTGAGAAGAAGCGCGTGCCCAGCAGTGGGACAGTTTAATACAGAGCTGGTATTATCAGTACATATTATAAAACAAAGTCCCCTGCCGCGTCTGTCTGTCTGTCTGTTCGCGATAAACTCAAAAACTACTTAACGGATTTTCATGCGGTTTTTACCAATATACAGAGTGATTCACGAGGAAGGTTTAGGTGTACAGTTTGTTAAGGTTTTCTCACGGGTAGTACCGTGCGAAGCCGGGAGGGTCGTCAGTTATTATATTAACTGAAAAGACATTACTCTCTTTACTTAACACAGTAGGGTAAACACGTATAATTAAACTACACGTACACGAAAAAATCAATTAAAATAAATACGTCAACGTGTTTTAAATGCCATGACCTAAATAGAGTTGCATGTTTGAGGCCGTAAATTCGATTCTTGGTTGCGATAAATTTTCTTTATTATGTAGGTACTAGCTTTTGGCCGCGTCTTCGTTCGCGTGAAATTTGGAATTAGGTGTAACGGAGCGAGCTCTTTGGTGTTTAATAGAGTAGTTTTACGGAGTAACTGCGTTAAATATATAGGTACTACGTTTTGGTATGTTAAGAGAGAATATTTGTTCTAAAGTTAATATTGGTGAAAACACTTATTACTTAACAACTTGTTACTAAATGGTTAATTAATATTAAAAATGGTAAATTAAATGGTAAACTTAATGGTTTAATGGTAGTTGAGCTCGGTCGCTGCTCGATTGCGAACTGACTTAGAAAGTCGAATAAAATTATAAAATTAACGCGACTCAAATGTGCATGCAATGCACAAATGTAAAGCGCTGAGCTGTTCGGATGCGTAGCTGCGAACAGTAGGTATATATTATATCAAAATATTGAATCATAAAATTGACTCTTCTCTCTTACTAGCACTATTTAAATTCCGTGCACCATCCAGGATACCACGCAGCTGTATCACTCCACTTTGCACACCGCTAAGAGGGACGGTATTAGGCGCTAATTCTGCTTACGCGAGAATGTGTATGTTAATCAATGGCTATAGTGATCGTATATACTTACACTGCGACTCTGTTGCCAGACAAAGAAGAATACTGATCAAACGGCTGCTTAATTAACATTATTATTGTACATACATATGTATATATATATAATCTATACAAATAAATAAAATTGAAATGTCTGTTTGTAATGTCAAGTAACAGCTTTTTATCTAATGCATATGAAAGTATATAAGGTACCTATACGAAAACCTATTTTTAAAATTGTTGCCTGTATGTTTGTTCTGGTTAATCTCCGAAACGGCTGAACCGATTTTGACGGGACTTTCACTGGCAGATAGCTGATGTTATAAGGAGTAACGTAGGCTACTTTGATTTTAGAAAAATAGGTTTCCGCGGAGACAAACACTTTTTAGTTAAAATCTACGCGGACGAATTCGCAGGTAACAGCTAGTATACATATAAACTTGTAATATTCATGTCACACATTCATACATTGTCACTTTTGTAAATGCTGAATGTTGATTACCGCACTCATAAAAATCAGATGTGGTGTTTGTCTATAAGTGTTGGTTACACTCTTGCTATTGTTCGTGCTCCTTTTAGTGTGTATATTAGTGGAAACAAATGTTGGTGAACCAAATAAATAAAATAAAACGAAATATTGCATTCTCTGCATGCAGAAGCTTATCTTCAGTAACTTAGTAAACTCACTAACCTATATATTTTGACGTTCATAAGTGTCACATTGTGAGATAAATAAATAAATAATTTTTTACTTTGACTTTACACATATTAAACATAGATATTCGATGATAAATAAGTCAAACATTACCTAAACTCTTATCTATACTAATCCTAACTAATATTATAAATGCGAAAATGAGTTTGTTTGTTTGTTACGCTTTCACGCCTTAACTACTCGACCGATCAACATGAAATTTTGCATACACGTTGTCAGGGGTACAGAATAGGACATAGGGTACCTTTCATCCAGAAAAAATAACTGTTGCAAACCTAACCTAACCTACATTTACGCGAGCGAAGCCGCGGGTGAAAACTAGAGTATTATTATAAAGTTGAAGAGTTTGTTTGTTTGTTTGAACGCGCTAATCTCAGGAACTACTGGTTCGATTTGAAAAATTATTTTAGTATTGGATAGCCTATTTATCGAGGAAGGCTATAGGTTATATAACATCACGCTACGACCCACAGGGGCGGCGCAGCAATTTTATATGACGCAGACGATGTTGCGCGGGTAAGCTAGTATACAATAAAATTGAAATACCTTAACGTTACTAGACGCAGTTATGAATAGTTTAGTAGTTAACAAGTCACGGTACGCGAGGTCGCGGGTTCAAGGTTGATTTAGTCACTTACTTTATTACCGCTTTGTCTGCATGGTAGGCTTCGTTAAATGTAAGTTTGATTCCCGGGTCGAGCCAAATGTAATTGAAATGTGCGGTAGACGGAAGATCGCTATTACGTGAAATTTTAGATTACCTATAGATTGAAATTAAACTATTATATACGGATTTTATCGCGTTGTTTATTTGACACTTTATTACATAATTTAGAAACTGTTACACTACTATTACTATTAAACTTTACCTATAGATATAAAAAAGAGCACAGACTTACAAACTAAAATATCTATAACAACTAGTCTAGTCAGCAAGTGCTTTTTTGGTCAACTTTTTCCAGCGGTCTCAGAAAAATATGAACGAGGTGTCATTCGATTCGGAATGGCATGTAGATGATTTCTGAAAAAATTCAAATTCCCCTTGCAAAAATTGCAAAAGTTAGAAACAATTAACTAAAAAAAAAACAAGGGGTTTCGGTTTTTCCAAATATCTCAAAAACTAATTGAGATTTCCTAAAAAAAAGTCTCGACTTCCGAAATTGTAGGACCAATATGTATAATTTTCCCAGAGGGATGAAAATACGGCCGAAATATAAAATAAATACTCTGACTTGCGCAAGCCACGCCTACTTCGGGCACATATATATGAACGTAGGTACTATCTCCCACAATAAGTAACGGAAAAGTGCTGAGTTTGAGACATGCCTGTCTCTTGTAACAAAAACGGAGGATAATGAAACTATTTCTAAACCGCCACCAATAACTTAAATTACTACTATTTGATGCGTATCTCAGTTAAATTAACAAAAAGTGAAAAAGCGCGTTCTGCTTCACGCAGCTCATGTCAAAGCCGCGTGAGCCGCGCGTGCCTGCCGCGCGGGCGAGCGACGTCGTTCGACGCCGGCGCCCGCGGCATCGGACTGCTGTGGCCTCTAGCCGTTGCCAGAGCGTCTCCCTGACCCTGCCATACCGCTACAGGTCTCGATATAGGCGGGCACCGTGACTCAGTCCCGCTGCAGCCCCGAATGTATTAGATACGTTTACGATGTATTAGATAAGAAAGCACGTAAAGCCGCTGGTCCTGCGCCTGATCTCTCTCCGGTCGTGTCGGATTATCCGTCCCATCGGATCATGAGAGTTAGGGAACAGAGAGTGCAATTGTGTTTGCGCACATACTTGTGCACTATAATATCTCCTGCGCAGATGGCCAGTTTCCGTTAAGATTGGCCGCCGTGACCGAAATTCGGTCTGGAGGACATTATTATTAGTGCACCCACTTTTTCTTTTATGACAACTTCCGCATTTGGAATAATTTCTGTGTCAAATTACTATACAAGGTTATTCTTAGTATAGTGAAAACCTCTCAGGGGGTGATTATACTTGTTATCATGAACAACTTTTGTTCTGAGACATTGCTGAAATCGCGGAAAAATCAGCTGTTCCATATATTTTGCCGAGGTCAAAGTCCAATTTTGTATTTTTTTTTTTTTTTTATTTTGCTCGTCAAAATGACCACACTCCACCTGATGGTAAGCAGTCGTGTGGTCTAAGAGCAGTGGCCTCCACATCGCCCCCACAGTAGCCGAGGCGATGTTGAGGTCTCTACTTTGACGGCCTGAAAAGATGCTTTTTCACGCCCCGCTTAAAGAACCCAGGATTGAAGGAAGGATTGATTGATTGAAGACAGGATTGTATGGAACAGCTGGTTTTCTTTTCCGCGATTTCGGAAATGTCCCAGAACAAAAGTTGTTCATAATAACAAGTATAATGACCCCCTGAGAGGTTTTCACTTTACTAAGAATAACCTTGTACATAAACAGTCAAACAATAGACACAAAGAACACCCGGACTTGGGACAACTATTTGTGTATCACACAATTTTTTGTCCCGTGTGGGAATCGAACCTACAACACTCGGCGCAGCGGCAGTGGCGAGGCGACCACTTAAGAGGAAACACTAATGGCGAAAAAATAAAAAAGTTTTGTTTATTTATTACCTAAGAAAACAACATATTTTGTTCGTATCCAGTGGTCCCACACCAGGCAAGCCTGTCCTGTGGGTGCCTACTACGTCTACCAAAACGCTTACAAACTCAAGCTCATTTATTGCGAAAATGGTTAATTCAGATAACATAATATATATAAATTGGTCTCTCCATAATCCGCCTGAAGGCATGCAATTTTACAGATATCTTTACTGATTGTGCATTACTAGTAATCATATAAAATTAATAAATTAATTACAATAACAACTCCATTAAAAATAATAAATGTCAGGCAAGGTTATTGTGGTACAAGTCAATTAAGAATATAATATATGTAAAACAATAATTAAAAATTAAAAATGTCATGTCAGTAAATTAATTAATACAATAGGTTATTTCTCATTATTAGTTTGCATGTCATTTATAAATTCGTTAACACTATTATAGGCTTTTTCTACGAGTAATTGTTTAACTTTTTGTTTAAATACATTGATGCTCATACTTTTTAATATCAGTTTAGGTAGGTGATTATAAACTCGTGGCGCCATGCAGAATACACTGTTTGTCATCAATGCACTTTTGTGTTGAGGACAGTGAACTTTCAAATTGTGGCGTTTGCTTATATAATGTTCGTACATCGTTAAGTTACATCTGACAAATAACACCAATTCATACATGTACAGACACGGTAATGTTAATATTTTTAATTTTCTGAAGCACGGTCTACAGCTATTTATTTGATCAAGCTTGCATATTGCCCTTATGCATTTTTTTTTGTGCTATAAATATTTGCTCTTTTTCTGTACAGTTTCCCCAGAGTATGATTCCGTATCTTAACATACTTTCAACGTTGCCATAATATACAAAGTAATTTTTTTTGTGCTATAAATATTTGCTCTTTTTCTGTACAGTTTCCCCAGAGTATGATTCCGTATCTTAACATACTTTCAACGTTGCCATAATATACAAAGTAAGACTTGAAAAAAGAAAGAATTGAAAAATAGGTATTTGTAAAATCTATATTGCTGTCGCGCAGTGCCATCGTACAGTATCATGATCGCGATAGAAACAACTGCAGCTCGGACCGAAAATACCTATTAAAAGTACACAAAATCAACGTTTCGTAGTCCCCTGATTCCTTCTCCAAAATTGGATCGATTTAACTACTTTTTCATTAAAAATTAAAGAAAGACTTTGGCCGTTTTCCTATGTTTTCCTTTTTTTATATAATCTAGTCAAATTTATTTTCTGGATGTTTGAACACAGCGGAAAATCTAGCCAATTTTTGAGGTTTTTGAAGGCTCATGTCTCTTTTAATAATTAATTTAAAAAAAAAAGGAAAGCAGGGGCATGCCAATAGAGGCCATACATTTTTTAGAAAAAATTATTGCTCTACTGACATTATCCAGGGAGGAAACAGGGGACTACGTTTGTATGGAAAAACGACCCTTGTGTTTCCTCTTAAATCACTGCACCAGTCGATACCTACATATTAGCTATTTTTTTACAATAATTAATATTATGGTTTACTATGCGTTTCAAATAAGAATAGGCGCGTCAATGACCTCTATCTGTCAAATATTACTAGGAAACTACAGATAGCAACAAAAAATAATTTGCGTAAATATTATTTTTCGTTTTATTAGTGAACAAAAAATAATTTGCGTAATTATGACTATACTATTATGCGTTTTTTTAAGGAACAATAAACACCTACATCATTTTCTTGAAAATTTGAGTGCCGTCAGAGGTAAAATAACTATGAATAACTGATATTGTCTATGATTTTTTGTTTAAATAAAGTAACTCTGTGACTCGTATCGAAAATGAATACCGCCAACGAGAGTTTATAGAAGACGATGATAATTTCAGTTTTGTTATAAATACAGGTAACAACATTAATATTTTCTTTTAAATACATACATACATAGATTCACGCCTGTTTCCCAGAGGGGTAGGCAGAGACTACGGATTTCCATTTGCTACGATCCTGACACACTTCTCTGGCTTCATTCACTTTCATCACATTCCTCATACACGCCCGTCGGTTCAAGGAGCTCTTAACCTGGCCTTTGTCCAGAACGCCTCCGATCTGGTCGAGAAACGTTCGCCTAGGTTTTCCTCTTGCGACAGTTCCATTCACACTAGCCTTATAAACTTTCTTAGTCAGTCTTTCCTCGTCCATTCTTTCTACATGTCCAAACCAGCTTAACATACCCTTTTCTATTCTTGTAACTATATCCACTTTCATGCCGCATCTCTCTCTAATCACACTATTTCTTATTCTATCTACAGTCAGTAAAATATTTTTATGACCTAAATATTTTTTCAAGAGGAAAGCAGCAGTGAGGATGATGATGGCGGTGAAGATGATGACTGTTCAAGCAGTGGGATGAGCGGAATCGAAGAACTACGAGATTCACATTAAACATAAATATTATTTTAAAAATATCTGTTTTACTGACCCTACCTATTTTATTAGATTTGACAGCTATGACGTCACAATATGGCGCGGGTTCATGCCTATTCTTATTTGCATCGCATAGTACCAGACATCTTTCTTTATACTGTGCTATTAAGAATATCCTAACAGACTGACTGCATGGACGGCAAAGTGGTTTAAGTGGTCGCCTTGTCGCTGCCAGTGCCCCGAGTGTTGTGGGTTCAAACCCCACACGGGACAAAAATTTGTGTGATTCAATAGTTGTTTCGAGTCTGGGTGTTATTTGTGTCCGTTGTTTGAATGTTTGTATGTTTGTTCATTCCCCGCGACACAGGAATTATTCTCTAGAGCGAGAGTTGTTTTTTAAAATTGAAAAACGGTGCAGCTACTACAGTTTATTTACGTAATAAATGTGGTTAAATAGTATCTTATCTTATCTTATGTAGGGGCCAGTCAGTGCAGACGGCGACACTTCGACTCAGTGGGATCTTTTGTGTCGACACTCTCCCAATAACGACTGCCATAGATGTTCATGGCAGCCGGGACCGACGGCTTAACGTGCTCTCCGAGGCACGGAGCAGGCGATAATTGTCAATCAATACGCACATAATTTCGAAAAGTCATATAACTTCCGAAAGTCAGAGGTGCGCGACGTGGGTTCAAACCCGAGACCCTCTGCATTGCAGTCTGTTGGTTTCCCCACTGAGCTATCGCTGCTCGGTTAAATAGTAACCGACAGGTTAAGAGCACCGACGAGCGTGTATGGGGAATGTAATGAAATTGAATGAAGCCAGAGAAGTGTGTCAGGATCGTAGCAAATGGAAATCCGTAGTCTCTGCCTACCCCTCTGGGAAACAGGCTTGAATCTATTTATGTATATATTTAACCGACTCGGTTATCAAACCCGAGACATAACGACCGCTAAACCACACAGCCTAACCACAAAACCATAACCAAACGTACAAAGAAACCATTTTCCGAACAACTTCACGAATAGTTACTGCATAAGTAGCCGGCTCGACAATTACAGATGCACGACTCGTCTCGGGTTCGATGTCCGATGCACGCCACAAAAAGGCGAAAACATGCGCGTTCCACAGACGGATGATTCGGATATAGGCACTTTGTAAAGTGTAAAAAAAAAACTTTTAATATTTGTAAATTTAAAATGTTGTTTTTTAATATTTGTAAAGTTATAGGTATAGGGATTATACCTTACCAAGCATCCGAATCCTAACTAATTGTTTGTATTGTATGTGGTAAGTGGTCACCGTAGCCTATGGACGCCTGCAACACCAGAGGCATTACTTGCGCGTTGTAGACCCTTTAGGAATGGAAGTGGGAAGGAGAAGGAGCGGAATGGGGGAAAGAGGGTGATTGAGCCTCCGGCACTCTTACTCACCGAACGAAACACAACAGTAGGAATACTGGTATTTCACGTCGATATTCTGTGAGAGGGTAGTCCTTCCTAGGTCGAGTCGGCACATTCATGCTAAAATCAGCGAGACTCTACTACTCTTTCACGCATAACATACGTACACATAAGAGTACCTTTCATAGATAAAAAAGTAAATACTATTACTAATCTAACTGAACTTAAGCTACATTGACATCACTATAGTTACTCCTGGATAAACTAGCTTCCTAATGGTCGCGAGATGACCTACAGCCACCCTGAGGTTTGACCTGGGGGTGGTGGGCTGCGTGGGCCTGCTCGCCACCCGATCAGCACCAGGTCCGAGAGGCGGCGTGCGTGTTCCTACGTGCGCCTCCGTGTCGTGTCTATGTCTCCCTCCCAGGGGGATGGTGGAGGAAGTATTTTTTGTGTAGTGGCCTGTCATTTCACACGGCGAGCTGAAACCACGACGGAGTCACGATTGCATGTGAAAGCGATTCGCGCGGCCTCGCCGTCTATGGTTATGTCAAGGGACACCGTGGTAGGTTTAGTCGGTATTACTGGGGTATCTTTTCCCCGGTGAGCCCGACATAACCCCTCCGTCGCCCCGTGGAGAGGTATGCGCCAAAGCATTGCCCCACGTAAAAAAAAGCTTTCTAACGGTGAAAGAATGATCAAAATCGGTTAAGTAGTTTCAGAGTTTCACGATCACAATCTTTCCTCTCTATAATATTAGTATCGATGATTATGGTTTTACGTAGTTTCAGGAATATATTACTGCACATTGTTATGTGTAAACTAAAACATAGACTGAACGGCAGACTTACTAACAGTGCACTAAGTGTAGTGGGTTCGATCCCTATACGGGACAAAACTTTATGTGATCTACAAAAAACATTTGCGAGACTGGAGCACTTTATATTTGAATGTTCGTAAAGTCCTTCGCGGTCCAGGAATAATCCTAGAGCGGAAGTTATCTTTTAAAAGAAATACATATCTTCGAGAACATTATGGAGTACTATCTGACATTCTGGTTTCCCCACGATGTTTTCCTTGAACGTTAACGACGAACGTTAAAGCGAGCGATATTTAACTGAGTTTTTGTTAGTGTATTATAGAAGAACTAGATTTTAATCGCGGCTCAGCTCGATTTGCTATTGGTCTAGATTTTGTCTCTGCTTTTCTTACCTCTGTACCCCTGACGACGTGTGTATGCGAAATTTCATGATGATCGGTCGAGTAGTTAAGGTGTGGAAGCGAAACAAAGAAACACACATTCGCATTTATAATATTACTAGCTTTTTCCCGCGGCTTCGCTCGCGTTAATTTAGAATTTGACAATCAATTCGGGTTGTACTCTGCTTGTAATAATATAATTCAATCATGATTCGAAAGACACGTAGCGCCATCTACTATCATAAGAACGTTATTGTTGTTTTCCTCGGGAACAGTGTTTTTTTTCGGGATGAAAGGGTAATCTATGTCCGTTTCTGTACACCTGACAATATGTATGCAAAATTTCAGAATGATCGGTTCAGTGGTTTAGGCGTGAAAAGGTAACAAACAAACAAACTCATTTTCGCTTTTATAATATTAGTTAGGAAGTTAGGATTATGATATAGTAAGGATTTGCTGTTTCGCTTCGACTTTGCATCAATGTGAATTGAACCTAAGGCTACAGCAATTATTTGTCGTCCTAAACATATTTGTTCAGGTATATTTGAGCTACTACATATTGACACGGGGGACTTAGCGGAGCGTATATAACCGGGTAGCTAAAAACATACATATGTATATTATACTAGCTTTTGCCCGCGGCTTCGCTCGCGTTAATTTAGAATTTGACAATCAATTCGGGTTGTACTCTGTTTGTAATAATATAATTCAATCATGATTCGAAAGACACGTGGCGCCATCTATTATCATAAGAACGTTTTTGTTGTTTTCCTCGGAAACAATAATTTGTTTCGGGATGAAAGGTAGCCTATGTCCGTTTCTGTACACTTGACAACGTATATGCAAAATTTCAGGATGATCGGTTCAGTGGTTTAGGCGTGAAAAGGTAACAAACAAACAAACAAACTTATTTTCGCTTTTATAATACATATTAGTTAGGATTAGGGTTATACTGCCGTCATAAGGAAAAAAGATGTACCGTCTATCTAAATCTTTTTCGAAATTGAGGTTTTTACTTATTTACATACATAGAGTCACGCCTGTTTCCCAGAGGGCTAGGCAGAGACTACGGATTTCCATTTGGTACGATCCTGACACACTTCTCTGGCTTTCACTTTTATCACATTATTCATACAAGCGCGCCGGTTAAAGGTGCTCTTAACTTGGCCTTTGTCCAGAACGTCTCCGATCTGATCGAGAAATATTCGCCTAGGTCTTCCTCTTGCGACTGTTCCATTCACACTAGCCTTATAAATCTTCTTAGTCAGTCTTTTCTCGTCCATTCTTTCTACATGCTCAAACCAGCTAGACTATTTGGAATCAGTAAAAGAAGACGCACCTGCCATTATATTTATAAGAAAACTAGCTTTAGCGCGCGGCTCCGCCCGCGTAGTACTAACACTAATAAAAAATAAAAAATAGTCTATGTACTTCCACAGGTTTTAAATTATCTTTGTGCCAAATAACATCCCAATCGATTGAGTGGTTTAGCCGTCAAAAGATAAGACAGACAGACAGAGTTACTTTAGAATTTATAATATTATAATAATATATAGTGAGGATGGTTTTTACGGCAGATAGGTACGTCTTTTTTCTTTATGACGGCAGTATATGTATAGACTCACGTCTATGTACCTTTGAAGGGTAGACAAAGAATGTTCGAGAAACAATAGATTACGCTTTTTTTGTCTTTAAAAAAGACATCTTTCGCACTAGGAATAATGCCTGTGCCGTGGCCGTAGGGGACCTTATAATCATTCAAACACAATTTGCACGGATGGTGTAGTGGTTTATGTTGTCGCCTCGCCACTGCCATTGCGTCGAGTGTTGTGGGTTCGAATCCCACACGTGACAAAATTTGTGTAATCCACAAATGTTTGTTCCGAGTCTGGTTGTTCTTCGTGTCCACTGTTTGAATGTTTGTAAAGACCTCCGCGACACAGGAATTACTCCTAGTGCAGGAGTTGTTTTCTAAAATAACGAGATGGGTATAAAAACCCAGGATTCAACCTCTTCGTCTTCATGTGACCTTGTGACCCCTATATCTCGGGGGTCTTTTGACCCACAGGGCCCATATTCAATATACCGAGGTATAACCCCAAGGTGTCTGCACACCAAGTTACAAGTCATTCGGTCCAGTGGTTCCGGAGTTATGCCTGTCACTAATAGACAGACACACAGACCCACATAGTGTTTTCATTAACTTCTGAATAAGGCTCAGAGGTTAACAAAACTAAGTACCCAAAGAAACAACGGGCAGAGAGAACACAGGTATTGTTTGTTTGTTAAAATTTGTGTGATTCACTAATACATAGCAGTTTGGACTCGAAACAAGTATTTGTGGACCACACTGTTTTTATCCCGTGTGGGAATCGAACCCTTGGTGTAGTGGTAGCTAGACCACTTAAGCGCATACGCCATCCGTGCAGACATTTACGTGGCCCTGAAACAGTTGGCGAAATACAAGTGTGGCAACTCCACAAATATGTAAAGTCTGTCAACCGAATGGAACAGTCGCAAGAGGAAAACCTAGGCGAACGTTTCTCGATCAGATTGGAGGCGTTCTGGACAAAGGCCAGGTTAAGAGCTCCTTGAAGAGCAGCGATAGCTCAGTGGGGAAACCAATCGACTGCAATGCAGAGGGTCTCGGGTTCGAACCAACGTCGCGCACCTCTGATTTTCGGAAGTTATATGACTTTTCGAAATTATGTGCGTATTGATTGACAATTATCGCCTGCTCCGTGCCTCGGAGAGCACGTTAAGCCGTCGGTCCCGGCTGCCATGGACATCTATGGCAGTCGTTATTAGGAGTGTCGACACAAAAGATCCCACTGGGTCCAAGTGTCGCCGGTCTGCACTGACTGGCCCCCACATAAGATAAGATAAGATAAGAGCTCCTTGAACCGACGGGCGTGTATGAGGAATGTGATGAAAGTGAATGAAGCCAGAGAAGTGTGTCAGGATCGTAGCAAATGGAAATCCGTAGTCTTTGCCTACCCCTCCGGGAAACAGGCGTGAATCTATGTATGTATGTCAACCGACATGGCGCCATTCCATTGTGGTGGACTATAACCTATCCCTTCTCATAATAAGAAAAAGCCAGTGTCCAGCAATGGGACAGTTTCAGAACCATATCCAATAGATGATGTACTGAAGGTGTCTAAGGGCCACTTGCACGACAACTCACAAAATACATTCAGCACGAATTTTTTTTTTTTATACTACTAAGTTGGCAAACAAGCATACGGCCCACCTGATGGTAAGTGGTCACCGTAGCCTATGGACGCCTGCGACACCAGAGGCATCACTTGCGCGTTGCCGACCATTTAGGAAAGGAAGTGGGAAGGAGAAGGAGCGGGATGGGGAAAGGGATGAGGTGATTGGGCCTCCGGCACTCTCACTCACCGAACGAAACACAACAGTAGGAATACTGCTATTTCACGTCGATATTCTGTGAGAGGGTAGTCCTTCCCCGGTCGAGCCGGCCCATTCATGCTGAAATCAGCAAGGCTCTACTACATAGATTTAAAACATCGTGCTGTCGCAGTCATCCGTGTGAAGGTGACTGAGATGCCACGATGTTGAAGACTATTATCAGGCCTGAATATCAATTTGTAAATTGGGACTATTTATCGAGATCTACCCAGATTGACATTTTGGCGCAATTCCTGACCCAGTGCTGCTGTGGAGAATTACTTAGAGGACATGACCCTTCATTGCATAGGATATTCCAGAAAAAATTGTTGAAATTAATATATTTTGGTAATCAGTTACAGTAAAAAGTTACTCATAGCTTCCATAAGTGGCCTAACTAATCCATACTTCCTTCCTACAATATTGAGCAGCGATAGCTCAGTTGGGAGACCAACAGACTGCAATGCAGAGGGTCTCGGGTTCGAACCACGTCGCGCACCTCTGACTTTCGGAAGTTATAATGACTTTTCGAAATGATGTGCGTATTGATTAACAATTATCGCCTGCTCCGTGCCTCGGAGAGCACATTACGCCGTCGGTCCCGGCTGCCATGAACATCTATAGCATTCGTTATTGGAAAGTCAGTGCCCTCTAATAACCTGACACTGATCTAGCCTTAGGGTATCGTTAGCCTTCGGGTTGCGGAGGTCAGGTGACAGCCGCTCCGTGTAAAAACTGGAATCCAGTCAAATCCGGTTAAACTAGAAAGCCGACCCCAAGTGACTTGGGGAATAATAAAGGCTAGGGAGAAGACAGATTAGAGATTATAAATTTATAAATAAATAATTTAATAAATATCTTTCTTATGATAAAATAATTTTTTAAATCGGTTAAGTAGTTTTTGAATTAAATGCTTACAAGCAAACAAACAAAAAAATCTAGTCTCTCCTCTTTATAATATTAGAGCAGATGAGACATTGTATTTATCGGTCTGTAAAAACTAATGTTAGTTAAACTCAAAGATGATTGAGGAAGTGATTAAGTTTTTTGCAGATAGCCTAGCACAAGCTGACTTTAGAGTTTTTAAACTCTAAAGTTCGTATTATGTAAGTTTAGTAACTTTAGTAAACTTATATGGATTTTTAATTTGTCTGAAATAAAACACATTTTATTTTTATTTTTTTATTTATTTTTTATTAACCACTTTGACTTTCAAAAGTGTTACTTCGTGACATTAATGAATAATTGATTGTGATGTTTTGACTTTGATTTTATCTTTCTTTCACAGAGAAACAAGCCAAATGATCTTATAAACAACTCTTAAATATTTAAGATGTAGGTACTTAAGTATTTGTTAATATTTTTAGTTAATACTCATCCACCTCTATGCTTAATGTGAGCTTTCTGATTAGTTAAGTCTTGTTTTCTCTCTAGCCTTTATTATTCCCAAGAGGGTCATCTTTCTAGCCAAACCGGATTTGACTGGATATCAATTTTTACACGTAGCGACTGACACCTGACCTCCGAAACCGAACGCTAACAATACCCTAAGGCTAGACCAGTTTCAGGATATTAGAGGGCATTGACTTCCCAATAACGACTGCCATAAATGTTCATCGCAGCCGGGACTGACGGCTTAACATGCTCTCTGATTAGTTAAGTGTAAGTAGAATAATAGTTTAGTAAAAGCGGTGAGCTATTGATGAGAATTGGCGATGGCGTAGTGGTTAGTGTAACCGACTGCTACGCCTGAGGTCGCGGGTTCGATTCCCGCACAAGTCAAATATTTGTGTGCATGAACATGGATGTTTGCCTTGGTCTGGTTGTTTCTATGTAGAATATGTATGTTTATCAATCGTCTAGTACCCATAGTACAAGCTCTGCTTAGTTTGGGCTAGATGGTGTTGTGTGTATGTGATAGAATATTGTTATTATTATTATCTGTTGAGTGGAAGCTATGTATTAGTTAACAGTATTTTTAGGTAAGACTGATAATTTTATTGCATGGAAATAGTGGGGGATGGGGAGTGATGCAGAAAGTGTTGGCTATAATTCCAGTAAAATGCATGTTTTCTGTGAGATAGATCTCTAGAACTAAAGTGCTGTGGAAATACTATTTGTAGCAAAGTTTGTCAGCCTCGATGGCGTAGTAGTTAGTGTAACTGACTGCCACGCCTGAGGTCGCGGGTTCGATTCCCGCACAAGTCAAATATTTGTGTGCATGAACATGGATGTTTGTCTTGGTCTGGGTGTTTCTATGTATAATATGTATGTATTTACAAAAAAAAGTATATATGTATGTTTATCCATCATCTAGTACCCATAGTACAAGCTCTGCTTAGTTTGGGCTAGATGGTGCTGTGTGTATGTGATAGAATATTATTATATTATATTATATAAAGATCCACTTGGGTTACCACATAACTTACTTTTTATTTTGGTTTTATTTACAGTATAGCGGTCTAAGATAAGCTTAATCTGAAATGCTTGACTGCCCTACAAGTAAAATTACTACTGAAAGACTAGATAATTTTAATAACATGGAGACAAAAAGTCTCCACCTTTCACCAACTCACATTAACTAAAAGTTAAAAGCAAATATACTTACCAGTTTTCATGACAGCCTTCGCTTCATTTACGCTGGTTTCACCATCAATGATCCTGTACTCAAGTGTGTCATCCTTCTGAAACGCACTGCAGTCTCTAAAGAACGGTTGCACATAGTCCGTATCAGTCCAACTCGCTTTTTCTATCTTAATTTCAACACATTTTTCTGATGATACTGAAGGGTTGTTGTTTGGAGTGATTTCTAAAGTTATACCAATCGGTTTAACATCCTCCACATCAGATGATTGTTCTTCAACGGACACAGGGCTATCTGGTCTTTCGTTATTGATGTGTATAGGACTTTTTATGATGCTTTCTCTTTCCTGGACTGATTCTCGTATCGAGTCCTCCATTGTTAACGATAATGGATCAGTGTTAGCCTCTGTATCGTCTGTTGACATTCTTCTTGCACTTGTTGACATGGTTGCTCTTACATCTTGTTCAGGGCTCATTCGGTAGTTTCTCTCAGTGGACATATTATATATTGGTTCTGGTAATGGATCTTTCGGTACATTTGCAGAGTTTATCAAAATATTCTCTATGAGTTTGACTGTATTTTCAATCTTTTTTCTCCTTGAATTAGTCAACGGAAGTCTTTCGTGTGATTTCATACTTAAATCTAAATTATCATTTGGATTATGGAATGAATCGTTATGTACATAATCGTTGTTGAATAATTGTTGTTTGGCTAACGATTTATTTGGTATTTGAGGTATATTTAGCGGTATCTTTCGAAGATTTTGTTCTTTTATGATTTCTGGCCTTACTGATTCAGACAATCTTTTTTCGTACGAATAGTTCAGCATATCGTTACTGTGATCACCATGGAGGTTCAAATTCATCGGTAGGAGACCATTATGATAGCTTGCTTCGTTGACAGATCCAGGGTTATGGTTCGAATAACTGTGTTGGAACCCCAAATGTTGATATTGCTGATTCGAAAACTGAGCCATTTGAGAAGTCATGTTATAATGTTGTTGATGGAAGACCGCGTAATCACCCAGACCATAGTGTCCGCTTGGCGTTGGAGGATTTCCATGGCCTAGTTTAGCCAAATTATTTATATTACTAACGATGTTCATATGCCCACTAGGGGTCATATTCACGGGTGCTGCCATGTTAACAGGCGTCTCGTTCGGCCCAAAGGGGCCCGTATTATGCAACATGGTTACAGTAGAACACACTTTTGTAAACAATTCACATATTGCCGCTACATTTTAATGTAGAAAACACAAAACAAATAAAGCTAATGTAAGCCATTTTGATTTTTTGACGTTTCATTATCCACCCATTTACCGATAAATCAAATAAATACAGACTAAAAACACTTCAGTGAAAACCGTAACCGTTCAATTTGCACTCAATTTCTACGTTTATATGGTTGATTTTATTTTATTAAGAATATTGCTTACCAGCTTTATTTTCATTAGAAGCAAAATAGTGACTATTTATTTGATCATATAATTTTTCATAATATCATAGCAATTTTATACGTTTTTTTGTGCAAAGATACCGTAACAAGCTTTTCGTGTAGGAGACGTTAGATGTCGCTTCGTTCTAAAAATCTTCATTTAAATTTGAACTTTATGTTAGGATCAACTAAATTGATATCATTGTAACAAAATATTATAAAATTTCAATTCAGAATTTAAAGCTTTATTTTAAGGCAGTAAGGTCTAAATTAATTTAATATCACCTAAACGTATTCCATTTTTGGAATTAATATTCGTTCTCGCTCTGGCTTAAGGCTTTACTTTATTTATTTTCCGACGTTCAATGAAAATGGTAGTGCGTTCAATGAACTTAAATATACGTTAAAATAGTTTAATTTAACGCGTTTAGTGAATATTTGTAACAGAAACCAATCGACAATGGCGCTGGGAGCCATTGCTGAGGAATATTTCCGTACCATGAATCCATTAGCCTCAAAAATTCATGAGGATATTGAGGATGCAAAAAACTCTTATGAAAACATCTGGGAAACACTTACGGAAAAAGAAAAGGTAATAAGTAACTTCCTTAACACTTAAATAACTAGTAAATTATCATATTGTTAAGTAACGTTCGCTTAGAATTGTTTAAAAGTTTCTATTTTGCATTGCAGTAACAATTAGTGTGCATTCTGTTTCGGTGATTCATTGATTGTACCATAGGCACATGTTGTTTTCTAATGAGGTAATTACTGCATTGCCTGTACTCAATTAGCACATTCCGACACACAATAACAACATACAATAATTGTTAAATATTACTGCCTCCGTGGCGCAGTGGTAGTGAATGCGACTGCTGTGCATGAGGTCTCGGGTTCGAATCCCGGGTCGGGCCAACAAAAAGTTATTGGGTTTTTCAGTTAATAAATCTCAATAGCAGCCCGGAGTTAGGAAGTTAGCGGTGTAAGACACCCCCGTGCCTCGGAAAGCACGTAAATATAGTTCACAGGTTTGGGATGTCTAGTTCAAATAAGATCCTAGGTTTATGTAAGGTTCTTGTTATACCCGAGGTCAGGTCAGAACAACCTGTCTGTAGCTAGACTCTGAAGGATTTTGTGGCACTTTAGGGTACAGCAGAACCATTGCTTACTAACATTTAACTTAACTTCTCAACCTATCCAGTTTTCAAAAATACAAAAAGCTATTATAACAAAAGAAGACTATTATAACAAAATAATATGTGTTTTAAATGGTTAAGCTCGCATGCCAGCATCCTAGCGTTGGTTGAGAGGTTAATGCTTGGGAATAAGGGGATGCAATTTCACAACGAGACTGGATTCGAGAATGGAGAGTTTGAGGCATAAGCTGCAAACCAACAATAATACTGAGTGGTAACCTCATTTTCATTACATAATATATGTAGGTACCTACTTTTTGTTTTTCTGTTTACTTACTTACCTATATCTTTCCACTCTTACATTGCATCTTTAATATTTTCATTAAGGAATATAACATTAAATAATGCTGAGGTGTTGCTAACTGGCAAAATCTCTTATTGCTCTCATTTGGCTGCATAACATACATTCTACTTTAAAATGTAAAAAAAAACCATTTCTTATTATTCCTGTTGCTCTATTCGGCCTTAATAATTCAGTAAATAAATATGGCACTGTTAAATAATCAAAATATAGATGCAGAATTAATATTTATTTTAAAAATGTCTTACTGATATTGATAAATACCCATATAATTAAATGATTTAAATTCAGTTCAGGAAGAGGCAAATTTAATACCACATTTAATATCTTAAGTAATATTATAAATGGCTTCCCTATTCATATCTTTTAACTATTTAACCAATCAATATAAAGTTTTGCATACTTACACATTCACATGTACAGAAAGAGAGATAGCGTACCTTCTATTGTTATTTGATTATTTATTTTTATTTATTTATTACTAGCTTTTACCTGCGGCTTCGCTCGCGTTAGTTTAGAATTTGACAATCAATTCGGGTCTTACTCTGCTTGTAATAATATAATTCAATCATGATTCGAAAGACACGTGGCGCTATCTATTATTATAAGAACGTTTTTGTTGTTTTCCTCGCGAATAGTAATTTTTTTCGGGATGAAAGGTAGCCTATGTCCGTTTCTGTACACCTGACAATGTATATGCAAAATTTCAGGATGATCGGTTCAGTGGTTTAGCCATGAAATGGTAACAAACAAACAAACTCATTTTCATTTTTATAATATTAAGTTAGGATTTTATTATATTATTATTGTTAAAATAGTTGTTCCAGGATAGCTAGTGTTTATAAGAAGAAGAGGTGTAGGAAGCTGATATCTAGAATTTATTACTTTCCACTACTGAGAGGTGGTCTCTCAGTAGTGGAAAGTAATAAATTCTAGATTAGATTAGATTAGTGTATATAAACAGGGCTAGTAAAATATACCTTGTCTACCATTCCATGCTTAATACCAGTCTAATATGATCTTCATTGTAAACAATGTTATCATCTTTTGTTAACACATACATGTCTATTGTATCTTTTAAAACAACATGGATTGTTCTCTCCATGTTATGATTGGATGTTTCATTATAAAGCCAAATTTTTTGTTTCCTTTGTCCATATTCATTCATGTGTAGTCTTAGTGTGTAGTCTTATCTTGTGTGTGATTGTTTTTAATTTAAGTATCTTGTTTTTAATATAATATAAGTGGCAAAAATTTACCTGCGGATTCCTACGCGTGGAACTTGAAATTAGGTAACTTTCCTAATATTATAAAGCTGAAGAGTTTGTTTGGTTGAACGCGCTAATCTCAGGTTTGAATTATAAAATTATTTTAGTTTCCGATAGCCTATTTATCGAGTAAAGCTATATAACATCACGCTACGACCAATAGGAGCAGAGCATCAATAAAAAATTTTGCAAAAACGGGGCAAATTCTCTTATGTGAAGCAGACGAAGTTGCGCGGGTCAGTTAGTCTATCTATAAATAAATATATATAAATTCGCCTGTAAGGAGAAGCTGATATACACACATAATATGCGACTTCTAGGCTGCAATGGCGACATATCAAGATCAAACATGCACCAGATTTTAAGTTAGACAAATTACTGTAATACAATTGTAAAACCGCATTGCATTTCGTGCAATAGTTTTTACGTGATGCGCGTTCAAATATTCAGAAAGACAAGCAATAAATCTAAAAATAATTGCTGTGGCTTCTATAGCTAATAAAAAGATGGACGAATTATTTTTCTTAATCTTCTATGTACTGACATTGACTGGTTGCAATTTTATTAAAATACTAGCTAACCCGCTCAATTTTGTCTGCTTCATATAAGAGAATTTATCCCGTTTTTTGGAACATTTTTCATTGATGCTCCTCTCCTATTGGTCGTAGCGTGATGTTATATAGCCTATAGCCTTCCTCGATAAATGGGCTATCCAACACTCAAAGAATTTTTCAATTCGAACTAGTAGTTCCTGAGATTAGTACGTTCAACCAAACAAATTCTTCAGCTTTGTAATATTAGTATCTACAGACTAGGTGTTCCCACGGATTCACCCCCATTTATCGTTACTGCGCCGCCCCCGTGGATCGTAGCGTGATGTTATATAGCATATAGCCTTCCTCGATAAATAGGCTATCCAACACTAAAAGAATTTTTTCAATTCGAACTAATAGTTCCTGAGATTAGCGCGTTCAACCAAACAAACAAACTCTTGAGCTTTATAATATTAGTATAGATGTGTATGTACAGGTGGAAGAATGTGAAAGTGAATAAAGCAATGGATGAGCTCGATCAAAAAGGCTCGTGTTCAATTACCAGGTTAAGGGAAGTGTTTATTGTAGCAAGTTAAAATAATAGTCTCTTTTTGTCATGGGTGTGAGTTTAGTTTATTTACGTAGGTATAGTACTGTCATTTGGTAGTTTTATTGATTTCGATGTGCTCTTTCCAAATATTAACTTTGCCACCTCGTACCTTTGGCGGTCGCGCCGCCATATGTGCGCCTGATTGCAGTTTTTTGACGATATTCTCCTTCCCAACTCATTTTACGATAAAAACATTTTATACAAAATTAAACGAGAAAAAATCTTATAATTTATGTAATATCATTATTTTTGTAAAATCTATAGTTTTGGCGTACGAGCGCCGTAAACTTTTATTCATCTACACCTACACCAACAGGTGCTTTATAAATTATAAAAATTGTAGAAATTTTTCTCTAGTTTAATTTTATATAAAATGTTTTTATTGTAAAATGAGTTGGAAAGGAGATAATAAAACTACCAATTTTCAAAACAACACTGTTTTAATATTTTAATTAGGGATTATTAGATGTCCCTTGCAGTTTCCACCACGTTTATGATTACTGCTCCGATCCCGTGGCTCGTAGCGTGATGTTATATAGCCTTCAAAAAATGGGTTAGTGGTTTAAGTGGTTGCTTAGCTACTGTAGCCACGCCGAGTGTTGTGGGTTCGATCACCACACGGGACAATTTGTGTGATCTGTGGCGCAGGTGGTGGGCGTATCGAGGTGCTGGGTTTACGGGTGGCTCTTAGCAAGATGGATGCCCTGGTCTTTCACGAGCCCCGTTGCAGTCCACCCCGCGGTCGCGCCTCGATAATAGTGGGTCCGACGCGTGTTCCCGTCCAGGCCCACATGAGGTACCTGGGCCTGGTCCTGGACGGAAGTTGTCACTAGCATTTCAGACAGCTCACCCCGAAGCTTCTCGGCACTGCGTCCACCCTTGGGCGGCTATTGCCAAATTTAGGTGGGCCCAGTGTCGGTTGCCGGCGACTCTACACGGGGGTTATCCGGTCAATGGCGCTTTACGGCACACCGGTGTGGGCGGATGCCCTGACCGCTCAGTGCAGGACTCTTTAGCGGAGACCGCAGAGAGTCATAGCGGTCAGGGTCGCACGTGGTTGTCGCATGGTGTCGGCCGACGCAGCATGCGCATTGGCCGGTGCACCCCCGTGGGATTTAGAGGCTGAAGTGTTCGCAGTGAGTGAGGCGGTGCGGGAGGAGACAGGTTATCGTACTCTCCCGGCAGTGATTGAGCGCGCGCGAAATCAAGCCTACCAGGGCATGATTGGAAGGTGAAAGGCGTGGCTGGAGGCGCCCCTAGCCGGTTTTAGAACCTTTGGGGCCCTCCAGCCGATGTTAGAGCGGTGGGCAGGGTGGCAGCATGGGACCCTTTCCTTCCGACTACTGCAGGTATTGTTGGGGCATGGTTGCTTTGGCAAGTACCTGCACAAGGTCGCTAGGAGAGAACCGAGTCCCATCTAACATTACTGCGAGTGTGAGGAGGACACGGTGCAGCACATGTTCGAGCAATGTCCTGCTTGAGCGGTGCAGCGCTGTGAACTCCAGGACGTTGTGGGAGAAGACCTCTCGCTGCCAGCCGTGATCAAAGCCATGGTCGACAGCGAGAGGAAGTGGGTAGCGGTCGCATCAAGGAGGCGGCGGAGCGGAACCGTGAGGAAAGTATCCTTGCGGATCCTAGCCGCCGCCGGCGAATCGGTCGGTGAACCGTAGTGAAGGCCGCGGGTGGGAGAACGGGGATATTCCACTCGCCAGCTAGACGGAGCAACGCCCTCTGTTGTGCCAGGGCGTCGCCCAGGAATCGTCGCCCGCAGACACAACATCTCTGCATTGGGCACTGCTGGGTGAGTCGCTGATGTAGTTTCAGTTCCAGCGACCCACCCACCATACAAAGCAGCGAGCTGGCACACCGTGGTGGCTTTAGTCGGTAGGCCCGAAGTCTCGGGAGAACCCGACATAACCCTCTCGCCTCCCCTTGTGGAGAGTGCGTATGAATGAGGAGCATTTCGCAACGTAAAAAAAATTGGTTGTCTTTCTAAAAACAAAATAACATGCAAAAATAATTTAAATCCCACTGGTTGTTTTGTAGATTATCGCGTTCAAACAAACTCTTCTGCTTTATCGTATTAATATTGATTAATATTAATTTATTTATTTGCCATTATTAAAAAAACTAAGCATTAAAGCAAACAAATGTAAAAATGAATCAAAAGGTGAAATACAGGAGCCCGTAGGCTACGGTAATCGCTTACCATCATGCAGTATGCCTATTAGTCACCATCCTACGTACTTATCCTAACTAATCCTACTTAGGTATATTATACATGTGACAGTTTGTGAGGGTACTCTTTCACGCAAAAACTACTGAACGGATTTTGATGAAACTTTAATAAAAAATCTATCTTAACATAATTCTTCATTAACGCGAGCTTTGCGCGGGTAAAATCTGGTATTATAAATGTGAACGTCGGTTTATTTGTTTTTAAGCTTTCACACCTTAACTAGTCTAATCATCGTGAAATTACACACACATTTTGTCAGAGTTACAGAGACGGACATAGAAAGAAAAGAAAGAAAGAAAAAAGATACATTTATTTGCAGCAGAGTTATGCACTACATACATCAGACACAGTTAATTACAAAAAAGAAAACAAATCTTAAGCTGCAAATTGGTCGCAACTCAGCTAAATGCTAGTTTTGAAAAAGAAAATAGCGAAATAGTCTTCCGATGCGACCATGTTTGTAGATAATAATAGATACCTAATAAACTTAACACAAGTGATACAACAGACGATATAAAATAATAATAATAGGGTACCTTTCATCCAGAAAAAAGTACTGTTCCCAGACAATAGAAATTTATTGTCAAAATCTATATTAACAATTGGAAAAAGCCAGTAATAATATGAAAATAAACTAATTTCATCACAACATTCTTTCCAGACTGAAATCATAAACGAATCGCTAATCAAACCAGACATCGCACTGAAGTACGCTCTCCTTGACACTTTGGACTTCGATCTGAACGATCCGCCTGTCCGCAAGGATGACCTGATGTCCTTCTTTGGCAGAGACCATGGCCAACGACTGATACAAGACGAGCATACCTCATATAAAGATGAACACAGCGCCCCCTTCCTATACCAAACGAAAAGTCAACTAAACCTCTGCATTTTAAGCGACTGCAGAGCACCCAAAGATAATCCACCAACATCACCCCCACCAGTAATGTCAGAGCTAGCACTGTCTCATTCCAAAGTTGTCTCCGAGCTGAAGAATGCATTGAAATCCCATGATGTGCTCCGGAGTACTTTTAAAGAGAATCAGGAGAGAGAAGTGACTTCACCGGGGTTTATAAGCAAGTTTATTGGTAATTTCAAGAGTAAGGATGAGGAGCGGGAGTGTCTAGTGTCTCTCGGGCCTCAGACTCAAATTGTGGCTTCATCGGAGAACTTCTTCAGAACTAATTTTAAGAGTCCACCTGCGGAGAACAAGTATGAGAAAGATTATAGAAGCAGTGTTATCAAATCGAGCAGTGGTGAGTGTCTGTTTTCTTTTTAAATATAGTATTTATTTAATTGCATAGATGTCGTAGCTGTTAAAATGGAGGCTTCGCCGAGACTTGTGGGTTCGATCCCCACACGGGACAGAACGGTTACGCCATAATTCACCACTCTGGTCCAATGCAGGTTGGCAGTCTTGTCATATCTTCGAAAACATTATGAAGATCTCTCTGACATAGCAGTTTCCTCACAAAGCGAGTGATAAGTAACTATTTAAAGTGCACATATTTACGAAAAGTCATTGCCTTGGCATCGAACTCGAGACCTCTACGTGGCAGTCTAACGGTCTCCCACTAGGCTATTGATGCTAGTTTGAGACTGTGTATCTATACTAATACTAGATGTTCCCGCGGTTTCACCCGCGTTTATCGTTACTGCGCCGCCCCCGTAGGTCGTAGCGTGATGTTATATAGCCTATAGCCTTCCTCGATAAATAGGCTATCCAACACTAAAAGAATTTTTCAAATCGAACCAGTAGTAATCACGCAGAATAAACCAGGAGAAACATCGTTTGTACTATGTCTGTAATAGGTAATTATTTTGCTGTGATGTTATTTAAAACTGCGATATCTCTTAAGATATTCATTGAAATCGAATGATGTACAGGGCAATTTTGTTTTAAATTAAATACTTGTGATGAATAACGTATTTATTTGGATAAGGATTAATATCATGTTTATAAAAATACCTTCGCAAATAATGCATTATTTTAGAACAAATTTGGTTAGCATAAAAATGGTTATAGTGAGTCAACCTTAAAAGATAGACATATGCTGTCGCGGACTTTTTTTTTAGTACTTTTAAAGGGGAACAATTCTGTCATACATGATTTTTGCGAAACTTTAACTCTTTACGCAGCGCACGCTGCGGAGGCTCTCAAAAGAAAAAATACCCTCCGATTTTGAAACATTCTTCATTGGTGCTCCGCTCCTATTGGTCTTAGCGTGATGATATATAGCCTATAGCCTTCATCGATAAATGGGCTATCTAACACTGAAAGAATTTTCAAATCGGACCAGTAGTTCCTGAGATTAGCGCGTTCAA
Source organism: Catocala sponsa (assembly GCA_963564715.1). NCBI lineage: Eukaryota > Metazoa > Arthropoda > Insecta > Lepidoptera > Erebidae > Catocala > Catocala sponsa. Next base: position 3,409,198 of record OY751354.1, on the reverse strand, counting down.
GCAAACAAACAAACTCTTCAGCTTTATAATATTAGTATCTATACATATAATAAAATCGTAGGCAAGTCAAAACTGTACATTGAATATTTTTTTTAAAGAATATTTGTGGCGTGATCTGCAATCGATATCGAAGCCAAAAAAATAGTTTTTAGAATTTTTGTCTGTTTGTCTGTATGTATGTCCGGCCTAAACTCAAAAAGTACTGCATGGATTTACTTCAAATTTTGCATGAATATTACTAACAGGTCGGGTCAACATATAGGCTACGTATTATCACGCTATCACCTACGGGGGAGGAGCTGTGAATCTTTATTTTTCTTACGCATTCTGTGTCAGCGTGTAATCTAATGACGCATATTTAAATGTTGTTTTTGAGTAAGCCATGCTATTATCTAGCTTTACACTATAAAAACTACGCCATTTAAGTAACTTGGGCAGAGAAATATAGTTGGGTTTCGCGGCGACAAACACTTTTTGGTTAAAATCTACGCGGACGAAGTCGCAGGTAACAGCTAGTAGATTATAAAGCTGAAGAGTTTGTTCGTTTGTTTGAACGCGCTAATCTCAGGAACGACTGATTCGATTTGAAAAATTCTTTTAGTGTTGGACAGCCTATTTATCGAGGAAGGCTATATAACATCACGCTACGACCCACGGGGGCGGCGCAGTAACGATAACCGCGGATGAAACCGCGGGAACATCTAGTGTATAATAATATTTAAACAATAACTCATTGTGCTACAAGCAGTTTCGTGCCTTATCGTATCGTTAGTAGAACTATGTTATTAAACATGACTAATTCTGTTTGAATAATGTTGTAATGTTATGATAGGATTCTTAAAACAGCTGCGGATAGCCTAGTTAGTGATCGTAGCCTTAGGGAAATAGAAATAGTATTCTGCCGTAAGGATTATTAGTAGAGCCTCGCTGATTTCAGCACGAATGGACCGGCTCGACCGGGAAAGGACTGGTTCTCACAGAATATCGACGTGAAATACCAGTATTCCTACTGTTGTGTTTCGTTCGGTGAGTGAGAGTGCCGGAAGCCCAATCACCCTCTTTTCCTCTTCCCGCTCCTTCTCCTTTCCACTTCCTTTCCTAAAGGGTCGGCAACGCGCAAGTGATGCCTCTGGTGTTGCAGGCGTCCATAGGCTACGGTGACCACTTACCATCAGGTGGGCCCGTATGCTAGTTTGCCACCTTAGTCGTATAAAAAAAAAGGATTTTAAATCAAACGCCGATTACAAAATCGAAATCAAATCAAAATAGCTTTATTCATTTAGGTCACAAAATAACACTTATGAACGTCAAAGTTATACTAGCTAAACAATAATATAAATTTACATTTACCTATTGTCACGTTCAGCAAAGCAAAGGCGTAGAACGAATGTGAAGACTAATACTAATATTATAAACAAGATGTGCCCGCGGTTTCACCCGCTTTTATGATTACTGCGCTGCCCCCGTGGGTCGTAGCGTGGTGTTATATAGCCTATAGCCTTCCTCGATAAATGAGATATCCAACACTAAAATAATTTTTCAATTCGGACCAGTAGTTCCTAAGATTAGCGAGTTCAAACAAACAAGCAAACAAACTCTTCAGCTTTATAATATTAGTATAGAAGTATGTATAGATTATAAAGCTGAAGAGTATATTTGTTTGTTTGAACGCGCTAATCTCAGGAACTACATGTTCGATTTGAAAAATTATTTTAGTGTTGGATAGCCTATTTATCGATGAAGGCTATAGCCTATATAACATCACGCTACGACCCACGGGGGCGGTGCAGTAACGATAAACGCGGGTGAAACCGCGGGAACATCTAGTTAATGATATGCCAAAATTTTAAATAAAAAAATAATGGGAGCTAGAATATTATTTTATTATTTTTATTCCACCATAACAAAAGCTTTATTATTTCCAGATCTCTCAGAAGAAAACCGTGGTCTCCTGTCTTCTAGCCAAGCATCATCAGGCACCGACTTCCAATCTACAGAGACCCTCACAGACTCCGCTGTACCAAAGACTGGATACGACTTCTTGGACAACTGGTAATTCGAAGTCGACAAACCAACTTCGAAGTCGGCAGTATGAACTCTGTTAAGTATGAAAATGTATTTCGAAGTTTGTGGGTAGATGCAATTTTTGCGTGTAATAGATGTAGAAATTAAGTAGATATTCGAATTTCGTAAATTTTATTTCCTTTTTGCCATAATTATGGTAAGTCGCCTAATGGTAACCATTTACCATCCACAAGTAATGGTTTACCGTAACTGGTGACCATCAGGCATCCGTGTGGTTGTTGGCCGATTTAGTCTTGGCAATTAATTGTCCGATTTGTATGCCAACACTGAAACTAAGGCGGGGCATGCACCAATAGTCTTGTCGGACATAATGTGCGATAATGAATGGCCTGTTTTCCAGTCAATACTCTCTTTAAATTTTAGTTTAGTCAATATATTTTGTATTTTTTTATTGTATGCTTGAAGATGTGTGCAACAAACAGATTACCTTTTTGGTTCTGTGACATAATTCTGCAGTTGATTGCAGTTCGAATCTCGAATCGGGAATTATGTTATTGGGTTTCTATGTCAGAAAATTTTCAGTGACAGCATAAAGTCTGAAATGTGATCTGTAGACAGTAGAGGTCCCTTATTATGTAGGATTTAAACATATGGCTATCGAAATGTAAGTGCGATTCACCTCTGCCTACTTGTAAAGGGATTTGGCATGAGTATGTATGTGTGATATGGTCTATAATAATATAATGCTATTAGACCCCATTGAGGTAATTTCTAATTTAAATCATTTAAAATCGTTATATTAATAAATTAGTTTATAAAATTAGCGCAATAATATGTGTATCTCATTATTATATAATTTTCTTAATTAGTTAATTGAGTATTATAATGTCTATGTTACATTTTGTGTCTCGGAGTGTCTGTGATGTCATTTGTCCCGGTTGTCATGAACATTTAGGACAGACCAAAATATAATGTTATTTCATTTGATTTTATACCAGTTTCAGTCTGTGACTTCGCCTGCGTGTATCTTACGGGAATGTTTACAGAAATAAAAATTCTATAAAATCCTAGATGAGTTAATTCTCAAGTAAATTTCTGAATGAGCAAGTTACAGAGCATGCAGTCTAACACGTGTTACAAAATAAATACTTGAGAAGTCTCCTCTAGTATTTTGTACCTTTTAATACGTGGTATGGACTATTTGCGTGCCAATTTTTATCCAAATCATTTTAACAGTTTCTATGTGATTGAGTAAAAAACATCCAAACATGTCACAATTTTTTACATTTATGATATTACTAGATAGATGTTCCCGCGGTTTCACCCGCGTTTATCGTTACTGCGTCGCCCCCGTGGGTCGTAACGTGATGTTATATAGCCTATAGCCTTCCTTGATAAATAGGCTATCCAACACTAAAATAATTTTCAAATCGAACCAGTAGTTTCTGAGATTAGCGCGTTCAAACAAACAAACAAACTCTTCAGCTTTATAATATTAGTATAGATTTTGCATATATTATGTATATAGCATAATAGACTTCTGTTTGAAAACAAACACAATTTGTCATGACAATTGGGACAAATTTTCATTCTCTTCGAGGCACAAAAGGCATAGCATTTTATAAATTATCATCCGTAGGCGAAACCGGTGATTAACTACAATGTTCCCTTAGCATTATTAACAGCTCCAACGCTGAATGTGTCTCAACAGCGTTTATGGTGATATCAAAAGAATTCTCGTTTTAGTATTATAACTTGCCAAATAGTCATGTGTTCCGAATGGAATCTCATATTGTAATAGACTGTTTTAGGTTAGTTTATACATCGTCTAACAGAAAAACTCAGTTGTATTTAGAGATGTCACGTTATTTTATAAGAAACTGTGGCAAATCCACAAACTTCTCCGTATGTGTGGAGACTCCACACACACAGAAGTTTCGACGATTGACAAGAGATGGCGCTGTGCATATACGCGCTTCGCCATACCAACCTGAATCGCGCAAGTGAAGTTTACATGACTTAGTATAAATATACCAATTATGTAACCGTATGTGGTCCGCCAGGCACGATAACGACGCCTAGTCGCAGGATCCTCCCTTTGTGTTGGAAGGACACACAAAACTTTCAGGTAGGCCTAGGTGCGCCGACTCAGTGAGTGCTCGGTTGCACAAAAAGCAAATAGTGGATGTTAAGCACCTATGTACCTACACACTATAGACATCGAGAATTTCCGTAGTGATGCGACTCGATTCCAAGTTTACAGAGTGTTTCAGTGACGTAAGGATACTCGAGTGACTCGGCACTCGATTAGTATTCGAGTGAAAGTAAAATGGCTCGAGTAACTCTAGTGCTTAATTAATCAGTTTTAAACAATATCTCTACTACGTCATCACCCATTGATTGAGCAAGATGTCTTCTTACATATCCTGCAATACTACATTACCTGAAATTGCAGTGTGATGCTCGGCAGTATGTATATTACGCAGTTTTGGAAGTATAAACGAGTTCCATACAATAAGCATCTAAACACCGTCGCCCCTGGTTAGGCCATATGTGCTTTCGCAAAATTCGAGGTAAAAAGAAGATTTAGACGGCCTCGATGGGGTAGTAGTTGGTGTAACCGACTGCCATGCCTGAGGTCGCGAGTTCGATTCCCGCACAAGTCAAATATTTGTGTGAAAGAACATGGATGTTTGTCTTGGTCTGGTTGTTTCTATGTATAATATGTATGTATTTACAAAAAAATATTTGGGGCAGTCTTTGGGGACTGCCAATAGAACTGAAAACTTTAATCCTTGATCATAAACACTTCTTTATAAACCAAAAATAATTCAAAAATGGAAAGCGTTCGGTGACGATGGCGAGTTCCATGATTTTTGTTAACCCAAGAAGTGCTCAACGCGCCTAAAAAAGTTTTCACTTCAAAAAAGTATATATATGCATGTTTATCCATTGCCTAGTACCCATAGTACAAGCTCTGCTTAGTTTGGGCTAGGTGGTGTTGAGTGTATGTGATAGAATATTATATTGTCTTCAAATATAATATAATAAACTCATGAATTACGTGTTAAATACTCTCCAGCCTATCTCCATCAGGATGTTAAGACGTGATGATATATGTTATGTTCTAAAGTATTTTATGAAGCGCTTATAAAGTTGCAAAGACTACCGCTCTCAATCTTAATAGGTATTGCATTTATTTACTATTTATATTATTGTTAGTTGTAAGACTAAATTAATTTATACTCATAATTATCCAAATATAATAATATTGGTGGAATTGTTGTTTTATTTTACCTTGGTATATAAATTAAGAAGAATTTAGAAGCATGAGAGCAGAATAAATGCTGTAGAAATGAGAGCGCTGAGAAGCATAATTATGTGGTGTGACTCTGAAAGATAGAATAAGGAATAGTGTGATTAGAGAGAAAAGTGGATATAGTGACAAGAAAAGAAAAGGGTATGTTAAGCTGGTTTGGACATGTAGAAAGAATGGACGAGGAACGGTGACCATCAGAATGGCCGGTCACTACCCATATTTTACATCGAAATAATTATAGAAAGTTGCTACCTAGTTGGTACTAATCGTCATATAATTGCTACCCCCCTTGTTTTAAAAGTATACTACTTTTAAAGGTGACGCGCCATTCTGACATCGGGATAGCTGGTCACCTATCCAGTGAGAACAAACTGCGCAAATGAATCGACTTTTTTTTTAACCAATAGTTGCTACTAGATTGCTACCTTCATATACGTTTTGGACTTCATAGCTTTGGATAAAAAGTTATTATCGATTTACTATTTTGATGCCTAAACGCCTGTAGAGTTAAATGAGCAAATTTTAAATCAAATACATAGTAGGTTATAAGCAGGCACTATATATAATTAAATTTATTTTAATAATAGAGTACAGAAAGTAATAAGAGAGTAATTGCACATTGTATAATATATTTAAAGAAAAGAGGAGCATTATATTGTTTTTATTAAATTGTAATTGTTTATCGATAATTGTTTTATTTATTGCATTAATCACTTTAAATAAGTTTGGGACTCCAACAAAAGGCGCCTGCTTATAAACTACTATGTATTTGATTTAAAATTTGCTCATTTAACTCTACAGGCGTTTAGGCATCAAAATAGTAAATCGATAATAATTTTTTATCCAAAGCTATGAAGTCCAAAACGTATATGAAGGTAGCAATCTAGTAGCAACTATTGGTTAAAAAAAAGTCGATTCATTTGCGCAGTTTGTTCTCACTGGATAGGTGACCAGCTATCCTGATGTCAGAATGGCGCGTCACCTTTAAAGGTAGTATGTATACTTTTAAAACAAGGGGGGTAGCAATTATATGACGATTAGTACCAACTAGGTAGCAACTTTCTATAATTATTTCGATATAAAATATGGGTAGTGACCGGCCATTCTGATGGTCACCGTTCCTCGTCCATTCTTTCTACATGTCCAAACCAGCTTAACATACCCTTTTCTTTTCTTGTCACTATATCCACTTTTCTCTCTAATCACACTGTTCCTTATTCTATCTTTCAGAGTCACACCACATAATTATGCTTCTCAACGCTCTCATTTCTACAGCATTTATTCTGCTCTCTTCTTAATTTTATATTCTAAATTCGTTCTGGACAAAGGCCGGGTTAAGAGCTCCTTGAACCGACGGGCGTGTATGAGGAATGTGATGAAAGTGAATGAAGCCAGAGAAGTGTGTCAGGAGCGTAGCAAATGGAAATCCGTAGTCTGCCTACCCCTCTGGGAAACAGGCGTGAATCTATGTATGTATGTATGGTATATAAATTAGAGATGGTCTGGATAAATTCCAGTATCTTCTAAACGAGCATCATTTCACTGCAATGTGTGGCTGCAATATACAGGCTGGAAATAACAGCCATATAGACTACTAGATATTGCCCGCTGTTTTACCTGCGTTTATGATTACTGCGCCACCCCTGTGCGTCGTAGCGTGGTGTTATATAACCTTCCTCGATAAATAAGCTATCCAACAAATAAAAAGATTTTTCAATTCGAACCAGTAGTTCCTGAGATTAGCGCGTTCAAACAAACAAACTCTTCAGCTTTATAATCCTAACTAATATTATAAATGCGAAATTAAGTTTGTTTGTTTGTTACGCTTTCACGCCTAACTACTCAACCGATCATCATGAAATTTTGCATACACGTTGTCAGGGGTACAGAATAGGACATAGGGTACATACCTTTCATCCAGAAAAATTAACTGTTGCAAACCTAACCTAACCTAACCTACATTAACGCGAGCGAAGCCGCGGGTGAAAACTAGTATTAGTATAAATTGGCAGTTTAGAAGCCCCTTAAGTAATTGTTCGTGTGGTATAAGCCGAACATGTATAATATGTATAATATTTTGTTAATTTTAAGTTTAATTTAATTACCTTAATTTAAACAGTCCCTTACCATGCCGTGGCAACTTATAAGTGAAACAACACTTAGCATGCAATTTTTAAATCATGTTTGTTAATTTTATATCAGTGTATGTTTTGTTAGTTGTCCAAATAAATAAATAAATAAACATCCGTAATTACTATCTAATTTGTGCCCAGAGACATTTTATGGATTGCACGAATTACGTTGGGAAAGCGTCCGTCACGCCGAGTGTTGTGGGTTCATCATTGAAATTCCAAACAATTATTTGTGCAATTTACAAATTTTTGACCTGTGTCTAAATGTACTTTATGTTTGTATGTTTGCAATTTTATGTGTATGTCTGCAAAATTAATATCCCCAGAATGAGGGTACAGGGATATTAATCGCATAATGCAAGTTTGTTTTTAATAAGCTGAAAGACGTGTTCCGTTCTGGCCCGGCCACAATCGCTTTCGTTATCACAAGTGATTTATAAGTCATGTACTTCAGGTGTACTTAACCCATTCAATGCGGCGGATGCCGATCGGAGGACGCCGATCGGTGTCCTCTGAATCAATTCAAATTTAAAGATATTATATTAATAAAACAACAAATGTGTTTGGAATTTACTAATGAAATGCCTGATATGAGTAGTTTTTAGATATTTTGGTTTTTTTTATTTTATCAAGTGCGGCTGACGCCGATCGGCGTTTACGTTAAATATGAGCCGATTCTAGCTAGTGAAAGCAAAATTTGTTGCCGCATTGAATGGGTTAATGTACTTAGAAGAGATTTTTTGTGTTCCTCGAAGGATAACTCGTAATATACTTAATAATAATAATAATAATAATAATAATCCATTTATTTGCATTGAATATAGGTACATACATTAGATGTTACATACATTAGTGATCTGCTACATTCTGCCTTCAGTAAGCATGCAAATTTTATACATTAATAGATTTTATTAGATTGCAAATGAATTAAATGGTACAAATAGTTCATGTCATACTTAACAAAGTGGCCGGGCTGCTACGTGCACGCCGCAGCCCGGCCACAACGATTTCTATAGATAGGAGGGTTAAAATCAAACGTAATATCAATTATATACTTGTACCTTTATTGTTCTTCCATTTTCTATGTATAAATCTACATCATAACTTCCTTACTTTTTTACACAAGGAAAAAAGTATTACTTGTAATTTTGTACGTAGCGCCTGTACAAAAAAAAATAGCAGTCATGGTTTTAGCTTTATTGCTAAGTAAAATACTTCAGATGATTACATATTATAATTTTATTTTAAACCTGATTAGATTTATATATTGAGGCCGACAATCCTAATTAGTATTATAAAAGCGAAAATGAGTTTGTTTGTTTGTTACCTTTTCACGCCTAAACCACTGAACCGATCATCCTGAAATTTTGCATATACGTTGTCAGGTGTACAGAAACGGACATAGGCTACCTTTCATCCCGAAAATAATTACTGTTCCCGAGGAAAACAATAATTATGATAATAGATGGTGCCACGTGCCTTTCGAATCATGATTGAATTATATTATTACAAGCAGAGTACGACCCGAATTTATTGTCAAATTCTAAATTAACGCGAGCGAAGCCGCGGGCAAAAGCTAGTTCTTATATAAATCTCTTCTAAGTACATTAAGTACACCTGAATTACATGACTTTTACATCACTTGCGATAACGAAAGCTATTATGGCCGGGCCAGAACGGAACACGTGCTGAAAGTTAGCCTATACAATGCAATAGGGTCTGTTGTTACGATGCTACAGCGGCGTCCGGTCGAAGCGGAGTGCCGGTCCTAAGCACCCGCCAAATGATTTCAAAAGAAACTTTGAGGACATAATTATAATGAACTTTAATAATGTTTGCAATGCTATGAGTATTCAATGCAATTACAGAACAAACTTTATTTTCTATGACATACATCCAGAGAGAAAAAACATAGGTATAATTCACCGACGCCGACGCCGAAATAAAAAATCAACAAAGCGTTTAAAAACTTTATTATGAAATACACAAATTAGAAAAACAAACGACATAAAAAAACATGTTTGACCCCAGTAAGCACTTAATAACTAACAGTCGAATTATATGATACGCTTACATTACAATAGAGCTTAAATAAGGGTTGAACTACATATAGCCGAACGCGTGAAAACATCTTTTAGTGCTTATGTGACGCATTAAATAAACGTAGGAAGCATTTATTTAGCTGATGTTGAAAAACTAGTGAACAAATAAAATGTGCTGTTGTGTCCCTTGAAGTTGCGTCTGCGTAAACGTAAGACGATTAGCGAGTATTTCATAACTGACTCGCTAAAAACTGCCAAAGTAAAGAATTGCTGTGTGTAGTACAAGATAAGTGGGTGTTAACCCTTACGTCTTTTATTTGTATAGCTTGTGTCAAACTTTTACTTCGCTCTGAATGTATAATTTTTTTTTTAATCTTACGCTTTATTTTTTTCTGTGTCGCGAAATACTTTATAAACATTCATACTTCAGAATCATAGTCTATCTATTAGCATACTGAAAACATTTTCAAAAACCGCACTGAGAACTTAACATACATACAATACATAATCTCACCCATATTTCCCCGAAGGGGAACGGATAGGACTATGTCTGCGCAGTTCAACCCCCTCCCTCGTCCCACATTCGCCCCTACTCCTGTATTTTCTCATTGCGACATATTCTAAGCATCTTCATAGATTAATCAAAAGTTTAACACAAGGTGTGCGTTTAATATATGGGTATATTAGTATGCGGAGATCACCATTCCCTTCTCGACCTGGTCAGAGGTAGCCTTGTCTACAAGCAACTCAATGAGTTTTAGACCGAACCAGTATGCAGTTCCGGGACCCTGAAACATGGAAAAATAAGTATATAGCATAATATAGCTTTCAAATGGAGAGAATTTTTAAAATCGGTTGTTCAGTTTTTGAGTTAAACCGTTACCTACAACCATTAAATCAATAAATCAAATCTTTCCTCTTTATAATATTAGAATAGATAATATAATAAAATAAGTATATTATTATTATTAGATTTTATCCGCGGCTTCGCTCGCGTCAATCTAGGTTAGGTTAAGTTTGACCGGGACACGGCGCAGCACACGCTGGAGGAGTGCCCGGCGTGGGCCGCGGAGCGCTGTGCCCTGGTCGCTACGATTGGCCGCGACCTCTCGTTGCCGACCGTCGTATCCAAGATGGTCGACGCCGACAGGTGCTGGGGCGCAATGAGGTGAGGCGGCGGAGCGGGGGCGTGAGGAAGATCCTTACGCCCCGGAAGTCCGCCGCCCGAGGAGGGGGCGCAGGAGACGCGCTTATGTCGCTCTCCTGCCCCCCACGTAAGGGTTCCGGGTGGCAAGGCCTCAGGGGGGCCTGCCACCCACAAATTAAGAACCCCGATAGGGCGCGCGCGGTGTTCCCGCGCGCCTTCCATTGTCGAAAGGGGAGAGCGGTGAGGCTCTCCCCTGGGGACGAGAGGTGGCCGGGTCCGTTTGACCCGGCCAGCACCCACACGGGGGGGCCTGCTATGGATGACTCAATTCTTTTAAGAGCTCCCAACAGGCCCCTCCATTGGGTGAGAGAGGGAACACCCCAGGTTTTTTAGTGGGTATACCAGCGCTCTTCATGCTGGGGAGTCCCACACGCCCCGCCGGTGCCGTCGCCTAGCCGGCGGATAGTGCATCAAGCATTTTTACTGGGTACCAAAAAAGAAAAAAAAAGGTTAGGTTAAGTTGGTAACAGTACTTTTTCTGGATCAAAGGTCCACCCTATGTCCTTTTTTACACCCCTGACAACGTGTATGCGAAATTTCATGATGATCGGTTAAGTAGTTCAGGCGTGAAAGCGTAACAAACAAACAAACTCACATTCGCATCTATACAAATAAATAAAATTGAAGTGTCTGTTTGTAATGTCAAAATAACAGCTTTTTATCTTATGCATATGAAAGTATATAAGGTACCTATAACAAAACATCTGTTTTTAAAATTTTAGTCTGTCTGTCTGTCTGTTTGTTCCGGCTAATCTCTGAAACGGCTGAACCGATTTTGACGGGACTTTCACTGGCAGATAGCTGATGTTATAAGGAGTAACTTAGGCCACATTGATTAAAAAAAATAGGGTTCCGCGGAGACAAACACTTTTAGTTAAAATCTACGTGGACGACGTCGCGGGTGACAGCTAGTTAATATTAGTTAGGATATCGGCGCCGGATATTTTATTAATGCGAATGTGAGCTTGTTACGCCTTAACTTCTCCACCGATCATCCTGAAATTTAGCATGCACGTTGTCAGCGAAACAGAAAAGGACATAGGGTACCTTTGATCCAGAAAAAGTACTGTTACCAACTTAACCTGACCTAGAGCAGCGATAGCTCAGTGGGGAGACCAACAGACTGCAATGCAGAGGGTCTCGGGTTTGAACCCACGTCGCGCACCTCTGACTTTCAGAAGTTATATGACTTTTCGAAATTATGTGCGTATTGATTGACAATTATCGCCTGCTACGTGTCTCGGCACGTTAAGCCGTTGGTCCCGGCTGCCAAAAACATCTATGGCAGTTGTTATTGGGAGAGTGTCGACACAAAAGATCCCACTGGGTCGAAGTGTCACCGTTCTGCACTGACTGGCCCCCACATAAGATAAAATAACCTAACCTACATTTACACGAGCGAAGACGCGAAAAAAATCTAGTATATAATATACTTTCATGGCTACCTTTCATCCAGAAATAGTACTGTTTCCGAGGGATAGAAATTTATTGGCCAAATGCGAACGAAGTCGCAGTTAAAATCTAGCGTTGTTAACTCACCCTGCTAGTGACGATGTTGCCATCCACCACAACCCTTTCTCCCTCAACGTAGGTGTATTTATCCTTTGGGATCTTGTCCTTCGTTGTAGGGTAGGAGGTCACACGCTTGTTCAAAGCCACACCGTGGACCGCAAACACTGTAGGGGCTGGAAAATACAAAAGAAGATTAAGATCACCATTTTTTCAAATAGGAAACCAGACATAATTAAAATCCTACTGTTTGGCCGCCGGTGTGCCGTTGCGACTCAAAAGTTTTAAATAATGACCAAGATTTATTTTATATAAAGACAACTCGCACCATGCATAATTCTTTTATCGCGGGCGACTTTACAAACATTCAAACAACGGATACAGAAACACCTAGACTCGGAACAAATCATTGTAGGTCACGTCACACGAATGTTTGGTCCGTGTTTGGGGAGCCAGAACAGTCGGAGCAGTACCAGTGCCGAAACTACCACTTGCCATACCATTCGTACAATCACAGTTAGACCGAAACATTTTGTTACAGCCCCCCAATCTTAACGACCCGGTCACGACCTCGCCGCTGTGAGCGCCAGCTTAGCGCGGGGCGGCGAGCGGTAAGATCAAATGGACGTACTTTCTGAAAAACGTTCCAACCCACACTCGTGTCAAAATCGAGTTATTATTAGCAAATTAGTCACGGGATTACTATTTACTAGCTGGAAAAATGCGGTAGCTCTACTATCACTCTAAATATGAAATGATGACTTAGTAGCCCAACCCACATGTATGAAGAAGCAATACGGCATTGAACTTCAATCACGATGATCTCAAAATGTTAACTTTGTGGGTTGGAACGTTTTCCAGAAAGTTCGTCCAAGTGTAAAATGTTTGAAGCACGCCACGACACGCCGCTCATAGCGATAACGCGCGCGGTTTTCTCCGAGCGAATCGCTACAGCGGCGCGCGGTGCGGGAGCGGCGGGAACAAAAGTACAAGCGAATGAGTGCGACGCCACGACTCAGAGCGGCGCGGACTGCGGTGTAGGAGGGACGAACTCAGCGGCGAAGCAAATTATAAAATAGACGATTTTGTGACGGTAATGAATACCGGTAACAATTTCGAGAGGGAGGCCAGGAGGAGGATCCACCTGGGCTGGGCAGCGTTTGAGAATCTACGCCGAGTCTTCTCGTCATCCATACCGCAATGCTTGAAAACGAAAGTTTTCAACCAGTGCGTGCTACCCGTCATGACCTACGGAGCCGAGACATGGACACTCACGGTAGGGTTGGTCCACCAGTTCAAAGTCGCTCAGCGAGCTATGGAGAGAGCTATGCTCGGAGTTTCTCTGAAGGATAGGATTCGTAACGAATACATCCGACAAAGAACCAAAGTCATCGACATAGCCCAGAGAATTAGCAAGCTGAAGTGGCAGTGGGCTGGCCATATCGCGCGAAGAACAGACAACCGCTGGGGTAAGCGTGTTCTTGAGTGGAGACCGCGACTCTGCAAACGTAGTGTAGGACGCCCTCCGACCAGGTGGGATGACGATCTGCGAAAGACTGCAGGCAGATGCTGGATGCGGCAAGCTGAAGACAGGGCGCTATGGCACTCTTTGGAGGAGGGCTATGTCCAGCAGTGGACTATTATAGCCTGATGATGATGATGATGATGATGATGATGATGAATGAATACCGAGGCATTTATTACTGAAATTTTAAATCGATTGCTTATAGGGATGTCAAAACTTCCTCAACATAAAAATAAAAACGTGATTAAAAGGTTGTGGGAAGAAATTTTGTTTTATTTTTTATTCAGCTCGTGCACTCCTTCCCTCATATTAAAAATATCTTGTTTTAAATATATATTGCTTTCAAAACAGAGATTGGATAATTTAGATAACGCTATGATTTTGGGTATATTCCGAGTATCAAACTACGTCCACCTCGGCCGCTGTCGCTAACCGCTACTGAGGGCACGTGGCGTGCACTACGCTCCGCCGTTCCGCTCGCCGCTAAGACGGAAGTCGTGACCACACCGTAATGGAGACTAGCCATTTGCGTAGGATATATTATAGTGCACAAGTACATGCGCAAACACAAATGCACACACTATTCCCTCACTCTCATAGTCTGATGTCATGGCAATCCGACACAACCGGAGATGTCAGTCGCAGGACTAACGGTTTAACTTCTGAAACGCCCATGACTCCGACGGTGGAGTCATGGGCGTTGACGTCGTTGCGCGTCCGTAACTCATAGGAGGGAGTCAAAAATATTTGGTATTTTTTACGCGACCAATCACAAGGGGTTTTTTTGACTCCCCCGTAGGGGTCAAGGACGCGCAATGGTAGCGTTTTTTTTTATGAGTCATGGGACATTCCAAGGGTTAACGTGTTTTTGCGAAACACGCCAACTTCCTAGCTCCAGCCTGGCCTTAGAAATTTCTAGACAAAAATGAAAAATCACAAAATCTCCCGCATCGGGAATCAATCACGGAACCTTATGCACAGCAAAGCACTACCGCTGCGCCACCAGGACAGATGTATAATAAATACCTGCGCAAATAGCTGCGACGATCTTCCCACTCTTCTCGTGATTTTTCAGCAATGTAGCAACCACTTCCGACTTGGCTAGACGGTCAGAACCTTCCAGGCCGCCCGGCAGAATCACCTAAAATATACAGGAAACTTATATTGATCTTATCTATTTAAGAAATCGATTCTGTAATATAACAATGGATTTATCATATTGATTCAATAGGATAACAGAATCGATTTTTATATCGATCTGAAACACTGAATTGTTTCACCTACATATCATAAATCCTAACTAATATTATAAAAGCGAAAATGAGTTTGTTTGTTTGTTACCTTTTCACGCCTAAACCACTGAACCGATCATCCTGAAATTTTGCATATACGTTGTCAGGTGTACAGAAACGGACATAGGCTACCTTTCATCCCGAAAAAAATTACTGTTCCCGAGGAAAACAACAAAAACGTTCTTATGATAATAGATGGCGCCACGTGTCTTTCGAATCATGATTGAATTATATTATTACAAGCAGAGTAGAACCCGAATTGATTGTCAAATTCTAAATTACTGCGAACGAAGCCGCGGCCAAAAGCTAGTAATAAAATAAATAGAAATGCGGTTCAATTACAATTAATATAACATTAGCCACAAACTTTACTATGAGAATCTCTTATTGACTGATTTATGTATCAGTCAGCCTATAGGCTAACCATTTCAATATAGATTAATCGAATAATCATTTTAGCTCCTAATCATTGCGTCAATTTATTAAATGGATCGCCGGTTTTGCCATGACTGATGTTACAATCAAATTAGGATATAATAGGATACTTCAAAATATCTTATTAACTGATCTGAGCAGCAGTTAACCTTTAAGCTAGTCAAGAGTTTGACTTTATATCAGAAAATATTTTAATATAATCTATACTAATATTATAAAGCTAGAGTTTGTTTGTTTGAACGCGCTAATTTTAGGAATTACGGGTTCGATTTGAAAAATTATTTTAGTGTTGGATAGCCTACTTATCGAGGAAGGCTATAGGCTATATAACATCACGCTACGACCCACGGGAGGGGCGCAGTAACGATAAACGTGGGTTAAACCGCGGGAACATCTAGTATTATATATTTTCTTTGCCTTCGATTCTTTTCAAATTAAGGAATGATTTTTGTTCATGTCCACTTTAGGCAGCCTGAAATATCTGACTCTTAGTTATCTGATACTTACCGCATCATATTGAGCCTGTTCAGCTAAAGCATCAGACAAGGACTTATCAGGGACCACTGTCACCTTTCTGGAGCAGAGCACCGGGGCAGCCCCGTCCAGGCCAGCCAGGGTTACTGTGACCTGGAAAATGGACACCAGTAAAGTAAAACACATATACAAAATCTCACAACTGTCACACTAAGGAATTGTCTCACCGCCTCTAAATAAATAAAATTGAAGTGTGTTTGTAATGTCAAAATAAGAGCTTTTTATCTAATGCATATGAAAGTATATAAGGTACCTAAACGAAAACATCTATTTTTAAAATTTTTGTCTGTCTGTCTGTTTGTTCCGGCTAATCTCCGAAACGGCCGAGCCGATTTTGACGGGACTTTCACTGGCAGATAGCTGATGTTATAAGGAGTAACTTAGGCTACGTTGATTTTAGAAAAAAAATAGGGTTCCGCGGGGACAAACACTTTTCAGTTTAAATCTACGCGGACGAAGTCGCAGGTAACAGCTAGTCTATCTATAAGATAAAAGGCTCACCATCTCTCTTCTTTAACTTAACAAGAGTGAGACAGCATGCGTTTTATCTTTGGGATAACTTTTACTTGTTAGTTGTGGGACTGGCCATAAGTGTAATACAACTATAAGTAGCCAGATATGATTGTAAGTCCTAGATATAGCGGACAAGCCATGGCTCAGTCGGGAGTCCAACAGACTGCAATGCAGAGGGTCTCGGGTTCGAACCCACGTCGCGCACCTCTGACTTTCTGAAGTTATATGACTTTTCGAAATTATGTGCGTATTGATTGACAATTATCGCCTGCTCCGTGCCTCGGAGAGCACCTTAAGCCGTCGGTACCGGCTGCCATGAACATCTATGGCAGTCGTTATTAGGAAGTCAGTACCCTCTAATATCCTGACACTGGTCTAGCCTTAGGGTAACGTTAGCCTTCGGGTTGCGGAGGTCAGATGGCAGTTGCTCCGTGTAAAAATTGATATCCAGTCAAATCTGGTTAGACTAGAAAGCCGACCCCATGTGACTTGGGAATAATAAAGGCTAGGGAGAAGATATAGCGTGCAAGCCTGTTGGCACTTACTAGGCATAGTTCCGAACTCTGCTGCTACAGAGAATTATATGAGAGAAAATCCGAATAACACTGCTCAAATCAGGAATTCATGACAAAGATCTCATGCACAGCAATCATATAGAGTACTGTTTCATTACTGAGGCAATCACACATGGTACATAATAATATTGTACATATCTTTCAATATATGAACATAAGTTTAAGTAGACATGTCAAATTTACCTCAGTGGTGAAACAGGAAGTGACTGGTGCATATAAGGGTTCAGGTTCAGTTCCTAAATCAGGCAGTGTATTGGTGGTAGCAACATGGTACAACATAAAGGTTATTTTTGGACCATAACTTTATGCAACACCTGCACTTAACTCACTGCAGAGAAATACTGAGAAAAATATTCAAATGACAGATCCACTACACTCAGATCACTGACAAAGGTGAGGTGATAGCTTAATTGCAATATGCCATCTATGTATATAATTATCGTACTAACTCCTCCTCTCCTCAACATATCCACTGTGATGATGGTTTCCATCTCCTCTGAACCCTGGGCCATGATCACGAGAGCTGTCTTCGACATGGTGGCACTTGGACAACTGAAGCAAATAAAAATTATAATTTAAAAAAGGAAGCAATCTCTGAAAACAATCTGTGGATCTATTAATCTAGGGTCTCTGCTTATAGATACATATTTTATGGCCAAAAGGGGCAGTAGAGGCAAGTGGCGTAGCATAGCGGGGGCGGGAGGGACGGCCCATGAATTTTTTTAATAAACAATAAAAAAAGAATTTTTAGTCTTAGTGCGGGTAGTTATGGGTAATTGCTAATCATAATTATTTATAAAAACCTGTAATGAATGGAACTGTATAATGTGAACTATTGTAAAATACCTTTATGCTAATATCTTGTAAATATTTGAACTGTACAATAAACAATAATGATGGCTGTTCTTGTCGAAAAATTCTTTAGATTTATTAAAAATTCTAGTCATTCAAATTGAAATGTGTAATTAAGAGGGTGACAACATTTTTCCGCCCTGGGTAGCTTACACCCACTCTACGCCACTGGTAGAGACTATAGAGTTGTATTATAACTACATTTTACTCGCAACCATTTAGATCCTATGTAACACAAACAATCCTATTGCCATTCTTGGGCACAGTGCCAGAATCTGTGCTTATACTGTAAGTATTTAAAAATTCTAACATACGACACACACTTTTTTAGTGATAGATTGAGCTTAGATTAGGTAGGTACCTACTATGTTACTCTTTGTGCCCACTAGAGCTGAGGAGATCCTTATCCTTTCTATCCTATCCTATCTCCAAATTAATCTACAATCTAAAATCTACTCACTATATAAAGACCACAAGGAGAAGTCAATAAGCCGACTCGTATAAAATAGGTCACATAATTATCTACAACTACCTACTAGCTTATTATATTAATTTATCTACCTAGATAGTATTGCAATTAAAAATACAAGTATAAGTTATAAAGCCATTTACAACATTAAAATAGCTGTAAGTATTTCAAGTGTAAAATAAATTATCTGTAACCGGAATTCTTATCGAGGTTTTATAATATCTGTACATATTCATAGCAGATTGAGTTCTACTTGTAAATATATAAAAAGAATTAGCCCGCGACTTACCTGCTGTATGCACAAATTATATTTTTAATCCAATAATGGTTGAGTTGTCTAAGACGTCTAAGTTGTGGTGAAAAAGCAGGTTTTAAAATTCTATCAAGAATAGTCATTAATTTGACAGCTTTTGCTGAAGGTCAAACAAACAAATAAGTTTTTATCAATCTGCCGGTTGCGCACTCAACAATGAATACTCGAGAAAATTCTATTTATCTGTTACATAATTCTATATTGGCCTTGACCTTACAATATAATTAAAAGATAAGGGAGTATTTTAAACAATATATTCATACTAAATTGTAATAGTTAAATAATTTATTATATGTGGCTTACTTGATTATAGCATTTTTAACATTTACAAATAATTGATTTCTGAACGTAATATAAACAAGGTCTTTCTTGTCCATGGAAAATCTATTATGTTGCTACGTAGAAAATTTTCCCCATTTTAAAGGATAATTGGCATAATAATATTTCCAAATTATATTCTTTTATTTATTTTATTTTAAGCAGGCATTATATTCATACTAACAACACACATATTTATTGTCGTCTAGGAACTCAACATACAATGGTAAATCCTGTCTAGTTAATATATAATATCATTAATAAAAATAAATATCTCACTAACTCATATAGTTGATAAAAAACTAAATAAAGCAAACTGTTAATTGACTCCAATTATATAATATTCAACTTTTAGGTGGATATTATTTACATTAGACAGATTTATGATAATAATAATAAACATTTATTTCAGATTTAAATCCATATTTTGTTAGTAACAATTACTTAAAAGCTATGTTAGTACTTATATACAATTATTAAAATTAATTCATGTATCTTCCTGCTACGGCCAGCCACGGCGCTATGCCTACGGGTCCAGTGCCACATGAAGGGACAGTCTGGCCTATCTCTGATCTCCTTCAGGATACTGTTGTTACTCCGACAAAGCCTTTGCATCAGAGATGCTGTCTGTATGCGCCTCCACAAACATGCCTGACGCTCTACAGGATCGCCGGCGCCTCAAAAGCACCCTGAAAGCGTTATTATATTGCACGCGAAGAGCGTTGTAGGCCCTCTGAGAGTATATCTAACCCACAGGCTGCACGTGTAAAAAGTCTGGCAAAATGCTTTAAAAAGAGTGATTTTCACTTCTTTTGTACTATCGTCTCCAGCGACGGATGACCATTTCAGAAAATTTTCGCTTGCACATGTTGACCAGTTGAGTTTGTATCGCCTTAGAATCAGTAAACAAATGTATAGTGTAAAAAAACTCAAACAAAGAAAGGGGCGTGTGACGGGTACGGGTACCAAGTGTTGGCCTGCTATGCGATTTTTACCTTAGGAGTGGTCATCCGTCGCTGGAGTCGATAGTACAACGTGCAAACCTGCGAGCTAGCATATTACATCGCACCGACAACGCTCTCCGCTCTCTCTCAATATCCTCATCATCATCGAGCTTCTCAGTCAATATGTAACCCAAGTACTTAAATTGTTGCACCCTATTGAGTGATACCACGTATCGTTATAACTGTAGTAGGTAGATATAGATCACTGACTTGTATAGTGCTAGTATTACTATGCACTGTCTTATGACGTTGAGGTGATCTATTGGTCGTTGTATATAAAAATGCATTTCATCCAGTTACTATAAAAATCAACGTGATAATAACTTAACAAACCGTCAAACTTAGGGGATTCGCTGACTGACTAAATTAGCAGCAGTCAGTCAGATCATTTGACGACTTTGCGTTTCCGTTGAATTTGATTTAGACGTCATTAATGATCTTTTTAAAAACCGTGTGTTAAGTTAGAGTTAAGAAGTTTATACATACATAAATATTGAACACTACAATGTTTTATAATAATTAATATATGTTTGTTGCAAAAAATATATGGCAGTACGTAAATACTATAATATATGACTACACTCTTTGCGCTGTAGCATGGTGCGGGTGACAGTTTTAGTAACATTTCGTTTCACTCTTGAAAGTTGCCGCGATTTACAAATTATGACTTAGTATTTCAGCTGTACCACATTCGTAATATATTAAATAATTATTTACTGTAGTAAATTGAATTAAACCCAACCAGAATGTTCTAGTCTACAAATAAAATCTAATGGAAATAAAAATTAAGCAAAGTGTTATGCGTATAATGTAACGCCATAGACGTATTTAATGATGGGATGTACTGCTACGATCGATAGTCGATGTTTTTTATAATATAAAACGTATATTGGGCGTAGTTCAATTATTATTGTAAAAAGTCTTCAGGTTGAACATTGTTGATGGCCTCTTGTAATAGGGCCAACATCTTATTTGCCGTAAATGGCGGCGAAGTATTATGTCTTGCGGGGTGACCTTTTATTTGGGCCCAAATCAGCTCAATAGCGTTATACTGGCAATGGTAGGGTGGTAGTCGAAGGACCTGGTGGCCTTTTTCTTTTGCCATTTCGTCCAGAGCATAGGTAGGAGTTGGTGGCTTATGACGCCGTACTAAGGCAATAAGCTCTGTCTTTAACATTTTTATATTTATATTCTGCTGTAACTCCGTTTTCATTCAGCCACTTCACCAACTCGCTTTTGCGGTTGGATTGGTTTGGGGGTTTATTAAGTTGTACCGAATGGTAGGGTGCGTTGTCCATTATTATGGTCATAGGCTCTTTTAAATTGTTTAATAGACCTATGAACCAATCTTTAAATTTTTCGTAGTTCATCTCCTCATGATACTCTGTAGTTTTTTTTACTTAAAAGCCAGCAAACAATTAGGGACGAATCCACTTGCTGTACCTGCGTGACAAATAATAAGGCGTTCGCCTTTGCCCTCCGGCACTTTGGTACACGATTGTGCCGTAACGTCGGTCCAACTTTTACCCACTGTGTGGTTGGCGTTTAGCCACGTTTCATCCAAAAAAACAACTTTGCTCCAATCAATTATGTTTTTAGCCTTTCTTTAAAATGAACATCTTGCTAGGGCAATGTCAGTCCTCTCCATAATAATCTTCCTTTTGTTAACAAAGCCAATATCTTTTATAACTTGCCGCAACGAAGTAATACCTCCTTTGAACAAGTCAGCTTCTTTTAATGATTTTAGAAGCTTATTTTGTTGTTCTCTTTCAAAGTAGTCTCGGAGGCGAACAACAAGCTCCCTGGCCTGACTACCCAAAACAGATTTTTTGTATGCTTAGGCATGGTAATAACAACAAACTATAACAAATAACAATTTAACGAAAATGAAAACAAACAATGAAATAGCAATAAATACGTGTCACATACAAGGCGCTAGCACTCGTACTGACAGCATCGCACGATAAACAAAATGGCCGCCACGCCGATGCATCATAGAGCAAAAATGCTGTCACGAAAAAAAATCATACACCCGATTTTGATTATTTTATATAAGTACAAAGATATTATTATGTAGCCATAAAATATATATATATATATTGACAAGTTTATACACGTAGTTACACTGCACGACTCAATAACACACTAATTTTCATAACACTATTAATGAGAACTAGATTTATGCTGCGAGTATCGTTAGTGATAAAAATTAATTACATAACGTCACATCCCTAGTGGTAGGTACTGACAGATGTCAACGTCATACAGGCAACTGTCACCCGCACCATGCTACAGCGCAAAGAGTGTAATTGGAACAGGGAGTACGAGCAATGAAGAATAGAATAGGTAGATGCAAGCTGCGTGTGAACATAATATTAGTAGCTCACATTTACAGATTCCTAATAAAAATTTAACATAATTATAGTATCTTACATTTCACAAAATATATATTTAATAGGTAATTATATTTTATCGATAAAATTTTACTGATGTATTTACCAAATCATATCAAAACCGAGTCAATTTGCGAATTTATATAATAATATTAATTTTAAATAATTATTATATTCAGGGTTGCTGTGATCCATGGAAATGGACAGAGTATTCCATATGGGCTCAGTGTTAATTCGAAACGGTTCAAAACTCGATAAAGATAAAAAAAGAAAATCACTTTTTCAAACAAATTAAATTAATTTAAGCAAACACCATTTATAAACATTTACACTAACCTACGGTCACCTGTACCTATAACAAAACGACGTCACATTCTGTTGTTTTTTGTTTTTGTTGTCTTTTTTCTCTCTCTTTTCATAAAAGTGCAAGTGTGTGTCTTTATTGCTTTCTTGTTTGTGTTACAAACTAATGGTGTAATGTTATGCTTGTGTTTCCGTTCTTATTGCGCTAAGATTAAGATTCTCTTTGGCGTGATTGTTGGCTACTGTAATAATGTAAACAATAAATACTAAGTATCAGAGCGGCAACGTCTCTTACATTTTGGTCGCTTTAAGGTGCATGACCTTAGACACCTATCTTAGACTCTCGGTCAGCTGTTAGGGCAGACAAAACCCGTTGCAGTTTAGCAAAAACTAAAAATCTATTCTGTGGCTTAAGTACTGCTCCTATTGAACTGAAATTTGGTATAAAGCTTGTATGTGGTACATAGACATACTATATGTAGATACAAACAAAGCCTCACTGTTTAATCATTTAATATAATTTATTATAAATATCAGTGCCTTAATTTGACTAATATAAATATATTCATATTTAAAACCACAATGTTTATAAAAGTAGTACAATATTACATTTTTAAAAGAATGATAAATTACGTGAATGAATTTTCTATTGAAACGAAGAAAATTTATTTGGTAGGTATAAATATACCAGGTATTACGGCTACTATTATACCAGTCTTTCCGAAACCGGGATATAGACATCTTTTTTAGGTATAATGTAGGTAAATAAAATTTGACCCTGGTATCCCCGACAGATGTTCGTTGACGGTAACTCTACTTGTCTATACATAGCTTCCTTTCTTTCATTCGGACAATCTGAAAGGGGACAAAAAATCCTTTTTATTTTATTAATTTAAAGATTTTCTAACACGTTAATTTCGGAGACATGCGGATTAAAGTTAACTAGTGTTACTTACACATTTATACGTTATTTTAGTGCATATTTTAAGTCATATTATTGTGAGATTTATGATAGGTTAGGAACTGGCAATGGATAGAACCTAAGGATTTGCTTAAGATTTTTGACAATACAATCGTGTTTTATCATGGATTTTGTGAAAAGAGAAGATCAAAATGTCATCGACGAGGAATACCACAAGTTTTACGTTGAGAGCGTAAGTACAACAAAACAATTGTTTATTTAATTCAAATTTTAAACGTTTTTCGTATAAAAACTTATGATAACGTGATTTAAGATCCGGGTTTAAATCCTGGTTGAAGTACTTCAATTTTTGTATCCGCTATTTACATTAAGTTGATAATTTCTCTAATAAAAACAATACTTTTTTGGAGTATATTTGAAGTGTAATTTATAACATTTTAAATACTGAAACTGACATAATTTATTCGGTTTAGACAATTTTTGGAAACATTACGCTTAAGCTGCATAGATAAATAATATATTTCAACATAACCTTATGTTATGATTCTATATTGCACAAATTATTACAACCTCAAAGTACTAAAAGTGTGAAGTAGACTATTGTCTATACTTTAAATAAATATGAGAGATATACTTGCCTTCTAATCTACTGGTCAATGATCACTACTACTACTGGCCAATGCATAGAAAAATGAATTGTGTCTAGGGCCTAGACACAATTCAGCTAGCTGAACATTGCATAAGTTTTTTTTAACTCCTTTTTATATTTACAAGTTTTAATTTTAATAAACCGCAAATGTAAATAGCAGTTTAATTTAAATTACTTATTAAAGTCATAATTTAATTTTCAGTGAATTTTATGAAATTAATAAATTTACTATTGAGTAATTCTTAATTAGATGTATACATAATATGCAATGCTTTTAAATTTGCTCTGCAGTCTTAAATGTAAGGTAGCCTTTTATGGTGGACCGTGCCCATCCCATAAACAATCTGGTCCACCCTAGGATGTAGTCAAAGTCAAAAATCATTTATTCATTTAGGTCACAAAGTAACATGTATGAACATAAAAATATATAATATGTTAGTGCAATTATGGCGAAATACTTATCAGTCAAAGGACAAATAAATCAACAAAAAATACATATATTTTAATGTTTGAATGCTATAAGAAAATAAAAATTTGAATGTTAAAACGATCTATAGCCCAACCAGCTATTGATTTGACGAATCAGAACTAATAATAGCCTTGACGAGTTAGTACTTTTCGTAGACTTGTCCAATTAAAACTTTTACATGTTTTGACAAAACAAAACTTAATTAGTATTTGACGAATTTAAATGAAAATGGGTGATAAAAAATAGCTTGACATGTTGAAACAATTTTCAGACTTGACCAATCATATGCTAAATCAGTGACAAGATGATCGCTTGCCATGTGTTGGGCACAATTTCAGACTCCGTGGTCCTATTGAGATGTTTCTATTGACTCCGTAGTGATCAGTGGTTGCCTTGTCATTGCTACTCCACCGAATGATGGGGATTCATCCATGGGACAAAAATATGTGTGATCCACCAATGGTTCCATGTCTGGGTGTTCTTTATGTCCATTGTTGAATATTAGTTATGTCTCCTGTGATACGGCAATTATTCATAACTAGATTCTGCCCGCAGCTTCGCTCGCGTTGATGTAGATTTTAACACCCTCACCGCCGAGCCTCAATCGAATAAAACTCAATTTTCACCATAATTTATTTTTTGCTCTAACCCAAACCCAAATATACCATTTTGTTCGTGCAGGCCAGAACAATTATTTCTTGTACAAAAAGTATGAAACTCGAGTGCATTTAAGATACACAATGTGCCAAACACTATGGGTCCCTGTGTATCATTTTTGATACACAATGTTATAACAAGTGTGTGCAAAAATGATACACTGGCGCTGAGGATGTTAAGTTTCTAATCCTAGGGAATAATATTTTTTATGAATGTAAGGTTACTATGCCCTTTTCTTGTACACACAGCGACACATCAACCTAGACTGTTTGGACTTTGAACTATTAGAAGTTGAACGCCGCGAATCGTGTGAGAAAGTGCGTTATATTTTTGTTATTTTGTCTCATTCACGCTAAACGGGAAACGGAACGCGACGCTCTATCCTTACCATTACATCGACACCACTATGCAGTGTTCCTTGCCGACAATTCTCTATTTTGTATGTAGCGTAGTTACGCGTATATAGGGTCTCAACTTGATGTGTAGCCGTGTGTACCCCTGACAATCTATATACAAAATTTCATAATTGGTCGATGCTTTAAGGTGTGAAAGCGTAACAAACAAACAATCAAACTTTCATTCACATTTATAAGTAGCGGGTAGTCATTATTAACTAAAAAACGAAAAAAGGAATCTATATCACCTTGTTCTTCTAAAAATGCGACTAGCATTTTTGCTAACAGAGTATTATCTTATTTTATCTTATGTGGGGGTCAGTCAGTGCAGACTGGCGACACTTCGACCCAGTGGGATCTTTTGTGTCGACACTCTCCCAATAACGACTCATAGATGTTCATGGCAGCCGGGATCAACGGCTTAACGTGCTTGCCGAGGCACGGAGCAGGCGATAATTGTCAATCAATACGCACATATCTATTATCATAAGGGCTATGTCCAGCAGTGGACTATTATAGCCTGATGATGATGATGATGATGATGACGCACATAATTTCGAAAAGTCATATAACTTCCGAAAGTCAGAGGTGCGCGACGTGGGTTCGAACCCGAGACCCTCTGCATTGCAGTCTGTTGGTCTCCCCACTGAGCTATCGCTGCTCTCAACAGAGTAATTTAACTGGATATCCCGTTATGCCCGTTGTGTATATGGAAATATCTCGGTGGCGCAGCGGATGTTAATGCGACTGTTGTGCCTGAGTTCTTAACTTCTGTTACCGCTTTGGTCTAACAAGAAGTATTTTAATTTTCTAACAAGAAATTCTTAATAACATCTCTAAATTAAGAAGTGTTTAAAGTTAGTTGTAGAGAAGTGTTGCACGTAGTCGTTGGTCTTGCATCTGATCGATTGCCGCCCGATCGAATTATGAGAGTAAGGGAACAGAAAGTGCACTTTGTGAATGCGCACATACATGTGCACTATATTATCGCCTACGCAGGTGGCCTGTCTCCGTAGAGATTGACTTCCGTGACTGAAATTTGGTCTGGAGGATATTAGTGTGCTGACTCAAGGATAAAATTACAGTTCCTAAGCCCTTTTCCAATACTTTAAATAAGGGTAGTATTTAACTACACAGCAAAAATATACTAATTGCACAGAAAAATATACTTACCAAAAATACTAATTGCACACCAAAATATATTTAAAGACATCAAACCAAGTCGACGGAGCCCCGCTTCGCGGAGTCCTATTTTTGAGTAGGTTTAAGAAGGAACCTAGCAAAACCTAACCCTTCCGAGACGAAATGCAGTGATTTGAGGCGTATAAGTGCTCGTTATGATATTTTAGTAAGCATATTTTGCTGCGCAATTACTATTTTTGGTGGTCATTATATTTAATCCCTTTAAATAATAGCTTGATCGTTTACTTGCCATTATTATTGCGTTTTTTAGAAACAGCCATTCCAAGAGCCGTGACTACCGAAAGCGGTAAACCGCTGATTCGACAAATAAAAACTAGCACACACTCTGCAAATGTGACCGGTATAGTTCCATAACTAGCAAAGTATGTGTACTCGGTGGTTTTGTATAATCCAAAAATGGATGATAAAAATAATAATATTCTATCACATACACACAACATCATCTAGCCCAAACTAAGCAGAGCTTGTACTATGGGTACTAGACAATGGATATACATACGCATAGACTTTTTGTTTGTAAATACATACATATTATACATAGAAACACCCAGACCAAGACAAACATCCATGTCCACGTACACAAATGTTTGACTTGTGCGGGAATCGAACCCGCGACCTCAGGCGTGGCAGTCGGTTACACTAACCACTCATCGAGGATGTTCCGATACAAAGGTTTATGCTGGTCTGGGTGTTCGTTGTGTCTGTTTGAATGTTAGTAAACTCCCCCGCGATACAGATCAGTGTTGCGAACTCCTATAAATTAGAGTAGCTAGATTCAATATCAAAAGTCGCCAGAAAGTCGCTGAAACTGATTCTGCTTTGGTTTTTGATTTTTCAGTAGAGCATTACTAAAAAAAAAAACGTCAGCCTGCCTATCGTGGGGTAGGTTCAGTCCCTCAGTCCCGAGAATTTAAAGAGGTCAAGCTGGAGATTTTATAAAAAAATTCCATATATATCTCTTGGTACTGTATAATTCTGTGTCGAGTTAACAAAAAATGTATTTATTACAAGCCCTAAAATTGTTTTGATTTGTACTCCAAAAGTCGTCATATAAGTCGCTAAAACATTTTTGTACGAAAGTCGTCACTTCTAGCGACAAAGTCGCTAAATTGGCAGGCAACAATGATACAGATATTATTTCTATTAGGGAAGTTCCCTTTTTTCAAGACGTTGGTTATTAAAATAGTTAATTATCGCTTGCTTTTACAGTGAAGGCAAACATCGTGAGGAAATCTCCATGTTTAAGAGTTCTGCATAATGTTGTTTCTGTGCCAATGTGGTGGACTATAGCCTTAACCTTCTTAGGCTCAGAAGAAGCCCGTGCCCAGCAGTGAAACACTATATATAGGGCTGATGTTGTTATATTATTATATTAATACATATTACAAACTAGACCTGCTTAATAATAAGCAGTTACCGATGCTTGTGTGGTAGTGTTATTATAATCTTATTTTATAGCCAGTTGCACTCACTGATCGGTAAACGATTACCGAGGTTAAGCAACGTTGGGTGCGATCAGTCTATAGATGGGTGACCGCTTAGTGGTATTTCATCTGAGCGTCTCCGTGCTTCGGAGGGCACGTAGAAAGTCGGTCCCGGTTGTTGCCAAATTGACTGCAGTCGTTAAGCCATGTCAGAGGCCTACGGGCGGCTTGAGCAACTCTTGACAAAAGGTTGGCTACTAATCGCACGAAAAGAAAAAAATTATAATAAAAAAGAAAGATAAGAGGATGAGAGAGACTGCCTTGATGGCGTAGCGGTAGTATATGCGAGTACGGTGCATGAGATCTCGGCTTCGATTTCCGAGTCTGACAAAGTGCTGTTGGGTTTCTCTGTTAAACATGTCCAGTACTTATTTTATTTTAATTAAGGCAACTGGCGCACTAGACTTAATTCCTTTGTCGCGGTTTACAAACATTAAGACACGAACTATAATTGAAACAACTACTTGCGAATCACATAAATTTTATTCACGTGAGGGGACTGGGGATCGAACCCACAACAATCGACACAGTGGTGAGACGACCACTTAAACCACTACGTCATCTGTGCAACACCGCGTCGGGGACTGTGCCAATTTCGGTAACAAGCTCACCTCTTATTATAGGACCTAAAGTCTTAGGTAACGAAATTTGAGTGTAAAACACTTCTGTCTATCTATAAGCGTGAGACTCTTTCTTTTAAATAGACAACTTCCGCACTAGGAATTTTGTGAAAGCTGAAAAAGAAAAAGAGTTGAAATACCTGGACCTAGCTCACGAGATTGTCGACATGTGGCGTGTGGACTCGGCGATCATTGTGCCGATAGTCATTACAGTCAATGGTTTAATACCTAAAAGCCTCGACCACCACCTACAGAGGCTTGCTTTAGATGGCTGGATCAAGTCCTTGATCCAAAAGGCAGTACTGCTCGACACGGCGCGTATTGTGTGGAGATTCCTCTCTCTGGGGCCCTAACCACCGGCGGCTTGGACCCTGTTCCCGATGTCGGTGGGTCATTTCAGTTTTTATATTTATATTTAAAAATGTAACTATTAGAAAGAAAATTAATAAAGATAATAATAATAATATAATATACCAATATACCAGTCCATCAAACACCCATACCCATAGCCCATATATTAGGATCCATACGTAGCAATAGTCCTACGCCTGCTGCGGCTAGTGCCGCTGTAGGTGTTCCATCCCACCTTTGATTGAAACTCTTGACGGGCCTCTTCACGTTGGACCCATGTCTCCGTGTAAGCCTCCCAAAGGGCCGGGTATTATGCTAACATATTAGGGAAATACTCGTGAAAGAGAAACAAATAATAATATAATAATATTGTATTATTGTAAATAATAATATAATAATATTTATTTTTATTTCTTACTTTGTTATAGTAATTTAAGTTCTTTATATAAATATTGTCACAACTATTGATGAATGCTGGTTAATCTGTAATTGGCAAATGTTTCAGCCACCATACTTCCCTTGTTATCGTTGATGTGAATTTGTAAACATTTGCTGTTGATAAACCATAATAAATAAATAAATAAATAATATTCTATCACATACACACAACACCATCTAGCCTAAACTAAGCAGAGCTTTTACTATGGGTACTATGGTACAATGGGTAAACATACATATGTACTTTCTTTTTGTAAATACATACATATTATACATACAAACACTCAGACAAACATTCAAACAACGGACACAAAGAACACCTACACTCGGAACAAACATTTTTATTTTTCAATATTTATTTACTAGCTTTTGCCCGCGGCTTCGCTCGCGTTAATTTAGAATTTGACAATCAATTCGGGTTGTACTCTGCTTGTAATAATATAATTCAATCATGATTCGAAAGAAACGTGGCGCCATCTATTATCATAAGAACGTTTTTGTTGTTTTCCTCGGGAACAGTATTTTTTTCGGTATGAAAGGTAGCCTATGTCCGTTTCTGTACACCTGACAACGTATATGTAAAATTTCAGGGTGATCGGTTCAGTGGTTTAGGCGTGAAAAAGTAACAAACAAACAAACTCATTTTCGCTTTTATAATATTACTTAGGATAGGATAGTTAGAATTAAAGGAACGTTTAACAAAATGTTATGCTGGTTCCATCGTAACTTAAACTCAGCAGGTACATCAAATTTTAAATATGTAGTTACTAAAGAATAAAACATTAACGCTTCCGGTGACATTGGTTTGGATGAACCATTTTTGGATCACTCAATTTTTTGTTCCGTGTGGGTATCGAACCCACACCACTCGGCGAGTCCTCCACTTTAACCAATACACCATCTGTGCAAAATACTAGACTATGTACGTGTTAAACTTTCCAAGAGTACGTTTGTATATTATGTTAATATGTATTTAAAAGGTCATATATTTTATTTTGTGAATTAAAATTGAATAATTAATAACACTATGACGTAGCTATAGACCTTACTATTTGATAGTTTTGTTTTTTAATGTAGCCGTTCTTGAGAAATAGTACTTTAACAAACTGACAAATATGTCGTAATCGCGTTTTGTTATAAGCCAATGTAGAGTTTCTATTTACTATACAACCAGCTGATCTGGGCAACTTTGTCTGCTTCACATAAAAGAATTTTCCCCGTTTTTGCAACATTGTTCATTACTGCGCCGCTCCTTTTGGTCGTAACGTGATGTTATATAACCTATAGCCTTCCTCGATAAATGGGCTATCCAACACTAAGTTAATTTTTCGATTCGAACCAGTAGTTCCTGATTAGCGCGTTCAACCAAACAAACAAACATACAAACAAACTCTTCAGCTTTATAATATTAGTATAGAATATAGATTATAATTTAAAACAGTTAGGGAATAGAATAGGGTACGAAGTGAAATGGCCTTTACAGGTGTATACAACACTCACAATTATATACAAACATACATATAATAAAACAAAGATAGGTACTAAGAATAATCTTTTTGTGTAATCCTAACTAATATTATTAATATGAATGTGGGTTTGTCTATTTGTTAAACTTTCACGCCTTAACTACTCGACCGATCACCATGAAATTACGCATGTACACGTGGTCAGGGGAACAGAAAAGGGCATAGGGTACCTTTCATCCTAGAAAAAGAAGTTTTACTAACCTTACCCAACTTACATTTACGCGAGCAACCGCGGGCATAATCTAGTCAATATATAAGTATCATATCTATACTAATATTATAAAGCTGAAGAGTTTGTTTGTTTCTTTGTTTGAACGCACTAATCTCAGGAACTACTGGTTTGATTTGAAAATTCTTTTAGTGTTGGATAGCTCATTTATCGAGGAAGGCTATAGGCTATATAACATCACGCTACGACTACGTATTTCTTTTGTGCTACGACCCACGGGGGCGGCGCAGTAATCATAAACGCGGGTGGAACCGCGGGCACATCTAGTATAAAATAAGAGTGCTTTGCACCTCTGTCTATATATAAATATATATATATATATATATATATATATATATATATATATATATATTCTTTTTTTTTTGCGTTGGGTTATGCTTTGACGCATACCCCTCCGCGGGGGCGGGCGGAGGGTTATGTCGGACTCGCCGGGGTAAAAGAGAAAGATGGAATAAGAATAATGTACCTCCCGGAATACCGACTAAACCTACCACGGTGTTCCTCGACAAACCACTATCGGCGGGGCCGCGCGAATCACTTGCACATGCGGTTGCGACCCCGCCAAGGTTTCGACCCACGAAGAAACCTACCCTAAGGTCACCACTACAAAAAAACCCTACTGTCCCCCACCATAGAGAGGAGACGGACACGACACAGGGGCGCACGTGGGAACACGCACGCCGCCTCTCAGACCTGGTGCTGAACGGATGGCGGGCAGGCCCACAAAGCCCACCACCCCCAGGTCAAACCTCAGGGTGGCTGGAGGTCGTCTCGCGCCCTCCGGCGTCCGGTTCTGCGGTTGGGGAGAGGGTTTAAACGCTCTCCCTCCCGATTCGCCGCCTCCTTGATGGAAATATGGAAATCACTTCCTCACAGAAGGAGGCGACGGCGTTCCACGACCTCTCACTCCGGACCATAGACTGAACTATGGCCGGGAGCGAGACGGCAACCAATCCGACTGCCGCGAACAACTCACGGCGCTGCGATGCCCAGGCGGGGCAAACCGCCAAAGTGTGCAGCGCCGTGTCCTCAACAACGTCGCCTTTTATATTATATACGACGCCTCTTATATACGACACAGGAACCGGCCAAAACAACCGTGGCCAGTCATTACCTGTGTCAGCTCGAAGGTGAGGGCGCCATGCCGCCTCTCCAGCCACTCCTCAAACACGGGACTTACCGCCACGATCATGGCGTGCCCGAACCTGTCCACCTATATATATATGGCAATGTTGTTTAACTAGATTCTCTACGCGTTGATATCACCAAATATATCAAGGTTCAAATTTAACCTTTTGCATAAACTTTGCTATTAAACTTTAGATATTAGATTACATATTTTAAGATTTAATCTTCATTCTGATTTAATTTATCGCTGTTTAAATATTTCTTCCTGATTTAAACTGGGTGCAAATAACCACTATGCAGACAGCATCGCAGCTAAAAGTTAGTGTAACAGACAAACCAATATTATAAATGCGAATGTCAATTATGAATATCGGTCGAGTAGTTTAGGCGTATGGCCATATCGCGCGAAGTACCGACAACCGCTGGGGTAAGCGTGTTCTTGAGTGGAGACCGCGACTCGGCAAACGTAGTGTAGGACGCCCTCCGACCAGGTGGGATGACGATCTGCGAAAGACTGCAGGCAGATGCTGGATGCGGCAAGCTGAAGACAGGGCGCTATGGCGCTCTTTGGGGGAGGGCTATGTCCAGCAGTGGACTATTATAGCCTGATGATGATGATGATGATGAGTTTAGGCGTGGAAGCGTAACAAACAAACTCATTGTTTGTTTACGTTTCCACGCCTAAACTACTCGACCGATATTTATAAAATTTTGCATTCACATTGTCAGGGCAACAAAGAAGGATATAAGGTACCTTTTATCCAGGAAAAATCTACTGGAAGTGATTGATGAAAATTGACAAAACCTACATTTATAAATGCGAATGTGAGTTTGTTTGTTACGCTTTCATATCTTAACTACTCGACCTATCATCATGAAATTTCGCATACATGGTGTCAGGGGTACAGAAAAGAACATAGGGGTACCTATTACCTAGAAAAAGATCTGCTCTCAAACGAAGCTGCGGGCAAAAGCTAGTTCATAATGTTCTACAATTCAATACATAAGGAAATCTTCAAAATTTGAATTAACTGCACGGATGACGTATTTGTTTAAAAGGTCACCTTGACACAGCGGCGTGTTCGATCCCAAAAAAATTGTGTGGTTTACAAATGGTTGTTCCGACTCAGGGTCTACCTTTGTGTCAGTTGTTTGAATGTTTGTAAAGTCCCCAGCGACAGGAATTATTCCGGGACTAGTCTTTTAAAAAGAAAACTAATATCAAGAAATGTTGTGTTACGAGCAGCTTCCGAACGCAGTTTTACCCGCGTGTGTCATTGAAACATATGTATTATTCATTAATAGAATAGTTTCTATTAGTAAAATAATTATAAGAATCGGTTCAGTGGTTTCAGAGATTATTTCTTACATAAAATCATATATAACATACATATTTCTTTATAATTCCACCTATCTGAACTAATATTATCAATGTGAATGTCAGTTAGTTTGTAACCGTTTCACGCCTTAACTACTCGACCAATCATGAAAGCGATTGAAATAATATGAAGCGTACTTAGCGCGAAAGAATTCAGGAGCAAAGTTAGAAATGTTTACGTTACTACCTAATGCAGTCGGTTAGAAAACATGTTATCCACTTAAATTCCTTCAACCACAGCTAATCCATAAAGAAAACAGAATTATAATTAGGGTTGCCAACTGTACTTTACACTTAATGAAACCAATAAAGTAGGTACATGACATGTTTCATTTAATTTGTTACTTACGGAAAGAAATTATAACGCAATAGAGCTTTACCTTATTTGATTAAAACGAAGACGAATCATCTATACAATACATACAATACAAATAAATAAAATTGAAGTGTCTGTTTGTAATGTCAAAATAACAGCTTTTTATCTAATGCATATGAAAGTATATAAGGTACCTATACGAAAACATCTATTTTTAAAATTTTTGTCTGTCTGTCTGTCTGTTTGTTCCGGGTAATCTCCGAAACGGCTGAACCGATTTTGACGGGACTTTCACTGGCAGATAGCTGATGTTATAAGGAGTAACATAGGCTACTTTGATGTTAGACAAAAAATAGGGTTCCGCGGAGACAAACAATTATTAGTTAAAATTTACGCGGACGAAGTCGCAGGTAACAGCTAGTTTATCTATATTTTAATACTAGATGTGCCCGCGCTTTCACCCGCGTTTATGATTACTGCGCCGTACTCATGGGTCGTAGCGTGATGTTATACAGTCTATAACCTTCCTCGGTAAATAGGCTATCCAACACTTAAAGAATTTTTCAAGTCGAACCAGTAGTTTCTGAGATTAGCGCGTTCAACCAAACAAGCAAACAAACTCTTCAGCTTTATAATATTAGTATAGATAGACTTAGATTGTAAAGACGTTCCTTGATAATGATAAATATTTGTTACATGTTGTTAGAAGCAACCAAAACGTTGAAACTAAATAGTAGATTACTTAAACAATACTTACTTTATTTTCAGATGACGTATTTTTTTTTACCTTAGTAAATATACCTTACTAGATGTTCCCGCGGTTCCACCCGCGTTTATCGTTACTGCGCCGCCCCCGTGGGTCGTAGCGTGATGTTATATAGCCTATAGCCTTCCTCGATAAATAGGCTATCCAACACTAAAATAATTTTTCAAATCGAACCAGTAGTTCCTGAGATTAGCGCGTTCAAACAAACAAACTCTTCAGCTTTATAATATTAGTATAGATTTGTCTAAAATAAAGGTGGCAGCCCTAGTTATAAGTTGTACGCAACCTCACCTTAAACGGTCCAGCCGTTACCGAGATATTGTGTTATAAATATTTATTAATATTAATATACAAACACGTCAATATTTATATTATATGTATATGTATTAATTTATTTAAAAATGCAATAAATCAAGTTTCTGTTTTTCGTATATAATTATTTTACAATATTTTACTATTTGAATTGTTAATTAATTAATAGATATTTTCTTGTATATCTTTTTTTATATTATGTGATTTGATGAGCCACACACATTACGTAGACATAATTATAATATTAATTATATATTATTAAAAAAATATTTTTGGTATTATTTTCTTAATAATATTTGAGCGGAAACATTAAAAGTAATTAATTAAATGTTTATTTTTTAAATTAAACCACTTAAGGATTTTATCGCGGTGTTTATTTTTTACTATACTATTACCTACATAATTTTGAAACTACTGCGTAGTTATACACTTTTACTAGTTACTGTTTACTTCTATTTAACTATTCAAATTATGAAAACGATTTATATTTAATTTAACACTTTTTCCCTACTTTTCGGTTGCTTTACAGCAGCCATGTTCACGGGGAGACTAAGATGTAGCTGTCTTAATGTTCTGAAGTGTAGTTATTTCAAAGTACACGAAAATAATTTAATCATTTCTGTTCCTATTTACGCAGAATGAGCTCAAAGTATCATGAAGTCTAGCTGTGGTTTGCTTCTTCTTGGATTTGACTATTTTAATTATTGGATCCCAAGATTGTGGTACATTCCAACCATCTTCTCTATTTGAATTAGGATGTTTTTTGATTTCAATAGCCTGGCGAAGCATCTTTGGTAGGAATTGGTGTTCCTTTGCGAGTAGGTACCTGTGGTTTGTCAAATCTCAGATAGTGGTTGGTCCCCTGTTGCACGTGTTCACACACAGCTTGTTTTTACCTGTGGTTTGTCAAATCGCAGATAGTGGTTGGTCCCCTGTTGCACGTGTTCACACACAGCTTGTTTTTACCTGTGGTTTGTCAAATCTCAGATAGTGGTTGGTCCCCTGTTGCACATGTTCACACACAGCTTGTTTTTCTAATAACATTTTTATTGGTATGTATTAAATACTAGCTTCTGCCCGCGGCTTCGCTCGCGTTAATTTAGAATTTGACAATCAATTCGGGTTGTACTCGGCTTGTAACAATATAATTCAATCATGATTCGAAAGACACGTGGCGCCATCTATTATCATAAGAACGTTATTGTTGTTTTCCTCGGGAACAGTATTTTTTTTGGGATGAAAGGTAGCCTATGTCGGTTTCTGTACACCTGACAACGTATATGCAAAATTTCAGAATGATCGGTTCAGTGGTTTAGGCGTGAAAAGGTAACAAACAAACAAACAAACTCATTCTCGCTTTAATAATATTAGTTAGGCTAATATTACTGTTGTTTTTATAATTTGCAACAAAACTCAGAATTTTTACTTGTTGGTAGGATGGATGTTAGGAGCAGTATGTCAGGTTTTAAACGTCTGCGGTTTCGAAGTTATGCGTGTATTCTAACTATGTATATAATATATACATGCGAATATCAGTTTGATTGTTTGTTTGTTCGCTTTCCTGCCTTAACTGCTCGACCGATCGTCATAAAATTTCGCATACACGTTGTCAGGGGTACAGAAAAGGATATACCTTTCATTCAGGAAAAAGTACTGTTTCTAACCTAAACTTAAATTTCTGCGAGCGAGGCCGCGAGCAAAATCTAGTATTACAACAGTATATTTATAACAAAAACCACGGCTTCGATATAATGACGAATCTTATTACTACCTACATCAGGACGAGTCTGCGAAATCTAGTTATTTATAAATCTCAAAATATAATACTTATTTGTGACGTTTATCAAAACAGACCACATGGCCTATTAAATGGCAATGGCACACCGGTGGCTAGATTCAATAGGTTTTTAATTATGTCTAGCATTCCAACAATTGACAGGTTCATAGTACACCTCTGCCTAGCCCTACTGGGAAAATGCGACATGTATGTATATCAAAAACTAATATCACCAATATGTTCACAGCTTCAGAAGTCCCATCACCTGGAATCAACAGACTACCAGCATACGGCCATATCAATGGAGCAACTGCATCAGGCAATGCAATCTACAGTCGCCAGCACCATTGTCCACAACTTCCAACTACCATTGTCTCCAAGGCAAATGTCCTCGCTCATGCTGAAGAGCAACCATCTACCCAGAAACCTGAACTTCAACGACATACCAGCACATTTACCAAGAAACCTCTCATCCGAATTGGATCTTGTCCACAATCTGACCAATGATTTGCCACAGAATTTGAATAGACACGACGATCTGCTCGGACAAAATTTGAGCAGGAATCTGGATTTGTCGCTGGTTCGGAGTTTAGGGAGCGATTTGGAATTGCAGAATAATCTGAACCAGCTAGCTCAGAATTTGAACGAGAATTTGAGTGCGGAATTGAGTAGGATAAATGATCTTAGAGCCGAATTGCCTCATGACCTAAGTCATGAGATTGACTTATCCCATCATCTAAATAGGCCTGAGCAAGATTTGTTAAGCCAAGATGAGCGACGGACTCCAATGGTGCAATGTGACCCTCATATGCTCGAACAAACGTTAGGGCAAAGGTTGGAGCAAACGCTAGGACAAAGA
This sequence comes from Catocala sponsa, assembly GCA_963564715.1. Lineage (NCBI taxonomy): Eukaryota > Metazoa > Arthropoda > Insecta > Lepidoptera > Erebidae > Catocala > Catocala sponsa. The sequence goes on along the minus strand of OY751354.1, from coordinate 3,370,959 downwards.
TTGGAGCAAACGTTAGGTCAAAGATTGGAGCAAGGTTTAGGGCAAAGGTTGGAGCAAGGATTAGGTCAAAGCTTGGGTCAAAGGTTGGTGAATCCAAATTTAAACGTGGAAAGGTTGGAGCAACAGGAACATATGTTACCAATGCCGTTTCATATAAAAGCTGAGCAAGAAGACGATGGGTATTTCTATGATAATATAAATCAAGGGATCAATGATGTCGGCAGTCTTAACGGTGAGTTTATTACTATTATTTTAGGTTTTATCTGCTTCAAAAGTCTCTTGGTATGACTCTGTGCGTTTCGTGGGACCATGTGGTCTTGGGTTTGGTACCTGGGTCAAGTAAAGTGTTATGAGATTTTTCTGTTAGGAAAATCTTAATAGCAATAATCTATAGATGACAATAGTTCTACCAATAATGTGAGACCTAAAGCAGCTCCTAAAATGTTGGTGTAAGATGCCTTTGCCTATCCGTTTGGGACAGTATTTTTTTTAATTAGGGTTCCGTACCTCAAAAGGAAAAAACGGAACCCTTATAGGATCACTTTGTTGTCCGTCCGTCCGTAAATCCTTACAAACAAACAAACAAAAAATCAAACCTTTCTTCTTTATAATATTAGTAGGTATAGATAACGCACAGTTCTATACGTGTGTTGTTAAAGTGACTAGTTAAATTCGGTTTAACGATCTTTATAATAATAATATCAGCCCTGTATTAAACTATCCCACTGCTGGGCACGGGCCTCTTCTCACTGTGAGAAGTGTTAGGCCATAGTCCACCACGCTGGCCTAGTGCGGTTTGGCAGACTTCATATTATATCTTCGAGAACATTATACAGAACTCTCAGACATGCAGGCTTCCTCACGATGTTTTCCTTCACCGTTAAAGCGAGCGATAATTAACTATTTAATACGCATATAACTTCGAAAAGTCAGAGATGCGCGCCTTTGGTTCAAACTCAAGACCTCTGCGTATAAAACACATACATGTCACTTACATGAGAACATAATATATTTTAAATTTAATTTACATTCATAAAAAACCCGATGTAGGTATTTAGAAATAAATAGTCTGGGCGTGTGGTTGCGAGTTCGCTGCAAATAATAAAAGTGAGACTGCCAATCGTGTGGTCCAAGTTACAAGTTATAATAATTTTAAAATTTATTTAATACTAGCTTTTGCCCGCGGCTTCGCTCGCGTTAATTTAGAATTTGACAATTAATTCGGGTTGTACTCTGCTTGTAATAATATCATTCAATCATGATTCGAAAGACACGTGGCGCCATCTATTATCATAAGAACGTTATTGTTGTTTTCCTAGGGAACAGTAATTTTTTTCGGGATGAAAGGTAGCCTATGTCCGTTTCTGTACACCTGACAACGTATATGCAAAATTTCAGGATGATCGGTTCAGTGGTTTAGGCGGGAAAAGGTAACAAACAAACAAACTCATTTTCGCTTTTATGATATTAGTTACGATTGGGATTAGGATATGATCGCGGTGCTTTTTTTTTAATATGTTAAGCAAAGTCGCCTCTTTTACGTCATTTGGAAGTGCATTATATAGTTGTACTCTTGCAAACGTTAAACTGTTTTTACCGTAGTTTGTTCTAATGCTTGGTAAAACTAGGTGGTTAGCACGTAGAGATGAATATTTTTGTGTTTCTCCTTTTGTTGTGAAAGTAATGTGTGAATGAATGAGTTTATTTATCAATTTATATATAAGTATGCAAGTGTTATATATATATTATATATATAATTGCCGAATATTTTTTATTGGAACGAAGTTCCTTACGGCGGGCTTGGAGGGGATAGGGATTTTGCTGCGCGACCGAACTGAAAAAAATGTGATAGTAAAACCGTAAGAAAAAATCCGTGGAAATAAGTGCGTGGAATAAAACCGTTAAATGAGACGTGCGCAGGCGCGACAGTCGCATACACAAGCGAGTAGTGTATAATACCTTTCTCTTTCTCCCTCATTCTTTTCGTTCTCTCATCCATTCTCTTTCTATTACCACTCCACCCCGCCAATGCATAGTATTACTCATGAATTCATGGACAAGCACGTGGCGAATACTCACATTATAGATACATTTTACTCGTGAGTAGCCACGTTTATTTTCATATAATTTCAAATCGTCAAAACAATAATAAATTGAGCACGTTTTTTTTTGCAATTTGTGTCGATTCTACATTAGCCGAAGGAACTTCGTTCCTACCTGGTGTCCCACGACACCACATATTTATTTATTTTAGTTTCTTTGTATATATTTCAGATGGCGTTAAAAAGTCATTTTAACGACATCTGAAACAATAATTTTGTAAGCAGACGGATCCGAATAACTTTTCAGTAGCAAGATTTAAAGCTCCTGGTTTAGAAATAATACCCGTGTTGCAGACATTACATACATTCAAACAACTGACTAAAAGAACACCCAAACTCAGTAGAACTATTTGTAGATTACACAATAGTCTCGTGTGGGAATCGAACCCTGCACAGTGACAATGGCGACACGTCCCTACTAAAACTAGCTACTAGTCTTCGGAATGTTTCTTTTTTATTTATACTACTAAGGTGGCAAACGAGCATACGGCCACCGGATGGTAAGTGGTCACCGTAGTCTATGGACGCCTGTAACACCAGAGGCATCACTTGCGCGTTGCCGACCCTTTAGGAAAGGAAGTGGGAAGGAGAAGGAGCGGGAAGGGGCAAAGTGGGTGATTGGGCCTCCGGCACCTCACTCACCGAACGAAACACAACAGTAGGAATACTGCTATTTTACGTCGATATTCTGTGAGAGGGTAGTCCTTCCCCGGTCGAGCCGGCCCAGTCATGCTGAAATCAGCGAGGCTCTACTACTCATAAATGTCTATGGCTCATACCGTGGAGTCAATAAAACGCTACCGTTGCGCGTCCGTGACCCCTACGGGGGAGTCAAGAAAACTCCTTGTGATTGGTCGCGAAAAAATACCAAAGATTTCCTTGACTCCCCCGTTAGGGGTCACGGACGCGCAACGAAGTCAACGTCCATGACTACACCATAGGAGTCATGGACGATTCAGAGGCTAGTATCGTAGTCTACCCCCTTTGGGGATTCGAGGGCGTATCTATCTTTTCCTTGTTTTATTTTTTTGTTACTGATGTCATACAGTAGTATATAATATATGTATTTATTTATTATGTCAATAGATACGTAAACACGTCTGACAAAGAATGCATGTTGTCCTTGATATTTAAAATGAATTAAATAACATTGAAATCATAATCATTTTCACGAATTTAATTTAGTTTATGACTTTTATTTGGAGTTTGTATATTTGTTATATAAAGTAAAACTTACTGCGCGATTGGTACAGTGGATAAACGGTCGACTTTTTGCTGACGCCGCGCGCCGCGCTGACTGTTGTGGGTTCGAATCCCACACGAGACAATTCTTTGTGTGATTTACAAATTATTGTTCTGTGTGTTTGTGTCCGGTAATTGTATATACACTAATATATACACTCGATCAGATCGGAGGCGTTCTGGACAAAGGCCAGGTTAAGAGCTTGAACCGACGGGCGTGTATGAGGAATGTGATGAAAGTGAATGAACCCAGAGAAGTGTGTCAGGATCGTAGCAAATGGAAATCTCTAGTCTCTCAGGCGTGAATCTATGTATATAAATCTGATTTGCTTTGCTGATCTGATCTTCGGCAAAATGACATCGGCGCATCTATACCGTTTAACATACATAATCTTATTCAAAATCTTTAGATTTAAGATATGCATTTGGTAGTCTATAATATTGTTTAAAGCCAATGTTAATTCTGATTGAGCGGATAGCGCAGCGGAGAAGTGATCGTCTTGCCGCTGCGCCGAATTTTGTTGGTTCGAATCCGAATGACGCCGGTTCTGCTATACTGCCGTTATAATGGAAAAAGACGAATCTGCCAAAAAATATTTTTTTCTTTGTTATACTAGCAGATGCGTCTTTTTTACTGATTCCAAATATTTTAAAATCTTTATTGCCAGAAAAATGCTAGATAGGTACCTACGTCTTTTTTCCTTATGACGGCAATATAGGTCTCCAGCACACTTTATGCTTAAAAATAGGGATTAAATAATACAATGACCACCAAAAATACTAATTGCGCAGCAAAATATGCTTACTAAAATATATTATAACGAGCACTTATACGCCTCAAACCACTGCATTCCGTCTCGAAAGGGTTAGGTTATGTTAGGTTCCTTCTTAAACCCACCCAAAAATAGACTTATTTTGATCTATTTAAATATATTTTGCTGTGCAATTTGGTGATCATTTACTATTTTTGACTGTTATATTTTACTATATCTGGTGATAAGTTAAACATAAGCCTTAAAAATATGGTAAATAAAGATTTATAATAGCGCTCTACTACGTTAACTTGTCATCAGACACAATGACAACATGACATCTGAATTATAAACATTATAGTATTATCCCGTTCATTCGTATTGTACATTATCGTTTTCTATCGAATGTGTGAGCTCACTTTTCTTAGTGTGGACACTTTAGTGCGATCTAAGTACCATAATTACTAACATGATACTGTTAGGCACAGGTCTCTTCTCAGTGTGAGAACGATTAGGCCATAGTCCACCACGCTGGCCCTGTGCGGGTTGACAGACTTCATCATCGTGAACATTATGGAGAACTCTCAGACATACAGGTTTCCTCACGATGTTTTCCTTCACCGTTAAAGCGAGCGATAATTAACTATTGAATCCTAATATTACCCTTCCTAACTAATATTATAAAAGCGAAAATGAGTTTGTTTGTTTGTTACCTTTTCACGCCTAAACCACTGAACCGATCATCCTGAAATTTTGCATATACGTTGTCAGGTGTACAGAAACGGACATAGGCTACCTTTCATCCCGATTAAAATTACTGTTCCCGAGGAAAACAACAATAACGTTCCTATGATAATAGATGGCGCCACGTGTCTTTCAAATCATGATTGAATTATATTATTACAAGCAGAGTACAACCCGAATTGATTGTCAAATTCTAAATTAACGCGAGCGAAGCCGCGGGCAAAAGTTAGTACGCACATAACTTCGAAAAGTCAGAGATGCGTACCTTGGGATCGAACTTGAGACCTCTGCGTGGTAGTGCAACGGTCTCCCACTAGACTATCGCTGCTTATCTTATCTTATATGGGAGCCAGTCAGTGCAGATCAGCGACACTTCGACCCAGTGGGATCTTTTGTGTCCACACTCTCCCAATAACGACTGCCATAGATGTTCATGGCAGCCGGGACCGACGGCTTAACGTGCTCTCCGAGGTACGGAGCAGGCGATAATTGTCAATCAATCAATACGCACATAATTTCGAAAAGTCATAACTTCTGAAAGTCAGAGGTGCGCGACGTGGGTTCGAACCCGAGACCCTCTGCATTGCAGTCTGTTGGTCTCCCCACTGAGCTCTCGCTGCTCTATCGCTGCTTAAATACACACCATTATCTTAAGTATCTCCTATATGCAGACCAGCTACAATTTTATTATATGTTAGATATCATTAAATAGATAAATAAATTCTATTTCCTTTAACACATTTGATATATTAAAAAAATAGAGTGATATTTGTGAGATGTGAGTCAGTAATTCGGCGATATTTTGAAACTTACTTTCAAGGCTGCATTGAAACAAATTGAAAGCATATCTAAGTAAATGTTATATGGCTACTTCATTAAATATTCAACACTTACGTATGCATTTCATTATAAAGTGCACTAACTGTGTTTATTCTTTGGCGTCGCTCGAAATTATATACGATTTTTAATATATTTAGATCAACGAGTGACAGTTAGCGTATTGGTTGAGCAGCGATAGCTCAGTGGGGAGACCAACAGACTGCAATGCAGAGGGTCTCGGGTTCGAAACCACGTCGCGCACCTCTGACTTTCGGAAGTTATATGACTTTTCGAAATTATGTGCGTATTGATTAACAATTATCGCCTGCTCCGTGCCTCGGAGAGCACGTTAAGCTGTCGGTCCCGGCTGCCATGAACATCTATAGCAGTCGTTATTGGGAGAATGTCAACACAAAAGATCCCACTGGGTCGAAGTGTCGCCAGTCTGCACTGACTGACCCCCCACATAAGATAAGATAAGATAGCGTATTGGTTTAAATACATTTTACAGTCAGTAAAAATCACTGCGTCGATGCGCCAAGTTTTATATGTTCGATTTATCGCCACAAAAATTGTGAGATACACAAATTTTTATCTCTAAATATCAAACCTGTGTTCTTAGTTTGGGTGTTTGTAAAGTTAGGAAATAGTCTTTCAAAAGTAAAACTTGGGAATAATAAAGGCTAGGGAGAAGATTCTATATAAAATATTTCAAAATTTAACTGTTCGTAGCTAAAACCACTCGTTTGTTTGTCTCGGCTCAAATAAGGAGGAAAAATATTACGCGATTACCTATATTATTATTATAAAAACTGTTGAACGGATTTAGATGAAATTGCAGCGATAGCTCAGTGGGGAGACCAACAGACTGCAATGCAGAGGGTCTCGGGTTCTGACCCACGTCGCGCACCTCTGACTTTCGGAAGTTATATGACTTTTCGAAATTATGTGCGTATTGATTGACAATTATCGCCTGCTCCGTGTCTCGAAAAGCACGTTAAGCCGTTAGTCCCGGTTGCCATGAAAATCTATGGCAGTCGTTATTGGGAGAGTGTCGACACAAAAGATCCCACTGGGTCGAAGTGTCGCCGGTCTGCACTGACTGGCCCCCACATAAGATAAGATAAGATAGATGAAATTAGACACTTAGATAGACCACGACTGCGTGGATGGCATAGTGGTTTACAAGTGGTGGCACTGCCACTGCGCCAAGTGTTGTGGTTCCAAATCTCAACGGAGTAAAAAAATTGTGAGGTCCAAAAATGGTTGTTCCGAATCTGGCTGTTCTCTGTGTCCGTTCTTTGAATGTTTGTAAGTCCGCTACGATACAGGAATTATTCCTAGTTTGAGAGTCATCTTTACAAAAAATTTAAAAGGTCTTACACTGACACATGATTTTTTATCCAAGTATAAGTACCCGTGGGATGCACACAAGAGAGCATACGCTAGTTCTCCATATTCGGAAGATTTTTGATTATAGTCGATCAATATAATAAGACCATTCTGTCTGGACAATGGCGTCAGTACGTCGACTTAGAAATATAAAATATTATTATTTACTTCATTTAATTAAAAATCAGTGGAAAATTATCTCGTAAAACATTGGTCAAAATCACGATTAATTCGAGACAAATTCAAATAAAATTCGGCAGACATTGCAAGATGCCATTTTTAAGATCCTTATTGACTTAGAGCTAATAATAACGAAATTTTTTCGAGTAGTCAATAGCTAAGTTGTTTATTATCCGAAAATATCGAATGATCTGTAGTAGCTGCATCTCTTTTACGCTTATGAGAGGCGACAGTGAGTGTGAAGAGTGTGTTGCGATTTTTATTGCAACGTGGAAGTTAGTCGCGCCATTTTTGGTTACGTCATGTCTCTGTGGCGCCCTCTAGGCTTGGTTTTGCGTGAGCAGACTAATTATTATGCTGGAAAAATAATATGGGCGGGTAGTAATAATCTTGGAAGCCTTGAAATTATTTTTATCCATATTTTTTATTCTGTTGACGCCATCGCATAGTACCAGATATATCTAATTGTTTAAAATAAATTATATAACATAATCTATTATTCTTATATTATATTTTATTTCTTTATTTTGATTTACGCAACATCAATCAAACTTTAAATAGTAGAAGATAATTTAAACTGCCTACATGTCAATTGACTAGACTCAAATATGCGTTTCAAGTTTGAACTCTTAAATATGGTTACTGATCCCGTATAGGTATCATAGAATGCGACTCTATGGTTGGCCTTAAGGATGATCGGTGTCGTTAATACAAGTTTCCTAGATTCTCGATTACTTTAAACTCATTAAGTGGAATCTGAAGAATCTGTCAAAAAGTTCAGAATTATTCAGAATGTTAATAATTCTGGGACTTCTTTAAAACCTTTAGCTTTATTGGATTAATAGTTCCATCCTTCAAAAGATTGTAAACACACAGCCTTGAGTTATGTTAGCTTTGAGTCTTGCGAAGAACCTTCACTCTACACAAGATCTACAGACACACTAACTACTCTTGTGTTTCTCGATCGAGTAATCTCCAATTTCGCTATAATTACTGTAACTTGGATGGCAAAGTAAATTCATTCTTCAGAAGATCAATAATCACACAGCCTTGTATTGTGTTACTGTGAAGGCGATGTCAAATAATCTTGAATTAGGTTAAAATTCCTGTAGCCTGACTGGCAAAGAACCTTCATCTTTCAGAAGATCTTCAGACACAGCCTTGTGTTGTGTTGTGTCCTGTGATGGCGATGTCAAATATTCTCGAATTTTCTTCACAGCATTCTGTTGTGTTTCTGCAGAGGTATTTCAATAAATCTGAGATTTCGTCCTACCCAATACCTCTGACAACGTGTATGCGAAGTTTCATGTTGATCGGTCGAGTAGTTAAGGCGTGAAAGCGTAACAAACAAACTCACATTCGCAGTTATAATATTAGTTAGGATTAGTGTTGGTCCATTTTGGAACATCCCTGTATCGCGGAAGTCTTTTCTAACATTGAAGCTACTTTCTCGAGACCACTCAGCTTCATCATTTATCATTTTTTGTTATGAATGCGAGGCAATGCACTGCTTTGTGTAGCATACTTGTTAATATCGTTTGCTTCAACTTTTATCAATATTTTCTGTGTTTAATCTTTTACAAACATTAAAACAACGGTCACAAGAACACACAGACTCGACATGACTTTTTATTTCGAACGTGGATTCAATCTATAATAAGCTACCGGAGGAATATAAACAATTAAATTTAAAACACTTTAGAAAAAAGCTAAATATTTTTTTGTATAATAAATGCTACTACTCTATCAAAGATTTTCTAAATGACACGTTTTGTTAAATTTTATACTTAGATTTTGTTTTTGTGTTTATGTTTTTCTTATAATATTTTTGTACGCCGATTGTATTGGCAAGACACAGTTTGTACTTTCATTTGTTTTTTGTAAGATCTTTTTTATAAACCTGTGTCTAACAAATAAAAATAATTTGAATTTGAATTTGAATTTGAATCTAGAACTTTCAATGCAGAAAATTGGTGCATATCGGCCATTTAGGTTTCAAGTTCGATCTCAAGGCACGCACCTCGGACTTTTTGAAGTTATGTACGTACTAGATTTGCTCGCGTGAATCCCACGGGAACATGATATAGTGGGATAAAAGGTAGCCCATGTCCTTCAGCAGAATACAATCTATATCTTTGCCAAATTTTAGACAATAAATAGCAGTATTCCTACTGTTCTGTTTCGTTCGGTGAGTGGAGTGCCGGGGGCCCAATTACCTTTTTTCCCCCTTCTCCTGCCCACTTCCTTTTTCTCCCAAAGGGTCGGCAACGCGCAAGTGATGCCTCTGGTGTTGCAAGCGTCCATAGGCTACGGTGACCACTTACCATCAGGTGGCCGGATGCTTGTTTGCCATATTAGTCGTATAAAAAAAAAAACAAAAAAACAAACTTTGGCATTTACAATATTAGTATTGATTAAATAGTTGCCTAAGAGTTCTCCGTAATGCTCTCGAAGATATGTGAAGTCTACCAACTGCGCTGGGCCAGCGTGGTGCACTTTGGTCTACTCTTTCTCACACTGAGCAGACCATGCCCAGCAGCAGAACTTTTAATAAATAGACCTGATTTTATCAATTCTGTACATCCTAACTAATATTATAAAAGCGAAAATGAACTTGTTTGTTTGTTACCTTTTCACGCCTAAACCACTGAACCGATCATCCTGAAATTTTGCACATACGTTGACAGGTGTACAGAAACGGACATAGGCTACCCTTAATCCCGAAAAAAATTACTGCTCCCGAGGAAAACAATAATAACGTTCTTATGATAATAGATGGTGCCACGTGTCTTTCGAATCATGATTGAATTATATTATTACAAGTAGAACACAACTCGAATTGATTGTCAAATTCTAAATTAACGCGAGCAAAGCCGCGGGCAAAAGGTAGTTGTTACATAAAAATTATTTTTAAATACCATTGTATTATGATTTTCTTAAAACAACTATATTTCGATTATACGAATATGCCTTTATGTTACTTACTGCTGCAGCGATAAACAGTAAACCATTACGCATTTGTGTAATAAACGGTTAATAATTACCGCCTTGGTAACAAAGTCTCCACGGATATCGTAATTATTTGAGTGATCGCCTAGCCAGAAAAAATTGTGTGCTTCACAAATAGTTGCTCCGAGTAGAAGTAGAAGTACGTTAAACAGCATGAATGGCATAGTGGTCCAGGTGGTCGCCTTGACACTGCCACTGCGCTGAGCGTTGCGGGTTCTATCACCGCACGGGACAAAAATTTGTGTGATTCACATATAGCCGTTCCGAGTCTGGGGTTCTTTGTGTCCGTTGTTTGAACATTCGTAAAGATCCTCCCGACACCGAATTTGTTCCTGGTGCGGAAGTTGTCTCTAAATAAAAAGACGGACAGTATATAGCAGTCGCTATTAGATACATGTTGACACAGCGGCGCCATATTATTTTCGTATTCGAAAGGTCACACATAACGTGTTTGAATGTCACTAGTATTGATACTAGCTTTCACAGATTTGTCGCTCGACGAAAATGGCGGATTATTCCCTTTTTTTATATACTAGAGAAGTATAATAATCATGGCCTTCATAAAGAAAGGTCCTGGTAAATGATTCCGGACTTATATATGTATCCTAAAGATCGGAATAAAAAGCTGGAAGCAAAATATGTATATAGACTTGCATCTATATTACTGCTCTGTGGCACAGCAAAACTAACTTTTTGTTGGCCCGACCCAGGATTCGAATCCGAGACGTCATGCATAACAGTCGCAAAAATTATCACTACGCCAACGGTTCAATCAATAGATATATATTTCTAGATATTAACCGCAGCTTTTCGCTTAAGAACAGTACTGATTTCCTGGATGAAAGGAACCCTTTTCTGTACCCTTGACAACGTGTGTATGCAAAATTTCATGTTGATCGGTCGAGTAGTTAAGGCGGGAAAGCATAGCAAACAAACTCACATTCTCATTTATATGCTAGAATGGTTCTTAAAATATGTATAATCCTGAAACATCTTTTAGTGGAGATGTTGGAGGCCTAAAATAAAATACATTATCTTTTTAGTATATTTTTACCACATTTCATGATAAAAATTCCTGTTAAGTTTTTTGCATTTTATTATGGGTCTCAAATAAGGTGTTTTTGGGCTCATCAACAAGATTTTTAGGATTCTCCCTTGTTGAAATTTGGATTCTGTCTCCCCTTCGGGAAATAGGCATGACTGTGTGTATGTATACTTAGAAGTATATTTATTTATGATATACTTTGTTGGTCCCCTGACCTAAGTACCTAGTAGTAACTTACGTATACTACTGATTGAAGGGTCATAAATTCTTTTCCCGACTTTGACGAACTGTTATTCTGTTTTTTATTAGACAAGTTTCAGCTTTATTCAATAATTTTGCTCGATATATGTCAATAATTTCGCCTCATTAACATTTGGCTTTAAATTTAACATACCTATATATCGGTGTCATACATCTCTGCCAACCCCTCGAGCATATGAAGACATACCAGCGAGAGTTTACGTACGTAATAAGGAAAAAAATAACCTAATGACTAATAAAAAAATATAACAATTCGAAGGCTTTTCCGCCATACGGCAATGTGTCAAATGATTTATAAATATATGCATATAGTTTTAGCGCCACATACTATGACGTTATCCGTTTGTCATTGACGTCACAACGGTGTAAAGCTGTCTTTGTCAAAACAACTTCCTATTTTTCTAATATATTTAATATTGTAAATCTATCATTAAAAGAATAAGTTGGGTCATTAAGAATATTTCTAATTTGCAACGCTAATGTCTTGTTTAATTAATTAATAAAGAAAAGCAACTATTTTTTTTTAATGGTCTGGTAAAATTCACATGGAATATAGATAAATTATATTGGAAGTGTTTTTGTAAAGTGAGCATTAAGTATCTGTTGATAAGGAAAGTGAATAAATTGGAAGAGGTACCAATATGCTAATAGAAATCTGTTATCTGTGCTTATATTTTCAGGCAACAAGCGAAAATAAATGATTTCCTCTTCCCACATTTCGCTGACTATTTATTTTTGATGACAATTTCTTTTTTACTTCATCCTTTTGCTATGTCCCACTGCTGGGCAAAAGCCTCTCTCTAGGACTTCCAAACCACTCTGGTCGAAGACATTCCCTGCCAGTCCGTTTGGCAACGCGCAAGTGATGCCTCTGGTGTTGCAGGCGTCTATAGGCTACGGTGACCACTTACCATCAGGTGGGCCGTATGCTTGTTTGCCACCGTAGTTGTATAAAAAAAAAAATGTGTAGTTTATAATACTTAAATAAATGCATTGGTCTCAACACAAATGAAGTTGCAATTTAACTAAGGTATGCATTTTGGACAAATTCGGACATAACATGAGCAACTTCGAGAATACTTACGGATAATTGGAATCAGCTCATCAAAGTGAGAATTTTATAGGATCCGACATATTTTCAAATTAATATTTAGGTAATATTGGTAGTGGACTATGGCCTAACCCTCACACCGAGTGAAGGGCATAGTCCAGTAGAGAGACAGTTAATATGATATAATAAAATATGGTTATTATAGCACCGATAGCCTAGTGGGTAACCGTTGGACTGCCACGCAAAGGTCTCGAGTTCGAACCCAAAGCGCGCATTTCTGACTTTTCGAAGTTATATGCGTATTAAATAGTTAATTATCGTTTGCCTTAACGGTGCAGGAAAACATCGTGAGGAAACCTGCATGTCTGAGAGTTCTCCATAATGTTCTCCTGAGAGTTCTCCATAATGTTCTCGAACATATGTGAAGACTGTCAACTCGCACTGGGCCAGCGTGGTGGACTATGGCCTAACCCTTCTCACACTGAGAAGATAGCCCAGCAGTGGGACAGTTTAATATAGGGCTGATATTATTATTATGGTTCAAATACTGTCACTTAAAATATAATAAAAGAACAAATTTTGTTTGTGTATTTATGATAATTTCACTAAAAAACGACTCGACTGATTTAATAATTTCTTTCTCCATTAGAAAGCTATATTATCACCGAGTAACATAGACCATATTTTATATTTTTAAAAGTACTCTTACTAATTTAACTATCATACTTTTACGCGAGCATAGCCGCGCACAAAATTTAGTGTCATTACAATTTTCCTTGTAGGATAAGGTGATAAGGAAAAATTATTAAAAAATAAAATAGGTCTCTGTTCATTATTTCCGCATAGAAACTAACCGCATTGATTCAATGAAGTTATTTTGTTTTAAACTAAGGAGAAGCTTATATAAATTGTTTAATAAATACTATTTGCACTAGGAATATTTATTCCTGTACAGGTTGATTAGTCACTCCGCACAATATAAAGGTACTTGAGCATTGTCTTGTAATGAGCATTCCAGCGAATGTTACATTAGCATTATATAAGGACAGTAAAGGGGAATGCCTATTCTCCATAGTGTCTCAGGCCAAAGATGGACATCAAAAATTACTATAAAAATTAAGTGTTTTAAGGTCTTAACAGTATTACATATCTAAAAAATATATTCAAATTGACGCCTCTATTTTAGAAATACCTATTAAAAAATGTATTGAAGTTATTTTTCTATACGAAAATGTGTCTGGCTGTGAGATAATTCAAAAACATCTCTTTTCTCAATGCTTTATTATTTAATTATGATAGGAGGACTGTTTATAATATATTTTTATTCAGTTATACTTAATAGGGTATGAAAAAAAAACACATTTGTTATTTTAAACGTCTATCTCTTCATTGTCATATACTATTAACAAATCATCTAGAAAAGGCGCAGGACTTTGGACCCATATTTTGCCTAATAGATTTACTCTTTTTAACTATTTTTTGTAAATTGCAGTGGCGTCAATTTGAATGAAAGTAAATACATATTTTTACGACAAAATCAACTGGAAAGTATTTTTTTCTCTAGCCTCTTGTCCACTCGTGGCCTCAGATGGGCCTTACCCTTTGCATCGAGCTTTTTGCTGAGCTGGACCATTCTGTCATTTTTCCGCCGCCGTCCCTTCACCTTTGTGGAGAACATTTTTTTGAGAAGCATTATCTAGAGCTTTCGCTACAATGATCGTGAAAATATTCGTAATGATGTTTGGCTCTATGCTTGGCTCTGTTCGTGGTTCAGTTCGACAATTTAAAAACGGCGAAGTCTCGATCAGGGGTTGGACAGATCGAACAGTGACAGACACGAAAGCGATTCTTTAGAACTGCGCCATCTATGATCACCATCCAAGAACAATTAGTTACTTTATGCCACGGTAGATGGCAATTATAGCGTTAAAATATATTATTGTTACAAAAAATATAAATTAGTCATTTATTTATTGCTAAATTGTTGTTTATAATTTATTAAACATATTATAAGGAAAATTAGCGCATTACCTATTTGTAAAATTTTTAGTTTCTGTATATTGACAGGCAGGCCATATATAAGCTGTGGTACCTGTGGTTAAAAAATAAAAACACTTCACAAAATGGCGACAGATACCGGCGTACACGCATGTTATTTTCGTATCATTTTGTGCTTTTCCTTTTGAAATTTAATCGTGTTGAGTTGAGTTTTCCAGGTTCCATCAAGTTTTGAAATAGTATGTTACATTCTTACTAATTTACTTGATTTTATTTAATATAATTTTACCATAGATAAATAGACACAAGAAAATAATATTAACACTTTATTAATATAAAACAAGTAAATTAGTGAGAAAGTAACATATTATTTCAACTATTAAGTACGGTATACAATAATATGGGTGCTTATATATAGATATACATACGTGTATCTATATTGATAAAATGTTAGCGGATGTCGTTAATAGATGGCGCTATCAATTGACATATGAGGTCTGCAACGAAATCCACGTGTGGGCTCTCTATTTCCAATGTATTACTTTACTCTATGGTCTCGATGTTCTGTTACAAGTGAATGCTCAAGTCTATCAGAACCTTAACAAGATTTGCAGTAGTAGAGAAAATAATTATAACGTTAATAATTTATTTAAAGTATAAGTAGGTAGATAAGTAAAATAAGTAATTGATAAATATTTTCTAAATTTTAAAGATAACTTCCGCATTAGGAATAATTCCTGTGTCGCGGGGGACTTTACAAACATTCAAACAACGGACACAAAGAACCCCAGACTCGGAACGGCTATTTGTGAATCACACAAATTTTTGTCCCGTGCGGTGCTAGAACCCGCAACGCTCAGCGCAGTGGCAGTGTCAAGGCGACCACCTGGACCACTATGCCATTCATGCTGTTTAACGTACTTCTACTTACCCTTCAAAGTCATGAAGATACAGCTCAGAATTATCACACATTGTTAAATATTAACAAAAAAGCAATAAGATTAAAATTATAGATACGCCATTACGTTTTAATATGGTCACCTTTCTGTAACCGACTGCCACGCCTGAGGTCGCGGGTTCGATTCCCGCACAAGTCAAACATTTGTGTGCATGAACTTGGATTTTTGACTTGGTCTGGGTGTTTCTATGTATAATATGTACGTATTTACAAAAAAAATATGTATATATGTATGTTTATCCATTGTTCTAGTACCCATAGTACAAGCTCTGCTTAGTTTGAGCTAGATGGTGTTGTGTGTATGTGTAGAATATTATATTATATAATCTGACATACAATCATGACAATATAACATCTGATTTATAATTATAATATTATCACGCTCACTCATATTGAAAATAGTAATTAAGTACACCATCGTTCTCTATTTGATGTGTGAATTCACTCTTTTTAGTGTGGACACTTTTGCATACAAACTTCGTACGGTGTGTGATTTAAATCCTTGCCCTAAACCTCTGCTGTTCCTTCGCAGCCATACAGCCGTAATGTTACAGATTGTAGGTTTGTGTGTCATCGTTAACTCATGCCCCCTATTATATCGCAATTACTAAACAAAATTGATAAAATTGCTCCTTATCTACAATTGCTTTTATCTGTATAGACTGTTGCTATCTGGCATTGTAGGTTAATAACCTATCTGTTGTAACTAATCGATTTAATTTGGAATATTTATTTTGCTGTGATAATAACATAATTTTTATAATTAACTAGATTTTTGCTCGCGGCTTTGCTCGCGTAAATGTAGGTTATATTAGGTTCGTAACAGTGTGCTTTTTCTGGATGAAAGGTAGCCTATGTCCTTTTGTGATGCCCTGACAACGTGTAGCCTTCAGCCCACTCAGCTTGCTGATAAATCCACCGGTTAGATTAGTAACAGTATTTTTCTTAGATGAAAGGTATCCTATGTCCTTTTTTGTTGCCCTGACAACGTGTATGTGAAATTTCATGACGATCGGTCGAGTATTTAAAGTGTGAAAGCGTAACATACAAACTCACATTCGCATTTATTATATTAGTTAGAATTAGCTGTCAGCCGCGGTTAAACACACGTTTGTGATTACTGCCCCGCTCCCCTGGCTATTAGCGTGATGTTGTATGGCTATGTTACTTCTGAATAAAGTAACTTTCGAATGATGAAAGAATTATTAAAATCGGTTCAGCAGTTTTTGAGTTGACTCTTTACAAACAAAAATGTAATTTATGTTGATTTATAATATTAATGTAGATTTAGTTAAAAGGTACCGTTATCCATAAATATGATTAAGTAGTAAGACGTCTACTGCTGGATATAGGTCTCCCCTAAGGTTTTCTACACAGAGCGTTTGGGCACCCGCATAATTTGAACCCATTTCAGCAGTTTGATCCTTTGAACCTGGGTCATTTAAGCGGGGCGTAAAAAAGCACCTCTTCAGGCTGTCAAAGTAAAGACCTACCTCGTGGTGTAGAGGGCTCTGCTCGTGAACTATACGACTGCTTACCATCAGGCTGAGTGAAGTCATTTTTACAGGCAGTAATAAAGTTACCCAAACAACCTCCGTACTCTAAAACGCTAATGTAACAACGTAACTCATGAAAGCATCTGTATTTTCCAGGTATATCAGCAGACCACACGCAGCCTCAACCATCTATACAACCAGACAACCAAATGTACGTCTACAACAACCATGTCAACGTTCCAGCCCTCAACTCCATAGACCTTTACTCCAGACCCCAAAACTACGTCCAAAACTTCACCAACATACGAGAAAATCCACAAAATCTAGTAATTCATAGGCAATTTGACAACACAAGCCCTTACCAAGAAGACTTTAAAAAGCTACGACAAGATGGCGTTGCACAAAATGGTGGCAATCAAAATGGTGCTAAAGAAAAGATCGAACAGCCGAAGGAGAATTTGAAACCGACAGATCAAAACAAAATTTATTATGGTGATTATCAGAATTTTTCTGAGGCCAAAAGCGAAAATGATGCAGGTGTTCACAATAAAATTACGGAAGATATCTCAATGAATATTAAAGGACAGTATATTTGTTATAAGTGCAACGAAGTTTTCCCTTCCAAAAGAGGATTGAAACACCATTCGAAAAGTTGCACCGAAACAGACCAGCTAATCGAAAAAGTTGGTAAGTTTAGTTGCAGTCAGTGCGCTTACCGTTGCCAATCACCGGCCATTTTAAAAATACACGAACGCACACATTCAGGCGAAAAGCCTTTCTCCTGCAACTTCTGTGATTACAAATCAGGACAAAAAAATAACGTGGCTAAACACATATTAGTTCATATGAAGGAGAAGCCGTTTAGATGTCAGTATTGTGACTATCGATGCGCTCAGAAGAACAACTTAGTCGTTCACGAACGCACGCACACTGGTTACAAGCCTTTCGCATGTCCATTCTGCGACTACAGAACAGTCCAGAAACCTAATTTAGTAAAGCATATGTATCTACACACTGACCAGAAACCCTTCAGCTGTGATATGTGTAGCTACCGATGCGTCCAAAAAACAAATTTGACAAAACATAAACTGAGACATTTGAACGAAAAAGAAGGCGATAAAGTAGACGTCAAAAATCAAATAAAGCCGTATAGGCCTAGGCAAAAGTCGGTCAAATGTCCACAGTGTCCGTATAGATGTGTTCAGAAAGCTAGCATGGAGAAACACATGCAGTTTAAGCATGGACAAGAATGTGTTGAAGGTTTTGAAGAGAATAGTGGCATGGTTAAGGAGACTGATTTTGAGACGATTAATTTGAGTGTTAAGAAAGATTATGTGTGCCAAGAGAAAGAAAGTATAGAGAATACCGTTACAGAGTCATAGTTTTAGGTTATAATTTTCCTTACTTTTTTTCATTATGAGAAATGTGGTGTTCAGGTGAAAAAGATGCGCTTTTTTCTTTATTACTCTTCGCATTAACCTATCGTAATTATATTTTCGTACCGTATGATATGTCCTTTACAAAACTAAATTCATTCGTAGCCGATAAACAATCCGTTTTAAGCGTTAAGGTTAGTAAAATAAGGTTGAAAGTGGCTCGTAGTTGGTGGCTCGTATTCGAGCCGGTAACAAATGTAGCGGCTCGTATGCGAGCCTCTGTCAGGGCAGGTGCAGTGAGTTATCGTATGGGCAATTTGTTACCTAATATAACTTATCCATTCGATATCATAGAAGTCTAGCCACTGATTTATAAACCGAAAAAGCGGCGAATCTCAACTGAGTATACTAAAATATTTTTACAGAATCAAATTTCATCAAACTGTATCAACTGAGCGTTTACTTAATATATGCTGTTCAAATAGCTACTTAAATGTTATTACATTTAAAGCAACTTGATATAGAAACAAAAGAACATGTTTAAGTAATACTTAAGTAGGGTTTGAGTCGTTCTCAACATGTAATTCTCAATTCAGAAAGCGAGGGTTAGTTTTGTCGTTTCGCACGATAACTTAACGGTCAAATCGGTTTTACATCTTACGTTTGTATACATTTTTAAATCACCTAATCAAGCTTCAATTTGATATTATTAATATGAAATCTATTAGCAAATTGAATAACAAATTATTATTGTATTGTAAAAGTGTCTTAAAAACGTCTCAAAACAAAATCTGTTCAACAAAATTTCTCGCAAAACAGTTTTAGCGCAATGGTTAAAATAAAATCAAAATATCTATATTCATTTAGGTCACAAAGTAACACTTATGAACGTCAAGGTTACACTAACTAAAACTGTAATATGAATTTACATTTACCTGTTGCTACGTTCAGCAAAGCAAGAGCTTAGTCGATGAGAAGAACAGGCAACGAACGGGCACTCTTTTTAATCGCAGATTATAATACTTCACAAATTTTATTTGTACTAGCGACCCTCCCCTTTGTACGGGTAATACAAAACTTTAACAAATTATACACCTAAACCTTCCTCATTAATCACTCTGTCTATTGGTGAAAACCGCATACAAATCCGTTCAATATTTTTTAAGAGTTTATCGCGAATAGACAGACAGACGCGGCGGGGTACTTTGTTTTATAATATGTAGTGAAGGAGCTGCAACTATGTTCGATTGCTATCTCTGTCAGATAAGCTTTTACCATAGATATTTCCCTTTTTATTAGTTTATCGAACAGCGATTGCCTGAGGTAACCGTTAGACTGCCGCGCAGAGGTTTCTTGCTTTATCTGAACACCCATTTCAATTTAGGCTCAGTTTCGCTTTCTTGTAATAATAATTGTTAATTAATTATTTTTGTACATATTAAGTATATGAGATTATGTCTGCGTTTTACCGATTTTTATTGTTATAATAGTTTTTGCCAACGACTTTGGATCATGCGGTCCCGGGAAACTGCAATAGTGCACCTATTGCAGTTTCCCCGAGGTTTCCCTCTATTACATGGAATCTTAAAACGTGGTAATATTTGAGAGTTCTGCCTACCTCCATATTGAATAACGGTAGGACTCGTTTTCTCTTTTTAAAGTTAGAAAACAACTAAAGTAATGCACAAAAAATCGTGATAGTGGTCCTATTATCCCGTTCTGTGCCCAGCAGTGGGACTTGTCATACATTGTATATTAATAATAAGTATCGGTGAAACAAGACAAGAGGTTAAGTTGGCAGACTGTAGCGCCACATCGCTTACTGCACTGATTGAAAGTCATAAATCGATATAGAATAGTTATATTTTTTTAAGAATTTCATGTACATGAGACGTGTCAAAGTGACTATGAATGTTGCTTGACTGTTGCCGAAAAGTTGCGTGTCGTAGTCGCCGGGTAGTTGCGTGATAGTTGCCAGATAGTTGGACGATTGTTGTCGAATTGTTGCGCGATAGTTGCACCAAATTCACGGAAAGTATATACTTCATTAATAGTAGACATTTTGATAATGGAATTAGTGGTGCTTCGTAGTGATTATTCAGCTGCCTAATAGTTGCTGTGTATCTGTACATATTGAAAAATTTACAATTGGTTAACATTTTGTATATCCATAGTTGAATTACTGTTGCCTAATAGTGGTTCTACAGTTGTTAAATATTCGCTCTAAACCAATGATTAAACACTTAATATTTATCTACAGTTCAAGTTTCAATAGTTGAATGACAGTTGCTGTATAGTTGCCGTACAGCCAATGAAAACATGTGCCTTTTTTGATGGAATTGAGACACTACATTCGTATAATTGTTGTTTAATATTATATATATATATATATATATATATATATATATATATATATAATTTAGATTATTATCAAAGCAGGAATTGTCTTAAAAGACAATAGTGAAAATCAGTCAGACATAGAATATTTTAGACTAGCGACCCGCGTCGGCTTCGCACAGGTAGTACAAAACCTTAACAAGCTATATACCTAAACTTTCCTTATGAATCAGTGTGGTGAAAACCGCATGAAAATCCGTTCAGCAGTTTTTGAGTTTATCGCGAATAGAAAGACAGACGCGGCGTGGGACTTTGTTAAATATTATGTAGTGATACAGTGGCGTATGTCCACTAGTACTCCAGAATTATCTGGTACCTATCCCAGGATGTTAGGTTTTAACTTCCTAAAAAATTAACTAGATACCCCAATTTGAAGATTTTGCCCCGTACGGCGATCAAACCCGCAACTCTTGACGCCATTATAAGTGACAACTCAAACCCCTGCGCAAGCGCAGTAATTTTGACATGTCTCATATTTTTTGTGATATAGCTTATGAATAAAATATGAAACTTTTGCTCTCTCATAGATAATTTGTTCCTGGATGTAAATAAAGAGTGAGTAACGCTTTTGATGAAGAAAAATGCGTTTAGTGTCGTTAATTAGTAATAAATATATAGTTAGATATCGAGATTGAATTGTTAAGATGAGATTTTTTTAGTTTTATCGATATTTTTTTTGTAAACGCTGATTTTTGATTCGTGTGTTCCGGCTGCCGTGATGGCAATGTTTGAAGGCTTTGCAGGCCTATTTAGGTTACTTATACCACCTCATTTTATCCACAAAGATAGAGACTAATATGTACTTTCTACATAGTTTCATGTTTGCTTAGAATCTTTGCTGGTTGCTTCTACAACGTAAGGACATATGACCTGGTTTATTTTCGGTCTTGTGTTATCTGATAGATGTTTCTGTCGGCTGTTTAGCTATCCGGTAGCCGGGATAAGTGACAACCGATACTGTTAAGTAGATACAGCGACTTTACATATTTGTATGAAAACCGACTAGTTTTAAATCCAATCGGGGTTCTCAAATGCAACATCCTACCGTTACCGAATCACGCTTCATACTGGATCAATATGGTGTTGGAAGTTTCAGGATCATCAGGGTGCCTAGTGCGAGTTGTTTTTACGTTAACGCCATCGAAACTTTTATCGCGTTTAGCTCTCTGATTGGTTAAGAGGTTGGAGCGGACCAATCGGAGCCTGGAACGTCATAAAGGATGACACGTTTATGACGTTCGGGGCTCCGATTGGCCAATCGCGTTGACGTGAAACTAACTCGCATTAGGCGCTCTGATTGTTGTAAAACCGTTATGTTATGACACGCATCAGTCTTTGTGCTTTATCTACTTAACTTAGTGTCTTAAAACATGTATTGAGGGATGAGAATCATGGTACATTTTTTCTGATCATGTCATTTATCAGTTTACTGATCTATTTGTGAATGTAATACCCTTAGTACGATTTTTATAGTTACGGCAATGATGAACTTCTCAGAAATTTGCTGAATAAATTTATGTTAAAGCCAAATTCAATGTCTATTGCTTTATACAAATTTGTGGACTACAAATTATTATTTTAATTTGTAATTATTGGGTCGAAAGTTTTCAATGTAGTAATGTGCACACTAAAAGAACTACATTTATCAATTCTCTATTCGTCAGGAACCGTACTTTTTTCCTGGATGAAAGATACCCTATGTTCTTTTCTATACTCCTGATAAAGTGTATGCCAAATTTCATGATGACCGGCGAGTAGTTAAGGTGTGAAAGCGTAACAAACAAACAAACTCACATTCGTATTTATAATATTAGTTAGGATTCCATCTATAACCATACACTTTTACCTTATTCTATAGAGTATATTAATTTTAATACATTTTGAGAATAAAGCCCAAATATATTAATTATATTTAAAAACCGCATGATATGACATTTATTGACATTCGAAACAGGCCACAAAGCGTAAATGCTTTCAAACGTTTCTACATTGAGTTTGGTTTGAATATACATAATATATAGTAGAAGACCATTGGACTGCCCCACAGAGGTCTCGTTGTGATCCCAAGGCATATTTACCTTTTCAAAGTTATGTACGTATTAATTAGGTAATTATTGCACGCTTTAACGGTGAAGGAAAACATCGCGATGCATGTCTGAGATTTCTCCATAATCTTCTCTAACATATGTGGATTGTGCTCACCCGCACTGGGCCAGTGTGGTGGGCTATGGCCTAACCCTTATTCTGAGAAGAGGTCCGTGCCCAGCAGTGGAACAGTTAATATACAGGGTTGATATTATTATACATAACTCATCGTCGCCGATAGCTAACAAAACTCGTACTCTGGTAGAAACAGTGCTACTCTAGTTTATAATCGCAGTCTTATTGTTTTAAAATATAAGTCTAAATGTTTACAGTAGGAAAAGATATTATACTATTTAGAGGAAATATCTGTGCACTTTACATATGTATATTAATATATATATAATCGGTAACGGGTATTCTTTGAGACGTTTCTACCAGGTTGCATCGGCCGTAGTCACAAGTGTGTTCGTTGACGTGATAGTTCCATTTAAGAGACAAAACAATCTTCGTCTACCCTCAAATCTTGTGAAAGAATAACTATCAGTCTACCATCATACATTACAACTTGTGTGATGGATACATGGAGATCGAGTTAATGCCCGTTACTAATTTAATATATCACGAAAATGTAATAGTTATGTATATTCCTGAAAGGTCTATAGATATTTCTCTATGGTGTATATGGTCAGTGGCCAGTGGCTACTGTCGTCGGCTGTGAACATCAATATTATAGTTCGGTTGTGAGATTGTCAAATTAATGTCTCGTTTAGCTCATTATCTCTGTAAATGGTATGTAACGTACTGGTAATGTTATATTTGCATACGAATTTTGTAATATCCAAAATGGTTGTCCAATTTCAGTTTTTGATTGCAAAGAACCGTCGAGTGAGTTACAACATATTGTGAAATTCATAATAAGCTGCTTCGAATCTGAATATTGTTTTTTTATTTGTATATAGCTGATTTTATAATTGTTGGAATGCCAGACATCATTAAAAACCTATTGGGTCAGACCGTCGGTGTGCCGCTGTCACTTCAATAGGTATAACGACAACTATTTCAAAGACTATTACTGTATTAACAAATATTGAAAATAATAAGCACAAAAAAACCTAGACTCAAAGCAGATTTTTATGGATAACACATTTTAGCTATACCTGTAATGAATCTGTAGTATTAGTTATACGAACCACTCGCGGCGATCTTGTGGTCTAGAGCGCTGTATAACGTTATATAAAATGTTGCTCGTCTGTTGCGCAACAAACGTTCCGATTACGAGACAAGACAATATTGTTACCAAGGAATATTGTATGTACCTTAATATGTACATCACATTTTTTGTATATTATTTTTAATATTATGGTCGCCGAATACAGAAACATACGTGGCTTTTAATTTAGATTTATATTAGATTTTTTAATGGCGTTGATCGCCACCTTTTTCCAGCGACTATTAGTTGTCGCACAGTTGCCGGCTGTTGACCAATAGTTGTCGAGTATGTTTCTGTAGTCGGTTTTTACGTTAATCATTTTTGTATGTTCTTTTTTAAATAAATGCCGCTTACCAAAGTGTTTGATAGTTTTATTTTAAAAGCTCGTGAACATTTTGTATAGCTTTATTGAAGTAAAGCAGCGATAGCGCAGGGAGAAAGTTGAACCGCCACCCATTGGTCTCGAGTTCGATCTCAAGGCAGCGTATCTGATTTATTGCTCGTTTTAATGTGAAGAAAAATATTGTTAGGAAACATGCATGTCTGAGAGTTCTCCATAATGTTCTCGAAGATATGTGAAGTCTGTCAACCCGCATTGGGCCAGCGTGGTGGACTATATATATATTATACAACTAAGGTGGCAAAAAAGCATACGGCACACCTGTTGGTAAGTGGTCACCGTAGCTTATGGACGCCTGCAACACCAGAGGCATCACTTGCGCGTTGCCGACCCTTTAGTAAAGGAAGTGGGAAGAGGGAGCGGGCAGGGGAAAAGAGGATGATTGGACCTCCGGCAGTCTCACTCATCGAACGAAACAAAGATAGGAATACTGGTATTTCACGTCGATATTCTGTGAGAGGATAGTCCTTCCCCGGTCGAGGCGGCACATTCATGCTGAAATTAACGAGGCTCTACTACCTATGACCACTATATCCTAACACTTCCCACACTGACAAGAGGCCCGTGTTCAGTTGTCATGCGTCCAACTGAGCGGCAACTCTCTGAATTACGGACAGAGAAACAACCTAACGTTGTTTATTATATACATTTGTTTATTTTATTTTATTTATTTATTTAAGGTACACCAACGACATTTTACAAAATAATTAATATTACACATTTATTAACTAAGATGCAGAGTAAAAACATCACTTAAAGGTGTGCACACCATTCACAGTTTTCAATACATGATTTCGAAGGCAAAAATTAAAATGTAAAACTAAAATTAAAAAAGATTAAAATTACATTAAATTAAATTAATTAAAAATTAAAATTACAAACAAAAAGCTGAAAATTACATTAAATAAAATTAATTAGAAATTACACTACATTACATTGCATAATATAAACAAAAAAAAACCAAAGAAATACTTTTATAAAAGAAACACAATATTATAATATTGTCTTCTGTTTACGCGAATGTTATTCATTGAAATTAAACTACTATATACGGATTTTATCGCGTTGTTTATTTGACACTGTTACAAAATTTTTTGAAAAACTATTACACTACTATAATCACTATTAAACTTTACAAATTTTTAAGCTAATTAAATTATTAAAACTATTAAAACTATTTATACTATTACTATACTATTATACTATTTAGATTTATTTTTACACTTTCCCCGACGTTTCGGTTGCTTTTCAGCAGCCATGGTCACGGGGAGCTTTGTAAAGTTTAATAGCGATTATAGTAGTGTAACAGTTTTTAAAAAAAATTTGTAACAGTGTCAAATAAACAACGCAATAAAATCCGTATATAGTAGTTTAATTTCAACAATATTATAATATATTCAGAACGAACAGCGATGTAACGGCTTTACATTGACCAAAAAGTTATGACATATTACGAGAAATATATGCACTGAATTAATATACATCATGTATGTTAATTCAGTGCATATATTTACTGTTAAAAACCAAAATAATTAAATAAAACAGATTCAGAGTTTTGTGTAATTGTCTACAGCGCCACCTCTTGTAATATATCATAACTTCTTGGTCAATGTAGAGCCGTTACATCGCTGTTCGTTCTGAACCAAATATTCTAATGTAAGACAAGTTAGGTTGTTTCGCTGTCCGTAATTCAGAGGGAGTAATAAGTAGGAATTTAAGGCCAACAGATGACTTGTTTATGAGATAATCGTGGCTATATCTTAAACAAGCAATGCCGGCCTGAGGCAAGTTTTAGGAACGACCGAGATAATACCTACTATGGCGTCCATAGATGGCGCCCCTTGTTTGAATCTAATACCACTGTCACCACATATTATAAAACAAAGTCTACTGCCGTGTCCGTCTTTCTGTTCGCGATTAACTCAAAACTACTGAATGGATTTTCATATGGTGGCACCTATAGACAGAGTCATTCATGAGGAAGGTGTAGGTACCTATAATTTGTTAACATTTTGTTCTACCCGTGCGAAGACGGAGAAAGTCGCTAGTATATTTAGATTTTTTTAGTACCCCCAGTCACCTGATAGATAAGATAGATAGATAAGTTTATTACTTCTTATGAAAAACACTTAATCTAAGTACAAAACTAGGGCTTAAGGAATATATAACAAACTGGAGACCCTGAGTTCTAAACTAGGTATAGACCTGTATCTTAGAAGCCTGATACCTAGGGCGTGCAGTATTTCACCCCATGATAACGACCCCTACTATATCTAAATTAGCAAAAAAATCATGCCTTGGTGTCTCCACATGAGTGTGTCTTTCTTTTGGTTACATCGTTGTGCTGGTTGATGTAAGGGATCGTAATCAGGGTCCTTTAAGCGGGGCGTGAAGAAACACCTTCTCAGGCCGTCAAAGTAGAGACCTCAACATTTAATATATCGTACACTCAATACATCGAGTGTCCAAAATAGTGAGCAATCCGACTCGGTTAGGTTTGGTTTCAAAGTATTCTATTCTATTCTATCACATACACACAACACCATCTAGCCCAAACTAAGCAGAGCTTGTACTATGGGTACTAGACAATGGATAAACAAACATATAGGCATAATTTCTTTTTTTTTTGTAAATACGTATATTATACATAGTATCTAACACCCAGACCAAGACAAACATCCATGTTCATGCACACAAATGTTTGACTTGTGCGGGAATCGAACCCGCGACCTCAGGAGTGGCAGTCGGTTACACTAACCTACCATAGTACCCACACCCGACATTTTGAACACTTAATAACACACACACACACACACACACACACAAAATAGTGAGCAATCCGACTCGGAAAAGTTAGATAAGAAGTTTAAACACTCTTGCAGTACTTGCTTGACATGTTGAAGCTCGGCGTCCAGGTGTTTCTTGTCACAGATCCCGTGGGCTCTCTGAAACAAAGACATTCCCACGGTAGCTAACTGTTCAGGATGGTGGTGAGATTCACGGTTTAAGTACCTATTTGTATGTGGGGTCTTTTCCTATACACAGTGTGGTTCAAAGAAAGATCTAAGAAAGCTAATGAATTATTTGCCTCTAATTCCATAGTAAATTGGATGTTGTTATTAATGGAATTAAGATGTTCTAGGAATACACTTACACTATCTGTTGGTAATATTGTAAAAGTATCATCTACAAACCTCTTATTAATCCTGGGTGTGTATTATGTAGGTAATAACATTTTGCCCAACAAGGGAATAGCACCCGAGCACGACACAGTCGCATTTACTACCACTGCCACTGAGGCATAATTTAAATATGTATTAATAATCTACAATTCATTGTCTGTCCGTGTTTTTGTTGAATGTTTCGGACATAGCGAAGCTTCCGAAGCTACCTGTCTGAAACATTGAAATTTAATTTAAAATTGGCACCAAAGCATTGCGAATTTAACGGAGGGCGCATGCATCTGTGCGTGCCACGGTGTTGGACAGCTGACCATAAATTTACCGAACTTGTGTAATCGTAATATTGTTGTTGAGAATGAAAATCTTACCTCTCGGATTTCTTCCATTCCATTTTAAAAGTTCAAATGAAAGGTATGTAACGAACTAACTTGTTGCAGACCAAAGTCAAAATTATTTATTTTCATAATAATGTATTACCTATAGCAACAGTGCCGGATTAACCACGTAGCAAGAGTAGCAATTGCTCAATGGCTACGGGCCCCGCGCGAAAGGGTGCCTCGCATATTTAAGCCCACTCATCTCTGCCTGAGCGTAATTTTTTGAGTGAAACTTATTACTTAAGATGTGGTATATTGAATTTACTTGATGTCATAAAAACGTGAAACGTTACAACTTTTCCTACTAAGACAATCCACGTCAGACAATCGGTAACCGACTATTTCCTTGCCGTAAATAAAACACCGAATTTCATACGGTAAACGCACAAGTTCTACAAAAAGTCGCTCGTATAAATGTGTAGAATATCAGTCGGCCCAATAATCAGCTCCACAAAAAGTCTGACGTATGCAAGCACTCTTACCCGAAAGAATTTGCTACGGGCCCCGCGCTTGCTTAATCCGGCACTGATTAGCAATTTAAAAAAGTTATGTCAATTATATAAAATGATTAAATCTCATAAACAAAATTTCACGGTTTTCTTTACAATCGTCAATTGTGTATTGCGCTACGATGAAGATATGAATTCCTTTTTCCCAGCGTCTATGAGAAACAAGTGTTACCTTGTATTACAAGTGATCATAGGCTACCACCGCACCGTAACCGCTTACCATATAAGGTGGAACGACGGATCGTTTGTACCGGCAGCAACAAAAATATTACTATTTAAAGTGATACCTATAAAAAGGGAAATTAACATGAGTTGAGTTTGGTGTAGCAAGTGTGTCTTTGTTTGTTTCACCAAGTTAGCACGACACTTGCTTCAAGGAACTATCTTTGTGTAAATGAGCCTTAGGCTGCTTGTCCATTAAAGTGGAGCGAGGCTGCGGAGCAAAGAAACGGAGAAATATTAACCGATAGGATTGCATACTGGAGCGAAGCGGAAATTTTATGCAATCCTATTGATTAATATTTTTCCGTTTCTTAGCCACACGTAGCCACTGAAGCTAGTTTTATATATTTTTAGTAAAATAAATAAGGTTTATCAAACTAAACTTCGGCTACGGCGGTCAATCTTGACGGCGCGGCGCGGTTCATTCTCTGTTCCCTCATTGTCAGTCTTATGTGACGGCAGTCCGACACGAACAAAGATATATAGATATACTATATTATAGACTAGCTGTTACTTGCGACTTCGTCCACGTAGATTTTAACTAAAAGTGTTTGTCTCCGCGGAACCTATTTTCTTTCTAAAATCAAAGTAGCCTATGTTACTCCTTATAACATCAGCTATCTGCCAGTGAAAGTCCCGTCAAAATCGGTTCAGCCGTTTGGAGATTAGCCGGAACAAACAGACAGACAAACATTTTAAAACTAGATGTTTTCGTATAGGTACCTTATATACTTTCATATGCATTAGATAAAAAGCTGTTAGTTTGACATTACAAACAGACACTTCAATTTTATTTATTTGTATAGATAGACGCTGGACCAGCAATTTTAGGTACTCTTCGAGGTCAGCAACATTGCTAACTTCCTAACTCTCTGAATTTCTTGTCAGAGAAACCGAATAATTATTTATTGGCCCGATCTGGGCTCTGAACCTATGACTTCATGTACAGTAGTTAGTTAGTTGGACGTGTGCTATTCGCACTTAGCCCCACAATTGGGCCATTGTGCGTAAGTAACCGAAGCGAAACATTGTTCGGTTACTCATACCACCTCAGCTCCGTCCAGAAAGATAATAGAGGACCTGTGTTGCGCAGTACCTCCTTCATCGTTTCTGGACTGTTTAGAAGTTTCGCCCGTTGGTTGCTC
This sequence comes from Catocala sponsa, assembly GCA_963564715.1. Lineage (NCBI taxonomy): Eukaryota > Metazoa > Arthropoda > Insecta > Lepidoptera > Erebidae > Catocala > Catocala sponsa. The sequence goes on along the minus strand of OY751354.1, from coordinate 3,341,007 downwards.
ACGCTTTTACAATGTAGGAGCACGTGAGCCAGTGTCTCCTCGGTCTCCATGCAGCCTCTACATAAGGGACTGTCAGTGATGCCGATGTTGAATAGATGTTTGTTGAGTGAGCAGTGGCCTGTTATTATAATGTCCTCCAGACCGAATTTTCGGTCACGGCATCCAATCTTAACGGAGACTGGCCATCTGCGCAGAAGATATTATAGTGCACAAGTATGTGCGCAAACACAAGTGCACTCTCTGTTCCCTAACCCTCATGATCCGATGGGACGGATAATCCGACACGACCGAAGATAGATCAGGCGCAGGACCAACGGATTTACGTGCTTTCCGAGGCACGGGGCTGTGTAACACCGCCAGCTTCCTAACTCCGAGCTCGTATTGAGATTTCTTAACAGAAAAACCCAATTCGTTTTTGTTGGCCCGACCCGGGATTCGAACTCGTAACCTCATGAACAGCAGTCGCATTCACTACCGCTGCGCCACCACTAGGTGGCGTAAGTTTTTCGTTATGGAACGTAGCAGTTTACGTGACCGATGTTTGTCGAAGGATGGAAGGACTTTCTTCGTCTGTCTATATTCCTTTGAAACTACACGAAAAACAGTAGAGAGAAGTCCACTGTTTTTCGTGTAGTTTCGTGGTTCATGTACAGTGAATGCAAGCTATTTTGCTAATAAGTTACTTCTTGTTTGGAAACGCCGTTTCCATCACATTGTTTTCTCATGGTTCGTGGCCCGGACGGCGGCGGCGCTAGTCCAGTAATTGTATCCGTGCCGGATTGACGGCGCCCTAGGCGATATCAGAAACACGGCAGCTACTGACGGACCGGCCCGTGTGTATATAATTGGTATAACCAAACATGAATAAACTTTATCTTTATTGTATATAGATACTTTTTATATGTTTGTATGTCACTGAATTCCTCCTAAGCGGCTGAATAGATTTCGATAATAATATTTGTGTTTGAGTGGGTTTAGATTCACAAATGGACCGGGTAGGTGACTGCGATCAGGTTGTAGTTTCTTTTATCGGTAGGATAAGTGATCGTCTGTCAGATTCGCTATTCTTTATGTATATACTTAAGTACAGAAAAGAATCAGAAATGTTACTAATAGTACAACATTTTTCTATCTTTCTCAAAACAAAATCGGTGTAAGGTAATCCTCTGCAAAAGTTTTAAAGCACAATAAAACTGTTTGATTTAAAACTATCACTTTAAAGAAAACTCTTTCCCTATTTATTGTGTTACAATAAGTAAGTCCAAATTATGCGTTACTTTTACCTATACCTTAACCACTGAGTTAACCTCCGAGTCTTCTTCGAAGAGGTTAATGAAAACACTTTGTGGGTCCGTGTGTTAGTGACAGGCATAACTCCGGAACTACTGGACCGATTGACTTGTAACTTGGTGTGCAGATACCTGGGTCATACCTAACGTGACCATTTAGTCTTTGACTCAAAACGGGACATTTGTTTATTTAGGTTAATTAACAGGTAGTCAATGAAAAAAGTAACACTTTTTTAAAGTTATTTATTTAGAAAAAGTTAGTTTGCTTAAAAGTTACGTATTAAAAAACATATGTATATCTATACCCGAAACGTTTAGTTATATTTATATTTATATAATCTTTCTACTGGAGCATTTGTAGCAGGCAAACATAAAATATATTCAATTGAAATAGAAATACTCAAATTTTTGCGCGGTTTCAGAAAACGGGACAATTTAGCGTCCCAGAGTTAATTTCGGGGACACCGGGCCTCGTAATTATAAAAAGGGACAGTCCCGTTCAAAACGGGACGTCTGGTCACGTTAGTCATACCTCGGTCGAGTTTGAATATGAGCTCTGTGAGTCAAAATACCCCCGAGATATAGGGGTAATTTCTTTTCATTACTTTAACATTTAAGACGAAGAGGTTGAATCCTGGGTTTTTATACCCATCTCATTAATGATAAGTAATTGTTTTACTTTAAACTACTGTTGTTATTCATTTTAATAATCAAACATGACACGTAGGTACAACAAAAATAAAATTTTACCAATAGGGGACCGGCATTGTACTCTTAAACACAGACTACTGAGTAGCATATCTACTTAACTTATTGTAGACTAGCTTTTGCCCGCGGCTTCGCTCGCGTTAATTTAGAATTTGACAATCAATTCGGGTTGTAATCTGTTTCCAATACTATAATTCAATCATGATTCGAAAGACACGTGGCGCCATCTATTACCATAAGAACGTTATTATTGTTTTCCTTGGGAACAGTAATTTTTTTCGGGATGAAAAGTAGCCTACACAAACGGACATCCGTTTGTGTACACCTGACAACATATATGCAACATTTCAGAATGATCGGTTCAGAGGTTTAGGCGTGAAAAGGTAACAAACAAACAAATTATATTCCTGAGATTAGCGCGTTCAAACAAACAAACGAACTCTTCACCTTTATAATATTAGTATAGATAGAAAGAAAATATATTTATTTTGGTACAACACACGAGATAACATTAGTACTTCCATATAAACCATAAACACATAATGTCATCAAGAAGAAATATAAACACAAAATAAAAAAAATGTGTGTGTGTACCAGAGTACACAGGTAAGAAGTGAAACTTCTTTACGACATATCATTTTTATAATATAATTTTAACAGATTTATATACATTCACTGATACTTACAATCAAAAAGTGAGGTTAACCTCAAATAAATATTAAAATCATGCTCATACGTGTTGAATTTATAAAACGAAATATATAATCACTCTCACTTTTCTTGTAAATTCACTTAAATTTGAATAAGTCTTTTTATTTTATCACTTTCAAATTAATATATTGTTATTCTTATTTCAAACCAAACTTCAAAACTAATATATTGTTGTTATTATTATAATATATTACATTATATTCTTTACGTCACTATACTAAACTTTGATAAAAAAAAGCAACATGGCGCGTAACCAAAAAACGTGACGATTTTTTTTTACACTGCTACAAAATTTCTCCCATACGTCGATAAAGAAGTTTCACTTCAATAAAACATTGACATATAGCCAAAGGCTAAGTTAATAAAAAGAAGAAATGAAGGCTCTCGTGGCCGCACCAAAATAGGTACCTAGTGTACCTACCCAGTTCAGCTTGATGCCGGGCACAGTTACATATATGCCCAGCGCTGGTTTTCAACTTGGTCCTAGTAGACCTAGTAGGCAGTAGAAGATTATACTTAAAAGGATACCTCTATCCCAGGATAAAATGGTATCGTAATAAAACATTTTTAATTTTTAATAGCTTCAAACAACAAAACCGTAAAAAAGACGTTACACCTTAAAAATCACAGAATAGTTGATATTTCCCATAGATCATAGATACATTTCCAATAGATCATAGAATCTTTTCAAATCTATACTTTACGATAGATTAATAATATAATCTGCGGGGTCGTAACTTACGTGACAAAACAAAATGGCGCGTATTATCACGATATTTTGTTATTAGATATGTATTGAATGAATTTTACGGCACATTAAGTTATTGATTTATTAAAAGGGGTCAGTGAGAATCAGACTGCCTCATGTAAGCGTCGCGCGTCGTTAGTGTTTGTAAGGGTTGACTATAAGTTCGTTTTGCTGTCAGGAAATTCTTGGCACATGTGCCAAATAGTTTGCGGTGGCTAGTGGGAGACCGTTGGACTGCCACGCAGAGGTCAAGAGTAGTCCAGACCTGTACTAAACAGAATTTTTTCGGAGTATTCAGCTTTCGGCACCTATGGGTTCGGCACCTAAGCTATTCCACTTTTTATTGCCGAAACCATAGATGCCGAAAAAATTGGTGCCGAAAGCGTAATACTCCATTTTTTCACATTGATAAGAAGCCCGTACCCAGCAGTGTGAAAATTTATATACAGCTGTTATAGTGTTATTAGTAGATATTATTATTGTATTTTATAAAAAAATATTGGCAAAATTTAAATAAAAGCAAATAATTAATTTCAGGCCACCTCAGCTTTGTTTAAAAGCATTGCATTGTTGGTTGCTCACGTATAACAAACTGGAAGATAACAAGCTCCCATATCTTCAAGAACATTATGCAGAACTCTCAGACATGCAGGTTTCCGCACGATGTTTTCTTTCACCGTTAAAGCGAGCGGTAATTAACCATTTAATACGCATATAACTTAGCAAAGTCAGAGATGCGCGCCTTGGGATCGCGCTCAAGAACTCAAGACCTCTTCGACTATCGCTGCTTTTAAAATATAAATCAACAAAATAATACAAATAGTATGAGGTAGGTTATCGGCATCGGAAATCGAAGCTGCCGGTGGTTAGGACTCCAGAAACAGGAGCCTTTTCCTGCATCATTATTTATTTATTTTATTTTATTAGTGGGATCAAACCGCAACGTATTACTCTTTCCAAAATTTCAGTAGGTACTAAATTACAACAGTACCAAATAAAGAAAGAAAGAAAAGGAAAACAGATTTATTTGTTCGATATTCTTATAAGATAACAGGAAAGACAACTAATATAAAAAATAACAAATAAGGTCCTGTGTCAGCAATGTAGCAGTGTAACCAGAACGCTGGTACCTATTCTTGCAGAGTCTACATGGTTTCGGTCCATGTAGGTAAGGATATACGTCGGGCACGCCACGATCGTGGCGGTAAGTCCCGTGTTTGAGGAGTGGCTGGAGAGGCGGCATGGCGCCCTCACCTTCCGGCTGACACAGGTTTTGACCGGCCATGGTTGTTTTGGCCGGTTCCTGTGTCGTATAGGCCGGCAAGAGACGCCCGGTTGTCACCACTGCGGTGACTGCCGCGATGTTGTGGAGGACACGGCGCTGCACACACTGGCAGTTTGCCCCGCCTGGGCATCGCAGCGCCGTGAGTTGTTCGCGGCAGTCGGATTGGTTGCCGTCTCGCTCCCGGCCATAGTTCAGTCTATGGTCCGGAGTGAGAGGTCGTGGAATGCCGTCGCCTCCTTCTGTTAGGAAGTGATTTCCCTCAAGGAGGCGGCGGAGCGGGAGAGGGAGCGTTTAAACCCTCTCCCCAACCGCAGAGCCGGGCGCCGGAGGGCGCAAGATGACCTCCAGCCACCCTGAGGTTTGACCTGGGGGTGGCGGGCTTTGTGGGCCTGCCCGCCATCCGTTCAGCACCAGGTCCGAGAGGCGGCGTGCGTGTTCCCACGTGCGCCTCTGTGTCGAGTCCGTCTCCCCTCTAGAGGGGGGGGGGGGACAGTAGGGAATATGTAGAAGGTACCAGCGGGTAGATCTATCGTGTAGTGGCCTGCCGTTTCATACGGCGGGCCGTAACCTCGGCGGGGTCGCGACTGCATGTGAAAGTGATTCGCGCGGCCCCGTCGACAGTGGTTTGTTGAGCAACATCGTGGTAGGTTTAGTCGGTATTCCGGGAGGTTCGAATTATAATAGGCAGAAGGTGGTCCAAGATGTCGAAAGTCATTTTATACTAAACTAGATGTGTCCGCGGTTTTACCCGCGTTTATGATTACTGCGCCGCCCCCGTGGGTCGTAGCGTGATGTTATGTAGCCTTCCTCGGTCAATACGCTATCCAACACTAAAAGAATTTTCAAATTTTCAAATTCTTTTAGTGTTGGATAAACGCGCGTTGGTTGGTTGAACGCGCTAATCGCAAGAACTACCGAGTTCTTGAGATTAGCGCGTTCAACCAAACAAAAAAACTCTTTAGCTTTGTAATATTAGTATAGAGAGTATAGATTATGATATTGGTATTTATATAATACCTACTTATATGTATAAATATAATTATATACATTTAAAAGTAAATTAGAAATTATTAAGAATGTATATAAATAAAAAATAAAACATTATATGAACAGTAGAGATATTTAAGAAGTTATTTGACTGCAGCGTATATTATTAGTGTTAAACTTCCGAACACCCCGGCTCTTCTCAAACAATATGACACTGATTGTCAATAAAATCTACAGTCATGAACTCATGACATTATCTACAGATTATAATAGGTAGGTACAGTAAAACAAATGAATGACCGACTCATCATTACGTACATTACTTAAAAACTAACTAAATGTAAGATCGAAGCCATAATAGTCCTCATACTCGCTCGATGGCAATTTTATCACTGCGCCAACCGGCCGGTCGAAATTAAACGAACTAAAAATTCAAGAGAAAACATCTAAATTGAACGTGATCTAACTTTTATAAAATCAAGTATGGCGGCTGACAGCTGTTAGGAACAGTATACGGTTTGATTGACTTTGCTCTTGTTGCCAACATTTTGAACAAAAACCGTAACGGACGCCCGAGTTTCGGTTAAAAACCGGTATTTGTTATTTTTAAATAAAATGTTTGTGAGTATGATGTTATTTTTGTTTTGTTATTGGATATTGTTTTGTTATTAACTTTGAAGTAATTGCTTTATTTAAATAAATAGAATAGCCTCTGGATTTCCGAAGGGAATACCTACTTAAAGGTGAATTACACCCATATTTCGGCAAAAAATTTTTAGGTCTCGCTTAAAGGCCCTTTGAGTGGGACCTAAGACCTTTTTTTTTTTTTTGACCCAGGAAAATCCTTTATGGATACCCCCTCCCCCGGGGGGGGGAGGGTGCTTATGTGAGACTCTCCGCCCCTGAAGGGGGTCGGTATACACACTAAAAACCTGGGGTGAGCAGTCCCTCCGCCGACGGGGTGGGGCGGGATGGGGTCGCGTTAGCAATCACCATCCCGCCCCGGCGGTTGGCCCGGCTGATGGTAACCGGGCCTCAGCACCTGTGGAGGGGTGGCCTTGCTCACCAAGGCCACCCCCCAGACGTGTGGGGCCGTGCAAGCCGGTACAGAGTCCCTCGACTCTGTACCAGTGACCCCACTATACAGGAGCGAGAGTGGGACCTAAGCCCTAACCTAACCTAACCTAAGCGTCTATCGGATATCGTATATGCTAAAGTATATGCTGCTATTGATAAAACGCATAATGCTTGGTCCGACCCGAAACCTTTTTTGTACAACTAAGGTGGCAAACAAGCATACGGCCCACCTGATGGTAAGTGGTCACCGTAGCCTATGGACGCCTGCAACACCAGAGGCATCACTTGCGCGTTGCCGACCCTTTAGGAAAGAAAGTGGGAAGGAGAAGGAGCGGGAAGGGGCAAAGTGGGTGATTGGGCCTCCGGCACCTCACTCACCGAACGAAACACAACAGTAGGAATACTGCTATTTCACGTCGATATTCTGTGAGAGGGTAGTCCTTCCCCGGTCGAGCCGGCCCATTCAAAATAAATAAACATAATAATATGTTTTATTATTATGTTTATTAGGTCATTAGTTTCTTCTAGACAATATTATCTTGCTTATAATAATAAGCAAGATAATATTGTTTAAATGAAAACAAAACCTCTTGTTATAAATATATAACAAGAGGTTTTGTTTTCATTTATTTTTGTTCTAGATCATACTTAACCTCCAAAGGGTTGGGCACAGTCGTGTCAAACCTATGGAGAAAAATCATATATGCCTATGAAATCAAGCGGATATTGTAAATCGAAAGACTAGATTATAATATAATTATTGACTTGACGGATGACGTAGTAGTTTTAATAGTCGCCTGCTACTGCACCAAGTGTTGTGGGTTCAATCCGCACAAGGGACAAGAATGTGTTATGTATAAACAGTTGTTCTAAGTCTGGGTGTCCGTTGTGTCCGTTGTTTGAATGTTTGTAAAGTCTCCCGCGACACAGGAATTATGCCTAATGCGAGAATTATCTTTTATAATTGCAAATGATTGCATCGGGTAATGATTGTCCCATACAGGCGCACTGGGTGGGCATCGCTGCGGGAAAACTGCAATGTATACATACATTTTTTTTAAATAATATTATTTTAAGTAAATTGTTACTAACTCATATGAATTATGTCCGAAATAAATGTTTTTATTATATTAATCTATACTACAAATAAACAAACGCTTCAGCTTTATCTATACTAATATTATAATGCTGAAGAGTTTGTTTGGTTAGTAGAACGCGCTAATTTCAGGAACTATCGGTTCGAATTGAAAAATTCTTTCAGTGTTGGATGGCCTATTTATCGAGGAAGGCTGTATAACATCACGTAACGACCAATAGGAGCAGAGCATAAATGAAAAATGTTACAAATACGGGGAAAATTATCTTATGTGAAGAAGATTAAGGGGCAAAGCTATAATAATATTAGCACTGTATTTAAACTGACATACAGCTGGGCACGAGCCTCTTTTCAGTGCGAGGAGGGCTAGGCCATAGTCCACCACGCTGGACTAGTTCGGAATGGCAGACTTCAAATATCTTTGAGAACATTATGAACAACTCTCAGACAGGCAGGTTTCCTCACAATGTATTTCACCGTTAAAGTGAGCTATTTCGTACACACATAACTTTGAAAAGTTAGAGGTGCGCTCGTTGGGATGTAACTCGAATCTGTGTGGCAGTCCAACGGTCTTCCAATAGATTATAGCTGCACACAGATACATACATACAGGTAAAAAAACAGTAATACATCCTTTATACTGTTCTGAACCATAATACTCCAGCTATACAAACAGATTATATTATTATTTGGCGCGAATTAAAAATTAGCACCATAAACAAACCACTTTTTTTAAGCAACTGTTCTACATTGCACAGAACTAAGTACATCATAATCTAAACACATTTTTTACATTCAAAACAGCTTTAAAAGTTTATGTACCGTAATAATATGTAATCAAGGCGTCATACCGGTTTTTCGACAATAATTTGTTAGCATTAGTATGAAATGTCAAGTGTAGCGGAAAATGGACACAGTGATATTATTTATGGTCGCTCTATGAATGTGTTAAAAATGTAAAATTTTGTCGATGGGTTCTGTATGTTATATTATTTTTTTTTAACTATGGCTTCGAGACGAATTATTTGATAATTATTTTAACACTTTCTTGGCCTTCTGGTACAGGTTTGTGAGTTATCTATGCTCTTGATGATGGGTTCCCGAATTTGATTTCCGAATCGGGTAAAGACTTTTTGAGCTTTTATTAGGAATTTCTTAGTAGGATGGCAACTATGAAGTGGAGCCTGTATAATGCTATAGGCGGCTTATATTTAATGGGCATTAAAACACGATTAGTGAAATTTAAATACGTAATATCGTATACGTAATATTTATCCTTTGTGGGTTATCCAGGCGTGAAGCTACTACTAAGAAATGTTTAACAGAAAACCAAATGACATTTTGCCCAACCTAGGAATCGAAACTAGGACAAGAGCGATCGCAAACTTATGCAACGATACCAACAAGGCACTCAGATTACGAAGACGTAACACTCATAAAATTTACAAATAACGACAATTTTATCGTACCCTCATATAATCTTACAGAACTCTAAAAACATCAATTAATAACCCATAATTTCTCGGCAAAACATCAATAAATTACCTGACAATTGAATTCGCGCCTCTTTCAATGTCAAATTAAGTCCCGCCATTTTGGGAAACGTCAGAATTGTTCAACATTGTTCTCTATGGGTTCGTTCGCGCGTGCACTTTTACTTTTTAAAAGGGGAGTTTGTTTTTTGTCAAAGATCTGTTTACTCTTTTTAAATGTTTGCTTGCGTGTGGCCTTTTTAGAATTAAATGTATCTAAGTTTCTTTTTTGTGTAATCTTTTGAAGAATGTGTAAAGTTGTATCTTTTTGCACGTGTAGTCGTGGGAATTTTGATGGATTTGCTATTTAGATGTTTTGGCGACAACCCTTTATGGCAGATTGTATGTTTTTTTATTCATTCTGAAGTTTAATAATACGTTCAATAATTTCGTCGAAATAATTTAGAGATGGTCAAGGGTCAGGTAGATTCAGTGTTAGGTTTAAACAAAGACATTAGAAGACAGTCTGGTTAAAATTGAACACTGAAATCAGATATTTGTATACACAAATTCTGACAGCACAGATGGCATAGTGGTTACGTTGTCACCTCACCATAGCCATTATACTGAGGTTCGCATCCCACAAGACATAAACAACTGCATGATCTACAATTATTGATCTGAGTGTGGGTGTTCTTTGTGTGTGTTATTTGATTGTTTGTATTATTCTAGCAGGTGACTGGTATTTGAAAAGGCGTGAGTTTTCTTTGTAATAGAATAATAATAATAATAATAATGAAAATAGAATAATAATAATAATAATCTGCGGCTAGTGCCGCTGCAGGTGTTCCATCCCACCTTTGATTAAAACTCTCGAAGGGCCTCTCACGTTGGACCCATGTCTCCGTGTAAGCCTCCCAAAGGGCCGGGTATTTTCCTAACGTATTAGGAATATACCCGTGAAAGAGAAACATATAATAATAATATTCTACCACATACACACAACACCATCTAGCCCAAACTAAGCAGAGCTTGTACTATGGGTACTAGACAATGGATATATACATATATACTTTTTTTTTGTAAATACATACATATTATACATAGAAACACCCAGACCAAGACAAACATCCATGTTCATGCACACAAATATTTGACTTGTGCGGGAATCGAACCCGCGACCTCAGGCGTGGCAGTCGGTTACACTAACCACTACGCCACCGAGGCCGGCAAAGAAGAAGAAAGAAAAAGAAGAAGAAGAAGTCTATGAAGTTTATTATCACGTTCAATCATTCAATGAAAATATCTAGAGATGGTCAAGGGTTAGGCAGAATCAGTCTTAGGATCAAATGCAACGCTGATGTCAGACATTTTTATACACATATTTTGACTGCACGAATGGTGCTTTCCCGGGTTTTTGGCATTACTCCTAGTGCATGAGTTTCTTTCTAAAATAAGTCTATGATGTTTAATAATTTAATGAAAATATCTAGACATGGTCAGGGGTCAGACAAAATCAGTCTTAGTTCAAATGTAATATTAGAGTCAGATATTTTTATACGCCTAAATGTCCACGAAAGGGTAGACTGAAGTTTCGGGTCATGCCTCTCGAGGTGTTTTATGTTTTGCTACGCTTTTACGCCAGCTTGATATGCACGCTCCCACGTAACCAGACTCAAAAATATTTGTTTTCACTGGTAGCCCTTGTCCTCCAGACCGAATTTCGGTTACGGCGGCCAATCCAGGCCATCTGCACAAGCGTGTGCGCAAACACAAGTGTACTCTCTGTTCCCTAACCCTCATGATCCGATGGGACGGATAATCCGACACGACCGGAGAGACATCAGGCGCAGGGCCAACGGCTTTACGTGCTTTCCGAGGCACGAGGGTGTCTAACACCGCCAACCAACTGCGGACTCGTATTGAGGTTTCTTAACAGAAAAATTCAATACGTTTTTGTAGGTCCGACCCAGGATTCGATCCTGAGACCTCATGCACAGCAGTCGCATTCACTACCGCTGCGCCACGGAGGCAGTTAGAAAGTTCTGAAAGCCCTTATAAAGCAGCACGAAGATGCTGCAAGTGTTTTCAGAAAGCCCAGTAAAGATTTGCCTGACGGGGCAATCGACCTTTAGATGTAATATTAATATCAGCCCTGAATATAAAGTTTCTCCACACAGGCACAGGTCTCTTCTCAGTGTAAGATAGGTTTCTCTTCTCAGTGGGGGTTGGCAGACTTGACACATCTTTGAGATAATTATGGAGAACTCTCAGACATGTATCACCATCTCATTGAACACAATCATGTAGGTGTCAACTATGTAACAAGCATGCTATGAAAGAGCGGAGCCTCCTAATCCAGGCATTGTTTGCTTAAAAGGAATCACAAATAAAAAACTAAAAAACATTTGTACGTAGTAGAGCCTCGCTGATTACAGCATGAATGGTCCGGCTCGACCGGGGAAGCACTACCCTCTCACAGAATATCGACGTGAAATACCAGTATTCCTACTGTTGTGTTTCGGTTGGTGAGTGAGAGTGCCGGAGGCCCAATCACCCTCTTTCCCCTTTCCCACTCCTTCTCCTTCCCACTTCCTTTCCTAAGGGTCGGCAACGCGCAAGTGATGCCTCTGGTGTTGCAGGCGTCCATAGGCTACGGTGACCACTTACCATCAGGTGGGCCTTATGCTTGTTTGCCACCTTAGTTATAAAAAAACAAATATTTTTGGTAACGAAATTAAACATTTTGTATTTGTATTATTTGTATGCATTCTGGGCCAGCGGCGAGTACCTTTTTTTTGTTTTTTTTTTCTCTTCAAAATGACCACACTCCGCCTGATGGTAAGCAGTTGTGTGGTCTAAGAGCAATGCCTCCACACCGCCCCCACAGTAGCCGAGGCGATGTTGAGGTCTCTACTTTGACGGCCTGAGAACATGCTTTTTCACGCCCCGCTTAAAGGACCTAAGATTAAAGGAAGAAGGAAACACGTGCCTTGGCAGAGAATTCCATGCTGCTAGCATACTGCAAGCTGGCTTAACACTTTTATTGATAAGAGGTAGTTAACAATGGTAGTTTGCCTTGCTTTTAAAGTTATTTCTTGATAAATACTTGTGTCGAGCTTAGGTGTATTTTGTGTTCATAGTTTCACTGTTTGTAAAGCTCACTACGACTAACTATAATTGTGATAGGTATTAGTTTATTTGTAACTAGATGTTCCGGCGGTTTCACCCGCGTTTATCGTTACTGCACTGCCCCCGTGGGTCGTAGTGTGATGTTATATAGGCTATAGCCTTCCTCGATAAATAGAAAGAAAGAAATATTTTATTTTAATGTAACATTGCAACACACAATCAAAACTATTTCATAACAAAATTAATGTGTAACAGAAACAAAAAAAAAAAAAAAAAAAAATATAAATAATTTATAATTATTTTATCAATTTATAAATAAATAAATTTATAAATTGATAAAAATAAAAAATAAAACTTATATTCCAACATTATTATAAATAATATAGAATACACATAATATATATATGGAGTCCTTGCTGTTCAATGTGCGTCGCAGTGTTCATTAAAAAGAGATGTTGCTCAGCATAATGCCGCACCGCATGCGAGTTGCGATACAGCGCTGATTTTCAGCAACACCTCAATAGTGATTATGAGCGTAATAAATAATACAGTCCAAATGAATACCACCAAACAACAAAAATCAAAAAAAAAATCCTTTATTATTACAGATAAAAGAAACAGATTACAAATAAATTAAATAATTATACCTACATGTAAATATTTTTATTATTGTAGTTAAAAACTATAGATGTACCTAAAAAATATGAGTAAGATTTAAATACTTGGCGATTTTAAATTAGGAGTCTATTTGTCGATTTAATAAATATTTTTTATAATTTATCTTTAATATTAAGTTTGTTTTAAATTTTCGCATTGGCGGAGGCAAGTCATTCCAACATTTCGTGGCCGCGTATTTAAAACTTCCCCTAAACGCTGTTGTGCGGTGTCTAGGTACATTCAAGAGGTGACCTGACGACCTAATTGGATAAGAGCAACTATCTTGTGTCCAAGACAATTTATTAAATAGATATTTTGGCGTTTGGCGCCTCAATATTCCAAATAACAGGGTGGCTAAGTGTAATTCTCTTCTAAATGCCATTTTGAGTATTTTGTTGTCATTTATGGCTATCCAACATTAAAATAATTTTTCAAATCGAACCAGTAGTTCCTGAGATTAGCGCGTTCAAACAAACAAACAAACTCTTCAGCTTTATAATATTAGTATCGATGTGATTCTGTTCAAAATATTTAAATTCCTTGATTTAGGCAAAATTTAAAATTTATTGAAGGGGCGCCGCGTCTGCGACGCCTCCTCGTCTTATGTCTTTTCTGTGTGTCTTGCGCCTTAGCCTTAGGCGTCCTATTAACACGTTCCCTGTCCGATGAATCACATATGGTACATAACACTTGATTTTCTATTGTGTCTATCACGGGACTATGAATGGGTATTATATGTAAATGTTGTGAAAATATTTAGGTAGGTATATATTTGTTAAACACGCATAGACCGATCTACGAATTTGAATAAAGAGCAGCAGCAGTGCCGAGGTGACTACTTAAACCACTGAGCCATCCGTGCAGAATATGTGTATTAAAACCACTGAGCCATCCGTGCAGAATATGTGTATTAAAACCACTGAGCCATCCGTGCAGAATATGTGTATTAAAACCACTGAGCCATCCGTGCAGAATATGTGTATTAAAATATCTGATTAAAACTTTGATCTGTAGGCTGATTCACGTAATTAAATAAGTTCAGTTGCAGTCAAGTTTCGATCAAAACAGCCCTTCTCGTATTCTCGTAATTTTGACAACCACTGTCAGATACGCTCGCGTCAAGTTCGCGTCACGCGAGCGCTTTACAGCATTCTACTGCTGCGCGTTGTATGTGCGTGATTCCGATCGCAACTTGATCGGTATTCACCTATTCATTTGTCACAAGTATTACATACGAGGGACGTACAGTTGACGCGCAGTTCACGCGCAGCTAAACAATTACAAGAATACCATTTTGCACTAAGACGTAAACTTAAATGCAACTGCACCGCAACTTGATCGGCGCGTCAAGAAATTACGTGAACTAGCCTAGCCTACTGAACTTCAGTGCCGGATTAACCACGTAGCAAGAGTAGCAATTGCTACGGGCCCCGCGCGAAAGGGGACCCCGCATATTTAAGCCCACTCATCTCTGCCTGAGCGTAATTTTTTGAGTGAAACTTATTACTTAAGATGTGGTATATTGAATTTACTTGATGTCTCAAAAACGTGAAACGTTACAACTTTTCCTACTAAGACAATCCACTTCAGACAATCAGTAACCGACTATTTCCTTGCCGTAAATAAAACACCGAATTTCATACGGTAAACGCACAAGTTTTACAAAAAGTCGCTCGTATAAATGTGTAGAATATTAGTCGGCCCAATAATCAGCTCTACAAAAAGTCTGACGTATGCAAGCACTCTTACCCGAAAGAATTTGCTACGAGCCCCGCGCTTGCTTAATCCGGCACTGCTGAACTTGAAACCGATTCTGTCTGACCCATAAACATAGACATGTAATTAGATAAATATTTCCACAATTGGAGTGGCAATACCGCGTAAATTTTTATTTGTTGTTTCTTATCTATTTTTGTGATGGTAACATTAGCGTAAATGTAACAGAATGATATAATGTAAGTATACCTAAACCGTAAAAGCTAGGTGTAAGTTCACGTAATGCCCCTCAGAACACACCACATTGGAACACGAGCGGCACGCGTGTAGCGATATGTCTAAATAACATCGAACGAGCACAAACTGCTCGTAATATAATACAACGTGGATTTAAGTGGGGCGCAGGGGCGCACTCAGCTCTATCCAAACTTGTAGACTTATTGATTGTTTCGCATAAATTGTGTGAAACCACACGGTCTAAACATAATATTTTCTTAAAATATGTCGATTCGCACACATCCATATACTTTGAGTGCAACATACCGTCTGCCAAAGAAGGTATGCGAATCGACAGCAAACAAATATTGTTTTCAAATTGTGTCGCTTCGCACAATATGTGCGGAAAGACCACTAGGCCTATTTGTAATGTTCCCTTTTTGATAGAGGCCATCTTGTATTAGTAATTGTCTTTCTGTTATTGATTACCAAGTTACTACATTATAAAGGGCAGCGATAGCTCAGTGGCGAGACCAACAGACTACAAAGCAGAGGGTCTCGGGTTCGAACCCACGTCGCGCACCTCTGACTTTCGGAAGTTATATGACTTTTCGAAATTATTTGCGTAATGATTGACAATTATCGCCTGCTCCGTGCCTCGGAGAGCACGTTAAGCCGTTGGTCCCGGCTGCCATGAACATCTATGGCCGTCGTTATTGGGAGAGTGTCGACACAAAAGATCCCAGTGGGTCGAAGTGTCGCCAGTCTGCACTGACTGGCCCCCACATAACATAAGATAAGATACTACATTATAATAAAATTGAAACTGTTCCATGTCTAAAAAATAATGTCTTAATAAGAACTATAGAATCCAAATCAATTATTTTTGCCTGTCTGTATGTTTGTACGCGCATCAATAAAAAAATTGTGCACGAAATTTAATCCAGTTTTCACTATACCTATCATTACTGAGTAGGTAAATATTTTATATGGTTTGTAATATATGGTATAAAGGCTGCAGCACCTTGTTGATTGATCAAAGACAAAGACAAAGACATTTATTGCTTAAACTGTGTAGGTACATGAAATGTGTTCTTAAAATTAGATTTCGTTTCAACAGTCTACCCCGTCGGGCATTGCAATAGTATAAATTAAAAGTAAATTTTAAAAGTATGGACATAATAATAAAATATAAAATTTTTCAAAAGTGTGGTAATTTCCATTTGGATCACTTGAAAGCAAAATACTCTTGCATATCGTAGAATACAGATTTGATTAACCATTTTCTTAAGACACTTTTAAACAATTTGCCTTCCAATTTTTTATATCTACAGGTAGATGGTTGAAAACCATAATCGCTGTTATATGCGTTTTACTATATTCTTGTTTACTCAAACTGTCATTACAAATAAAAATAGTTGCGTCATCCGCATACATTACGCACAAATGTTTTATTGTGTTTGGGAGATTGTTTACATAAACCAAGAATAATAATGGCCCCAATATGCTGCCCTGCGGTACTCCTAATAGAACATTTTCCAAGCTTGATTGCGTAGAAAGTAGCGAATTGGATTTTTCTCATAGTGCTCAATAACTGTAGCTTGCTTTCTGTTTCTTAAGTAAGATTCTATTAAATTCGATCGATTATCGCTGTCGACTGATAGCTTGCCCAGAAGACTGGCTACATTGCCACGTTGAATGGCAATGCTGATTCTTAGAGGCAAGAAAACTCCAGCCTTCTAGTCACGCAAAGCGTCGATTAGCCATTTAGAAAAAAAGAGCACAAGCGTCTGTACCCCACAAACTTAGCGTCTCCGCCCCAAAAGGCTCAAAAACGTAATTATCAAATAAATTACTGTTTTTGCGCCATTA
This sequence comes from Catocala sponsa, assembly GCA_963564715.1. Classification (NCBI taxonomy): domain Eukaryota; kingdom Metazoa; phylum Arthropoda; class Insecta; order Lepidoptera; family Erebidae; genus Catocala; species Catocala sponsa. Next base: position 3,324,041 of record OY751354.1, on the reverse strand, counting down.
TTTTTGAAACATGATACATTTCCATGCATGCACTATACCTAATGTGACCATGTATTATTTTGTTAGAGCGGGACGCTCGCGGAATTTTATAAATATATCTACTACTAGCTTTTGCCCGCGGCTTCGCTCGCGTTAATTTAGAATTTGACAATCAATTCGGGTTGTACTCTCCTTGTAATAATATAATTCAATCATGATTCGAAAGACACGTGGCGCCATCTGTTATCATAAGAACGTTATTGTTGTTTTCCTCGGGAACAGTAAATTTTTCGGGATGAAAGGTAGCCTATGTCCGTTTCTGTACACCTGACAACGTATATGCAAAATTACAGAATGATCGGTTTAGTGGTTTAGGCGTGAAAAGGTAACAAACAAACAAACTCATTTTCGCTTTTATAATATTAGTTAGAAAGCTAGGATTAGGATTACTTATTTTACTATTATTTTGAAATATTAGATTTAATTTGCAGAGACGCATTACTTTCATATTTTTGCCGGAGCAAATTAGTTTTAAAATGTAAGCTCTACTTTTTAAATAGGAATGGAGCTTATCGAAATATTTGTTAACGTTAGACTTAGTAATCAAAATGGCGTTCGGAACTGCGACATTTAACTGTGTTTTGCACTTGTTCATGAGAGAAAAATCTCTTACTCTTCTGGAGAACCTGCTGCCGTCACTCGCGCTTTTCGAATTTGATCAGGTAGATACTCATAAATTATAGCTTGCTGTTTTTGCAAAAGCGGGACATTTATGCCCTGGCTGGGGATAATCGGACAGACAGCCTAAAAGCGGGACTGTCCCGCCTGAAGCGGGACGTATGGTCACGTTAACTATACCACATCTCTACCTAAAACTATAAAATCTCGTACTAGACGTAAAATCGCAGCCTTAACGCCCGTCAATGTTGATAAATCGCTTTCCCGTGCGTAGTACAGCACTATTAAATCACTATCCCGCGGTGAGTGCAGCCCTGTGGCTCGTCGCGGGATGTTTACACGCTGAGTACATGCACCGTGTGTGTTGTACATCACACACGACTTGACGAACAAACCGATTGATGCGGCACTTTACATTAGCGACATAATGTTTAAAATATTTTACTTTCGTATTTGTAGACAAAGTTATTAAATACTAGCTTTACAAACAACCTATATTTTATATTTATAGTCGGCTTCGATGGCGTAGTGGTTAGTGTAACCGACTGCCACGCCTGAGGTCGCGGGATCGAGTCTCGCACAAGTCAAACATTTGTGTACATGAACATGATGTTTCTCTTGGTCTGGGTGTTTCTATGTATAATAATATGTATTTATTTACAAAAAAAAAAATATATATATATATATGTATGTTTATCCATTGTCTAGTACCCATAATACAAGCTCTGCTTAGTTTGGGCTAGATGGTGTTGTGTGTATGTGATAGAACATTATTATTATTCGTGGATCACACAATTTTTTGTCCCGTGTGGGGTTCGAACCCACAACACTGGGCGCATTGGCAGTGGCGAGCCGACCACTTAAACCACATACTTACACAAACAATCTTTTTTCTCGAATTCGAAAATATTATTATTATATTATTAATTATTGCTCGCTTTAACGGTGAAGAAAGACATAGTGTGGAAACCTGCGTATTTTGAGTTCTCAAAAATGTTCTCGAAGATATGTGAAGTCTGCCAACCCGCACTGGGCCAGCGTGGTGGACTATGGCCTAACCCTTCTCATACTGAGAAGAGGCCCGTGCCCAGCAGTGGGACAGTTTAAATACAGGGCTGGTATTATTATTCACATACTTACAATATCAGTCAACAGATCTTGATCGTGTTGCATGCATTTAAATCTAATATTATAAAGCTGAAGAATTTGTTTGTTTGAACGCGCAAATCTCAGGAACTACTGGTTCGAATCCAAAAATTATTTTAGTGTTGGATAGCCTATTTATCGAGGAAAGCTATAGGCTATATTGCATGACGCTACGACCCACGGGGGTGGCGCAGTAATGATAAACGCGGGTGAAACCGCGGGTACATCTAGTGTAGAAGTATTTATATCCGGACATTTTAACTTGCATCGAAGAGTCAATCCGAGACCGCAATCCATGCAGCCAATCATCTAAGGACGTCATGTAAATCACAAAAGCGTAATACACTCATTTCATTCCAGCAGTCTATAGCACCCTTCTTTTTTTTTAACATACTGACACCGTTCCGGTCTCTGTGCTGTTACTAACAATTTCTTACATAAATATTAGGCCTATGTCCAGTAGTGGACTGCGGTGGGCTGATTAATTGATTGATTGAACATAAATATAAAAAATCCAACGAGAACAACGTTGTCCACCCGGGAGTTGAATCCTGGACCTTTTGTACAGCAATTGTATTCACTAGCGCTATGACATGCCACAGAGTAAGTGCTGACATGGTTAGGTACCATAAAAAATATTTTGCAAAATGCAACATTTCCATCATTATTATTAAGTAATTATATAAACATGAATAGTTGTTTTAATTATCGTAACTAATATTATAAATGTGAGTTTATTTGTAACGGTTTCACGCCTTAACTACTCGACCGATCATCATGCAATTTCGAATACACATTGTCAGGCACACAGAATAGGATATACAGAAAAAAAGTACGGTCCCAAGAGATTGAAATTTGACGTACCTACTACTTACATTTACCTTAGATACTAACACTAAAAGACGGAAAGTTATTGTCTGTACCACACTTTCTAAATCAAAGTTTGTTTTTACAAATAGATTTTTCACATTCCTAGGGCCTTTTCTTTATAACAAGATAAATAAACAAACAGATATATATGACCTAAGTTATGTAAGATCTAAGCGGATAGTCTGTCGGTACTTACAAACTTTAAATTATGAGGATACTGAAGATTTGTTGATTGTTGTTGAATAAGTTCCATGATAATAATTATAATATTGGCCTATTTTTGCATATATTTATATAATAAGTATGGCTAATTGTATGTAACTTAGTTACATTTATATATTGTGAGTGCCCTTAACGCCTGTGGCGCAGGTTTACCCTAGTACAGGCACCCATATTGTATGTAACAGTTCCTAGTAGTATATTGTGAGTGCCCTTGACGCCTGTGGCGCAGGTTTACCCTAGTACAGGCACCCATATTGTATGTAACTTAGTTCCTAGTAGTATATTGTGAGTGCCCTTGACGCCTGTGGCGCAGGTTTACCCTAGTACAGGCACCCATATTGTATGTAACTTAGTTCCTAGTAGTATATTGTGAGGCCCTTGACGCCTGTGGCGCAGTTTTACCCTAGTACAGGCACCCATATTGTATGTAACTTAGTTCCTAGTAGTATATTGTGAGTGCCCTTAACGCCTGTGGCACAGGTTTACCCTAGTACAGGCACCCATATTGTATGTAACTTAGTTCCTAGTAGTATATTGTGAGGCCCTTGACGCCTGTGGCGCAGTTTTACCCTAGTACAGGCACCCATATTGTATGTAACTTAGTTCCTAGTAGTATATTGTGAGTGCCCTTGACGTCTGTGGCGCAGGTTTACCCTAGTACAGGCACCCATATTGTATGTAACTTAGTTCCTAGTAGTATATTGTGAGTGCCCTTGACGCCTGTGGCGCAGTTTTACCCTAGTACAGGCACCAATATTGTATGTAACTTAGTTCCTAGTAGTATATTGTAAGTGCCCTTAACGCCTGTGGCTCAGGTTTACCCTAGTACAGGCACCCATATTGTATGTAACTTAGTTCCTAGTAGTATATTGTGAGTGCCCTTGACGCCTGTGGCGCAGGTTTACCCTAGTACAGGCACCCATATTGTATGTAACTTAGTTCCTAGTAGTATATTGTGAGTGCCCTTGACGCCTGTGGCGCAGGTTTACCCTAGTACAGGCACCAATATTGTATGTAACTTAGTTCCTAGTAGTATATTGTAAGTGCCCTTAACGCCTGTGGCTCAGGTTTACCCTAGTACAGGCACCCATATTGTATGTAACTTAGTTCCTAGTAGTATATTGTGAGTGCCCTTAACGCCTGTGGCACAGGTTTACCCTAGTACAGGCACCCATATTGTATGTAACTTAGTTCCTAGTAGTATATTGTGAGTGCCCTTGACGCCTGTGGCGCAGGTTTACCCTAGTACAGGCACCCATATTGTATGTAACTTAGTTCCTAGTAGTATATTGTGAGTGCCCTTAACGCCTGTGGCGCAGGTTTACCCTAGTACAGGCACCCATATTGTATGTAACAGTTCCTAGTAGTATATTGTGAGTGCCCTTAACGCCTGTGGTACAGGTTTACTCTAGTACAGACACCCATATTATATTACCTATATTAAGTACTTTATGGACTGTATTCATGTATTACCACTGTAATCCTAATCCTAACTAATATTATAAATGCGAAAATGAGTTTGTTTGTTTGTTTGTAACGCTTTCACACCTTAGCTACTCAACCGATCAACATGAAATTTTGCATACACGTTGTCAGGGTACATAATTATTTATGCAAGCGAAGTCGCGGGCAAAATGTAGTAGATAATAATATAATCATAAGTTGTACCTAAAGTTAAATTGACCGCGCTAGAATTCGCAAGAAGTTAAATTATTTCGATGTAACCATCGATCAAATATACCATAGATGCACGATCGTCGCTCGAAAAACGGCCCCAACAAAACTGTGCATAAATCAGTCGTATGCGCTATATTATGCACCTGTCCCACTCACTCTTGCGTGCGCTGCCCGTAAGCGAGAGCGAATCGACACCACTACTACGGTGGAGACCGTACCATATACTTAGTACGCTTGCGTATCGCGAGTAACACACTTAGGACGCTTTACATTGACGCGTTTTAACTAAACTATTACAAAATGTTTCTCAGTGGGCGTTCAATGGTTATGCCGGTTTATTTCCTGGATTGCATAATAAATGCAGACACTTATAAGTAAGTAGTACTGGTCAGTGCCACATATTGACGCAGTTTTTGTATGAGAATGTGCATCTATGGTATATTTGATCAAAGGATGTAAGTAAGAGAATATTATGCCATTATTTTTCGCCTGACACAACACTACTTTGCTTAATCCTTTACGAAATAAAGTGTAATCTATACTAATATTATAAAGCTGAAGAGTTTGTTTGTTTGTTTGTATGTTTGTTTGTTTGTTTGCTTGAACGCGCTAATCTCAGGAACTACTGGTCCGATTTGAAAAATTCTTTGAGTGTTAGATAGCCCATTTATCGAGGAAGGCTATAGGCTATATATCATCACGCTAAGATCAATAGGAGCTGAGCACCAATGAAGAATGTTTCAAAATCGGAGGGTATTTTTTCCTTTTGAGAGCTTCCGCTGCGTGCGCTGCGTAAAGTTTCGCAAAAATCATGTATGACAGAATTGATCCCCTTTAAAAGTTCTAAAAAAAAGTCCGCGACAGCATATGTCTATCTTTTAAGGTTGGCTCACTATAACCGTTTTTATGCTAACCAAATTTGTTCTAAAATAATGCATTATTTGCGAAGGTATTATTATAAACATGATATTAATTCTTATCCAAATAAATACGTTATTCATCACAAATATTTAATTTAAAACAAAATTGTCCTTTACATCATTCGATTTCAATGAATATCTTAGGAGATATCGCAGTTTTAAAATAACATTGCAGCAAAATAATTACCCATTACAGACATAGTACAGACGATGTTTATTCTGCGTGATTACTACTGGTTCGATTTGAAAAATTCTTTTAGTGTTGGATAGCCTATTTATCGAGGAAGGCTATACGTTATATAACATCACGCTACGACCCACGGGGGCGGCGCAGTAACGATAAACGCGGGTGAAACCGCGGGAACATCTAGTATTACAATATGATTGAAAACAAACGATACATCAGTCTTAAACGCATTGCAATAGTATGTTTGCGAAACCGTATCCGTTTGGCAAAGTGCCGCGCAAACATCACAACGAGGAGACAAGGGGTCAGCAGTGTTTACTTATCATGGCATGTGTAATGGATATTTAGGAAATGTTGCGTGGAAACATGTGTTCGAGTAGCTTTTGCACGCGACTCCGCCTGTGTTGAGTTTTGTTTTTAATTAGAAATTCGTAGATTGGCTTTTGGTGTTGTGGCCGATTGTAAGGTTCAGTTGGCTGATAAGGAGGTTTGCGAAGTAATTTATTTATTTTTCGGCAACTTATCAGCTTACATAATAAACTTTACTAATCCTTACTAATATTATAAATTCGAAAGTGTCTGTCTATCTGTCTGTCTGTCTGTTACCTTTTCACGGCTAAACCACTCAACCGATTTAGATTAAATTTGGTACAGATATAGTTTAAAACCTGGGGAAGGACATAGGCTACTTTTTGTTGATATAGGTACCACGCGGGCGTAGCCGCGCGCAAAAGCTAGTATTATAAATTCGAAAGCAACTCTGTCTGTCTTTCTGTCTGTCTGTCTCTCTGTCTGTTACCTTTTCACGGCTAAACCACTCAACCGATTTAGATGAAATTTGGTACAGATATAGTTTAAAACCTTGGGAAGTGTCCTTCCCAAGGTAGAAGGTAGGCTACTTTTATTCAAGTAGGTACCACGCGGGCGGAGCCGCGCGCAAAAGCTAGTATTATATATGCGAATGTGAGTTTGTTATGCTTACACGCTTAGACTACTCCAGCGATCATCGTGCAATTTTGCATGTATACGAGTACATGTTGTCAGAAATACCGTTTATATCTATAGAAATTAGGCCATAGTCCACTACGCTGACCCAGTGCGGGTTGGCAGAGTTCAATTATCTTTAAGGACGTTGTAGAGAACTTTCAGACATACCTAATTATAGTTTGCCTCACGATGTTTTCGACTGCGCCGAGCATAAGACAGATAACAGAGCTCGTGCGGCGCATATTCAAATCGGCGCGCGACCGCCCTAGTAAAATTGTATGGAGGATTTGAAGTGCTTTAATGATAAATATGTATCTTATTGTCAACCAATAACTTAAATATTTGGGACGGGCAAATTGTAATATAACTATTTATGTTACGTTTAAGCTGTAAAATAACATAGATTTCTACTGTTATAATCTAAAAATCACGTAACACGAGTTTACGTTTTTGCATTTTCCGTGCGAATTTACATAATTTTGTAGGCGAAAATATTAATTATTTTAAGTATTTTACACGGAGTAATTGTAAACACATTCATTGTTATGGTAAATGTATATTTTATATTTGTATTAAACAAAAAGTGTTGATTTTATTCACTTAACTGTGACCGCCTGTACTGGCACATTTCGCTCGGCGCAGTCTTAAAGTAAGCGATAATTAACTATTTAATACGCGCATATAACTTCAAAAATCAGTGGTGCGTGCCTTGGGATAGAACTCAAAACCTCTGCGTGGCAGTCTGAAGGTTTCCCACTACGCTATAGTTGCTTTCTAAAATAGTAAAAAAAAAAATAGTACCAAGACTAGATATTTTGTTTGTTTGTGGATTTAACTAAAAAAATACTACACAGATTAAAAATTTCTTTCACCATTAGAAAATATATTGTCACCGAGTAACATAGGCTATATTTTATTTATAAAAAAAGTTCTGTTACTAACATAACCTAACCTAATCTACTTTTATGCGAGCGAAGCCGCGAGCAAAAGCTTCTATAGGTAATATAAATTCATTCAATTGTCGGCAGCGATGACATGAATTCATAATATGATATAAACAGTTTGACATCAAAATCTAGGTAAGTAAATAAACTATTGCTCATTCCGAACATGTTAACCTGCTAAGCTCTCATGTGTTTTTGTCCTATGACCCTTTTTAACCAACTTCAAAAAAAGGAGTAGGTTCTCAATTCGACTGTATGTTTTTTCTTCTATTTACACCTTTTAACAACTTGTGCGTGCAAAGATGTCCACTCAGTTACCTTCTGAGTGATAACCAGATGTGAGAATGCTTTTTTCTTAAGAACCTCGTAGTCAAGTGTTTTCTAAGTTCACAGAATGCATTGAGCACTTGTCCAGCTTTCTCATAACTTAAACATTTAATGTTTGTAGAAGAGGTTATAGTTGTTAGACCCATAGAATTTATGGTTTCGCTAATTGCATAACGATGACGCCACTTATCTATACTAATATTATAAAGCTGAAGAGTTTGTTTCTTTGTTTGAACGCGCTAATCTCCTGAGATTAGCGCGTTCAAACAAACAAATCGAACCAGTAGCTCCTGAGCTACTGGTACGATTTGAAAAATTATTTTAGTGTTGGATAACCTATTTATCGTGGAAGGCTATAGGCTATATAACATCATGCTACGACCCACGGAGGCGGCGCAGTAACGATAAACGCGGGTGAAACCGCGGGCACATCTACATAGTATGTTATAAATCAGATACGTTGACAGTCATACAAGACTAACCTCTATTCATGGCTCCGCTCGCATGAACCTAACTAATAGGTATTATAAATGCGAAAGTGAGTTTGTTTGTATCGCTTTCACGTGTTACCTGCTCGACCGATAATCATGAAATTTTTAGGATACAGAAAACGACATAAAGTATTTTATAATTTTTTGAATTTAGTTTTGTTAGGATAGTGATATATGGCATAATGAATGCAACACCTGGTAGGAGGCCTAAGTACTCCCTTCCTCTCTTCCCGCTCCTTCTCCTTCCTACTTCCTTTCCTAAAGGGTCGGCAACGCGCAAGTGATGCCTCTGGTGTTGCAGGCGTCCATAGGCTACGGTGACCACTTACCATCCGGTGACCGTATAATTTGATGACGATTTAAAAGGATGGTCTTTAATTTCTTGCAGGTATAACCTTTTGCCTGAACCTTGCAACTAACATACATAAATGTAAATTCAGTAAATATAATAAGCTCACTAACATCTTTTGACGTTCATATTGCTCGGTGGCGTAGTGGTTAGTGTAACCGACTACCACGCCTCAGGTCGCGGGTTCGATTCCCGCACAAGTCAAACATTTGTGTGCATGAAGATGGATGTTTGTCTTGGTTGAGGTGTTTCTTTGTATTACATGTATGTATTTACAAAAAGAAAAGTATATATGTATGTTTATCCATTGTCTAGTACCCATAGTACAAGCTCTGCTTAGTTTGGGCTAGATGGTGTTGTGTGTATGTGGTAGAATATTATTATTATATTAATGTACCTAGGTACATCAACCAGTAGGTATCTAACAACTTTGTTACATGATGTATAGATGCATTTCCAAACATAATAAAGACATTTTTTTTTCTTTTTTATACTACTTAGCTGGCAAACAAGCATACCGCAGTTGCAACAAGCAACCGTCTATCGGATATCGTATATGTTAGAGTATATGCTGCTATCGATAAAACGCTTAATGCTTGGTCCGACCCGAAACCTTTTTTGTACAACTAAGGTGGCAAACAAGCATACGGCCCACCTGATGGTAAGTAGCCTATGGACGCCTGCGACACCAGAGGCATCACTTGCGCGTTGCCGACCCTTTAGGAATAAAAGGAAGTGGGAATGAGAAGGAACGGGAAGGGGGAAAGAGGGTGATTGCGCCTCCGGCACTCTCACTCACCGAACGAGACACAACAGTAGGAATACTGCTTTTTCACGTCGATATTCTGTGAGAGGGTAGTCCTTACCCGGTCGAGCTGGCCCATTTATGCTGAATTCAGCGAGGCTCTACTACTCTGAAATACAACCAGTTTTCTAAGCAAATAAACAAATAAAATGACTTTTACCGCCATTTTTATATTCACATACCCTCTAAAGTTAAAACTACCCCCTGTTATAGCACATCAAAGCTATGCGCGGGGGTGTATCAACTGCATATGACACATACCAATAACGGAAGCAACCCCTTCTCGTAGTTTTCCATTTATCTTTCCAAGTTCAAGATGGCATTTCTTTAAAGAATAACTATTATCATGAATATTTATAAAATAGTAGCTTTAGCCCGCGGATTCGCTCGCGTAAACGTAGATTAGGATTGTTATTTTTTTTTATTTTGCTCGTCAAAATGATCACACTCCACCTGATGGTAAGCAGTCGTGTGGTCTAAGAGCAGTGGCCTCCAGCCGAGGCGATGTTGAGGTCTCTACTTTGACGGCCTGAGAAGATGCTTTTTCACGCCCCGCTTAAAGGACCCAGGATTGGTAAGGTGTAAGTAGTTTATCTATACTTAATATTATGAAGATGTGTTTGTTTGTTTGGTTGAACGCGCTAATCTCAGGAACTACTGGTTCGAATTCAAAAATTATTTTTGTTTTACCCATTTCTATATTACATCACGCTAAGACCAATATGAGCGGAGCATCAATGAACAAATTTGCAAAAACGAGGAAAATTCTCTTGTGTGACGCAGACGAAGTCGAGCGGATCAGCTAGTTTTAAATAAAATTATAGCCAACAGGCTATAATTTTATTTAAAACTAGCCACTGATGTACCGGGTGAACTCGGACCTGAGGTTACTATTCTGATGGTTACGAAAACAGCCGACGAGACGGAGTCATCATCACAGTCCACACATCGTGTATAGGACATACACGATGTGTGGACTGTGATGATGACTCCAGACCGGTTTCGGTCACGGCGACTGCCTCAACTCCGCACAGATAGTTGTCGTTGGTGTGCTCGCATGTGACTACAATAGCCAATCTTATTTGAGAAGGTCCGCGCACATTGCGGGCATGTGAGCACACCATTATTATAATTATAACTGATCGCCGCAGGTGTTCGGCCTTTCAGTTCGTCACGTCTAGAGTCAAGCTCTGACCGACGAAGCTCCTCAATCACGTCTGTTGGCCGCAAGCCTTTCCCACAGCGTGTGGACTGTACTGTAGCGTTTACTGGTCACGGTGTGGAGGCTCTGAAAGCGTGTTGTTCCGTGTTCGGTGTGCGGGTCAGGGCTTCATTCAAATAATACAAGCTTCACTGTTCAGTTTCTTGAGGTTTCTGGCTGGCTCCGTTTGGTTCTTGAGGCTTGAAGATGAGGTTTCTTGAGCTCTTGAGTTCCAACTCGCTGATAATATAGCTTTTTAATGGTGAAAGATTTTTTTAAATTGGTTGCGTAGATTTAAGTCATAACAAACAAACAAACAAAAAATCAAATCTTTCCTCTTTATAATATTAGTATAGACTAGCTGTGCCTAGCGATTTTGCCTTTGTAAATCCCAGGGAAAAGCATAACGGGATTAAAAATACCTTATTTGTTAAGTCAGGATATGGTCTATGTCAAGTTACATCCAAATTGGTTTAAAGATTTACGCTAATGCTCGGATGGCATAGTGGTTTAAGACGTCTCCACTGCCGTCGCACTAAGTGTTGTGGGTTCGGATCCCACATGGGTCAATCATTTGTGTGATCGACAAATAGTTGTTCCAAGTCCAAGTGTTCTTTGTGTCCGTTGTCTGAATGTTTGTAAAGTCCCCCGCGATATAGAAATTATCTTTAAAAAAATCCAGTGCGGAAATTGTCTTTAAAAAAATATGAATAGAATGGTCCCTAACGTCCTTTTCTGTTCCCCTGACAACGTGTATGCGCAATTATATGTCGATCGGTCGAGCAGTTAAGGCGTGAAAGCGTAACAAACAAACTCACATTCGCAGTTATAATATTAGTTAGGGCTAGTTAAGCTTCCCTGTTTCGCTTGTGTTAATTCTATTATTCTTTTTCGGGATGAAAGGTATTCTATGTCCTGTTCTGTTTTCTTGACAACGTGTATACGAAATTTCATGATGCTCGGTCAAGTAGTTAAAGCGTGTTAGCGTAACAAACAAATAAACTCACAGTCCCATTTATAAATTTGTTGGGATGAGATGTCGATTTTGTTATCAAATTTTAATATTTTATTATCAAATTATTATTTTAATTTTAATATTATTTAAATCTTTAACAGCAAACGTCAAATCAACATACTTTTAATCTGTGACACCAACTGTCAAACTATCACATTCATAAAATCTGTATTGGCATCCCTTCGACCGTCTAATAACCAACAGCTTGTATTTAAACAATAAAATTAATCTCTATCTTGACAAATAAGCAATAATTTTCGTTTCCGAACGCACAACTGCGTTCATAATCTCTATAAGGGGCCACGTGACCGGCACGTGTGACGTCATATGGTGTGCGAGAGAGATGGCGATGTGGGTTAGAGAGGGAGGGATATGTTTGAGCTTCTAATGGTTTGTTTACAAATCGGAGGTTGAAAATTCAGTGCTTTTTGTGGTTAATGGTATTGGAAGTTGTTTAAATAGATTATTTTTGGCTTTTGCCTCTGTGGCGCAGTGGGCAATGAGATTGTTGTATAAGATTTTAGCTTTAATTCTCGTGTTAGGCAAATTACTAATGAGATTTCCTGTCAAGAAATTATAGGTAGCAGCATGCAGTCTAGACGGCAAAGGACTTTATTAATTGGGACCTAAACCATAGCCAGCAAAATTTGGGTGTTGGGTCACTTCTGTTTGACCCGTGGGACATAAAGCGTAAAACTATATGTGCTTAATTTAAGTTGCTTATTAAACTTCAAGCTTTCGCTCTTGGTCAGTTAGAGATGTTCTAGCTGCGAGCACATTTGCATTGGCTTGAAGTCTTTTATGTCGAAGATGAATAGTTAATCTGACATCTCAATTTATTTTCCTTTGATTAACTCTAGTCTTCTTCGAAGAGGTTAGTGAAAACACTTTGTGACGGTCTGTCTGTTAGTGGCACCACTAGACGGGTTGACTTGTAACTTGATATGCAGACACCTTGGCGTCATACCTTGTTCGAGTTTGAATATAGTCCCTGTGGGACAAAAGACCCCCGAGATATAGGGGTCATTTCTTTTCATTACTTTTACACTTAAGGCGAAGAGGTTGAATCCTGGATTTTTACACCCATCTCGTTTCTATTTGTTTTATACCCAAAATTTCTGGGAAGCAGCTGTATGTTGTACTTCTCTTGATTTATCGAGGTCCTACGTAATAAAGGATTGGTGCTAGCACATTTCCAGACTGAGTGATGCTACTGACGATTTGTTAACAGAAAAATCAATACTTGAATTTGCGATCGCTGTTTCTCTAAAGTGTGAAGAGAGGCGAAAAATATCATATGATAATAATATCAGCTCTGTATTAACCTCCCACTGTTGGCACAAGCTTCTTCTCAGTGCAAGAAGGGTAAGGCCATAGACCATAGTCCACCACGCTGGCCGATAGCGGGTTGGCAGACTTCACATATCTTTCAGAACAGTATGGAGAACTTTTAGACGTGTGGTTTTAAGAGGCGTATCTCTGACTTTTCGAAGTTATGTGCGTATCAAAAAGTTAATTATCGCTCGCTTTAACGCTGAAGGCAAACATCGTGAGGAAAACATGTCTGAGAGTTCTCCATAACTTTCTCGAAGATATGTGAAGTCTGCCAGCCCACACTGGGCCAGCGTGATGGACTATAACCTAACCCTTCTCACACTGACATGAGGCCCGTGGCCAGCAGTGGGACAGTTTAATACAGGGCTGGTATAATTATAAACAAAAAATCAAATCTTTCCTCTTTATAATATTAGTATAGATATAGATACATATCGATTTTATAATACAGAGAGTTGGATAACTTGCTGTGCCGTAATTTTCCCTCTTATTTAATTTTCCGATGAAAACTGAAGATAATATATTCAAATCAATCGTCACATTAGTCACGGAGTGCTTGTAATGGCATCTTAACAAAATGGCGTCATATGTTTTTGACGTAAGTTTTGGCGCGCGGCGGCCACGTGCCGCCTGCGAGCCATCGATCCGTGGGGCTGCGTTTTATTACGATTAATTAATTTATTTCGATGTTTATTTGAGATACTAAAGTCTGTGTAAATAGTGTGGGATTTATTTGTAGAATTTCGGTTTAGATTATAAATAAATGGGTTGTAGCTTCATCTATTGACAGACATCTTTAGGTACATTCCCATAGATATTTTTTTATATTTCTATGTACATTCCTGAACTTATTGCCACCGGTGACCAGAGGCAAGAATTTTTAAAATCGGTGTATTAGCACCGATTTTAAAATTCTTCTACTATTAGAAAGCTAATTTAACATGGGCTATATAACATCACGCTACGAGCTACGGGAGAGGAGCAGTCATCATAAACGTGGGTGAAACCGTAAACACAGCTGATAAACAATAAAACCAAGAAATACTTCTACATATGCACCGCTACGTTTATGAAAGAATATAAAAAAGAAAATTTTTGAAAAGAAAGAAGATAATTATTTAAAAAATAATCTCAAAAAATAAAGTCTTCTCCCTAGCCTGTATTATTCCCAAGTCACTTGGGGTCTAACCGGATTTGACTGGATATCAGTTTTTACACGGAACGACTGCCATCTGACCTCCGCAACCCGAAGGCTAACGATACCCGAAGGCTAACGATACCCTAAGGCTAGACCAGTGTCAGGATATTAGAGGGCACTGACTTCCCAATAACGACTGCCATAGATGTTCATGGCAGCCGGAACCGACGGCTAAACGTTTTCTCCGAGGCACAGAGCAGGCGATAATAAAATTATCAATCAATACGACGCACATAATTTCGAAAAGCCATATAACTTCCGAAAGTCAGAGGTGCGCAACGTGGGTTCGAACCCGAGATCCTCTGCATTGTAGTCTGTTGGTCTCCCCACTGAGCTATCGCTGCTCAAATAGTAAAGTACCGATTTTAAATATTCTTCCGTCATCATAAAACTATTTTATCCAGAAGTACCTAATTACTAAAGCTATAAAACGTTAAGCTATGTAAAACGAGGAGGACATATAATAAGTCACAATAATATCAGCCCTGTATTAAACTGTTCCACTGCTGGGCACGGTTCTCTTCTCAGTGTAAGAAGGGTTAGGCTATAGTCCACCACGCTGGGCTAGTGCGGGTTCCCACACTTTACATATCCTAAACTCCCAGACATGCAGTATTCCTCACGATGTTTTCCTTCACCGTCATAGCGAGCGAAAATTAACTATTCATTACGCATTAGTGATGTGCCGGGGAATTAAAAATGTAGATCCGCAGATACGGATCTCAACTTCCTTACTCAATCGGTGTCAGTGCGCGTGACCTTAAGATATAAGTTTTGTCATAAAAGTGATCGTATAACTTTCTATAATAAATGTTACCAAGATTTAAACTCAATTGATCTCATTATAAAGATATTTAAATTAATATCTTATAATAACTTTATATCTATACTATAGTAAGTGTTTAAACATTAGTTGATTTAGTTCCTTTATGTTACGTGCAGTATTGTATCGTACCTATGTTAACTCACTACGATAAATGTTGATCCCAAATATTTTATTTTTAGAAATAATAATAGTTTGATTGAAATGTAATAGTATTTTATTGCTACCTATAATCACCTACATATAGAATTGAATCTACGTATTAAAAATAATAAAGTGAAAGAAGAAAAAATAAAGTAGAAGACGTCATAAATGTAACGGATACGGATACGGATCTTTTTCTCCCGCGGATATCCGCGGATACGGATACGGATATACGGAACATCACTATTACGCACATAACTTTGAAAAGTCAGAGACGCGCGCTTTGAGATAGAACTCGAGAAGTCGAGACCTCTACGTGGCAGTCTATAGATTTCCCATAAGGCTATCGCACTTACAGCTAATGAACAAATAAAACTATCCTAACTTGTATTCTATTCCCGCAATCCCGCCTTTTCCATAAACAAATGCACCGCTACGTTTACGAAAGAAAAATAAATATTTGAAAAAATAATTGCAGTGACAGCCGGGCACAGGGCAGCGCAGTAGGCGGCACAGATTATAAATATGAAGGTGCGAGCACATGTCACGTACAGGTTCGAACGAACCGTTATTTATATTTCGCACCTCTAGTTCACGCCCCGCGGCTGTGGGGACAATGGACACCTCTATTGATTGCGTGTTTCCTTTTATGTATTTTTTTATTTAGTATTTTAAGTTTGGCCTTTTTGAATTATTATTGTAGATTTGCAAAATTAAATGTCGAAATGTTGTAAATAAAAATAAAATACGTAAAATAATTTGTTTCGTCGGTACCTTATGCTAAGTTTACTGCCTCCGAGGCGCAGCGATAGTGAATGCGACTGCTGTGCATGAGGTCTCGGGTTCGAATCCCGGGTTGGCCAACAAAAAGTTATTGGGTTTTTCAGTTAAGAAATTTCAATAACAGCCCGGAGTTAGGAAGTTGGCGGTGTTAGAAACCCCGTGCCTCGGAAAGCACGTAAAGCCGTTGGACCTGCGCCTGATGTCTATCCGGTCGTAGCAGATTTACCGTCCCATCGGATCATGACACGGAACAGAGAGTGCACTTGTGTTTGCGCACACACTTGTGCACTATAAAATCTACTGCGAAGTTGGCCAGTCTCCGTGAAGACTGGCCGCCGTGACCGAAATTCAGTCTGGAAGATATTATTATGAGGACGTGGTTTCGATTCTGCTCAGCAATTGTTAGTATCAGCACGGAAGGTGGCTACTACTTGGTGAAAGTGTCTCCAGCCTAGATCACCAAAACAATAGGCTTGGTGTACACCCACATTTCTCTATTTTTTTTAGGTCACACGTTATACATACATACATACATAGAATCACGCCAGTTTCCCAGAGGGGTAGGCAGAAATTACGGATTTCCATTTGCTACGATCCTGACACACTTCTCTGGCTTCATTCACTTTCATCACATTCCTCATACACGCTCGCTGGTTTAAGGTGCTCTTAGGCCTTGTACACAAAACTGCGAATCGGCGCGATGCGAATTCGCAACGCAGAAAACTACTACACGAATTGCTGCGATGCGATTTCGTGGGGCAAGGCGTCACCTTCTACGATTCGAAGAAAATTCGAATGCGCGATGCGAATCAATTCGCAAGTTCTTGCGATGTGTCGTGGGAGGTCGTAGATTTTTACGATGCAACGTCGCATCGCAGTTTTGTGTACAAGCCCTTAACCTGACGTTTGGCCTTTGATGTTATACAGGTGAATCTATTGTCGTTTTTCTGCCAAGAATTCCAGATTCCGTGCTTCTACTAAGAATTATTGCCTTACAGGAAAAAACAAAAACGTAAAAAATAATAACGTGAAAATCAATAATCTTTACTAATACCTATTATAAATGCAAATGTGAGTTTCTTTGTTTATTTTATCATCATGAAATTTCGCGTGCATTTTGTCGGGAGTACAGAAAAGGACATACCTTGCATCCAGAAAAAAGGACTGTATCCGAAAGATAGAAAATTTATTCAATCTAAATTAACGCGAGCGGTGTTGCGGGTTAAATCTAGTTATTTATTTCCCTATTTTAATTTAAAACGAACACCGAAATCAAATCTATGGCTAAGATAGAGATAGAAATAATGGTGCGACTTGTTAAATAAATATGTTTAACCTTGTTCAATAAGAAAATAGTTACAATTTGTACTTTTCTACAGATATCTAATATTGTCTTCTGTTTACGCGAATGTTATTCATTGTAATTAAACTACTATAAAACGTTTTTATATTAGTAAATTTTAATAGTAATAGTAGTGTAACAGTTTCAAAATATTGTAATAAAGTGTCAAATAAAAAACGCGATAGAATCCGTATGTAGGTAGTTTAATTTTAGAGATACCCAAGTTAATAAAATACAAGTTTGTAGTATTTATTACAAATGAATTGTGCAATTGTGCAGTGGTTTAAGTTTACACCTGTCTACTGCTAATGTGATGATGCGGATTTGATTCTCGCGCGGGACAATTTGCGCAGTTTACCACTGGAGGCCGAAATTCGTTTGACCGTTTAACACAAGACCGAAAGAACTATTTCTATTTCTATTATTGGTCATTCTTTAGATGATCGACTAAACAATTGACCAAAAGAGATTTGGTCGAACGAATCATTGATATTTTTACATTTGATCGAATGAACGTTTGGTCGAAAACATTGCTGTGATCCACAATTATTAATAGTTGTTACAAGTCTGCAAGTTAGGTTTCTGTGGCAGCACGAAGTCTAATCCTGGTTTCAATATAAGACACTTCTATCAATTTGGATTATAAATTACAAGTATTTTTGTTAAATCTAAATGGTCGTCCAATAAGAGGGATTTGAACCTACAACGTTTCGATCGCAAATCCAAAGCCTTATCCATTGAATATCCTAACTAGATGTGCCCGCGGTTTCACTCGCGTTTATGGTTACTGCGCCGCCCACGTGGGTCGTAACGTGATTTTATATAGCCTATAGCCTTCCTCGATAAATGAGTTATCCAACACTAAAATACTTTTTTTATTCGGACCAGTAGTTCCTGAGATTAGCGCGTTTAAACAAACAAACAAACTCTTCAGCTTTATAATCTATACTAATATTATAAAGCTGAAGAGTTTGTTTGTAGTAATCATAGCATTACGTGCAAGTGATAACGAGAATACGAAACTATAAGTTACTAGATGTTCCTGCAGTTTCACCCGCGTTTATCGTTACTGCGCCGCCCCCGTGGGTCGTAGCGTAATGATATATAGCCTTATAGCCTTCATCGATAAATAGGCTATCCAACACTAAAATAATTTTTCAATTCGGACCAGTAGTACCCGAGATTAGCGCGTTTAAACAAACAAACACTTCAGCTTTATAATATTAGTATAGATTATGTGACTGCATAGTGGTTACCTCGCACTTGCGGGATAAAAATTGTGTGATTCACAAATAGTAGCTCTAAGCCTCTCGAGGGACCCACCTTTTGTGTCAATTATTTGAATGTTTGTAAATCTCCAGCGGTACAAGAACTATTTCTAGAGGACAAATTGTCTTTCCGTCTGTTTTTTATATTATGATTTCCAGTGCCGGATTAAGCAAGCGCGGGGCCCGTAGCAAATTATGTCGGGTAAGGGTGCTTGCATACGTCAGACTTTTTGTAGAGCTGATTATTGGGCCGACTGATATTCTACACATTTATACGAGCGACTTTTTGTAGAACTTGTGCGTTTACCGTATGAAATTCGGTGTTTTATTTACGCCAAGGAAATAGTCGGTTACCGATTGTCTGACGTGGATTATCTTAGTAGGAAAAGTTGTAACATTTCACGTTTTTGTAACATCAAGTAAATTCAATATACTACTAACTATATCTTAAGTAATAAGTTTCACTCAAAAAATTACGCTCAGGCAGAGATGAGTGGGCTTAAATATGCGGGGCACCCTTACGCGCGGGGCCCCCTTTTAGTTATAGTTTCTTTTTATTTAATATGTTTATATTATTTCTACACGAACTAAGTAAAGCCAGTTTCACAGTAAGCATCCAATGTTGAATCCAGTCAAAACATTCGCAATCTATTTAAAAGTTGCATAACTTTTTCTCAAAGAGACTAGTGCACCCTACTCAGCGTGAGTCAAACTAGGGTTGTGCATTCAAACAAATTATACGCACGCTTGTCAATAGCACTTGCTATATTTTGATGGAGGGCAACGCCAATTAAATGTAGCTCCAAACTGACATAAGCTGCGTGTGTGATTTCAAAACGTGTGTCTATAAGTTCTCCTCATTTTAGATCTTTAACTATGAAATTACCATTTATGTCCTACATCTAATTTCGTGGCTTCTATAGGTACAAAATGCAACGGCAATTTTAAAAATTCATTTGTATGCCGAGAATCCTAATCCTTCCTAACTATTATTATAAAAGCGAAAATGAATTTGTTTGTTTGTTACTTTTTCACGCCTAAACCACTGAACCGATCATCCTGAAATTTTGCATATACATTGTCAGGTGTACAGAAACGGACATAGGCTACCTTTCATCCCGAAAAAATTACTGTTCCCGTGGAAAACAACTATAACGTTCTTTTGATAATAGATGGCGCCACGTGTCTTTCGAATCATGATTGAATTATATTATTACAAGCAGAGTACGACCCGAATTGATTTAAGGGGTAATAAAAAGGACCGCCCGTTATTATTTACGACATTAATATTATTATTGATGTTATTTTTTTTAATTAGTAAAAAATTAAAATTGCCTCGGGTGGTTAACATATGACTATCTGAAACCATTTCACGAAAAAAAACGGTACATTAATTTTTCCAAAAAAATAATTCTAATAAAAAATATGGTCAGGGTTATTCTATACCACCAGTAGAATGCGTGGTTAAAAGGAATTTCAAAATTATCCTGTATAGGTACACTGTCCCACTGCTGGGTTTCTTCTCAGTGTGAGAAAGGTTAGGTCATAGACCACCACGCTTGCATAATGCAGGTTCGCAGCCTTTGAATATGTTTGAGAACAATATAATATTATGTAGATTTCTCAGACATACCTACAAGTTAATTCACGATATTTTCCATCACTAAAGTGTGCGGTAATTTACTATGTAATACGCACATATCTTATCTTATCTTATGTGGGGGCCAGATCGGCGACACTTCGACCCAGTGGGATCTATTGTGTCGACACTCTCCTAATAACGACTGCAATAGATGTTCATGGCAGCCGGGACCAACGGCTAAAACGTGCTTTCCGAGACACGGAGCAGGCGATAATTGTCAATCAATACGCACATAATTTCGAAAAGTCATATAACTTCCGAAAGTCAGAGGTGCGCGACGTGGGTTCGAACCCGAGACCCTTTGCATTGCAGTCGGTTGGTCTCCCCACTGAGCTGTCACTGCTCTTAATACGCACATAATATCGAAAAGTCTCGAGTTCACACCCAAGGTTTCTACGCCTTGGGATTGAACTCGGGACTTTTGCATGTTAGTCCAAGGGTCTTCCACTAGGCTATCGCTACATAAGAAGGTATTAATACGTTAACTAAAAAAATAAATAAATATTATATTATGGGTACAAGGGCACAATGATACAGAATAAAACAAGGTATCATTTTACATAGTTTTTATTTCCACATAAAGTTTTCATGACATAATATTATTTAATGAAGTCTTGATCATACTTAAATTAAATGAGATCGCTTATTTATTATTATTATACATACATTTAAGTTTATTTACATTTTTGGTGCAAACTACGCATTTAAATGTAAATTATTTCAATTATTTAACTAAAAAAATAAGTCGTGGGTAAAATAATTGCTAATTGCTTTTTGTTTTTAGGTTAAATCGCTCTGTTATTTTTATTAAGCTGTGGGCTATAGCTGGTTAGAAATAACACGTGTGCTATGTGCTATGTAGTGTTTTTCTCAATTATAATAGTGATATAATATATTTATTATCTGATTTCGATTAAATACCTACTAAGTGTCTTTTGTTGTAATTGATTATTATTTATTAGTATTTATATATTCAAGCATTTTGTGAAATGCTATTTTAGTAGTTAAATAGCGGAGTTATACTGTCAAATAGTAGCAAAACAACGATGTAACGTTAATACTATTTCACCTAAATTGATCTTTGAAAAGCTATCAGGGTTATCTGTCAGGCCATTCGAATTAAATATATATATTCCCGATCGATAGCAATAGGCTCGCTTTCAATGACATAAAAATAGCTAACACAAAATGAGTGTAAAACACCTATTCTTTTCTCATCAGCTATATCTATTATCGGGGGATCAGTGTATGTATGATATGTTATAACGTTTTTTCAAAAGCTGCTACATAGCATAGGGCTTAAAAGAATTTGAATAAAATAAAAAGGTACAATAGGGTAAGGACGGATTTCATAAAAATAACGTTACATATTTTTGCACCAAATATTATTAAGGAACAAATTTACAGACTTATTCATTCTAGCTATATATTTAATATTTACACGTTTTATAGTTCTTAGATCATGAATATTTTGCATAATATAATATAATAAAGGTTATTTGAACATTTCTTAAATAATATTTTGGTCGACATTGGTTTTCAGTGTGCAGGTATAGAGAAAATTATGCAGGTCTTTTTACTGACAAAATTAGGTACAAACAACTATTCAAAAAAAGACAACTCCCACTTGATAACTTGTATCAAGCAGAAAACTTCACAATTATTGAAATAAGACACAAGAACTTACACACAAATTCAATCTATACTAATATTATGAAGATGAAGAGTTTGTTTGTTTGGTTGAACGCGCTAATCTCAGGAACTACTGATTCAAATTGAAGATTCTTTGATGTTGGATAGCCCATTTATCGAGGAAGGCTATAGGCTATATTATTTATAACATCACGCTACGACCAATAGGAGCAGAACATCAATGAAAAATGTTGCAAAAACTGAGAAAATTCTCTTATGTGAAGCAGAAGCAGAGAAGTTGCGCGGTCAGCTAGTGTAGAATATTTGTAAACAAATAGCTGCCAAATTTAATATTTAATATAAACGAATTGTACTTACTTAATATCAAAAACTATAAACTCTAAGAACAGCTGCGAAAAATTACAAGTTTGTAGTGTGAGCGTTAAGTGCTACAAATTGTTTTAATTAGTCTAATTTAGCTTCACTATTATTACAATAACAATACTTAGATACAAATTAGTCTATACTGTCTAATGTATGACACAAATTCAATAGATACAGATGGGCCGCTCACTGAAATGTGAGAAAACAGAAACACTTCATCGAATAACAATTAGGAGCCATTCATTCATTATGACGATTTTGGGTAGGTATATTTGATTTCCTGTATCCCAATGTAAAGATACGATTTTTCGGAACCCACTTACCTCTTTCTTACTTATGATAGACCTGGAGGTAATAATATATCAGCACTGTTTATAAAATATTTTACTGTTGGAAATGGGCGCCTTTTTCGTATAAGATGAAGGAAGGGTTAGCCTATAGTCAATTGACTTCTAAAAGCCGCGGAGGTGGGAGGTGTGCACCTTGTTATCAAAGTCGAGATCTCTGCGTAGCAGTCCGACTTTACCCACACTAGGCTATTGCTGCTTTGTTAATAAAACTAAAAACTAGGAATATACTGCGTTGGAAGTTAAGGAAGTTGTACTCTGTCTAAATATAATATCATCCCAGTATTAAACTGTCCCACTGCTGGGCACGAGCCTCTTCTCAGTATGAGAAGGGTTAGGCTATAGTCCACCACGCTGACCCAGTACGGGGTGGCAGACTTCAGATATCTTCGAGAACATTATGGAGAACTCGCAGACATGTAGGTTTCCTCACGATGTTTTCCTTCACCGTTAATGCGAGCGATAATGATTGGGATCGAACTCGAGACCTCTGCGTGGCAGTCCAACGGTCTCCCACTAGACTTTTTAGAGTAGGTTTTTTTTAGATTAGTAGAGCCTCGTTGATTTCAGCATAAATGGGCCGGCTCGACCGGGGACGTACTACCCTCTCGCAGAATATCGACGTGAAATAGCAGTATTCCTACTGTTGTGTTTCGTTCGGTGAGTGAGAGTGCCGGAGTCCCAATCACCCTCTTCCTCCCATCCCGCTCCTTCTCCTTCCCACTTCCTTTTTCTCCTAAAGGGTCGGCAACGCGTAAGTGATGCCTCTAGTGTCGCAGGCGTCCATAGGCTTCGGTGACCACTTACCATCAGGTGGGCCGTATGCTTGTTTGCCACCTTAGTGGTATACAGAAAAAAAGGCTATCGCTGCTTGCTGGCTAAATATTACTTAATAAAATACTCTCAAACTCTTTCCTTATGAAGGACCAATACGCACTCAATGAACAGCCCCTGTACTACTATCCGCCATCGTGATCGTTATGATACGTAGTCACTGTAAATACGTGTCTGTGCGAGTGTGTTTATTTTCTCGAGTTGCAGTGAACTGGCTTTCTGTATGTGTGTTTTGTGCGTATGATTAGGGCAGGGTGTTCCAAGTATGTGTAAATTCTACTTGAAAGAAATTATTTGAAAATAAAGTGTAGTTACGAAAGTTTGTTATATAAATGATTATGTATATAATTTAAACCTAGTTAGTACAGTAACCCCAAAACTGTTGGAACTCATAAGACTAGGAGTGGTTGGAAATAACGCATCAATATAATGATGTAGTTAACAGTTATATTAATTGTGAAAGAGAACGTCACTTCAAATAGCAGCTTTAACGATATACACGTTAAATGCTATTTATATTATAACTGATTATAAATAGCATTTAACATAACAATAGCATATTTGACAGTATGAAAAATAGTGACGTATTCATTGTCCTCAAAATGCAATTTGCAATCAAATATATGTATAACCCAAAATAAAGTTGAATCCATGTAATCGAAAACAGTTTTGATTGGTTACGTTTATTTTGACGTCACACGTTTGT
The DNA here is from genome assembly GCA_963564715.1 of Catocala sponsa. NCBI lineage: Eukaryota > Metazoa > Arthropoda > Insecta > Lepidoptera > Erebidae > Catocala > Catocala sponsa. Next base: position 3,299,805 of record OY751354.1, on the reverse strand, counting down.
AAACACCTTCTATCATTGCTCGCTGCCACATGTTTATTTACAAACGTGTTACGTCACTTGTTGAAATGATATTGCAAGTTTATTCATTAATTTCGGAAGTCTTAACTAAGTCTGAATTCATTATTACCGTCTTAGTCACGAACTCGCACAATCAAAACAAACTAGCTGAAATAATTTTGGATTTCATCCCGTACCCATACCACATAGCTTACTTACACTAATAAAATATACAAAACTCTATGGTACAAATAAGTCTACGTGTTACTGAAACACGTCATGTCACGTTGATCTCCTCGTCACTTGCGCTGGCGTCACTCTCGAAGTCTTCTTCCTCCATGTTGTTGAACTGAATATCGCGGGAAAACACGCCGCCCGCCATCTTGTCTTCATAACCTACAAATAATAATAATATAATATAACAGCTACCCTATGCAGGTTTCTTTACGATGTTTTCCTAACTAAGTACTTAATACGTACATAACTTCGAAAAGTCAGAGGTGCCGAGCTTGAGTTGATATTTGTGTATCGTCTGATCTACTTGAAATAGATCTCGAGAACTCTGCGTAGCAGTCTAACAGTCCTCACTAGGCTATTGCTACTATAGATATATAAAAGACTTGAAGAGCTTTAATGCTTCGGACAACATTACGAGCTCAGTTGGATATCAAACCGAATACTAGATTTTGATCGCGGCTCCGCCGGCATAAATACCATGGGAACACAATCTACCTCCTTGCCAAATTTTACATCGGTTTAGCCATGAAAGCTTATAAAATAGACAGACTTAATTTCTTACCTCTAAATTCATTGGACGTCGTCGCATAAACTTTCTTCATATCCTCGCCCTGGTCTTCGTTCATGGGTGACAGAGGAGACAGCTTGGGTTTATCAGCCTCAGCGTCCGACAGATCCGGATGAGGGTTATTTTTGTTCGGTAGTGTCTGTTCACGGGAACCTCCAGACGCTAGGAGTTCTCTCTCTTTAGAGTTCCGCCATTTCATCCGACGGTTTTGGAACCAGATCTTCACCTGTTAAGAAGAATTAAGGTTAGTTTTTGCTTCGAGAATACTGAATACATATTAAAATAATAATATTTATTTAGCGACAGCTTAGTGGGAGACCGTTGAATAGGTAGCTATTATATTATAGCACTAGGCTAGTGCGTAGGCACAGGCCTCAAATTCAATCCCAAGACATGTATTTGTGGTGGTTGGTGCTGACTTACGTAAAAGAAATAGCTATCATTCAAACAATCGTACTTTAAGTGTTTTGCTAAGTATTTTGTTGACATCATTTTGTTTTGAGAACAATAGAAAAACGATCGAACTGGGTTGTTTCGGAGTGTTCACTTTTCGTGAGTTGGTTCGTTTCTGTATAAAATATCATTGACCAGAAATCAATAAATCACTGTTACCATGTATTCAATCATAGGTGCTACTGCTACATCAAGACTCATAGTATTCATAACCAAAAGGGTAAAAGCATCTTTTGATACAATCAATACTATAACAATCTTCTCTTCGCAAAAAAAATAACAATTCAATATACAAAATCACCATTGCACAAAACCAAAAAAAAACATTCATAATCGTCGAAAATTATCATTCACAAAAGGGCGCGAAACATTAACAGCTTTTTTCCAACAAATCGATTCCTCGTTTATGGAATAAAAAATCGTTTTATTTTTTTCGGTTAAGATTCGTTTTATTATTTTCGGTAAAATTCTAACAGTTTTACGGAATAAATAGCGAGTAACGGTGCATTGTGTTTGACATCGCTAGTTATTGATGGTTGGAGGCGTGGCTGTACGCGGGTGTGTTCCTTTGCCTGCGTTCACTGTTTAGAAAAAAAAACGAATGACGTTTGACCGCGCGCGCGGTTTTTGTGTTTTTATTTCTGTGCAATATTTTTTGGTTATGATTTCTTTTTGTATTTTGTTCTGTTTATTGCTTAGAATATTTGGCGAATGCTTTCTGGCTATGAACTTATTATTATGAGTGATTTATAACGTGCAAATCTAAATACATATAATTACGTAAATATATGTATTTACCTAAGTAAATATTTGAAGTATCTACCTACGTGGTACTTCAAAAGTTGGCCAGTCATAACCAGTGGCGTAGCGTGGACTAATATAGACGTGGGCAAAGTCGCATCAGCGAGGCCCCTTTTGTTTCGTTCCCAAGATCTACCCAATAACTCTATCTTACTAAAGATGCTTTGACACGACATACCTACTTAAAAAAATATAAATGCGCGATGGGAGAATATTGAAAAGCATATAGATTTGAAAAAAGGTTTTATTTTGTAACTTAAGTGATAAAATTTTTTACAAAAGTAATGTTCTTCGGCGTTTTGCTTTACAGAAGTCCTCTAGTAAGGATTTTGTTTTAAGTCTGGTGGCATCGCATTTAAAGAGGCCTCGCGAGGCCCCTTTAAGTGCGAGGCCGTGGGCGAGGGCCCACTTCGCGCACGCCGTTGGTCATAACATTCCTTGCCGCAGGCTTATAGGGTCAATGAATGACTTCCTATCTGACCTGCGGTTTTACTATTCGACCACAGTATGTGTTGTGGATTGACAAGCTCTTTCAAAGTATTTACAAAGTCGACAGTGCTTCTAATAGTCTTTCAAGTGCCTTCCAATTATGATAAATGCATACTGTTTTTTTTTTTGACTGCACGGATGGCGTATGTAGTGGTTAAAGTGGTCACTTTACCACTGGCCGCCGCGCTGAGCACTGGGGGTTCGAACCCTACACGAGATAAAATTTGCGTGATCCACAAATATTAATTGTTTTGAATCTAGGTGTTCTTTGTGTAAGTTGTTTGAATGTTTGTAAAGTTCTAGAGTAGTAGAGCCTCGCTGATTTCAGCATGAATGGGCCGGCTCGACCGGGGAAGGACTACACTCTTACAGAATATCGACATGAAATACCAGTATTCCTACTGTTGTGTTTCGTTCGGTGAGTGAGAGTGCCGGAGGCCCAATCACCCCTTTTCCCTCTTCCCGCTCCTTCTCCTTCCCACTTCCTTTCCTAAAGGGTCGGCAACGCGCAAATGATGCCTCTGGTGTTGCAGGCGTCCATAGGCTACGATAACCACTTACCATCAGGTAGGCCGTGTGCTTGTTTGCCACCTTAGTTGTATAAAAAAATAGCCCCGCAATACAGGATTCATGCCTAGTGCTGAGGATGTCTTTTTTTTAAATAAAAGCTTATGTTCTTCTGTAGGTAATCTGTGAATTACGTAGCAGTGCATTTGTTACTTTTACAATTAAGTAGGTACTAAAATTGTGTATTTATTGCTTAATATGCCGCTATTAATTGTGAAAAATAAAACAAATAAATAATGATAGAGAAGGCAGTATTGCTAAATACGACACGCATCGTAAGGAGGTTTCTGACTCTGGAGTCCTAACCACCAGCAGTACATACCAGTACATACACATACTTTTTATACTTACTTGTTGTAGATTTGTTTGTGTGTCCGTTGTCTGAATGTTTGTAAAGTCCTCCGAGATTTAGAACTTAATCCTAAACTCTTTATAAAAAATGAAACAAACAAGAAACTATGTATTATTATAGAAACTTTTATGAGTGATTATTATTTTAATGTAATCTATAATACTCACTTTCGTTATTCGGAACTTTTGGCTCACGTTCATGATTAAGAACCCAATTCGGTTTGCAAATAGTCGGGCAAATCAGAATATCAAAATGTAAGTTTTCCTTTATAGATAACATTGTGCACACTATCAGCCTGGCTATGTGGTTGACTGATTTTCTATATAATAATAAATAATATAAGCCATGTGCATAAACTGTTCCACTGCAGGATACGAGCCTTATTGAGATGAGTTAGACCATAGTCCACCACAAGGCTTGGGATACTTCACACATCTTCGAGAACATTATGAAGAACTACTAAATACGCATATATCATAGAAAAGTCAAAGGTGTCTAGGGATCGAATTCGATACCTCGGCTGCTCATATTATTTTCAATACTATATAGGGCTTATTACATAATTAATATTAGCTTACAAAGCAACAAATAAATTTAACCTAGTTAAAGATACCGGAGGTCAAATAATAATTTTCGTATCTACCCTATAAATGATGCATCGTCGAATCTATGATGTTTTAATAAAATGGCGACAACCGTTTTCCCGCCCACGTAACGTGTCATAATCAATCATTTATTTTTAATTCATTTGTCAAATGTGACTTGTTAGTTTTATTGTCATACAATCGAAGTGAAATCTATAATTGGAACATGAGGGTAACTATAGCCCAGTATTGCTAGGCTTCTTATACCAGGCAATCTATACAAATAAATAAAATTTAAGTGTCTGTTTGTAATGTCAAAATAACAGCTTTTTATCTAATGCATATGAAAGTATTTACAGTAATCGTAAAATAAACTATTTTTAAAATTGTTGTCTGTCTGTCTGTTTGTTCCCGCTAATCTCTGAAACGCCTGAACTGATTTTAATGGGACTTTCACTGGCAGTTAGCTGATGTTATGAGGAGTAACTTAGGTTACTTTTGTTTAGGAAATAATCTCTGCAAGCTGAACTAACGCTTTTTTTGTTAAATTCCACGCGGATGAAGTCGCGTAATAGCTAGTGGTATTATATCAGGTATGTTATTAGCGCATATAAAGTCCCCTACCGCGTGCGTCCCTACCGGGACGTATTTATATCGGTCTCAAAATAAAATCGGTTTAACCAAATTCCTTGCAAAACAGTAAAAGAGCAATTGTTTGAATTATACAGTCTCATCACTCATGCCAAATCCTGACTAATGTTATAGATGCGAATGTGAGTTTGTTTGCTACGCTTTCATGCCTTTAACTACTCCACTGATTATTATGAAATTTTGCATACGCGTTGATAGGGATACAAAAGAGTACATATGGTAACTTTCATTAAGGAAAAAGTACTGTACCCGAGGATGTACTAAAAAATCTAGATTAATGCAAGCGAAGCCGCGGGCAAAATCTATATTATATACAAAAATAAGAAGATACCGAGTTAACACGGGGTAGGTACCGAAATTCATTAAATAGTCGCAGAAATAATCTTTTAGCACTCAATGACGATAGCCTGCCGATAACCCTAGTCAGAAATGGTACAGGCTACTTAAAACTCAGACACTACTAACGAAACAAATAAAGAAAATCTTATCGATATATCTATCCGAGAGATATAAAGTAACTTAGCACATTCGGTAAGTAATCGAATATCCACTCATCGATACATTAATCGTGCGAAACCAACCAGCTGATGGCTCTATCAATATCTCTTTCGCAGACAAACTTCAATTAACTAAATCACCATACAAATAAACGATTCCTAGCTCACAAAAAAAAGTACTTTTTAAAACAAATATTCTTCGTCGATGACAAATCGCTCCCGCCGATTGGCCGTAACCAATCAAACTGATCGATGTTCGCGCCCGTTTCAAAATTCGAATCATTTGTCAAACTTTTAAATATGGCCGTGTTTTTTTCGTGCGCGCAAATCGTTATTGTCAAAATTGAATCGTTAAAAATCTTGACAATCTTTTATTGGAAAATAGCGGATTGATGTAGCAGATGTTGGGTTGATGAGATAATTTGTGATATTCATGCTATTTTAGTTATTGAGCGTGAGCTATGGTTGTATTAACGGTAGTTCAGTTATCGCCAATTCAATTTCTGATTCCTTCACGAATTGATATCATCAATCAAATGACTAAAGGCGCAGTGATTTGAGTAGTAGTCTTGCCAGTAATGTTTCTGTGATATTGCATTAAATGTAATGGATTCAATTCTTAAACGACAAGGAATACATAACCTTAGACAAATTACCTGTCAATCACTTGAAAATCAATAATGACTTGTTCAAATTATTTCTCAATTCTATAACTGACCACACAAGTTAAAGTGACAACGTGAAAATTACGAAACTATAATTTATAATTATGACAAGATTTTGCCCGCGTCTTCACTTGCGTAAATGTAGGTTAGGTTTGGTTAGTAAAATTACTTTTTTTCTGGCTGAAAGGTACCCTATGTCCTTTTCTGTTTCATTGACAACGTGTATACATGCCGTATGCGGAATTTCGTAATGATTGGTAAAGTAGTTAGGACGTGAAAGCGTAACAAACAAACAAACTCACATTCGCATTTATAGATAACTAGCTTTTGTGCGAGGCTCCGCCCGCGTGGTACCTACATCAATAAAAAGTAGCCTATGTCCTTCCCCAGGTTTTAAACTATATCTGTACCAAATTTCATTTAAATCGGTTGTGTGGTTTAGCCGTGAAAAGGTAACAGACTGACAGACAGACAGATAGACACACATAGTTACTTTCGAATTTATAATATTAGTAAAGATATATTAGTTAGGATTCTTTGAATATTTGCATATTAGAAAGTGGAGTATGGTATGAAGGAACTATAAATAATTATAGGTATCTATCGGCTCCAGCGACGGATGACCATTTCAGAAAAATTTTCGCTTGCACATGTTGACCAGTTGAGTTTGTATCGCCTTAGAATCAGTAAACAAATGTAAAGTGTAAAAAAACTCAAACAAAGAAAGGGGCGTGTCACGGGTACGTGTACTATTATACCACGTGTTGGCCTGCTATGCGATTTTAACCTTAGGAGTGGTCATCCGTCGCTGGAGTCGATACTACCTATTTGAAGCATCTTAACTATTGTACCCATATTCACAAATAAATGATTTGATTGGATTTGAAAGTTACCACTGTTGCAGTGGTGAATTTCAAATCAAATTATTCAAAAATACAATTGAAAGTTACCAGCATAAACATATTCACAAACGAAAGTTACCACAAGAGATAACTGCGCTATATTATTATCATACTTATTCAACTCACTAAACTCAATCCTCGAAATCACAGCACCGTAAAGTTGAGGTCTAAAAGATGCTTAATCTGACCGTCCCCCCTACCTCAGGGGACCCGTGCCCACCCCGCAGTGGCCTGAAACCCTACGTGAAGGGTGGCGACAATATGCCGACGGCAGATGACGCCGGCCCTTTTGCGAATAGGGATGGGAGATGTTAAGATTTGTCGATAGTTTTATTTTATAAAAAATACGTTTTAGGAATATGCATTTAAGCTTAAAATATCTACATACTCAGTATGTTAATTTTAAACATGTTCATTTGATCATAGCATCTTATTGAAGGATTAATCCTGTCCGAGCTTTGTATGTAGCGAAGACCGTTAGTAATATGACGGTGCAATTATTTATGTTGATTGCCTTTACATCACTTTTATTGTGTTTACGGACGCAGAAAAGTGCCCGCCCGTATTGTTTAACAATCTTAAAATTAAATGCTATAATATAATATTTTATTTAATAACACGCAATCATATGTCCATTGAACGCCGATTTTTATTGCTTTTGGCGACAGACAAGACGACGGCCGACTTATTGGTAAGCGGTACCGAAAGGTCAGGTGTATATAAATAAAAGCAATAAAACTAAAGTATTTAAGCGACTCTCCCACTAGAAATAATTTCTGTGTCATGAGGGAATTTACAAACATTTAATATTAAAACAACGGACACAAAAGCCACAGCTACATTTGGCACAACTGTTTGTAAATTTGATTGTAAAAAGTGATATATGTTATTTGGCAAACATCGCAAATGGCTCCATTGATTGTCCTGAACTTCTATCAAATATAACACTACGCACTAATCAATTGGGTTTCAGAGAGCGTCCTTTGATAGTAGTCCCATTTTCACTCACTGATTATAGACGAAATACTTTCTTCTCGCGGAGTGCAATGAGTTTCAATAAGATTTCATCGAAATTGGAAATTGACTTATTTTGTAGGTACAAGTTTCTCAATCAAAAATTAAATTGTTAAAGTTTTCTTTATAGATTAATTATAATTTTTTTTGGTCTCGGGTAATAAATCTTCTAATATCACGGTGTTTTTCTGGTTGAAGTGTATGAATCATTATTGCTTTTTTATGTTTCTTGTTTTTTGTTATTTTTTATCTATGTTATTTCTTTTTTTTTATTTATTTAGTTGAAGATACGATAACTAACTCATAGGAAATCATAGTAGTTATACAAGCGGTGTACTAATTATTATGTGAAAGCTTGTAATTAGCAACATCTGTATCTTAATAACTGATCAAATGTACTTATTAGACTGTAAGCTTTTCTAAAATAAATAAATAAAATAAAATAATAAATCACATAAATATTTTCTTATGTGGCTCTTTATCTTTACCCGATAAGACCTGCGCCCATACCTCCCAGCACACTGCCGTGGTAATCGAGAGGGCAGTAAATCAAAAGAGGGCATTTTTTTTAAATTACTGATTTCAATTACTTCTCTACTGTAAACAACATATTATTTTCCTTTCTTTTGACATATAGAACATAAAAATCGAGTATATAGTTTTATCACAAATGCTAAAATTGTAACAAAATCTTTGCACGCTGTTTTCTAAAACTGCCTTTTCTGACTGTCTGCCCTCTCGATTACCACGGCAGCACACAGGTAGAGTCGAGGCACACAAGTCGAACATTTGTGTGCATGAACATGGATGTTTGTTTTGGTCTGGGTGTTTCTATGTATAATATGCATGTATTTACAAACAAAAAGTATATAAGTATGTTTATCCATTGTCTAGTACGCATAAGTACAAGCTCTGCTTAGTTTGGGCTAGATGGTGTTGTGTGTATGTGGTAGAATATTATTATTATTATTATATAACATATTCATCGACATTCGCACCATCACTACAAGAGACCGGGGTTTGCCGGCTAAGTATTAATTACTTTTTGACATATTCACTTTTATTACAATTTATACAGAATAAAGACGTACCGTGTGATTGTGACGTCACCCCCCGCGGTTCATTAGTTATCTGTACTTTTATATCTATAGGTTTTTGAGCTGTATGTATATCTAGCTTACGTCTGTAGAATCGGCCGCGTACTATGGTTGAGATAAAGCCTATATTATTTAACGATTGTGTGGCTTTGTATGCATGAAAGAATTTTTAGAAAGGATTCAGAGATTACTATCGAAGATATATAATATAATAGCTTTGGCGCGCGGCTCCGCCCGCGTGGTACCTACATAAATAAAAAGTAACTTATGTCCTTCCCCAGGTTTTCAAACTATATCTGTACCAAATTTCATCTAAATCGGTTGAGTGGTTTAGCCGTAAAAAGGTAACAGACAGACAGACAGATAGACAGACAGAGTTACTTTCGAATTTATAATATTAGTAAGAAAGTAAGGATAAGGATTAGCCCTATTTATGAACTGTACTTCTGCTGGGCACGGGTCTCATCTCAGTAAGAGAAGGATTAGGCCATAGTCCATTACGCTGGCCCCACTGCAGGTTGGCAGACTTCATATATCTTTAAGAATGTTGTGGAGAACTCTCAGACATGCAGGTTTCCTCAAGATGTATTCTTTTGCTGTTAAATCGAGTGATCATTTTTGAATTTAAAAGGTTTAAAAATGGTCTGGCGATAGGCCAGTCTTAACTATGGATAAGACTCGCCTATCGCCAGATCATTTCTCACACTGTGAAGATGCCTGTGCCCAGCAGTGGGACAGATTATAACCAGGGCTTATAGATTAGCTTTATTCCTGTAACTAGTTAAACAAGCACACGATCCAAAAAACAGAAATCAGTAAATTTTGGCAACTTAGCAAAATATGTGTGTATGTTTTTAATAATTATATTTGACAACAGCAAAATTTTGCTTACCTATTTTTTGAATACACCAAAGAAATATTAATAATGGCATAAAGCTGCATGTTTCACCGCTAAGCCGTTTAATCGATTTTCATAATATTTTATTAAAGTAACCCAAAGTTGCGAAGTAACGCCATGTCAACTTAATTACTTTCCCTTAGAATTATAACTAAATACCGTACTTTGCCAAAAACAAAACACAATCCCACGTTAACTTCATCAAAGTAACCCGAACCAAAGTTACCCCACTATGTAACTTTCGGAAAAAAACCATTAAAATTTCCCTCTCAAATATTAATAAAAACAGAACCGTATCAGCTGTTTATAATTACTTAAGCAGGCTTCCTTGGGAAGTCAAGCAAGAGGGTTGATCATCCCCTGAATGTTGCCCCTACAGTAATAACTTAATCTAGTACCTATGGGTGTCGAGATAGAAAACAACAGCCCTTTGTAAATATTCTTATTAATACGTCATATTGTCTCGGGAGTGTAGCGGTACTGAACGGGACTGATGTGGTTTGAAGACCGGTTTGGACAGAATGTAGTTGGGATTTTTGTTAGGAAATTTACAGTACGAAATCAGTTTGATTCTGGGTAGCACGAACAATTGCACTTTTTTCTTAGGGATTTTGTTTAATTCGTTGGATTTTGTTTTGACACCCAAATTGAGACTAGAAAGAAATGATCCAATTGAGCCGTTACTGAGTCTTCACTTTTTGTTCGCTAGTAACATGTCCGCTTCTTTCCTGTATATCTTTGGTATTATCTCTACATACGAGTGCTTTGCAAACATTTCATTTATTTATTAAACACAAATTAACAACATCACAGTATAAACAAAATCGTTGTACAGTTTAAACTTATATCTATATGCTACATTATCATTTCTACAAAAAAAAAACAGAAAAACAATCCTTACTTCCTTAAATTCGAAAGTAACTCTGTCTATCTGTCTGTCTGTCTGTTACCTTTTCACGACTAAACCACTCAACCGATTTGTATGAAATTTTGTACAGATATAGTTTAAAACTTGGGAAAGGATATAGGCTACTTAGTATTGATGTAGGTACCACGCGGGCGGAGCCGCGCGCAAAAGCTAGTACAAAATAAAAACTATCATTGTCATAAATTTCACAACATAAAAAATAACCTAAATATGCATTGTCACGACGCAAAACACCTAAATTTAATACAGACATCAGTCGATTACACAAATTATTGTCATGTAAGGGAATCGAACCCATAAACCATACACTGTTGTTGTCGACACAATGCTAACAAGACATCTAAATTTTAAATATATGTTCACTATCGTTATCTATTATGTAAATGTAATGAGTGAGCTCACTCTTCTTAGTGTGGACATTTTCTAAGTACGCTACATTTGGCTACAAACGGCGCAGTGAGTATTGTATTAACGTTTTCAGACCCTAGTGTCATAGGCCCTTCTATTTGCTATCAATACCATACCATACATTTTAAATCAAACAATTTAAACAAAATCATTTTATTCAAATACCACAATATTTGTTAAACAATATTAAAAAAGGGTTAGCCAATGTTTACAATATTTAAATACCGTTCAATTTGAATAGGCAAATTTAAATTAAACAAATATGACATATGTCAATCAAAAAGTCAAAATTTCCCGCGTATTTAAAAAACAAATGCCCCTCGCATTAGAGAGAATTCATACAGCCAGTGAATGTAAAAAAAAACATTGAAGCAATACTTTTATACTAACCACAGTTTATTATTGACACCACACAGCTACTCACTCAACTCTGCTACTCAACAATGGACGCTATTGTTAACGTGTCGAGATAGCTATTAGCTGTTCTGTTTTACAGTTTATTTACTTGCTGTTAATGTCACGAACTCACACCCATTGATAATTTTTATTTTTATTTTTTTATTCGTCTTAGGTAGTAATCTAGCATACGGCCCACCTGATGGTAAGTGATCACCGTAGCCTATGGACACCTGCAACACCACACTTGCGCGTTGCCGACCCTTTGGGAAAGGAAGTGGGAAGGAGAAGGAGCGGGAAGAGGGAAAGAGGGTGATTGGGTCTCCGGCACTCTCACTCACCGAACGAAACACAACAGTAGGAATACTGCTATTTCACGTCGATGTTCTGTGTGAGGGTAGTCCTTCCCCGGTCGAGCCGGCCCATTCATGCTGAAATCAGCGAGGCTTACTATAGCGACACGGCTTAGTTTTATAAATCCCCGCGTACTTTGTGTAGATTTCGTGGTGCCATTTATTAGCGGTGAGAATTCTTTTATGGTTTAGTTCGCTGAGTACAGCACTGTAACAATGTTTAAAAGTAAAATTATTATTTAAATGATAGCTTTCAAAGGGTAGTATTTAACTGTTCCTCAATTTATTGCCTTTGTTCCACCAAAAATACTAATTGCACAGCAAAATATATTTAAAGAGATCAAACTAAGTCGACGAAGTGTATTTTTGGGTGGGCTTAAGAAGGAACCTAACATAACCTAACCTTTCCGAGACGGAATGCAGTGATTTGAGGCGTAGTTATAGGTGCTCGTTATGATATATTTTAGTAAGCATTAATTATTTTGTTGTGCATTAGTATTTTTGATGGTCATTATATTTAATCTCGCTTTTAAATAGCAGCGATAGCGTAGTGAGAGAACGGTGGGCTACCACGCAGAGGTCCCAAGTACAATCACGGCACGCACCTCTGACTTTCCAAAGTTATGTGCTTATTATATAGTTCATTATTTGTTTGTTAAAGAAAACATTGAGAGGAAACCTGCACGTCTGAGAGTTGTCTATACTATTCTTGAAGATGTGTGTTGTCTGCCAAGCCACACTAGGCCAGAGGGGTAGAATAAAGCCTAACCCTTTTCACACTGAGAAAAGGCCCGTGTCCAGCAATGGTACAATTTACAAACATGACTGATATACATAATTATAGCTTCTAAAGCTAGAACAAGATAAAAAACAAAATAGTTTTTTGAAAAGGATAGACATTTAATCCCTTGGTATAAGTGCGGAAAGAATAGCAAAAAATCATGCCCAAAATATATTAAAAATTCAAACGCAACTCTAAAAGCGAGAACGCGATGCGTTATTAGAACGAGACAACGACACGATACGGCAAAAATATTTTTTTTAAACTCGCTCCCAAAAGTCCGAACAAAAAGGTCCCGTATCCATAAATAAATAAATGCAAATATTTGAAATTGGAACGCCGTGAATGTAAACAGAGCGCGTTTGAATATTCATTCGAAATATGAATATTTCAAATATTCGGTGCGGTCCGCGTACGGAAATCAGATTCATTGGGTATATAGACATTATAGGTTTTGATAAGGCTAGACCATTCACGATGAATCCTCTAGTCGGTCTTTGTTCAATAGTAATGAATTAATTCTCCCGGCTTCTGTTACGAACAATAAACGTCAAAAGTAGGTATAGACTTATGACTTTTATTGTTCTACCATTGAAGTCGTAATACGAACTTGTGAAGACATTGCAAGTAATTTGTTTTTAATACGATTAAGTGCATGCTCTATAACTCACTTAGGCCAGGGTCTAATATCAAGGAACGAGTCGATTTAACTACGGATTTAACATTTTGACATATTTTTCATAGAGTACCTATGTGTCAAAAATTAACTGTCCGTAGCTAAAACTAATTGTTTCTTAAATGTAGAAACAGGATCTCAGATGACAATTGCAACGACACGTGATGAGTGCATAATTATAGGTAATATTATAATAATAATACTAATATGATATTCTATCACATACACACAACACTATCTAGCCCAAACTAAGCTGAGCTTGTACTATGGGTACTAGACAATGGATAAATATACATATATACTTTTTTTTTGTAAATACATATATATTATACATAGAAACACCCAGACTAAGACAAACATCCATGTTCATGCATCGAACCCGCGACCTCATGCGCGGCAATCGTTTACCCCAACCACTACGCCATCGAGGCCGACTTATTTTAAACATACCATCATTTGTATTACGCTACCTACTGTTTAATTAATATTGCACTCAAACGTGTCGTTCTAATAATTGCCTGATTCAAATTGAGTCACTATTTAGAGAGCATGCACTCCCTGACTTAGTTTGAGTGAGATAGAGAGCATGTAGGTACTGTAAATCATGTTACAAAAATAACTTTCTGATGTCTTCTTCAGTACTTAGTGCTAACTTAATTATTAATCTTGATTTTATTTACATACATATATATTCTCAGGAGTATATCGTCTATAGACTGAGGTGTTCAGCACACATATTCCGTAGGCGATGGTTTTAGGGCTTATTGCCTTCTAGTTGGCACAGTTCAAAGATCCGTGCTAGTATTGAGACAATATGTAATATGCACTAGAGGTACCATTCGAACTAAATTGTATGTAACATGTATGCAGCGAAAGCTCAGTGGGGAGACCAACAGACTGCTATGCAGAGGGTCTCGGGTTCAAACCCAGGTCGCGCACTTTTCGAAATTATGTGCGTATTGATTGACAATTATCGCCTGCTCCGTGCCTCGGAGAGCACGTTAAGCCGTCGGTCCCGGCTGCCATGAACATCTATGGCAGTCGTTATTGGGAAGCCAGTGCCCTCTAATATCCTGACACTGGTCTAGCCTTAGAGTATCGTTAGCTTTCGGGTTGCGGAGGTCAGGTGGCAGCCGCTCCGTGTAAAAACTGATATCCATTCAAATCCGGTTAGACTAGAAAGCCGACCCAAGTGACTTGGGAATAATAAAGGCTAGGGCGAAGATAATATTCTATCACATACACACAACACCATCTAGCCCAAACTAAGCAGAGCTTGTACTATGGGTACTAGACAATGGATAAACATACATATATACTTTTTTTTTGTAAATACATGCATATTATACATAAAAACACCCAGACCAAGACAAACATCCATGTTCATGCACACAAATGTTTGACTTGTGCGGGAATCGAACCCGCGAGCTCAGGCGTAGCAGTCGGTTACACTAACCACTACGCCATCGAGGCCGATCGAAGATGATGTATGTAACATGAGTTAGAATCAAGAAACCTGCATGTCTGAGAGTTCTCCATAATGTTCTCGAAGATATGTGAAGTCTGCCAACATGCATTAGTCAGCGTGGTGGACTATGGCCTAACCCTTCTCATACTGAGAAGTAGGCCGTGTCCAGCAGTGGGAAAGTTTATATACAGGGCTGTAAGTAAGGCTATAAATGCTTGAGGACATTGTAAACCGAGCATAGGTAATAAGTCTACACTAGATATCCACGTTTATGATGACTGCTCTGCTCCCGTGACTCGTAGCGTGACGTTATGTAGCCTATGTTACTGACGGATAAAGTAGCTTTCTAATGGTGTAAGAATTATTAAAATTGGTCCAGTAGTATTTGAATTGCTACATTACAAATAAAAATAGATATATTTTTTCTATATAATTAATATTATATAGAAAAATATATCTATATTAATATATAGATTTTTTTGCTTTATTTATCTACCTGCATTTACCTTATCTTATCTTATCTTGTGTGGGGGCCAGTCAGTGCAAACGGGCGACACTTCGACCCAGTGGGATCTTTTGTGTCGACACTCTCTCAATAACGACTGCCATAGATGTTCATGGCAGCCGGGACCAACGGCTTAACGTGCTTTCCGAGGCACGGAGCAGGCGATAATTGTCAATCAATACGCACATAATTTCGAAAAGTCATATAACTTCCGAAAGTCAGAGGTGCGCGACGTGGGTTCGAACCCGAGACCCTCTGTATTGCAGTCTGTTGGTCTCCCCACTGAGCTATCGCTGCTCTTTGCATTTATCTTAACTACCAATCTAAGGTACTAGATTCGATGCCAGACAGAAAATATAGTAAAGTCGGATATAATAGCTAGTGAACAAAAAAACGCCAATAATTCACCACGTACAAATTTCTTCGCCACATACATCATTACTCACAGATATATCCACGAAACGCCGATATATATACTCGTATACTCGGATATATATCCGCCAAATGTCTTCATGTTCTCACAAAAACCCGCCGTTGGTCGTCATTAAATAAATTTCAACTCGGCTTCCCCCTTCGCCATAGAGATATGCTCACGTAGACTTGGCAGTCAGTTTAAATATTGTTATTCTATATTTAGCTATCTCTAATAATATTGTTCGTAGATTTACCTTTAAAAAGTTGTATGACATTAACAAATTAACCTCTTGCCTAAAGACTACCAGACGCAATTGGTTTAAAAAACATCGTCATTGCCAAGGACTGTAATAGGTACTTCTGAGTTGCACAAAAGTATAGAATGCGACTGTTGTACATGAGGTGTCGAATGGTTAGGTTAGAATCACGAATCCCGGGTATTATGTCCTACTACCAAGAAATTCTGAACAGCAGCCCGGAGATAGGAAGTTGGCGGTGTTAAACAGTGCCCCAGTGCCTCGGAAAGCACTTAAAGCCGATTGTTCTGTGCCTGATCTCTCTCCAGTCATGTCGGATTACCACCCATCAGATTATTAGAGTTCAGAGAAAACTATAAGTTTGAATGCCTTTCACTTATGTTAAAGTTTATACCATGACATATATTAATGTTTACATCCAATCCTAAGAGGTTCTGGGTTTCATTTGGTATTTGACCTCTTGGTTGTCGAGTAAACACACGGGCTTATAATAGTCACGGGTGTTGAGTGCCGGCTGAAGACATCAGTGTGAAGATTTGTATTCAACACTTAAGGATTAAGAAGTTCTTAGTAGTATCACTGGTGTTGGTCTGTAGAAAGGAATAGGTTTACTTGTGGAATCATAAACATGGCAATTACGCCTTTGTAATTGTGGAAGGGATGGACAGACATATTAATCCTAAATTACTTAAGCTATAATTTAGGTAAATATAATAAGGGCAAATATATTGCTATCTACAAGTCCATTTCTAGACACCGTACGAATTGCCATCAGAAAATTTCGGTAACATTGGGCAATCCGGGAATCAAACCAACTTCACTCAACTTCACGATTGGCTGCAAACATAATAACATATAATAATTATAATTATTATGAATTTATTTAGTAAAATAATAAATCCTTAGGTTTACAATAACATATATACACGCTCAGCGTTCCAGTAGTGAGGACAAACTTACTAAAGCTTGCCTCGTTGCCGCGCGCTATGTGAGTCATTAATATAATTATTGCCAATGACGTTGATATTTATCACTGTAGCCTGCCGAAATTCAAAAAAGTTGCGGAAAAATGCATAGGGTTTAATGAGTAAAATTTGTAAAATATATTTTTTTGTCTTATTTATATTATATTATGTATACTGTGTTTCGAGCGAGAAAGTTGATACTTTTATTGATATAAATGTACATTATAATAACTTTTATGATAATCTCAATGTCACAAGACTAAAGCAGTTTTTATCACATACTTATATAAAATTTTATTATTACATAATAATACCTATCATAACAAATAAATCCGAGCGCCATATCTATCCGTTCCACGTGCGGATGCCGGCACCCAACAATTATTTAATGTCAGAAGCAAGCGGCAAGATTGTGCGGATATCTCGGATACTCGGATACGTTGCTGCAGTGAGCGAGTGCCTTTACTTAAACAGTGTACGCTACTCTAGTGTGCGTTTGGCTTTATAACAAATATATGAGTATTGTTGTAAATATGGTGTTTAATATAAAAATATGAAAATATTAGATACGATTTTAGATGGATGGCGCAGCGGTACTGAATGCGACAGCTGTGTGGTATTAAGTTCGATTTCCAGGTTGGAAGTTAAAGAAATTCTCAGTAGCAGTCTTACTACCTAATATTAAAAATCGAAAGTAACTCTGTCTGTTGTCTCTTCACGGGTTAACCGCTCAACCGATTTCGATGAAATTTGGTTGAGAGATCGTATAAAATCCGGGGATGGACATAGACTTTTTATTGATGTAGGTACCACACGGTATAGCAAGTTAACTATAGAGCTTAAAAAAAAACTATACCTTTTAAGTTTCATATTCATAAGACAATAAGAAAAATTATTATTAAAGCTCACAGTGATATTTAACTCAAAAGTTACTGTCCGATTTTAAAAATTCTTTCCCTATTAGAAAGCCTGGTGGGAGTCCGTTGGACTGCCACGCAGAGGTCTCGAGTTCGATCCCAAGGCGCGCATCTCTGACTTTTCAAAGTTATGTGCGTATTAAATAGTTAATTATCGCTTGCTTTAACGGTGAAGGAAAACATCGTGAGGAAACCTGCATGTCCCAAAGTTCTCCATAATATTCTTGAAGATATGTGAAGTCTGCCAACCCGCACTGGGCCAGCATGACCTAATCATGGCATAACCTAACCCTTCTCACATTGAGAAGTGGTCCGTGCCCAGCAGTGCGACAGTTTAATACAGGGCTGGTATTATATATTAGTAAGCTATATTATCACCGAGAAACATAGAGAATATTTTATTTTTTATAAAGTACCTATATTAACATAACCAAACTAACTTATACGCGAGCGAAGCCGCGGGCAAAATCTAGCTTATAACATTAATTAGGATACGATGTTTAAACACATATAGGTACCTAATGTATAATCATAAATGAGAATTACTCGAGCACATTAAACTCGACTACTCAAATCGACTAACGGTATATCTTGTCCCATCTCTAGCGCTTTGGCGCCATTGTTGAAAATTAATTAATTTGTCTATTACAACAATAGATTAAATAGCTTTTGATGTTCCTTATCGTCCTCAATTATGTTTAAACGCGTTTGTGTTAAAAACGGGCATTAAATTAATTAATTAATGGTTAATTATGTATAATATATTGAGATTTTATTGCAAGGATGGCGTAGTGGTTTAGGCGGTCGCCTCGCCACTGACCGCCGAGCGCAGTGTTCGATCCCCACACGGGACAAAAATTTGTGTGATATATAAAGTTGTTCCGAGATTGGATGTTCATTGTGTCCGTTGTTTGAATGTTTGTAAAGTACTCAGGAATTACATCACAGGAATTAACTACTACACGAGCGGGAGCTGCCATTAAAAAAAGAAATGTACAAATGTTGGAATTGATCACTTCATGATATGGCTGACCATTTTATGGAATGGTTGCATTTCATGAAATGGGCAACTTTAACTGGCAATATGGTTTAAACGTCAACGTTTGATGATATGACAATCCATATTTATCGTAATATCGAAGGTTTATATCATAAATTAGAATGTGAGTTTGTTTGTTACGCTTTCACGCCTTAACTACTCGACCGAACATCATGTAATTTCGCATACATGTTGTACAAAAAAAGAACATAAGATACCTTTTATCCAGAAAAAGTAGGTACCTACTATTAGGTAATAATCTAAACTAACCTTTTCGCAAGTGCAGCCGCGGGCAAAATCTAGTTCTAAATAAGAAATGAACTTATATTTCAAGCAGTTGTGTCGTAACGACATCTGACAATCACAAAACGATATCAGTGCTTGTAACGGTGGATAATGTAACTATTTTACGATATGATCACTAATATTTGACCATATTATGAAATAGTCGTATGTTTAGCTGTTCATATCGTCAAACGCTTATTATTAGTTGATCTGGCTAGACCATTAGTTCCCAAAGTGGTCCAGGTGGACCCCCAGGGGTCCACGGAAGATTGGACGAGGGTTTACAATGGCGTGACAAAAAAATGGAGGTGCACAATTCGTAAGCGGAGGTCCACGAATTTATTTGCTTTCGATAGTGAAGAGCTAAAATGTTGGCTTGACTTCACCGACTGTTCGACAAGCTCAGCGACTGTTACTTCTAAAAACTTGCATACTCCATATTCAGTACCAGTGGTTTTTCGATTTTTCGGTAGTCGCTGCAGGGGTCCACCGGAACCAGCAAAATTTTGAAAGTGATCTATAAGAAAATAGTCTGAGAACCTCTGGGCTAGACCATATTATAACGATGTGGGCAGCGGGTATTTGACCATTTCACGAAATGGTCGGCCACATCAGGAAGTGATCAATTCTAAAAATGGCCAAGACATGTGCATTTTAACAGGTGTTACAAAAAATTACTTGAGATGTCCCCTCCAATCGTAGAACCAAATAACGCAATGAATCAATTTTCTTCTGGAAAATTCTAAGCATGGAGTCCGAAACTGCAATATACGGGGAATTGTTTTAATTTTTAATGCGTTATCGTTGTTGCATTATGTCGGCCTCGATGGCGTAGTGGTTAGTGTAACCGACTGCCACGCCTGAGGTCGCGAGTTCGATTCCCGCACAAGTCAAACATTTGTGTGCATGAACATGGATGTTTGTCTTGGTTTCGGTGTTTCTATGTATAATATGTACGTATTTACAAAAAACAAAAGTATATATGTATGTTTATCCATTGTCTAGTACCCATAGTACAAGCTCTGCTTAGTTTGGGCTAGATGGTGTTGTGTGTATGTGATAGAATATTATTATTATTATATTATATTATTACCTAAATCATACCTAGCGAAAAGTTGGTATTCTGCTCCTCGGTCTACTCTTTTGAGAATATATGGACATATGACTAAGTATGTCTATATAGGTAGAGTAAATTATCCCTAGGTACGGTAAAAGAAAACGTTGTAAGAAACTTGCATGTCTGAAAGTTCTACTTACATAATGTTTCCAAGCATATGTGAAGTCTGCCTGTTGTGGACTATTACCCTGTATGTGGGACAGTTTATAAACAGGGCTAAACATTAGAATCTATGTCAAATTATTAAAAGCTCACAACAAAAAACATTCATCGTTTCACTTTTTAAAGTAATTTTTTATTAAAAAGAAAATTTGATTGCCCTCTCGTTAGGAGGAAGAGATGGATCCGTTAACGTAAAGATTTCCAGTGTCTTTGTTGTTACTGAGAATTTTCTAACAGATAATGCCTACCTACAGCTATTTGTCCAATCTGGGAGTCGAACCCAACGCCCAGTGACCAACTAAAAACATAATAGCAAACTTGTTCTACGTCTTCATAGTAAGTCGACTAGCTTATTGCTCATATTTAAACACATTACAGAAAATATCCTCAAACATTGGCACATTCCTAAATACAATAATATTTAAACCTAATAAAAACAATACCGCTTAACGTAAAAAAATT
This sequence comes from Catocala sponsa, assembly GCA_963564715.1. NCBI lineage: Eukaryota > Metazoa > Arthropoda > Insecta > Lepidoptera > Erebidae > Catocala > Catocala sponsa. The sequence goes on along the minus strand of OY751354.1, from coordinate 3,278,900 downwards.
AACCGCCATATTCGACCCATAAACAATTTTTTTATTATAAACACACACAAAATACAGCTTTGAACGCAATCATTTGGAAAATACACCACAAAATCTGTTCATAAGTATCTAATAAAACTCAGAATATCGTAAAAAAGGCTCCGCGCTACGAAATACCCAAGCGTGCGCGAGTAAAAAAAAGTTATCTAACCGACCAATAGGAGAGCTTTCCGCGATTTTATTCGATACAAATCGACCAATAGAAGCTCAGTTTAAGACGTCGTTCGCTGTTATCGCCGTCTCTTTTCCACTTTAACGTTTTCTATAACTCCGTTTCGCGGAATGGATGTTTTTGTCTCAAGACGTTTGGAGTCCTGGGGGTATGTATTTTAATCTATGGAATCCTTTTTTACGTAAATGTAAGAATGAAAACGATTTTATGTCAAAGGATTGTTTTAATTATGCGTTGGATTGTTTTTCTTTTGATGTAGTAACTCTAAAATATTAAAAGTATTCTTTTTAGAGGGCTAGTCCCGTCAAAATCAGATGCGTCTTAGTACGTTTAAATATCGTCACCTTTCTGAACGTTAAGTTGTCATCAGTCAGAAACACAATGACAACATAATATCTGAATTATAAATATAGTATTATCACGCTCGCTCATATTGAAAATTGAACACTATCGTTCTCTGTCATGATGACTGTCTGGGTGGCGTAGTGGTTTCAGTGGTCACCTCGGCACTGCCATTTCGGCGAGGGTTGTGAGTTCGATCTCTACACGGGACAAACATTTGTCAAGTGTGATACACAAATTGCTCCGAATCGATTTTCGTGTCCGTTGTTTAAATGTTTGCAAAGTCGAGTGACACAGAAATTTTCCTAGTACCTACGTTATCTTTTTAATAAAATTATTAAAATATCGGTGGAATGCAATGTTATAGGTACATTTGTGCCTTCCCCTTTGAGGATATTCAATGAGCATATTAGAATATAAAGAGCATGTTATAGTATTAGAATAGCGATGGCCTAAAAAGGAGATCAGAAGATTGACAATTCGCTGCTTGGTCCAATTATTTTATATTATGTCTTTCTTTTTTGATTAGACTGATATAGTAATAGATGGACGCACTTACCACCTCACAATATTAAATCGCAAATAGTTCTAAGTTGCTTTTTAAGTTATTTTTACTGATATCCAAATTTTAAACCTCATTTCCCCAAAGTAAAAAAAAAAAATAACATAGAATCTTGTAATAGTGAGCTAGTGAAATATCAACTCAAGTTTGGTACCTACCTCTGATAATTGGAGATTATGTGCGTATTAAAAAGTTAATAATGGCACGCTTTAGCGGTCAAGGAAAACATCCTGCAGAAACCTGCATGTCTGAGAGTTCTCCATAATGTTGTCAAAGATATGTGGAGTTTGACCAACACAGATTTGGCTAGCGCAGTATAATGGCCTAGTTAGGCTTCTCAGTGGGCAAGAGTCAAGAGCTGTGCCCAGTAGTGGGACTTTTTATAAAGAGGATTGATACTATCAATAAGCAGATGTGTCAGACAGACAGGCAGACTAAGTCGAACTATAAAAGATTTTGCTATTTTGGTATTTATCAAGGATCTGAGATTGCACGAAAAAGTGTCCATAAATAAGAGTGAACTCACATTCGACAAAGAAAGATAGTGTACAATTTTGTTTTTTTTTTATTGACCCGGCTAAGTGATTGTAACGGACCTGATGGAAAGCCCAATTACAGTCCAGAGACAGTGACGACGAGGAGAAGATAGATGTCTTCTAGCCGTCGTCAGAGTCAAGCCGGTCTGACCAGATGCTTCTTCACACTACGTTTGAAGGATTCAATGTCGTAGAAGGGAGGGAACACATGTACCGGAAGACCATTCCAAAGTTGTATGGTACGGCATAAGAAGGAATTGCTGAACCTTTTGGTGCGAAACGGGATTGTGACGTCCATCCGTGGTTACGAAGACCGTGTGGTTCTCAAAAGGTAGGGGGAAGGTGGGATGAGGTCAAATAACTCTTCGGAGCATTCGCCATGATAGAGGTATAATACTATGTTTATAATTCAGATGTCATGTAGACATTGTGTGTCAGATGACAACTTAACGTAAAGAAAGGTGACCATAGTTAAACGTATAAGAGCACATTTGAGATTTAAGTCAACCTTTAACAAATTGAAACGGTTGTAGTTCTCAATCGGGTTTTAGCAAACCTTTATCTTATCTTATGTGGGGGCCAGTCAGTGCAGACCGGCGACACTTCGACCCAGTGGGATCTTTTGTGTCGACACTCTCCCAATAACGACTGCCATAGATGTTCATGGCAGCCGGGACCAACGGCTTAACGTGCTCTCCGAGGCACGGAGCAGGCGATAATTGTCAATCAATACGCACATAATTTCGAAAAGTCATATAACTTCCGAAAGTCAGAGGTGCGCGACGTGGGTTCGAACCCGAGACCCTCTGCATTGCAGTCTGTTGGTCTCCCCACTGAGCTATCGCTGCTCTAGCAAACCTTTAACTATGGCCTTATATTCCTACCTTGGCAGGCCTTAGCCCAGCAGTGGGACACAGCAACGGTAACAGGCTAACAGCTCAAATTAAATCCCAATTTTAATCATAAAACAACATACATATATCTATACAAAGAACGACAGAAGCGCCCCAAACGTTAAATGGAATCTGAGGGGTGAGTTAATCGCTAGCGTTTATCGAATTAGGGGTGAAGCCTTCTTGTTATACAGATTACGATTGTTTAGAAGGGATGGTAAGTGATTAGACGTGTTTACGTAAAAGGATGGGTTACCTGTATCGTCAGAAAATAGCTTGTAAAAGCCTTGGCATTCTAACTGATATTATAAATACTATACTACTCATCTTCTAGAGAAAAGTACTGTTAGGTACCAAGGTAGAGAAAAATTTGTCTAATCTTCTCCCTAGCCTTTATTATTCCCAAGTCACTTGGGGTCGGCTTTCTAGTCTAACCAGATTTGACTGGATATCAGTTTTTACACGGAACGGCTGCCACCTGACCTCCGCAACCCGAAGGCTAACGATACCCTAAGGCTAGACCAGTGTCAGTATATTAGAGGGCACTGACTTCCCAATAACGACTGCCATAGATGTTCATGGCAGCCGGGACCGACGGCTTAACGTGCTCTCCGAGGCACGGAGCAGGCGATAATTGTCAATCAATACGCACATAATTTCGAAAAGTCATATAACTTCCGAAAGTCAGAGGTGCGCGACGTGGGTTCGAACCCGAGACCCTCTGCATTGCCGTCTGTTGGTCTCCCCACTGAGCTATCGCTAGAATTAGTCTAGTGCCGTATATAATTAAAATCTACATCGTAAATGTATCCCACGAGAACAGTACTCTTTCCTTGATTAAAGGTACCATATGTCCTTTTCTATACCCCAGACAAGCTGTATCTACCTATGCAAAATTTCATGATGATTGGTCAAGTAGTAAAGGTGTGGAAGCGTAACAAACAGACTCACATTCGCATTTATAAAATTAGTTACCTTATCAGCCCTGTATATAATATGTCCCACTGCTGGGCACGGACCTCTTCTCAATGTGAGAAGGGTTAGGCCATAGACCACCACGCTGGCCCAGCGCGGGTTAGTAGACTTCACATATCTTTGAGAACATTAGGATGAACTCTCAGAAATGCTGGTTTCGTTACGTTGCGACTCTAGGTTAATAGATCATAAGTGAACAAGTCGCTGGTCCAATATTATAAGGTTCTAAGCTACATTTAAAAAAAAATTGTTATGAATATTGCATGGTTCTATATGTCATCCCTTTTTGTTTAGACTGATATAGTAATAGATGGAAGCATTACCACCTCACAATATTAAATCGCAAATAGTTCTAAGTTACTTTTTAAGTTATTTTTACTGATATGCAATTTTTAAACCTCATTTCCTCAAAGCTAAAAAAATAGTATAAACACATAATCTGCCTTCACTGCTAAAACGAGCGATAATTAATTATTTAATACGCGCATAACTTCAAAAAATCAGAGATGCGCGCCTTGGGATCGAACTCGAGACCTCTGTGTAGCAGTCCAACGATCTCCCACTAGGCTATCGCTGAATCCTAACTAATAATATAAATGGGAATGTGAGTTTGTTTGTTACGCTTTTACGCCTTAACTACTCGACCGATCATCATGACCACCATACACGTTGTCAGGGGAACAGAAAAGGACATAAGATACGTTTCATCTACAAAAAAGTACTGTTCCGAGAGATATAGTCTTCTATATAAAACAACATCTTCGCATGTTGACAAATCAAGAGCAGATATCTCTAGGCTTAACCTACTAAGTCGCAGCGGTACACCGGCGGCTAGACACAATGTACTTTAAATGATGTCTGGTATTCTAAGACGTGACAGATTAATAAATAGAGATGACAAAATAAACAATACATACCAGGCATGTTGCGGATGCAGATTTTTTGACATCCGCGGACGTGGATGCGGATACGGTTATTTAAAACTTCACATCCGCAAATGCGGATGCAGATGCGGATGTCCAAATCGATGCGGAAACTCCGCAATTACGGATGCGGATGCAAATATTCCCAACATCCCTAATACATACATAGAGTTTGATTTCTATGTTTTTATAGTTACAAGAATAGAAAAGGGTATGTTAAGCTGCTTTGGACATGTAGAAAGAATGGACGAGGAAAGACTAACTAAGAAAGTTTATAAGGCTAGTGTGAATGGAACAGTCGCAAGAGGAAAACCTAGGCGAACGTTTCTCGATCAGATCGGAGGCGTTCTGGACAAAGGCCAGGTTAAGAGCTCCTTGAACCGACGGGCGTGTATGAGGAATGTGATGAAAGTGAATGAAGCCAGAGAAGTGTGTCAGGATCGTAGCAAATGGAAATCCGTAGTCTCTGCCTACCCCTCTGGGAAACAGGTGTGAATCTATGTATGTATGTATGTATGTCTCTAACTAACAGTAAACAGTTTTTACTAAATGCTAATAAGAAAAATGGATAATACATGCAATCGTAAACCATAGAACCTCGATGGCGTTGTGGTTAGTGTAACCGACTGCCACGCCTGAGGTCGCGGGTTCGATTCCCGAACAAGTCAAACATTTGTGTGCATGAACATGGATGTTTGTCTTGGTCTGGCTGTTTCTATGTATAATATGTATGCATTTACAAAAAAAAGTATTATACTTATGTTTATCCATTGTCTAGTACCCATAGTACAAGCTCTGCTTAGTTTGGGCTAGATGGTGTTGTGTTTAAGTGATTAGTATTATATTTTATATTATTATTATAGTTTAAGCGAACGAATCCGCAAGCAATTGCTAGTTATAAACAAAATAAACGAAAACAACTTCACAATAAATAAAATATCAGCAACATATTTCTAGTTATCAATTTGAAACAACAAAAACCGGCTACGAGGGGAGAAACCGATTACCTCCGCAATTTTCCGGTAAATACCGGTTTGTTGGAGCCGGAAACTCTATAAAATGTTTTTTATTGTCTATGGTTACCGTTGTTATTATATGCTTGTTGTCATTTGATGGAGGCTTTATTTATTTTTAAACTGTAATTTTTTTTAATAAGATGAATTTAGCTTTCAATTTATTTATAATTAGCTGTCCCCCGCGGTTTTGTCCACGTTTATGCCTGATCCACTTTCGTGGCTCGTAGCGTGATGGTGAAAGAATCACAAAAATCGGTTCAGTAACTTCAGAGTTTATCAATTATATACAAACAAAAGAAAACCTTTTTCTTTAATTAGCTTTTGTTCATATTACATGGCTTTATGTCTACACGTAGGTAGATCACGTAGAGGACTATATCACGCACATTTCACAACCTAACGATAGGTCTCCAAAAGCCTATGTGCTTGATAATCATAATTATCATAAGCTACATGAAGTCTAGCATACCTACAGCCTTGGCCAAAAGTATTAGGCACCCCCAATGTAGTTATCACACACCTGTGCTATTTGAACAATTAAACAATATTCTATAGAACTGCGATATCGGTGTCATAAAACACTATTTAAGACAATAGGCGGCATTTTTTAAGCAGTCGTAAGACATCTGGTGCGTCAATAATAAAATTTTATTTTTTCCAAAATTTATTTTTAATGTTTCGTCAGTTACCATTTGGAAGTCTTAGTGTAAAGACAGTGCATTTGTGGTTTTGTGAATTAATTGAGAAGAAATTCATTTGAAAATGCCAAAACGAAACGAAATTAGTATTGAAAATCGTGTAAAAATTCAACTTTTACATGAGCAAGGCAAGACTCAAAAAGAAATCGCGAAGTTGGTGAAATGTTCGCGATGCGCCGTTCAATCTGCTATCAAACGTTTTGTTGAGACTGGCTCTCATGCAAATAAACCAAGAACAGGCAGAAAACGCGTGACTACTAGCCGTCAGGACAGAAAACTTATCCGAGAGTCTGTGAAAGATAGAAAAAAAACTTCTTCGGAGCTTGCTGTGGCTTTAACTGAAGAGACTGGACATCCCATAAGCGCACGAACTGCAAGACGAAGGCTAGTAGAAGCCGGCTTAAAAGGTTGCAAAGCTAGGAAGAAGCTGTGGCTATCCGCAGACAATAAAAGAAAACGACTTGATTGGGCTCTGAGACACCAACATTTCACAGAAGAGGATTGGTCTAATGTGCTGTGGTCTGACGAATCAAACTTTGAGGTAAGTTTTTTTAGTGAAGTCTATACCACAATTACAAAGATCATTGTTGTGTTTGTCTTCAAACTCAAATGTTATAAAAGTTTGTAATGTGTGCTTTTTTTTGGAATCTACAGGTGTTTGGAACACCAGGTGTGACGTTTGTGAGGCGACGCAAAGGCGAAGAATATCACCCAGATTGCGTAGTACCAACCATAAAACACGGCGGAGGCAGTGTAATGATTTGGGGTTGCATGGCTACGGATGGAGTCGGCAAAATGTTTGTTTGCGAAGGTCGCATGAACAGTGAAAAATACATTAATGTACTGGAAACTGCTCTCGTACCTTCGCTTTCGTGTATTTTTGGTGACACTAACTTAAATGGTGTGAAATTCCAACAAGACAATGCTCCGTGTCACAAGTCAGCTACTACGATGCGCTGGTTTACTGAAAATTGTATTGATCTGTTAGATTGGCCTGCCCAGTCCCCGGATCTAAATCCTATTGAACATTTGTGGAGTATTTTGAAGAGAAAAATAAAAGAGCACTCGATAACATCAAAAACTGCTTTAAAAAACGCGTTAGTGCAAGAATGGGATGCAATTTCTCCAGAGGAATGTGCGAAACTTGTACGTAGTATGCCCCACAGAGTTGCTGCTGTCATAAAATCAAAGGGTGGCCCAACAAAATATTGATGTTTTTACAATATTCTAATGGAAATAAAGTACTTTAATCATTATAATTAGTTTTATTTCTCTCTAAGCCTGAAATATGCAGTAATTTATAGGGTGCCTAATACTTTTGGCCAAGGCTGTACTGCGATAGAAGATTGCCAGACAGAAAAACCTAAAACAATTTTCCGACTTGGCCAAACGTAAACCCTCATAATAATGGATAGTAAATAAACTTATAATTATCTTAACCTGTCAATTATTGGAATTTGACAGACATAATTAAAAACCTAATGTGTCTAGGCGCCGGTGTGCCGCAGCGACTCAATAGGATAATAGACCAGCAAGAAAGTCATAAGTTGTCTTAATAAATCAGTGATAACTTTATACTAGTCTGTTTTATCTAATTAGCTATCTCATTAAACGCTTATGAGAAGTCCAAGTACGAGTAGCCAGACTTAAAAAACATTATGGAGAAGTCCAGATATGTTGGTTTCTTTACGATGTTTTCCTTCACCGTTAAAGCGAGCGATAATTAACAATTTAATACGCATATAAGCTAGGGAATGTAAGTTGAAACTCGAGATCTTACGGCGTTCCCACGGTTGCCTTAATAAACTACTTCTAAGCTGTCAGTTGAATTACCTAAATAAAAAAATAATTGACAGGTACTTTGTTGGTATTTAAAAAAATACGAGATTTATTATTCCTAAGCATTGCTAGTAAAAGTAAAATCGTAATATCACGTACCTAATTCCTTTTTCATAATATAATTGAAACACAAGCAAAAAAAACTTAATTTACGTAACCTGAAAAAAAAATCGGCGCCTAATTTTTAGGTTATAAAATCACACGTCGAACAGCGAAAAGGCAACGGCAACACCCATACAGCCAACCAAAAAGTCTCAATGGTAAAATTCAAATATCGTTTGGTAATTGTTTTAAACGTTTCCTAGGGGCGCCGGGAGGGGGCGGGCCCGGCGGCTGCGTCTGACAGCCCCCTGAACCCTCAGGGGTAGCTATTTTTTTGTAACACCCTGTGTTAACTCCCCTTGGGGAGTCGTTGGCGGGAAAATTGTATACTTGCGACTCTCTTGACGGGTTAGCTGTGATGCCTGTTGCGATAGATTTATAATGTTCATGTTGGGAATAAAGACTTCTTTATTGTTCTATAACTGTTTGTGCAGAAATATTTTGTAGTGGCAACGATTTTATTAATGTATAGCGTGGAACAGGTGCGTATGTATTTAAGGATAATAATTCACCAATAAAGATAATGTTAACAATTTATAAGAAGAGTATTGTATTATTGTGGTCAAGTTAAATCAAATATTATTACTTCGTAAGCTTATTTTTTTTTTAATTACGGACTGTATGTACAGTTTGAGTTTAAAAGCTCAGATTTAAAAGTTTTCTTTATGTAAAATCTGTTATGGGTCTTATAAAGTGATCTCGCATCGTAAAATTGTGCATTTACATACAGATTAGTACGTAAAACACACAAACTTACAATGCATACGTATATATACGATATTTTAAATAAAAGAAATGCCTTTGTGTAGACCATACATTTTGAACTATGTACAAATATAGGCATGTATGACGTGTACCGACAAGATTTCACAACCAGTAGGGGGCGCCACTGTACCTCCTTAACTCAGGCTGCTCAGTAGCCTATCTAGGAGAACAGTACCCCACCCACCATTATTGTAGTTAATGTATACTGTCATCGTGTATAGCAATAAGACTGTGTGTACAACTACAATATAATTTCATTTTTAATGGAGATAATACACACACTTCATCAGCTCCAGCTTTAGAGATGGCTCTATTGCCGTTTACTCGTCAAGTTTGGGTCCTCATACCTCTGCCGAACGACCAAGGCATGGAATTCTCTGCCAAGGCACGTGTTTCCTTCTTCCTTCGATCCTGGGTCCTTCAAGCGGGGCGTGAAAAAGCACCTTCTCATTCCGCCAAAGTAGAGACCTCAACATCGCCTCGGCTGCTATGAGGGCGGTGTTGAGGCCACTGCTCTTAGACCACACGACTGCTTACCATCAGGTGGAGTGTGGTCATTTTGACGAGCAAAATAAAAAAATAAAAAGAAAAAGAAAGTTCCATACTCCGTGAGAGGAAATCCTCAGTAGCTAACTAAGAATTGCTTGTCAAAAAAGCACAGCAACATTTTTTAAACCCGGGACCCGAACCCGAGGTCTCATGCACAGCAGTTGCATACTACTGCAGCGTCACCGAGGCACAGACAATTTTAAATAAAATTTTATTAAGGAAGCAGCTCTTGCTCTTGTAATAAATCCGGTTTCGCGGGGGACTTTCAAACATTCAAACTAAGACACAAATAACATCATTAAAAAAAAGAAAAAAATTATATTCCCAGGAAAGCATTGTATTCCCAGGTTTGATTGCTAAGGACTTTTTCTTTAGCCGTAAACATGAGCGCAAACTAATGCTCCAATACGAGCAAGGCAATCAGAAACTGTAATTGAATATTTCTTTTGAAAACGAATTTAGTTGCAACTTTTTGACCTAGTTGCGGACATTTTTGTTTATGTTAGTGCAATCCTAACTAATTTTATAAAGGCGAATATGAGTTTGTTTGTTACGCTTTCACGACATAGCCACTCGACCGATTATCATGAAATTTTGCATACACGTAATCAGGGTTACAGAAAAGGGCATAGATATAATATACTTTTCATTCAGAATAAAAGTCAAACATTTGTGTGCATGAACATGGATGTTTGTCTTGGTCTGGGTGTTTCTATGTATAATAATAATAATAATAATAATATTCTATCACATACACACAACACCATCTAGCCCAAACTAAGCAGAGCTTGTACTATGGGTACTAGACAATGGATAAACATACCTACATATATACTTTTTTTTTGTAAATACATACATATTATACATAGAAACACCCAGACCAAGGCAAACATCCATGTCCATGCACACAAATGTTTGACTTGTGCGGGAATCGAACCCGCGACCTCAGGCGTGGCAGTCGGTTACACTAACCACTACGCCATCGAGGTCGTCATAATATGAATATATTTACAAAAAAAAACGTATATAAGTATATATGTTTATCCATTGTCTAGTACCCATAGTACAAGCTCTGCTTAGTTTGGGCTAGATGGTGTTGTGTGTATGTGATAGAATATTATTATATTATTATTAATCTACATTAAAATGAGCAAAGCCGAGAATGTAGTATTCCTGTTAAAGATTCCCACTAGACACCGTAAAAAATTAATCATAATTGTACTCTCAGCGTAGGTACTTAGATTGCAAACTTTCGAAAAGTGTCCACACTAAAACAGTGAGCTCACACATTTACCTGGTAGAGAACGATAGTGTTCAATTTTCAATATGAGTGAGCGGGATAATACTATATTTATACTTCAGATGTTATGTTGTCATTGTGTGTCTGACTGATGACAACTTAACGTTCAGAAAGGTGACCAATTGACCATATTTAAATGTAGTAAGGCGCATCTATGAATATTCCTGTAATATATTTCCAACTCATCTATGAATATTCCTGTAATAGATCTTCAACTCATCTATGAATATTCTCGTAATAGATTTCCAACGCATCTACGAATATTCCTGTAAAATATTTCCAATGCATCTATGAATACCTATTCATGTAAAAGATTTCTCCTCACCTGACTATCCTTGAGGCCTAGTTTCTCAGCCAGTTTTTTCCTGTCTGGTTTGCTGATATACTTCTGGACTTGGAACCGCTTCTCCAAGCCTTTCCGCTGGAGGTCTGAGAAGACGGCACGTCGCATCATACCCCGACGGGGCTTTCCTGTTGACAAAAACGATTTTATACACAGCTTTCTTGGTAACGAAGCAGTTGTGAATCCTGTGTATGGGGTATCCCTTCTCACACTGAGAAGAGGCCCGTGCCCAGCAGTGGGACAGTTTTATACAGGGCTGATATCTTTTATTGTATATTCTGAGGTGTCCGGTTTGATTTTTGGTTGAGATAAAGTGGTATTGAGTGTTTTTGTAAAGAAATGCCCAGTAGGTAGCATAGGACGGAGTTTGTGTACGATAGACGACATATATACAATACATATTAAAGTTCATAAAAAACAAAACACAGAAGGTATTTCGTAGCACTTATTTCTTAAGACTGCGCCGAGCGTAAGACAGATAATGACAGAGCTCGTGCGGCGCATATTCAAATCGACGCGCATAGTAAAATTGTATGGAGGATTTGAAATGCTTTTTTGATAAATATGTATCTTTATTGTCAACCAATAACTTAAATATTTGGGGCGGACAAATTGTAATATAACTATTTATGTTTCGTTTAAGCTTTTTACTGATATAATCTAAAAATCACGTAAGTAACACGAGTTTACGTTTTTGCATTTCTCGTGCAAATTTACGTAATTTTGTAGGCGAAAATATTAATTATTTTAATTTTTTTACACTGTGTAATTGTAAACACATTCATTGTTATGGTAAATGTATATTTATTTTATATTTGTATTAAACAAAAAGTGTTGATTTTATTCACTTAACTGTAACCGCCTGTTTTGGCACATTTCGCTCGGCGCAGTCTTAATGACAAGCAGACATTGTAAGTCACTAAGGAGCCAAGTCCTTAATTTTAACATAACGTTGATACATTTAGGAAATTTTCTTAATAAAGTTAAATTGGTCAACTCGCCACTACATCAGTATTGTCGGCTCGAATTCTACACGGAACGAACATTTTTAAATTTTTTATTTTGACCCAGCTAAGTGATTGTATTGATCTGTAAAATGGGAGAGGCCTATATCCAGCAGTCGACTGCGGTGGGCTGATTGATTGATTGATTGAAGTGATTGTAACGGACCTGATGGAAAGCCCAATTACAGTCCAGAGACAGTGACGACGAGGAGGATAGATGTCTTCTAGCCGTCGTCAGAGTCAAGCCGGTCTGACCAGATGCTTCTTCACACTACGTTTGAAGGACCCAATGCAATACATTTGAGTGATCCACAATATTAAATAGTGTTGCCAATAGTTTTTAAATGTTTTTAATCAGTTCTTTGATTAAACATAATCTATACATATAATAAAATCGTAGGAAAGTCAAAACTGTACATTGAATATTTTTTTTAAAGAATACTTGGTGCGTGATCTACAATCGATATCGAAGCCAAAAATATAGTTTTTATAATTTTTGTCTGTTTGTCTGTATGTATGTCCGAGCTAAACTCAAAAAGTACTGCATAGATTTACTTCAAATTTTGCATGAATATTACTAACATGTCGGGTCAACATATTATAGGCCACATATTATCACGCTATCATCTACGGGGGAGGAGCTGTGAATCTTTATTTTTCTTACGCATTCTGTGACAGCGTGTAATCTAACGACGCATATTTAAATGTTGTTTTTGAGTAAGCCATGCTATTATCTAGCTTTACACTATAAAAACTACGCCATTTAAGTAACTTGGGCAGAGAAATATAGTTGGGTTCCGCGGCGACAAACACTTTTTAGTTAAAATCTACGCGGACGAAGTCGCAGGTAACAGCTAGTATATTATAAAAAATATAAAATAAACATAATATATAATATATCCTGTCGAAGGAGAATTTACAAACGTAAATGCCCCTTCGACAGGATATATTATTCGTAGCGCGGCAGTTTTGTTTTCAATACAAAATAAAGCACGTTAGAATGTTCTCGTAAAAAAGACTTGCTATGTATACAGACCTCTGGAACTGTGCGCCCATGGGAATCCGCCGGGAAGTGGAAATACTTGTGTGTGTGCCTGCGCTGGCCGTACTGAAATAACACAGACATATTAGCTGATTTATATATATCCTTCACAAGGGAAGACAGAGGTGCATTCATTTATATTGGTTATAAAAGACCAGTGGTTTGTATCACATTGAAATCTTAATTTAATCTAACGGATTCGACAGTCGTTGTTTTCCTTGAACCCGATATCAGCGCTTTCTACTGGGTTCAAATGTGAATCTAAACTACCTAGGAACACACTCAAACACACAGAAAAATAAAATCTTCTTTTAAAATCTGTTATAATAATTAAGTACCTAAATAAAATTATATAGGAACATACTGTATAAATTTTTTTTTAAATATTACTACAATATGGCTTTGGGTGAATCCTTTAAAGCTATTTGTATGTCAGTAAATAAATAAATTATCAAAATCTGACCAGCCACTTTAATAGATACACGTACAAAATAATTAAATAGATATGTATATATCGAAGAATATAAAAAGAAGAGCTACCCAAACTAGAAGATAAGAAAGAAAGAAATTAGTTTATTTTGGTTCACATCGACAAACAACATTCATAAAAATACAAAGTAAATATCAACTAGACTTAGTGTAGCTAGCCTGCAACTAAAAATTTCGTCACAGATGAACTCAGTAAGTGCCCTAGTGCTTAGTTTTGAAAGATTCGTTTTGCACAATCAATTGCATAGTTACATGCATTCATGACATCACACATCACCGTAAGGATAGGCAGTGATATATTACTTCTCCCCTAGCCTTTATTATTCCCAAGTCACTTGGGATCGGCTTTTTTGGTCTAACCGGATTTGACTGGATATCAGTTTTTACACGGAGCGGCTGACATCTGACCTCCGCAACCCGAAGGCTAACGATACCCTAAGGCTAGACCAGTGTTAGGATATCAGAGGGCACTGACTTCCCAATAACGACTGCCATAGATGTTCATGGCAGCCGCCACCGACGGCTTAACGTACTCTCCGAGGCACGGAGCAGGCGATAATTGTCAGTCAATACGCATATAATTTCGAAGTCATATAACTTCCGAAAGTCAGAGGTGCGCGACATGGGTTCGAACCCAAGACCTTGTGCATTGCAGTCTGTTGGTCTCCCCACTGAGCTATCGCCAGTAATGTATTAATATGCTTGTATTTCGCCAACTATGATTTTCAATACCACGTAATGGATGAATCTATCGCCATTTACCGAGTTCAGTTCCAGAAAACGTGCTACTAACAACTAAATTCTTACACAAAATCTAAAAACAACCTTAAAAATGTAAATGAAATTACAAATAAGACTAATATTTATGATCACAACATTTATGATCCCAAAAAACTTATTTTAACAGAATGACCCAACTTTTAATAGACCAGAAGTTTTTTTTTCTAATCCGCAAATGGCAAACAGAATTGAGTGTAATGAGCCTATAACAAAAAAGTAAACCATTGATAGTTATGGTACAATGCATCTGTAGTTATTGGTTAACAAAAGAATTATAGGAAACATTATTGGCTATGGGTTATGCCGTTTTTTATTTATATTAAATAGGGATTGCTCTTTTTACAGGTGTTGATAAGATTTCTATTGAATTAAATCATAACTTAATATTATCAATGCGAATGTGAGTTTGTTTGTTACTATTTCATCCCTTAACTAGTCGACCAATCATTATAAAATTTCGTATACACGTTGTCAGGGAAACAGAAAAGGATATGGGTACCTTTCATCCAGAAAAGGCTACAGTTACTAACCTAACCTAACGTACAATTACGCGAGTGTAGCCGCGGGCAAAATCTATTTCTAAATAATAATTTCATCTTTTTACACGTGTTTATAAGTTTTTATATTGTATAGCAATAATATATTTAATGTGTTTTCTATCTATACTAATACTATAAAGCTGAAGAGCTTGTTTGTTTGTTTGTTTGAAAGCGCTAATCTTTGGAACTATGGGTTCGATTTGAAAAATTCTTTTAGTGTTGGATAGCCTGTTTATCGAAGAAGGCTATAGGCTATATAATATCACGCTACGACCCACGAAGGCGGCGCAGTAACGATAAAGGCAGGTGAAACCGCGAGAACATCTATTTATTATAAAACATACAGTCAAATTGAGAACCTCCTCCTTTTTTTGAAGTCGGTTAAAAACGAAGGGAAACGTGAGGAAAACTGCATGTCTGCGAGTTCTACATAATGTTCTCGAAGATATGTGAAGTCTGCCAACCGGCACTGGGTCAGCGTAGTGGGCTATGGTCTAACGCTTCTCACACGGAGAAGAGACCCGTGCCCAGCAGTGGGCCAGTTTATATACAAGACTGATATTATTATTTTATTCTACTGTAACAGCGTATAAGGCTGCTGAAAAGCAACCGAAACGTCGGGAAACGTGTAAAATTAAATCTAAATAGTTTTATAATTTAAAAATCTTAAATATAAGTAAACAGTAACTAGTAAAAGTGTTTAACAATATTAGTTTAAAGTTTCAAAATTATGTAATAATAGTGTTTTATAAAAAATAAACAAACTTTATACGGATTTTCCGTATAAAGTTTGTTTAATTTCAATGATATGGTAAATGCTAATGTGAGTTTGTTTGTTTGTTTGTCATGCTTTCATGCCTTAACTTGTTGACTGATCATCATGAATTTTCGCATACACATTGTCAGGAGTAGGTACATAAAAGGACATAGGACCTTTCACCCAGAAAAAAGTTCTGTTACTCAGATAGAAAATTGTCAAAATTTTGATTAACGCGAGCGAGACCGCGGGCAAAACCTATTCAAAATAAAGTCCAAACAAAACCAAAAAAAGATCATCATGTGTGGGAATCCCACAGACATTTTTTATTAAACCACAGACAATTTAACGTCCTCTTAATCCAGAGATTCGCTTTATTTTTTTTATAGACAATAAAACCTTTTTAACAGACCTCCAATGTTGATTCTGCTATTGTGTCAGTTGTAACAAAATGCCGGCTCAGTTTTCGACACGCCCAATTTAGTAACAATTGTAACAACAAATCCATTGTTATATAAATCTGTTACGTAAACATAATGTTGTATAGGGTGGTAATAGTTAAAAAATGAATATAACATTGCTGTTTTTATTTTATTCAATATTATTTTTTTCTTTTTGTTTCCTATTTATCGAATCGTATATGATTACTGCTTCGCTCCTGTGGCCTCGTATCGTCACGTTATATACCTAACCTAAAACTATTTCAAGAGTTGGGCTATCAAATTCAGAAGGCATTTTTAAATCCAACTTGTAGTTCCAGAGATTAGCGCGTTCAAACAAAAACAAACAAACTCATTAACTTTATTATTTTGATATTTATAATAATAATTCTTCTATAAGCGTGTATGTCACTTAACTCCTAAACAGCTGAGCCGATTTTAAGGAAACATTTACTGTGTATTTCTGTGAATCCCTGGATGCTTCACAACTGGACCCGGTAAATTGCGTAGCGACCGGCTTCTAGAATTTTTCTATCTTTCTTTCAAGCCATTGTCCGTCGAGACCACTAGTTATATTATAAGTATAAATAAAAGCAACCTCTCTGCCTACTCCACTTACCAGCTAAGTAAGGATGATGGCAGTGTGCTAGAAGATGTTGAAGGTGCTGATGCTGCACTGGTATTGGTCTGCTCGCTATCGGCTTGGCGATCGGCCATGGGTTACCGATCATGGGTTGACGGTATTCTGTAACCAAGGGTTATGGGTTAGTTAAAATAGAACGACGGCCCCGGTGGCGCATCAGTTGTGGATGTGACTGCTACGCATGAGGTATCAGGTTCGATTTTAGGGTCCAGTGAGTGTTATTGAAGTTATTCTGACAAAAATTTTACCACCTACTTTTTCAAGTTATGAATGTATTTCTTTTTTTTTTATACTACTAAGGTGGCAAACAAGCATACGGCCCACCTGATGGTAAGTGGTCACCGTAGCCTATGGACGCCTGCGACACCAGAGGCATCACTTGCGCGTTGCCGACCCTTTAGGAAAGGAAGTGGGAAGGAGAAGGAGCGGGAAGGGGGAAAGGGGGTGCTTGAGCCTCCAGCACTCTCACTCACCGAACGAAACACAACAGTAGGAATAGGTACTGCTATTTCACGTCGATATTCTATGAGAGGGTAGTCCTTCCCCGGTCGAGTCGGCACATTCATGCTGAAATCAGCGAGGCTCTGCTACATGCTAAATATATTATCAAGCGATAATTAATATCGCTCGATTTAACTATGAAGTAAAACATCTTGAGAAAACCTACATGTCTGAGAGTTCCACATAATGTTCTCGAAGATATGTTAGGTCTACCAACCCGCAGCGGGCTAGCGTGGTAGACTATGGACTAACCCTTCTGACAACGAGTAGAGGCCCTTGCCCAGCATTGGGCAGATTATATAGAGGGCTGATATCATTATTATACAAAAAAGAAAAGAATAGAAACATGGTTGTGGTAGATATAGATTACTTCGTTTTATTCTGATCTAGTGACCATTATTTAGCGAGATAACTGAGGAAAAGCTTATAAGCTGGCTACATTCGTCGATATGCTATAATCTTTTATATTAAGTTGACTAGTTATTACCCACGACTTCGTCCGAGTGGCTTTTTTAAAACCCGGGACCTCACTTTTCTAATATAAACATACGCGAAGTTACTCTTTATAACATCAGCTATCTGCCAGTGAAAGTCCCATGAAAATCGGTCTAACCGTTTCAAAGATTAGCCAGTACAAACAGACAGACAGACAAAAATATTAAGTTCTTTTAATATAAGTACCTACATATTGTAAATACTTTCATAAAAATCTGTTATTTTGACATTACAAACAGACACTTCAATTTTATTCATTTGTATAGATACTAAATATTTTAACTATCCATCGTATTAAGCCTTTGATAAGTTATTTTTATAAGACCGTAAGCGTTTACTTAGCTATTAAATTATTAATTATTAGTATACTTATGTTATAAATTGAGTATTAATATGTTTTTCAGTTAGGTTTAAAGCTGAACAGTGGTTTGATTAATGGTATTACAAAGGCACACGATATATTAAGGCTGCGGGTGTCTTTGACACGCGGGGGTAAGAAAACTAGGGTGGAGAATGGTGTGAGGGATGGGAGCTAGCGGTGGATCAATTATTTAATGTGCGTTTAGTGTATTGATGCGATATCGTTGGTTTTCTGTGGTAGATTGTGCTGCTGTAGGGTCTTAGCTTCGATGCCCGGGTCAAGCGGTGGTAATACTACTAGAATTAAACAATAATTATATACCAGATAATATTGGGTTTTCTGTTTGGAGGTACTCAATGAAGTATATCCTAACTTAATATCCTTTGGTACGCGAATGTAAGTTTGTTTATTATTTGATTGTTACGCTGTCTTGCCGTAACTATACGACCGTCAGGGGTTCAGAAAAGAACATAGGATACATTTCATCCAGAAAAACATAATGATCCCGAGGGATAGCTAGTAAAGAATATTTGTGAAAGTATCAGAATCAAAAAAGGGAAGACGGTTTGAGCATATATAGAGCAAATATGGATATCAATGCATTGATCAAGAAAGTAGATAAGTAGAGAAATGTAAATTTCTCTGACTGAATTATTTAATACTAGCGGTCGCCTAGTGCTCGAAATTCGACTAAAGTTTGTCTGTAAGATATTGCTGATATAATTAAATGTCATTAACATATTGATATATGTAACCATAGTTACGCGCTTCGACTGCGTGTGTCAAATGCATGGTTGCGTGCGTGTAGTGTTTTTTCATTAATTTAATGTATTTCTAATGCATATTTTATATAAATATTAGGATTCGCCCCCCTTCTCCATATAAACTTTAAATGTGCCAAATTTCATACTCCTCCGTCCGTGCATTTTTCGTAAAAAGGGGTACAAAGGTTTTGCTTCACGTATTTATATATAGATTTTATTTTTCATTCATTCGTTTTCTTTCGACTACACGTTTAGCGTAGTGGTTTAAATAGTCGAGACACCAATGCCACTACACCAAATATATATATATTTTTTATACTACTATGGTGTCAAACAAGCATACGGCCCACCTGATGATAAGTGGTCACCATAGCCTATAGACGCCTGCAACACCAGAGGCATCACCTGCGCGTTGCCGACCCTTTAGGAAAAGAAGTGGGAAGGAGAAGGAGCGGGAAGGGAGAAAGGGGGTGCTTGGGCCTCCGGCACTCTCACTCACCGAACGAAACACAACAGTATGAATACTGGTATTTCACGTCGATATTCTGTGAGAGGGTAGTCCTTCCCCGGTCGAGCCGGCACATTCGTGCTGAAATCAGCGAGACTCTACTTTTATTTTCTTTTTTTTATTGGTTCGCAAAACTGGATACAGTCTAACGATAGTACAATAGTATTTATCATAGCTTAATACACTTACATTAAGATGTATCCTACTAGATGCAAACACTGCATGCTAATATTTATATGACATATTTTGTATGCTTAGCTAAATTATTGATAAAATTGTGAGTTCCATTCCCACACGAGACAAATATTGTGTGATCCTCAAATAAAGATTCCCACACATTGTATATAGTGTAAATAGGCTTCTGACTACACAGGTGGCGTCGTGATTTCAGTGGTCGCAACGCCACCTCGACTACCGATCCCCACACTAGACACGGGTGTTCTTTGAGTCCGTTGTTTGAATGTTTGTAAAGTACGCCAAAACACAGGAATTATTCCAAGCGTGAGAATTGACTCAGTGAGCGTAATTTACAATATTCGAAGTAATATTCAAAATGGCGTAAGTAATAAAGTATTCAGCACGCTCATCTCTCGTGTGTCGGGCTGCGTCGTTCATCTATTGTATTGTAATGCCATCGTTATCCTATTAGCACGAGTTTGATTATTTTATATCGAGCTGCGACTGATAGCTACCTACGTATCTCAGCTTTGAATGTGGACTAGTAGTTCGCCCCGACTTCGCCCGGATTAAAGATAATGTTAATTTCAATTTCAATGCTTCATTGTTCTCCATATGTATTACATGTTACAAAAAGGACTATAAAATAACAAATATGGATCCTGTCGGGCACGACAACATAGATAGAAGAGAAGAAAAGGGAAAGCCACTGGTAGATACAATTTTATAATATTGCAACAATAATTAAACGTTAATAAGTAATCAAAATTCTGAACTACCTAAATCCTATCAGAATACTTATGTCCAGCTGGAATAATGTGCTTTTGATATAGTGTAAGTATTAGTCATAGGTGCAGTTTTTATAGGTTCTATGTTATGTAGGTGCCGTGGTTCCGCAAATCGTCCACATATACTGTTGAGAAAGAGAAAACCGTTGGATTGCCACGCAGAGACATGCCCCTCTGCGATTCCGATATTACATGCAAAGTAAAGAAGAAGTGGTGAAGAGAAATATCGCAAGGAATCCTGCATGTCTGTGATTTCTCCATAATGTTCTTTAATGTGAGAATTGAGCAGGAATAGCTCAGTGGGGAGACCAACAGACTGCAATGCAGAGGGTCTCGGGTTCGAACCCACGTCACGCACCTCTGACTTTCGGAAGTTATATGACTTTTCGAAATGATGTGCGTATTGATTGACAATTATCGCCTGATCCGTGCCTCGGAGAGCACGTTAAGCCGTTGGTCCCGGCTACCATGAACATATATGGTAGTCGTTATTGGGAGAGTGTCGACACAAAAGATCCCACTGGGTCGAAGTGTCGCCGGTCTGCACTGACTGGCCCCCACATAAGATAATATAAGATAATGTGAGAATTCTATCTACTTGTCCGCACTAGGCCAGCGTGGTGGACTATGGCCTTGCTGTTCTCACAGTGAGGATACATAAATGTATGTATGTTAATAATCGCATAATATATTAATAACATACATATTAACCTTTCAAGATCAAAAACTCAAACGATTAAGGTGAAGAAAATGCACCCCGGCCAAGCTGAGGGGGCGTAGGCGTTGACTCGGAAAACTTTACCAAAACCAACCCCTAACGCTTAGCGATTTTAAGTAGCTGGGGTGTGATTTTAATTATTTTATTATAATACTCAAGGGATCAGCTCTGATAGGTTATTTGGTTAAATACCGCGTTGATCTTGCGGCATAAGGTTTTAAGTTCGGCTGTAAAATATTGTCTTACATTTACGTGAAAATCTAGCCCAAACTAAGCAGAGCTTGTACTATGGGTACTAGACAATGGATAAACATACATAGTTATATACTTTTTTTTGTAAATACATACATATTATACATAGAAACTCCCAGACCAAGACAAAAATCTATGTTCATGCACACAAATGTTTGACTTGTGCGGGAATCGAACTCGCGACCTCAGGCGTGGCAGTTGGTTACACTAACCACTACGCCATCGAAGCCAACATTCATCATTCATTCGTGATTCATACAAATTTTTGTTTAGTATGAGGATCGAATCCACTTCCGTTTGAAGATTGAACCCACGACGGTGCAGTGGCAATGACATCTTAAACCACTACGCCATAATCGCAGTCCAGTAAGTATTATTAAAATTAAGTGCAAAACCAAACCACCCATAAAAATAGCAGCTAATAAATAACTATCGTTATAATAACGTAATTCGACCGAGATTAAATAGCTCTTTGTGTTCGGATCAAAACTATCTTTTTTTTATCTTTTATTATGTTTGAGGATTAAGTTTGTTTGCTTTGCATTATGGTTTTATTGGGTCTATTGTCGATGGTCCTTTTTTGTTTTCTCAAGTGTGGCTGCTGTGCTTTTTGCTAAAGTTCATGCTATTTATTTGGAAATGCTTTTAAAGAATACGTTATTGGATTTCATATTTGCGTCTTTTATTATGAATGCGTTTTACGATTGAAGTGCAAACTTAGTTTCTTTAGAGAATTTATGAATGCAATTCGGTTCGATCTACTTTTTAATTTAATTTGTTTATATAACGACAACTTCGTCACTAGAAATAATTCGAGTTAGACTTAAAGCAGTGACAGAAAACATTGGTTACAAGATGTTTTTATTGTAAAATAGCACATAGTGCTAGTGGAACCACACTGCTTGGCTGTGTAATGCATACATGTATAAATAGTAGGTATTTAAGTTAATATGTGTAATAAATAAAATGTCAAACACGTATTATTCAAAATAAACAAAAATTTAGTATATTGGCTCAATTGCCGAAAGAGTCAGATAAAATTTCTTGGATCGTGTATTATGGTATACTTACTAAGAAATCCATGTTATTTTGATACTTTGACTGTTGTGTTAAAGCATTTAATCTTGGCACAATTATTATATTTGAGATCTGACAAATTTGGTCTTTGTTAACCCATTCAATGCGGCAACAAACTGATCGGCGTCAGCCGCACTTGATGAAATAAATAAAAACAAAATATCTAAAAACTATTCATATCAGGCATTTCATTAGTAAATTCCAAACACATTTGTTGTTTTATTAATATAATATCTTTAAATTTGGGTAAAATATGTATAAAACAACTATACGTGACGCCGATCGGCGTCCGCCGCATTGAATGGGTTAAAGATCCACAACGCTCTCAAACCACTCCGCTACAGTACTTTAAGTCAGTTACATGTAATTACGTGTATATCAATGTCTACTAGCACACAGCTGTCACTAGTAAACCATTAATGAAGCCCAGCAACACTGCCGGCTCGGGCAAATACAGTATCATCTAATTAGTAGTTGAAGATGCGCTTACAGCACTACTAAAGCGCAGACAAACTCCTAGTAAGGGCTTCTAGTCTTGTACAATTTTGTACTACTTACACTCGTTTAAACAAAATACCGAATTTTAGCAAAGATGTTTTTAGGTGTTTCTACTATACCATATTTTTTAAAGAACTTATTCTATTTGCTACTTAGCTTCTCCCCTAATTTGCTTAGACCGACGGGTTATTAATGCTCTGATAATAATAATAATAAAGAGTATTCAGGGCAGACGCCGTTTTATCATCCATAGTTACCAATATACCAGTCCATCAAACACCCATACCCATAGCCCATATATTAGAATCCATACGTAGCAATAGTCCTACTCCATCCCACCTTTGATTAAAACTCTCGAAGGGCCTCTTCACGTTGGACCCATGTCTCCGTGTAAGCCTCCCAAAGGGCCGAGTATTTTCCTAACGTATTAGGAATATACCCGTGAAAGAGAAACAAATAATAATAATAGTTTATTGTCCCATAAAGAACAAGCAATACATGGATTGAGGCCCTAGACCCACACTAGGATTCCCTGTGTTGTGGGAATATAAAGATAAATATAATAATCCGCTGTAAATTTTGCTGTTTGGGTAATCCCAAACAGGAAAAATCTTTAACATTCCTGTAACACAGTTTACAACTAGCACGGGAGTGGAAAGGGTTAGCTCTGATGGCTGTTGCAGTTAAATCTAGATACTTAGTGATAAAATATAAGTGGGTTTATGTATCGCTTGATTTGATTTTAGACAATAAACAGTGCCGGATTAAGCAAGCGCGGGGACCGTAGCAAATTCTTTCGGGTAAGAGTGCTTGTATACGTCAGACTTTTTATAGAGCTGATTATTCGGCCGACTGATATTCTACACATTTATACGAGCGACTTTTTGTAGAACTTGTGCGTTTACCGTATGAAATTCGGTGTTTTATTTACGCCAAGGAAATAGTCGGTTACCGATTGTCTGACGTGGATTGTCTTAGTAGGAAAAGTTGTAACGTTTTACGTTTTTGTGACATCAAGTAAATTCAATGTAGGTACTACATCTTAAGTAATAAGTTTCACTCAAAAAATTACGCTCAGGCAGAGATGAGTGGGCTTAAATATGCGGGGCCCCCTTTCGCGCGGGGCCCGTAGCCATTGAGCAATTGCTACTCTTGCTACGTGGTTAATCCGGCACTGACAATAAAGATATTATTATTATTAAAATAAAGCTTAAGAGTTAGTCTAAACGCGCTATTTAAGGAAACTACCAGTTGGATTTGAAGAGTTCTTGCATTTGATAGTTATAGCAATTCTTCAAGAAGGTTATATGCTATATAACATCACGGTATGACCAACGGGACCGGAGCAGCAATCTTAAACGTGGATGAAGGATAGCTATAATAAAATACCGAAAACATTACGAGAACTTCTTATAGGTAAATTTGTTTAGATATAGGCTAAAAAAATGACTTGTGAAAGAGCAGTAATTTAATTAGGAAATTTAACTTATAAAGATGATTATTATTATTTTTTATTTTTGCTATTTCTTATTTATAATTTTAATGTCTACTCAATAATTTTATATAATAACTATAATTATGTAATAATAGTATAATTTTATACAATTGTAATGATTATTTAATGTATAATTAATTAATGAGCAATAACAAATGCCTGTTAATTATGGTAATATTTAACTAATCATATTGTGTCACATTTGCATGCCGCCAGACAGGTGAAACACAATTTACATAATTATGTCTATTTTATTACAACATCGTTAACCATGTTTCTTGCTGATAAATAAAGTTGAATTCATAAGTCCAGCTTTATATAACATTATGAACTGCAATCAAATATTGAGTATTGAATAATGATACCGGGCAATACAATCATTGATCATTTTCCTTTAAGACTTTCTCAGTATGAGAATATATAATTATAACATTTAGTACGAAAATACTTTAACTAAAGTAAAATTTCGAAAAATAATCAAGTGTCCACAAAAGCAACTGTTAAAAACGTTACAATAGCAACAATAATTAACTGCTATGCACAAAACGATTGACTCGCGCCCAAAATAACGGCTATTTGGCGCCAATTTTTGCGCGCCTAAAGTGTGAAAATAATTGATTTCGGTGAGGGGGACGCTTATTGGAGCCGACGCGGGTGAAATTGTCGCTTTTAATTTCAATGTAATTATGTCCTCGGATGGAGGCGTCTACTTTATTATTTGGTGAAAGCAAAAAAAATAATTGGAGGTTATAAAATATGATATTTATTAATAGGATACAGGCTTGTTGGTTCCGCGGCATAAGACTGCCGTTATGTTTGATTTATTGGGTTTTCTTGTCAGGAAATTCTAAGTAGATGCAGTATTATACATTTACAGACTACGTAAAGCTTAAATACTACAGCCGCAATTCGATAGCTATCTTTCGAAATGTGGGCGTAGTGCAGTTGCTTTCTTTCAGGAATTTAAATGCGTGAGTCAAAGAGATAAAATAGATACTAGGCAGGTAGTAGAATAAAAAGTTGATTTACAACTAAAACCATACTCATGGCAAATGCTGCTTGACGTCTAGACCTGCCAAGAAATAGTGCAACCCAATAAACTTATTATGTAGATATTCCTGCATATGAGAGGATTTTCGGAGCTTTTTGACGAGGCACCTGTTTAATCAGGCGGAGGTCCAGTAATATGTAATCCTTGCGCCGGTATTGCCCTCTTTATTTCATAAGTCCAGCATCGGGTATGAGTACCTATCTAATGCCTTCGTGCACTAAGCGACGTAGATAATAGTAACCTTAGCGGTTACTGTTATGCTGCTATCAGGCAAGCCTTAAAGCCTTCTTGCAACTTTGGTTATATAAAACAAACACAAGTGCACTTTTTCAAGTCTCGACGTATAGGCAGAATTTATTGCCATCTCCCAGGCACAGTGCCACATTTTATACTGTCAGAAATTTAAAAAAATATTTTGCTTTACCCAAGAATTGAATCTAAAATCACATGGCAAGACAACTCTTTAAATAAAGCCAATCACTGACGTTCGATTTAATAATTACCTACATAAATAGAAAAAGGTTCACCTTGTCAAACTGTGTCATCGTTTCACCAACTAAAAAACATGACCGCACTGAAAATACCGTCAGTAAGCATTCAAGGCTATGTCTTTAATTTCAATCAATCAATTAATTTGTTTATGGCGAACATGGGTACGATAATATAAATGTGTTACAATTGTGAATAAGTATCGCCATCTTCCACCTGTAGGTATGTAATATACATCCTTGCTTTGCATTCGGCATTCTCAACATAATACCTATCCTAAGTATAATTAATAGCACTTACGACTGTCATTAGACAGATATACTTTTTCTTTACTATCAGACTAACGTAAGTTGCCAAACAGCCTATAAACATGCATTTACTATCCGACACCGAACTCCTTGTCGTCTTTATTTGCCCGTAATTGCTTCAGTATCCAATATCGCACAAGGAACTCTTCCAAACGACATCAATAATAAAATGATATAAAAACCAAGTTATCCAACGTTATGTTAAGAAAAGGACATATTAATTTTGCTGGTAACCCCCGATATGTGTTTCTCTCTTTCTTGCGAACGGTGATTTATATTGCGCTGTCTCTATCCCCCTCCCGCGCTTAAGTGTCCGACCAGATGTTGCCAGGATTTTATTGAAAAACTCCGTGATGCCATATTGCCGAGTTTCCCGTTAGTGAATTAAGATGTAGCAGCGATGGAGCGTTATTTAGCCGTTATTAACGTGTTACTCTCGTTTTTATAGTTATTTTTTTCGCACAAGTTAATTAATTTCGTTATTTTTGTGGGGTAACGATGTAATTGGTTTATTTTACTGTAAAAGATACGGTTTTGTAAAGATTGTTTCTTTTGGAAGTATCCGTTTACGTTTTGAAACTTAATATAGTGTTAAACTAGTAAATAATATATTAGTCAGAATACTAGCTTTTTCTATAAACTTATTAGTAGTGAGGCTAATAGTTCATCATACCAGCCAAGCGCAAATTGGACACAGATGTTCAGGTTCATTTTGGAGAACTCTTAGACATGGAATATTTCTCACAATGTTTACCTTCACCGTTAATTAACTATTGAAATACGTCACGTCGGGCATAATTTAAAAACGTCAATCAGTTTGCTTAATAGCCTAGCTTACCTCAGAAATTAATAGACATATTTCCTTTAAAACCTTGATACGGTAAATGTCAAGACGTGATGATTGAAAAATCAGCCTTTACTCAATTACCTATATAAAACGCATAATTACATATCTGTATAAATTAACGGTCATCACATCGACGGTCAAACAATAGGTTTTAATTGTGTGGTATTCTAACATCTGTCATATTAAATGCTTATCGTTGATAAGGGCATCACTTGAGAACGTTTGCAGAATTTGCGCAATTTTTTTAATGCCCATTTTAGCCCGATAAGAATTTTGAAAAAAATACAATAGAAAAGTTACAAGACAAATTTGAAAATCGGTGCCAATCACAAGCGCCATGAAATTTGGACACCACAAAGTCTGGCAGATCTAGTCAGAGCGAATTTTGAAATACGCACGTCCACGGACACGTCAAAACCTCTTTGCCAGAACCTAGCAACTAAGCTAATTATGATTTTAGTAAACTCATCAACTAATAGACTACGACATTTATAAGTGTTACTTTGAGACCTAAATGAATAAATGATTTTCAACTCTGACTATTATTATAATCAATCTACTACTACTTAAACCACTAATAATTACAATACTTATCATAATAATATAATGGTGTTAATAATACCTATTCATACGTGTAAAATTTCCCAAATACAATACAAGTAGTCGAAAAACTCAACATAATGTTCCCAATATCAAGATATGAAACGAAACGACGCGAGCAATATCGAAAATCCAACCAAACACACATAAACAGTAGAAATAAGAATGGCAAACGCAAAAATCTGAATCTCCAGTTATAAAATTATGCATATCGAACCCAAAGCCATATTAACATGTCATTCGGCGCCATATTGCGATTATATTCGAATTCCGAACGTTCACTCACTGCGTTCCTCCAGCCAATATTCTTTTACATCTGCTACACACAAAATCCAACCTTATTTCTTTAACAATAAGACTTATATATACTCAATGATTTATTGGAGTATATATTAGTCGATATTCCGAATCGGATTTTTTTTATGATCGTCGTAAAATTGGGCTTCGATAACGATTTTAGTAAGTTCGATTCGAATTTCGAACGATTGCGATAAATGGCTTTCCTTAGTAGCAGGTGGGTTGAATTATTATTTTGTTGCCATAGCACGTGATTGTCGGTGCCTTGTTTGAAATTAAAAAGTTTATGCTTTGAGGTTGTGAAGTTTGTATATGAATGTCAAATATGACGATTTTGTTTTAAACTGCAGGCGGGGCTATAGTAAATGTTATTCCGTACATAAGCTCTCGGTTTGTTTCTCGGACCAGTATCATTTTGACATGTTATTTTCAGTAGCAACACGGAGTTTGGAACTGTGCCCGGCTGCCTGTAATAGTTACGCTGTCTACACCATAGGGCCTAAAACCATATTTGGAAAAATGTGGGTATAATACACCTCGTCTACCTACCTACAACGTAGGAAACAGGCAATACTCGTCCCTATATGTAGGTTGTAATACATAGCTGTGAAAATCAACGTAATACAACTCTAGGTACCTATAAGTAAACTAAATATTTACATATATGTATACAACATGTTTTCAAGTAACCATGCCCCTTAACCTACAACGTAAGGAAAACGCAAAACTATAACCGCTAACGCACTTACTAAACGTAGCGCACCTGTTTAACGGTCACGTTCCAATTTTGAAACACTCTCGGAGCGACCGCAACGCGTTCTGAATACAAACGAGCCAATGGGGAGGCGTTAACTCGTTCGGCTTTTCGCGGAAATTGTCGATTGCGGTCCCGAGGTTAA
The DNA here is from genome assembly GCA_963564715.1 of Catocala sponsa. NCBI lineage: Eukaryota > Metazoa > Arthropoda > Insecta > Lepidoptera > Erebidae > Catocala > Catocala sponsa. The sequence goes on along the minus strand of OY751354.1, from coordinate 3,250,027 downwards.
GTTGCGGCGAATTTTATTTAAATAACGAACGTACCTTCATTTTCTTGTATTTACATACGACGTAATGATTTTACGTTACAGGGAGGGTAGGCAAAGTTGTATAGTTATATTTAGACAGTTTGATGTACTAACACGTCTTCACCTATTGCTACATGCATTCAGGCCTATATAACTCCGAGGTGTATGAACCTACATTTAGTCACCTTTGTTTTAAGACTCACTTAAAAGTAGCGAGCCAATTATTGCTTCTACTGGCTATAATTGCAAATTTTGCATTTCTACGGTGAATTTCTTAATAGAATAACGGTATAACACTTTGTCCGAAACGAAATTCGAGCCCCGTACTAGGATAGGCCGCTAAATTTTAGTAAGGGACCATAATAATAATATTATAATATAAAAATAATATTCTATCATATACACACAACACCATCTAGCCCAAACTAAGCAGAGCTTGTACTATGGGTACTAGACGATGGATAAACATACATATATACTTTTTTCTGTAAATACATACATATTATACATAGAAACACCCAGACCAAGACATGGATACACAAATGTTTGACATGTGCGGGAATCGAACCCGCGACCTCAGGCGTGGCAGTCGGTTACACTAACCACTACGATCGATATTATCTTTATAACCATTTATATTTTAATGTTAGTCAGTAATACAATCTTAACTTATAAATGCGAATGTGAGTTTGTTTGTTACGCTTTCACGCCTAAAACGAGGGGATCACTTTGCTAGAGGCAAAATCTAGTAATTTATTCTGCTATCGATAAAGTTTAAGTCCATTGAACTGCCAGTGTTCAGTTTGATAGATCCAATGAAACGCACCTCTTTGAAGCGCGTCACACACGGCGAAGATACTTTAATATTTTATGTTAAGATAAAATATCGCTCACTTTAGAGTTTGTGTGAATTATCACAAACGGCTAAGATACTATAATAAACTGTATAGTGAGCGATATTTTATCTTTATCTTAACATTAAATATTAAAGTATCTTCGCCGTGTGTGACGCGCTTTAAAGTTATTTATTTATTTATTTTATTTATTTATTGTCGGAAAGCTTACAGACAAATAATACATATATAGTATAAGATTGTTCAGAATACATGCTGACAACAAGCTTCCACAGATTATGTGCGTATTAATCTGTCAAATGCTGGCATGCCAGCGATCATTGAAACACAATCGTATCTGGCCGCCGGCGCCGGCGCAGCGGTACGCTGCAGCTTATGATATTAAATAGCTAATTATGGAGTCATATTATCTATAATCGATTATTTAAGAAATCTGAAAAAATAAACGTGTTTTTCAAAATGTTGGATTGATACATATTTTTTATTATTTTTTATTAGTGGAGCTCATAGCTACATACAAGTAGTTATATAAATACAATCAATAAACGCCAATAACAAGCTTCCACAATTTATTCACAGCTTGATTATACGCCAGCTTAAGCACATTTAGTATAAAAGAAAAGAAAGAGAAAAATTTTACTTAACAAATGGATTTACAAGATAAGAGCCAGCACTAGCATCCAATATTTTTAAATTTATAAATTCGCAACAAAAAACTTGGTTAAAAAGGATCTAGCAGAATATTTACTAGTAGTAAAGAGATTAAAACGACTGTCAACACAGGTCTAACCTAGTTCAGGCAAGTAGCTAATAATAATAATAATAATAAACGAGGTTACACAAAACACGTCATCTACTTGACACACCACACGCTACATTTACTTGGTTTCGGCCCGTACATGTAGTCAAAACCAGCCCTGAGCTGAGAAAAAATAAAAGTACACAAAATAATAATAATATTCTACCACATTCACACAACACCACCAAGCCCAAACTAAGCAGAGCTTGTACTATGGGTACTAGACAATGGATAAACATACATATACTACTTTTTTTTTGTAAATACATACATATTATACATAGAAACACCCAGACCAAGACAAACATCCATGTTCATGTACGCAAATGTTTGACTTGTGCGGGAATCGAACCCGCGACCTCAGGCGTGGCAGTCGGTTACACTAACCACTACGCCATCGAGAATTTAAAGATGTTTAATTATCCTTTCTTGACATAATAGATTACTATAATTATTATTTTGGTTATAAACTAGTTTATTAAGACATTGAATTATTGTTAGATATTAAGATTTAATTTGAAGTTGATTTAAGTCCACTATTGTATTCTTTTTTTAGCCGAATAAATTTTATTATTATTATTATTAATCCAACTTTATATACAGACAGACAGTCTTATACATATTTGTAGGAAGACTAACTTAAAATCTGGTATATGTTTCATCTTGATATGCTGCCTTAAAGTCGAGTACCTACCTATTATGTGTGTTGCTAAGCCTCTTACTATATGCAAAGAAAAGAAAGAAAAAGATATACTAGAGACCCGCCCCGACTTCGCACGGGTAGAACAAAACCTTAACAGATTATACACCGATACCTTTTCTCATGAATCACTCTGTCTATAGGTGAAAAGTTCAGTAGTTTTTAAGTTTATCGCAAACAGACAGGCCGACACGGCGGATGAGAACTTGTTTTTATAATCTATACAAATAAATAAAATTGAAGTGTCTGTTTTTAATGTCAAAATAACAGATTTTTATCTAATGCATATGAAAGTATATAAGATAGGTATACGAAAACATTTATTTTTAAAATTTTTGTCTGTCTGTCTGTTTATTCCGGCTAATCTCCGAAACGGCTGAAGTGATTTTGACGGGACTTTCACTGGCAGATAGCTGATGTTATAAGGAGTAACATAGGCTACTTTGATTTAAAAAAAAAAAGATTTCCGCGGAGACAAACACTTTTTAGTTAAAATCTACGCGGACGAAGTCGCAGGTAACAGCTAGTATGTTATATTTTATAATATGTAGTAATACCTACTTCCAAATTCTATGCATACGAAGTAGCAGACAAAAGCTAGTTTAAAATAAACCGCGAACGAAATCAGTCAACAGTAGCTTTATTTCAAAACGAGCATTTGCGCGCGGCTCGGCTCACTTGACATCTACATCAATAAAAAGTAGCCTATGCGGCCTTTCCCAGGTTTCAAATTATCTCTGTACCAAGCTTTATCCAAATCGGTGAAGTGGTTAAGCCGTGAAAAAGTAACAGACAGACATAGTTACTTTTGAATTTATAATCCTTACTTCCTTACTTAATATTATAAATTCTAAAGTAACTCTGTCTGTCTGTCTGTTACCTTTTCACGGCTAAACCACTCAACCGATTTAGATGAAATGTTGCACAAATATAGTTTAAAACTTGGGGAAGGACATAGGCTACTTTTTATTGATGTAGGTACCACGCGGCCGGAGCCGCGAGCAAAAGCTAGTGTTATATAATAATAGGAACTAGATTTTGTCCGCAGCTTCGCTTGCGTAAATGTAGATTAGGTTAGATTAGTATAACAGTAATTTTTCTGGATAAAAGGTAAGCGCCGGCATTCCTTTTCTGTATCCCTGACAACGTGTATGTTAAACATGATGATCGGTCGAGTAGTTAAGGCGTGAAATCGTAACAAACAAACAGTCACTTTTGCATTAATATTAGTTAGAGTTAATAAAAGAAACTGTCGTAAGGATTACGACAGTTTCTTTTAAGAAGGTAAAACTTTCCAAAAGTTGATTCATCACCAAATTAATTGGCTACTTTGAACTCTACCACCAAAATTGTGGCTTTTGTAATAATCAATTGATAACCGTACATTGCACGTGTAAATATTTCTTGAAACAATTAAGCGTGTTTGGTGTTGCCCGCATTAATGTCACAATCTGTGTTGCGGTTTCCGTGCGTGCGTGCGTCAGACATATTATGTGCACTATTTTAGAAGCCTACCTATTTGTATACGGAAAGGTGAACATCTGTTTAATACGCTTAAGGAATAAGCAGAATAGGTAGTATTATAGGCTATTTAGTTAATTATCCAAACTAGCGGTGTAGTGCTCGAAATTCGACCAAAGTTTGCTTGTAAGATATTGCCGACATATTATGTCATTATATATTGATATATGTAACCATAGTTACGCGCTTCAACTGCGTGTGTCAACTGCATGGTTGTGTGCGTGTAGTGGTTTTTCATTAATTTAATGTATTTCTAATGCATATTTTAAAAAAATATTAGCATTCGTCACTTTTTCTCTGTATAAACTATCAGTGTGCGAAATTTTATACTCCTCCGTCCGCCCAATTTTCGTAAAAAGGGATCCAAAGTTTTCGCTTCACGTATTAATATATAGATAATATAAAATTTTCGCGTGTCTACTGAGGGCGAGATGTGTTTGAACCTTAAAAACTTGTACCTAACTCCTTTTTTGTATATCTCAAGCGAATAAAGATTTCTATTCGTCTAAGATTTAACTTGTGTTATGAGTACCAGAGTTCTATGTCTCACACAAAATAAAATTAATAAAACAATAGTTTTCTTTTTTGTCATTGTTGGCAGACGAGCAAGTGGCCCACCTGATGGAAAGTGGTAACCGCTGCTCATGGACTTCAGCAATGTCAGGACACAGCAAAGCTGCTGCTTACCGTGAAAGAAGAATTATCTTTAAACCTCGTTTGAAGAAGGACATATCATAGCGCTCGGGAAACACCGAAGCTGGCAGTTCATTCCAGAGCTTGCACGTACGTGGGAGAAATGATCGGCGAAAGCGTACCGTCTTGGATTTAATCGCTTCTAGGTGATATGGATGAACCCTACTTCGTTGTCGAGTTGTACGGTGTTAGAAAGGGGCCGCTGGTACCAAATCAAACAGAGCACTCCCCGTGAAAGAGTCGGTAGATCACGCAGAGAGACCCAAAGTCTCTCCGTTGCTCCAACGACTCCAATCTATCCGTGAGATTGGGATCATCGACGATTCGAACTGCCCGTCTTTGTAGGGAGTCAAGTGAGACGAGCTGGTATTTAGGGGGCCCCTGCCTAGAGATGTGAGCAGTACTCCACGTGCGGCCGGACCTGTGCTTTGTAAAGCACAAGACGTTGACCTGGTGTGAAGTATCGCCTCGCTCTGTTCAGTACACCCACCTTTTTGCTCGCTAATTTAGCTTTGTCCTCTAAGTGACTCCCAAACTGGACTTTATTCGAGATTTCCATGCAGAGGATCCCAATACTTTCGGAGATACGGAGAGTAACTCCTTGGAACTGTGGCGCCATGATAAAAGGTTCCTTCTTGGCAGTAAACGCGCATACTTGTGTCTTCGAGGGGTTGAATCAAACTATGTTCTGTTCACCCTAATCGGAGGCCCGCCCAAGAGAGTCCTCGACTTCAGACACAAGTCGTGTTCGTCTCTTCTATATCATGTTCCGAAGGACATTCTGATAGCTGGTATAATGCGCATCACCCGTGCTGTCATCCGCATAGCAATGTATGTTCTCAATTGACAACAAATCATTGATATGCAGGATGAACAGTGTTGGGGAAAGCACTGCGCCTTGAGGAACACCAGCGATAATGGTTTTGGTTTCGAAACTACAGCCATCAACGACGACTGTAATGCTCCGACCATCCAGAAAGCTGGCAATCCATTTGCAGAGTCCCTCGGGGATTCTATAAGATGGTAGCTTCGATAGAAGGGACCTATGCCAGACCCTGTCAAATGCCTTAGCGATATCAAGGCTAACGGCCAGAGCCTCTCCCCCTCTCTCCAAAGCCTCCGCCCAGCGGTGTGTGAGGTACGCTAGAAGATCACCAGCTGAACGACCATGGCGAAAGACTTTTGTTGACTACCACTATAGGCACAAGTAAAAGGGTGATACTTTTTATTTTAAAGTAAAATACTAATGAATGTGTAGGTGTGCAGTATTATTATTAAGAAATATGTATTTAATTCGCGGAAAGAATAAGCATTGCAATTCAACGTGGCAATGCTGCCAGGCTTCTGGGCACGCTACCAGTTGACTGTGATGCGGAGCAATTCTATGACGCATATTAGAGAGTTTTAGTTTTAGTGTAATGTCATATATTATAGTCTATTGGCTTCCTTGATAAATGGGCTATCCAACACTAAGATATTTTGCAATTCAAACCAGTAATTCCTGAGATTAGCGCGTTCAACCAAACAAACAAACTCTTCAGATTTATGATATTAGTATAGATAAGTACTTATAAGTTATATAATATTTATAGAATAAAGTATATATTTTAGTTAATTAATTAGATGCAACGATAGTGACGACACGCAGAGGTTTCAAATTCGATCTTAAGAGGAAACACTAAAGGTGAGAGAATTGAAAAATAGGTATTTGTAAAATCTATTGCTGTCGCGCAGTGCCATATATAGTATAATGAGCGCGATAGAGACAACTGCAGCTTGAACCGAAAATACCTATTAAAAGTACACAAAATCAACGTTTCGTAGTCCCCTGATTCCTTATCTAAAAATTTACCGATTTAACTACTTTATTCATTACAAATTAAAGGAAAACTTTAGCCGTGTTCCTATGTTTTCCTTTTTTTATATAATCTAGTCAAATTTGTTTTCTGGACGTTTGAACACAGCGGAAAATCTGGTTAATTTTTGAGGATTTTGAAGGCTCATGTCTCTTTTAATAATTAATTTATGAAAAAAAGGAAAACATAGAGACATGCTAATAGAGACCATACATTTTTTGGAAAAGATTATTGCTCTAGTGGCATTATCCAGGTAAGAAACAGAGGACTACGTTTGTATGGAAAAACGGCCCTTGTGTTTCCTGTTAAGGCTTTTCAGAGTTATGTGCGTATTTATTAGTTAGTTATCACTCGCTTTAACGGTGACGGAAAACGTAGAAGACGACGTGAAGTAATGTATATAATATGTAGTGTCATTATTTTCTAGAATAATTATGCTGACTGCGCGGATGGCGTAGTGATTTAGGTAGTCGCGTCACTGCCGTTGTGCAGAGTGTTGGTGTTTGAATCCCGTACGGGATAAAAATTTGTGTGCTCCACAAATTGTTGTTCCGAGTCTGGGTGTTCTTTGTGTCCCTTGTTTGAATGTTTGTAAAGTCCCCCGGGACACAGGATTTATCCCTAGTGCTGGAGTTGTCTTACTAAAAGAAAAAAAAAAACAGCGATAGCCTAAGCGGAGACCGTTATAATGCCACGCCGAGATTTCGAATTCGAATTTAAAGCACACACCTGTCACGTGTCGAAGTAATTATGTCAGTATTAAATAGTAAGTTATCACTCGCTTTAACGGTGAAGGAAAACACCGTGAGGAGACCTGCATGTCTGAGAGTTCTACATAATGTTCTCGAAGATATGTGATGTCTGCCAACTGGACTATGGCCTAACTCTTCTCACACTGAGAAGAAGCCCGTGCCCAGCAGTGGGTTTAACAACAGACACAAAGAATAACCCGACAGGGCACAACTATTTATGGACACACTAATTTATGTTCCGTGAGGGGTTCAAATCCACAACACACGACGCAGTGAAAAAACAACTAAGTACCTCAATCTCTTTGGCATCAGACGATATTATAAAAAGTTCACTACTAAGAATCTTACTACTATTTCCTTAATTACCTCGTCGTACAAACTATATCAGCATAATATTGTAACCTTTACATCATAATACCTATACAAATAAATAAAATTGAAGTGTCTGTTTGTAATGTCAAAATAACAGCTTTTTATCTAATGCATATGAAAGTATATAAGAAAACATCTATTTTTAAAATTTTTGTCTGACTGTCTGTCTGTCTTTCTGTCTGTTTGTTCCGGCTAATCTCCGAAGCGGCTGAACCGATTTTGACGGGACTTTCACTGGCAGATAGCTGATGTTATAAGGAGTAACTTAGACTACTTTGATTTTAGAAAAATAATACGGTTCCGCGGTAACAAACACTTTTTAGTTAAAATCTACGCGGACGAAGTCGCAGGTAACAGCTAGTAATTAACATATAATAGGTAGGTATAGATTCACCATTGCTTCTGCAAATATAACAGGAAATGTGGTCTAGCGTGTATTTCATAATAACCTAGCTTTATAATATCATTAATTAAATAATAAAAAGTATATATAAAGCTCACTTATATAGACACGCAACGACGTGTAAAAATTTCAAGTTAATCCGACGACTACTTCATCTACACTCATTTTGTAAAGAAAACTTAGTGTATTTCTGTTTGTAATTAACTCAAACACAACTGCAGTAAATAGGCTTGAGTCTATATATATCATCGCTAAATAAGAATCCTAGATTGTACAGTGGGTATTATTTTAAAAAACGAGTGAATACACACCTGCTAAAACATAAATCGTAACCTTAAAGCATCACACGCATATCGCGGCTTCATATTCCATTTCATATTGTCTTGTTGTCCTTGCTTATTTACAAGCAAATATTGGTCAACGTAAACACGTACCTACATTTTTCGCGACGCGAACAATTTAATATCAACCGAGCACAGTTCCAGCCAGACAATATTTTAACAAAAATAACTTATTACCACTTCGCTTGACCGGGGATTGAAAACCGACACCTCGAACGCTAACATCGCTTCCACAGCTCCACTACCTTACAAAATCTACACTAATATTATAAAGAGAAAGGATTTCTATTTAGTTTGTTATAAATAAACTCGAAAACTAAAGAACCGATTTAAAAAAATATTTAACCATTAGTAAGTTACTTTATTCAGGCAGTCACAGGCTATAATTATAACATCACGCTTCGAGCTACAGAGGCGGCACAGTCATCATAAACATAGCTTGAAACACAAGTCTAACCCAGTTCAGACAACCAATTTATAATCTTGGAAAATATCTATAAAAGGCGATAAAAATATGTTAAGTCGAATAATTTATTAGATTAAAGCAAAAATTCAATTTCAGGTCAAATGCAATTATTTTACTATTTAAACAATTATTCTGTATCCAAGATTATTTATATTTACTACTATCTGACCCGACAGTTGCTATCCTGTCAATCTATACAAAAATACATTTCACGTTATTCATTATCAAAACGTCAATACAAATTATCCATTTAAAAATAATTTATTTATTATCCATTAACATTTTCGACATTTCCCGCAGATATTTCGCAAATTTTCTTTCATACAAAACTTGTCCTGACAATAAAAATACAACAAAAAAATTAAAAGCCAAATCGGTTAGCCGTTCTTAAGTGATGCTCCGTCATACATGTAGCAATTGATTTTTATTTATATGGATTAAATAAAGTATTATTATTATAAACGTGCGTTAAACCGCAGAAAACGCAAATTATAAAATAAAGAACTCACCACCAATACTGTTGTTTTTGACTCCATTATCTTCACCGAGTATAGCACTGACACTAAATTTCAACATTGGTTTCTTCGGCTCAGTATATTCTTCACAACTCCTCACCAGATCGTCTGTATACGCCTTCGCTTCTTGTTTATCTGCTTCATCGCCAGAACCTTCCTGATAATTAAGATTAAACCGCTTCTCCAATTCTTCCAACCGTCGAATACCAGATTTCTTACAAGAAAATGGAGGACAATCGAAGGAACCGCAACTTTGACAACGTCTTACCAAATTTGGCACATTCAAGACCTCTTTCTCAGATCTACTTTCTTCATTTCTCTGATAATATTCATTGTTGTAAAACACTTCGTTTTTAACGCTATATTCGTCGTCTCTAGACTTAGAATCATCATCCTCAAGTTTAGATTCGTCAACTGATTCCTCATTACGAATTTCTTCATCATTCTCCGGCAATTTAGATTCGTCTATCTCTGGAGTGTTTTCTCTGGATCTCTCGTAGTTCTGGCGGACGTAATTCTCGAGTTGCTGGTTTATATATTGGTTGTGGAGCTCACTTTTCTGGTGATGCAGTATGTTGTCAACAAGGAACGGTGAGGTCATATTAAAAGGACCAGCAGCGCCTTTATTGTAGCAGAAATTCTGAATGGTCTTCAACATTATGTTGTGATCTAAATTTTTACCAAAATTCAGTTTCAATTGTCCGTTTTTTAAATCTGTTGGGTACATAATACGTTTTTTTATATAAATAAAGTCACGAAACTGAAAATAATTGGTATATTTTCTATTTTATTTGACATCACAGTTGGATATTAAGTACGATTTTTGTTACGCGCGCCTCAAACACGTCTTTCCACCCCGATGGCGAAGGAATGACTGAGTTAAAGGGAGGTTCTTCATAATGGGCGTGTACAGGGGTGGCTTTTTAGCCTCGCTTTTGTACGGCTAGCCGTTTTAACGTGACCTCCCCTCCCTCCTGCGTCGCTAACATTTCGGGAACATAGAAACAAGTGCTTTAGTGAATCAAAGGCTCTTTATAAATCGGTCGGGTCTGCGACTTACAAATTTAGAAATAGAGTTAGGTATACTCGAAAATATGTTTTATTTCGTTTAGAATAAGATTGTCTTTGTTTAAAATATTGTGTAGATAATAGATTTGTACAGAAAATAGCTATGTGTGCTTATTCATAACTAAGTTAAAAGGGTACAAGTTGTTTTTTTATTGAGTTAGTTCTGCCCCCGGCTCCGCCCGCATATTATATTGTTAGAACAAGGTATTGTTACAATGAAAAGATAATGGTGTACTATATAAAAATGATTTATTCAATATCGATTCCGTTTTGTAATAACGTTAAGGCGATACATTAAGATATGGGGTGAACGGGGTTAAGCAACTTTAGCGCGAATGGATTATGGATGGGTGGTTATTCAATTAAGCATTGGTGAATGTCTATTATCATTAGGTATTATGATCTTTATATAAAGTCATAAAAATTATGGCTGCCTAAAAATTTTTTACCTTAGTTTAGAAACACAATATCTGTTTTCATTTTTGTCACCAAACATTAGTCCAATTGAAAATCATAAATATCTATCGGTTAGAAAAATTTTGACCTTAGTTTAGAAGCAAAAGATTCTGTTCCCATTGTCGCCATCAAACGTTTAGGTACAGTCCAATTGGAAAACCACTAGTATCTATTGGCTTGAAATTTCTATCGGTCAGATACTTGAATAAAATATTGATACATTAAATATCTATAATTAAATGTACATATTTCTATTTGAAAACAATGTTCTAAGGTTTATTAAAGTTCGTAGCGAAATTCGTAGACAATCGCTACGAAGCGTAGACTCCAAATAAGATTAATTAAAAACTTGAACTATAATAACTATAAATTGTACTTGTAAAATTCGACATTATTTTAAAGATACTTGTTAGAATATTTTTATTCATCTCTTGCTTTGCATTGTAAATTGCACTAGTAACTCAGTGGCTCAAGGGTTCTGCCCGGGTTCAATGCTCATATGAAACTGTATGAGCAGAGTTATTTTTGCCACAGCCGTGCGTTCTTTGTGTAAAATAAAAATTGCTTTGCAAATGTGTGACAAGTGTTATTTTGGGACCTGAAGAAAAAAATTATTTACTTGTCGTGGCGCAGCGGTCATTAATGCGACTGCTGTGCATGTCAGGGGTTTGGGCAGTTTGGGCAGTTATTTTTCTGTATAGACATTTTCAGTAGTAATACGGACTCAGGAATAATGCGCAGTGGATGGCAATACAGTCTCTATTCTGTTAGACCTAGGCGGTAGCTGACGATATGTGGGTGTGATACGCCTTTGCTTAGGCCCTGAAGGATATACACGTGAGACTAGATATGTTTATCTTAATTAGTATCGATTTAGCAGAGATCAGATATGTTTGAAGTGAAAACTTCTTTAGCGGCGTTGTGCACTTTTTTGTGATGGGTAAAAATTGTTAAACTCGCGTCAGGACACGTGACCTGATCGAAAATTCGTAAGACGGAGGGAGAATTGTCATGTTTGTGTACGATAGCGCAATAAATGAATATAGTATTTTACCACATAAATGATAGTACTTTTATACTGATAATTAAAGCTATTCGTGCAAAATTATTCCCTAACCATTCCAAAATATCAAAAATGCACAACGTTAATATTCAAGTTTTCACTTCTGCCGGCATTCCCGGAGTGCAACCCGTCTTTTTTATCGAAAGGTTGTATATTCTACTCTAAGTTATTGAACTATTAGCAACCATTTCTAGCCGTTAGAAAATGCGTTCACATCAAATGCCTAAAACAGAGTTCGAACCAGCTATAGCCCAATAGTTAAGGCACTGGCTTTGCAATAAAGGGGTCGTCGATTCAATCCCCACTTCCTGCATTATTAGTAAAGCCAGTACGTATAGTACCACACCTATATCCCCAAAACAGTAAGCACATTATTTCGCATTACACAGAAATTTTACCAGCAACATATATTTATATAGTGACAAGAATAGAAAAGGGTATGTTAAGCTGCTTTGGACATGTAGAAAGAATGGACGAGGAAAGACTGACTAAGAAAGTTTATAAGGCTAATGTGAATGGAACAGTCGCAAGAGGAAAACCTAGGCAATCGTTTCTCGATCAGATCGGAGGCGTTCTGGACAAAGGCCAGGTTAAGAGCTCCTTGAACCGACGGGCGTGTAATGTAAAAAAAGTGAATGAAGCCAGAGAAGTGTGTCAGGATCGTAGCAAATGGAAATCCGTAGTCTCTGCCTACCCCTCTGGGAAACAGGCGTGAATCTATGTATGTATGTACATATATTTATAAGACCCACGTTATAAGAGCCGATCTTGTTAAACTACTGGACCCATTGCCAGAATCCGTGCTGCTACTGATAAAGTTTTAAGAGGAAACCTAATAACACTGCCGGATCTGGGAATCAAACACGGAACGCCACGTTCAAATGTAAAATTGTATCACGGAGCCAGACAGTTTTCATTTAATATTCATTCTAAAATACTTATATATATGTATAATAACATCAGTCCTGTATTAAACTGTCCCACTGCTGGGCACGGGCATCTACTCAGTGTGAGAAGGGTTAGGCCATAGTCCACCATGCTGGCCCAGTGCGAGTTAGACTTCACATATCTTCGAGAACATTATGGAGAACTCTTAGTCATGCAGGTTTCCTCACGATGTTTTCCTTCACCGTTAAAGCAAGCGATAATTAACTATTTAATATGCATATAACTTTGAAAGTCCGAGATGCGCGCCTTGGGTTCAAACTCGAGACCTCTGCGTGGCAGTCCAACGGTTTCCCAATATAATAATAATAAATTTTAAGTAGGTATTCATAATATTCATGATAATTTTGTATGACCACAGTTTCCTGTTACACGCTTAACAACTTACAATCATGGCATACAATAGGTCCATCCACCTCAACGTCTAAACGACGACTGACGCTAAAAGAAAAACGGTTATCTTCAGAAAAAATCGTTCCAATTTCAAAATTAGCCCCGCCCAACATTGTTATTGGCTGTTACGCAGTCTATATTCCTTTGTACACGTCTCGGACGATTTTCAACCATATCTTTATATAGTTAAAGTTGTTTTTTGTATGTGGAGGTAGTAGTTAAAAAAAATTCGCATGAATTTTATTTCTTGGAGCCAAATATTGGATTTAATGAGTTTTGTTGGTTTTATTTTGGTTATGGCGGTTAAATCTCGCGATAGATGGAAATTGGGTTAGTGTTGTTTCTTTTGAGGATAACAGTGGATGCATAGTTTATTGGGTTCGGGACTTAGATTCGAAGTCGGGCTTATGTTTATTTTGTTATCATCAAGACTGTTCATTCGACAGGGGTAAGTAGTGATGTAGTATGATTGCAATTCGTTAGCTATGTTAATGCTACCTATATTTTTTCCTGTTCCCCTGACAACGTGTATACGAAACATGATGTTCGATCGAGTAGCTAAGGCGTGAAAGCGTAACAAACAAACTAACTTACATTCGCATTTATAACATCACCATGGTATTAGTGAAACAGGCAGTATAATTCTTCTGTAGGTATGGTATATATGTATGTAGCTGCTCTTAATCGGCTAGATCAATTTCGATAAAACTTTTCGTGTGTGTTTAAGGAGGTTCCGCGATGGTTTCACTACATATTTTAAAACAAAGTCCCCCGCCGCGTCTGTCTGTCTGTGATAAACTCAAAAACTACTGAACGGATTTTTATGTGGTTTTCACCGATAGACAGAGTGATTTATGAGGAAGGTTTAGGTGTATAATTTGGTAAGGTTTTGTACTACCCCTGCTAAGCCAGGGCGGGTCTCTAGTAGATTTATAATTGGTTCAGCCAGTAGGTAGCGCTGCGATCGGCTCGTTCAGGCAGGACAACGTCTGTGGAGTCCAATAGTATCTTGGCGACCTTAGACTTAGATTTAGTGCCTTGGTGGCACATCGGCAGTACATGCGATTGCAGTGCAGCAGTCTAGGGTTAGTAAGGGGTTTAGCAGAGATGTCTTACACCTAGATTTCACCAGCTTCAATAATTTATGCGTGCTCTACCGACTCTTTCACAGGGAGTGCTCTGTAGAACTGTTTGATTTGGCACCAGCGGCCCCTTTCTATCACCGTACCACTCGTCAACGAAGCACGGTTCAACCGTATCACCTGGAAACGTTCAATTCTAAGACGGTACGCTTTCAGCGATCATTTTTCCCACGTACGTGCAAGCTCTGGAATGAACTGCCCGCTTCGGTGTTTCCCGAGCGCTATGATATGTCCTTCTTTAAAGAGAGTTCTTTTTTCACGGTAGGCAACGGCTTTGCTGTGTCCTGATTGCCATTGGTGGCAGACGAGCAAGTGGCCCACCTGATGAAAAGTGGTAACCGCTGCTCATGGACTTCAGCAATGTCAGGACATAGCAAAGCCGCTGCCTAACGTGAAAGAAGAAGTCTCTTTAAACCTCGTTTGAAGAAGGACATATCATAGCGCTCGGGTTTGATATCTGGGCCAGGCTGAGTGTTATAGCAGCACGTCTTCTACGGAGTAGCCTGGTAGACAGCTCCATAGGCTCGCATAAAGTGGGACCTAAAATCATGACTGGCTACATGTCGGTGCAAAACAACTCTAGTTACCCTTTTGGGAATAAAGGCGTGAGACTAAATGTTTGTATGTACTTTTCAGTAAGTGCCGATTACGTTCTTATCAGGGAGTTGTGCCTTTTTTTTTATTTTGTTCGTCAAAATGACCACACTCCACCTGATGGTAAGCAGTCGTGTAGTCTAAGAGCAGTGGCCTTCCTGACATGCGTCCCACGGCTGCAGCAATCAGGACTCCAGTTCAGCATTTGCCTGGTCTCAAGAACCAGGCACTGGTCTTCCACTGAAGCCTATTATTGTGACTTACGGAAGCCAATAAGTATAACGATATATACATAGCACAGCCGACGTGAATCCACACCTCACACAAGCCTTCTATCTTAGCTAGATATGTTAGCAAGAATACTTGACTAAACGGATAGCGTGGTGGTTTAAGTGGTCGGCTTTGCACTGCGACTGCTCCGAGTGTTGTGGGTTGAGTAGTAGAGCCTCGCTGATTTCAGCATGAATGGGCCGGCTCGACCGGGGACGGACTACCCTCTCACAGAATATCGACGTGAAATACCAGTATTCCTACTGTTGTGTTTCGTTCGGTAAGTGAGAGTGCCGGAGGCCCAATCACCCTCTTTCCCCCTTCCCACTCCTTCTCCTTCCCACTTCCTTTTTTTCCCCAAAGGGTCGGCAACACGTAAGTGATGCCTTTGGTGTTGCAGGCGTCTATATGCTATGGTGACCACTTACCATCAGGTATGTTTGTTTGCTACCTTAGTTATATAAGAAAATAAAAAACACAGGACAAAAATTTGTGTGATTCACAAATAATCGTTTCAAACGTGGGTGTTTTTTATGTCTGTTGTTTGAATGTTGGCAAAGTCCGCCACGATACAGCAATTTTTTTATTTTTTTTATTTTTTTTATTTTGCTCGTCAAAATGACCACACTCCACCTGATGGTAAGCAGTCGTGTGGTCTAAGAGCAGTGGCCTCCACATCGCCCCCACAGTAGCCGAGGCGATGTTGAGGTCTCTACTTTGACGGCCTGAGAAGATGCTTTTTCACGCCCCGCTTAAAGAACCCAGGATTGAAGGAAGAAGGAAACAAAAAAAACAAAGCAGGGGTTGCTTTTTCAAAAAAAATAGGTGTCAAGGCTGGCAGCCTTCTGGGTACCTACGTCAGCATCAGTTATCAGGGCGGTAGCCCAAAGGAAAAGGCATTGGACTTGCGATCGAGAGGTCGCGGGTTTGAATACCACTCATTGCATTACTGATGTGAACCCATTCCTAATACAAGCATTCTAGATTAGCTGGAGGGGTTAACTATAGGTAGATAATATTAACAATTTGAACTACTAAAAAAAAGTTTCTTTGGTTTCAAAATATTTCAGCCTTAAAAATCATAATCATAATATTTTGTTTTGTCTAATAGAAATTATTGCTTTTACGATTATTCGTGCATTGCCAGCCAAATGACTAAACATCACACAAAACACCATTTTATCTCTCTGCCTACCCCTTTGAGGGTAACTGTGGGTACTCAATGACTCAACCCTACCCCGCCGTATTCAAATCGCCGCGATGTGTTGACGCAATTGCTTACATTCGACACGGAGCGCGTAGGGTTAACGTCAAAACATTGTGACGTCAGTATTTTTTTATTTTGTCACGCTATTATTAGCGAGAATAAATTAATAGTTGTAGGTACACTTAAATACACGAAATTTGTACATTTGTAAAAAAGTATCCACCGTTTTTTGAAAGTTTCGATAGTATGTCTAAGCACCGAAATAAATATAAATTACCTAAAATACATTTAGAAATATTTAAAAAAAAAGCGTATTGTACGGCCATTAGCATATTTAATAAGGTTCCCCAAACCATTCAACAGTTGCCATTACATAAATTTGAAAACAAATTGTTTAATTTACTTTTAGAAAAATTTTTGTTTTGTGTAATGTTATGGTACAAAAGAATTCCTAGAAGATAATTGAAATTTATGTATATTTAAGTAAAAGTTATGTATATTAACATTTTGATGTAAGTATAACGTATTTGCACGCTCTAAGAACATGTGATATTTTTCTACTGTGTAAGAACTATAATGTACCATGTTTCGAGCAAATAAATAATAATAATAGTATAATATAATATTCTACCACATACACACAACACCATCTAGCCCAAACTAAGCAGAGCTTGTACTATGGTTACTAGATAATCGATAAACATACATATATATATACCTACTTTCTTTTTTTGTAAATACATACATATTATACATAGAAACACCTAAACCAAGACAAACATCAATGTTCCTACACACAAATGTTTGACTTGTGCGGGAATCGAATCCGCGACCTCAGGCGTGGCAGTCGGTTACACTCACCACTACGCCATTGAGGCCTCGCCTCAAATCACTGCATTAGTTAGGGCACTGCATGGGTTAGGTTGTTAGGTTCCTTCTTAAACCCACCCAAAAATAGGGCTCCGTCGACTTATTTTGATCTCTTTAAATATATTTTGCTGTGCAATTTGGTGATCATTTACTATTTTTGACTGTTATACTTTACTATATCTGGTGATAAGTTAAACATAAGCCTATTATCATCAGTAAATTAAGTAACTGATTGTTTTTATCACTAAAATAGGTAATGCATGATTCCCAAAATACTTTATTTTCTTACACGTATTTACACTCCCGCCATATTTGATCGTCAAAACTCTTTTAACAAGATGGTGCCCGTAAATACCTAATTACCTATAACGTACCTATAGGATTAGCATTGCAAGGGCGTAACAGCTATGAGAACTAGAAAGAACTTACCGTAGTCACAGCATTCGATCTTCTTAATCAATCTTAAAAGCTAATCTGTTTACAATATAACTCAACTAGTAAGTAGGTATTAGTAACAATAAAAATGGACTAAATAGATATTCTTTAATGAGAAATCCACGTCAAATCTAAGACATCGCCATTAAAATCCCATCAAACACATACGCTATGCACCCATTACACTAAATAGGCACACCAATAATATAAATTTTATTAAAACGAATGCAATTGACACACATTTTGGCGGGAAAGCGCACGTGCCGCCATCTTTTGTTAAATTCGTCACGTCAATTTGACAGGGTGCGTTAGTATTATTGTCATTACTTTTAATATATTTTTATATTTATTACGATTTATAATCTAATGGCTAATTTTATGCTTCGGTTTTATTTAAATGTGTTACGGGTAATTAGAATTAAAACTGGTTTGAGTTTTATTTTTTAAATGCATGGGAGAACCGCATTAGAATATTCACGATGGCGAATGTGATTTTAGTGATAAAGTACCTAACTAGGATGTTAAATACATACCCCGCCAATATAATTTGTATATTGCCAGCGAATTATGTTTTGCACAAAATATACACTTTTATACTTAGTAATGGACTATTTTGTTTTTAATAATTGCACACGCGTTGACAATTTGAATTAATAAGTAACACATTACATATTATGGAAAGAGCTTACCTACATGAAAGAGATAGCTATCATTTAAGCAATTGCACTTCAAACATTTTCCAAGAGATTTTGTTAAACCGATTTTGTTTTGAGACCAATAGTAACGTTTCAATTGGGACGGTTTTGAATTTTCACGTTCCGTGTGCTGGTATCGTATCTGCTACTTTTCTGTATATTATATACTTAATTGTCGTCAGCCATGCATAGAATTCCACCTATTATAATAGACAGGTAAAGCAGATTGCGTCAGCATAGAAAAACAAATAATTCTGGCACTTCACGATCATAAGTATATTATGTAAAGTTTGCCATAAAGGTAGGTACTGTTAACCTATTGACACAACGCTATAACGGTGACCAGACACTATTGGTTTTTAATAATGTCCGGCATTCTAAGACGTGATAGGTTTATACCTACACTAGCTGTTACCTGCGACTTCGTCCGCGTAGATTTTAACTAAAAAGTGTTTCTCGCCGCGGAACCCAACTATATTTCTCTGCCCAAGTTACTTAAATGGCGTAGTTTTTATAGTGTAAAGCTAAATAATAGCATGGCTTACTCATAAACAACATTTAAATATGCGTCGTTAGATTACACGCTGTCACAGAATGCGTAAGAAAAATAAAGATTCACAGCTCCTCCCCCGTAGGTGATACCGTGATAATATGTAGCCTATATGTTGATCCGACCTGTTTGTAATATTCATGCAAAATTTGAACTAAATCCATGCAGTACTTTTTGAGTTTAGCCCGGACATACATACAGACAAACAGACAAAAATTCTAAAAACTATATTTTTGGCTTCGATATCGATTGTAGATCACGCCCCAAGTATTCTTTTAAAAAATATTCAATGTACAGTTTTGACTTTCCTTACTTACGGGAGTGGGATAATCGCTTAGAGGATCGCTCAAGTCTGTCAGTGCTAGCTAATCGCAGTAGTTTAAGCGGTCGACTCATGACTGCTACTGCGCCGAAAGTTGCAGGTTCAATTCGACTAAGGATAAAAAATTCTTGGCCGCAAGACGTGGCTTCCGTCGCTCCCGCGGACAAGTAGGTACCAGCCGAGCGCACTAGTGTTAAGCGTGCGAAGTGAAGTTTTACTAACATAGTATTAAGGTGTATTTACTAAAATCAAGTCGGCCTCGATGGTGTAGTGGTTAATGTAACCGACTGCCACTCCTGAGGTCGCTGGTTCGATTCCCTCACAAGTCAAACATTTGTGTGCATGAATATGGATGTTTGTCTTGGTCTGGGTGTTTCTATGTAGGGTAAACTTGCTTAAATCGTACTTGCGCCGTATTCGTACCTCGCATGTATCTCAGCGCCTGTAGTAGCTACCAGCGTCTGTAGTGACAAAAACTGTAAACATTAGTCGGCCATGTTACCATCGGATAGATAGACGCCATTACGCTGCTAGTAACAAACATATTGAAAAACTAAGTTTTCATCTACTATTTCAGTAATATTTTTACTTATTTTTTAAGCATATTCTTCAAATTCGATCTGGAATTGTTGATTTAAGTATTTGTGATGTATTAATACATATATTTATGATTTCGTCCGATGTAAAGCTAAACATGTATTTGTTGACTTTTTTTTTTGCGGTAATTTTAAAGTTTGTTTGACATATGCGCCTATTTCGTACTCGAGGCAAGGTCTTAAAACGTACTGGTACGATTTAGGAATATGAATTTTAAAATGTTTTCAAACTGTTAGCTATTATAACGAATTATTTTATTTTATTCGATTTCTCAAGTGTAAGAGGCCCATGACCGATAGTGGAACTTAAGGGCTAAAGTTTAAAACTAAATTATTGTATTTTCAGAACAATAATTACGTCAAAAAGAAAATATAATACTTGGAGTAAAGAAAATATGGAAGAAGCAATTAAAAAATATAATGAAGAGGCTTTACAATTTAAGGAAGCTTGTCGTATATATAATGTACCACAACCAACATTTAAAACGGCTAAATTTGCTTCAAAGAATTGGACGCCCAAAGGATTTAACTGAGGAAGTGGAAAAAGAACTGGTCAGACATGTATTGCTGTTGTAATCTAGATTTTTTGGCCTGACTATAATCGACTTACGGCGCCTAGCTTACCAGTTAGCAGGAAAATACGGAAAAATGAAAAATCCCTACTGTATACCAATGATAAGATCTCAAAGTACGATTTAAGGATATATGAGTAGGATTTAAGATAAATGGTTCCAAATCGTACTTATTTTTAAATTTTTTAAATTGTTATTTTCTTAAAAGTTTATAAGATTTATGTTGAAGTCGATTATGAAAGTAATAAAAAGATTCCTAAATAAACGTTTTTTGAAATAATATATAATCTTTCTTTACTAATTTTGATAGTATTATTGTTTTTAGTTAAGTAGTACGAATTAGGCAAGTTTACCCTAGGTATAATATGTATGTATTTATAAAACAAAAATAAAAGTAGATATATGTATTATTTAGAAACTAATCTAAACGTTTTTTGTTTTGTTTGCCTCATAAATAATTGCCACTCAAAAAATAATCTAAATTAATATTATGTATAACGAGGAAAGATGATTGATGTTTTGTTTGTAACGATTTAACTCAAAAACTACTCAACCAATTTTACCGAAAGCTATAATATAATCACCTCAGAGTTAACATAGGCTATTTTATATTTTCTGTAAAGAACCCGTGCGAAGCCGGGGCAGGTTGCTAGTATAATATATAATGAGGCGCTTATAGCCAGTTGCACTCACTGATCGGTAAACGATTAGCGAGGTTAAGCATCCTTGGGTGCGGTCAGTCTATAGATGGGTGACCGCTTAGTGGTATTTCATCTGAGCGTCTCCGTCCTTCGGATGGCACGAAAAAGTCGGTCCCGGTTGTTGTCAAATTGACAGCAGTCGTTAAGCCATGTCAGAGGCCTACGGGCGGCTTGAATAACTCTTGACAACAGGTTGGCCACTAACCACACGAAAAGAAGATGTAGAATGTTTGTAAAGTGACCCGCGACAGCACTTACATCTTTTTTAATGAAACAAAAGAAACTTATTCATCTTTTCTTCTAATTTGATACTTAGAGAATTTAACGTACAGACTTCGGCAGATATGTAGTTCATACGAAGAGTCACATGCAAAGGCTGGTATAAATAAAATTACACTTAAAAACGCAATATTTATTTACAGAGTGAAACTAGATACTATGCACAAGAGAATGATCTTAACAGTCTTTATATTAAATCTATATTAATAAAGCACAATTAATATACTTACAAATAAAAATACGACCATAGTAGGTACACACATAACATAATGTATATTTAACCTTTTGACCGCCAGTCAGTAGGTACATGACAAAGCAAAATGTGTCCAGCACGCCACTGTCACGACTTCATGACGAAGTAAAGGATGGCATCGTAGCTTGGCGCCGAGAGCATGCTTTTGCTTACTAACGTGGCAGTATTGTAATGTACTTTTTAGTGTTAATTGTAAATCACTAAAAGCTCTCGACTTGTCATATATTATAATCTTTATATATAAAATGCAGCTGCCCTATGTTTGAGATCGCAGACCTCCAAAAGGAGTCGATAAATTGACTTGAAATTTTTACACAACGTTGCAGTTTCATATAAGTACCTACCTTTTTATGCCCAATGGTATATTTAAACCTCTATTATTAAAGTAACAAGAAATAAGTACATAAAAATATTAAGAATATTTTTGCTATGTCGACGACTACATTGATCACAAAAAAAAGCAAAAGAAACTATAAATGATATTAAAAATCTGAATTGACTAAAATTAAAAATCTAAAAAACCCCGGACACAAAATAATAAAAATAGTAATACGCCGTTTTGCGGTGGTGGCCATCTTGGATTTGAAATTTATCATACTATACGTATTCTACTAGTCAAGCCCTTTCATTTGATACCCATATTAAGGGGGTTGTGAAAAATATGTAATCCGCTATTTTGTGGCGGCGGCCATCTTGGACCGATTTTCATCAAACATAGGTAAGAACACTCCCTACTAATTCACATTTCAAACAAAAAAAAAAAACAAAATCGGTTCTTCCGTTCGGGAGCTACGATGGCAGAGACAGACACACACACACAGACACGTCAAACTTATCCCCGTCGTTTTTGCGTCGGGGGTTAAAAATTATCGTATTTCTAGGATAGGTTTTAGTCAAAGAGCTTTCGGGCAATTTACAAAAAACTCCCTAAATCACAAAGTGTAGTTATCTATTTCTTTCACAGTTAATATCAAATCCAAAAGAAAGAAACAAAACAATCAAATATAGATACCTACTATTTTACAAGCAGACATTTAATTTGTAATTCTTAGTGTAGCTTTTCCTTATTTAATAAAGGTGCTAGGTGTTAAGAAGAGATGAGGTGCAGTAACACTAATATTAGTGGTAGCGCTAGCCCACTGCGGGTTGGCAGACTTCACATACCTTCGAAAACATTATGTAGAACAGACATTCAGGTTTACTCACGATGTTTTCGTTCACCTATAATGCGTAAAATAATTGACTATTTAATACGCATATAACTTGGAAAAGTCAGAAGCCCTTGAGATCGCTCTACAAGCCTCTGCGTGGCAGTCCAACGATCTCTCACAAGGCTATTGCTTCTTGCTATATGTCTACATCTTACAGTTAACACATTTTAGAAAACAATGTTTGCGTAATTGTTACTACTGATTGAAACAGTTTACTAGTTGTCAGAGATTGTAGTAGGTATACTTAGGAAATATTATTAATACATAAAATATCATTATACTTTAAGATACTGATAGACTTAAGCATTCACTTGTAACAGCACATCGAGCCTTCGCCGTTTTTAAATTGGCGAACTGAACAACGAACAGAACCAAGCATAGAGCCAAACATCGCTACGAACATTTTGACGATAATTCTAGCGAAAGCTCTAGTCAATGCTCGTCAAAAAATATTCTTCACCAACAATGACAGAATTGGATAGAAATCGAATAGGCTCTGCTCCATAAAAAGCTCGTAGCAAATTAACTGTCCTTTCGTTAGACTGCTCGATAAAACGCTCACTAGAATGCTCACTAAAACGCTACCGTTTATTTTTCTGTAATGTAACATTCGCTAGAAGTGAATACTCAAGTCTATCAGCATCTTAAGGAATACTATAATTACTGTGATTGTAGTATATTTTACTATCATATAAAGAGTTTGAGGAATACTTTGAAATACACTATAAAACAGATGTAGAAAGTTACCTTTCATACATACATACATTTCATACCACACGATACCTTTTAACTCATACTCGAAGGAAATATAGAAGATTGCAGAAAGAGAGGAAGACCT
The DNA here is from genome assembly GCA_963564715.1 of Catocala sponsa. Taxonomy (NCBI): domain Eukaryota; kingdom Metazoa; phylum Arthropoda; class Insecta; order Lepidoptera; family Erebidae; genus Catocala; species Catocala sponsa. Next base: position 3,226,277 of record OY751354.1, on the reverse strand, counting down.
AAAAATTACAACTTCCTTAAATCATATTGGAGGGAAAGTACAAATAGAAAGATTTTTAGAAAGACAATAACTTCTTTAAACTATATTGGAAGAAACATTAGACGGCAGGAGAAAACTGGAAGAAATTACAAGGATATAATTTTATTAAGTAACGCAAGATGGAAAATTTAAGGAAGGGCAAAAAAAGGAATATTATTTAAAGAAGATATAAACGACAAGTCAAATAAAATGCGGCAGTATGTGGAGTGAAGACCAAAAGAGAATGGAAAAGGCAGTAGGACTTAATTCTTGGGCTACATTCAAATCTGGAGCATAGACCTAAATATTAGCTCACAGAAGATCACTACGTAATAACCATCTGTTGTCTTCCTGCGGTAGCTAGAGTTTCCAGAAATCCTTAAGAAGGCACTGGAAGAAGATTCTAGGACGCCAGAACTACGCCACTAAGTTCTTACTTTTCCAAGATTGGAATCTCTTCAGTTTTATATCTGGTTTTACAAGCATCCGTACTATGAATGAAAACGAGGAAAACTTAACAGAAGCTTTAAGGAACAAGTCAAGGGAAATGTGAACGGTTGTATGAAGGTACCTATGTGTAGTTGAAATTAAAGTAGAAAAGAGAACGGAGTAGGATTTAAGCCTGATGTTTCATTCAAATCTGAAGTATCTGGGCAAATACTGACACTCTTCCAAACACAACTGTTTCCATATTGTATTCTGTAAGCCTATGTATATAAAAATGTCTACTTATCTAAAACTTCGGAGCGAACAATAAACTCTTTCAAAGAAGTTTCTTTATTTCTTTAGTTGAAAATGATATTTCTCCATTGTTCGGACGGTTTAGGCAATCAGAATGAATTTCGGAATAAATACGGTTCGAATAGTCAGCCATCAACTGTTCCTGGTTTCTAGAGATCCTTAAAAAAGCACTAGTACATGACCAAGAGCCAGACCTACGTCATTTTAGCAAAGCTGTTTCTAATGTTATTTCGTTCGGACCGAAGTTTAGGATAGACATTTAACAGTAGGCCACTGACTTTACTGACCTTACAAAAAGCACACCAGCGCTCTAAATGTAAGAAATATAGAAAAAGACCTTACATAGGTACCTATGATAGTGACATAATTATTATTTTACATAATTTTTCTGCAAGCAAAAAAATTCGTAGTAATTTACAATTTTATTTTACTAGAGTTAGCACCTGACTTTCACTAATAGTTTACCTAATTAAGCGTGGGTGTTATTAAAATGTGCTGAAAATCCGAATATTGGTTAAACCTGCCCACACCTGATTTATGTATAGAACAGATTTGTAAAATATTACTAACAAACTTGTCGATTAAAAAGAGTGGCTGTGTTAATTGTGGCTGCAATAGCTTTCAAAAAAACTGTAATAAAAATAGCATTAATACAGAATTTAAGAAAACAAATTACAAGGTAAGGTACCGCTGGAACGTTGAAATAGCCAGACCTTGTCATCATATTGGTCTGACGTGGCACAGAATAGAATGCAATGGTGTAGCGTACTATCGGAGGCCAAATCCACTGATTTCGGTCACTAAGCCACTAAAGTAGTAGTAAATAGTGGTAGTAGTAGTTGTTGTAACAAGATGTGTGTGTGTGTGTGTTTGTGTGTGTGTGTGTGTACGTGTGCTAAAATTTATATAATTACAGGATGTCCGGATAACCTTTAAATGTCTTATATTAGAACTGATGGACGTTCAGAAAAATATGAAAACATCTATCCTAACTACCTACCACGCGAGATATGATTTTTCTTTTAAAAGTAAAATTTTTTAACTTTCTTGTACACTACGAGCATAAATGAATGAATCCATCGGTTTTTTGTTGTTTTATTATTAAACACTAATAAATAATTATGCTAATAGATAGACAGTTAAAAGTATGTCTAGCTATTGCACTTTGAATTTTTTTTTTCTGCACGGCCATTTGTTCTACTATAAGACATTTCAAGGTTATCCATTAATTACCGGACATCCTGTATATGTCGTATAAATTGCAGATGTGCCAGGGCGTTGCCTCGGAGTCGTCGCCCGGAGGCCGTTAGGGTATCCTTCATTGGACACTGCTGGGTGGCTGGCACACCGTGGTAGATTTAGACGGTAGTACTGCTAACGACATAAGTTGCTGTACATTTTGAATGATTCTATCAATCGTAGTAATAACTATTCCAAATTTTTTGAAAGCAATTTTTGTTTCAGTGTCTTTAACTAAACGGCAAATTAAAAGGCGGAGAAACCTCTAAAAAATGTGTTGTTCTGCTTCTTAATCGCCGACTGTCTTCGCCGGGTCAGCCTGACATACCCTCTCCGCCCCCCTTTCACCACGGAGAGGAATGCGTAAAAGCATAGCAATGCAATGCCAAATAAAAAAGTGCGAACATTGTTAATATTATTAAAAAACAAGTGAGAAACGGCCATGAATTGCTGTAAATATTTGAGTTCGAAAAAATTGTATCACGTGACCTTGAGGTCAGAGGTCAAAGGTCATAGTCATTTCGGGAGTATATTGACTATGCTGAGTTGAATGGCGTTGACCGCGAGTCTCTAGCTCTTACGGTTCTTGAGTTGAAAGTTGTATAACAGACGGACGGGCGGACAAAGCTATTGTATGAGTTTTGCCGAACTCTAAAAGCACAATTTCCTAGAGTCGTATGTTACTATACCAAGTGTAGGCAATTAAGGCCTAGGAGGATTAGGATCTATTGTATATAATGTAATGTAAACATTTATATACATAAATATTGCGCAGGAAATAAAACAAAAAGGTAGCTAGGCAGTGCAATAGAATATTCTATTTAACTAAAATATGACTATAAACTTAACGAACTAATATTTAAAATACAAAAATCTTTATCTAATTACATTCGTGCTTTATTTACAATACACATTTGGTTTCTAAAACCCAAAAATAATAATAAAATAACTTCAAAATTCAACAACTTTATACGGCTTCTATCGCGTTATTTATTTAACACTTTAATAGGTACATCATTTTGAAACTGTAAACCTAAATATAAATAGTTTTAATAAAAAGTAGTAGATTTTAACAATAGTAGAGTAATCGTTTCAAAATTATGTAATAAAGTGTTAAATAAACAACGCGATAAAACTTTTATATGGCAGTAAGACGTGGCAAGAGCTTGAGCGGCACAAGCAGGAACTGCGTGTCACAGAAATGAACATATTGCGCTGGATGTGTGGAGTAACGCGGAAGGACCGTATAAGAAACTCTCGCATCCGTGGCAGTCTTCATGTCCGTGCCATAGCAGATAAGCTGCAAGATAGTCGCCTACGCTGGTACGGCCACGTTTTACGAAAACCGCCATGTTACGTGGCGAACAAATGTTTTGCCATGCCACCTCCGCCTGGCCCGAGTAAACGGGGCAGACCCAAGAAATGCTAGCTTGACGTCGTAAGAGATGGCATGCCTGCCAACAACCTCACAACACAAGATGCTGAAGATCGTGCGAAATGGAGGAGACTTAGCGGGAAAGCGGACCCTGGGTTCCAACGCCAACGCCGCGGATGCAACCGGGATAAACGCTAAGATGAAGAAGAAGAAGAAACAACGCGATGAAATCCGTATAAAGTAGTTTAATTTCAATTAATAACTTTCACGTAAACGTAAGACAATGTTAAATTCTAGTAAATTAAGCTTTATGACCGTTTCTCATACTAAGTCAGAATGTAAATTATAATAGAGGCAAATCCAACAACAATCCATGAATCGAGACTTTAACCTGCGACTTCGACAAACCGCTCGTCGCTCAGCCAACTGAACTATAAATGGTACTACTTCAGGGATTAAGAACCTCCGCGTTTTGTATCAAACAATATATATTGTGGTAGAATATTATTGCTTCTTTTCACTCCTTTGTTCAGAAAGAACAATGGCAGAAACCGATACATTGTTTTAGCTGAGATTAAATTCCTGCGTCTTGAAATGAAAAATATCTGGTTTAACTGAGCGTCATCTTCTGAATTAGTTTGTGCAAAAATTTTTATTCGAGAAGGCCGAGAATAATAGATATTCAGTCATGAACTTTTGTAGGTTATGTCTGCAGATAACTTTTAATAACATGTTTGATATGAATTTAACGGAGAAATCAAATAACTTTTCATTTATAATGTTTTTTTTATCCGGCCCTAACTACACTCGCGTGCAAGTAAATCGACTCAAGGCTTAAGTGCGCATAAAAAGTGATATAACTTAAAAATGCCTTATTTTACCTCTATATAATGTTTTACATAATTATAGCCTAGTAATTAGGCTTTAAAATGGTAGCATAATTTCAGTAATTTAAATAAACACATGTCCTTAGAATGCAACTGAACGCAACCTCCCATAAACTGCTCTGCGCTCTATACACAACTTGCGCGACACAACCCGCTATAAAACCCCCTGTAATCGTTTTTTCTTATCAGTCGCTCACTAGACGTTGACCTGAACACATCTCTGCAAATTGAAGCCGTCATTTGAAGAAAATTATGGATACAACACCTGAAGAAGCCGCTCAAGTCGTTGCCCTGTTGCAAGAAGGGTTGAACCAGCGAGAAGTCGCTCGTCGGTTGAATATGAGTCGGTCTGCTGTCTCGAGAGTGTACAGGAGGTTTCAAGAGAGTGGTGCCTTCACTCGGCGGCCTAATACCAGCCGACGCCGGTGCACCTCGGAGCGTGACGACCGGTTTTTGGTCTCGACCTCTCTCCGAAATCGACACCTTACCGGCGTGGATGTGCAGCAGGAGCTACGTCAAGTGCGCGGAGTAACTGTCAGTCAGTGGACAGTTAGAAGAAGGTTGAAGGAAGCTAACCTTACTCCGAAAAGACCCGCTACAGGCCCGAAGTTGACCACAGCCCACCGTCAAGCACGCCTTCACTTTGCTCGAGAGCACTTGGATTGGAGCATAGAGCAATGGCAGTCGGTCCTGTTCACAGATGAGACGAGGATGTGTCTCCATGGCAGCGACAGGAGAGGTCGGGTGTACCGGCGTCCTGGTGAACGGTTTTCACAGTGCTGCTTTGTTGAAACCGTTGCATATGGTGGCGGTTCTTGCATGATGTGGGCTGGAATTTCCTTAGAAGCAAAAACGGACCTTGTTTTCGTTCCTGGGGGAGGCCGGAGAGGAGGTCTGACCAGTGATCGTTACATTGAAAATGTTCTACTGGATCAAGTTGTCCCTTATCAAGGCTTTATTGGGGATAATTTCATCTTGATGCATGACAATGCCCGATGTCACACTGCTCGGGCCACACGTGAGTTCCTGAGTGAAGTTGGAAGTCACACTATGGATTGGCCAGCGCTCAGCCCCGATTTAAATCCCATTGAGCACATATGGGACGAGCTCAAAAGTAAAGTTAGGGCGAGGAATCCAGCTCCGACAAACATCAATGAGCTCAAGACTGCGTTGGTAGAAGAGTGGGGCCGAATACCACAATCATCAATTAAAAAGTTGATAAGGTCGATGAAGAATCGCTTGAGAGCAGTGATCAGGGCTAGAGGAGGGAACACCAAATATTGACACGAATAATTTTTTTATCTTATGCACATTTTGTTTAATTTATACCCAATAACCCCCATACTGTGAAATTGTATGAATTTTCAAAATTTTTTACAATATCTTTGACATTCACCTTTTTTACTAACCTACTGAATCGATTTTCATGCAACTTACATAATTTTAAAGCTCAATTACTAGGCTTTAATTATGTAAAACATTATATAGAAGTAAAATAAGGCATTTTTAAGTTATATCACTTTTTATGCGCACTTGAGGCTTGAGTCGATTTACTTGCACGCGAGTGTAGTTACTTTAAAAAAACGTAGACAATTAATGGAATTTCTTTCCTAAGTAATTCACTTTTAGACGCTCAAATTTACGTTAGCTAAGATTTCGCCATTGTTCTTTTCAAGCCTCTTGAAACACTAGACGTTTTATTATAGACGTATTTTTTCAAAACTATTTTCTTTTTTAGATTATGGGCGAGATCAATTATCTACTATTCTATCACCATCTATCGGGCAAAGCTACAAACTAGTCCACGCTTTGGTTGTTATTATTCTTTATATATATTTCGAAAAGGAAAAATGAAACCATTATCCCACCATGACCTAATCTGTCGTTACGTTAACTTTTAGCAGTATACAACAGTTTTGTCCGTCCGTCCGTCTGTCTGGTATACAACTTTCAACTCAAGAACTGTAAGAGCTACAGACTCGCGGTCAACGCCATTCGACTCAGCATAGTCGATATACCCCCGAAATGATGAATTGTCGGCTTCGTTGGCGTAGTGGTTGGTGTAACCGACTGCTACGCCTGAGGTCGCGGGTTCGATTCCCGCACAAGTCAAACATTTATGTGCATGAACATGGATGTTTGTCTTGGTCTGGGTGTTTCTATGTATAATATGTATGTATTTACAAAAATAAAGTATATAAGTATCTATGTTTATCCATTGTCTAGTATCCATAATACAAGCTCTGCTTAGTTTGGGCTAGATAGTGTTGTGTGTATGTGGTAGAATGTTATTATATGTTTCTCTTTCACGGGTATATTTCTAATACGTTAGGAAAATACCCGGCCCTTTGGGAGGCTTACATGAAGACATGGGTCCAAAGTGAAGAGTTTTAATCAAAGGTGGGATGGTACACCTACAGCGGCACTAGCCGCAGCAGGCGTAGGACTATTGCTACGTGTGGATCCTAATATATGGGCTATGGGTATGGGTGTTTGATGGTCTGGTATATTGGTAACTATGGATGATAAAACGGCGTCTGCCCTGAATACTCTAATAGCATCAATCGAATGGACAGACGGTGACTCGCCAACTCACTAGATTATTATGATATTATACTTCGTAAAAGCAGGTGTAACCATCTATACTGAGAATTTTCTTACAGATAATGTCCATAAGACTACCAAACTTTTAGGGGTTTTGAACTCGATATCGTTAGCTGTTTATGCACTAACGTGCAGAATTAAACGTATTACGCCTTTCTCTAGACCAGAGGTTCCCAGACTTTTCTCATAGACCACTTTCAAAATTTAGCTGGTTCCGGTGGACCCCAAGCAGCTACATTTCTACCATATTCTAAAACATTTGGTCAAATCTCTACGGGCTGACTTTTTTTTGTAATTCTCCACCGACAAATCACGAAGACCACTGGTACTGAATATGGAATATGCAAGTTTTTACAAGCTTAGAGCTTCTTAAAATATTATCTGCCTACATTGATGCCAACATTTTAGTACTTCACTATCGCAAGCAAATAAATTTTCTCGTGGACCCCCGCTTACGAATAGTGGACTCCCATTTTTTTGTCACGCCAACGTAGATCCCCATCGAGTCTCCCGTGGATCCCTGGGGGTCCACCTGGACTACTTTGGGAACTAATGCTCTAGACATAAGCGCCCACATAACAGGGAGCTGGGTTTAATGATTGTATTTTACCCTAATTTATTTGACTACAAACTAGCGACCCACCCCGCACGGGTAGTACAAACCTTAACAAATTATACACCTAAACCTTCCTCATGAATCACTCTGTCTATTAGTGAAAACTGCATGAAAATCCGTTCAGAAGTTTTTGAGTTTACCGCGAACAGACAGACAGAGGTGGGGGACTTTGTTTTATAATATGTTATGATAAACTACTCGCGAAAACTGCAAACACACAACACATAACTTAAAATACAATTTATTTACATTTAATATAAAATAAAGGAACATAATAACTTACAAAAATAAAATATAACTAGAAAACTATATAGTTTCAGTCACTTCACCGCCATTTTGCGGTAGGCACCATAAAATATTTAATACAACATACCTACTCTAATAAAAAAAGGCTTGTAAACGCATTTTACTAATTGCTTACTATCACGCAGCGTGTAGTCAATCTCACAAGCAAAAAACTATTTTTTATTTACGCATTCAAGTTTATTAAACCAAAAATTAGTTTTGGAGTAAAGATGACAGGTGTAAAAAGAAAAATAGTTAATCATCTATTTAATTACATCGAAATTTAAAATAAGAACGATGCCAAAAATAAATTTAAATTAGAAAGTTTATATAAAGATTAAACAAAAGAAATAAACCTTATAAACAAAAATTAAGGGCCATATAATAAAATTTACATAAATACAAAAAAGAATACCCTCTAAAATGTTTTTAAAAACTGCGGAGCATAGATTTTGAATCTGCAAATAATAAGCGGTATCCCAAAGATTTATAATGTAGTTAAATAGGTAAATACAATTTTATACAACTTTTTTTTATTACTTTTTTAAACACATATTTTAAGCAACATTTCTTTGGCTCTCTTCTCCCTGGCCTTTATTATTCCCAAGTCACTTGGGGTCGGCTTTCTAGTCTAACCGGATTTGACTGGGTATCAGTTTTTACACGGAGCGTCTGCCATCTGACCTCCGCAACCCGAAGGCTAACGATACCCTAAGGCTAGACCAGTGTCAGGATATTAGAGGGCACCGACTTCTCAATAACGACTGCCATAGATGTTCATGACAGCCGGGACCGACCTAACGTGGTTTCGGAGGCACGGAGCAGGCGATAATTGTCAATCAATACGCACATAATTTCGAAAAGTCATAATTCGACCAAAGTTTACCTGTAAGATATTGCTGATATATATAATTATTTATTGATATATGTAACCATAGTTACGCGCTTCGACTGCGTGCGTCAAATGCGTGGTTGTGTGAGTGTAGTGTTTTTTTATTAATTTAATGTATTTCTAATGCATATTTTATGTAAATATTAGGATTCGCCCCTCCTTCTTCATATAAACTTTAACTGTGCCAAATTTCATACTCCTGCGTCCGCGCAATTTTCTTAAAAAAGGACAAAGGTTTTGCTTCACGTATTAATATATACAGATTATCTCTTTTTTAAATTTATTATGCTTCATAATACAATTTTGCACACGTTGTCACGGTTACAGAAAAGGACGTAGGGTTTTACCAGGGGGTGGTGGGGTTCGTGGGGCTACCCGCCACCCGATCAGCACTAGGTCCGAGAGGCGGCGTGCGTGTTCCCACGCGCGCCTCTGTGTTGTGTGTCCGTCCAGTACAAGGGTACAGTAGGGGAAAAAATTATCTCTAAATAAGGTAGGTCGATTTGTGTAGTGGCCTGCAGTTTCATACGGAGCGGAGGGCCAAAACCTCGCGGCCTCGCCGACTCTGGTTATATCGAGGAACACCATGGTACGAGTAGGTTTAGTCGGTATAACCGGGATGTCGCCATCTTACCCCCGATGAGTCCGACATAACCTCTCCAAGGGGCGGCGGATAGGTAAGCGTCAATGCATGCCCCCACATAAAAAAAGGTACCGTTCATCCAGAACTGTACTGTGCTGGATGTATAAAAATTAATGAAAATACTTAATTATAAATTTTCCTCGTTTATAATTTACAAACTGTTATAAAAATAATCAGTTTTTATGTTGTTTATGTTCATTACTGGTATTATTGAGTGAATGTATTCTTATTCGTGCAGTGTTTTAAGTGGTTCATCTGTATGTCACTAATTTGTGGTATTAAAAAGATTATTCTATAAAGAGAGAAGTGTAGTTTTTGAAAACTGAAATCATTAACTATATATAAATATATACACAACCAATTTAGCTAATGAAATATCTTTGACTTTTAATACACTTTTCAATGTTATTGATCGCAGTTATTTAATTTATATTTATTTTTCTTTCTTAATACTAATAAAGTGAGAAAAAAGCATAATGCCCAGGCGATGGTAAACTATGACCGCTTGCAATTCCAGAAGTATCTATCGCGCCTCGCTGTTGCAAGTCACTATAGGCGATGGTAACTACTTACCATCTGGCAGGCTTTAGTTTACCACTTTATTAGTATCAAAAACGTTTAAGAGAGTCTACATAATATTAAGAACCACGATTTAATTTAATGTTTAAAATCCTTGTACACGTAAGTAAATTTTAATAATCATCCTCTTTAACTTTCTACTATCAAAACTGCCTTCTTTCACTATGGGGAACTTTCAAACCCTGATTTTTACATGGGGTATATGGATACCCCAAATTTAAAACACTATTATTACTCATAATTTTTTTCTAGAAAGATTGTCAACATGTTTTTACTTTCGAGCCCTATATTTACATTACGGGGTAATATCATACCCCAGACATCAAATACTTTTTCAATTCATCAAATTCTTAGTTATTTTAGTGAAGGTGAAATTTTTCGGTTTCGAATCTTCTTTTTACACAATCTGGGGTACAATAGCACCCCGCTTAAAAATTCCTACTTAGTGCCTAGTAAGTTGATCTAGAAAGATTGTCACCTTAATTTTAGCATGGGGTATTTTAATACCCCGGTTTTACATTATGGGGTACTTCCGTACCCCGAGATTAAAACACCATAATGTTGTTCCTCGTTGTCCTAGAGAGATTGTCGTCTATGGTTAAATACATGTTAAAGGAGAAGAACATGGCGGTTGACGAGAGGAAATGCCAGATGTCGTGGGAGTCGTAGAGTTGAAGTAGAGAACATACTCTATTGTTCTGTCGAGATTGTGCTGGGGTCAGCTGTGAACAAAAGGAATATTTTATTTAAATAATCTATACTAATATTAACAAGCTAAAGAGTTTGTTTGTTTGGTTGAACGCGCTAATCTCAGGAAAGACTAGTTCGAATTGAAAAATTATTTTAGTGTTGGACAGCGGAGCGTCGATGATAAACGTTGCAAATGCGGGGGAAATTCTCTTATGTATTTAAGCAGACGAAGCTGCGTCTGCTTATATAGTAAATTTACCTTACTCGTCTTGTTTTCTAATTTAAAAATCGTTACCCACTGGTGGCGTATTGGTTTAAGTGGTTGCCTTGCTACTGCCAGTAATCCAAGTGATGTGGGTTTGAATCCCAGGCGTCTTAAATTTAACCGGCTTGCATTAGCCCGTGGACTTGATTACTACAAAGTTTAAGGTGATTATTTTACTTATATCATGTAGTGCGCCCGTTATACACCGTAATATAACAAGTGACCGGCAAAATGGTCCAAGTAATATGCAAAGGTCACGTGATACCACGACCTTGAGGTCAAAGGTCACAGTCATTTCGGGGGTATATCAACTATGCTGAGACGAATGGCGCTGACCGCGAGTAGAGACTAGAGAGCTCTTACGGTTCTTGAGTTGAAAGTTGTATAACAGACAGACGGACGGACGAACTGTTGTATGAGATTTTTTCGAACTCTAAAAACTTTATGGGTTTCTAATCCTTATAAAAAGACAACTCCCGTAATAATTACCAAGTCACGGGCTACTTTACAAACATTCAACTAACTGACGCAAAGTACAGACTTGGTACAACTATTTAAGGGACACAAAAGTGTTTGTTCTATTTATGTATATGAATACTCACCGCCCAATTGGTGCTTTGGTCCAAATAGAAATAACTGGAACCGAACCATGTACCGTACGTTAGCGCTATGAACACCCAACTGTGGAAAAGACGATCATTATATACGTATACTAACATCATAATGACATTATTATTATAAAGTTTAGTCTTTAGTCTCGCCGTGATGAAAATTCGGTTACGAGGACATTCTCCTGACCGAATTTCGGTCACGGCGAGACTAGCTATCTGCGCAGGAAATATAGTGCACAAGTGTGTGCGCAAACACAAGTGCACTCTCTGTTCCCTAACTCTCATGATCCGATGGGACGTCACTGACACGACCGGAGAGAGATCAGGCGCACGACCAACGGCTTTACGTGCTTTCCGAGGCACGGGGGTGTCTTACACCGCCAACTCCCTAACCCCGGGCTGCTATTGAGATTTCTTAACAGAAAAACCCAATTTTGTTGGCCCGACCCGGGATTCGAACCCGAGACCGCAGCAGTTGTACTCACTACCGCTGCGCCACGGAGGCAGTACATAGATACTATCATACATACATAGAATAGATGCTATACATTGTTAATTGAAAAATACTAAAAAACTTTTACTCAAGACTTATTTAAACATTACTTAAAACCATTCAACTAATATCTTAACTAATATTATAAATGCAAATGTGATTTTATTTGTTCGTTTGTTTGTATCGCTTTCACGCCTTAAGAGGAAACAAAGGCGAGAGAATTGAAAAATAGGTATTTGTAAAATCTATTGCTGTCGCGCAGTGCCATGTATAGTATCATGAGCGCGATAGGGACAACTGCAGCTCGGACCGAAAATACCTATTAAAAGTACACAAAATCAACGTTTCGTAGTCCCCTGATTCCTTCTCCAAAACTTGACCCATTTAACTACTATTTTCATAAAAAATTAAAGAAAGACTTTGGCCGTGTTCCTATGGTTTCCTTTTTTTATATAATCTAGTCAAATTTGTTTTCTGGATGTTTAAACACAGCGGAAAATCTGGTAATTTTTTCAGGTTTTTGAAGGCTCATGTCTCTTTTAATATTTAATTTATGAAAAAAAGGAAAACATAGGAACACGCTAATAGAGCCCATAGATTTTTTGAAAAAAAATTATTGCTCTACTGGCATTATCCAGGGAGGAAACAGAGGACTACGTTTGTATGGAAAAACCGCCCTTGTGTTTCCTCTTAACTACCCTCATCAGCATGAAATTTCGCATTCACGTTGTCAGGGGAACAGAAAAGAACATAGGATACTTATATCCAGAAAGAGTACTGTTACTAACCTAACCTAAACTACATTTACACAAGCGAACCTGCGGGTAATAACTAGTCTTTCATAATTCATCATTTGATATTGAGGCGCATGTAATTTTAAATATGTTAAAATTATGTTATGTTATGTAATTTATAATTGTATTCTCTTCATTTAATGAACTAAAGTTATAGGTACGTATTTTTATTTAATTATCACAATAAATGTAAAGATTTTCTTTTTAACTGTACCTGCGCAAACACCTGCGTAGTACAACTTCAGAGCGAACTAGAAGTTTGGCGAGACCTATACCATTGCTACAATTTTACAAATACTTCTGTTTTTTTTTTGTATTGGCAACGTAAGTAGCACTACTATCCATCACAACCATTAAAATCCCAGAATGCCTGTAGTTTTTACACAAAAATCAACAAAAATTATGTTTTTTCTTAAATTATGTACGATTTTGACTTTTAGTTAATTTTCACTCATCGCGGTAAAAAAAAAGTATTGACACTACTATGGCAAATATTTTAAAAATTGGCGCAGCTAGCTACGATTCCAAAATGATATAATACTCTTGGCAATCTAGCTACAAAAACGCGCGTGCCTCTTCTCTAAAAAGGGTTAGGCCATAGTCCACCACGCTGGCCTAGTGCGGGTTGGCAGACTTCTCATATCTACGAAAACATTATGTAGACCTCTCTCTCAGACATGCAGGTTTCCTCACGATGTTTTCCTTCACCGTTAAAGCGAGCGATAATTAACTATTTAATACGCATATAACTTCGAAAAGTCAGAGATGCGCGCCTTGGGTTCGAACTCGAGACCTCTGAGTGGTAGTCTAACGGTTTCCCACTAGGCTATCGCCGCTGATATGATTTAAATATTTGAAGGATTTCTTCTCTATCATATACATGACATCTGTGAGCTCACTTTTCTTAATTTTGAAGGAAAATTGACACTTACCTGTACCATCGTATAGACTCTCTATGCAATAACTTCATGACGATGTAGAATAGAGTGTACAGAAAGAGATTGGACATAAGGACTAAAAGGAGATGAGAGGCGAAGTCACGGCTATGTTGGGCCACCCTGTAGACAAAATAAAACAACACGCTGTATATCATGTCACAATAAGATATGGTCATATTTTAATTCATATGGGGAACCCTATAAAACTATAAGTAAGTTAGAACTCAAAATGATATGAAATATAATAAAGCTGCATCGTTCAATATGGTTTATATGGGAGCCAAGATATGGTACTTACCCATAGGCAGCTATGGCCCAGTTGGCGAGGTTAGCGATGATGAGCAGCACACAGCGGCCGCAGTAGGTCGGCGTGATGGCCGCCAGGGGGCGCGACAGTAGCTCGCGCACCGCGCGGCAGATTATACCGCCGTCTGGTGGACAAAGTAATTAGATACATTCAATTATATTTTTATTTTTATAAGTGGCAGTCCATTGCAGGCAGAATGCCCATTGGATTGCCACGCACAGGTCTCAAACTCGACCCGCCGAACTTTTCGAAGTTTTGTATCGAACTTGGAATCGAACTCGAGACCTCTGCGTGGTAGTCCAAAAGTCTCCAGAGGATATCACCACTTCTAAACCGAAATTGTATAAGTTAATTTATCTATATAAAAGATATCGACCCATAAAGAATAAAATATCGTAAAAGCCATTTTGGCGAAATTTAGTTAAGCGCTTTCCAGACGGATGTAATCCAGCGTTCCAACAGGGCCGACCTTGGTGAGAACTTGGTTTCCATCCCTGGATTGTGTTTCGGCTACACGGATCTCATCCACCCGCCAACACGCTCGCGAATCAGTCGTCTCCTGTCGTGAAATATACTGGTATCGTGTTGTAGAAATGGCTACAAATTTTAAAGTGTCAATTTTCTTTTTCACATTTTCTTCGTTAGCGTTTTGGTTTAACTCCTTGTACTTTTCGAGTAATATATCCCAAGCCGTTTTCTTTTGACGAGCGTCTTTATAAGTTTCGGACGTAATATCCCACAGGCATGGTAAATCTCTATAGAGATCGATTAATTCGTTTATAATTTTGTGTTCGCGGCTCTGGTCTTCAGACGACATTTTGCACTCGCATACGTGCGCACCCGCTGCCTGTCACAGCGCAACTGTCCTTGGTTAGATGTAATCCGCCGGCTAAACGGATGTAATCCAGGCGCTCCAACTGCGGATGGGAACACGAGCCCATCCTCCAAGGACGATGAAGGTCATATTATAATTTGGATTACATCTATAGTCTACATGGATGGCAACAAGCAAGGTCACCCCTGTCGGGACGCTGGATTACGTCCGTCTGGAAAGTGCTTTATTGATGTTACCTTATTCAGTTTTCTGAGCTGCATCGACCTGTGTATTTAAAATGTTGATATTCACGAAAAATGGTTCTGTTTATCCAGAAAATACCGCAGCATAAAACTTTTGAAAAAAATAATCTTGTAAATAATATTTTAGCTTACCACAAATACTATAAAATATATAACTTCATAATTATACAACACTAGTGACCCACCCCGGCTTTGCACGGGTAGTGCGAAATCTTAACAAATTATACACCTAAACCTTCCCCATGAATCACGTTGTCTGTTGGTGCAAACCGCATGAAAATCTGTTCAGTAGTTTTTGAGTTTATCGCGAACAGACAGTCAGACAGACGCGGCGGGGGACTTTGTATTATAATATGTAGTGATAAATAGCTAAATAAACTATAATCTCAAAACAAAAAGAGAAAAGTAAAATTGAGTTTTTTGATTTTTTGCTTTCCTGGAAAGTAGTATTTTGGCTTTCGTTACATTTCGTTATCGAAGGGTCAATATAAGACTTACCCAACTTAAATCTACCCAGATAATATATCTGGAAGGTCATGATAAGGCATGTGACTAGATGCAGCACGGTGAATGCGATCCAGAAGTAGAAGTTCGCGTTTAGCACTCCCACCAGACCTGGGGACAATCCACGTTATCATTAAACAGAAGGAGTGCAAACCATCTCGTTTCCAACTACGATTTTGCTCCTTGTTAATGAAAAAAGACAACTTCTGCACTAGAAAGTTCAGCTCCAGTGCTATTTCGGACTTTACAAACATCCATCAGACTGATAAGACAAAACAATTATTTGTGAATCACATAAATTCTTGTTTCGTGTGGGGATTGAACCCACAACACTTAGCGTCGTGGAAGTGGGGAGGTGACCACTTTAACCACTACGCCATCGATGCAGTCAAGGTCCATCCAAATCCGTTAAGCGGTTTATGTGTGGTTGAGTACTACATTAAGTGCCTGTGTTCTCTTTGAGTCTGTTATTTGAATGTTTATAAATGTCGCCATGACACCGGATTTAACTGGTGCGGTACATACATACATACATAGATTCACGCCTGTTTCCCAGAGGGGTAGGCAGAGACTACAGATTTCCATTTCCTACCTGACACACTTCTCTGGCTTCATTCAGTTTCATAACATTCCTCATACACGCTCGTCGGTTCAAGGAGCTCTTAATCTGGCCTTTGTCCAGAACGCCTCCGATCAGATCGAGAAACGTTCGCCTAGATCTTCCCCTTGCGACTGTTCCATTCACACTAGCCTTATAAACTTTCTTAGTCAATCTTTCCTTGTCCATTCTTTCTACATGTCCAAACCAGCTTAATTTACCCTTTTCTATTCTTGTCACTATATTCACTTTCACTGGTACGGTAGTTCTTCATAAATTAACACAAAAGAGTATTTTTATCTCTATACACTTCACTATGACATACACACGACCGAAACCGCGGCAGAAAACTAGTATATACATATATTAAGTTAATTAACACTCACCAATAAATATAATAAGCGCCAACACTCCAAAGGTGGCGTGCGCACGCGCATTGATGTCCGGATGACGCGATTGGTAGATTTTGACCATACACAGCACCGAAGTTACGTACATGAACGATGTGTCTGTAAACAATTAATTTATATCTGTACTAATATTATAAAGCTGAAGAGTTTGTTTGGTTAAACGCACTAATCTCAGGAACTACTGGTTCGAATTGAAAAATTCTTTTAGTGTTGGATAGCCCATTTATCGAGGAAGACTATATGCTATATAACATCACGCTACAATTAATAGGAGCGGAGCAGCAATGAAAAATGTTGCAAAAACGGGAAATTCTCTTATATGAAGCAGACAAAGTTGCGCGTGTCAGCTAGTCCTAACTAATATTATAAAAGCGAAAATGAGTTTGTTTATTTGTTACCTTTTCACGCCTAAACCACTGAACCGATCATCCTGAAATTTTGCATATACGTTGTCAGGTGTACAGAAAAAATACTGTTCCCGAGGAAAACAACAATAACGTTCTTATGATAATAGGTGGCGCCATGTGTCTTTCGAATCATGATTGTATATTATTACAAGCAGAGTACGACTCGAATTTATTTATTTATTTATTTAAGGATTTCCAGCAAAGGAATATACAATAACATACATTATATAGCAGTAATAAAGTTCTTAGCGTGTATAGTCCCTCAATTATAGGAAACCACAGCTTGCAAATTATAATTACAACTAAACTAACAACTTAATTAAAGAAACAAACAGAAAACATAAAATTTTTAAACATAAAATTCTGCCTTTAGGGTAAACTTTGGAGTAAAACAATAATAGCTTATTAGGTATAGAGTTATATAAAAAATTTACAAAGAAAAAAAAATAAGTGGGGGTATATAGAACTAAGTTAACAATCTACGAAGACACTTTTTAAATTGTATTAAATTGTTACTTATGTCTAGGTCGGTGTTAACAGAAAGTGCATTGTATTGTCTACAGAGTCTGGTTACAGCTGCGTAATGTCCAAGATTTGTTCTTGAGCGAGGAATATGGAAAAGCTTGTATGTATTAGGTCTTGGAATACGAGTCGGAATATTACTTTTGAATCTATTTAAGAGAGGTTTGCAGTCAGTAGTTCCATTTATTATTTTATTTAGGAAGACAACGTCAGACATTTTACGGCGGTTAGATAGGGTTGGAATTGATTGTCAAATTCTAAATTAACGCGAGCGACGCCGCGGGCAAAAGCTAGTATTACATAAAAATGATTCCCTGTTTCCCTTGGTCACGCTATAACTTGAGAATGACTTTACCGAATTCATACTATTTTTGTATTCAGTTTTCTAATAATAATAATAATAATATTCTACCACATACACACAACATCATCTAGCCCAAACTAAGCAGAGCTTGTACTATGGGTACTAGACAATGCATAAACATACAAATATACATTTTATTTGTAAGTGCATACATATTATGCATAGAAACACCCAGACCAAGACAAACATCCATGTTCATGCACGCAAATGTTTGAATTGTGCGGGAATCGAACCCGCGAGCTCAGGCGTGGTAATCGGTTACACTAACCACTACGCCATTGAGGCCAACAAAATGTAGGTTAGGTTAGGATAGAAGCAGTACTTTTTATTGGATGAAAGTTGGTTCTATTCTGTAGTCCTGACAACGTCTATGCGGAGTGATGAGGATGCGGAGGATGATCGGTCGAGTAGTTAAGGCGTGAAAGCGTAGCAAACAAACTCACATTCGCATTTATAATATTAGTTAGAATACACAGTAATCACTTATCCTTACTAATATTATAAATTCGAAAGTAACTCTGTCTATCTGTCTGTTACCTTTTCACGGCTAAACCACTCAACCGATTTAGATGAAATTTGGTACAGACATAGTTTAAAACTTGGGGAAGGACATAGGCTACTTTTTATTGATGTAGGTACCACGCGGGCAGAGCCGCGCGCAAAAGCTAGTACTACATAAGTGATTGCTATGTACGAGGTCTCGGGTTCGATATTATGGCTGTACATTATATAATTTTTTTACCAAACATATGTATAGTAATTAATCATAATTTAACAGCGATAGCTTAGCGGAAAACCGTTGGACTGCCACGCGGAGGTCTCGACCTTGAACTTAAGGCGCGCATATCTGACTTTTCGAAGTTATATGCGTATTAGATAGTTAATTATCGCTCGCTTTAACGGTGAAGGAAAGCATCGTGAGGAAACCTGCATGTCTGAGATTTCTCCATAATATGTAAACTCTGCCAACCCGCACTAGGCCATGGATGTTTGTCTTGGTCTGGGTGTTTCTATGTATAATATGGATGTACATACTTACAAAAAAAATGTATTTATGTATGTTTATCCATTGTCTAGTACCCATAGTACAAGCTCTGCTTAGTTTGGGCTAGATGGTATTGTGGGTATGTGATAGAATATTATTATATTATTATACTACAGGATGCCCGCAGCTTCGCCCGCACATGTCTTTTTATTTATCCATTTCTTCCCAATCCCGTGGGAATTTGGGGAAATCCCTTCTTAGTGCACCCCTACAGTACCCAAGGAACATACATGTCAAATTTCAGCTTCTTGCGTTCAGTAGTTTCGGCTGTGCGTTGTCTGTCAGTCACTCAGTAACGGAAGAGTTTTATATATATATAGATTTATGCGAGCGATGCCACGATAAAAATCTTATATAGCATATTTTAAAAAATAAATATATATACTCACCAAACTGAAAGTTCATGCTGTTAGGGCACACGTGGTAGGCAGCAGAGAGCAGTCCCTCACTGACGAGCGCTATACCCATCGCGTACAGCAGACCGAAGTGTTGAGGGATACCCAGCTCTTTCTGACAACAAAATTAGCACAATTAATTTATCTATTGTCACGTAATCCGACTCGTGGCGCACGGCTGCGTGCGCGACGAGCGAGGAGGTGCCGTCTCTAGTCCCCCTGCGAGCGGCGGCGGCTATATAGGTGGATCGCGCCTGGTGCAGTTCTCCTCCCGCTGCGCTGCATGGTTCTTCCCTTAAGGAACCACGTAGGAAGCCTTAACGAACCACGCCCTGTTTTTTGTTCGCATAGAATTCTTATATAGTGTAATTCATATATAATTACTTGTTAATTAAAAGTGTTAATTGTTGTACTATCTTTAAATGCTTAACATAACCTCAAGACACCACGCCCCTACAGCGTGGCTTATCTTATTCCTATCAAAACCCTTAAAGTTTCACTATGTATCCTAATCCTATCCTAAACCTAACTTCCTAACTAATATTATAAAAGCAAAAATGAGTTTGTTTGTTTGTTACCTGTTCACGCCTAAACCACTGAACCGATCATACTGAAATTTTGCATATACGTTGTCAGGTGTACGGAAACGGGCATGGGCTATCTTTTATCCCGAAAATTATTTATTAGCTTTTGCCCGCGGCTCCGCTCGCGTTAATTTAGAATTTGACAATCAATTCGGGTTGTACTCTGCTTGTAATAATATAATTCAATCATGATTCGAAAGACACGTGGCGCCATCTATTATCATAAGAACGTTATTGGTGTTTTCCTCCGGAACAGTAATATTTTTCGGGATGAAAGGTGGCCTATGTCCGTTTCTGTACACCTGACAATGTATATGCGAAATTTCAGAATGATCGGTTCAGTGGTTTAGACGTGAAAAGGTAACAAACAAACAAACAAACTCATGTTCGCTTTTATAATATTAGTTAGGATTTTTGTACATAAAATTTTGAATAAACAATTTTTTTATTACAGCAATTTGTTTTGTAATATTCATATCCCAGACGGTGCTAAATATGTAATATTGGATCCCAGGCGGAGCTAAACGCCAACGTGGTAGACCAAAACATCGATGGCAAGACGAATTAATTAACTACAGGAGAGACTGGTGCAAACTAGCACATAATAGGGATATGTGGAAAAGCGAGAGGGAGGCCTTTGCCCAGCAGTGGGACATTACAGCCTGAAAACAATAATAATAATAAATACATACATACATAGATTCACGCCTGTTTCCCAGAGGGGTAGGCAGAGACTACGGATTTCCATTTGCTACGATCCTGACACACTTCTCTGGCTTCATTCACTTTCATCACATTCCTCATACACGCCCGTCGGTTCAAGGAGCTCTTAACCTGGCCTTTGTCCAGAACGCCTCCGATCTGATCGAGAAACGTTCGCCTAGGTCTTCCTCTTGCGACTGTTCCATTCACACTAGCCTTATAAACTTTCTTAGTAATATAATATTCATATTAACCCTTCTATTTAAGCCAGAGTGCCTAATGCGAGTTTATTTTACGTCAACACGATCGACACGCTTACGACTTTCGGCGCTCCGATTGGCTCCAAGCTCTTACCAATCAGAGAGACAAACGCGGTAATCGTTTCGATCGCGTTAAAGTAGAAACAACTCGTACTAGACACCGTGATGTTGCTTTAAGGAAAGGGGAGCTGTTGGGGATGTTGTTATCGTCAATACGTATTAGCCGGCCTCGGTGGCGTAGTGGTTAGTGTAACCGACTGCCACGCCTGAGGTCGCGGGTTCGATTCCCGCACAAATCAAACATTTGTGTGCATGAACATGGATGTTTGTCTTGGTCTGGGTGTTTCTATGTATAATATGTATGTATTTACAAAAAAAAAGTATATATGTATGTTTATCCATTGTCTAGTACCCATAGTACAAGCTCTGCTTAGTTTGGGCTAGATGGTGTTGTGTGTATGTAAAAAAAAAAAAAAAAAGTGGTGGAAGAAGTCGCAGAACTTTTCAGTATCACGAAAGAATGTGCTGTTTAACATAAATGAGCATGACAATATTTATAGGAATTCTAGTCTATGTATTGTATACTCAGTAATGCATTTCAATTTGTAATGCATTTACATTTAAGTTAAAAGATGATCACTATGAGATTGTTTTGATTTTAATTCTCACAAATTACTTTATCTCTGTATGCTTCGATCAAATATACCATAGATGCACATTCTCATACAAAAACCGCGTCAATATGTGGCACTGACCAGTACTACTTACTTATAAGTGTCTGCATTTATTGTGCAATCCAGGAAATAAACCGGAATAACCATTGAGCGCCCACTGAGAAACATTTTGTAGTAGTTTAGTTAAAACGCGTCAATGTAAAGCGTCCTAAGTGTGTTACTCGCGATACGCAAGCGTACTAAGTATATGGTACGGTCTCCACCGTAGTAGTGGTGTCGATTCGCTCTCGCTTACGGGCAGCGCACGCAAGAGTGAGTGGGACAGGTGCATAATATAGCGCATACGACTGATTTATGCACAGTTTTGTTGGGGCCGTTTTTCGAGCGACGATCGTGCATCTATGGTATATTTGATCGATGTCTGTATGTATTATAATAATTCGTAAGTAAAACAATGCCAATACTATTTTCCTAAATAAAAAAAGATTCACCTCCATAATACAATGAACGAAAATCAAACCCACTAACTCTCGATCGCAAATCCAACGCCATATCCACGGTACTACCGACAACAACTGCTCATAGCCAGTTGCACTCACTGATCGGTAAACGATTAGCGAGGTTAAGCAACGTTGGGTGCGGTCAGTCTATAGATGAGTAACCGCTTAGTGGTATTTCATCTGAGCGTCTCCGTGCTTCGGAGGGCACGTAAAATGTCGGTCCCGGTTGTTGTCAAATTGACAGCAGTCGTTAAGCCATGTCAGAGGCCTACGGGCGGCTTGAACAACTCTTGACAACAGGTTGGCCACTAACCACACGAAAAAGAAAGACCCGTAACAGTGTAACTTAAAATTCTTTTCGACTGCCCATATTATTAACCTCTGCTTACCCATCTAAAAAGCTTACCTGAGTAAAAGACTTCGCGTGGTGTTTATTGTGTCTCCTCCAGACCTGCGCCAGGAACAATAACCCGAGCAGCACGTACCCCAGGTTTGAATACACGTGGTTGAAATCTGACACCACTAGCAAAGGGTGAGCGCATAGGAAATTGAAGTAGCACAAGTCCTGGTTACCAGATTGATTAAGGAGCTGTAACAGAAAAATATAGTATTATGTAAAACAGGGATAGCTCAGTGGGGAGACCAACAGACTGCAATGCAGAGGGTCTCGGGTTCGAACCCACGTCGGGCACCTCTGACTTTCGGAAGTTATATGATTTTCCAAGTTATGTGCGTATTGATTGACAATTATCGCCTGCTCCGTGCCTCGGAGAGCACGTTAAGCCGTCGGTCCCGGCTGCCATGAACATCTATGGCAGTCGTTATTGGGAAGTCAGTGCCCTCTAATATCATGACACTGTTCTAGCTTTAGGGTATCGTTAGCCTTCGGGTTGCGGAGGTCAGGTGGCAGCCGCTCCGTGTAAAAACTGATATCCAGTCAAATCCGGTTAAACTAGAAAGGCGACCCCAAGTGACTTGGGAATAATAAAGGCTAGGGAGAAGAAGAGACTAATATAACCTAATCTAAACTAACTACATTGTTTGAGGCAATACTTGCATCGAACACGAATTGCTGATCTAGCAGCCACACCGAGTCCGCCGCCGCGCCACGCCATGAGTGCGAAATCGGACAGCAAACCGGGTGCATTCATTATCATTAAGCATAGCATAGATTAGATACTCTTTGAACGGAATAAAACTTAAAATGTTATCCAATCAGTCTTTAATTTAACATCTTAAGCATAGCTCCAGCGTAGCATTTCGGTAACGTACCGCACATACATGTACAGAAAATATGTATTTTCTAACTATTAATCAATCATCACAGGTTTTTAACCTAATGCGATAGAATAGTAACATAACTATAAACGAATACTTGACTACAGTAACTTAAGAAAATATCTTAATTCTATTAAAAATAACTTATTGTCCAGAATGAAGCCAGAGAAGTGTCAGGATCGTAGCAAATGGAAATCCGTAGTCTCTGCCCACCCCTCTGGGAAACAGGCGTGAATCTATGTATGTATGGAATGTCCAGTACCGTATATAGCCCTTGTGAATTCGCTCAAATCTATACTAATATTATAAAGCTGAAGAGTTTGTTTGTTTGTTTGCTTGAACGCGCTAATCTCAGGAACTACTGGTCCGATTTGAAAAATTCTTTCAGTGTTAGATAGCCCATTTATCGAGGAAGTCTATAGGCTATATAACATCACGCTACGACTCACGGGGGCGGCGCAGTAACGATAAACGCGGGTGAAACCGCGGGAACATCTAGTGTATAATATAGTGTTACTAGCTTTTGCGCGCGGCTCCGCCCGCGTGGTACCTACATCAATAAAAAGTAGCCTATGTCCTTCCCCAGGTTTTAAACTATATCTGTACTAAATTTCATCTAAATAGGTTGAGTGGTTTATCTGTGAAAAGGTAACAGACAGACAGATAGACAGAGTTACTTTCGAATTTATAATATTAAGTAAGGATATACAGAAAAATATAATTGTGAGGGATGGCGCAGTGGATATTTTGGGTCACAAAAATATTTGTTCCGTGTGAGGATCGAACCTCCAATATATATATTTATGCTTATATTATTAAAAAAAAATTGTATATCTGTTGTCTATACAAATAAATAAAATGGAAGTATCTGTTTGTAATATCAAAATAACAACTTTTTGCTAAATGCATATGAAAGTATATAAGGAATTTATATCAAAGAAACAATTTTAACATTTATTTACTTCTGTCTGTTTATTCCGGCTAATCTCTGAAACGGCTGGACCGATTTTGACGGGATTTTCACTGGCAGATAGCTGATGTGCTTTATGTTATAAGGAGTAACTTAACAACTGTTATTTAAGAAAAACGTTTTTCGAAAGAAAATTCCATACGGACATCGATGGATTTTAAAAATTCTTGTCTGGAAAGCTCAATAACTTTTTGCTTGCCCAACCCAGTATCCGAACCCGAGACGTCATACACAGCAGTCGCTACTACCGCTGCGTCACTTAGACAGTTAGACTAGTAGGTATCTATATATTAATACGTGAAGCGAAAACTTTGGATCCCTTTTTACGAAAATTGGGCAGACGGAGGAGTATGAAATTTCGCACACTTATAGTTTATACAGAGAAGAAGTGACGAATGCTAATATTTATATAAAATATGTATAATAAATACATTAAATTAATGAAAAAACACTACACGCACACAACCATGCATTTGACACAACCATGCAGTCGAAGCGCGTAACTATGGTTACATATATCAATATACGAGTATAATGACATGACATAATATATATATATATATATATACCAGTTAGTCGAATTTCGAGCATTAGGCGACCGCTAGTATAGTATAATTACTTACCCGTTGATACGTGACCACTAGTTGTATGACAGGTAACGTATAGAATACTGCGACGGTGAGCACGTTCCATAGATACATCTTCGACCTGGCAGACAGCACGCGCGGGCGACACCTGGCGACAACAATATGTATTAAATCCTAATAATCCTATAATCCTAATCCTAACTAAAAATGATTCAATAATAATAATATTCTACACATACACACAACACCATCTAGCCCAAACTAAGCAGAGCTTGTACTATGGGTACTAGACAATGGATAAACATACATATATACTTCTTTTTTTTGTAAATTCATACATATTATACAAACACACAGACCAAGACAAACATCCATGTTCATGCACACAAATGTTTGACTTGTGCGGGAATCGAACCCGCGACCTCAGGCGTGGCAGTCGGTTACACTAACCACTACGCCATCGAGGCCGACCAATTGAAATTAAACTAATATTACAAATGCGAAAGTGAGTTTGTTTGTTTGTTACGTTTTCACGCCTTAACTACTCAACCGATCAACATGAAATTTTGCATACACGTTGTCAGGGGTACAGAATAAGACATAGGGTACCTTTCATCCAGAAAAAATAACTATTGCAAACTTTTTTTTTTGGTTACTTAGAAAAATTCTTGATGCACTATCCGCCGGCTAGGGGACGGCGCCGGCGGGGTGTGTGGGACTCCCAGCAAGAAACCACTAAAAAACCTGGGGTGTTCCCTCTCTCACCCAATGGGGGAACTATTGCAAACCTAACCTAACCTACATTAACGCGAGCGAAGCCGCGGGTGAAAACTAGTATAGTATAACATACATAACGTAGGTGACACCTGGGGACAACAACGTGTATTAATTATACTAGCTGTCCCGCGCAACTTCATCTACTTGATATATGTATTGTCGCAACATTTTTCATTGATGCTCCCCTCCTATTGGTCTTAGCGTGATGTTATATAGCCTATAGCATATATATATACTACATGTTCTCGCGGTTTCACCCGCGTTTCTCGTTACTGCGCCGCCGTGGGTCGTAGCGTGATCTTATATAGCCTAAAGCCTTCCTCGATAAATGAGCTATCCAACACTGAAATAATTTTTCAATTCGAACCTGTAGTTCCTGAGATTAGCGAGTTCAAACAAAAAACTCTTCAGCTTTATAATATTAAGTATAGATTACATACAAGTGTAGTAAGGAGACTGTTATTATTTATTTATTACTAGCTTTTGCCCGCGGCTTCGCTCGCGTTCATTTAGAATTTGACAATCAATTCGGGTTGTACTCTGCTTGTAATAATATAATTCAATCATGATTCGAAAGACACGTGGCGCCATCTATTAGCATAAGAACGTTATTGGTGTTTTCCTCGGGAACAGTAATTTTTTTCGGGATGAAAACTAGCCTATGTCCGTTTCTGTACACCTGACAATGTATATGCAAAATTTCAGAATGATCGGTTCAGTGGTTTAGGCGTGAAAAGGTAACAAACAAACAAATAAACTCATTTTCGCTTTTATAATACTAGCTTTTGCGCGCGGCTCCAGCCACGTGGTACCTACATCAATAAAAAGTAGCTTATGTCCTTCCCCAGGTTTTAAACTATATCTGTACCAAATTTCATCTAAATCGGTTGAGTGGTTTAGCCGTGAAAAGGTAACAGACAGACAGACAAATAGATACACAGAGTTACTTTCCAATTTATAATATTAGTAAGGATTAGATAGAATTAAGATTAGGATTATTTATTATTTATTTACTTAATTAAAACGGCCGCAGGCTACTTATACTAATTAATACCACCCTTTACCGTTCGACTGCTATGCAGAGGTCTAGAGTTCGATAACAAGGCACGCTTCTCTGACTATTCAAAGTTATGTGCGAATTAAATTTTAACGAGATGATAAAAACCCAGGATTCCACCTCTTCGCCTTAAATGTACATCATGTGACCTTGTGGCCCCTATAACTCGGGGGTCTTTTGACCCACAGGGCCCATATTCAAACTCAACCGAGGTATGACCCCAAGGCACACCAAGTTACAACTCATTATCTTGCAGTGCAGTCTTATTAACCTTTGAGTCTTCTTCAGAGGTTAATGAAAACACTATGTGGGTCTGTGTGTCTATCTGTTAGTGACAGGCATAGCTCCGGAACCACTGGACCGATTGACTTGTAACTTGGTGTGCAGACACCTTAGGGACATACCTCGGTCAAGTTTAAATATGGGCTCTGTGGGTCAAAAGACATTTTTTTTTTTTGCTCGTCAAAATGACCACACTCCATAGCCGAGGCGATGTTGAGGTCTCTACTTTGACGGCCTGAGAAGATGCTTTGTCACGCCCCGCTTAAAGAACCCAGGATTGAAGGAAGAAGGAAACACGTGCCTTGGCAAAGAATTCCATGCCTTGGTCGTTCGGCAGAGATATGAGGACCCAAACTTTTTGGTACGCGCTCTAATCGACTCTACCGTGTAAGGATGGCATCTGGGCCCAGCACGCGTTGTTCTGGATAGGAAAGGGGAGGGCGGGATAAGGTGGAAAAACTCTTCAGAGCACTCCCCGTGGTATATTCTGTAGAAACATGCCAATGAGGCAATGTCCCTACGGAGTTGCAGAGGTTCCAGTGATATAGGGTTCCAGTTCCTCCGAGATATAGGGGTCATTTCTTTTCATTACTATTACATTTAAGACGAAGAGGTTGAATCCTGGCTTTTAACACCCATCTCGTTCATCTTTGATTCAAGAAAACATCGTGAGAAAACCTGTATGACTGAGAGTTCTACATAATGTTCTCGAAGATATGTGAAGTCTGACCATTGGCATTGGGCCAGCTTGGAGGTCTATGGCCTAACCCTTCTCGTACTGAGATAAGGCCCGTGCCCAGCAGTGGGACATATACAGGACTGATATAATTGTCTTCTGTTTACGCGAATGTTATTCATTGAAATTAAACTACTATATACGGATTTTATCGCGTTGTTTATTTGACACTTTATTACAACATTTTGAAAACTGTTACACTACTATTACTATTAAACTTTACAAATTTTTGAGCTTATTAAATTATTGAAACTATTAAAACACATAGCTGATGTAAAACACAAACGCTCGTTGAAGTCTGCTAATAGTAGTGTAACAGTTTTCAAAAATGTTGTAATAAAGTGTCAAATAAACAACGCGATAAAATCCGTATATAGTAGTTTAATTTCAAGGACTGATATTATTGTCGGCCTCGATGGCGTAGCGGTCAGTGTAACCGACTTCCACGCCTGAGGTCGCGGGTTCGATTCCCGCACAAGCCAAACATTTGTGTGCATGAACATGGATGTTTGTCTTGGTCTGGGTGTTTCTATGTATAATATGTATGTATTTACAAAAAAAAAAAAAAGTATATATGTATGTTTATCCATTGTCTAGTACCCATAGTACAAGCTCTGCTTAGTTTGGGCTAGATGGTCTTGTGTGTATGTGGTAGAATATAGAATATAGTAGAATATATATAGAATATTATTAAATATACCTAGCTAAGTTCGCGACGCACAGTTTTCCTCCAAGCCGGTACAGATCTTTATCTGTATTGATATCGTCCAGCGTTGAGAAGTCAGATTCCGTGTCCGATGAAGAACTGCCATCTGTCAAAATAAACACCATTTTAATTAATTTCAAACTCTATTGCATACTAAATTATGACCGCGGCTTCGGTCGCGTAAATGTAGTTCGGTTAGATTAGGTTATATTAGTCTCTTCTTCTCTCTAGCCTTTATTATTCCCAAGTCACTTGGAGTCGGCTTTCTAGTCTAACCGGATTTGACTGGATATCAGTTTTTACACGCAGCGACTGCCATCTACCTCCGCAACCCGAAGGCTAACGATACCCTAAGGCTAGACCAGTGTCAGGATATTAGAGGGCACTCACTTCCCAATAACGACTGTCATAGATGTTCATGGCAGCCGGGACCGACGGCTTAACGTGCTCCCCGAGGCACGGAGCAGGCTTCAACTTTATAAACTATACTAATATTACAAAGCTAAAGAATTTGTTTGTTTGTTTGTTTGAACGCGCTAATCTCAGGAACTACTAAAAAATTATTTTAGTGTTGCATAGCCTATTCATCGAGAAAAGCTATAGGCTATATAACATCACGCTACGACCCAAGGGGTCAGCGCAGTAACGAGAAACGCGGGTGAAACCGCGGGAACATCTAGTTTATATTGTAAATGCTAATGTGAGTATGTTTGTTACGCTTCCACGCCATAACTTTGCATATACGTTATCAGGGGTACAGAAAGGCACGGCTACCTATGTTAGTTACCCCATACTAGTTAGGACTAACTTTTGCCCGCGGCTTTGCTCGCATAAAAGTAGGTAAGATTATGTTAGTAACAGTACCTTTTTAATAAAATATTGGCTGTTACTCGGTCATAACATACTACATAGCTTCCTAATGGTGACAGAATTTTTAAAATCGTTTCTGTAGTTTTTGACCCCTAGAAACAATCAATCACAAGAAATCAAATCTTTAAAATTAGTATAGATATGTTACTAACCAAACTTCGGGGTTGGATTCCCGCACAAGTCAAACATTTGTGTGCATGAACATGGATGTTTGTCTTGGTCTGGGTGTTTCTATGTATAATATGTATGTATTTACAAAAAAAAAAGGTATATAATATGTATGTTTACCCATAGTACAAGCTCTGCTTAGTTTGGGCTAGATGGTGTTGTGTGTATGTGATAGAATATTATAAACTACATTTACGCAAGCAAAACTCTGGGCAAAATCTTCAAAAATAATAATATCAGGCACATACACTGTCCCACTGCTGGGCACGGGCCTCTTCTCAGTGTGAGAAGGGTTATGTGTACAAATCTATCTGTGACTTTACCTTGTCGATGTGTGTCATTATCCCCTTCTCCAAAGAGACACTGTCGCGAGGTGCTCTCCCCGCTCGTGTTTATCACGGTCACGTGTCGTCTCCGTGCCGCGTCCCGGGTCGACGTCATCGCGGGAATCGTCATCGCGTCGTGGGGGTTTGAAGGCGATGATAGGTTCTCTGTGTAGCAATATTGTTGATTTTTTATAAAACACTATTATTACATAATTTTGAAACTTTAAACTATTATTGTTAAACACTTTTACTGGTTACTGTTTACTTCTATTTAAGCTATTAATTGTAACTAGCGGTCGCCTAGTGCTCGAAATTCGACCAAAGTTTGCCTGTAAGATATTGCTGATATATTGTCATTATATATTGATATATGTAACCATAGTTACGCGCTTCGACTGCGTGTGTCAAATGCATGGTTGTGTGCGTGTAGTGTTTTTTCATTAATTTAATGTATTTCTAATACGAGGAAAGACTGACTAAGAAAGTTTATAAGGCTAGTGTAAATGGAACAGTCGCAAGAGGAAAACCTAGTCGAACGTTTCTCGAACAGATCGGAGGCGTTCTAGACAAAGGCCAGGTTAAGAGCTCCTTGAACCGACGGGCGTGTATGAGGAATGTGATGAAAGTGAATGAAGCCAGAGAAGTGTGTCAGGATCGTAGCAAATGGAAATCCGTAGTCCCTGCCTACCCCTCTGGGAAACAGGCGTGAATCTATGTATGTATGTATTTTATAAAAATATTAGCATTCGCCCCTCCTTCTCCATATAAACTTTAACTGTGCCAAATTTCATAATCCTCCGTCTGCGCAATTTTCGTAAAAAGGGGTACAAAGTTTTTGCTTCACGTATTAATATATAGATTATATTTCAGTTTTTCATATCTCCGTGAACATGGCTGATGAAAAAAATGCTACAGAAACGTCGCTTCGGGGCAAGTGTAAACTTATATCTACATAACTTAACTTAAGTAATCTAGTGGCAATCTCATTTTTTTTTAATAATTAACTTCTTTATTCTCACAAAAATACAAGTAGGTACATAGTAGTAAAAAACTTAATCTAGGTACAAAAATTTCTTAATTATAATGTTCTGCTGGTACTTAAAATAAGATATATCCTGTGCTTCGATCAAATATACCATAGATGCACATTCTCATACAAAAACCGCGTCAATATGTGGCACTGACCAGTACTACTTACTTATAAGTGTCTGCATTTATTATGCAATCCAGGAAATAAACCGGAATAACCATTGAACGCCCACTGAGAAACATTTTGTAGTAGTTTAGTTAAAACGCGTCAATGTAAAGCGTCCTAAGTGTGTTACTCGCGATACGCAAGCGTACTAAGTATACGGTACGGTCTCCACCGTAGTAGTGGAGTCGATTCGCTCTCGCTTACGGGCAGCGCACGCAAGAGTGAGTGGGACAGGTGCATAATATAGCGCATACGACTGATTTATGCACAGTTTTGTTGGGGCCGTTTTTCGAGCGACGATTGTGCATCTATGGTATATTTGTTCGATGTATCCTGTGCTATAAGTACTAGCAATCTTCCAGTTTCACTAGCTAAAACAGTTAAATAGAATTAATAATTTAAATAACTTAAAAAGTTTAACAGTGGCAATTGCAATTATTTAATTATTTTTAATAGTTGCATTTTTAATAATAATAATAATCTGTATAAAGTAGTTTAATTTCAATATAATTTAATATTCGCGTAAACATAAAAACAATACTATATTTATAATTCAAATGTCATGTTGATTTTGTCTCAGATAACAACTTAACGTGCAGAAAGATGACCATATTTAATCCTTGGTGATTAAGACAGTAGAATGGATCGATTGGAAAATAAAAAAAATGAGCGACTGTGACAGAGGGAGTAAGAAAACATAGTATTGTTGTCTCACATACCTTCATCGATCTCCAGTGGCGCCCTCTTCCTACAAAAGACCGCCATGATGAAGGCGACGTAGAAGGACCCAAAGAACGCCAGGGCGACCCCGGCTGCTATCAGATACTCCTGGTACGAGATCGTCTGGATTATTCTAAAACTGTACCATATTTAATTAATACATATATAATAGAGGAAAACCTAGGCGAACGTTTCTTGATCAGATCGGAGGCGTTCTGGGCAAAGGCCAGGTTAAGAGCTCCTTGAACCGACTGGCGTGTATGAGGAATGTGATGAAAGTGAATGAAGCCAGAGAAGTGTGTCAGGATCGTAGCAAATGGAAATCCGTAGTCTCTGCCTACCCCTCTGGGAAACAGGCGTGAATCTATGTATGTATGTATGTACATATATAATACCACACCTGCCTATATCCTCAAGGGGTAGGCAGAATAGTCTATGTTTCATATTTGTAAGACATACAAATATGGTTAACCAGTAGCTAGAGACAATACATAGATACCTATAATAATAATATTCTATCACATACACACAACATGACAACACAATCTAGCCCAAACTAAACAAATTTCTTTCTTTCTTTCTAAACTAAGCAGAGCTTGTACTATGGGTACTAGACAATGGATAAACATACATATATACTTTTTTTTTGTAAATTCATACATATTATACATACCTATGTATTGCCTGTATTTTGTCATGCCTATGTTCAGCAGTGGACGTCATTCGGCTGAGATGATGATTTATTAGAGAAAGTATATAGTCAGGAAGCAGTAACTGAATGACTATAATGTGTCTGTTTACCAAATAATACCAGTAAGAAAAATGGTATACATTTCTTATTACTGTATTATCATAAAATTGTGTGTAAAAGACCAGACACGATTTGAAATTTTTTTTTAACATATAACAGGTTGGTGTTCCGTCTTGGGTTTTTGTCACGTGGTCAATATCCTCTAGGAAAATCTCAAGCTTTTCCGAGCTATATTCAAATATGGCGATAGATATAGGACAACAATTGTTTTTTGACAATTCTGTTTGCAAAAAGATGTTTAAAACCATATCTGACTTGGCTACATACAGGTAGGTACCGAGAGAGGGGGATAAAAGTGGTGTTATCCCTACAGGGGTAAAGCTGCGTCACGTAGTATGGGTACGTCCCCTTAGGTTGTCTATGTCAAGCAGCGATAGATCAGTAGGGAGACCAACAGACTGCAATGCAGAGGGTCTCGGGTTCGAACCCACGTCGGGCACCTCTGACTTTCGGAAGTTATATGACTTTTCGAAATTATGTGCGTATTGATTGACAATTATCGCCTGCTCCGTGCCTCGGAGAGCACGTTAAGCCGTTGGTCCCGGCTGCCATGAACATCTATGCCAGTCGTTATTGGGAGAGTGTTGACACAAAAGATCCCACTGGGTCGAAGTGTCGCCGGTCTGCACTGACTGGCCCCCACATAAGATAAGATAAGATAGGTTGCCCATAATTATAGGCAACCTAAGGGAATGTACCCATACTACGTTACCCATTTTATGAATTTCCCGAAAATATGAGAAATTATATTACGTAAGCATTGGAGGGTTTGAGCTTTGTTGATAAGGCGGGCTGACTAAAATTAGACCTAATATTTAAACGGCCTCTAATACGATTACAACCCTAGACTGTCCAGTCGTACCACTCACCTGAACTGCTTCACCCTGCCATCATTAGTAGCCACTTGCACCACCTGCTGTTCCCCCCACCCCAGATACTGCGCCATCTTGGGTAGCGTCGCGTTTGAAGTCTTGTCAGTACACGCCTCGTCAGAAGTCTTCACTATGAACACTATGTAGAAGCCCAGGGGGAAAGTGTCTTGCTGTGGAGGGACAAGAAGATTCTGAAGATTGATTTGGTGGTAGGAGACGGCAATGTATGAATCGTTAGTTAAGGTTAAGTGATACATGTTGTTGGCATGATTCTCGAGTTAATTCTCGACTAGATTATCGGGTGGGTTATCGGCCAGATTCTCGCCTAGATTTACTAATACTTTCTGCGACTACACGCCCAACTAGATTCTCGACTAATTTTTCGACTAGATTAACGACAAAACTAATTGCTCGAATTAATACCCGACTAGATTCTCGACTCGATTTGTAATAGAATTTAGGTTACACGGCAGACTAGATTATCGACTATATTTCCGACTAGATTCACAACTATATTAACGACTAGATTTTAAATTAGTTTTTTGTTAGAACTTAGTCTACACGCCCGACTAGTTTCTCGACTAGATACCCGACTCGATTCTCAATTTTATATTATTGTCGATTTTTAAATAGAACCTAGACTAAACGCCTTACTAAATTTTCGACTACATTCACAACTAGTTGCCCGACTTGATCCACGTCTAGATATCTGAATAGAATCTAGACTAAACGCGCGACTAGTTTGTCGACCTGATTTAATTGATTGAATCTCGTCTTTATGACAATTTTTCTCGGCAAAACCTTGCCTCGATTCTCGACTTCATTGTTAATAGTTACTAGCTTATTATCACTACAAACTTGAGTTAAGAATCTAATCGAGAACAGAATCGAGTCGATATTCAACTCGAACTGTAAATACAGTGAATACTTACAGTTAAGGTGATTCCACCTCTTCTAGTCATTGTTAGATAATAGCCATCATATAGAATATCCCTCTCGTTATCGAAGACAGGGCACTGAAAATATATTAAATAATTTGGTAAAATAAATGAAATCAAAATTATTTGTGAAGAAAATATTGGACTAATATTTAATGTCCTTAATAAATATTATTTTTCAAAGCCTAGCACTAGGAATAATGCCTGTGTCACGTGCGACCTTACAAACATTCAAACAACGGACACAAAGAACACCCCGACTCGGAACAATTATATAATGTAGATCAACAAGTACAAATTTTTGTCCCGTATGGGGATCGAACACACAATAATCGGCACAATAGACTGCCATTGTATAAATCGCCTTGCCACTGCAAAAGATGGCAAACTATTGTTACACCTAGTGCCATCTCTCGGCATTGTGTGGAAGACTCGGCAGTTCCGTCTTACAATTTATGACAGCGCCATCTATTGACATTTTACGGAACTTCGTACCAGAAGAGTAGAGAGAACACTGGCACATTCTCGAATATTCCTACTGTTTACATACCGGGTATGACGTTTCTAGAAAACTCCGGAAACACTTTAACCGCGTATAAATAGAGCGCACGCGCACCGCCAAGTCAGTTTACAATCGTAAGCGGTCAAGTATTCATCGAAGCGAACGGAAGCGAAAATACTACGGAATTTGAAGCAGTTACAGTGGAAAAGTGTAGTAGGTATAGTGTTTGTTGTGTTTTAAATTTAATTGTGTGCTAGAATAAAACGTGTTTTAGTCGGTAATATTGTTTACATTCTTATCCCTCGAACCCAGCACGTAACAATATAATTATGCCAAAAAAAATTATACCTATATAAATATATTTGGGAAAAAAAACATTATGCGTAAAGAAGGGATCCCGCTTAAAAATAGTCTTTCTCTCTACTACACGCAAAGCCGCGGGCAAAATCTAGTTGTAGGATAATTTAAGTTTATTTATTTAATCGATAAAATTCGAACCCCGTTATCGTCCAGTCATAAGTTCGTTATGTATTAATAATTTGCCAATCTCGGCTACCTAGATTATTGCAGTATAAAAACATATCCTATTTATTACATATGTAATTCGAACCCCGTTATCGTCCAGTCATAAGTTCGTTATGTATTAATAATTTGCCAATCTCGGCTACCTAGATTATTGCAGTATAAAACCATATTGTATTTATTACATATGTAACTTAATAAGCAGCGATAGCGTACTGCGACCGTTGGACTGCCACGCAAAGGTGTTGAGCCCAAAGCGAGCACCTCTAACTTTTAAAAGAAAAGAAGAAAGAAAGAAAGAAAACATATTTATTTCTAAAATCTTATTTCTAAAATCACGAAATCTTTCACAATATCTAAATCTTTCACAATATCTAGAACACACATATACACAATAATAAATAAACATAAATTAAGGTGACAGCCCTGCGCCACAAATGCCACGTTTCAAATCAAAATCCGCTTACGCTACGAGACTTCCATGAAGGTATAGATAATCATTGTTTATCTATACCTCCATGGAGAATGCACGTCACGCGCGATCGACTTTTAAGTTTTTCTAATTAATCTGTGCCTCAGAGTTCAGACGTGGCTGGCAACTTGTACATATCTACGTGGCGTTCACCACGTGTCAACTGTCAACTGCATGGTTTGGCAGCAGGTTATGTTCAAGACTTATTTATCCCAATATTATAAGAATAGTAACAATATTAATCAAAGTTAATAGCGAAAGATACGTCGTGTTTAAGAAATCTGGATGGACGCTCAGCATACACTGAGTTGGGCATAACCCACCCCAGTACTGATTTTCAGTTCCAATCACGTGTCGTGTCACCTGACGTCGGACGGCGACGTCCACAAATATAAAAAAATAGACCGTGACAAATGAGACAAAACAAAAATAAAAACAAAAAAGACAATAAAACAGTACAAACTCAAAAAACAAAAAAAAAAATAACAAAGAAGAACAGTGCTACATGATATACGTAACCTATGCGAACCATCATGGTAAGTTTTATTCAATATATTAATAATAACAATAATATAGGTATATATATATACATACACACACATATACACACCCATATATATATATATATATATATATATATATATATATAATCTCCATCTCTTCAGTTATTCTAATATTTTTTGTACTATACCTATTAATAATTTATTTCAGATTCCCCATCTCATCTCAAGTACAAACTCCACCCCAACCATAATATTTTGCATGTGCATCAAACTTAGATAATAACAATTGTATGGAGGGACTGCCTTAGGCAAAGTAGCGGAACCACTGGAATGATCTACCAGGCAGAGGGGCCATAACCTTCAAGGTACTGGCGACTGTGACACAGTTCATACTAGTACGGTCGTCAACGATGACCTCTTATGAATGTATAAATTTGTTAATGGTTTTATTTTTGTGTACCTAGCTTAAGAGAAATTTGTAAATCTTTTTACTGTAATAAACTATTTTATTATTATTATTATTATTACTGATGCCTGTGTTTATTGTTTTTGAATTAATATTAAAAAAGTTTTGTATTTTGATTTAAAACTGTATTTGGTTTTCAGGTCCCTTATAGGCGGTGGCAAATCATTCCAACACCTTGTCGCTGAGTACCTAAAGGAGCCCCGGAATGCTGTAGTTCTATGTTTTGGTATGGACAATGCATTGTTTGTGGTTCTGATGGAATATGAGCAATGATCTTGCCTCCAGTCCATCTTATCATATAGGTATGTAGGTTTTTGGCTTTTCATTAAATCAAAAAGTAAGCTGGCTAGATGTAGTTTTCTCCTGGCTTCCATTTTCAATATATTGTTCTCATTTATGTATGGTGTTACATGATCCCTTTTTGGTATCTTGAAGCAATAGCGAGCACATGCATTTTGCATTCTTTGTATTAGGTTCCTAGTTCTAGCCAGCAAACATGGACCATAAACTATATCACAATAATATACACCACTATTTTTAAATTAGTACAATAAATTTAACTGGGTTCTAAGTATTTTTAACTAATCATATTTGTGTAGTTAAAAAATAAAAAGCACTAAGTCCCAAGACTGTCCACAAAAATACGTAATAATTGTTAAATGCTAAATAACTAAATCAATGACCGACACGCGTCCCTAGATAGTAGGTACTATGTGTAGTAATTCAAACGTGCGGCGGCGTTTGAGTACCTACGCGGCGCTGCTCCATTGATAAATTCTGGCAAACTCGCGTCGAAGCTCGCTACCCCCTATCCCTCTGCGCTCGCAACGCCCCGACGCGACAACGACAAAAAACAGTGCTAAATTGTTAACGGAAGTGTGCGCATGCTTTTTTTCGCTGCAACAGTTGTTTCTTTACGTTTTCCCTGACGCGATGGCTTCTCAGTTCACATCACGGAGGTATGTAGCTATGCTTCGTGCGTACTTTTTGAGTGGAGAAAACGCGAGTGCAGCTTTACGTATGTACAGGGAAGAGTACCCGAAACGCTCGACAGCCAAATGTGCGAATCGTGGTAAATGCTTACCAGCGTTTACTTGATCATGGTTAATTCCACGCACCGTCACATAGTCAAGGACGAGGAAGACCGGCGTTATCACAAAATCTGTACGACGATGTAATAAAGTAGGTAACTACTTCTCACTTGTTCTTTTGTTTCATTTTATTGTCTAAGGCTACCTACGTCACAAGTGCGACAGTACGATTGCGAATGAGTAGGATGAAATACTATCAATGAATTAGTTAATGGATTGTAAAATATGTCTATGATTTAAGTGAGATTTTTGACAATAAACAAATGATAATAACTTTGCTATTTATAGGTATTATAAGATGCTTTTGTCACATATATGATAATAATGTCTTGCCTAATATGTCCTTAAAGATTTTGTACTAGTTAAAAAATAATGGTGTATAATATGTCGGAGACGGTCATTAGTACAGTTATGAAACGCGGTGCGAAAGTCGAGATATGGCAGCACTGCTGCGATGACGGCAACACGCATCTCACTTCGTGCTACGACAGAGCCTACATAAGAGAGGTGCACGCTATATCTTCTTGACTGCTAGGGAAAATACGTAAAAAATAATTAAAAATTAATTGTGCAAACAATACACAAACGGACAAATGTATGTGCGCTCGATACTTGACTCATTAACAAGTCAAGTGTGCAGCGGACATACGTTTGCCGTTTTATTTTTTTATTTTTTTATGACTCATTTTTGCGGACAGCGCATGTCCGCTCGACAGTTGACGGGATATTCGACGGATCTTTCTACCGTCGTCGAGTGCGGACCTCCTCGCTAGGAACTGTCATTCGTGTTAATTTATTGTTAGACAATAAAATTGATTAGTGTACATTTATTGTTTCACTTTGCTCGATCACCCTATTGTACGCGCGCATTATATCAGTCGATGGTGTTACTGACGCACTCTATCCGACATAATTATATTAAATAATTATGTTATTAATTATCGCTCGCTTCAACGATAAAGGAAGACATCGTGAGGAAAACTCCATGTCTGAGAGTTCTTGAGAACGTTCTCAAAGATATGTGAAGACTGCCAAAGCACTGGGCCAGCGTGATGGACTATAGCCAAACCCTTCTCTCGTTGAGAAGAGGCCCGTGCCCAGCAGTGGGACAGTGTATATACAGGGCTGTTATTATTATTATATTAATTCAAAGTTGTGAGTCAAGTACCCTATTATTATATTGTAAACTTAAAAACACTTACCGAAAAATTCTGTATAGAGACCACTGCACATATATCATCTTCTGATTCAATCATGACGATCACACTCTTCGGCCTTGAGAACCAACCGTACGCCTGCCTCAAGTTACTCGTCACAAAATAATGATCAAGAGTCTTCTGCTCTACATCATTCAACTCAGAATTACACATATACTTCCTCTTTGCATGTTGGTACGACAAGTCCAAATTTTCTTTATCATGCTGGTACCCCAAACCATTCTTATGTTGGTAGTCAACATTGCTTGGTTGGTCAAATGGGTAGAAGTAGTATTTCGGCTGGCTTGGGGAGCTTGTGAGAGTCGTGGTGGAATTTAGTTTGATGTAGAAATCTTGGACTGTTTCTACTAATATGGTAACTTGTATTGAATCTGGGGACGATGACGTCAGGTGGACTATAGGCGCGTTCAATGTGGATACGTCTGGAAAAATGCGGGTAGTTGAAAAACTTTTTTTTTTAGTTTGATCTAGCTTTTGCTTGCATATTTGTTAACGGATTGTGAGTAGTTGAATCTAATACCTATCTAGTTCAGAGAGTATCAGTGTTACTAAGCGTCCTACCACAAATTAACCAAAAATATATTAAATTTTAATTTACTGACTTGTTGCTGAAAATATTGATATCTCATATAGTGTTAGGCGTGTTGTTTTTATGAAATAAATAACTGACTAAGTAGCTGTATATTTTTGTGGCATTATTAACAATCAATAACAGGAGATATAAAAAAATGAAGGTTATAAACAATCTATAGCTGTTGTAACCGTAGTAAACTTTATATACCCAATATATGGGTCTATATTACAAAATAATAAGCAAAATTTTATGTTTTATTCAATATACAGATTGTCCCAAAAGTCAACGTCAAGCCGGAATCAGGTAACAGGCTAATTTATAATAACTATCAGACAAATATTAAAAAACATATAAGTTACGTATAACAGACATTTTATTTGATCGCAGAATATCGACTTCGCAAAATGTCCCTGATCTTTCAAAATAGTCAAGTACGGATGAAATTTGCGAACAGAAGGTTCCATATTAATATATATTATTCAGACAGGTATCACACATTACAATTAAGAACATACATTATATAGTTTTCTGGATTCATTTATTTAATTTTACTATGGAACCCTCTGTACGCAAATCTGATCTGTACTTGAACGTATTTACAATTGGAAACAAGGGACATCTTGCGATATGGACTTTTTACGATGTGGACAATTGTGACAAGCACCGGCTCAGTCCACTTACACGTCATATAAATAAAATATAATAATATAAGATAGGATATATAATTAATTATTTATTTATTTAATTAACCTTGAGCTGATATCGCTATTTTATACTATTAGGATATATTTTGGTTGTAATAGACCGTTATTTGATTATTGTGACGTCATTACTAATTTCTGGTATAGAACGGGGTGTCACAGTAAAATCGGACTGACTTTTGTTATCGCTTGATTGCAATAAACACTATACCTAACTTACTTGAGTTTACACGTTATTTTCGCCACCTGTTGTGTTGTTGTGCAACCCTACGTGTTTCACAATCTAAGACTAAGTGAAATAATTGACATTCGCCAAACTCTAGCCAAAAACTCGCGTTACACGTTACACCGAGTCATCTTTTTCTCTGTCATGTGTTCTTAACAACTAAAACCTATACAAAAGCGATACATACTCGTATATAAAATAAATATAATATATAAATAATGTACAATTTATATATTTACGTATGAGAGGGCCACAGTAGACTTTAATCCGTTCCCCACTGACTACGAGAGCGTGAACAGAAAGAGAAATCAAATTAAAAAAGGATATCGTAAGAAATGGAGGGAGTTGGAGTCACAATACCCTTTAGTCTGAATTTAGACCTTATGCAGTTGGTTTAAGGTTTAAAATAAAATGTTCCAATATACAGACACTACCTTGAATATATAGTTCATAAAATATAGCTTGGGTTCTGTGATAGTTACGGCTAGAGCTGGGACATTCGATTATAAAGTATCGACTAATGTAATTATTGTCATTGACGTTTGTATAATTATTGTAATTGAATATAATAATAATAAATTAAAACAGTAATGGAAAACAATGCATTTTGTTTTATTTATTTTGTGTGGTAGTTACTTTCATAAACGTCATTTCTTTTTTTTATTAATAAAAAAATGACAACGTAGTAATATAATCTGTGTCACCCAGACTCGGAAAAACTAATTGTGGATCACCCAAGTTTTGTCCCGTGTAGGATTCGAACCCACAACCCAACACACTTATAATAATTCAAACTTAAAATTGTTTTCTTATTATGCATATTACAAATAAAACGTTTCGTCCGTCTTTATGTTGTGTTATATTATTTAAATATTAATAATCAAATGTAAATCCAGATTTCTTATATTTGAATGCTCGATACTTTTAAAGTCTGGTTAAGAGGACGCAAAGATGGCCTCGATGGCGTAGTGGTTAATGTAACTGACTGCCACGCCTGAGGTCGCGGGTTCGATTCCCGCAGAAGTCAAACATTTGTGTGCATGGACATGGATGTTTGTCTTGGTCTGGCTGTTTCTATGTATAATATGTACACATTTACAAAAAAAGTATTATACTTATGTTTATCCATTGTCTAGTTCCCATAGTACAAGCTCTGCTTGGTTTGGGCTAGATGGTGTTGTGTGTATGTGGTAGAATATTATTATTATATAATACGTACAGTTTTATCAATAAAGTATGATATAATTTAATACATACCTTCATCGATCAAATATACCATAGATGCACAATCGTCGCTCGAAAAACGGCCCCAACAAAACTGTGCATAAATCAGTCGTATGCGCTATATTATGCACCTGTCCCACTCACTCTTGCGTGCGCTGCCCGTAAGCGTGAGCGAATCGACACCACTACTACGGTGGAGACCGTATCATATGCTTAGTACGCTTGCGTATCGCGAGTAACACACTTAGGACGCTTTACATTGACGCGTTTTAACTAAACTATTACAAAATGTTTCTCAGTGGGCGTTCAATGGTTATTCCGGTTTATTTCCTGGATTGCATAATAAATGCAGACACTTAGAAGTAAGTAGTACTGGTCAGTGCCACATATTGACGCGGTTTTTGTATGAGAATGTGCATCTATGGTATATTTGATCGAAGCATACCTTAGTTAAATTGCAACTTTAATTCTATCGAGACCAATGCACTTATTTTAGTATTATAAACTTCGCATGTCATAGTAATTATAAGTTTGTTGTACCTATTTTTTTTTAAATTTATAAGTTATAGATATCTTTTATGATGCTGTCCGAGCTAACAATGTATGTTAAATAATTTAGTCGCGTCAGACACCCACAGGACAGGCTTGCCTAGAGTGGGGCCACAGGATATTGTATTTGACATTGTTAATATTTTTGGCAATAAACAAATTTTTATTTATTTATTCTATATGACATTTTATACCTTTATGAAATACGGAATTTGATGAGCGTGATACAGATGACATCACAGGAACCGAGCTATATTTTACGAACTACTTACAGTAACTATTTGGCGTCCGTATATATAATATATTACGTATTACTGACCAATACTTTTCCAGTATTGGGTACAGAGCTTATATATACTTCTTTATATATGTATATTATCCGAAAATTTAGTAATTTATATATAAAAATTAGGGTAAAATGTACAATATAGTACTGTGGGAATCCCTCAATTTACAATTGGAAGGAAATATCTTTGAGCTGGGCATTTAACTCACCTGCTGTCCTGCTCACTCTCATTCTAATAAATGAGAGGGGAAAACACGGAGTATTCCGCTTTCGGCACCAATTTTTTCGGCACCTATGGTTTCGGCACCTAAGCTATTCCACTTTCAGCACCAATAGGTATTTTTGCTTGGTGCCGAATGTGGAATAAAATACCTATTGGTGCTGAAAGTGGAATAGCTTAGGTGCCGAAACCATAGGTGCCGAAGAAATTGGTGCCGAAAGCGGAATACTCCGAAAACACGTAATACTATACAGCTTCAAATATATTTCTAAAGAAAACACAATCTGAAGAATCAGTCACTTGAAACGAGCATTACAATCACTACTTTTGAAGCCTTTTGACACCCGTATATGCGGTGATGGATATATAGAAAGGAACTAAAAGATATACCTGACAAGTAATAATCAAAATGACAAGCCTTTACAAGGTTAATTGAAAATTCTAATAACCCTTACCCGTGCCTTATGAATCTATACTTCGTTTATTTTTTTCATACAACTAAGGTGGCAAACAAGCATACGGCCCACCTGATGGTAAGTGGTCACCGTAACCTATGGACGCCTGCAACACCAGAGGCATCGCTTGCGCGTTCCCGACGCTTTAGGAAAGGAAGTGGGAAGGAGAAGGAGCGGGAAGAGGGAAAGAGGGTGATTGGGCCTCCGGCACTCTCAATCACCGAACGCAATACAACAGTAGGAATATTGCTATTTCACTTAGACGCTTTACATTGACGCGTTTTAACTAAACTATTACAAAATGTTTCTCAGTGGGCGTTCAATGGTTATTCCGGTTTATTTCCTGGATTGCATAATAAATGCAGACACTTATAAGTACGTAGTACTGGTGAGTGCCACATATTGACGCGGTTTTTGTATGAGAATGTGCATGGTATATTTGATCGAAGGGTAGAATGCTATTTTATCACTGATTAACATAGGCTATATAATATCACGCTACGAGACACGAGAGCGGAGCAATAACCATAAACATTGGTAAAACCGAGAGGAACAGCTATTCCTAACCCTAACTAATATTATAAATGTGAATGTGAGTTTGTTTGTTACGCTTTCACGCCTTAACTACTCGACTGATCATCATGCAATTTCGCATACACATTATCAAGGATACAGAAAAGGACAGAGTGCCGTACATCCAGAAAAAACTAATGTTCATCCAGAAATAATATTTAAATATATATATATATATATATATTAACGCGAGTAACGCCACGTCAAATGTAGTATTAGATAAAGGCTTATGTTTAACTTATCACCAGATATAGTAAAATATAACAGTCAAAAATAGTAAATGATCACCAAATTGCACAGCAAAATATATTTAATGAGATCAAAATAAGTCGACGGAGGCCCGCTTAGCGGAGCTCCAATGTGGGTTTAAGAAGGAACCTAACATAACCTAACCCTTCCGAGACAGAATGCAGTGATTTGAGGCGTATAGGTGCTCGTTATGATATATTTTAGTAAGCATATTTTACTGCGCAATTACTATTTTTGGTGGTCATTATCCTTACTAATATTATAAATTCGA
The DNA here is from genome assembly GCA_963564715.1 of Catocala sponsa. Lineage (NCBI taxonomy): Eukaryota > Metazoa > Arthropoda > Insecta > Lepidoptera > Erebidae > Catocala > Catocala sponsa. The sequence goes on along the minus strand of OY751354.1, from coordinate 3,181,864 downwards.
AAGTAACTCTGTAACGTCTGTCTGTTACCTTTTCACGGCTAAACCACTCAACCGATTTAGATGAAATTTGGTACAGATATAGTTTAAAACCTGGGAAAGAACATAGGCTACTTTTTATTGATGTAGGTACCACGCGGGCGGAGCCGCGCGCAAAAGCTAGTATTTAATAACCCCTTACATAAAAATTGCTTTCTTACGACAATCTGAAGTCACGATACACTAAAAGTTTTTCAAAGTGAACAAATCGTGGCTGATTCTTCATACTGAGCTTTTATAATTAGTAGTATTACTCTAATATTTGTAACGCTTACCACAAGTATCTTCTTCTTCGGAAAACAAATTGTTATGAGGGCACAGAGTCCTAGATATGTTCGTAAACTGTTCCAGGGTGACTGGAGTCTGCACCAGCATTGGCAACTGCCACGAGAATACTCCTGAAAAAAAATGCATCGTGTGAGGAGAACTACTGATATGCATACATACATACATACATAGATTCACGCCTGTTTCCCAGAGGGGTAGGCAGAGACTACGGATTTCCATTTGCTACGATCCTGACACACTTCTCTGGCTTCATTCACTTTCATCACATTCCTCATACACGCCCGTCGGTTCAAGGAGCTCTTAACCTGGCCTTTGTCCAGGACGCCTCCGATCTGGTCGAGAAACGTTCGCCTAGGTTTTCCTCTTGCGACTGTTCCATTCACACTAGCCTTATAAACTTTCTTAGTCAGTCTTTCCTCGTCCATTCTTTCTGATATGCAATTGAAATTAAACTACTTTAAGCGCTATCCACACATTGCCGGGCACCCGGCCCTGCCGTATTCCGTCAGGGACGGGGAAAAAATCGGTTACGTACAACTTGAACATACTTGTTCACATAGCTCCGTGTCAGGCGCATCAGGATCGACAGAATCCCGGAGCACGCTCGGACGCACGGACGCTCTGACAGTGCTATCCGATTTTTATCTAGGTACACTGACGACAACATGAACACAGAAAGATTGATAGAACTTACACGACAGAACAATATACTTTACGATCTTTCTGATCCACATTATTTGAATTCTAAGAAGAAAAATATAATACATACATACATAGATTCACGCCTGTTTCCCAGAGGGGTAGGCAGAGACTACGGATTTCCATTTGCTACGATCCTGACATAACTCTCTGGCTTCATTCACTTTCATCACATATCTCATACACGCCCGTCGGTTCAAGGAGCTCTTAACCTGGCCTTTGTCCAGAACGCCTCCGATCTGGTCGAGAAACGTTCGCCTAGGTTTTCCTCTTGCGACTGTTCCATTCACACTAGCCTTATAAACTTTCTTAGTCAGTCTTTCCTCGTCCATTCTTTCTACATGTCCAAACCAGCTTAACATACCCTTTTCTATTCTTGTAACTATATCCACTTTCATGCCGCATCTCTCTCTAATCACACTATTTCTTATTCTATCTTTCAGAGTCACACCACATATGCTTCTCAACGCTCTCATTTCTACAGCATTTATTCTGCTCTCATGCTTCTTTTGCCATACCCAACTTTCACTTCCATACATAAGTGTGGGCACTAATAGTCCTCTATGAACAGCCAAACGTGCCAAATATAATATGGGATAATATAAGCTAAAGAAACAAATTACGCTGATACCGATTTCCCTGATATGTATGAAAGCAGGTGACGGATGTCACGTCCCTGACGGGAACACGGAAACGAACAACTCGGAACACGGATAGCGCTGACCCGGAAATGTGTGGATAGCGCTTTATACGGATTTTAGCACGTTTTTTATTTTTAAACAGTATTGTTACATCATTTTGAAACTGTTATACTAATACTGTTGGAGTTCACTACTATTTAAAAGATTAAAACTATTTATGTTTAAGTGTACAGTTTCCCCGACGTTTCGGTTACTTTTCAGCAGCCATGGACACGGGGAGCCTACACAAGTAGGGTCTAGGGAGATACTGGTCGATTGTAGGACTTGGGCTGGAGAATAGCACATCAGGACTCTCGGATTCGAATTCATTTACCACATTTTTTGTTTTAGTCATATGTTTAGTAAATTGTTCATTCTTTCGTTAAAGGAGACTGATACAATATGAGAGTTTACCAAAATGATGCATATGAATATATTATAAGAAAGCAAGGTGAAAAGTTGGTAAGCAAAAAGATCGCTGACTTGCGATCAGAGTAATCTCTATCATTTTGCATTGAAGTCCGCTGTCAAAAATAGGAACGTTTTTAAAAAAGAAACTGTTATACAACGCTATAATTTTTTTTAAATTACTCCTCTTGCGCTATGAATTATTCCTATATCGCGGGGGATTTTACAGACATTCAGGCGCCGGCCCCACTGCGGGCGGTCTAGCTGTCAGAGTTCCGAGTTCTGCGTTCCGCGTTCACTGTCATGTATGCGGTGTCTTAGAATCCTAAACACACAAAAGCAGTCAGACCGCGGTGGTCAAAGAGAACGCACGTTCTGTCGGAGTTCCATTTTTTTTTCAAAAACGGTCACGATGTCCGGCGAAATTGAAAAGTTTATTGAATTAGTGCGAGACAAACGTACTGAACTCCAGATTTCTAGACCACTCGCTGTGTGGGCAACTGTGAACGCTGAACGCAGAACTCGACCGCAGAACGCAGACCGCCGGTGCAATGTGTTCGGCGCCTCAAAGAACGAAAAGATACGAAGAACACCAAAATTCGGCACAACCTTTTGTGAGTCACACAAAATTTTGTCCTGTGTGGAAAGCAAGCCGTCTGCACTTGGCGTACCTAGTGACAGCAGCTAAGGAACTACTAAAACCACTACGCCATGCGAGCAGTCTCTACATAGTATTGATTCTACTCGCCTTCAAGCTTATACTTGCATAGAAACTAACTTATTCTACTAAATCATAGATGACCACATTTATAATGTCCTACGAACGTACCTTTCTGCTGCCTCGCTGTTATAAATAAAGGATATGTTCTGTTTGCGAAGTCGCTGGCCACCGTCACTCTGGCGGGGGTGTCAAAGGTTTCACGAGTCTGATTCTGGAAAATAAAATAAGTTGAATATGCAAATATTATACTAGAAAACATACATAACCACGCGCCTTGTGGTTCAAGGAAAAGCTACCTGATTAACACTTCTACTGGCAAGCCTGCCAAATATTTATTTTACTTGTCAATTATTTTTAATATATTTTTTAAGTCGTAGTATAATATATAGTATAGTACCCCTTGTGTCAAAAAGCAAGGATAACTGTTTAAAATTAAACAGAACCTATTTTTTTTACTTTGGTGGTAACAAAGCAGAAACACACGCCACCCGCTATATGAGCGTTGTAAATAAATATATACATAGCAACACTGCATTTTAGCATCAAAACTGTGTACAACACCAACTAGACCATAGTTGCACTACGCAGTACGCTGTTAAACAACGACTACTGTGGATATATGTTACGCGTCTAAACTATTATTTTATTAGCATAGATAGTGTCGTATCGAGGTAGGTTTTAGGAAGGAGCGAGATTCAATTATGAGGCCTCCTTGCTTGCTTCTTTTCCTTTTTCCTTACTACAGAGATGCGTATAGCGCCCCCTTGACTTGACGGCTGAAGCGACATCTCCGTTCGCCCTATAGTAGAGCCGGTACTGAGTACAGATGTGTATAACGTGTGTGTACACGCATCAATGATCTAAAACTGGTACTCCTTTAATATTATACGTGTATGCGTGTGCAGGTACATGCGTGGACTATATAAACGTGGTGCTACTGTAATAGGATTTCCTTGAGCTTACCCCTCCAGCGAATTCGAGAATGTACTCCGTGCTTTTGTTAACATATATTGTATAGGCGACATCATATTGGTATCTGCAACAAACAATAATTAACATTGCAACACACACCACGACTGTATTTCCCTGAAAGGTTAGGCAGAGATATATTTTTTAGCTATTATCCGGCCTAGTTATATTTTCATATACACATGGTCACAAAGAACACCTATTGGACACGGGATCAACTATTCGCAAAGACACCATCTTTTGTTCTAATCTAAAATTTATTTTAGTTAAAATAAATAGTTCCATAACTATATATATATATATATATATATATATATATATATATATATATATATATATCTATAACTATAGGCTAGATGACGCATAGCATCGCCTTTGATACAAAACACAGACAAATTTTAGTCCCTAGCTCAGTTGGCAGAACGACGACACGTGTCAAGGTCGCAAGTTCAAGTCGTTCTTCATGGAATTATTTACCTCTGTTATTTTAACTAAAATTATAAATGGGAACATGAGTTTGTTTTTTGTTACGCTTGTACGCCTTAACTACTCGACCGATTATCAAATAATTTCGCATACACTTTGTCAGGGGAACAGAAAAGGGTACTGTTACTAAACTAACCAACATTTACGCGAGCGAAGGCGCGGGCAAGATTTAGTAATTTACATAAATGGATATCTCAAAATATGTAGATTAATCTGAAATTTGCGATATAAATGAATTCCACGTGGCCAAATTGTGGGCAACAACCTGTGGCAACAACTCATAATATAAATAAAAACATATTTCTATATTATATTCATCAAGGCGATACCTATACATATTTACTATCACACTATAAATAATACTTTTACAGTCATTGACTTTATTAACAGATAACACACATAACTGTATACCTACTGAATCACCAATATACATACTTTCACATATTATAGCTCTTGCAACTCACGAAGGCGAGCGGGCTTTATTTGTGTTAAACGCGTATATGTATGTGTGTGTAAGTGTCGCCCGCAACTGACCGCTCTGACAAACACGCACACTACCGCACTGTGCATGTACACGTTCAACTACAAGTAAAGCCCGCTCGCCTTCGTGAGTTGCAAGAACTGTAATAACTAGCTTTTGCCACGTCTTCGATCGCTTGGTAACGGTAATTTTGCCCACTCGGTAACAGTAATAATGTCCTATTCTATACCCCTGAGTGTATGCGAAATGTCATGATTGTCGGTAGAGTAGATTCGGCGCGAAAGCGTAACAAACAAACTCACATTCGCACTTATAATATTAAAAGTTAGGACTGGCTTATGCCCGCGGCTTCGCATCCTTTATTTCTGGATGATAGGAACCTAATATCTTTTGTCTGTATCCCTGACAACGTGTATGCGAAATTTCATGGTGATTGGGCGAGTACTTAAAGTGTCAAAGCGTAAGGATTTTCTTTTTACAATATAGTATATGCAAGAGCTCAAATGCTACAGTATCCCCTTATGATATAGTACCCCACGTTGCCCAAACATTTTGTCGTACAGGCCACTGTACCATCCAATGCCCGAAGACACCTTCAGGAACCAGTTATAGACGTCTTGTTAAAATCTTGTCCTGACATCCGTCTTGTCCCTAGATCCACAGATACTGTTCTCATAAATGTGACACGGCTTATTGGTCTGTGGTTGGCTGGTGTCAGTTTCACTGGCTGTAGCTACCAGATGGATGGGTATACGTCTGGTAGGTATAGGCAGGGAGACTGGGTCCAGAATCAGTCTGGTAGGTAAACAGGTAGTGTCACTAACTTATTGGTCGTTTCGCACAAAGCTGTTCGCAAGAATTGTGCGAAACAACACTTCTAAAAATAATATTTTTATTATTGTCGATTCGCACACGTCCATATCTATACTAATATGATAAAGCTGAAGAGTTTGTTTGTTTGGTTAAACGCGATAATCTCAGGAACGACTGGTTCGAACTGAAAAATTATTTTGGTGTTGGATAGCCTATTTATCGAGGAAGGCTATATAACATACGTCCCACGGGAGCGCCGCAGTAACTATAAACGCGGGTAAAACCGCGGACATAGCTAGTACATCATATGAGAGCGAAACGAACCCATCTGAAAAAGGTGTGCAATATGACACCTAAAAATATATTGTTTTTAAACATTTTCGCTCAATTCATGCGACACGACTAAAAAGTTTGTGATACTACCTATTTAACTATCAGATTTATTCTGGACTCAGTGACACTGCCTATACCCCCAAATGGATGGGTACCAGGGCAAAAAAGCTTTTCACCACACGTAACTATAGAATTTGTTAACAATAGCCTTTCTCAGACCCAAAGAAAATCTGCCTCCCATATCTCGGGTATGATATATATCTATATCTTTATCTATACATCTATACAAATAAATGAAGTTGAAGTGTCTGTTTGTAATGTCAAAATAACAGCTTTTTATCTAATGCATATGAAAGTATATACCTATACGAAAACATATATTTTTAAAATTTTTGTCTGTCTGTCTATTTGTTCCGACTAATCTCCGAAACGGCTGAACCGATTTTGACGGGACCTTCACTGGCAGATAGCTGATGTTATACGGAGTAAATTAGGCTACTATGATTTTAGAAAAAAAATTGTGTTCAGACAAACACTTTTTAGTTAAAATCTACGCGGACGAAGTCGCAGGTAACAGCTAATATACACTCGCGTGCAAGTAAATCGACTCAAGCCTCAAGTGCGCATAAAAAGTGATATAACTTAAAAATGCCTTATTTTACCTCTATATAATGTTTTACATAATTAAAGCCTAGTAATTGAGCTTTAAAATTATGTAAGTTGCATGAAAATCGATTCAGTAGGTTAGTAAAAAAGGTGAATGTCAAAGATATTGTAAAAAATTTTGAAAATTTATACAATTTCACAGTAGGTTATTGGGTATAAATGAAACAAAATGTGCATAAGATAAAAAATTTATTCGTGTCAATATTTGGTGTTCCCTCCTCTAGCCCTGATCACTGCTCTCAAGCGATTCTTCATCGACCTTATCAACTTTTTAATTGATGATTGTGGTATTCGGCCCCACTCTTCTACCAACGCAGTCTTGAGCTCATTGATGTTTGTCGGAGCTGGATTCCTCGCCCTAACTTTACTTTTGAGCTCGTCCCATATGTGCTCAATGGGATTTAAATCGGGGCTGAGCGCTGGCCAATCCATAGTGTGAATTCCAACTTCACTCAGGAACTCACGTGTGGCCCGAGCAGTGTGACATCGGGCATTGTCATGCATCAAGATGAAATTATCCCCAATAAAGCCTTGATAAGGGACAACTTGATCCAGTAGAACATTTCCAATGTAACGATCACTGGTCAGACCTCCTCTCCGGCCTCCCCCAGGAACGAAAACAAGGTCCGTTTTTGCTTCTAAGGAAATTCCAGCCCACATCATGCAAGAACCGCCACCATATGCAACGGTTTCAACAAAGCAGCACTGTGAAAACCGTTCACCAGGACGCCGGTACACCCGACCTCTCCTGTCGCTGCCATGGAGACACATCCTCGTCTCATCTGTGAACAGGACCGACTGCCATTGCTCTATGCTCCAATCCAAGTGCTCTCGAGCAAAGTGAAGGCGTGCTTGACGGTGGGCTGTGGTCAACTTCGGGCCTGTAGCGGGTCTTTTCGGAGTAAGGTTAGCTTCCTTCAACCTTCTTCTAACTGTCCACTGACTGACAGTTACTCCGCGAAGTTGACGTAGCTCCTGCTGCACATCCACGCTGGTAAGGTGTCGATTTCGGAGAGAGGTCGAGACCAAAAACCGGTCGTCACGCTCCGAGGTGCACCGGCGTCGGCTGGTATTAGGCCACCGAGTGAAGGCACCACTCTCTTGAAACCTCCTGTACACTCTCGAGACAGCAGACTGACTCATATTCAACCGACGAGCGACTTCTCGCTGGTTCAACCCTTCTTGCAACAGGGCAACGACTTGAGCGGCTTCTTCAGGTGTTGTATCCATAATTTTCTTCAAATGACGGCTTCAGTTTGCAGAGATGTGTTCAGGTCAACGTCAAGTGAGCGACTGATAAGAAAAAACGATTACAGGGGGTTTTTATAGCGGGTTGTGTCGCGCAAGTTGTGTATAGAGCGCAGAGCAGTTTATGGGAGGTTGCGTTCAGTTGCATTCTAAGGACATGTGTTTATTTAAATTACTGAAATTATGCTACCATTTTAAAGCCTAATTACTAGGCTATAATTATGTAAAACATTATATAGAGGTAAAATAAGGCATTTTTAAGTTATATCACTTTTTATGCGCACTTGAGCCTCGAGTCGATTTACTTGCACGCGAGTGTACATATATAAATCTTCTGTACGTGTATTTGTAATTAAACTCCTCCTAAACAGCTGGGCCGATTTTGATGAAATTTTTTCAAGAATGGTTTAGATTTCGTTTTTTTTATTTTCTTTTTTCGTGTGTACAGAACAACGTTCGGGACAGCTAGTGTATTATATGATATAATAATTAGATTGATATAATAATTAGATTGTGTTCATTATTTGCATGTTGTTTGCCTTTAATTATTTGTTACATTTATAATATTTTACTTATTATAAGAAGTGTCTACAAGAGCAGCGATAGCTCAGTGGGGAGACTACTAGACTGCAATGCAGAGGGTCTCGGGTTCAAACCCACGTCGCGCACCTCTGACTTTCAAAAGTTATATGACTTTTTGAAATTATGTGCGTATTCATTGACAATAATTATCGGCTGCTCCGTGCCTCGGAAAGCACATTAAGCCGTTGGTCCCGGCTGCCATGAACATCTATGGCAGTCGTTATTGAGAGTGTCGACACAAAAGATTCCACTGGCTCGAAGTGTCGCTGGTCTACACTGACTAGCCCCCACATAAGATAAGATAAGATGTGTCTACAATATATTTACCGGTGTAATATAGGCTTTCTCAAATAAATAAAATAAAAATAAATAATATATACTAATATTATAAAAAGGAAAGTTTTTATTTTTTGTTGTTTATTTGTAAGGATTTAACTCAAGAACTACTCAACCGATTTGAAAAATAATTTCATCTTCAGAAAATTATATTACCACAGAGTAACACAGGGTTAAATTTATTTCAGAAAAGTATTGTTACTAACATAACATACTTTTAAGTGAGCGAAGCCGCGGACAAAAGCTAGTGTATAGTAAGAAGATTTGAAGTCGCAGTGCAGAGCATTCTCCATTACCAAACCATTATCGATTTAACTGCTATAGAAATTGTGTCGAAAATCAATTAACACAACTATTAATCACCAGAGAACATTACAGGTAGTGCAGTAACGCGTTGTATTTCAAAGCCAGTAGTCTATAATTGCTTGCCGGTAAACATTGGTCTGCAATACAGGCTCGCTCACTGCCTAAGGCATATGCCAAAACAAACTACAAGCTGAAAGAACTAGGTTTGACTTAAGTCATTCTTAAGACTGCGCCGAGCGTAAGACAGATAATGACAGAGCTCGTGCGGCGCATGTTCAAACCGGGGCGTGCGACCGCCATAGTAAAATTGTATGGAGGATTTAAGGTGCTTTTTTGATAAATATGTATCTTTATTGTCAACCAATAACTTAAATATTTGGGAAAGACAAATTGTAATATAACTATTTATGTTTTGTTTAAGCTGTAAAATGGGATAGATTTCTACTGTTATAATCTAAAATCACGTAACACGAGCTTACGTTTTTGCATTTTTCGTGCAAATTTACGTAATTTTGTAGACGAAAATATTAATTATTTTAAGTTATTTACATGGAGTAATTGTAAACACATTCATTGTTATAGTAAATATATATTTTATATTTGTATTAAACAAAAAGTGGTGATTTTATTCACTTAACTGTGACCGCCTGTTTTGGCACATTTTGTTCAGCACAGTCTTAATATTTGACTGCATGGATAGCGGAATGATGTAAGTGGTCGCTGCTACTGTGCCAATTGTTGTGGGTTCGAATCCCACACGGGACGAAAATTTGTGTGTTCCACAAATTGTGGTTATAATTAGTGTAAAATATTATTCTATCAAAGTCATATTTCAGTATAGTGTTGGGCAAAGCATCATTGTAAATTTTTGTTAGGAAATTCTCATGGAGACTGACAATATGGTTGAATCTAACTAATATTATAAATGGAATGTGAATTTGTTTGTTATGCTTACATACCTTAACTACTTAACCAATGATCATGAAATTTCTCATACACATTGACAGGGATGCAGAAAAGGACATAGTGTACCTTTTAACCAGGGAAAAAGTACTGTTTCCGGGGGATAACATTATTTACAGTCCAAATACTACACTAAGGCAAGAGAAGACAAGGCAAAATCTAGTTAACAAAAGAATCCAGAATCCCTGTTACATGAGGCATAAAAACATTGCTGATGTAATATGATAATATACATCTCTGCTTATCCCTCTAGAGTTACATAGATGTGACTACATGTATATAAACTTAGATGGTCATTAACATAACCTTGTAGATTACATTAATAAACAATTTAGAGATTGCTTTAGAACAAATAATCTGTTCAGCCCTGACACTTAATTTGTAACAAAGAAATGACCAAGGACACAAGTAATCTGTACCTACTCATTCACAATTAAATTCTTATCACTAGTTTGATGTATAAATATAGAGTAGGTACATTTTGTAAATAAAAGGAAAAAGACTCATAATAATCTATGGTTTATGCGCACTTAGAGGATGATTGTATATCAACCATTTATGACAGAAATGTTTAAATACAATTCCAGCTTCCAATACAATTATGTTTGTGTCTACAAAACTCAAAAAGTTGTTTATGGGTTGACCAGAAGCTTTTACGGAATGTTGCATTTCAATATAGGAATATTTTTATATAGTTATCCCAGAAATAGAAAATTAAAAATATCATACACCTGGTGTAGTTAGTATGTATAATGAAATACATCTCACAGAAATCTAAAATATATTTTATCTTTTTCATCATCATATCATTCATTTCATCATTTGTCCTTACAAATATTATACAATCGTTAAGGTAATTTTGCTATTTTGATAAGCCTATAGGCATAATTTTGTCCTGGGAAAGGACATGGAAAATCTGTTATTTAAGGTAATTGCACAATTATACATATTTTCACAAACAATAACTCAATCTAAAAACAGCATTAGATAAACATCGCAAGCTCGTAATCTGTAGTGACGTACCTAAATCATAACAATATGAGTCATGGAGGGAAACCCCTAGGAATGCAGCTCATACTTCTGGATTCCTGAGCCCGATAATAGGCGACATATTAAAAAAAAAGAAATTCGGATAGGAAGGTAAGATTTCAAATATAGAATAGCTATAGTAATAATGACATAACATATTCAATGATTTGGATTATTATAATCGACATCAAAATTTTATTGGCGATAAACATAAATGTCCTAAGGTATATAAAAATAGAAATGGTTTCAGCATATTGTGTAAACATTGTAATTAACAGTGCAGTTAGCAATAAATTAGAATGTACTTACGTGTTATTGTAGAAAAATATAATATGCTCTTTGTTGTGGACAATTTCTTGCATACACAAATAAGGAAAGCCGATTAACAACACAACGGTTATCCAATATAATAACGCCATTATTATTTTTTCGCCACATCAAATAAATATATATGTACAGCAGGACATTTAAATTGTATTTAAATGGTACTAAACCGATATCTCTCAATATTTTTGTATTACGGACCAAGAAAGACTGAGATTTTATTAACGTCAAAACAGAAATGTCATTAAATTAATGTCAAATTGTCATTGGTCAATATGTCAATACCGTCAATATGAAAAAGAGTGATGTCCTATAACTGAGTATTACTAATTACATATTGGTGCCAATTCTGTAGTCACAAAATTCTCTAAACTTTTACTAATAATCACTAAAATTTAGTTTAGTCCTGTCAAACGACATTTCGTATTCTGAAATCGTTAAAACTGACAGGATTAAACTAAATTTTAGTGATTTTTAGTTAAGTTTAGAGAATTTTGTGACAGCAGAATTGCACCATTATGTATCAACTTTTAACTTTTTAACTCCAGGCTTTATACGCTAGATAAGAGTTTATGAACTATCTGTATATAAACACTGTTAATATCTATTCAAATATAAAAAATATGTTATCATATTGTATAAAATATTTGTAAAATATCTTGTACTTAATAAAACAAATACATAGGTATTATTTGTCAGGTAATAAATAATTACTCCATCAAACGCCGGACTACTGCCACTATTTAAAAAATGGAAATAATGAAATACACAAAGAACACGTATAAAAAATATATGAAGTAATTAAAACAATGACATGCATACGCTTAAAAAGCCAATAAAATATAATTATACTTTTGGCTTTTTCGATTGTAATACAATCGAAAATGTTCTCGAACCATAGAAATGTCTCGAACAATAAACAAAATATTAACAATTTTAATTATAAAGCGGTTGAGAAATAAGTAACATCAATCGATCTAAAATTAATCTTATTTTAATGTAAAATACAATGGGATTGCAGAGATTTCCTGTCGCTTTTATAAATTGTTGTAAAATTTCACAACCGGTTACCTATTTCTCAACCGGCTTATTTATCAACAACCGGCTTATTTATTAATAAGCCGGTTATAAATAATAAATAAAATATTAATAATTCTATTGAATTGTTAGTATTTTGTTTATTATTTGAGGCATCTCCAAGGTTTTCAAGAACATCCACAAAAGAAGCTGCGTATGCGTAACAATACTATTCTCTTTCTAATGCCTGTGTTAATATTATAGCTTTGTGTTTCTAAATGCTTTAATTAATTTATAAATATTTAAAAATGCCTTTTCTTTGTTTATTTATCGCTGCTAAAACGATTAGATGGCAAGCAGTTAGTAGAGTCAACAAGTAAAAGCCATCATTCTACTCCTTGATATCACGCAGGTGACTCGGTAATTCTTAACATACGCTTTGATTGTTACATGAAATGCAAGAAAGCGATGTCTTAGATATTTTCGACATGGAGGAACGGTACCCGTTGGTTCCTATATTTTATAACAACAACGAATGTCACAAACTAAACTCAAATCAATGATTGTAGTACTTTTTAAAATTAGCTTGAACGCATTTTCTTTATATTGTAATTGAACGCGTCTATAACTAAACCAATCACAAACAACGAAGCTACTTCGTTATTTAAAAAAAATAACGTCAACCTATAGAATTGAAGTATTCAATCCACCGGTCGTATGATTCGCTCTGATTGGACGACCAATTGAACAGGTGCGATGCGTCATCCGCCATAACGCTGTTAGTACGTGAAAGTGAGAACGCTTTGTGAATATATAAACGAAAATAGTGATTATTTGTGATATTGTTGTTATAAAAGTGTATTTTATGTGTTAACGAAGATGACGGAGTGGTATAGAATGAAGACAGGATTCATAAACAGGCACGATTCTTCGGAATTATCCGTTGAAACATCCTGCGAAATGTCAGATTCATTCAATATATTTACGGACAATTTAAGTCCGATACCAGCGTCTATAGTGCCTAGGAAGTTGGACTTTACTGGTATGGATGACGATGACGACATCCGGGATGCTTCACCGGCTCCAGCTTCGCACAGCCCTCCGTACAAACGAGTTAGAGCACTAAGGTATGTATCTAGTTCTTTCCATGAAATTCCCATCAGAAAATACCACGCGTCACCGATTTATGGTATTTCTTGGTCCCTTACGTTCTTAGTTTACTAATTTGTATGTAAACAACCGAACTTTCACTTTCAGATCCAGTTTCTGTATTAATTTCACTTTAGTTATATAATTTTAAGGCCAAGTTTTACTTTTGTATTGGGTCAAGCAACTGTTTATTACCGAAGCTCGTTTTACTACATTAAATTCGTATTTTCTTCTTAAAAACAATCTCGTATTCATCATATTATTTTGTTAATTACTTTAGTCCTTGTCAAAGGTGAATTTGAAGGTTTTTAGAATGTCCTGTCTCAACTAGTAATTTACATATTTATTAATTATTTATTGGGAAAAAATAATATTATTGACTGTCAAAATAACTACTTTATTTGATAGTGGAATCCTGTTGTAAAGGTCACATGCAAGCCATTTGCTATCATTGTGAAAGTGTCTTTGGATGTAACTTTTTAAAAAGTTCATTTATTACACCAAAGAGTCTGTATTCTTCGATTAGTAATCATTATTGTTGTATTTACTTTGATCTTTAGCAGCATTCTATTTTTAAACTGAGTTTTTAGATAAGAAAGACACATCTAGATTGTTTACCTTTAGTTAAATACCTAATGAAATGGAGTGTAGGTTCATATTCTTTTTGTATTGTAGTTGGCAAGATAATCTATAATATGCCAGGTGTGATCACAAAAGGATATTTGTGACTAACGTTCGCTTGTGGTTTCACTTGCACAGTATATTGGTAAATCACAGCATATGTTATCTTATCTTATGTGGGGGCCAGTCAGTGTAGATCGGCGACACTTCGACCCAGTGGGACCTTTTGTGTCGACACTCGCTCAATAACAACTGACATAGATGTTCATGGCAGCTGGGACCGACGGCTTAACGTGCTCTCCGAGGCACGGAGCAGGCGATAATTGTCAATCAATACGCACATAATTTCGAAAAATCATAGCATATGACCATATTGTATATCAGCATATGTTACTGCAGCTTTAAAACAAAACTAACGTAACTTGTTCATAATACTAGTGTAAATGTATAATACATCACATATTTTAATCTACTAATTTAACTAGATGTTGTTTTCTATTACTTGGGAAAGTATATAGATTTACTTTCTAAACTCTTCATAAGAATATAAACGTAACATATTTTCTTCATTGGTGATTCTTTTAAGTGAAGTAAAATTGTTAAAATATATTTCTATTGATAGGTATTGTATTTTAACTATTTTAATTCTATCAATCTTCACTCAAGCCTCGGAGAGCATGTTAAGCGATCGGTCTAGGCTGCCATAAACATCTATGGCAGTTGTTATTGGGAAAGTCAGTGCCCTATAATATCCTGAAACTGGTCTAGCCTTGAGTATTGTTAGCCTTCGGGTTGCAGAGGTCAGGTGGCAGCCGCTCCGTGTAAAAACTGCTATCTAATCAAATCCAGTTAGACTAGAAAAGCCGACCCCAAGTGACTTGGGAATAATAAAGGCTAGGGAGAAGAAGATTCTTCACTCAAGAAGTAACCAATTAACCATTCGTTTTATAATGAATTCTTAAAAAACACACATACATATATTAGCTGTTTATTTAAATATCAATATATTTGCTTTCCATACCATATTCTAAACAAGAATTTAATAATGGCTGTCATCAACAAAAACAAATGTGACTAGATACTTATTGCTCCAAAAACTATGAACAATAGGGATTTTCCCTTGTCATGTGGATATGTGTCATCCTTTCATTCATATTATTAATATCCTGTGGTATTAAACTTAGGAAGGAAGGAATCTATGGTTAATTATGCAAAGTATACATAAAATTTGGGTTGTTGTATACAAAATGCTGTTATCCAAACATAATATAGGCTATTAACATCACGCTACGAGCCGCGGGAGCAGTAAGCTAAGACGTGGGTGAAAACGCAAGGGACTAGTCTACAATAGAATTCAGAAAATTAATAACTATATTCAAAATATTTTAAAATTCTCTACGGATAGTATAAAATGCGAGCGAACTCGCGAGCAAAATCTAGTAATTTATAACAAATGTTGTTCACTCATAATCCTGTCTCTATTCTAGATATGTCACCCTTGAAATTAAACAAACTTTATATGGATTTTATCGCATTGTTTATTTTTTATCATCATCAGGCTATAATAGTCCACTGCTGGACATAACTGACTGTTAATTTTTTATAAAACACTATTATTAATTACACAATTTTGAAACTTTAAACGACTATTGTTAAACACTTTTACTAGTTTAATTTCAATGTATAACATTCGCGTAAACATAAGACAATATTATATGTCCTCCTTCTCAATCAGGGTGACCTTGTTCCAACTGGCATAACTCGTTTTTGCATTGTACTGTTATATTATAAACCTGTGCAAAAAAAAGCTAGTCGCATTTGCCGCGTAATGTATTGACAAGTTATTTTTTAAATAGGACGTGTGCCGCGTTGGTTTTTTAGCATAAGTTTATGCTTTCATTGTCTACGATCGGTTCGGTTCGAGTACGAGTATTCGAGCATAGTGTAATTGATATTCTGTAATTCTTAGTAACAGCATGTAATTTGGAAATGCGATCAGTAAATGGAATTAGACCTTTCTCCTTTACCTAAGATGTAGGTACGAAATGTGGGTCAATAAACCTCTATCTAGAAGAGAAAAGATTTGCCGATCCGATCATCATTATCTAAATTATCTAAATACGACATTTAACCTATTAAGCCACACCGGCGGCCAGATACGAATACGTTTTTAATTTTGCTATGTTTGACATTACAACTATTAACTGGCTAAACACGTATTATTAAAATAGTTTGATAGTTTATGCTACTTTTTATCCAAGGATGATGACAATTCCGTCGTTTTATCCACTTAGTAACTAAAACCTAAAAGATTTTTGTATTGATAAGTAGATTTGTTTTTAAAAGCCGCAGCTGCCCATGATTAATAATAATAATAATAATAATTTATTTATTTCAGAAATCTGGTTCCATAGTCAACATATAAAAATCATAACATAAAAATAAAGAATCACAATAAGTATATAATAAATATTATTTCATTCAATTTCATTAAAAATAAATAAATAGGCTAAAATTAATTATTACATTAGTTAAAATAATACATGTCATAAAAATTAAATCAAAATAAGTAAAAAGACATGTCATAACATCAGATAAAAATAAATAAATAAAACATCAAAACCAATAAAATTTATTAATTTAAAATTGTGATGAAATTTATCACAATTTGAAATTAATAAGTTAAGCAATAATAATAGCTAAGCCTCACCCAACTAGCACAGACGTCCAATGGTGGCTGATAGGACATTCGCACTTTCCACCCACCACCCGCAGGATACTGTTGCGGCTGTCACACACTCTACTCATAAGAGACGCTACTTTTCTGCGCATAATGGCATAGAAGTCGTTAGTCCGCGCCTCGGCAAACATGCCAGATGCGCTGCAGCGCCACGACAGCCTCAAAAGCATCCTGAAGGCATTGTTATATTGGACACGCAGAGCGTTGTAGGCCTTCCGCGTATATTTCACCCATAGACTGCCGGTGTAAAAAGATTGGCAGAAAGCTTTGAAAAGAGTTATCTTTACTTGCTCTGAAGCTCGAGCAAATCTACGGGCAATCATATTGCTTCTGACCGCCAACGCCCTACGCTCACGCTCAATGTCTTGGTCATCCTTCAGGTCTGCAGTTACAATGTGACCTAGGTATCTGTAGTGATTGACTCTAGCTAAGGCTGTTGCGTTGAGTTTGACAGAAGGCACTTCGCGTGGATAATTATTGTTTGCGGTGAAAACCATGAACTCGCTCTTTTTACAGTTGTATTTCAATCCATGAGCTAGCGCATAGCTCTCACACACATGCAACAACCTCCGGAGTGCGCTGATCGACGGGCTCAGCAACACCATATCGTCCGCGTAACTGATGTTGTTGACATTGACGCCATCGATTGAACATCCCGCATGCATGCTGCTGAGCTCGCGGATCAGCCGGTCGACGTAAAGGTTGAAAAGCCTAGGAGAAGTCAACCCCCCTTGCCTCACTATTTGTGTCGTGGGGATTTCACAAATATTCAAACAAGCAACTCAAATATCACCCAGACTCAGAACAACCATTTGTGCATCACACAAATCATTGCCCCGTATGGGATTAGAACCCACAAAACTTCGCGTAGTGACGACAGTGGCAAGGCGACTACTTAAACCACTACGCCAGCCGTGCAGTCCATTTTTAGTTTAATTCCAGGCAAGAATAAAAGTAATCCTGACGATTTAAAATATCGTTTTATTGCTTCGAAGTCAACTGATAACTAAATTGGTGGGATTTAATTGGAAAATTGTCAATTGAATTAAATTGGGACGAACAATTGAACTTGATGAATATTGACAAGCAGTTTTAGATGTCTAACGAACTTTTTGGTGGTTCGGGCGCAGTGGTTAAGTTGGAGCCTTGTCATTGCTAATGTGCCGAATCGATCCCCGCATGGGACAAACATTAGTGTGACTGATAAATAGTTGTGCTGACTGTTCCGAGTCTGATTCTCTTTAGTTTTTCTGTCAAATAAATTCTTGTTAACAGCATAGAGTCTGCTACTATTCATGGGAGTCGCCTGGCAATAGACCCTGTTCGACACCTCACCACTGCTGTCGCGCCGAGTTTTATTGGTTTGATCCCCGCACGGGACAATTTATGTGGTCAAAAGTAGTTCCTAGTCTGATGAACTTTATGTCCGTAGTTTAAATGTTTGTAAAGATTCCCGCGACACAAGACACGACACAGGATTTATTCTTAGTGCGAGAGTTGTATTTTTTTAAAGAGAAAGTAAGAAAGATATAAGCGAGATGTTGTAATATCTCTGGTATTACAAGCTTCTATAGTCTACGGTAACAGGTTACCATAAGGCTGGTTTGCTACCTCAGTATAAAAAAAACCTAAATACGTTAACGTCTTGTGTGTGTGTTACGAATGGCAACGTTGCTAATTAGTGTCATATTTTGATGTTTTAAAGTAGGTACTCATTTATTGCCAAGAAAAATTTGTGTGTATATAATAGGCAAAAACCGTCCACACTAGGCTAGGCCTGTCTCGTGGAAGGTTTTACAAGAGAATTAACAAAATGTTAAATTGGTACACAGTTCTAAGTACTTATAATCTAAACACAGTTATTACTTATTACAGTTACAGTAATAGAAGTAAAATTGTTTTACGGATTATTAGGAAGTTAATACAGTTGAAAAGAGATTGTGATTTTATTATTCTTAAGAATTCTTCCGAGTATTGGTAGGACCAGTTCAGCAATTGCATTGTTAATTCTTTTTAACTTGATAATTATTTACTTCTATGATGTTATAAACTGTATTAATTTTATTGTAAATGAATGGTTTCACAAAATAATTGAAGCGTTGTTGGGCGAATGACGTTTTAACTCGAGGAACCGAGATAAGAATAACTCGCTTAGTTATAAATTTATAATACGGTTAATGTCGGGGATAGTTGGGGTCTCACGGTGGTATTCTAAGGCGGACCTTAGGATAAACAAACGCCTGATGCTTAGGACCTAAAACTCATTGTAGAGGACTGCAATAAAATATAATTATCTTTAGCCTTATTATCAAAATATTTTTAATACACTATAGACTAAGGTGAGTGTGTATCATATGGATGGAATATAATCATAATTGTAGTCTTTTTAATGTGTGCAGTACGCATCAAAAACTTAATGTAATACATATTTAGATACGTAGAACTAATATTATAAATGCCTATTTGTGTCTGTTTGTTACGCTTTCACGCCTTATCTGCTTCTAGATGTGCCCGCGGTTTCACCCGCTTTTATCGTTACTGCGCCGCCCTCGTGGGTCGTAGCGTGATGTTATATAGCTTATAACCTTCCTCGATAAATAGGCTATCCAACATTAAAAGTAGTGCCTGAAATTAGCGCGTTCAAACAAACAAACAAAGAAACTCTTCAGCTTTATAATATTAGTTGAAATTTTGCGTACACGTTGTCAGGGGTACAGAAAAGGAGAGAGATATTTTTCTATGATATGAATAGAAAATGAACATAACGTAAAATCTAGCTTAATATTCAGAAATTAAAGCCAAAATAAGTCAACTAAACATATGACATGTGTTCGCGACGTTACCTTTTTGAACAGGCAACGAAACACTCTTGAACCTTCCAACGGCCATGCCAATGCAGCTTTAAGCAAAAAAAGGTTATAAGAATACCTATTATAACTCATTCAAAAGGACCTTCGGCTGCAAAATCAGTTATTTTACTGTTACTGCATAACATATGATCGGGAACAGCTGATACATCTGTCGAGCAAAAAAATACGCCCACGCTGCCATCCCCTCGATCGAAAATACACCGTAAGGTTATAGATGTAAGGCATATTATTGTGTCTTTGTATGGTTACGTTAGGGAAGTATTTGCGATTTTCTGATTTATTTGTATAGGTTTTAAGTTTATTTTTGCGTGGAGACGTTGTTGGATGGTAAAAATACTGGATTTTTTATAAATCTAAAGTGTGTTGTTGTTTTCTTGTGTGGGATTATTTATTTTTAAAGATTCTTTATATATTCGCTTGTTTGTATAATTTCTCTAGCTACATCTATTATCTATATCTAATAATATCTATACTAATACATATTATATAGCTGAAGAGTTTGTTTGTTTGTTTGAACGCGCTAATCTCAGGAATTACTGGTTCGACTTGAAAAATTCCTTTAGTGTTGGATAGCCTATTTATCGAGGAAGGCTATAAGGCAGTAACGATAAACGCGGGTGAAACCGCGGGAACATCTACTTAGTAATATCTATAGACTCAGTCTCTACTTAGTAGATATACTAGGCTGCGGAGCATACACCCAGTCCTGCCAGGTATTTTAGGTTTTTTTACATATGTAGAAAAGTCTAAGTCAAAATTATACTAAACTAGATTATGCTCGCGGCTTTGCTCGCATAAATGTAGGTTAGATTAGTAACAGTAACTATTTCTCGATGAAAGGTACCCTATGTCCTATTCTGTACTCCTGACATGATGTATGCGAAATTTCATGATGATCAGTCGAGAAGTTAAGGCGTGAAAGCGTAACAAACAAACAAACAAATTCACTTTCGCATTTATAATATTAGTTAGGATTAGGATTCTGCTCGCGGCATCGCTCGCGTTAATGTAAATTTTGTAAATAAATTTTCATCTCTCGGTAACAGTACTTCTCTGGATAAAAAATACTCTTTTTCCTTTTCTGTATCCTTGACAACATGTATGCGAAATTTCATGATGATCGGTCGAGGAGTTAAGGCGGGAAAGCGTAACAAACAAACAAAGTTATATTCGCTTTCGCATTTATAATCACATCGTGAGATTCTTGAGTCAGATGGAAAATTAACGTCCAGAAAGGTGACTATATTCAAACGTAAAAATAATAGAACGCATCTATGGTTTAAATCTTTGGCTTACGTAATGCAAAACGACCATACCGTGAAATCAAGATACCACACAAACAAATACACAAAAAAAAATATGGCGCGTAAAAAGTAATAAGAATAATCTTAAGAAAAAATTAATAATGGCACCCTCACAAACGTAAGGTACTTGTATATTTATCTATAGATTCACACTTGCGCATGCGCTGGGAACACCTGAGGCCAGTTTCTTAGAAAAAAAAAACAAGAGGGTTGTAAATCTTAGGGGTGTCTTTATGGTAGAAAAGAAGGTGCAAACTTAATAATATGTCTTTAAACTAGTTATATTTTTATTGTAATAGTCGCCGGTGTTTTTTTTTGTATAGTGAGGGTAGTTTTACACGGATGGAATTTCGTAGTGGTGTGTTAGCTGACACGTGTGTTTGGTAATGTGGGTGAGAGCTAGCGTAATTGATTATGAATTATTAAGTTCGATTTCCGATTTGGGCTATGCCTATTTAGTAAAGCAGGCGAATTAATAATGTAAACAATTGTTATTGTTTATTTTGTAATTTATTTTATCGTACTGTTTCGTTGGTTCCGTGGCATAAGCTTGCTCTTTTTTTTATGCTTTGTGGTGTCCCGGGTGGGATTCCCTATTCGAACAGTGTTGGGTTTTTTTTATTAGCAAATAAAAACATCGTGCTGTCGCAGTCATCCGTGTGAAGGTGACTGAGATGCCACGATGTTTTAAATCTATTTAGTGCTAAACGTATTTTGTGAGTTGTCGTGCAAGTGGCCCTAAGTCTTTGTCCAAATCCGGTTAATTTTTAAAGATGGCCGGTTTATCAATTTGGTCTGTTTACGCGTCATCATTAAGTATGAAACATCCAAATATCTTTACAAGCTTTCTCATTTCTAACATTAGTAAGATCCTAGTTGGTGAGTCCGTTACTACAGCGGTAGCGGACTCTTTGAGGACATATATTTATAATGAACTTTTGTATAAGGTCACCCGGGGCGAAAGCAACTATGAGGCTAAAGCAACTAATTCGATTTTCTCTCAATCTAATGATTTTTGTAGATAGCTCTATCTATTGGAGTAAAGAGGAATCATAGTTTTTTAAAATGAAGTACAGATGGCATCACTAGTTGACTTACTATAGTACTGACAGGTCATTTTCTGTCAGCCGCCATTTTGGAACAACGCGTTGCCGCGTCGTGTGTTGAGTTTTATGGCATTAAAAATATTACGAGTCGTTGCAAGGACAAATAAAAGTGCATCCTAAAAACAAGATAAACCGTAAGTATTTTTGGTATATTTCGTAAAACTCTAGGTGTTATAATTAACATTTTATTGATATAGTTACATTAACCTCAACTTGTTGTGCACGTGGGTTATTGCAACTATTTTTGCAGTTGCAATCGCCCCATGCTTTTTGTATGAAAACTGCAAATCCCTAGTGACGTTCCGTGTCGACATTTCGATAAGCGAATTTCACGTATTCGCATAAACATTTAGCTGCAATTAGTGTATGTAGTGTGAAGTGTTTTAGGTTCTGCGTACTCTTAACAAAATTAAATAAATAGCTTAAATAATAAAATGTACGAATTAATACAAAATTACAATTTTGTTATTAGATGGTCAGAAACTATAAAAGAAAAAAGGAGAAAACGTATTGCAGTGCCACTCTTCTTGAAGCTGTACGACTAGTAAAGGAAAAACAGTTAAACAGTTATGCTGCTGCGGAACGCTTCAATATTCCTCGTTCAACAATAATATCACATGTATACGGTACACGCGGACAAAAACAGGCAAATCCTGGCAAAAGTACCGTATTTTCGAGATCATATGAGTAAGAAATATCGTCATATTTGCACATAATGGAAAAAAATGGATTTCCTTTGACGTCAAAAGAAGTTAAGGCATTAATGTCAGATTACATTAAAAGAAATGGTATAGTTACGACATTCAGAGAAAATATACCTGGTGATGATTGGCTTCGTGGTTTTCGCAAGAGAAACGGTTTGTCGGTAAAAAAACCGCAGTCTGTAGAAATTGCCCGTAAACGGGCATGTAATCCGTTTACAGTTTATGAATATTATGATTTATTAGAAAGTGTTTTGAAAGATCTCAACCTCACTGATAAACCTCAAAGGATATATAACCTCGACGAAACTAGTTTTTCCAATGACCCGTCTAAAACCCGAGTCATCGGACAAAAAGGGTTTCGTTGTACCAGGACCACTAGTTCCCCTGGCAGAGAAAATACAACTGTATTATTGGCTGCAAATGCAGTTGGCGATAAAGTCCCACCACTTATAGTTTTCCAGGGTAAGCATTTATGGAATGAGTGGTGTTACAAAGATCCATATGTCAAAACAGCTTACACTGTCAGTCGCAAGGGTTGGATGGAAACATCAATTTTTGAAAAATACATTAAAAGCGTATTTTTGCCAGCAATTGGAAATGACCGGCCAGTTTTATTAATCTATGATGGGCACTCCACTCATGTGGACTTAAATGTTATTAAGTTGGCTCAATCCGAAAACATTACCATATTGAAATTACCACCACACTCATCTGACACTCTTCAACCATTAGATTGCAGTGGTATGAAACCAATGAAAGATAGATGGGACGAGGCTCTTGTTAAATGGCAAAGACTGCATATTGGTGCTAAGCTACCAAAAAGTGAATTCGCCAGAATCCTGACCGAAATATGGAGCAATCTAAATCCAGTTATACTGCAAAATGGCTTTAAAAAAACTGGTATATATCCGTTTAGCCGGCAGGCAATATCTCATAACATATTTGATCCTTTGGCATTAGCTCGATGGGAAAAAGAACAGGCACTTACGCACAATGTTGAGGATAACGAAGTTGAACATATAAACTTATTTCCCATGTCCGAAGAAGAAAAGATCTTGCAAACCTTTGCTAAAAATCTAAATGACTACACGCATAAGATTGTCAAAAATCAAGTTTATTTTAACGTACCAACACTTTTAAGTTTGACCCTTCAACATTTTAACATAACCGGAAATTGTCACGAAAATATTAAGAAGACTAGCAAGAACTGTACAGAAGTTAAAATAACAGAAAAACAAGGAGAAATGGTGACAGAATACGATGATTCAGTAAATGCCAATAATAAAGAAAACCAAAGTCAAGCAGAAATATCAGGATCAACTATTTTCGAACAACAAATTTTCGGAAACAAAACAGGCATATCAGTAAAAGAAAAATATGTAAATACAAAGAAACAAGGAAAAAATGCGCCAAGAGTCTGCGAAAAACAGAAACCAGGACATGTCTCTACCACACAAAAACAAGATTCCTTTGAACAAGTTCAGAAAGCTACATCTGCTGGTATTAAAGGTCTTCAAAAATAATAATACTAGAAAACGTGTTAATTAAACCTGCAGCGTCAAGTTATAATAAAGAAAATAGAACAGTAAAAAAGGAATCGCAAGAAAAACTAAAAACATATGGAAAAAAGGAGCATTCAATTATCTTTGGAAATCATAATGAAACCACAAAAATTGAAATTAACAACCTACAACACTCACAAAAGCCGGTAAACTTAGATACATATGATCTTTGCAAGCTAGAAAATGGAGCTAAAACAAATGTTATGAACGTATCATTTCAGGAACTTTTATTGCAAAAAATAGGTCGCAATAATCCTCCCAAAACCAAAAAGAAGCGTGTTACTAGAGGCGCCGAAATTTTGACTTATAAGGAAGTTATTGATAGAATGGAAAAGGAACAAGAAGAGAAACAAGTGAAAGCAGAAGAGAAACAAGCCAGACAAAAGAGAAAATTAAAAAAGAAGTTGACTAAGAAAAAAAAAACTAGATATGAATCAGATAGTAATACTAGTGGTTCGTTTCAAAGCAACAATTCGTCAGAGGACGAAGACCCCGAAACTTTTTACAAAAGTTTGCTGGAAAATGTCTCAGATAATGATTCTATATACATTGAAGACAATTCACCTAATGTAACAACTTTTGAAAATCCTAAACGAGAACCAAGATATAAAAATATTGATATTTATCAAATATCTAAACAAGAAACTAAGAAAAATCAAAACCGAAAGATAAAAACATGTCGAACGGAAAAAAGAAATAAAGGTAACAAAAGAGAAAGTTATGTTCAAGAAGAAAGGCAGTGCGTGGTTTATAATATGTTGGAAGGCGTAGCATCTACTTCAAAACAGGAGTTTGTATTAGTACCAAAAGAAGGTGACTTTATATTAGCAAAATTCAGCTCTGCTTTGGGAAAGAGAACTTATAAGTATGTTTGCTTAATAGAAGATATTACTGGAGACAAAGCTGTTGTGAAAGGTTTGAAGTCCTATAAACAAAAAAATACGTTTAAACTTATTAAAAATGATGTGTCAATAATTGATTTCACCGATATTATCACCGTGCTGCCTCAACCTGATTGCGTGGGAGAGCTTTATAAGTTTTCGGAAAACATTAACGTGATTGAGAAATAATTTGTATTAGAAATACTATATGTTAATTATTTATCCACAGACCAATAATTCCCAGGTGGTCTAGGATCACAACACTGTTAGACTGTTATTTTGACTGAAATGAAGACTTTTATTTATATTCTTAACTATTTAAATAATATTTCATTAATGTGCCATTAGTAATTGCAAAGCAAACTAGTCGTATTTAATTAAGTCAATAGTGATTAAGTAAAAAAGTCATATTTTGCGCAAAGTACCAAAGTTATGTTTAGACTTTTATTACTTATAATGTTATTTTACAACCTTTTTATACGAAGAAAAATATCCTCGTAATTGAGAGTAATGACTGAAAATACGTTAAGTACTTATGTACCATTGGTAAATGCAAAGTAAACTATTAATTAATTAGTGAATAAGGAAAAATGTTAAGTTTTTTTTTGCAAGGTGCAAAGTTCTGTTTATACTGTTTTTGTTTATGTTATTTTATTGATTAATACGGAATATTAGTTAATTTGATTTTGACTGAGAATTATTCTAAGTTTTTTTTTTACTTTTATAGTGTTATTTAATTAAACTTTTAAAATACAGACAGAAATCGTTTTTGTTTTGCCTAAATCCTATATATTAGTTTTTAATTAACGGCCGTAATTAATAATCGATCCAATCCAAACTTTCGAGATTTAAAACAAAAATTACATCAAATCCGGAAGTAATTTTTGTTTTAAATCTCGAAAGTTTGGATTGGATCGATTATTAATTTCAGCCGTTAGTCATCAATACGTATTTATCGTATATTTGTCAAAGCATTTCACAAAAGAAGTAAATTTTTCTTGCTTTTATGTCCTAAATTCCATTAATTAAATAAAATTACTATATAATCTAGCTGAATATAACATAAAGTAATTCTATTTTATTAATGAAATTAAATTCATTATTTTTAATGATCAAATTTCTTCACAAATATTTATCGATATAAGTAGTAGATATTACATCCCAACACTAGTCAGTATGGAAGGCAGTTGCATTCGCCCCACAAAAAAATTTAAGTAAATTTACTTGAAACTGAACACTATCCCAGCGACTATAGATAGCTTTTGCGGATAATTCTGTGTGCATCTACATGTACTCTTAACCTCAACATTTAGAAACAGATTACAACATGGTTATAACGAAAAGTCGCATTTACCTCAAAGTGGGGTGAATGTAACTTTTACTGGTCTTATGCAACAAGAATGCAAATTAATGAAAAACCAAAGCTTATTTTTATATTAATTTACGTCGAAACTGTTCATCGAAAGCTATACAATGAAGTACGTTAATTTAAATAACCCTATTACATAAGTAGCACGTGGTGGCGGGAGGCAAAGCCACAAAAAATTTTTTTTTAGTTGCTTTCGCCCCGGGTGACCTTAATACATCCTTACTAATATAAAAATCCGCTTGTGAGTTCACTACCCGATCGGTCATCATGAAATTACGCATATACGTTGTCAGGGTTACGAAAAAGGATATAGGGGACCTTGCATCTAGAAAACTACCGTAGGCACGCAAGTGAAGCCGCGGGCAAAACTTAGGACACAGTAAATTACATATGAGTACCTATTCAATAAGTATAGATAAACTAACATCTTAATATGTATTGTCCACAGGCTCTTTGACAGTCCTCACACCCCCAAGACATTGCTGGAGAAATGTTCCACCCCCTCGCACCATCCACCCAGATCAAGATTGTTTCCACCTAAATTAAACGCACAGACGGGTAAGAATACTACATTTTAAAATATTAGTACCTAATTCGCTGCATAATGTTCTCTAAGATATGTGAAGTCTGCCAACCCGTACTGGTCCAGCGTGGTGGACTATGGCCTTACCCTTCTCACATTGAGATGAGGCCCGTGCCACCAGTGCGGCAGTTTATATACAGAGCTGATATCATTATATAATTAATTATGTAATTTGCTGCGTAAACTTTGCTTGCACGTTTCAGGATTGTATGGCGAAGTGTGAAATTGTTTATAGCGCCATCTTTTGAGATTTGTCGTAACCTCTTCTTCTGTCTGCAGTCGGTACAAATATAAATATGAAGCAAGTGAAGTATTTGCTACTGGCTCAGTGGCATAACTTTGCCCTTAAGATTGTGATGTCTCGGGTTCAATTCCCGGATCAAGCAAAGTATTGAGCTTTTCTGTAAGGAATTTTTAGTAGCAACACTAGAAATATGTCCAGCAGGCAGCAATAAGCTGGCCTTCTGTTACATATTTATGTTGTAGCACCGCTCAACCGAATGTTGATCTAATCGCTGTCACTGATCTATACTAATATTATAAAGCTGAAGAGTTTGTTTGTTTGAACGCGCTAATCTCAGGAACTACTGGTTCGATTTGAAAATTCTTTTAGTGTTGGATAGCCTATTTATCGAGGAAGGCTATATAACATCACGCTACGACCCACGGGGGCGGCGCAAAAACGACAAACGCGGGTGAAACCGCGGAAACATCTTCTACGTCGTTTCACTCTTGACAGAGTGGTCGTGGTCATCTTTAAGGTTGTGTAGCATGCTTGACAATCCGTCGCCAGTCTTCACGCACCTTTGCCTTTCTGGTGCACTCATACAAGGGACCATTGTCTAATGCTGCCTTAATTTGGTCGGTCCAGTTATAATATAATTTTCGAGACCAGAATGTTCAGCTTTATGTAAACCATATCAAACTTCAATAAATTTGAATATTCGTCAAAGATTTGAATATTTGGGCTCTCTAATCGATAAATGCTCATCAATAGTATGTAACACATTGACTACTATGAAATATTGGTTTTGCAGGCATGCCGTCTGGCTCGAGTCACCATCTGCACCCACCGTCGGGCGATGACGACAGCGCTTTAGGCAGCCTACCTCCAGACGAGCTGGACGAATCGCGGCTACACGTCAAGCGGCCCGTGGCTAACATCAACCCTTTTACACCTGACGGTAAGTTCCAATCTATGTTGCCCGGTACCCCAAATTGTGCGGGACGTCCCGATTTTCAGTGGTCTGATGAACGTCCCGATTCACCCTTGATAGGTAGACTTAGTAGGCTTGCTTGCTTTTAAGCGCCAACCTGTGCCGAACGCGATGTGACCTCCAACGCCAAGCTATCTATAACAGTTGAAAAATGTCGGTTACTTTAATTTTGCTGTCTGTATACAAAGGAGGCCCGATTGAAATAGAAATGTAAGAGTAGGGTTTTAGTCAGTAGTCAAGTTACGTAAAAAATGAAACAACCTATCCGGGTTGTAGTCGTTTCGCACCATGCATGGTGTGAAACGACTAATTCAAAATGGGTCCTTCTGCGATTCACACCGTGGTGCGAACAACCCGTGGTGTGAATCGACGAAAGACCCATAAAGTCGTGGTGTGAAAAAGCGCTCAAAAGTTTAATTTGCTGAACACGAGTACAGTGATGTTGGGTTTATAATAACATTATGATCTTCATATTCTACCTGTTAGGTATGCAAATATTAAACTGACAATATTATCTTATAATAATAATAATAATATTCTATCACATACACACAACACCATCTAGCTCAAACTAAGCAGAGCTTGTACTATGGGTACTATGTTATGTTTACGCGAATGTTATACATTGAAATTAAACAAACTTTATACGGATGTTATCGCGTTGTTTGTCCTTACTAATATTATAAATTCGAAAGTAACTCTGTCTGTCTATCTGTCTGTCTGTCTATCTGTTACCTTTTCACGGCTAAACCACTCAACCGATTTAGATAGAATTTGGCACATATATAGTTTAAAACCTGGGGAAGGACATAGGCTACTTTTTATTGATGTAGGTACCACGCGGGCGGAGCCGCACGCAAAAGCTAGTTTTTTATAAAACACTATTATTACATAATTTTGAAACCTTAGTGACTGTTTACTTCTATTTAAGCTATTTAAATTATACAACTGTTTAGATATAATTTTTACACTTTCCCCGACGTTTCGGTTGCTTTTCAGCAGCCATGGTCACGGGAAGACTAAGATGGTGGTTGTCTCAATGTTCCAGTGTAATTATTTCAAAGTACCAGAACATAATTTAATCATTAGTGTTTCTATTTACGCAGATATGATCACTACATCACTATTATTACGTATTATAAAACAAAGTCCCCCGCCGCGTCTGTCTGTCTGTTCATGATAAACTCTAAACTACTGAACAGATTTTCATGCGGTTTTCACTGATGGTCAGAGTGATTTATGAGGAAGGTTTAGATGTATAATTTGTTAAAGTCTTAAACTATCCGTGCAAAGCCGGGGCGTATCGCTAGTTAAAAATAAATGATCATTCGATATACTAAAACCAGCTTGTTCCTTGTAGCTGGCGTTAGAAAACCAAATCCAAACCATTTCCGATTATTTTAGCCTTCTATTTCGGTAACACTTGTCCTAACTACATCTCTCCGCTCCGTCGCCTATGAGACCCGAAACCCATATTGGGCCAACAAGGCCCAACCCTTCTCATACTAAGAAAAGCCCCGTGCCCAGCAGTGGGAAACTTTATATACAGGCTTGATTTATTATATCACACACACCCTCACGATCACCCTCGCGCACCCTCACGATTCACTCGCACACACACACACACACACACACACACACACACACACACACACACACACACACACACACACACACACACACACACACACACACACACACATACACACATGCACACGTGGTAATGCTACCACCGCTAAATTCACTCGTAAACTAACATTTTTTTTTTATGTCAGCTCTGGTCTATTTATCTTGCTTATTGTAACAATTTTGTATAATTTGCTTCTCAGAAGGACTGTTTCCCAACATACAGCTCACGCTAGTTTGGGAAACAGGGCTGACACTGTAAATGTATAAACTTTTTGTTGCAATAAAGAATGTATTATTATTATTATAGTAGTAATAACGCTCAAATTATTATGTAATTAATATTACTTTATATTACTAGGTCAAGCTTTGAATAAGAAGAAACGAGCGTTGTCCAAAACACCAACATGGGGAGACGCTACACCTGAACAGCCGGCTAAGAGATTGAGGGTAAGACTTCTATTTATGTTTTTATAGATTTACTAGCTGTTACCTGCGACTTCGTCCGCGTAGATTTTAACAAAAGTGTTTGTCCCCGCGGAACACTATTTTTTTTTCTAATATCAAAGTAGCCTATGTTACTCCTTATAACATCAGCTATCTGCCAGTGAAAGTCCCGTCAAAATCGGTTCAGCCTTTTAGGAGATTACCCGGAACAAACAGACAGACAGACAAAAATTTAAAAAATATGTAGATGTTTTCGTATAAGTACCTTATATACTTTCGTATGCATTAGATAGAAAGATGTTATTTTGACATTACAAATAGACACTTCAATTTTATTTATTTGTATAGATAACGCGTTGTTCGGTTGCCCATTTTATTTATTTTATTTTATTCGGAAAACAAATATTTTCTAAATACTATTTTACAAATCTTATAAATTATCTATAATCCATTTATATGTTTTCGCATATGATTATATCTAAGGCTTGATAGATTTGACTTACAGTGCTATACAAAATTAACATAAATTTCTAAACAATTAAACAATTACAATGCTGATGTAAGGAAAATGAATTACAATTGAGAAGTTTAAGGCACCGACTGAAACCATTGATTGGAAAGCGTGTTGATATATTTAGATGGACGTGCGTTAAATAAATCAAGTTCAGGGCAGTCAACCAGTGTGTTGATAAGATTTGATGATCTTAGAAAACATGAGTTGTCTCTATAGTTAGTGGTACCGTGAGGAACATTGAGGAGAACAGGTGCTCTAACCGATCTGGTGGGTACTCGTCTTATTTTATGTGGGGGCCAGTCAGTGCAGACCTTTTGTGTCGACACTCTCCCAATAACGACTGCCATAGATGTTCATGGCAGCCGGGACTAACGGCTTAACGTGCTTTCCGAGGAACGGAGAGCAGGCGATAATTGTCAATCAATACGCACATAATTTCGTAAAGTCATATAATTTCCGAAAGTCTGTGGTGCGCGACGTGGATTCGAACCCGAGACCCTCTGCATTGCAGTCTGTTGGTCTCCCCACTGAGCTATCGCTGCTCTCGTGGGCACTCGGAAGTGTAGCATAGAAAGGAGGTAGGACGAATCTATTTTAGATTGGGCAATTTTTACCAATAATGTGACATCTGCAACTTATCTCCTCTCATATAGTGGTAGTAAGTGGTATCTCTTACACCTGCTGATAACTATTATATACAACATGTCACAGATATAACGCACAACCTCAAACACCCCTATTAGATTATTAAATTATAATAATAATATAATCATTAAAATGTTACTTTTATGTACTTAAATACTTTAATTTAACGAATCAGTTCTCATTATTGTGCGCAGATAGTATGGGTATATTACAATAAATCTAACATTATTGCCTGTATTGCATCAAAAACCTTATTGCCTGGAATTATGATACATTTTCGTTTATTTCAGCTGTTTAATAAATGGTTGACTATAAATAAGTTAATTCGTTTTAATTATTTTAGGCATTAAAAATTACCTATATTAAAAATTGTTGGAATTGATTCAGTAACCGATTTTGAACAAACTACTTTGAGGTTGTGCGTTTATTATGTTACATGTTGTATATACTAGATGTTCCCGCGGTTTCACCCGCGTTACTCGTTACTGCGCTGCCCCCGTGGGTCGTAGCGTGATGTTATATAGCCTATAAGCCTTTCTCGATAAATAGGCTATCCAACACTAAAATATTTTTTCAAATCGAATCAGTAGTTCCTGAGATTAGCGCGTTGAAACAAACAAACAAACTCTTCAGCGTTATAATATTAGTATAGATATATAAGCTGACAGTTAATATGGTTTATTTTTCCATGCTGCTTGTTAGCAGTTAGATGTCAAAGGTAATGAAATAATACTATTGATTTAGTTATCTATGCTTAAGTTAGAACTGCACGGATTGATTGGCGGGTTAGGCCATAGTCCACCGCGCCGCGCAGTGTGTTATTTAATCATAGTTGCGGACATCTTCTGTTTATGTGTATATTGGATAGATATAATCCTACTAAAGCTTCGATAAAACTTTCCCGGCGTTATCTATTATATTTTTCAAGTTATTTAGAAAATTAAGAAATGTCCATAGAAACCACAGAAACGCATTTTCTTCTGCCCAGTAATTATTATTTTGTTAAAAATAATATGGTATGATCGAAACCCGCTAAACGCATCGATATATCCACAGAAATTCAAATAATCAAACACTTCTAGATGACAATAAATATTTTCAATTATTCTGAAAAAACATTTCTGATTATCTCCACAGATTAGCATTTTTTCCAAGACGTATTTGTTAATGGTAACAACTACTACCATAAAAAAAATCAGGTGCAACAAGCATAGGAATACAGAAATATGTACATATATAGTTCTAAAGTGTTAGGTTAGGGTTGTCACTAAACTTCTTGCTCGAAAAAAATATCGCTCTCGAACACATTACTGTTTTCAACATTAAAGTTTTCAACTTCTATTATCGCAGGCAGACATCATACACGATGATGATGATGCTTTTGCCCGCGACTTTGCTCGCGTTAAGAAGGTACCCTAAGTTTTTCTTTGTACTCCGTTTCATGATGATCGGATGAGTAGTATAGGCGTGAATGCATAACAAATAAAAAAAACTCATATTCGCATTTATAATGTTAGTTATAATTACATTGTTTGATTCTATTAAGGTTTCGTGTTAATGGCCAATGAACCCTCCCCAGCAAAACAGACTTCACAAAAACAAGTGATTTTATAAGGGTTTTCTTTACTTATCATCACAGAACATTAATTTATTCACTCTGATCTTTCAGTGACAAGTGACAACCCTATTTCCATAGAAATAAACAAAAACTTAGAAACGACGTATCTCTCAGTTGCTGCTAGATAGATCTTTAGTTCTTTTTTTAATTTGTAGGTACATTAATATATTGAGCATATTTGCTAAAAATAAATGCTAACAATATATAGAAAATATTTAAAAAATATTTAAAAAAAATTACATCTCTATTCTTTTTCTCTTACTCGTTCAGTTAGGGCCAAATTCATAATCCTTGTATATTCTTAATCGATAATCAAAATCAATTTATTTGCGAAAGCGATTTTCACCTATTTCGAGAAATAAAGATAAAATCATGTTTCTTGGAGTTCAGTTTCACCTTACGAAAGTAATGATTATATCTTTAAAATTAAGTTCAGTAGCGAACCAGTTGTTTTTTTTTTTAATATAACTTATTATAACTAAATCTATCAAAATAAAGAATAAAATGAGGATGTCCGCTGCTTAGACAAAATTTCACATTGTGCGCCGGCCCAATGCGGGTTTGCAGACTTTACATATTTTCGAGGACATAATGGACATTACTCAGATATGCAGATCTCCTCACGATGCGCCGAGCATTGTAATCCACACGGAATAAACATTTGATTGATTCACAAATAGCTGTTCCCAGTATAGCGGTATGCTTTGTGTCTATTTGAATATTTGGCCGTACTTTCTGAAAAACGTTCCAACCCACAAAGTTAACATTTTGAGATAATCGTGATTGAAGTTCAATCCCGTAGTGCTTCTTCATACATGTGGGTTTGGGCTACTAAGTCATTAATTCATATTTAGAGTGATAGTAGAGCTACCAAATGTTTCCAGCTAGTAAATAGTAACCCCGTGATTAATTTGCTAATAATAACTCGATTTTGACTCGAGTGTGGGTTAGATCGTTTTTCAGAAAGTACGTCCATTTGTAAAGTCCTTTGCGATACTCTCACACATTCATATTTATTTATATATACACTCATACTCACTCAAACATCCTTATAAACACCCACCCACACACATAAACACACATGCACACACACGACACACAACAATTACTTATAAATCTCACATTTTATTAAGCAGACACTTGCAGATTTTGTATTCCTTCTATACAATAAAGAAATATAGTTTTCTCCATCTTCCCTAACCCTATTTTGTACTTAGTATTTTCTCACTATTTATGAGAATATCAATGATATAACCATTTGTGAGGCTTATATTAATGTTACTATCAGAAGGTAGCACTGGCTTCTAAGACACAGGTCCATACCTAGTTTAGAAGTCACGGTCTAGAGTTTGTTATGTATACCTTAAGCCCTAAGTTTTTTACCTTGATTAAGTGTTTTTCTTATGAAGTAATAAACTTATTATTATAATAATCTTAGTGGAGAAGTTCATTATTATAATATTGAAAGGTAGTTATTATATTAAGAATATCACATGACTTAAATATGTTACTGGCTGTAGCATATAATTTATTACTTGTCTGATTATAGGAATCAAACATATCCCGATACAACGTGGAGTTTGTGGAGCTGGGCGTGGTGGGTCGCGGTGAGTTCGGGCGCGTGACCAAGTGTGTGAACAAGCTGGACGGCTGCGTGTACGCGCTGAAGCGCTCGCTGCGCCCCGTGGCCGGCTCGGCCGCTGAGCGCACCGCGCTCACCGAGGTGTACGCGCACGCCGCGCTCGGCAAGCACCCGCACGTCGTCAGGTAGGGCTCCCGACACACAACTGTAGGCAGAGCTGCAGGATATATGAGCGAGTGATCTCCATCCCGGCCATAGATTTTGAGAAGGTTGTAGGTTTAGTCGGTAGGACCGGGTTGTCGCTATCTTTCTCCGGGTGAGCCCAACATAACCTCTCCGATACCATGCTGCAGGATGGATGATCCCTGCGTCCCGAACACACAGTTTGTGAGAGAACACCGTGGTAGGCTTAGTCGGTAGGATCAGGATGTCGCTATCATTCCCCGGGTGATCCCGACATAAACGGTCCGCCGCCCTTGCAAAAAAAAAAGTAAAAGCTAGGCAGAGTTCAAGAGCTAATGTTTTCGCTGTTATCTCTTTCTCTCTCTCGCTATATCACTACGCTACACTCGCGTTAATGTAGGCAAAGTTAGTAACAGTATTATTTTGGATAACAGGTACTCTATGTCCTTTTCTGTACCCCTGGCAACGTGTATGTCAAATTTCATGATCATCGGTCCAGTTGTTAAGGCGTGAGAGAGTAACAAACAAACTCACATTCGCATTTATAATATTAGTTAGGATGTCAACATTTAGCTGTCCATAGCTAAAACAAGTCATTTCTTGATATAGGAATCAGGCCTAACACTACCTTACCTTAACTTTGCAATGGCTGTAAAATCCCGCTAGGTTTCAAGCTTCGATCAAATATACCATAGATGCACGATCGTCGCTCGAAAAACAGCCCCAACAAAACTGTGCATAAATCAGTCGTATGCGCTATATTATGCACCTGTCCCACTCACTCTTGCGTGCGCTGCCCGTAAGCGAGAGCGAATCGACACCACTACTACGGTGGAGACCGTACCGTATACTTAGTACGCTTGCGTATCGCGAGTAACACACTTAGGACGCTTTACATTGACGCGTTTTAACTAAACTATTACAAAATGTTTCTCAGTGGGCGTTCAATGGTTATTCCGGTTTATTTCCTGGATTGCATAATAAATGCAGACACTTATAAGTAAGTAGTACTGGTCAGTGCCACATATTGACGCGGTTTTTGTATGAGAATGTGCATCTATGGTATATTTCATCGAAGGTTTCAAGCAACTATTATAAAATACTAGCTGACCCGCGCAACTTCTCCCGCTTCACATAAGAAAATTTGTTCCGTTTTCACAACATTTATCATTGATGCTCCGCTCCTATTGGTCGTAGCGTGATGTTATATAGCCTATAGCCTTCCTCGATAAATGTGCTATCCAACAGCAAAATAATAATATTTTCCAATTCAAACCAGTAGTTTTTGACATTAGCGCGTTCAACCAAACAAACCAACTCTTCTGCTTTATAATATTAGTATAGATTTAAGTACCTAATGTATCTACTTTTAGTTTGCAAATAAATAATTCCCATATCTCTTATAGATACTACTCAGCGTGGGCGGAAGACGATCACATGATCATACAGAACGAGTATTGTGATGGAGGATCCTTACAGCAGAAGATGGAAAATGGACCACTATTGGAGAGCGAACTGCTTCTTCTATTGGCACATATAGCTGATGGTTTAGCGTGAGTATAAATATTTTATTATTCTGTAATAAAAATTTATTTAAATTGATATTTTGTTTATTTATTAATAAACGTCAATGCTTGATTCAATTTTTACAAAGAATATAATCAGGGTAAGGGCCCTATCATACTAGCGGTTTGCGAGCGGCTGCGGGGCGGGGCGGGCGCGCAACAAAGGCGTCGCGAACACGCCGCGGCTGCACAGCGAGGACGTCACGGTCGCGTGGCAGATACGCAACGTTTTCGTCGCGTATTTGTAGCGAGTTAACGACGTACAATATATTCAGTAAAAAAAAGTGAGGCGGGGCGGACGGGCTGGCGTTTGTACGAGACAGTACAAAATGGCATCCACGCTGCTATTCGCGGCGATCTTGTTGCGCGTCCGTAACGAATTCGCTGCGCATCCGCGGCGTGTTCGTTGCGCTCCCGTAACGTATTCGTTGCTCGCACGCTCCGCTTTTGGGACGCTCGCAATCCGCTAGTATGATATTGCCCTAATAGTTAAAAGATTGTGATTTAATTACAGCATAAATACATAATAAATAGGCTACTTATGTTGCTGACTTTACTATTGAGATATTTTAATCACTCGAGTACTTTTACAACATACGAAGGCACTGACACAAAATATCTTCCGCAATGGTTTAGTCTGCCTCAAAAATATGTACATATATAATATGTTGGAGAGTAGGAGTGCCGACTCGCTTGTGACATGATGAAGCAACAAAATATAGGCGTGGTATTATACTTCGTACGTATACTAATGATAGGCAAATACAAGCTAAATAAAACAGGTTGATTGTGATTATCTCCGATTTGATCCGTAACGCAGCGAGTTCGTCACCCGAATGTGTCGCGCACGAGTCTCCGGCGCTTACGTCAATATGACACTGACAGTTAACTGTCAGTCCAACTGACACATTGGCTCTTTGGCGACCTCACTCAAGCTTACGCTTGACGTTCCGAAATAAACCAATAGATAGCGCTTTATTCAACTCCAAATACAGAAATAAATTGCAATCCAATGATTATTTTCTTGACGCTCCGACATATAGAACAAAGTTTTAGTAAAATGTCTACATCCAATGTGCCAAAATATTGTATTCATATATTGTGGTAAAAAATAATATTGACTACAAATAAATAAAACACCTAAGTTTACTTAGTTTTACAATTCATGATTACTAATAATTAATAACTTGTAAGATTTGTTAATTATAACTTATAACTCGTCAATTTACCTACTGCAAATAGCATATTTTGTCACATAATAGAAATACAATATTTTGACATATTGGATGTAGACATATTAATGGAACTTTATCCGCATACATGTTTTTAAGGGTGACTGTACTTCCTCATATATGTTACAATTAATCGAATAATATTTATTCTGTCCTAGCTAGGATTTACATTCATAGTTATTAATTAATAATATTAAATGTCAGTGATGAGATTCTTATAAATGCTGTTACCCCTCAGTTACATCCATTCCCTCCAACTGGTTCACATGGATGTCAAGCCTGGGAACATCTTCATATGCAGTGGGGAAGGTGAGCCTTCGCATGACTCAGACGACGGGTATGATGATGATGAGCCGCAGTACCACCATAAATACAAGATTGGTAAGTGCTATACACCTACTAGAAAATATTTAGGTTTATAAATTTATTGACTACATTTTGCCCGCGGCTTCGCTTGTAGTCCAGGAATATTAGGGGTTTCACCTCGGAATGAGAGATAGTCAGCTATAAACTTGTATAAACCTTTATTTTGACACCCTAAAACTTGTCTCAAAACCTACTTATCGTAACACTGCGCGCGCTCTGCCCTCTATCTCGAAAATGGTTCAAGATATAAAAAAAATGTTTAAACAAAAGTTGTAGAGAATTTAATCCTCTACAATATTTATAATAAATGCAAATAGCATAAAACCCATAGGAAACGAGATATTTTCAATAAATGTGTAACAAATATATTTTTTGACCTTTGAGTATCTGTAGACGCGAACGCCCTACGATAAGTAGGTTTTGAGACAAGTTTTAGGGTGCCAAAATAAAGGTTTATACAAGTTTATAGCTGACTATCTCTCATTCCGAGATACTTGCCCTCATTCGGCTAATTTTCTTGGACTATTGCGTATATGTAGGTTAGGTTAGATAATATATAAGTAACAGTCCTTTTTCTGGATGAAAGCTGGGTACCCTATTTCCTTTCCTGTTCGGGATCTTCTTCTTTTCGCATAATGTTTCATTTCCTAATATATTTCGGCATACCTATTTTACCAGTTTATGTTTCGGTATAATAATAATCTGCCATAATTGTTTTTGATATACATCAAATCTGGTGAGGTCCTCTTACCCGACCTTGCTTGCGAAGCGACTAATTAGACACAACTCGACAAATAGGTTCGTTAGGTTGACGCGGGTGGCCTTTGTGCTACCTGAGGCGCCTAGTAATGATAAAATAGAATTTAAAAAACATATTCGTAAGCTATTATGTGTAAATATAATTAGAATAAAAACGGATGCCATATTATATTATGTCTTATAATTTTATGTATAAGCAACCTTTGTGTTCCCCTGACAACGTGTATCTGAAATTTCATGATGATCGGTCGATTATTTATAGCATAAAAGCGTAACGAACAAAAAAATTCACATTTATATTGTGTCTATGATACACTTTTACCTAGTTTGTATATTCTCTACTGTAAGTTGGTTGCACTTCTTTAGTCTTAATATGTATATGTTTCTTCTGCAGGTGACTTAGGACATGTGACGTGTGTGTCATCGCCTTCAGTGGAGGAGGGTGACTGCAGGTACCTACCCAAAGAAGTACTGCAAGAAGATTTCACACATCTGACTAAGGCGGACATATTTGCTTTTGGTGAGTAGTATACCTGTTCTTATGGCCGTTGGTGCCGTGGCATGGGTTTGCGGAAGATTTGAAAGTCATGGGTACATTACCTGAGACTGTCAGGAAAATATGACCATGAGACAGCAATAGGTCTTCCTTCTTGTCATGTATAACATAAAACGCTGTTGAAATGTGAATGCCTCAGTGGCGCAGGCGGTTCGAATCCCGGTCCAACAAAATCGAATTATTTGGTCTAATATTATAAAGAGAAAAGATTTGTTTTGTTTGTATTTCAATAAATAAACTGGACATCTAAATATTGATTTATTGTTTAGGTCTAACACTATTCGAGGCGGGCGGCGGTGGTCCTCTGCCAAAGAACGGACAGGAGTGGCATGACATCAGGGACGGCAAGCTACCGGACCTGCCCAATCTGTCCAGGGAACTGAACCAGCTATTAAAAGTAAGTTGTTTTACACTTATATACATCTATGCAGAGATTTGAGTTCATAACAGTATTGAAAAGGTTTTAATATAAAATATAATTTAGGTAAGTATTCAGGATCGTCGTGCGCATACAACTATTGGTAGGGCTTTGATCTATACTAATATTATAAAGAGAAAAGATTTGATTTTGTGTTTGTTTGTTAGGATTTAACTCAAAAACTATACAAACTATCTTAAAAATTCTTTCACCAAAAGCTGTATTATCACCGAGTAACATAGGCTATATTTTTTTTAGAAGTTCTGTTTTTACTATCTTTCGAACCACGATTGAATTATATTAATATACAAGCAGAGTACAACCCGAATTGATTGTCAAATTCTAAATTAACGCGAGCGAAGCCGCGAGCGAAGCCGCGAGCGAAGCCGCGGGCAAAAGCTAGTAATATTATAAAGCTGAAGAGTTTGTTTGTTTGTTTGAATGCGCTAATGTCAGGAACTACTGGTTCCAATTTAAAAATTCTTTTAGTGTTGGATAGCCTATTTATTGAGGAAGGCTATAGGCTATATAACATCATGCTACGACCCACAGGGGCGGTGCAGTAACGATAAACGTGGGTGAAACCGCGGGAACATCTAGTACATTATAAAGCTGAAGAGTTTGTTTGTTTGAACACGCTAATCTCAGGAATTACTGGTTCGATTTGAAAAATTTCTATTAGTGTTGGATAGACTATTTATCGAGGAAGGCTATAGGCTATATAACATCACGCTACAACCCACGGGGGTGGCGCAGTAACGATAAACGTGGGTGAAACCGCGGGAACATATAGTATACTATACAGACGAACTATGGCCTAAATCTTCTCACATTTAGAAGAGACCCATACTTACCAGCGGGATATTTTATATACAGAGCTGATATTATTATAGTCCTAACATAAACACCATTATCCTCCAGAAAATGGTAGACCCATCTCCCGCGGTCCGTCCTTCAGCTGCCAGACTCCGTCGTCATCCGCTACTCCACCCAGCCGGCAACAAGACGAAGTCCCAGCTGCGCCGCGAGCTGGCCGCTGCTAACATGAAGAATGAACTCCTTGCCAGGAAACTGCAGGAGGCAGCCAGGTACGTCACACCACACCTAGTTAGCTGCCAGGTATGTTACAGTTGTTTTGTTGTGAAGGCTTGTGGGAGACTGTTCGATTGACTCGCAGAGGTATTGAGGGTGATGTTTAGTTGGAGGCAAGTTGACTTTCAGGTAGAGGTATCGAAGTTGCCACGTCCTGGCATGGCAATCAAACTCTCTCTCGAGAGAAATCTCGAGTTTCATTCTTAGTGGGAGAACGTTGCACTGCCACGTAGAGGAATCGAGGTCGTTCTCCAGTGGAAGCAAGTTGGATAGCCACGCAAATGTCTCGAGTTTGATTCCTATTGGTAAACATTTGGACTGCCACGTAGAGGTACCGATGTCGATGTCTAGTAGACCTTTAGACTGCCATGCAGTGGACTCGAGTTTGATTCGTAGTGGGAGACCGTTGGAGTGCAACGTAGAGGTGCCTAAGTCGATGTTTAGTGGGAGACCGTTAGGCTGCCAAGGAGAAGACCCGATTTCAAGGCGCGCATCTCTGAAATTAAGTTTATTTATTGCATCAAACATGGTAGAAATTAAGATGCTACAGGTTTAGCATAATATACTCATGTGTTATAATTAATTTGTTCTCTAAGCTGTCAATTAATAGAATGCCAGACATAATTTAAAAACCTAGTGTGTCTGGCCGCCGGTGTGCCGTTGCGACTCAATACGTTAAAGCACACTAACAACTAACAAACTTCATGACATCAAAAAAATAACACATTGCCAACTAATAACAACAGTTTTTCTTTACAGATGCATAAAGTCACTAACACCGAACATAGTCATCAATCAGGAATCAGCTAAATTCCGCACACGCTCCGCGAAAAGGCTACAGAGACCTAGAATGGACACACACATTGTGGAAATGATTCAATCCGTAACCTCACCCATCAGAATAGACCGCGCCTTGCACAGGAGAACGAAGAAAGTATAATCTAAAGATTTATTTTAAGAAATATAGCCGCTGTACAGAATCAAACTAAACTTGTTATATACGCAGCGTGTGTCAGAAAGTCGTGGTCATATTTAAAGGTCTGATGACCCCGAGAGTAATAAAAAGAAATGTAATTAGGTATATGAAGTATTTAAAATATTATGTTGAGACTTGCGTAGCGTTTTGTTGTAAACTAGTTTTTGCCCGCGGTTTCTCTTGCATTCTGTCATTATTACATATCCTATGTTACAATTATGAACAAATTTTCAGAATCTGTTCAATAATAATATTTTAATACAAATTTAAAAAAAAAACAAAAGAAAAAACAGATTAGATATGACCACGCTTTTTAGTTACACGCTATAAATCAAAATGTACGTCGGAGCCTAGCATTAATCGTTCGACAAAAAGACGCAAT
Organism: Catocala sponsa; assembly: GCA_963564715.1. Lineage (NCBI taxonomy): Eukaryota > Metazoa > Arthropoda > Insecta > Lepidoptera > Erebidae > Catocala > Catocala sponsa. The sequence goes on along the minus strand of OY751354.1, from coordinate 3,139,412 downwards.
CAGACGCGATTATTTTGTCATGTGTCCGATTAGTCGACATGAAACTGAATTTGAAATGTCTCACATAATTCACGTCTCAAGTGAACATATTTAAATGCGACTTATCTTAAATATACTTATGAATATTATTATAAAGCTAGTCTTTAGTGGGTGAGCAGACATCTAAGTTATCATAAGCAAACAGTACTAAACTCCCTTCTCCAAATATTTGAACCTCTACTTGGAAATGGAGCTATAAGCCAGGCTGTTATTGACTTTTCTCGACTGAAAAAACCAATAACACTAGTGCCTGACCAGTAATTGAACCTGTCAATAGTCAGTCAAAAATCATTTGTTCATTTAGGTCACAAAGTAACACTTATGAACGTCAAAATATATATAATAACTGTGGCCTTAGGAATATCAAGACAAAATCACTGCATTATAAGCAGTCTCCTGCCGCGTCGGGCTATATGTTTCCAATAAACTACTGAACGGATTTTCATGCGGTTTTGACCAATAGACAGTGATTCATGAGAGAGGTTTAGGTGTATAATTTGTTAAGGTTTTGTACTACCCGTGCAAAGCCAGGGCGGGTCGCTAGTATTTAATAATTATAACATAACCTACGTCTCTGCCGATCTCATTTAAAGATAGCTTGAAATATGTCCACCGATCTTACAATTTATAAAGGTTTGAGATGCTGTGATTACTTGCGAATGTTGACCCATCCAAAGTCAAAACTTCCTGCGATGCTTACCTTGATATTGAGAAAAATGTTCCAGAAATATATAGACTTACTGTATAATTTCGAAGTAAGGGCCGGAAAGCTGTTAGTCCTGCGCCTGATTTCTCCCCGGTCATGTCGGATTGCCGTCCCATCGGATCATGAGAGTGAGGGAACAAAGATTGCTCTTGTGTTTGCGCACACACTTGTGCACTATTATATCTCCTGCGCAGATGACCAGTCTCCGTTAAAATTTGACGTTGTGACCGAAATTTCATACTGGTGCTTAAAGCTGTCTCGTTTCCTCTTAAAGTAATATTACTTTAACACTGCTCTTGTATATGGTGGTAACGAGTCTTGAACTCGCAAGTAATCACAAATTACCAGACTTTCCCCAATCTCTTGTTAAGAAAATATTATAAGTGCCTTCTTTTTATATAATTTATATGTGATGTATTGTGCTTATTATCGAATTTAAATGCTTGTATTATACTAAAAAAATACTATGTTAAAATTGTATCTTCCAATTTTCATTGATTTGTGATATAATTCTGGAAAAATGTATTTAGTTTGTAAGTTTTCGTGGCATGGTTGTATGATATACGTAGTGAAGAAAAATTGTACGGTTTAAATTATAGATGCGCTACTACATACATTTAAATATGGTCATCTCTCTGGGCGTTAAGTTGTCATATGACACAATGACAACATGACATTTGAATTATAAATACGGTATTATCACGGTCACTCATATTGAAAATTGTACACTGTCATTCTCTGTCACGTAAATGTAATGTGAGCTCACTTTTCTGATTGTGGACACATAGGTACGATCTAAGTAAAGGTGAGGGGCACATCAATGATTTAAATCTTTGTTGTAATGATGGTTAAATATTGCTGATTAAAATTTGATAAGAAGCAGGTCAATGACTAGTAAGTATACCGTAAAATAATAATTATATTTTATGAGTTAATAGGAAGATGATATAAGCAGTTTTCAAAAGCATAATTTATAATTATTGTGATAATTGTGTATTATTATTAATAATTAATTTATCGGCGGTATTTTGATAATTAACAAAATAATATTATCCATTAATGGTAAGATATTCCGTTTTCTTTAAGTTTTTGATTAATGTTAAAATATTAAATAATTTTGTCGTTGATATTTATCCGATAATTATCTAAAATAAATGTCATTATTATTGTAACATATTTGCCTGACTATTTAAAGTAAGATTTTTCTTTCTAGAAACGTCCATAATTTACTCTCATAGCAAGTATTTATGAACCCATAATTTAATAAGCAAGCATTTAATATTATAAACACGCTTAATTGAAAATATATAAGCAAATTATAACCGACAATTTAATACAACAAAATAAAAGAAAAATCCATTAACACGTTCATGTCACAAAGTAACACCTATGAATGTTACAACTTCTTATGTTATACATATTATAAGGTAACATTTGTCACAGAGCGTATGAGAGCAACTAGGAAGAGACTCACGGAATCAGGTTTTCATAGTCAAGATCACATTTTTCTTGACTAGACAGACTTCTAGTGTCAGAAATTTTCAATCCGCCTGAAAATCTCTGACGGTGATATACTTGGCAGTAGGTCAATATAGATATAATAAATAGCCATGCCCGAACGAGTAAGCAGCTTTTCTAATTAATTATAAGTAGATTTAATAAATGTAATATTTATATAAAAGAATTAAGCATTACCTGTATAGGTGTATATTAAATAATTGTTAAGATAATTGCCCAGTTAATATTCAAGTGATTATTTCGATAATTGCAAAGCTAAGTCCAATTTCTTATTTATGTTAGAGACTTGGCGGCGGTTGGCGGCAGTCATTTTGATACGACCCATACAAATAAAGTAGGCTTTGTAAAATGTTTGAACGTGCCCATCATTAGATAAAGCAACAGCCGACCACAGAATACTTTAATACAGAATGGATAAAACAGACATTCTAAAATATAGTTAAAAGCATTTAGCTCACAGATATCACACCAATATCACAGTGAACTAAAAAGTTAAATTCTATTTCTTTATTACACACAGCATCAAAATTGTTTGCTAAATGAGGTAGGAGATATAATATTGCTATTTCCCTCGCACGCGTTTGCTTAAATATAGTTTACATTACAATGTGTATCGTGCATCCTTTTTCTGTCTTTAGCCCTACTACAAGATTTCGTACTAAAATTTTTATATAACTAAAGTTATATACAAATTTTAATTTAAATAATGAATAAAATATCAAAGCCTTCAGATATAATTCTGGTTACAGTTTCCTTCGTTCTGTGTATGAAAGAGCACTAATCTATCGGTCCTCTTAATCATAATCATTTTTAACAATTTATAACTAAAGCACCTTCAAATATTCAAACAACTTGAATGAATAATCATACAAATTTTGTCTGACCTCTTGAATATATCTAACCCTATGCCAGCTGCCCTATAAAAGCACAAAATCCCATGCAATTATCGAAATAGTCACTGCTAGCCCAATGTTGGGCTTTAGTCGTAATGTATTATAAGAATTATTCCTATTTATATGATGTCCAACAAAATTATTGTAAGTGAATACAGATGTAAAGCGAATAGTACCACTAGCTATTTCCCGCGGTTTCATTCGCCTTATAAATGATGCTTCGTCCTCTATAGTCAGTTATCTCCGAATTAAAGTACAATGAACACTTGGCCTATGAATCAACACACATTCTACCTAAACAATAATTTGTATTTTATTTTATGACTTAATAATCAATCATTACAATCTCACGGACACTTTCGAATCTTGTTTTCGTTTTAAAAAGTATTTACGCGATTTTAAATACACCGGCGTCCATTGTTTTAAATCTGAGACACACAGTATTGCCATGCCTACAGTTTTAACAATATGTGTAGAGCAGCGATAGCTCAGTGGGAGACCAACAGACTGCAATGCAGAGGGTCTCGGGTTCGAACCCACGTCGCGCACCTCTGACTTTCGGAAGTTATATGACTTTTCGAAATTATGTGCGTATTGATCGACAATTATCGCCTGCTCCGTGCCTCGGAAAGCACGTTAAGCCGTTGGTCCCGGCTGCCATGAACATCTATGGCAGTCGTTATTGGGAGAGTGTCGACACAAAAGATCCCACTGGGTCGAAGTGTCGCCGGTCTGCACTGACTGGCCCCCACATAAGATAAGATAAGATAACAATATGTGTACGGTTTTATCAGATAAATTATTTCCTATTTAGCTTTTCTGTAATTTTTCTTACGTAGTTAATACGAATGCTATTCTATTAATACCATTATTGAAATTCATGTATGATATGTCATGATCGGTACATAAGTCACAATGGAGTGTATAAATGAGACTAGTGGACTGTAGTTTGAAATGTATAATGATTTAGATAAAGATTTATAATGTTTAAAATAAATATGAGCGCGTAGAAACAATAGTTAAAAATTATGCACGAGTGTGGCCGTGTGTGATCGTGTCTGAGGCTGACTGCCGGTGCGGCGGGCGAGCGCCGATGGCTGGAGTGGGGCGGTGGGGCGATGACGTAGAACTTAGAAGTCCCGCTCCGATCAGCGGTTAGGTACATGTCGAGTACTCGACAATAAGAATTTTCAGTTATGTATTTTGTAATATTCAGAAGTGTCCGTGACTTATATTCACTTTTAATTGAATGTGGTTACCCTTAACCGCATATTTATCATTTGTTTGTGGCTGTTGGTTCTTAGGCTAACAATGTATGGCAGCTGAACAATGTCCTTTCATCCGAATCTGTTCAACGGTTTGGCCTTGATTATGTAACGGATCAATAAACCCAATCTCTAATCTTTATATACAAGGTTATTTTTAGTAAAGTTAAAACCTCTCAGGGGGTGATTATACATGTTATTATGAACACTGCCGAAATCGCGAAAAAAAATCAGCTGTTCCATATATTTTGCCGAGGCCAAAGTCCCATTTTTGTATGGAACAGCTGATTTTGTTCGCGGTTTCGGCAATGTTTCAGAACAAAAGTTGTTCATAATAAGAAGTACAATCACCCCCTGAGAGGTTTTCAATTTACTAAGAATAACCTTGTATAAGTAGGATACATACATAGTCTTACAACTGTATATCGTCAAAGGGATAAACATAAGTTATTACACTCACATTTCCCTAGCAATTTTTCGGTCCAATTTATGACAGTCACTCGGACACATTCAAGGGCCAAGTTGCTTATAGTTTCCTTATATAAAGCTGCCAATAAGCCTGAAATCGGGCATTGAATCCGAGCCCTCACGATTGACTTTCATTTTACTTGTTACAAGTTCGCTTTATCAAATGTAAATGTATTCGCAAATAACAAAATATTATTGATTTTGCATGTATTCCTTTGATCAAAAATAATCAGTCATTTTATCGATAATTAACTATATTATCGATACTATCGATGAAATTTAACCGAATAGATTTTATCGATAATTGATTTGTAATGTATCGATATGATCGAACTATCTACTGACGGTCATTTCAATATTCTATCTCCGTATAGGTTAACTTGTCTGTATAGTTACTTTCAAACTAATAATTGTAAAGTATAAATAAACATTTATAATTACTGTTTTAACTTTGAAATAGGATGGATATTCTGTAACAAAAAGAAACTAAAAAAATTAAAATATATATTTTTAATTAGATTTTTAGTAATTAGTTTCCCAAATTAGTATTCTTGATAACCTCTCTAGCTGAGCTAGAATGCTTGTGACAGGAGTGGGTTCACGTCGGTAGTATAATAAAAGGTTATCGAACCCACGATATCTATCGCAAAACGAATAACTTAAGCATTTTCTATAGTTTTTTGGCAACTCCCACTGCTGGGCAAAAGTATCTTGCTTTGCCCAGCAATGGAACTGACATACTATTTTCCATAGAATAACCATCTTTAACCATAGTGAAACGGCCAATATTTTATTGTAGGTAAATAATCCTAACAAAACACGATATATCGTCGTTTCGCTCGCACTTAACTCTAATCAAGAAATGCGAGCGAGTTAGAGATATATTCTAACGAACAATAATATAGTCACTTTTATTGACACAAATAACCCTCAAACATTTTTTTTAATGACTATTTATTAAAATCTAAAAAAATAATTTTAGGAAAATAAAAACGTATTTCTAGCTGTCCCTCGTGGTTTCACCCATACTTAATGCTCCGCTCCCATGGCTCGTAGCGTGATGTTATTAAAGTATAAACATTCCAACCACTCAAACACAAAACCTCATCAAAATCAGTCCAGCCGTTTAGGAGTTTAGTGACAAACACACGTACAAAAGAATCACTATCACTACATAATTATTATAAAACAAAGATATAAAGTACAACATTCCAACCGTTCCAACATAAACAAAAAACTCAACAAAATCGTTTCAGGCGTTTAAGAGTAGTTCAGTGGCATACAAACATACAAAAGAATCACTACATATTATAGAACTAAGTTCCCCGACGCGTCTGTCTGTTAGCGATAAACTCGAAAACTACTGAACGGTTTTTCATGCGAATTTCACCAATAGACAGAGTGATTCATGACGAAGGATTAGGTGTATCATTTGTTAAGGTTTGTACTATCCGTGCGAAGCCGGGTCGCTAGTTATATATACACAAATAGATAATTCCTTAATATGACCACAGATAATTGTTACATCCCGTATAAATCCGACCACGTAGGTCAAATGTAATTGTTTAAATAATTTATAAACAAATTTATCTATCCCACATGGTGGACTATAGATATTATTTAATACTTTAGTTACGATCTCATCATAGCTTGTGTTTGATTGTGAATTCGCCTGCTAACCCTGTACGATACTATCAAGTTTACAAAACTTCTCAAAGAAAGAGACAGAGCTCTACAGTGTATAGCATCGTCTCGCTCTCTCGTAAAGTAATATTACAATAATAATGCTTGGGTTATTACTTACCTTAGAAAGAGACAGCTCTACAGTGTATAGCACCGTCTCGCTCTCTCGTAAAGTAATATTACAAAAGTAATGCTTGATAGTACCGAAACAGAGAAGGGTCACAACCCTTGTTTGTTTAATTATTTTTAGGGGTATTTTAACTAATATTTTCTATCCATTATATCTCCTTCTATACACTGTATTAGTTTAGGGGTATTTTAACTAATATGTTTTATCCATTACCTATATCTCTTTCTATACAGTGTCTTAGTTTAGACGTCTGCAACTAGCAAGCGACCTATCGAAGGGTTGCCTTGCAGTTGGTAACCAGTTGCGTCCAAGTTAACAACTGATTTGAAACTGAAATATGTAACAGTTTCAGTAGCTATTTGTATCTCGGTTTTACTTGGGATGTAGCTGGCGAGAGTGAGTGAGATGGTTATATTTACTCGCCCGCTGCTCTCAAAGTATATAACGCTATTGCAGTTGCGTTATATGTAGATAACTGTTAAAAGTTAATTAATGATCTTTATTAATTATTAAGTAAAATTGTAATTATATCAAGTACAATCAACTTGGGTAACTATGACTGCAGTTTTGAGATACATCGTTTGTCCTGACGTGACTAAGTCAAAGTTTACAAATTGAGTCAGCTATAAAAAAGTCTCACTGTGCAGATTTTACATAAAAATTATTGTAAAATTATTGTCATTACATTTATTTTGAGCCGTGAAATCTGTTGTTTACATTTGAGCATAAAGTGTAAAACAAATAAGTTTACACTTTTTGTCAATGAAAATAAATGTAAATTTAGTCTTACTCTTTTTGCCAATTAAAAATAGTATATAACTATATTTTAAATGTATTTTGCCTCTTTGTCAAAGTTACCCAAGACAATAATATTATGTAAATTATTGTTTTTACCCCAATATAAATAAATAGTTATATATTATATATTGTAAAATTCTCGTATAGCAGGCGAAAGTGAGTGCTTGTACCAAAATTCTGTTTTTTTGTTTGTAAATAATGACTCAAAATTTAGTATATTCGACTCGACCAAAGCTGGTGTAGGGTGTATGTGTATATTTGCTCCTGATGTAATAAATTCTTGTTTCAATTATTAAGACTTTTATTTATTACTTTATAACCCTAAAATTGCCTTGGTGGCTCATGGTTCGAAGCCCACAATCTACAACCGACGTGAACCTCCTTTTTAGCTGATGGGGTTAAGATGTAAAGTCTTGAAATTAACATAATTAAAAACCTATTGTGTCAGACCACCGGTGTTCCGTAGTATGCAGTATTCATTTTGGAACATTACAAGTAATTTAATAAAGAGATCATTTACTCACAGGCTTCACTTGTAAATAGGTGGTCACAACTAGGCTGAAATCTCTTAGCTTACAACGAGACAGCGTTTTGAGTTAGCGTCAATTCAGGAAATAGGTAATATGTAAAAGGATTTCTTCATGATTACACATAAATACACACACACATAAGGCTCAAGCCACACTGAATTGGCAGCGACGAGACGATCAGTTTTAATAACAAGACATTATAAACTTTATGTACAATGTTACAAGATATAGAAACGCTTGATAGAATGAACGAGGCGTGGCGGAGCCTCGCGCCGGCTCGAGCAGTCTCTCGTGGTCGCGCGTGGGCGCTAACCATGGGTCAATCTTGCCTACATTAAAGGAAAACTTCTACAGTAGTAGTGTAGTGTACAGTAGTAGTGTAGTGTACAGTAGTAGTGTAGTGTAGTGGCCTGCCGTATCATACAGCGGGCCGAAACCTCGGCGGGTTCGCGATTGCGTGTGAAAGTGATTCGCGCGGCCCCGCCGGCTCTGGTTACCTATGTCGAGGAATATTGTGGTAGGTTTAGTCTGTATTACCGGGATCATCTTTCCCCCGGTCCCATGCGTGAAGGCCCAAGAAAAAAAGTGTAATATTTTCAAAATTATGTAATAACTAGATTACATTCGCGGCATCGCTTGCGTAAATGCAAGTTAGGTTAGATTAGTAACAGTTGTTATTCCTAAATGAAAGGTACTCTATGTCCTTTTCATGATGATCGGTCGAGTAGTTAAGGCGTGAAAGCGTAACAAACAAACAAACTCACATCCGAATTAATAATATTAGTTAGGATAGTGTGCTTCAAATAAAAAAAACAAAAGAACGCGATAATATCCGTATAAAGTAGGTAGTTTATTTAACTTATACCTGTGCCATAGTTTTAGAAAGCTGACGGCATAGAGATTCCTAAATTTTGTCGTATCGGCATTTACAGCAGACTGGGAGCTCGGCTATGACTGACTCCACTTTATTTGGATCCGTTGAGCTCAGCACATGGAAGTCGAAATACGAATAGCTAGTGACGCAATTCAGCTTGATGTTCATTATATTCAATTGGTTACTTGAGATGTGTTTTGAAAAGGACGTGGGCCCGTCATTACTGGAATTAAAATAAATAGGTTAGGTATAATAAAAGCTAGTTGAGAGTATAATAATCATGTCCTCCAGACCGAATTATGGTCCCGACGGCCAAATTTAACGGAGACTGGCCACTGCGCAGGAGATATTATAGTGCACAAGTCTGTGCGCAAACACAAGTGCACTCTCTGTTCCCTAACTCTCATGATCCGACAGGACGGCAATCCGACACGACCGGAGAGAGCTAAGGCTTTGCTTGCTGATGCACGCGGGTGTCTAACACCGCCAACTGCCTAGCACCGGGTTATTATTGAGATCTTTTAACAGAAAAACAACAACTCTTTTTGGTCCGACCCTGGACTCTAAAACGAGACCGTATGCACAGCGATGCCTTCACTACCGCTGCGCTACTGTTTTTAAGTGTGAGTGGTAAGAGAATTTTTGAAAGGCTAATCAACAGGATGTCAATTGACTTGATTGGCTTTTGTGATTTCTGCTGTTGGGCACGGATCTCTTCTCAGTGTGAGAAGGGTTAGGCCGTATTCCACCACGCTGGCGCAGTGCGGGTTGGCAGACTTCACATATCTTCGAGAACATTTTGTAGAACTCTTAGGCGTGCAGGTTTTCTCACAATGTATTTCTTCACTGTTAAAGCGAACGATAATTAACTGTTTAATACGCACATAACGTCGAAACGTTAAGAGATGCGCGCCTCGGGATTGAACTCGTGACCTCTGGGTGGCAGTCCAACGGTGTCTTACTAGGCTATCGCTGTTTATATCACTAAATCAGTACATATTATAAAACAAAGATCCTCGCCGCGTCGGTCTGTCTGTCTGTTCGCGATAAGCTCAAACACTACTAAACGGATTTTTATGCGGTTTTCACCAATAGACAGAGTAATTCATGAGGATGGTTTAGGTGTACAATTTTTAAGGTTGTACTATCCGTGCGAAGCCGGGGCGGATCGCTTGTATTACTTAATGAAAGATGTGCTGATGATGAAAGATGTGAGAGTACTTACCCGCAACGTGTAATGTCATACTTCTGAATATAATGTATTTCCGAATTGGTTGACTGAATCACCGCTCGGGTAACGTTGTATTGGTCCACGATGTAATAAATTGGTGTAAACTGTAAAGAAACAAAATAAGTAAATGTAACTAACAATAATGTCTTCCACACCGAATTTTGGTCACAGCGGCCAATCTTAACGGAGTCTGGCCATATGCGCAGGAAATATTATAGTGCACAAGTGTGTGCGCAAACACAATTGCACTCTCTGTTCCCTAACTCTCATGATCCGATGGAACGGCAATCCGTTACGTCGTTTTTTGTTTTTGTGACGATGTGTACCTATGTGAAATTTCATGAGGATCAAGTAGTTAATGCGTGAAAGCGTAATAAACAAACTCACATTCTCATTTAAATTATTAATAAGCATTGCTTGAGTATTTCATGAGTGGTTTAATGATTGCAGTTCATCACAGAACAAATTATTCAAATAAACAATATTGTAAACTTGGCGTATAAAAAGAGTAGCCGTGAATTTCACATTAATAAGTGTATCTTTGACGTTCATAAGAGTTATTTTGTGATCTATATGAATGAATATATTATAGTTTTTTTTAGTAATTAAAATTCAGAACAAATACATTATTATTAAGGAGGTACTTACTTTATGACTGCCATTGCATTCAAAGTGCCCTGCATTACCCTGACGATGGGTGATATTGGCGGTTGCCGTTATTGTCTCATACTGAAAATAGCATATAATCATTACCTACTTATAATAATTATCCCTGTACATTTCATACGAGGTAGGCAGTGTTGCGCGACAGAACAAAAGAGAAAAGCATCGTTGAAGTACTGAGCCTTGTCCAAGTAGAACGCAATATTAATAATATTAAATATAATGGGCATGATGACTAAAATAATCTTTTTAATCCGTCTTTTACATTAACAAAAAATATTGGGCACATACTTTTTTGTCCCACAAACTAATAACAACGAAGATAGGTACAACGCGATTAAATTTTGTGTGACGTCACTTGTAGGTAGACCGTACAAATTTTACAAAAGCATGAATTACCTACTAAATTACCTACTAAATGCTTATTGTTTTGATGAAACAAAAAATAGGTGTCTAATATGTTTTCTTAACCTAAAAGAGACTAATTCGTATCATGTATTTTTAACCCTGTCATCTTGATGATGATATCGTAAACAGAAGAGGAAAGATGTTTGGCCACCTTATAAGACATGACAACTTCATGAAAAACATCATAGAAGGAGAATTTGCAAGAAAGAGAGGAAGGGCTGCCCTTTCCTCTTCTGCTTCCTCCACCCAGAACGGCATTCACTTAAATAAAGGAAAATGCGAAGGTCTTATAAATAGGTCAAGGTATTGGCCAAAGATTGAGAAAGATGGCGTATACTCCACAAACAAAAGCACAGCTCTTAAGTAGGTATAAAGAGGAAGATGGCAGTGAGGTATCCCACACACATCTTTTATAGTGGACTACTAAATTATAATGTAGTAGGTAATACTTCAAATATAAGGTAAACGGAAATATTGTGAGGGAACCTGCATGGACGTATATATTATATAAAGAGCCTGTATATTCATGAACACTATGCAAACACTGTCTGCGGTGTCGGTGGGTCCGGCGGTCTTCAGGAATCAAATCCGGGACCTCAGGAACCACCGCCAGATTATGCTACTGTAGCAACGAGTTAGATATGAAATTATTTAATTTATTTTACCATTTTTTTATTTTTATTTTGCTTGTCAATATAACCACATTCCGCTTGATGGTAAGCGATCATGTGGTCCAAGAGCAGTAGCCTCCACACCATCCTCATAGCAGCTGAGGCGATGTTGAGGTCCCTACTTTGACGGCCTGAGTATGAGCTCTTTTTTCCAGGATTATATTATATTATATATAATATAATCATGATGATGATGATGATATGATACCTATGATTACATTCCGGATTTCACTCGTGAACAATAGGTACGTTATTTCTCAATGAAAGGTACCCTATGTCTGTTTCTGTACCCCTGACAACGTGTATGCGACATTTTATGATGAATAGTCTAGTTGTTAAGGGAAGCAGCGATAGCTCAGCGGGGAGACCAACAGACTGCAGTGCAGAGGGTCTCGGGTTCGAACCCACGTCGCGCACCTCTGACTTTCGGAAGTTATATGACTTTCCGAAATTATGTGCCTATTCATTGACAATTATCGCCTGCTCCGTACCTCGGAGAGCACGTTAAGCCGTCGGTCCCTGCTGCCATGAACATCTATGGCAGTCGTTATTGGGAATTCAGTGCCCTCTAATAACCTGACACTGATCTAGCCTTAGGGTATCGTTAGCCTTCGGGTTGCGGAGGTCAGATGGCAGTCACTCCGTGTAAAAACTGATATCCAGTCACATCCGGTTAGACTAGAAAGCCGACCCCAAGTGACTTGGGAATAATAAAGGCTAGGGAGAAGAAGAGGAGTCTAGTTGTTAAGGCGTAAAAGCGTAACAAACAAACAAATACACATTCATTAACATATTAGTTAGGAAACTAACCAAATTATTATGTTTTAGTATGTCCACGATGTCTTTGTCGCTGGGATAGTCATCGCCCTTGTCTTCGCAATACGTTCGCCCTCTGCAACTTGTCGGCATATTATCTAAAACAAACATAAATATGTATGATTAAACTAGATTCAGCCCGCGGCTTCGCTCGCAATTAATGTAAACGAGTCTTTTTCTCTGGATGAAAGGTACCCAATACCTTTCTGTACCCCTAGCAACGTGTAGGTATGCGACAAATAAACAAACAAACTCACATTCGCATTTGTAATATTAGTTAGGATCATCTATACTAATATCACAGTCTAATAATCCATACAGTCGTTTAACGAACGCGTCTAGACAGGTCAATCGTGCGGGGGGGGGCAAGAGGCGAGACGCGGGAAGAGCGAGCCCGAACTACGTATGTCGCCGTGTTCAGTCATTCGGGACATGTTTTTGGAGGCTGGCGCGTGCTTGTTTTTTGTTCGTTACTTATTTATTTGCTTATAAATATTAATTAAAATGGTGCATAACTGCATACGACGTGTGCTGTGAGACACTGTAAATCGTCATCTCGCATAAATAAGGATCTGCGATTTCACCAATTTCCGCGTACCAAAGAAAGGTAAACTCTTATTCATTATTAATATTATTTTAAAATGTATAACTATTTTTTGTATTGTGAACTTAAACAGTACCTACGTACGTACGAACTTAAAGAGTAAAGAGTACTAACGTTTTAATATTTTCTCTTGTCTGGCCAAATCACAGAATAAAATAATTTAAATATTAAGTTTATACTTTTTAAATAACCCAATTAACAACGTAAACAGAATGGCGGACGTAAGAAAATAATATGCGTCGTAAGATAATATTCGATTCAAGTGTGATTTTAATCCTTGCACTAAATACCTACTAGTTGAGTACCTACCTATTATGTAGGTATCTTGGTAACGGCGGGTCCAAGCTCAAAAATAATCATAATTTTGGCCCCTTTAAGAACCTTAAACATAGGCTCTGTAAGTTGATCCCAGGGTCACCCATCTATAATATGACCGCGATGTTAATTGCTTTACCTTAACTAAATTTCACGAAAATAGCTTTAGTAAATCTGCAAAAATCGTGATATTTATAACATTGGCTCTGCAAGCTGATCCCAGGGTCACCCATCCTTAAAATGACCGCGATGTCGATGGCTTTATCTTACAAATTTTTTACATTATTTTTACTGATATGCAAATTTTAAACCTCATTTCCCCAAAGTAAAAAAAATTACATAGAACCTTGTAATAATGACCCAGCGATTTATCTCTGCATTACACATGATGTTCTAAATTATGAAAACAAAAATAATGTCCTGTGGCTAAACTACTGAATACATTTGGTTCATAATTTGTAAATCGTCAAAGAATACCATGTTGTATATGTGGTATCAATTAATGTGATAACATTTGCGCCATTATAAGTATATCTGGATTGAGTAACAATAATAATACCTATAAGTATATTATATAATAATATTAATAATGTTTATTTGTAAGCATAAGTACTGATTGAGATTGATCGGCTATTTAATGCCAATTTTTCGCGTACCTACGTAGTATTTTGAAAGCTTCACAAATTAAAATTAAACAATTATGTTAGAATAAATAGCTAAGTATTAATATTAATCACTGCTTCTATTAAAATCATTTTTTAATTACGGTCAACATTTTACCTACAGGCGTCGGGTTTTTTTTTAAAGTATAACTGCATAAAGATACAGAGATGGAACATTATAAAAGGAAAACATAAATCTATATATTAATACGTGAAGCAAAAACTTTGTACCCCATTTTACGAAAATTGCGCGGACGGAGGAGTATGAAATTTGGCACAGTTAAAGTTTATATGGAGAAGGAGTGACGAATCCTAATATTTTTATAAAATATGCATTAGAAATACATTAAATTAATGAAAAAACACTACACGCACACAACCATGCATTTGACACACGCAGTCGAAGCGCGTAACTATGGTTACATATATCAATATATAATGACATAATATGTCAGCAATATCTTACAGGCAAACTTTGGTCGAATTTCGAGCTCTAGGCGACCGCTGGTACTTATAATAGTGCTTGTGGCAGAGAATACATAATAATATTCTATCACATACACACAACACCAAACTAAGCAGAGCTTGTACTATGCGTACTATACTATGGATAAACATACATATATTTCTTTTTATACAGCTAGGGTGGCAAACAGGCATACGGCCCACCTGATGGTAAGTGGTCACCGTAGCCTATAGACGCCTGCAACACCAGAGGCATCACATGCGCTTTGCCAACCCTTTAGAAAAGGAAGTGGGAAGGAGAAGGAACGGGAAAGGGGAAAGAGGTGATTGGGCCTCCGGCACTCTCACTCACCGGACGAAACACAACAGTAGGAATACTGCTATTTCATGTCGATATTCTGTGAGAGGGTAGTCCTTCCCCGGTCGAGCCAGCCTGTTCATGCTGAAATCAGCAAGGCTCTACAACTTTTTTTGTAAATATTTACATATTATATATAGAAACACCCAGACCAAGACAAACATTCATGTTCATGCACACAAATGTTTGACTTGTGCGGGAATCGAACGCGCGACCTCAGGCGTGGCAGTCGGTTACACTAACCACGACGCCATGTTACTGCATACATTTTGCACAGAGCTTAATTTCAAAACCTAAGTCTCCTTTGGTTTCGCTCTATCGTATGCTTAGTTACCTATGTTGTATTTGCGTGCTGAGTGAAAAGAATTATTATCATACAAAAATAAACTGCATTTAGTTGCTAGTCAAAGAGTTAAACCTATTGTCATATATCAGATTACCATACAGGTATGCATATAAAAGATAAAATAAGGAATAGTGTGATTAGAGAGAGATGCGGCATGAAAGTGGATATAGTGACAAGAATAGAAATGGGTATGTTAAGCTGGTTTGGACATGTAGAAAGAATGGACGAGGAAAGACTGACTAAGAAAGTTTATAAGGCTAGTGTGAATGGAACAGTCGCAAGAGGAACACCTAGGCGAACGTTTCTCGATCAGATCGGAGACGTTCTGAACACAAGCCAGTTTAAGAGCACCTTAAACCGACGAGCGTGTATGAAGAATGTGACGAAAGTGAATGAAGCCAGAGAGTTATGTCAGGATCGTAGCAAATGGAAATCCGTAGTCTCTGCCTACCCCACTGGGAAACAGGCGTGAATTTATGTATGTATGTATGCATATACCAAAGTGAACAAGCGTTTTAGTTACATAAATTAGTTCTTAATTTCCCGGGTCAGGAAAAATGCTGTTGGACTCTTTTTGTTAGGAAAGTCTCTGTAGTTATCACAGTCTGATAATAATATGTCTGATAAACGTCAATAGACTGGCTCGCAATTTTAATTAGACCTATCTTATAGTAAATAAGACAAGTAAGCAAACATTGGTCAAGTGTGAGTCGGACTCGCACTCGAAGGATCCCGTACCAAACAAGAAACAACACTATGTAGGTACTTTTTATTATTAGTTGTTATAGCAACAATAGAAATACACACTCTGAGCAAATTTCAACTCTTTACCAATTACGGTTCATGAGAACATCACAACATGGGGTGGTGCTTGTAAGACTAAAATGATAACCTTGGATAGAGCCCAAAGACTGCTATTAAAGGTCAGCTTATCAAAGCCGCGTCTATATCCCACCTTAAATCTTTTCAAAGAAAGCCGGGTGCTGACTGCACGCCAGCTATACATAAAACAAACAGTTCTTCTAAGGCACTCCAGCCTACCAGAGGAAAGGAAAAAACACATAGCGCTCTCTAGAAGGGACTACGCCATATGCGAGCCTTTTATGGTAAATACTACTTTTGCACAACGATTCTTCATGTTTCGAGGAGGGATGCTATTTAATAAAATAAACAAAATAATTTCTATAGCGAATTGCAATAGAGTGGAAAGTAAGCATAAGGTCAATAGACTGCTATTAAATCTTGATTATTTTGAAACTGAGAACATCCTTGATGTATTAGTGTAGTAAGTTTATCTGTACTTCTTTTTCTCAATAATATATTTTATTTTTAATAACATATACCTATCTACTAAATATAAAATTAACACAATTATTACTTCTCATTATAATATATTATAATATGTATGTACCTCTTTATTTTATATTATGTAAATCATGTACTATCATACATACATACATACACACACACACACACACACACACACACACACACACACACACACACACACACACACACACAAACACATTCTACGACTTTTTACTTAAACACTGATTGTATTCACTCACACATCATGCACTTGAAATTGTCACTCTATAGAAACAAATCGTGGGCCTGGAGTTCTAAAATACAGGCCTTGGCTTAGTTTAGACTCCAGATCTCCCACAAACTACAATATTGTAAACCATATAACTTTCACAGTGTACCTTTTAACTGTAAATGTATGTAATTTGTAGAGATGAATAAACCAGATACAGCCCACTGACAGATAGACGGACGGTTGGACAGCGGAGGCTTACCGGTCACGACCTCGCCGCTGTGAGCGGTAGCTTAGCGCGGGGCGGCGAGCGGTAAGATCAAATATAAAATGTTTGAAGCACGCCACGACACGCCGCTCATAGCGATAACGCGCGCGGTTTTCTCCGAGCGAATCGCTACAGCGGCGCGCGGTGCGGGAGCGGCGGGAACAAAAGTACAAGCGAATGAGTGCGACGCCACGACTCAGAGCGGCGCGGACTGCGGTGTGGGAGGGCCGCTGCTGCTAACCGCTACTGAGGGTACGTGGCGCGCACAACGCTCCGCCGCGCCGTTTGCCGCTAAGACTGAAGTCGTGACCGGGCCGTTAGTAATAGGGACCATTGCCACTCTTGGTGTACGGAACCCTAAAAAGGGACAATACATGTATACATACAAAACAGTAAAAACTTACATGATATTTGATTGGGAGAACATTCCACAGCGATGAAGCTCACAAGAGAGACCTGGAAATTATAAAAAACACTTATAGTGAAAGGAAAAGAAAATACCAACACGTAAACTCAAACATTTACTACGACCTACTACGTTTCAATATCACCTTTCTTCTGGTTTCTCACTCTGAACGTCACGATTAAGAATCTTAATGTACAGACAAAGCAACTTTGCAGTTTTATTATAACATGGAGATTAGATGGATTGGATTATGGATTTTTTATTATCCCAAAATCTGAAAATCCTGAAAACGTTTATTAGTGACTTACTAACTTACATGCAAAATTTTAAGTCTCTATTAATATAATAGCAGCTCTTTAAAATCTGTCCCACTGCTGGGCACCGGCCTCTTCTCAGTTTAAGGGTTAGGCCATAGTCCACCGCGCTGGCCCAGTGCGGTTTAGTAAACAGTATTCATATTCGAGAACATTATAGAGATCTTTCAGACTTGCAGGTTTCCTTACGATGTTTTCGTTCACCGTTAAAGTGACTGATAAATTAACTATTTAATATGCACATAACTTCGAAAAGTTAGAGCTGCGAGCTGTGCGACTCAAAACTCATTTTATTCCGTATTAAAAATGCGATATATTCCTTGTTTATAGCATAAAGGGAATAAGGATAAAATTTCATATTTCTAGGTCCAACGAAAAGTCAGAGCTGGGCGTTAATGAGTCAGTTGGTAGTCAGTAGTTCGTTTTTTATGTAGGTACGTACCTATATTGATAGCTGGGACTCACCCACGTTTATAATGACTGCTCCTCCACTCGGAGTATTCCGCTTTCGGCACCAATTTTTTCGGCACCTATGGTTTCGGCACCTAAGCTATTCCACTTTCAGCACCAATAGGTATTTTATTCCACATTCGGCACCAAGCAAAAATACCTATTGGTGCTGAAAGTGGAATAGCTTAGGTGCCGAAACCATAGGTGCCGAAAAAATTGGTGCCTAAAGCGGAATACTCCCTTCGTTCCTGTGGCTCGTAGCGTGATGTTATACAGCCTATGTTACTGACGGATAAAGTAGCTTTCTAATGATGGAAGAGTTTTTAAAATTGGTCCAATACTTTTTAAGCCCTTTGACCGCTACTTCAGAAACGCAAACGCGTGCTCTCAGCGCAAAGCTTTGCTTTCATCCTTTAATACCTACATAGTTTTAGTGATCTAATGCTAAATATGGATGAAATAAATAGTAAACAGTTCACATAATAGGTATACATTGGGATGAGCTAGACTACATAATTAACACTACAAATTAGAAAAACAATACTATTTTATAAGATTTATTAGCGTTTAAAAGTCTGTCATGTAATCGTGACCGTGGCGTGCTGGACACATTTTACTTTAAAATGTATATGGGGAGACCAACAGACTGCAATGCAGAGGGTCTCGGGTTCTAACCCACCTCGCGCACCTCTGACTTTCGGATGTTATATGACTTTTCGAAATTATGTGCGTATTTACAATTTATCGCCTGCTCCGTGCCTCGGAGAGCACGTTAAGCCGTCGGTCCCGCCTGCCATGAACATCTATGGCAGTCGTTATTGGGAAGTCAGTGCCCTCTAATATCCTGACACTAGTCTAGCCTTAGTGTATCGTTAGCCTTTGGGTTGCGGAGGTCAGATGACAGTCGCTCCGTGTAAAAACTGATATCCAGTCAAACCCGGTTAGACTAGAAAGCCGACTCCAAGTGACTTGGGAATAATAAAGGCTAGGGAGAAGAGAGAAGACAAAAGTAATGAATAAAATTAACTTTTTGACCGCCACAGTCACATTTTAAAGTAAAATGTGAGGATACAAATCTTTCCTCTTTATTATAGATATTAGTATAGATAGATAAAATAACTTACCAAAAACACGGACACGACAAGCTTGGCCATTATGTAAGACTTTTTAATTACTTGTTTTCCAAAAAAAAACTATTAGTAATCTACACAGTGCTTTCAGACCGAGGTGTTAAAATGAATTAACTAATTCATCAACGTTGCAACAATATATATATAGGTACTTATATTTTTCCTTGTACCTAATTATTATTTAACTTACTATCGCTTGGAGTTTAATTTAATATAAATATGTACGATAAAATTAAATTATATATTTGTGAGCACTATGTGTTTCTACTGTTGAAAACGTTGCTAATAAGTATTAATTAAAACATTTATGTATTTATATACTCACTGGTTATATCCGTAATGGTAGGTTGAGGTGTCTCATCAGTACGTAGGTATTAGTAGTCCCCCGCCGCGCTGAGTTCCCTATTTCGTAAGGTTTTCATCAATAGAATGAAGAATTTTCCGAGAAGGTTATCCTAACTAATAATAATATTGTCCTTCAGGCCGAATTTCGGTCACGGTGGCCAATCTTAACGGAGACTGGCCATCTGCGCAGGAGATATTATAGTGCACAAGTGTGTGCGCAAACACAAGTGCACTCTCTGTTCCCTAACTCTCCTTATCCGACGGGAAAGTAATCCGACCGGAGAGAGGTCAGGCGCAGGACCAAGAGCTTTACGTGCTTTCCGAGGCACAGGGGTGTCTAACACCGCCAACTTCCTAACTCCGAGCTTTTTTTTATTCTTATGTATTAGGCGGCAAACGAGCAGACGGATCGCCTGATGGTAAGCGATCACCGCCGCCCATGAACACCTGCAACACCAGAGGAGTCACAAGTGCGTTGCCGGCCTTTTAAAAAGGAGTATGCTCTTTTCTTGAAATGTTGAAGGTCGTATTGGTCCGGAAATACCCTAGGCGACAGCTCATTCCACAGTTTTGTTGTGCGAGGCAGAAAATTCCTGCAGAAACGCACAGTTGTGGACTGCCAACCATCTAAATGATGGGAGTGAAAATGCTGTCGCGTAGGACGATGGCGAAAAGAGGCGGCAGGGATCATTCCGAAGAATTCCTCGGAACAGTGCTATTGAGATTTCTTAACAGAGAAACCCAATAACTTTTGTTGGCCGACCCGAGATTCGAACCTGAGACCTCATGCACAGCAGTCGCATTCACTACCGCTGCGCCACGGAGGCAGGTAATCCTAACTAATATTATAAATGAGAATGTAATTTTGTTTATTACACTTTCACACCACGATCTAAAGCCAGTGCTGTGTCGTTATGCACAGCATAATATGTTGAGCTGGATCCCTTGTCGCAAATATTAATCACGCTTTAAAAGTTTTATATATTTACTAGAGGATACCCCGCATCTACGCTCGCACATGTCTTTTTATTTATCCATTTCTTCCCAATCCCGTGGGAATTTGGGGAAATCCCTTCTTAGTGCACCCCTACAGTACCCAAGGAACATACATGTCAAATTTCAGCTTCTTGCGTTCAGTAGTTTCGGCTGTGCGTTGTCTGTCAGTCACTCAGTAACGGAAGAGTTTTATATATCCTTACTAATATTATAAATGCGAAAATGAGTTTGTTTGTTTGTTTGCTACGCTTTCACGCCTTAACTACTCAACCGATCAACATGAAATTTTGCATACACGTTGTCAGGGGTATAGAATAGGACATAGGGTACCTTCCATCCAGAAAAAAGAACTGTTGCAAACCTAACCTTTTTTTTTTTTTGGTACCCAGGAAAAATGCTTGATGCACTATCCGCCGGCTAGGGGACGGCACCGGCGGGGCGTGTGGGATACCCCATTCTGGTATACCCACTAAAAAAACTGGGGTGTTCCCTCTCTCACCCAATGGAGGGGCCTGTTGGGAGCTCTTAAAAGAATTGAGTCATCCATAGCAGGCCCCCCCGTGTGGGTGCGGGCCGGGTCAAACGGACCCGACCACCTCTCGTCCCCAGGGGAGAGCCTCACCGCTCTCCCCTTTCGACATTGGAAGGCGCGCGGCAACACCGCGCGCGCCCTCTCGGGGTTCTTAATTTGTGGGTGGCAGGCCCCCCTGAGCCTTAGCACCCGGAACCCTTACGTGGGGGGCAAGAAAGCGACATAAGCGCGTCTCCTGC
The DNA here is from genome assembly GCA_963564715.1 of Catocala sponsa. Taxonomy (NCBI): domain Eukaryota; kingdom Metazoa; phylum Arthropoda; class Insecta; order Lepidoptera; family Erebidae; genus Catocala; species Catocala sponsa. Next base: position 3,117,752 of record OY751354.1, on the reverse strand, counting down.
GCCCCCTCCTCCGGCGGCGGACTTCCGGGGCGTAAGGATCTTCCTCACGCCCCCGCTCCGCCGCCTCCTTCTGCGAGATGACAGATTCGCAGAAGGACCTCATTGCGGGTTCGTCTCGGGGTTCTTAATTTGTGGGTGGCAGGCCCCCCTGAGTCTTGCCACCCGGAACCCTGCGTTGCAAACCTAACCTAACCTAACCTACATTTACGCGAGCGAAGCCGCGGGTGAAAACGAGTATATATCCATATAATAGGATATATATATTATATATCCTATTGGCGGCCTCGATGGCGTAGTGGTTAGTGTAAGCGACTGCCACGCCGGAGGTCGCGGGTCCGATTCCCGCACAAGTCAAATATTTGTGTGCATGAACATGGATGTTTGTTTTGGTCTAGGTGTTTCTATGTATAATATGTAGGTACTATGTATTTACAAAAAAAAGTATAATATATGTATCCTTATCCATTGTCTAGTACCCATAGTACAAGCTCTGCTTAGTTTGGGCTACTTAGATGGTGTTGTGTATATGTGATAGAATATTATTATTATTTTTATTATTATTCAAAAGAAAATATTCAGCATTCCAGCTTCGCGTCGATACCAATGTATTCCCCTGTTTTAGCAAAAATAAATAAATAAGTTATGTAATATATATACATACTAGCTTTTGCCCACGGCTTCGCTCGCGTTAATTTAGAATTTGACAATCAATTCGGGTTGTACTCTGCTTGTAATAATATAATTCAATCATGATTCGAAATACACGTGGCGCCATCTATTATCATAAAAACGTTATTGCTGTTTTCCTCGCAAATAGTATTTTTTTTCGGGATGAAAGGTAGCTTATATTCGTTTCTGTACACCTGACAACGTATATGCAAAAGGTTCAGTGCTTTAGGCGTGAAAAGGTAACAAACAAACAAACTCATTTTCGCTTTTATAATATTAGTTAGGAAGTTAGGATTAGGATTAAAATTGTAAATGGTCGATGTCTGTACATAGTGGATCTTTATAAGATGCCAAAAATATTATTTCAGATTGTTTGTCCGTCTTTCTGTGTATGTATGTACACATTTTACACGCATCACGCAAATACTACAGCATGCAATCGAATGCGGTTTTCACTCTTGTATTACTGGTAGTCCGACTTTATATCTGATGTATCTTTTCTTGATAAGTCGTCTAGAAGTGAAGAACTAATAATGAGGAATTTTGATACGCCGCGCGTCTCCTAGAAGCCGTTACAAGAAATAGTTGTAGATACCTTGTTCCACGCGTACGAGGCCGCAGGTAAAAGTTAGCTAGTTTTTTCTTTATTTTTTTTATCCGACTAAAGTGGCAAACAAGCATACGGCCCACCTGATGGTAAGTGGTCACCGTAGCCTATGGACGCCTGTAACACCAGAGGCATCACTTGTCCGTTGCCGACCCTTTAGAAAAGGAAGTGGGAAGGAGAAGGAGCGGTAAGGGGGAAAGAGGTTGATTGGGCCTCCGGCACTCTCACTCACCGAACGAAGCACAACAGTAGGAACACTGCTATTTCTCACGTTGATGTTCTGTGAGAAGGTAGTCCTTCCCCGGTCGAGCCGGCCCATTTATGCTGAAATCAGCGAGGCTCTACTACACAATAACGTTTAAGTTCAAGTTTATTTCACTATTACTATATTTTCTCATTTTGTTTATATAGATATATTTAAATAGCGGTGTTAGCGGTGTAGGTGCAAACTCCGTGTACCTACTGTTGACGATGCTAGAGCGCTCGATCGAATTTGTTTGCAATATCCACACTTTGTAGCATTTAGTTATTATTTTTCATGTTACGTTCTTTTGTTGTTTACTTGGCAGTAATAATTAATTATGCTTCTACATACTGTTTTAAGCTTATCTTGTGAATAATTGGTTTCGGCCGTCATCGCAAAGGAAGAATTGTTTCTCAGTAAATGAAACATTGTGAATTCTTATGAGGAAATAAAAATCTTAAACCATAAAATCAGTTATGTTTCGAAGGAAGAAATAGGGGAATTCGAGATTGTAATTTGAGAGTTGTCTTTCGCACATTTATATTTCCTTCAGGCCAGATAGCAAAGATCTGTTAAAACCCTGCTATTTAAATATTTTAAAAGGCGTATTTCCTCTTATTAACTGTGTGTGACACAAAATAAAAGATTTAAATCCTAACTAATATTAAATAAAAATAAATAAATAAATGCGAATGTGAGTTTGTTTGTTTGTTACGCTTTCCCACCTTAACTACTTGACTGATCATCATAAAATTTCGTATACATGTTGTCAGGGGTACAGAAAAGGACATGGGTACCTTTCATCCAGAAAAAGTACTGTTCCGACGAATAGAAATTTATCGACTAAATATTCATTAACGTGAGCGAGGCTGCGGGTAAAAGTAATAAAAACATACAGTGATTACCAAAATACTTCTCATATTGTTTATGTAAACATTTCTAAGTACAACACTATATATTACCTACATTACATGCAAGATGGTGATTCTAGAGCAGAGGCTCTCAGACATTTTTTTCTTATAGACCTTTTTCTAAATTTAGCTGGTTCCGATGGTTCTCCTGCAGCGGCTGCAGCTAACAAATCTCTACGGGCTAACCATTTTTCTTTTTTTTTAGAAATTCATGGGACTGAACCTACTACGGTAGGCGGGCTGACCTTTTTTTTTATAGTAATTCTCTAGCGAAAAATCCAAAAACCACTGGTACTGAATATGGAATATGCAAGTTTTTACATGTAACAGTCGCCGAGCTTGTCGAACAGTCAGTGAATTCAAGCCAACATTTTAGTTCTTCACTATCGAAAGCAAATACATTTTCGTGGACCCTCGCTTACGAATTGTGAACCCCCATTTTTTGTCACACCGACGTAGACCCCCGTCGAGTCTCCCGTGGACCCCTGGGAGTCCACCTGGACCACTTTGGGAACTAATGTTCTAGAGGAATAATGTTTTCGCTGTAATCTATCTCTCTCTATATCAGTTTTGCACATATATATTTCACTATAATGTAGGAACAGTATTTTAAGGATAAACGGTACCCTATGTCCTTTTCTGTTCCCCTGACAACGTGTATGCGCTATTATATGTCGATCGGTCGAGTAATTAAAGCGTGAAAGCGTAACAAACAAACTCACATTCGCATTTATAATATTAGTTAGGATACCCAGCGCGATAGATCTGTTAAAACCTTTTATTTAAATATTTTGATAGCCATATTTTCTCATAACTGTGTATGTAACACAAAGTAAATGGTCTAAATGATTTATATAAATACTGCATTACAAAAACTATTGCTGTTTCAAGCGCGGCCACGCTATGGCTTTGCCTACAGGGTCTTTATCTAAATAAGCACCATATAAGTGTTTTGTTTTACTTTTTGGTCACCGGGAGCACCGACTTTCTTAAAATATTGGGCGAATCAACCTTTTTCGATATTTTAAACCATTTTCATAGCTCGAAGATTATAGGTATTAGGTGTTCACAGCATAGCTTATCCCTCTGACCGCCACGTCAAAAAAGCAAAAGCGTGCTCATTTTTGTGACCTTAAGATAATGTGGATGAAATAAATAGTAAGTCTAGCTACATAATTAATACCACAAATAAGAAAAACAACACGTTTTTATAAGATTCATTAGCGTTTACAAATCTGTCATGTACATATAGGACATATGTACATGACTGTGGCGGTCAAAATGTCATATAACTGAAAATCCTCCTTAGTTCTCAAGTCATCCATGCTTACACAATTAGTGTCTATTATCCAAGAACCAGCTTAAATATTGGTGGAGCTCAGCCCCCAATGATAGGTACGGGCTCGGGCATCCCCAGGCCCCATGGAGTCTAATGACGGTGACGACTAAATACTCATTACTTATTATTCTTTGTTACAATTCACCCCTGTAAGCTATCAGTGCTTAGGTATATGAATTACCTACGTCATGGCAATACCGTTGACGCATTTATCAATTTAGTTTAAATAACACATTATTTATAATAACAATGATAAAACCACAATAGCACAGGTATATATGCGATAACGCGCGGGATTTCCATATGATTTATCTAATAGGTAGTTATTACAAACTAGATGTTCTCGCGGTTTCACTTGCGTTTATCGTTACTGCGCCGCCCCCGTGGGTCGTAGCGTGATGTTACGTAGCCTATAGCCTTCCTCGATAAATAGGCTATTCCAACACTAAAAGAATTTTTCAAATCGAACCAGTAGTTCCTGAGATTAGTGCGTTCAAACAAACACTCTTCAGCTTTATAATATTAGTATAAATTATAGCTGAAAAAATGGGTACAATACAGAGGTTTATTTCACACATTTTTAGCTGAGTTAAGGTAATGCGAGATCGTTATCGTCTACTAGACTCAGTCTTCGTGATGTTATTGATAATTTTTAAGAGAATTTTTTTACTGCCCAACCGGAAGTGGAACCCGAGATCTCATGCACAGCGAACGCCTAGACTATCGCTGCGCCATCGAGGCAGGGAAATCTTAAAACACTTTGCAGGACCTGGGAATTGAACCCGGAGACTTCAAGCACAGCAGTCGCATACACTACGCCTATGTCACCAAACCAGGGACACCTAATAACTCTTCGCATTACCTGTTAATCCGACCCAAGCAGTCGCTTATCATTCGTATATAACTTTTGCGTATACTACTAGCCTTTTTAATTTGCTTGGTAGAAATTAGTGAACGGAAATAAAACAGAAATATTCTTATTTTTGAAAAATGGCACCACGGAATCTTCGTCATTGGTGCCAATTCTGTTGTCACAAAATTCTCTAAGCTTAACTAAAAATCACTAAAATTGAGTTTAGTCCTCTCAAATGACATTTCGTATTCTGAAATCGTTAAAAGTGATAGGACTAAAAGTGAGTTTTTAGCGATTTTTCTCATTGGTTCTACGCCCTTGCTTTGCTCAACATGGCAACAGGTAACGTCATTTTTTTTTCCTTAATATTCCATAATATAATTTATTTTTCTCACCACAATATTACAGCAATTACAATGAATAACAACCATATACTGATGGGATTTGTACTGTGGGAGACTGGTGCCTAAGCTAGGCTTTTGGCCTGTATTTCAGGTCACCAGGTCATCCCCTCTTTAAAAACAAGTGATTGGAACATCGCATCTCTATTAGTAGGTTTTATGTTCTATGCGAATTTTGTGAATTGTAATATTGTATTTTGTGCTTGCATGCGTGTGTTTGTGTGAACGTGCGTATGTGTTTGTGTGCGTGTTTGTTTGTGTGTGTGTGTATGTGCGTGCGTGCGTACGTGTGTGTGTGTATGTGCGTGTGGGTGTATTTGCGTGTGTTTCTTTTTGTGTGTATGTGTATGAGTCATGCTGTATGTGTGTGAGTGTTTATTTGTGGGTGTACGTATGTGACTGATACTGTATGTGCGTGAGTGTTTATTTGTGGGTGTATGTGTATGAGTCATGCTGTATGTGCGTGAGTGTTTATTTGTGGGTGTACGTATGTGAGTCATGCTGTATGTGCGTGAGTGTTTATTTGTGGGTGTATGTATGTGAGTGATACTGTATGTGCGTGAGTGTTTATTTGTGGGTGTATGTGTATGAGTCATGCTGTATGTGCGTGAGTGTTTATTTGTGGGTGTACGTATGTGAGTCATGCTGTATGTGCGCGAGTGTTTATTTGTGGGTGTATGTATGTGAGTGATACTGTATGTGCGTGAGTGTTTATTTGTGGGTATATGCGTTTGCGTGGTACCACTACTCCGGGATATTAAGTATTTTTTCTGTTTCATTATAATTCAGCTGTTGGCGCCAATTCGTTACTTTCATTTTACAATGTTTTTTTGTTAGGTGAAATATGCCTAGAGCTGTTTATTTTATTGTAAAGGAAACCTCCTAGATGACTGAAAAAGGGCTTAGAAAATTTGGTGCGTTGGGAATGTTGGAGTCGATCTACTGGATTCACTCGCCTTCTACCAACAGCTAATGAAGGGTGATATTCCAATAGGCTATGTTGTTTGAGTAATATGGCTAACATGAAAAGCTGCCGTACTGTAAGGACTTTAGTGTCTCTGTATAACTGGTGTGTGGGATAGCGGTATGGAAGATGGTAGGATACCTTCAGGATAGCTCTCTGCACTCTCTCTAGGTCTATTAAGTTGGATTTTGGCGCTCCACCCCAGGAAGTGATGCAATAGGACAACAAGGACTGAGCCAGTGCAAGGTATACGGTTTTCTTTAATTTGTCGTCTGCTACTTTCCTCATTGTTTTGAAAACATACATCAACTTACGTAACCTAGAGTTAAGACTGTCAATATGATCTTGGAACCTCATATAACTGTCGACAATCACACCAAGATATTTTACTTTTTCAGCTTTGTTTAGGTTACTACAATTACAAAGGTTATCGTTTGGGTTACGGCAGGAGTGAGCAACAATTTTGTAAAGATCAACGAGTGACGCAGCGTTTGCTTTGAGAGAGAAGGTGATGTAGTTAGACTTGTCTGCATTCAGTGTCAGGATATTACTTCGAAGCCACTTAGTCACAGTGTTGAAGCCCGACTGCGCACTCGTGAATACCTTATCCCATGTATTGTCACTAAAGAGCAAAACTGTATCATCAGCAAAAGTTACAAATGTAAATTAACATTAATAAGTGTAACTTTGACGTTCACAAGTGTTACTTTGTGACCTATGCGAATAAACATATTTTCGATTTTGATTTATTTACGTATACCGGGTAAAAACACAGCAAGTTATACATAAAATGAAAACACAAGAAAATATCCGTAATACTTTTATTTTCTCATATCCTACACTACAAGCTGAAATAAACGAATATTTATAATACACGATGTAAATACAAGTCACGGACCTCGTGCCAGGTGGCGCTACCTACGTGCGAACAGCGCAAGTGGCGCCGCCTGGCGGTCAAAACAGCTGTCATAGCCACGTGCAAGTGGCGCCATCTAGCGAACAAACAGCTCTCATAAGTGGAAACGCTTTAAAGCTCAGGTTTATAAACGCTTGTTAACGATTGAGTTTGGTCCGCTATTAGAAATCAAAAATTAAATAATAAGATGAAGATTTTTCGAGATTCGTGAATACATTATTAATATTATATTAAAAATAATCAAAGTATATAAAAGTATAAATGATTCTTAGGTATTTTGTGTCATTATAACGTACGATCAGTTAATAAATAGAATCTTTCTTCAGATTTAGACTGACGCCTGTCTGTTCACGAGATACTGTATAAATTAATCACCAGCAAAACAAGTCTTTTGTGTAGATTTCATAAGGCACACACCATATTTCGTGGTGCTACTAAACTGATTTCCCAAGTGACTAATTTATACACAGTTAACCTATTGTGTCGCAGCGGCACGCCGGAGGCCAGACACAATAGATTTTTAATGATGTCTGGCATTCTAAGACTTGAAAGGTTAAGAACACTTTGTACGGTTCTCACTATCGGCCCTAAGAGACCCAAGACCTCACAATTCAACCAAATAACATTGTGGTAATTTATGCCTCGGGTCCAATGCACAATATATGCAACTGCACATTTCTATCAAAAGCCGCGAGTAAAAATTCTCTGCTTCTCTCTTGTGGTACTAGAAAATAACTATCCCATAACGGATAAATACCGGCAAAAAAACGTGGCTTGGTAGCCCCGGTGCTGTGTGATAGAAGGACAAAACCAACAAAAACACTCGCATTTACAATATTAACCTGTTGAGTGGCTACTGCGCACCCGCTGGCAGACACTACGCTTTCAACTATGTCCGGCATTCCATTCCTTTTTATAATAGAAATCTTATATGAACGACCAAACTCAATAATTAAAAAGCAATATACAAATTTTAGTTACAATTTACTCAATTATATGTTCATTTAGCTTACAATACATAGACTTACAATCGATGCTTACACAATTTAAATACATTTTTTATTACAATATCATTGAAAGGGAAACTTTTGGCAATGTCACAGTCGGTGTGTATAAGATTATGTGTACTGTGATGACGTCATATCACGCTTATATACCGATAAAAGGTTAGGCATAGGTTTATCACGCTACTTTTGCTATGGTCCCACTAAATTATAGGCGAGTGTATTGCCGTAAGAGAATGTAAACATGTATCACGGAGTACACTAGCTCGCTACAAGAGACTTGCGGTCTGCCACAGAGTATACAGTGTGTGTGCGTGTGTCAGTGACAACATATGCGATACTAATATGATACTTGTATTGTGGAGCTGACAGTACGCTGCGCTCAGCGCCATCCGCCACATGACACCAATGTTATTATTATCTTATCTTATCTTGTGTGTGGGGGCCAGTCAGTACAGACCGGCGACACTTCGACCCAGTGGGATCTTTTGTGTCAGTCCCAAATGTTATTATTACATTTCACTCAGAATTAAGTTATACAGATTTGTCCCATTAGTTTTAAATCCAATCTTTCTTAATCAAGAACTAAAATTATAAATGGCCGGTACTAATATGACACTTGTATTGTTGAACTGATAGTACTCTGCGCTCAGCGCCATCCGTCATTTATCACAAATATTACTTTCGTTTCAGATTTGCCCCATTAGCTCTGAATCCAATCTTAGTTCTTGATCAAGTGCAAAATTTTTAATAGATTTCATAAGTTTCTATAATGACATTAAGTTGTCATTATAAAAAAGAGTATTCTAAAATAGAGTTTAGTTAAGTCTAGGTTAATTCCGTAGATTAAATAATCTAATTCTCAACATTATCACGTAAAATGGTTATTATTAAAACGAGATTCTTTAGTATTGAGATTAATCACTTTGTAAATACGACAAGTTGAGGATTAGGTAAACACTGCAGTAGTCGATATCCGCAGGTCTCAATATTCTAACATCTAAAATCCACCAAAACCATTACAATATAGGCATTTTGATACAAGCAAGAAGCACCACCGTGCTATACGTGCACATATTCTGAAGGAACCTTATGATTTTGGGCTCCTTCTATCAATCGTAGCAATAAATAAGACCACAATAAAATAATCAAATTCGACATTTGTAAGTTTTGGACATTGCCAAAATGTCATTAGTCACTAGAAAGTCCTCATTTGGACTCTAAGGTCACACTGGCCTTAGAAATAACAGTACACATATCTTATACAAGGATATCGTAAGAATAACTCTTGGAAGAAATATTTTGGTGACAGCAAAATGATTAGCAGCTAAAAGTATACTTATCTTTAACCTTGAGTCGCAGCGACACACAGGTGGTTGGACACAACATTTTGGTATTCTAAGACTTGAACAGACTACCATAAAATAATATATATTATTTTATATTTTATTGAAGCATAGCTTTTTTAAACAACCTGCTAGATTGGCTTTAAAACATAATAGGTAATCAAAATAAATGTCGGAATTATCACTTAATGTTTTGTCATCAAATATTCAGCAAAAATTTTACCCGCTAACCAAACTGCTATCACCAATAAAATACAAAATATTGCTATACCAATCCTGTATTCTCGATATAAATCTTCACCCAATTAAAATTAAGAGGGTCGCCAGACTTCATACCTTCAAAAATTATTGGCAGATCAGAATTCGTACGTTTACAGGTTCATTGTTAAGCTATTAAATACTAATTATTTGTTTAATATGTTGAATTTTTCGAAGCATTAAGATTGGAATTTTGATTAAAAACAGGTATATTTTATTTATTGTCTGTATACATTTTTTTTTTCATTGAAGACATATTTAGTTTACATTTTACTGTTATAAAGGCATTTAATATGCTGGTACATGACTGGAGCAAGACAGATTTTTGTCAGGATACCTTGTTTTATCCTACAAACGTGTCAAACAAACATAAGGGTGCGTTTCCATTGACGCGGAGCTGGGCGGAGTGGAGAGGAGCGGACTGTGAACTGGCCAATCACAGTGCTCGATATCTCCACTCCGCATCAGTGGCAATAGTGCAAGTGGAGCGGAGCGGAGTTTTAAATAAAATATATGGACATGCGGCCCCGAGCCGGACATACCGCCGCACCGTCCCGCTACCCGCACGGAGTGGAGGGTAGCGGGACGGTGCGGCGCGGCGGCTAATGTAGACTTGTCAGGAAAGGACTCGTGCGCTGCATTTTAGTTTAGTTAGCAATATTACGTTAATTATATTAGATGTTGGCCACAACTTCTTTAATACGAAATTCAAAATATGTATGCAATGTAGCTCGCCTGAAAACGTTAATAGTTCGGATACTATATTATTCTCATCGTGAGTACGTTTCAAACGGTTGAGTACTCTACCTCGTAGTTACATACATACACGCCTGTTCGCTCAAAGGGAGGGGCAGACTACATGTCACGTACACCAACATATAGTTAAAGGTTAGTTGCTAATTTGCATCTCCTTTTAAATCAACCCATCTAGGCACATTATATTGAGCCACAGTAAACTAAATATGCCTTCAACATCATTAACCGACTTTATACAAATGTAGATGCGAATGTTAGATATTTATGTACAAAGACAGCTAGTTGTTATTTTTGAACGATATTTGAATATAAATACGACAGATTTGTATTTGGTTTTGATTCTGTTACAGTGCTTACAAGTTGTAAAACTCACTAGTATTCTATCTAGACAAGTGGCGCCATCTACGGTGAAACGGTAACGTAGAAAGCGCCACCTTGTGGTTGATTACTGTAAATAGAGATTAACACGTGGCGCCATCTGATATCCACGAAGCTTTGATATTAACACGTGGCGCCATCTCGTATCCACGAAGCTTTGATATTAACACGTGGCGCCATCTGGTATCCATGAAGCTTTGATATTCACGAAATAGTAACGCCATAGCATAATAGTTAACATAATCAGGTGTTATTCAATATTTATATTAATACCATAGCAAAGAACAAGTGGCTCCATCTAGCTATCAAATTGGAGAACAGTTGTTGCTCTAATATTACAAACATGGTTGCATCTCGATCGTAGCGTTTTATCTATTTTCTACTAATTATACCATTACTGTTGTTAAGTAAATAATATATCAGTTATAATAAAATACAAAGTATTCTTACAACTTGTAAGTGACGCTATTCTCTGTATGATTTAATATTTTCCATTTATTTTAGTCTTTTTATTCTTCAATACCATTCAAATTCCAAATATTATATTCCAAAGGGCTTCTATTCTATTGAATAAATACAGCTTACAAAAATATAGTAATAAATGCATTTTTATTATTTATTTATATTTTTATATGGCAACACGATATTTTTAAAGTGGCAATGTCGGGCAAGCGGTTTTTATTTGAATGTTTGAAGCTACGATTTCTTGCGTATATTTTGGCGTGCATATATAAGTTCAGACCACTTTCAATTCTAAATCAAGTCAAGTCGTATGAGCGATTTGAAATAATCTAAACTAAACCACGAAACACAACTTTATAAGTCTTCGTTGTTATCAAAAACGACTCTTAAAACAATTTACCAGGGCATTGTTGCTAACGAATAAACACGCTCCCTACAAGAGTCGTTTGTCATATAATATACAATGTGTGTGTGTGTCAGTGACAACTACACACGTTATATAAAAATGACAATTATATTGTGATGATTCTAGCTGCTTTGAAAGCCGTTTTTTTATGTTTTTAATAAAACAATATGTTTTTATTTTTAAATATACCTCAACAAATTCGTTCCATTTATTTAACATACAAGTACCCGAACAAATTCAATTTTAACATTCAAATAAAAACTGTTCAGAACATTGCTACTATTAAATCAAGATGGTGGACTTCTATAGAAATGGATTCAGTATCATCATCATTTTTCTACTATATCAAGGGATCAGTTCATTATTACACTTGCATATCCCTGAAGCCGTAGGCAGAGAGCCAGCTGTCTTTAGGTACCATATAATAGAGCAGAGTCTACTGCCGTCTACTAAACACACTCTCTGACACCGCGCTGCTACTGACAATTTCTTAACAGAAAAATTTTATAGTCTGAGGAATCAAACGGTTGCAATGATATGCCATGACTATAGGTGGCGATAGTAACGCTTGGTAAAATACCAGCTATATTTTAGAAGATACTTTTGTTTTACTAATTTGGCAAGGAAGGATACAGCCTACAGTAGCAACACCAGACATATCACATGTGTGTTGCCAACCTTTCAAATAAGGAGACGCTGCATTGCTATTACAAGATCATACTGATCCCCAGCTTAATAAACCTATCCTGCCGTCATAAAAATGTAAATATTGTTTTTTTCGAAATTGTGGAATTGGAATCAGTAAAAAAGGACGCTTCGGCCAGTATTTTTATATTTAACATAAAAATACGGGCAGATACGTCTTTCCTTACGACGGCAGCGTACCTCCACGACTCATTTGTTAGATGTCAGCTAATTACCTTCAGGCTATTACTAACCATATATTTACTTACTGCTTCTATAGAAATAAACCTTTGATGAACCATTTATAGTAGACGATGACATAATACGTATACATTTCTACATAAGACGTAGTTATCAGCCCATATGTCACATTTATATATCAAAACCCGAGAGATTCGATCAACCACTTATATATGATGAGATTTATATGTGTTTTACTTTACATAAAATATAATAGTAATACTCGAAGAGGCGGGCTTGTGAAGTAATGACGTCACACGTTTGTAAACACTAAACAAAGTTTTATATACTATGTATATGTATAAACAAACAGTTTTGTTTTTAAGTAAATGTTAACAGTGATAGTAAACTGTTTTTAAGGTTTTATGCGCTTTTCTTGTTGTTGTTGTTGTCGCGATAAAATGCTTAAAATGAAGTTTCTGTGGATGTTTAAAGATCCATATTAAGACAAGTACTGATGCCCCGTCATTGCTTATCTCAATGTTGACAGTAGTGATATTGTGATGACACTAGAGTACAGGCCAATATCTACTGAGAGTTTTAGAACAAGTGTCTAAAATCCTTTAATGTTCAATTGAATAATTCTTATTCATTTGTATAAGTAAATCTTTACTATTGGCTTCATCTTTACTTGCAAGTTAATATAACAAATATTTTTTTGTTATATTTGACGTTTCTTATCGCATAACGTAACTTTTCTGTGTGACTTCAAATACGTGTTCTAAAAACCCTTTACAATTAGAGCCGCATTTTTGGAATGACCCTCAACAATTAAAATAATAATTTGTCGTAAGTTTCGGTTTCCAAAAGTGTCATCAACGACGAGTCAAAATCAAACTCATGTCAAATCATCTGATTGGCTGTTTCTAATTCGGTCAGCCAATCAAAGCAGATGACATACGTTTGTCCGTCTATTAACTGATTGTGTTAATCTTCCATTCAGAAACCAGGATTATATCACTAATTTAACATCAGACTGTGTGACGTGACATTGCTTCAAACCCCACCATATGTGATGATTAACTCAAAAATAATATTAGTTAAAAAAATCAATAAATAAGGCAACGTAACAACTGACTAATATTTAGTTACATGTACAGTCAGGAAAATAACAGAAAGATATAATTCTTCTAAATAAGTTTAGCCTTTAATCTGTCTGTTTGCAGTACATGCGACTGGTCCCACAAAACTTGTATGCTACTCCTTGTCCTATCAATGATGTCGCTATTCCAAACCGTTCCCCTATTAACGCCGGTGGTAAGGCAACACCTATCAAGGGTTCCCATATAATACAAGAGTATTTAATAGGATTTCTACGTTAGGTGGTTGGTTTGGCAAGCATGCTTAATGCTCGCTTCTGTCATGGCCTTGCGATATCAGGACTGTAACTTGCGAGTGGCCAATACTTCGCTGCACAACCAGCTCAAGGCATTTATGACATTGAGCCTTAAGCAGGATAGCACACAGACTTTTTAAGGCTAATTACAGCAATTTAATACAAGTTATTTTGGCTACAGTCTTCTCTAGCCGGGATGCCTTAGTTGAAAACCCATTTTAGTGGGCGTTTGGCGGGATGCCATTGGATGCAAACAGAACAGATCGCTATAGAGCTCTTTAGAGGTCTATGTTCATTATTGGGTGTCATAAGAATTAACTATAATCTCAAATTGTTAATTTTTTGACTGCACAAGTAATTAATTTTTTATACATTAAACTTAATTATTTTCACAATAAAAATTAGTTTCATTTCGATAATATACAATATAACAATTAAATTTGTTGTTTTGATACATTGTGGCGAATGTGTTATTAAATGAAAATAAATGTACCATTATTTAAATAATAATTCACGAATCCCTCATCTCTTTCTATTGTCGGATCTCTCGCTTAGATGCAAGTAGATTAAATATTATTTAAATAACAGTACCGAGTAATTAATTTTTATAATATTTGTGACAGCTTTTGTGGTATTTCCAAAGATATCTATGGCCTTTTATAAAAATACCCGCCAAGTTGGCGAAATGTGTATCAGTTACTTTTTCACAAATAAAAAGTGCCATAGTTACTTTGGCCAAAATTATAATATAACACCGATTACACAGACCAATAATTAAGGATATCATAAAACAAGCTCATAACAACTTATTAAAATATATAACAATTTGTTTAATATAATTTTTACACTTACATACACTTAAGAGCACATTTCTTGGCGAATGTTGGTGTAGTCCACTTTCGCCACAATGCCGTCGCCACAACTAGTGGTGAACTTATTCAATAGTTGGTGAGTGTGGTGAGTCACCCTGTGTTAGGGTGTGACTTTTGTTCAAAGATCGCCGTCATATCTCTTATATTGTAAGAAGGCGAGACTTTTTCATTCCTGTAATAAAATAAATTTAACTCTGTTGGTATATCATCGAAAAATGGTTGACAGAGGTGTGTAACCCATATTATTCTAACTGATGTTATAGTCCTACGTAACAGGAGGCTATTGCCATCTACCTGACTGACAGACATATTGAATAACACAGTCCGGCCCAGAAATCAAACCCAAAACATAATTATGGCTGTAAATGAAGTCGGTTAAAAAATAATCGTATGCTTATGCCAAGCTAACATCGAGGCTGTCAACGATGCCACAAAATTATATTATAACTTGTAACTGTGTGCGGCTTCTGAATAAACTGCACTAAAGTTGACAGTATACTTTATGTATAATGCTGCCACTTTAGGATTCTATCTTTAACTCTGTTGATAATATACGCGTATCACCTATTTTTCGAGTTTGAAAAACTCTTATGCAATAGCTTTCTCCGTCCGTCCGTCTGTCTGTTATACAACTTTCAACTCAAGAACCGTCAGAGCTAGAGACTCGTCAACGCCATTCGACTCAGCATATTCGATATACCCCGGAATGGCTATGACATTTGACCTCTGACCTCAAGGTCACGTGATACAATTTTTTCGAACTCTAAGATTTACGGCAATTCATTGTCGTTTCTCACTTGTTATATAATAGGATTATTCAATTATTGTAAAATACGTCTAAAGGTGGACAATAATAGATCTAAAATTTTAAACAAAGAGTTAAATAATTTGTACAGAACACATATTAATTTTGTGCAACACCATTAGAATGTTACATTCAACATAATTACAAGCCAATTTCACATATAAATCAAACATAAAATAATACAATAATTTTGGAAGTAACGTGGCCGGTATTTTTACGTTCCCATTTTTAATTTCATGTACGGTAGATAGAATTTGATTGAAATCTATACTTATGTTTATAATAGAAAATATAGTTTGGTTTGGTTTGGTTTTGGTATATAATAATAAAGTATAATCGCTGTCGGATTTACAGCGGAATGGGGTGAAGTTGGTCAAACGCGTTTTATATAAAAGTCTATATTATAGATGTGCACAATTTTATTCGAATATGTTAAAAATATTATACATAAGTGCGTGAAAATACAGCGAGTACAATAGCACACCATTCATATGCATTAAATATAGCCTATATTTACTTGTTCGTGACTAGAATATACAAATTGGCGAATTGATGAATAAGTTTTCACTGACCCGAATAATCTAAAGTAGAGATGCCACGACTATTCGGCAACTATTCGGTATTCGGCCGAATACCGAATAGCAAACCATGAAAAAAAAGAACTCAAGAATTTGCTTGCACTTGCTGTGACACAACAAACAAACTGCCAGTTTATTGTATTCACTACAAATTTCATAATATTTCCAAACATGTGATTTTTTATTAAATGGAATAATTTTGCTTTTCTCGAACAAATAGTGATATTTCTTAAGGTAATCAATCACATTAAAAGTAATATTTAGTTACACCCAGTATGTTGTACAGTATGATGCACCAAAAATCAACAAATAAAACGTGTTATGACACGACCGCGACCTAATCATAAATGAAACATAACTACCTGCGCCTACGTACTTCAGCGATGCAAGTTTAAAGTCGTAAGCGACGAGTTTGTCAACCGCGAAAAGTACTAAGTGTTACCGAATATTCGGAGCTTCGGCCACGAGTCTCGCCGAATATTCGGTATTCGGCCCAATAACTATTCGTGGCATCTCTAATCTTTAGAATCATCTATTTAAATCATAGATGGCCCCGACTACGTTTCAATAAGCTCTCTGGATGTTGTTATCTTGTCACACAGTGCAGATTCAGATGTCATGTGGGCATTGTTTGTGTTTTTATAATTCGAAAATATAGTATCGTGCCACACTCACGTTGAATATTGTACACTATCGTTCTGTTCTCTATCGTGTAAATGTGTGAGGTACCTTTTCGTAGTGTGGACATTTTAGTCCGATTACAGAACGGTACGGGCACACCTATTTTAACTATTTCATGGTAATAAATTGTTTTAATCTTAAAAGTAATGTATTCTATATAAATTATTTTAATTATGTTAGTGGCTGGATGAGCTCAATTTTTTTCTCTGTCGTATCAATGTTTATTAAAATTGCTTGTTGTTTAATGAGAAACGTGACGGTACTTCTTATGAGTGCAAATGCTATTTAACTAAAATAGAATATATTTTTTGTTTACTATGTAAATCTTACTTACACTCAATGTTTTTCACCGTTACTTGTTTTGAAGAAAAATGATGTCTTCGTACTGTTATGCGAATGTAATTAGGCTACCTAAATCACATATTATCAAAGTTGGGAAAAGTGTAAATAAATCAAACTAAAGCTCAATAATATCAGTTTTATATACTTCAATTTCAATGAAAAGCATCGTCATTTAAATCGATACTTACGCTCTTTTTATGTGCTTAGACGGGATCTCTAAAAATACGCTTTTTTCTAGCTAACAAATTTAGTAATTTAAGGAACAATACTAGTAATAAGATTCAACAATGATATATTAAATAAGTGAAAGAAACGAGAAAACGTGGCGCCGATACAGCACCACGTTGAATTAACTGCACAATACAACTAACTAACAAATTCAAATTCTATCCACCCATACACAATAAAAAGAGTAACTACAACATACCACCAAGCAACTTCTTTGTTGAAAACTCACCTGTCAAACTCTCTCCTATCTTCTACGAACTCCTTTTCAGGGGAAGAAGGAGAATGTATAGACTCCAGATTATTACTACTCTTAGCCAGACTAAATCTCATTCTCTGTCCAAGGTCTACAGTGTTTCTCCTTTCAAATTTCGGTAATTCTTCTTTTAACCTCTCACACGTATCATTCTTTTCTTCTCTGTCTTTTCTTATTTTTATCCTTGTTAGTTGCTCTGGATTGCTTCTGAAAGACTGCGAGCTATATTTTTCTCTAAGGAAATTTCTTCTTTCTTCTTTGTATTTCTCTATTCGTTCTCTGCTTAGTTTTTTATCGGTGTCTAAAGTTATTAAGCTTTTTATATCTGGTCTATCAAATCGTTGTATCAGAGAAATTTTATTTTCAGTTGTTGGTGTGATTATCACTTTATTTTCTTGTTCTACTGTATTTAAATTTAAGTCTGGCAGCTTTTTACTTGTGTCTTTAACTTCTAAGCTTTTCCGTCTATCAACATGTTCGTTCCCAAATTCTTTGATAAACGCATTCTCGTCTAAAGATCGAGCAGAATTCTTGGATAGCTTATAGGATTTTGGTGACACTGTGGCCGGTTTGAATTCGTGCTGTTTCACTTCTATGACACGTTTCTCGTCTTTGCGATCTAAACTAGGATATTTGATTTCAGCTTTGAATTTGTCGAAAGTAAACTGAGATTTCTGCTCCGTTGGACTTTCGAATCTTATTGCTAATTCTCTTACATTCATACTTTTAAAGTTACCATTCTCCATACCGTCGTTAGTATTATCCATCTCGTTAATCTCGAGATCTTTGTCGCATATTTTTAATGTGTCAACGTTGATGTTTTCGTAGTCATTTTGTTTATCGAAAGCTATGTTCTCGTAATGTCTGTCTTCGGGAAGAAGCATTGCGTTTACTTCTTCTATACTCTTTTTAAAGAATTTAACTTGACTGTATACATCTAAATCTTCATCTAGATTAGTTTCTGTTGGCGTTTCGAGGATAATTAAGTCTTGTAGATCGTCAGGTTGGCAGGCCTGCTGCGTCGGTAGACAAGCGTCGCTTTGAGGTACTGTAGCCTCCTCAACTATAGACAGATTCTTCTCCAAATCAATATCCTCGTACACAGAATCTCTTTCATTAGTCGGCGTATCTTCAAAATTCTTCATCTTAGTGGGCGATCTAAAAGTAATACTTATAGTTGATTTTAGGGGACTCTTTAGTGGTGATCCTGGGGAACTTTTACTAGTGCTAGAAGACTGTAGGTTTATATAATTCGGTCTAGTAAAATTATAACACTCGTATAGCTCATCGCCTTTAGTTAGACTGCCGTTGGAATAGCTGGAGGAGCTCTCGTGTGATGACGTCATCAGTTTCATGGCTTCGTTCTCATCTTTTTTCTTATCCGTATGATCAGAATTCGAAGAGTTGGAAACGGCTGACAGTCTATTAAGATTGTGATAGCTTATATCAGTGGAATGTACGGGACTGTGTTCGAGACTATCGTGAAGGTTTTCAGCGAAGTCTTTAAGATTCTCGTAGTCAGTTGCTTTGAGTTCACATTTGAGACATTTCTCTTCGTCACATGTGTCGCAGACCTCAGATTTGATTTGTATCGTGTGTTTGTTCGTCTGACTGACCTCGGAGTCACTTTCTAAAGGATCATAGATTGGGGTGACGGGAGTAAGCGGGCTCGAATTCATAGTCGAAGTTGTTAGAGTACTGACGGAGTTTTCGTTGGGCCAGTCTATTTTTATGAGGGTAGAATGGCCGTCTTTACCGTGCCAGCTGAGCCGGTTTGTCTGTTTCTCCGTATCTAAATGCATGCCACTGTAACGCGTGGACTTTGTTTTTCGCGGTGAGTTCCGCTCTCTGTAATATTAGTGTGAGGGGTGAGTGTAAGCCGGAGGTTTAGATGTAGATGGATTAACACATTGTAGGTAAAGTGGATTAATGATATCTAATAAAGGGAAGTATTTGTTACTTTATCACAATGTATCTACGGAACTGAGTTTAATTACGTTTGGTAAATAATGCATCGAAGTCTACTGATTAGATAAATGTTCTAATACTAAATTATTTACTAAGACTAAAAATAACTAAATATAAATACCTGTTCAAACTTTTAGATATACATAATATATGTACGTCACACCTGTATATCCTTTAAGGGGTAGGCAGTGTAAGTATAACACTCACATTTATCATAAAGTCTATGGGACACATTGCGAGACCTCATTCTGGCCTTTAAGGATCGGTTCCTATATCAAGAAACGAGTCGTTTTACCTACGGGCAGTTAAATTTTGACACATTATCCATAAAAATTTATAATTATTTTACATGGGGGAATGTTTTGACGCATACCTCTCTGATGGGCGAGGGAAGGTTGTGCCAGGCTCCCCGGTAATACCGACTAAACCTACCGGCGGGGCTGCGCGAATAGCTTTCACATGCAATACATGTCAACGCGACATGAAAATATGTCAAAATTTAACTGTCCATAGCTCAAACAACTCGTTTTTTATGTAGGAGCCGGGCTTAAGCCGTGGTCTTGCTGTGTACCACACTTCTTAAGTCTTTATCGAGAGTTCAGTTTGAAAAGGTATTTATATATACGATAGTATATAGTCGTTTTAATAATACACGCTAACATTAACTAATGATGATGTTAAAAAAGGCTAAATATGATAATATAAACATTATATTATTATAACTACTCTATTATATATCCATAATAATGCCTGAGGTAGGAGAGTATAATACGCACATAACGCGAGCTGGTTTTATGTCTCACTTAACAGAGAAACTACTTTTATATATATTTCCAGCCTCTGTTTTGCCACCTACAATAATCTTAATGCGGTTCCCTTGCCCTGGCAATCGAATCATGACCGCATGAAGCCATAAGCGAGAAGACTGAAGAAGACATAAGCTTATGCCATGGGATCAATGTGGCGGTTAGTAGTGACTAATCTTAATAGGAACTGGTCATATGCGCAGGTCTATTATAGTGCCCAAGTGTGTGCGTAAACACAAGTGCACTCTCTATTGCCTCAATCTCATAATATATACTGTCCCTTTTATAGTCCGATGGGACGGTAAACTGACACGACCGGAGAGGGATCAGGCGCAGGACCAACGGCTTTACGTGCTCTCTGAGGCCCAACAGGGGTATGTAGCACCGCCAATTTCCTAACGGATTGTTATTGAAAATTTCTTGATAGAAAAATAAATATATTCTTGGTGCCACTCAGGTATTGAACCCCGAGACTTTATGACGGATACCCGTATACTATAAATTATTGTATATTATAATCATTAATCCACAATACCAAAATTATAGAAATGTTTCGATAGGTAATTTAGAAGATGCTCACACGATTACAAAATAATGATGTTTTAGTATTTTAAAAAACAAATTTACAATAACAAAAGGACGCTTGGACAATATTGGTTAAATAAATATTTACAAGACATCTATAATAAAAATAAATTATATCTATTATTTACATTTTTTGATATTATTATTTTTAAATTACGATTTTGTAAATTACGGCTCACGGGTAGATGTATGAAAAATTCATGAATTTTGTATGAAATCTTTCTGAATATTTGATATTCTATATTATGGATTGTGACCTCTCATGAGAGGTCTGTACAAACAGTACAGGACGTTAAATGTCTACTCTCTGCCACTTGTAAATTTAGAGCTGTAACTCTTGCGTTATTTGTACGCAAGCGAAATTTTATCTGTACGTCTATACAAATAAATAAAATTGAAGTGTCTGTTTGTAATGTCAAAATAACAGCTTTTTATCTAATGCATATGAAAGTATATAAGGTACCTATACGAAAACACCTATTTTTAAAATTTTTGTCTGTCGGTCTGTTTGTTCCGGCTAATCTCCGAAACGGCTGAACCGATTTTGACGGGACTTTCACTGGCAGATAGCTGACGTTATAAGGAGTAACTTAGGCTACTTTGATTTTAGAAAAAAAAATAGGGTTCTGCAGAGACAAACACTTTTTAGTTAAAATCTACGCAGACGAAGTCGCAGATAACAGCTAGTATACTAGAACAAACAGACAGACAGACAAAAATTTTAAAATTAGATGTTTTCGTATAGGTACCTTATATACTTTCATATGCATTAGATAAAAAGCTGTTATTTTGACATTACAAACAGACACTTCAATTTTATTTATTTGTATAGATGAGTAGTTTAGCAAAATTTATATTTATAGTAGAAATGTGCGCCCTTTAGATTAAGTTTCCTATGATTAGATACTTTCTAATATTATAAATCACACGTCGAATCAATATTTTCGAATGATAGTCGGATGCTAAATTCTCGGTCCAATAATCACAGACAGAACAGGCTGACAACCTAACACTATGCTATGAAATAATAATTTGTATGTTCGAATATCCGATTGTTAATCGAACAATTAATCAGTGACAACGCGTTCATCAAATATTACTAAGCAATTTTATTACATTCAGCACAAATATTCTATTTAAACATATTCAATCATTAACAACACAATTCCTTGATAAACCAAGATTGCCCAAACGTTCCTTATTTCATACAAGTACGAATTAACTAGTTATAAGAACTGACTGTGTGGTATTTACCTGAGCTTCACGCTTCCAAGTGAAGTGGGGAAGTCAGTCAACGATGCCATAGGACTGTCGCGATCTTTACATAACCTGCAAACAAATAATAATACAGAAATACGTAATACAGAAGTTATAGTTCAGATTATTTAATTCAGCTATATCCCGCAATACAAAATATTTGTGAAGAAAATATGTCTTGTAGAATTTTGTTAGACATACATACATAGACTCCCGCCTGTTTCCCAGAGGGGTAGGCAGATACTACGGATTTCCATTTGCTACGATCCTGACACACTTCTCTGGCTTCATTCACTTTCATCATATTCCTCATACACGCCCGTCGGTTAAAGGAGCTCTTAACCTGGCCTTTGTCCAGAACGCCTCCGATCTGATCGAGAAACGTTCGCCTAGGTTTTTCTTTTGCGACTGTTTTTGAATGGAATTTTGTTATACATGGTGGAAAATAAGTTTACAACCTGATGGTGAACAGTTATCGTTATCGTAGCTTGTGATTGCTATATTGATGGCGAGAGTGGGTAACGCGCAAGCGATACATATCACTGGTACGTAGTGACGTCTGTATCATTTATTGACTAGAAAAATAAGTAACCATGTGATGGACCGCCGAAACTTTCACTTAAGTATACGTGCGCGTACCCATACGCATGTATGTGCCGTGCCTATTCTTCAATTTAATAGCCAAAGTCTTGTCGGTGGAGTCTCTTCCACAATGTCCTATCTTCAGCCAGCGCTTTGACTTCTTGATACGACGTAACTTTTACCTTTTCTTTCACTTGATCTATGAACGTCCTCCTTGGCCTTCCTCTTCCCCTTTTGCCTTTTATTTTCCTTCCAAGATGTTACTTATAAAAGTGTCATGTCGTATCAAGTGACCCACCATTTTCTCTCTTCTGTTCTTTATTGTTTTTAGAATATGTCTCTTTTCCTTTACCATATTTAGAACTTCCTCATTTGTTTTTCTTTCAGTCTAACTTATTCTTTTCATCCTACGTCAACACCACATTTCACAGCTTGTAATCTCTCTGTCCCTTTGTGTCAATGTCCATATCTCTGAGCCATACAGTGCTATAACTCCAGATATAGGTTTTAATGAATCGTTTCTTGGTCTTAGTTGAAATATCTTTTTTGGTCGTAAGTAGCTGTGTTTTGGAGTTAAATGCTCCTTTCGCCATTGCTATTCTTACCACTAAATCTGGAATGCATTTGGAGTCACTGGTTATTAATGTTCCCAGGTATCTGAACTTATTAACATTGTCTATTTGAGTGTTATTTAGTTTTATGGGTTCACTATTGATACATGGAAATTTAGATATGATCATTGTTTTGGTTTTAGAACTATTTATTTTTAATCCAATTTGTACAAAAGCCCCGTCCTTTCGGTTTAGTAAAATTTCTAGCTGTTGTCCACTTTCTGCTAAAGCAGCTATGTCATCTGCGTATCTTATAAAATGTATATTTTGCCCATTAATCTTTACTCCTCCTTGTTCTTCTTCTATAATTTCCTTTATTGCGCACTCTATGATTTTTATTGAGTGAAACCGCTGTTCCATACAAAATTGGACGTTGACCTCGACAAAACAGCTGATTTCTTTTTCGCGATTGCGGCAATGTCTCAGAACAAAAGTTGTTCATAATAACAAGTATAATTACCCCCTGTGGGGTTTTCACTTTACTAAGAATAACCTTGTATAGGTTGGCGTGTGTGAGTGCAGGTGGGTATCTGTGTGTGTACGAGAGCGTTTAAGGGCGTGTGTGTGTTATATGAGAGCATGCGCGCGCTTATTCTGGCTTCTGTTTATGCATGTGCGAGTGTGTTTGTATTTGTATATGCAAGTGTTCGGGTGTACGCATGTGAGAGGATGCGTGTGTTTATATGTGTGTATAGTTGTACGCGTGGCATGGCGTGACGTACCTTTTGGCGATATCAGTGTGATGCGGCGACGGCGGGCGCGCGGAGTGTCTCTTCTCCGGCGGAGGGCGCGCGCGCGGCGACTCTCCGTCGATGTAGCCGATCTGTGCCAGCTGCTCCTCTAGTGTCACGCGCCGGCTAGACACGCAACCACACATGTTATTTATTTATTAAAGCGATAGCCTAGTGGGAAACCGTTGGACTGCCACGCAGCGGTCTTGAGTTTCCACGGCGCGCATCTCAAAGTTATGTGCGTATTAAAGTGTGAATGGATCAGTCGCAAGGGGAAGACCTAGGCGAACGTTTTTCGATCAGATCGGAGACGTTCTGGACAAAGGCCAGGTTAAGAGCACCTTTAACCGGCGAACGTGTATGAGGAATGTGATGAAAGTGAATGAAGCCAGAAAAGTGTGTCAGGATCGTAGCAAATAGAAATCCGTAGTCTCTGCCTACCCCTCTGTGAAAGAGGCGTAAATATATGTATGTATGTAAATTGTTAATTATCGCTCGCTTTAACGGTGAAGGAAACGCCGTAAGGAGACCTGCATGTCTAAGATATGTTCTCGAAGATATGTGAAGTCTAACCCGCACTGGGCCAGCGTGGTGGACTATGGCCTAATTCTTCTCACACTGAGAAGAGGCTCGTGCCCAGCAATGGGACAGTTTAATACAGGGCTGATATTATGATATAAATAGCACAACCACATCATACATATTAATACAATATTAAGCTTATCAGGTCGATGAGGAACCGCCTTCGAGATGTTTGTGAGTGACTTGACACATACATTACATTACAAATTAGACAATTACACAACGGCTGAACACTACACAAACATACACTTCACCCTACGAACAGCGCACCGCCTGCCGCACCATTGCTTAAAGGCGCGTGATCCGACATACACATACACACAATACGCGTCTGCGCGCGCGCACACCTTCGGCTCGCGTTCGGAAGTTTCCGGTCGCCAGTCACGACCTATGCCCGACGCTGAAAGTACGTTCGTTTTGTATCGCGCCCGCGCCTATAACATTACGTGTGTACCAACATAAACTAGTAAGACTTAATAGTGTTTACATTATATCCATAGGTCATTAGGGCCAGGGGGAGGTAACACTAAATATTGATTAAATAAATGTCTTTATTTTTCATAACATTTCGTTTTTGTTTTATGTTAATTATCGCTATGATTATTTTCAATAATTCTTAAGAGTGGGCTTGTGACGTGATCTTAAGAGTGGGCAGATGGCCCTGCGGTTTGCAACGTAAGCTTCCTAAGAGTGGGCCGATGGCCAGTAGTAGGCTTGCTATATGCTATATGTATACATACCGTTCGGCGAGTTCGTTAGCGGCGTGTATGTCGACGCGCAGGTTGCGGCGCGGGCTCGGCTCGGCGCTGCACAGTCCAGACTCAGGGGGAGTCGAGCATAGGGAGTCCTGGGGGAAACACATCGGACGTTATTAGCATAAACAGCATTGCATCCTAGATCATTTGACATTCTAGACTTGAAAGGAATGTTCTAGAAAAGCTCGACACACAGACAGCGAATACGAAGCGAATGATTGATTGATGAACGAATTAAACTAATGATTAGTATTTATTTATTTATTCATCGACTTTATTATAACAACAATCGTTGTTCATATCAGGGATGCTGTACGAACTCGTACATTATATTGTGCGCTGCGCAGGCTAATTTGGCGCCTGCGTGCGTTTTATATTGAGTTCAATATGTAATATTTTCAGTGAACAATAAACACTCGTTACATAAACATAATCTATCCTTTTCTACCTAACACAACAATATTCCATGTTGGGAAGACTACAGCCCCAACAGATGCGATAGATCATACAAGTGATGTTATTTATCTATATCTACATATACTAATATTAAAAAGAGAAAAGATTTGATTTTATTTAATTAAAAAACTACTGAACTGATTTTAATAATTCTTTATCCATTACAACGCTATATTATCACCGAGTGACATAGAGCATAATTTATTTATTTTTAAACAGTACTCTTACTAACCACTTTTAGGCGATGCCGCGTGCAAAAGCTAGTTATTATATAAAATTCAATTGTATATGCATTATACCTGTGCATGGTTCTGCTGCAGTTGTGTATCATCCTCCTCACTGAACATGTGATGGTCCCTCTCTTGTGGGGAGAGGCGCAGGCGCATGTCTGCTAGCTCGGCTTGCCACGGCTCGAAGTAAGAGTCGCATGATGATGACCTGGAACAGATAGTTCAGATCAAGTGATTTATAAATTTCTTGCGTACGTAATACTGCATAAAATAGATTTACGTAAATTTTTCTAAATTGAGATTTTTACGTCTTTGGAAAAAGTAATAAAAAACGCATCTGCTGCCAGATTTTCATATTAAAAATAATAATACGCGCATATACGTCTTTTTCCCTTATGACGGCAGAATAGCATGCAATGCAAACAGCATATAGGCTCGCCTCGAGCCTATATGCTGTTTTCGGACCCCGTGCTGTTGTGAGAATTTATAGGCAAAATAAATTTAACAACACTTTTCAAAGCAAAGTTTCTTTCGTACCTGAGACCTTATGCACAGAAATTGTATACACTATCGCTGTGCCATCTAGTCAGTGCGGCTATTACTTGTTTTAGGGAAAATTGTCAGCCTAATGTAACATATTGATATCCTATGTTACAAATGCGGGTTACTAGTTAAACGGATGATACACACCTCGTAAGGTGTTTTTGTATGTTATGGGAATCGAACCTACAATGTTTAGCAGTAATGACAATGCGACCGCTTTTCCGCTATGCATTCGTTATCTGTAAAATTGTGTGCTCAACACAACTCTATTTTCTCCTCTTTATAGTCTAATGGGACGGCAATGAGCGGTCCTACCGACTAAACCTACTACGATGTTCCTCGACGTTACCAGAGATGGCGAGGCCGCACGAATCTCTAATCAAAAGTTACTTGTTTTTTTTTTCTTTAATGTGTGGGAATGTCTTGACGTATAACGTTTCCTCTTCAGAAGATCACTTTCAGAGGGATTAGTGCCAAAAATCTGGAAATCTGCCTTCATAGCTCCAGTTTTAAAAAAGGGTAATAAATCACATGTAGAGAACTATCGTCCTATCTCAAAGATATGTTTATTTTCTAAAATTCTTGAACGAATAGTATATACCGATGTTTACGGAGCTGTTAAGTGTTACTTTGGCAACGAACAACACGGATTCTTAAGAAGGTGCTCCACGACATCAAATCTAATTTTATCCCATGACTTTATATCAGAAGGTATGGAAAATGGTGGTCAAGTTGACGTCATTTATACCGACTACCAAAAATGTTTTGACCGTATCGATCACCGCGTGCTACTACATAGGTTACTATCAGTTGGAATACATGGTGATTTGTATAGATGGTTCTGTTCATATATAGACAATCGGACTCAAGCGGTTGTACTGCATGGTTACATTTCTGGATGGACCTTTATCCCCTCAGGATTACCGCAAGGTTCCATTTTAGGGCCACTTTTATTTGTTTTGTTTATTGCTGACATCAGTACTTGTTTTCAAAATTCGTATATAATACTATATGCCGATGATATGAAAATACATAAAACAATACAAACTATATCTGGCACTCATGACTTACAAGCAGACCTTAATCGATTTCAAACATATTGCATTGTCAATAAACTTCAACTCAACATCTCTAAATGTTACCACGTATCCTTCACACGTCGGAAATCAATTATTGGTTCAGGCTACACGTTGAATAACCTGCAAGTTACAAAAGTTGAAAGTATTAGAGATCTCGGTGTTATATTCGACAGCAAACTTATTTTTGAGCAGCATATAGACAATATTGTAAACAAGGCATCAAAAGCCCTAGGATTTATTATGAGAACCTCTCAGGCTTTTCGTTCTCTGAAAACTATAAAAATATTATATTGCTCTTTTGTGCGCAGTCACTTGGACTATGCATCCCAGGTCTGGAGCCCACAATATGGTATATATAAGTCCCGTATTGAGGGCGTTCAAAAGAAATTCATGCATTATTTAGATTACAAAGCGCAACGCAACAATACTCACATGACTACAATCACCGTTGTAAAAGATATCACTTTCTACCTCTTGAGTATAGACGGTACATCAGCGACATATGTTATTTAATTAACATCGCAAATAGCTCAATTGACTGCCCCGAGCTTGTAGCAAAGCTAGAATTACGTACCAATTTAATTGGTTTTAGGCGGCGCGGGCGTCCTATACTTAATGAACCCTTGGCAACGACAAACTATAGGCGTAATGCATTCGTTCAACGAGGAATGAAGGCATTTAATCAATTGCCTGTCGAATTGGACATAGACCTATATTGCACAAGTGTTCGAACAGTAGGTAGGCTCTTGGCCAATTCTTTCTTTGATAGTGGGTAGCGGAACTCAAACTGTAAAGCTATAATAACTGTAATTAAACTGTGTTTGCTATTTGTTATTGATATTTTTCTTTACTTTTGTACTTTTGTTTGATTATTCTTGTTTTTGATTGTTTTTTTTTCTTTGTTGTTTTAATATTCATATGTGGAGGCTTGTTATTAGCAACATGTGTACCCAGTAAATGTATACTTTCCAGAATTATATTAGTCTGTAAGCCTTCCTAAGATTAAATAAATAAATAAATAAAATAACCCTTAACTTAACCCGTCAACTGTCGAGCTGACATACGTCTGTCCGCAAAAATGAGTCATCAAAAAAAAAAACGACAATCGTATGTCCGCTGCACACTTGACTCGTTAATGAGTCAAGTGTCGAGCGGACATACGTTTGTCCGTTTGTGTATTGTTTGCACAATTAATTTTTAATTATTTTTCCGTATTTCCCCTAGACGTTCAAGAAGTGAACCTAATCTACATTGACTAAATCTACAATTTCTATAAATAAGCAGTGTACTAACAACACAGACCTGGTATGATGCTTGAGCGGCGCGGCGGCTCGCTCCGCGAGCGGCGCGAGCGTGTCCGTGTCCGACGTGAGGGACTCGCACGACTTTACCGGCCGCAGACCCGCCACCAGCATTGGAGTGTCCTGGGGAATACATTGATTATATTATTGTGTACCAGCTGACCCGACAGTCTTTGTCTAGTCAATCTATACAAAAATACATTTCACGTATGTTCCGTCCTAGATGTATGTTCGGGCCAGTTAGCCTTCACACTTTACACTTTATGGTATTGGTAGAGTTGTAATGGAGTACGAAAGGAAAGAAAGCCGAAAGTTAGACACTGTATATTACTTAAGTTAGTTTAAAATTATTACAATGTGAACAACGGTGGCTTATCTTTCCTTGATAGTGTGTTGTAGATATAAGTTAATAATGTACTCGTTGACAAACCACAGATGCTCGCTAAAGAACACCGATTCCTGCCAAGGATGCTTCGCGAGGCTATTGAAATCAAGAAACATC
Source organism: Catocala sponsa (assembly GCA_963564715.1). Taxonomy (NCBI): domain Eukaryota; kingdom Metazoa; phylum Arthropoda; class Insecta; order Lepidoptera; family Erebidae; genus Catocala; species Catocala sponsa. The sequence continues at coordinate 3,088,231 of OY751354.1, read as the reverse complement.
CTAATTTCAATAGAGAAGATGGTTGGAGTGTACCACCAGCTTGGGATCCAGTAATTCAAATAGTCAAACCCAAGAAGAAGCAAACCACAGCTAGACTTCATGATACTTTGAGCTCATTCTGCGTAAATAGAAACACCCATGATTAAATTATGTTCGGGTACTTTGAAATAACTACACTGGAACATTGAGACAACTACCATCTTAGTCTCCCCGTGACCATGGCTGCTGAAAAGCAACCGAAACGTCGGGGAAAGTGTAAAAATAAATCTAAATAGTATAATAGTATAGTAATAGTATAAATAGTTTTAATAGTTTCAATAATTTAATTAGCTTAAAAATTTGTAAAGTTTAATAGTGATTATAGTAGTGGAACAGTTTTTCAAAAAATTTTGTAGCAGTGTCAAATAAACAACGCGATAAAATCCGTATATAGTAGTTTAATTTCAATGAATAACATTCGCGTAAACAGAACACAATATTATACTCGTTATTACTTGGTTAATAGCTTATTAATATAAAAGGTGTTGCGAAATACTTTATGACGCATGTTAGTATTGGACGTAGGTGCTGCGTCGGCACTGTTGGTAATGTACGGTAATGAACTCGTGACCCGTACAATGTAATTAAACGCAGAACCATAGATAAAAATTACTTGTAAAAACGAAACGTATATCTGACATTAATAATTTCTAATATTATTCTCTTATCTAACCTCGCGAGTTAGACGGTTCGTTTAAGACAGGCAACGTCTGTCAGATCAGCTAGTTTCAATATAAATATAGATCAATTACAAGTTTATTTAGCAACTAGAAGGTTGTAAATATATATGTAAATCTATACAAATAAATAAAATTGGAGTGTCTGTTTGTAATGTCAAAGTAACAGCTTTTTATCTAATGCATATGAAAGTATATAAGGTACCTATACGAAAACATCTATTTTAAAAAAAATTGTCTGGCTGTCTCTCTGTTTGTTCCGGGTAATCTCCGAAACGGCTGAAACGATTTTGACGGGACTTTCACTGGCAGATAACTGATGTTATAAGGAGTAACATAGGCTACATTGATTAAAAAAAAAAAAAGTGTTCCGCGGCGACAAACACTTTTTAGTTAAAATGTACGCGGACTAAGTCGCAGGTAACAGCTAGTAGATAAATCCTTACTAATATTATAAATTCGAAAGTAACTCTGTCTGTCTATCTGTCTGTCTGTTACCTTTTCACGGTTAAACCACTCAACCGATTTAGATGAAATTTGGTACAGATATAGTTTAAAACTTGGGGACGGACATAGGCTACTTCTTATTGATGTAGGTACCACGCGGGCGGAGCCGCGCGCAAAAGCTAGTAAATAAATAAAAAAGTAATACCTGTGGCGGGGTCGGTGGTAGCGGCATGTGTGCGATGGTGGGCCTGGCGGCGCGCGCGCGCTGCTGCTTGCTGCGGGTGAAGATGCCGCGCCAGCCGGAAGGCGAACGCTTCAAACCGCGTTTGCCTGCACATAGCACATTATTGTATACAAATTGTAAATAATGGCCGAATATTAGCTAATTTAGCGTTAGTGAAGGTTTCTGTTTCGGTTCTGGCAGTACTGTTGACTTTTCTGTCAAGAAATACTCGGTAATAGTGCAAAGTGTGGAACTGTGGCCGGCGACATGTTCACCGAAACATAATTAAGAACTTGGATATGACACACCTCTATCTACTGTTCGGAGATACAGGCGTGTATGTCAACTATTTTATTAAACAAAATTTTTTTACATTTCTTTCTTTTTTATAAAGACAATGCCCGCTTAAAAAAATAATTCCTATCTTGATACCTTACAAAAATTAAAACAACAGACTGAAAAAACAAAACAACTATTTGTAAACCACACAATTTTTATTAAATTATTAATATAATTTCTATGGAATAAATATTATGATAAACTTAAGCCTACGAATAGAACATAATATTTCTTATTGTATGAGGAAGCCGAATGAAAGCAATATATATTTATATTATTATATATTTCAAAGCTCCTATTAATCCAAACACAATATAACAGTTGTTATCAATAATTTTCTATGGAACAAGTGCCTGCTTTTATTCTTACTTCTTTAATATTAAAAGAAGGCTTCACTGTAATATGTTTATCTTATTATTTATAAAAAATACACTCCAGCTAAATCCGACCAAACTTCACTGTGGCTTATTTTGATAGAATTGGTTAGATAGATAATTGCACTTTGGACTAAACAGTATATACAACTGCAACGTTGAGCAAAAATCTCAGTATATCCGACTTGATGCGCATGCAAGCCGCAATACCTACTTGGGTTTTGTACAAACATATAGCACATCTATGCTACATTAGCAATGTTATTACTCTTAATAATGACTGCTTGCCAGTAAGCGGAGTACAATATTTTAAAAGGTAATATTTTTTTGAATAGGTTTAGCAAGCAATAATAGCATGTAACATTTGTCATATGTATGTTTGTTATGTATAGCCTAATTGAATGTATGACACAGTCTTACATAGCTCACAGCATCGAGAGTAAATGCTACTGATTTGCATGATATATTAGATTCGGTTCCTAAATCGGACACATTTTTACAAATTTTTCTGTCAAGAAAATCTTGGTAGTGGCACGGAGTTTTTTGCTTTATATTATACTAGTTTTCACCCGTGGCTTCGCTCGCGTAAATGTAGGTTAGGTTAGGTTTGCAACAGTTATTTTTTCTGGATGAAAGGTACCCTATGTCCTATTCTGTACCCCTGACAACGTGTATGCAAAATTTCATGTTCATCGGTTGAGTAGTTAAGGCGTGGAAGCGTAACAAACAAACAAACTCATTTTCGCATTTATAATATTAATCAGGATAGGATGTTGGCCTCAGATTGTCTTTGTTTACAACTTTACGAGGGCTATGGGTGAGTGCAGAAGGGTCCCATCCAACGACACGGAGTCTACAGCTATACAGGGATTACGATTATAGCCTTGAAGCCTACAAGCCTGTCTACCTTTTTGGGGATATAGCCAGCTAAATGTACCACACTATTTCATGAACGCATATATAAATATTCATACGTACATACATACATAGATTCACACCTGCTTCCTGAAGGGTAGGCAGAGACTACGGATTTCTATTTACTACGATCCTGACACACTTCTCTGGCTTCATTCACAGAAATATTCAATATTAATATAACTACATACTATATACTACGACACTTCAACCTCAGAAATATTACCCTTCTTGTACCAATTTTTTTAATAAGTGTAAGTAATTATAAACTTCCTTTTTCGCTTAATACTTAACGCAAAATTATTTGAAAATCAATTAAAAATGAGATAATATACCTATATATTTTTTTTAAAACATGCATGATATCTAGATATGCCCGAGGTATCAAATAAAAAGAAATATAATTATTTAACAATATATTTATTATATAACAACATATTACATAGACTATAACAGAATATTTAGCAACATTATTGATTCTAAATAGAAGCTCTGAGTAAAAGAATAATGTTTAGTACTGTGGGCGAGTGATAATAAATGTTATTACTGACCTGGCGCCGGGAGATCGAGCACTGTGTGGTACTGGGGCAGGTTGTTGGGACCGGAGCCGACCTGGAAACATGGAAAGTAGATTTGATGACGTAATTATATTTTAGCGAACACTAGTTTACTTAAACAACTAAGCTATTAAACAATTTATATAATAACTATGTTATCATAGTAGAGCCTCGCTGATTTTTTTGGCTTGACTGGGGAAGGACTACCCTCTCACAGAATATCGGCATGAAATACCAGTATTCCTACTGTTGTGTTTCGTTCGGTGAGTGAGAGTACCGGAGGCCCAATCACTCTCCTTCCCACTTCCTTTCCTAAAGGGTCGGCAAAGCGTAAGTGATGCTTCTGGTGTTGCAGGCGTCTATAGGCTAGGGTGACCACTTACCATCAGGTGGGCCGTATGATTGTTTACCACCTTAGTTGTATAAAAAATAAAAGCAAATAAAAATAAATGTAAAAGTTCAGTAATGTTGATAAATCTACTTGTAGATTGTTGTGGTCAAGCTAATATCATGAAAATTGTTGATCTGAAACTTCGGGCAGTACGAAAATAAATTGCAATGAAGTTTCTTAAGACTTCTTTCTGTCCAAATGATATTGTACGGTTCACAAGCGTACATTTTTTGCGTACGATCCACTTTGGATTGCGATGTGCGAGTAAACGGTTTAAGCAATACGTTCATCATACAATTCAGTATACGTTTTACATCCAACACGATAAACAAAGAGAAAGATACGCTCATCAATAATTGTCGATGGCGTATTGGTTAGTGTAACCGACTGCCACGCCTGGGGTCGCGGGTTCGATTCCCGCACAAGTCAAACATTTGTATGCATGAGCATGGATGTTTGTTTTGGTCTGGGTGTTTCTATGTATAATATGTATGTATTTACAAAAAAAAAGTATATAGGTATGTTTGTCCATTGTCTAGTATCCATAGTACAAGCTCCGCTTAGTTTGGGCTAGATGGTATTATGTGTATGTGGTAAAATATTATTATTATTATTATAATAACTGTTGTAACGCGCAACCCTAGTAATTAGTATGCGCCGTCCGCGGCCATCCCTAGCTCTCGCTAAACACCGAGCGACGCGCGAGCCACCCCCGCTCCTCAGTGAGCCTCCGGCAAGATCGGGCACCGCACGCACGATGCGCGTGCGATCGTACCTACTATAATATCCTTTTCCGTACACGGCAGAGCCTCAAATTACCCGATATATAAAGTATAGTGTTAAGTTCTTAATGTGTAAACTGTATAATGTGTGTTTTGGCAAATAAAGAACTTTTTACCGCTAAATTGTACATTTAATTACTTATAAATAAACGTAATGATTTTACTGGATAAACGTGTGTTTGAGTGTACTCAACGCATTCAATACCCACAATATCTTCATGAAGCTCGAAATGTTCGAACTAGTTTACAAAGAACCCGTACATATATTATTCCGTTGTTCGGACTTCTTTATGAATGAGTTTAGGACAATCAATGGGTTATGTACCGAAATTCAGGACACATTTCGGATTAATTGTATTTCACGGTACAAACATTTCGCTGGTCCAATATTACAAGGTAATATGTTACATTTTAGAAAAAAAATTGATATGAATATTGCATGGTTCTATATGTCATCCCTTTTTGTTTAGACTGATATAGTAATAGATGGAAGCACTTACCACCTCACAATATTAAATCGCAAATAGTTCTAAGTTACTTTAAGTTATTTTTACTGATATGCAAATTTTAAAACTCATTTCCCCAAAAAAAAAAAACATAGAACCTTGTAATAGTGAGCCAGCGATTTGGCTCGGGACATAGGATTGTTCGTTTTATAGTAGGCCTGCTAGGTAAAGGAACAACAGCATCTTAAAAATATTAACTAAACTTGTAGTTTTGTTACATGAGCAGCGATAGCTCAGTGGGGAGACCAACAGACTGCAATGCAGAGGGTCTCGGGTTCGAACCCACGTCGCGCACCTCTGACTTTCGGAAGTTATATGACTTTTCGAAATTATGTGCGTATTCATTGACAATTTATCGCCTGCTCCGTGCCTCGGAGAGCACGTTAAGCCGTCGGTCCCGGCTGCCATGAACATCTATGGCCAGTCGTTACTGGGAAAGTGTTGACACAAAAGATCCCACTGGGTCGAAGTGTCGCCGATCTGCACTGACTGGCCCCCACATAAGATAAGATAAGATAAATGTTATAAATAATATATATAAGTATGTAGTGTTCACCTCGATATACTTGGGTCGCAGATGTGAGGAAGGTCTCAGTTGTTGCTCGGCGGCCGCGGCGATGGCGCCCGACGGCGGCGGCAGCCGGGCTGCGGGGGGTGCAGCCCCGCCCGACCCGCTGGCTCCTCGACGACGAGCCTCCTCCAGGCTGTGAAACGAACGGTAGCATTATGTAAAACAATCTATACTAATATAATATACGTTTGAACGCAATAATCTCTCTGGAACGAAAAGTCGAAATTTAAAAAAGCATTGATTATGATGCATCATGTTTTGATGAAGGTTACAGATTATATTATATAACATTACACTAGAAATCACAAAAGTAAAGCAGTCATCATAAACGTGCGTAAAACCATATTAAAAAGCTAACTATAAATAAAAATATAACAACCAAATACCTATTAAAACTAAAATTACCCAAGAAATATATTTATGGAATACTATTCGATAATTCAAAAACAAACTTCTTATTTCAGTTAATTAACCTTTTAACCACTTATGTCGGATTAATCCGACAAATATTTTCGTGTCCATTTCGCCAGCGTCGTATATTTCCGACCAGATACCACAGCTCGTTTAATCTGCTTTTTTATTTAATTACGGTGTTTTCTATGAAAAAAGTGTTTATATTGTGTAAATGGATAATTAAGTAATCATTTACAACTTAATACACAGTCTCATAATTAGAAGTCCTAAAAATAAGTATTTATTTTTGTATTTATTTTCGATTCACTGTGCCGGGCGCTGGGGGCACGACAACAGTTATGAAGTGGGGCGGTTAAAAGGTTAATATTACCTTACCTTTACACAAATACTACATCTTTAAACGTACAATCAAACCAACATTTAATTACCTTTTATTAAAAAATGTCATAAGACATTATAATAATCATGATTAGAAAATGATTTTCCTTTTATATATGAATGCATTTTTAAAATGAATCATAATACAATATAAATGAATAAAATTTAAATTCCTTAAAATATAACACTCATTTGCAATACTACCACTCAAATAGTCCACATAATATTAAACGCTCACAAATAACCAAAACTAAATACAAGGAGACTAATTCAAACACTTCTACATAACAATCGACACACGAAACCAGAGGTTCCCAGACTTTTTTCTCATACACCACTTTCAAAATTAAGCTGGTTCCGGATCCTCTGCAGCTGCATTTCTACCATATTTGATTGAATCTTTTTTTTTCTTATTAGTAATTGAGGCCCAACCGAGTCTAACCAACTAGGTTGGCTGCCTTATCATGCCGCGCATAATCTCGAGGTGGCTCGTCGTGCCGGATGGTGACCGGAGGGTGGGTCCCGGCGACCACTTTCGGGAGGGTACGGGGGTCCTTCCGTCCGTCGGATCGGCTATCGCCATACCATACAGTTATATGACAAAACTTGCTCTGCGCCTTGCCCCACTTTGCTGCGAGAATAGCCGCCTCTTTTTTTTCACGCTTCCCCTTCCTTTCACTCTATGGCAGTACGAACAAAGCATTGTCGTTCAACAGCAGCCAATCGCCGTAACCCCACTGCTGCTTCCTGTGTCGTGGAGTTTATTAACATCAGAGGACTCCACGCTAACCTTAATGCCGTCCATCACTACCTGGAGACGGCTCGGCCGGCAATGCTTTTTCTAACGGAGACACAAATACGCCGTCCTGCAGACACGAACTACCTGCAATATCCCGGCTACGTGCTAGAGGAGTTTTTCCTCGCGAAAGCCGGGGTATGCTTGTTTGTTAGGGCGGATATTTGCTGTCGCCGTCTACAATGCCTAGAGGACCCTTCCTTCTCTGTCCTTTGGGTACACGTAGATCATGGCTCTTTCAGCCAAATCTACATGTGCCTCTACCGATCCCATTCAGGAGACGCTGAGACAACTCGACTCTTCAATTACCTGAGTCAGGCGGCAGACGACGCGCAGGAGCGGTTTCCGAACGCTGAGTTGGTGTTCTTGGGAGATTTCAATGCCCACCATGAGACCTGGTTGGGTTCTCCCAAAACAGACCACGCGGGACGAACTGCCCATGCGTTCGCTCTCACGCATGACCTGTCTCAACTGGTACTCCAGCCCACCCGGATACCAGACATTGCAGGTCAAGCGCCCTCTCTGCTCGATCTGCTGCTGACGAGTAACCCGAACCGGTACAGTGTGTCGATTCGTGCTCCTCTGGGCACCTCAGACCACTGTCTGGTTTGTGCCACAGCTATTGTTGTTACGCCCCCACGACCCGAGGAGGCAAGACGACGACTGTGGCACTACTCGTCGGCAGACTGGGATGGAATGCGGGAGTACTTCGCATCCATCCCTTGGGCTCAACGCTGCTTTGAGAACAGGGATCCATCACAGAGCGCTATTGCTGTCGCTGGTGAAATCATCCTGGGTATGGAATATTATATTCCATACAGTGATGTCACGAGCGGCGGCAGGAAAAGGCCCTGGTTCGGTCGTGAATGCGCTGATGCTGTTGAACGCAAACAGACAGCGTACCGCGCTTGGACCAGGGCTCGCACTCTCCACGACCCCAACGTGGATCACCTGAAGGCAGCGTTCAACCAAGCCACAAAGGTCTGCAAGAGGGCATACTTAAGAGCGGATGCCCAGCGCGTCGCAGGGTTCGGCCAGGAACTCATGGCGCATCCTACGGGCAGTCGTAGCTATTGGCGCCTGGCCAAAGCCGTGCAGTCCAACTTCTGCCAGACCTTGCTGCCCCCTCTGAGATATCCGAATGGATCACTGGCTCATCGGCCGCAGGAGAAAGCAGATCTGCTTGCAAATCTCTTTGCGGACAACTCCCGAATCGATGACTGCAGTTCGCAGCCGCCTAACATTGCCAACTGCGGCTACACCATGCCTGATATATGTATCAGGCAACGAACCGTTCGTGCGATACTGCAGTTTCTCGATGTTCGGAAAGCCAGTGGATCTGACGGTATCCCAGCTGTGGTCCTTAAAAAATGTGCAGCGGAGTTGTCTCCCACGCTTACGCGCCTATACCGGACGTCTTACGCCGCAGGCATTGTGCCTGAGGCTTGGAAGGAGGCGAACGTTCAACCGATTCCCGAAAAGGGGGACCGTTCCGAGCCAAGCAACTATCGACCCATAGCTATCACCTCGGTGCTCTCCAAGGTGTTCGAGCGGATTATAAACACCCAAATTATCCGCTACCTGGAGGATCAATCGTTGATCAATGATCGCCAATACGGCTTTCGGTCTAAACGATCAACGGGTGATCTTCTAGCGTTCGTCACGCACCTCTGGGGTGAGGCTATGGACAAGCACGGCGAGTCTTTGGCTATCAGCCTTTACATAGCCAAAGCTTTCGACAGAGTCTGGCACCGGTCTCTTCTTTCCAAGCTTCCGGCCTATGGCTTGCCCCCTCAACTGTGCACCTGGATTGCAAGTTTCCTGCAGAAGCGTCGTATTCGGGTCCTTTGCGACGGTCGCGCTTCCAAATTTATGCAGGTCAATGCAGGAGTGCCTCAGGGTTCTGTCTTATCCCCTACGCTCTTTCTTCTGCATATCAATGATATGTTAAATCTCGGCAACATACATTGTTATGCGGACGACAGTACCGTGCATGGGCGATATCTCGGACATCCTGGGGCCAAACAGGCTGAGGTTGAGGGGAAAAGGCAGAATCTTGTCGTTGAACTTGACCGGACCTTGGACCGCATCTATGAATGGGGTGCCAAGAACTTGGTCGAGTTCAACGCCAAGAAGACCCAGGCATGCGCGTTCTCAACAAAAAAGTCTCCGTTCCTTCCCCTCCCTTCTCTGAAGAACACTCCACTGGTGATACGTGACAGCCTCTCCATCTTAGGTATGGATCTTTGCCGCTCCCTTAATCAATCAACCAGGTCTCATGGTGGGCATTGAAATCTCCCAAGAACACCAACTCAGCGTTCGGAAACCGCTCCTGCGCGTCGTCTGCCGCCTGACTCAAGTAATTGAAGAGTCGAGTTGTCTCAGCGTCTCCTGAATGGGATCGGTAGACGCACATGTAGATTTGGCTGAAAGAGCCATGATCTACGTGCACCCAAAGGACAGAGAAGGAAGGGTCCTCTAGGCATTGTAGACGGCGACAGCAAATATCCGCCCTAACAAACAAGCATACCCCGGCTTTCGCGAGGAAACACTCCTCTAGCACGTAGCCGGGATATTACAGGTAGTTCGTGTCTGCAGGACGGCGTATTTGTGTCTCCGTTAGAAAAAGCATTGCCGACCGAGCCGTCTCCAGGTGGTGATGGACGGCATTAAGGTTAGCGTGGAGTCCTCTGATGTTAATAAACTCCACGACACAGGAAGCAGCAGTGGGGTTACGGCGATTGGCTGCTGTTGAACGACAATGCTTTGTTCGTACTGCCATAGAGTGAAAGGAAGGGGAAACGTGAAAAAAAAAAAGGAGGCGGCTATTCTCGCAGCAAAGTGGGGCAAGGCGCAGAGCAAGTTTTGTCATATAACTGTATGGTATGGCGATAGCCGATCCGACGGACGGAAATACCCCCGTACCCTCCCGAAAGTGGTCGCCGGGACCCACCCTCCGGTCACCATCCGACACGACGAGCCACCTCGAGATTATGCGCGGCATGATAAGGCAGCCAACCTAGTTGGTTAGACTCGGTTGGGCCTCTGGACTATACCGCGGGCGGCCAGCAGAGCACCGTTTCTACGGCTCTCCCTGGCCGCCGGGTCGACTCGCGCCACCCACACAATGACTCTACGGATACTCTGCAGGTCCCTCATAAGCTGCGAGAATCGTCACCTCATGCTTAGGCCTCCGGCGCTCTCATTCACCGAACGAAACACAGCAGTGAAACACTGTTGTTTCACGTCGATTTTCTGTGAGAGGGTAGTACTTCCCCGGTCGAGCCGGCCCATTCCTGCTGTAACCAGCTTGGCTCTACTACCGCATATATAGATAAACAACGCGATAAAATCTGTATAAAGTTTGTTTAATTTCAATCTACCCATAGACAGTAGTAATATATACAACTAGCTGTTACCTGCGACTTCCTCTGCGTAGATTTTAACTAAAAAGTGTTTGTCTCTGCGGAACCCTATTTTTTTTTCTAAAATCAAAGTAGCCTAAGTTACTCCTTATAACATCAGCTATCTGCCAGTGAAAGTCCCGTCAAAATCGGTTCAGCCGTTTCGGAGATTAGCCGGAACAAACAGACAGACAGTAAGACAGAAATTAAAAAATAGATGTTTTCGTATAGGTACTTTATATACTTTCATATGCATTAGATAAAAAGCTGTTATTTTGACATTACAAACAGACACTTCAATTTTATTTATTTGTATAGATTATGTGTAGAATTGTATATATTACTACTATCTTATATACTTACTTTAATGTAGAAAGAATGGATGAGAAAAGACTGACTAAGAAAGTTTATAAGGCTAGTGTGAATGGAACAGTCGCAAGGGGAAGACCTAGGCGAACATTTCTCGATCAGATCGTAGACATTCTGGATGAAGGCCAGGTTAAGAGCACCTTAAACCGGCGAGCGTGTATGAGGAATGTTATGAAAGTGAATGAAGTCAGGGAAGTGTGTCAGGATCGTAGTAAATAGAAATCCGTAGTCTCTGCCTACCCTTCAGGAAGCAGGTGTGAATCTATGTATGTATGTACGTATGAATATTTCTATATGCGTTCATGAAATAGTGTAGTACATTTAGCTGCCTATATCCCCAAAAAGGTAGACAGAGGCTTGTAGGCTTCAAGGCTATAACCGTAATCCCTGTATAGCTGTAGACTCCGCGCCTTTGGATGGGACCCTTCTGCACTCACCCATAGTCCTCGTAAAGTTTTAAACAAAGGCCATCTGAGGCCAACATATGTATACAATTCTAGCTCACCTCAATAACTTAGTCGGCGGATTGATCGGGAGACTCTTCGGTCGTCTGCATGACTCGTTACCACGGAGCTCCACTTGAGATTCACAACGTTCCTGTGCAAACAACATAATAATTTACAAATAAAAAAACGAGCACACATTTATAGATACTAGCATATAGATTTAGTATCAACCCTTTACCTGCAAAATGATAGACAGAGATATGTGCCAGCTGTAGGCTTTGTACTGCTAGTGAAATTAATTGACAGAAAAGCTAACACTTTGCGCCACGCTAATATCAAAACCGAGATCAGTAGGCTAATTCACGTAATTAAATAAGTTCAGTTGCAGTCAAGTTTCGATCAAAACAGCCCTTTTCGTATTCTCGTAACTTTGACAACCACTGTCAGATACGCTCGCGTCAAGTTCGCGTCACGCGAGCGCTTTACAGCATTCTACTGCTGCGCGTTGTATGTGCGTGATTCAGATCGCAACTTGATCGGTATTCACCTATTCATTTGTCAAAAGTATTACATACGAGTGACGTACAGTTTACGCATAGCTTACGCGCAGTTCACGCGCAGCTAAACAATTACAAGAATACCATTTTGCGCTAAGACGTAAACTTAAATGCAACTGCACCGCAACTTGATCGGCGCGTCAAGAAATTACGTGAACTAGCCTACAGATTATCAGATCAGATGATGAAGATGTCAGGTAAATATTGTCGATATCCGACGTACTATTCTATATTTATCTAATACCCATATTTTTAATTAATGTTTGAGGTAGTAAGGAGCTTCTTGCTCGTTGTCTAAGGAATCGTTGCACACAAATTGAGTTTTGTATAAGGTGCACGGGACACAGGTTGTCATTTGTGACTTATCAATATGACAAATGAAATTTGGTTTGGTAGATTTGTATTAAGAACAAGCAGTACCTCTGTAAATATAGGTATTTTATTTTAAAAGCTAACGCCCATAATATTTGTAAATCCTGCGTCGCGAGCGACTTGACGAACATTCAAACAATTCAAAGAATCAACAACTTGTACACCATCGTTACGCTTTACAATATTAAAGAGTAAAAATTTGATTGTCGGTTTATTTGTAATCAATTAACTCTGAAACTACTGGACAAATTTCAATAATTGTCACTATAAGAAATACACTTTATCCAAAAGTAGCATAGACCATATAACATAACGCTACGAGCCAACGGCTGCGGCGCTGTAATCATAAACATAGGTGACAGGTAGTCATTATTATAAAGTGGTTTTATGATATATTTAGATGTTCCGCGGTTTCACCTGCGTTTATCGTTACTGCGCCTTCCTCGATAAATAGGCTATCCAACACTAAAAGAATTTTTCAAATCGAACCAGTAGTTCCTGAGATTAGCGCGTTCAAACAAACAAACAAACTCTTCAGCTTTATAATCCTAACTAATATTATAAAAGCGAAAATGAGTTTATTTGTTTGTTACCTTTTCACGCCCAAACCACTGAACTGATCATTCTGAAATTTTGCATATACGTTATCAAGTGTACAGAAACGGACATCGGCTACCTTTCATCCCGAAAAAAATTACTGTTCCCGAGGAAAACAACAATAACGTTCATATGATAATAGATGGCGCCACGTGTCTTTCCAATCACGATTGAATTATATTATTACAAGCAGAGTACAACCCGAATTGATTGTCAAATTCTAAATTAACGCGAGCGAAGCCGCGGGCAAAAGCTAGTATTAGTATAGATTGGACAAACCTCATGAATTAGCTAGTGCGCGGGTATATTTGAAAATATGTTACCTGTTCTAGAGACTCAGGTCCGGAGTCAGCTCCTTGCTCCTCAGCGAACAACTCCTCGGCGTAACAGATCAGGAACTCCGTCACCACAGCCTGGTCAAACACATTAATAAATAATAATATCAGCACTGTATTAAACTATCCCACTGCTCGCACACACTGCGGGCTCAGAACTCTTCTCAGTATGGATCACTAAAATAAATAATAATATAATTATTATTTATTTATTTTAGTATCAATTCTTAGATTTACAATTGCATCTTAACAAAATCACTGCAAGGAGCGTATATACAGGTTGTCCCAGAAGTCGACGTCAAGGCGGAATCAGGTAAAAGGCTAAGTTATAATAGCTATCAGCAGCTAAGTATTAACTTTGAATCTTTTATTCTTTAAAGAAGCATAATACGAAATTACAAAACAAAAAAAATATTTAAAGAAAGTAAACATCTGTAGAAACCGGCGTGAAAAGTCCGTCACAAAATCTTTTGTTTTTTTAATGCCTATAATTTTTAAAATACATAGCCTAGATTTTTTTAATACGACTTTTTGCTAGCTATTATAACTTAGCCTGTTACCTGATTCCGGCTTAACGTCGACTTCTGTGACACCCTGTATAGACTGCTTTTTTTTTCTTACCGAAAAATTTATTATTCAATTTCTTTTTGTTTTATTTATTTTTTATTCGGAAAAGAAATAGTTTCTATTGCTATTTTACAAATCTTATAAGTTATAAATCTACGAACCATTTATATGTTTTCACATAATAATATCTATGGCTTGATACTTTTATAATATTGTCTTCTGTTTACGCGAATGTTATTCATTGAAATTAAACGCGATAAAATCCGTATATAGTAGTTTGATACTTTTACTTGAGAGTTATACAAATATATATGTATATATATATATATATAGAGAGATATATATATATATATATATATATATATAGAGATATATATATATATATATATATATATATATATATATATAGTTATACTGTCGATCGCAATTACAATACTTTATCCATTAGGCTACTGCCGCTTTATTATATGACATTTGCTTTATCAGTATGCTGTCAGTTAGAACTTAGAAGTACATACCTGTACGGCGACGCCTTGTAGAGCGTGTTGAGGTCTGGGTGCCCGGAGCAAGTTAGGTGCCCAAACGATGGCCATGTTGCGCGCAGTCATGCCGGTCTGCTCGCCCAGCAGTGACACGCGCCGTAAGTGCCGCATTAAGTACGCGAGAGTTCTGGGGACAATAACATAAACATTGTGATCACAGAGATAATTAATTTATTATACTGGATGTAAGAGACGGCGTCTTTTTCTAGTTACGTATGCTCGATGCAAACTTCTATTAATCATGACAACCCAATATTAAGATTTTTTTAACATTACGCGCTTCGCAATAGATTGTTAACAAAACAACGCACCGCTCGCGCCGGCGGTAATGACCTCAGTGCTCCGCGCGCGAGAAACAACTGATCTGTTTAAATCACGACGATTTAATTGCATTGCTGTATTTTAGTAAAATGTGGTATTCTTTGTTTTTATTCAATAAAAAGAGTAGAACACGGAATCTCGACGCACAAAATATCGATAAATGCTAATACGATGCTACAAGATTGCGATGCACGTTACTGCGAAAGACCGTCTCCGCGAAGCCACTACACTTCGATGCACGTTACCGCGATGGATCTTCACTGCGATACTACTTGACTTCGATGCACGTTACCGCGATAGATCTTTACTGCGATACTACTTGACTTCGATGCAAATTAAATATCATTATCGCGAAATATCATTTCTACAGAGCTACTTGACTTCGATAATAATCTATAGCGAAAGATCGTTACTGAGAAACTATTAGACTTCGACATACCAACTCGTCTTTCGTTAAGCTTAAGATATCAGTAGGTACCTAATTATCTACATTTATTTTATTTATTTATTTTTTATTATATTATCACTAATCAGAACGAAAAAATGTTTTAAATGGGCTTAATAAATGATAAACCATAATAAATAATCATAATATACATAAGTATGACTAATCAACTTGACAAAAATAGAGACTTAGATATAACAAAAATGTTAACAAAACATATAATTATTAAACAAAACTTAAACAGAGTTTTAATTATGCTTATTGATTTCGCTATTAGTCCATTGAAATGTTACAATTTAAGGACCTAATATTGCATTTATTAGAGGACGCAATTTTATTTTTGGGATATGTGTGGGGGTCAATAGCGCAAAAATAACATTGACAATGCTATGGAGGATGTGTTTGCTTACTTGTATGAGAATAGTGAAGAGTGCCAATTTCGACTTACGGATTTAATGAAATCCATTAAAGGAGACTACATTCCATAGAAGCGTACGGTCATTGAACGATTAAAGGCAAAAAAGATCATAAAACTAAGTTAAACATTTCGTTTTGACCGGATTCTCATGAGCATTGACGAACGCGGTCAACTTTGGAGCGCTGTAACAGCGTTTTAAATGAATGATACTAAAAAAAA
This sequence comes from Catocala sponsa, assembly GCA_963564715.1. Classification (NCBI taxonomy): domain Eukaryota; kingdom Metazoa; phylum Arthropoda; class Insecta; order Lepidoptera; family Erebidae; genus Catocala; species Catocala sponsa. The sequence goes on along the minus strand of OY751354.1, from coordinate 3,072,230 downwards.
TTATAGAAAATTTTTTTCCTCGAAACAAGATTGGTCTGAGGTCATTTTTTGTAAAATGTATAAAAAAAATTATAGAGCACAAAAGAAAATTTTTATAGAAATTTTCTCACTTTTTTGCTTATAACTTCTTTAATTTTAAATTTAGGGCAAAAAGTTATATGAACATATTTGTAAGCAAAGCGATTTGCTACAAATTATGTTTTTACGAATTTTTTGTAGGACGCATAGTTGCCGAGATATCGCGAAAAAGTTGTTTGCACCCCTTTTTCCAAGATGGCGGCCGAGGGACAAGGGCGGCAACTCCACAAACTTGGGGTTAAGCTTCTATTGACCCCCCTACACAGGTCCCAAAAATAAAATTGCGTCCTCTAAAAAATGTAAAGCTCATGTAACATTTCAATGGACTATATAGATTATCGTAGTCAAGTAGCTCCGTAGAAATGATATTTCGCGATAATGATATTTAATTTGCATCGAAGTCAAGTAGTATCGCAGTAAAGATCTATCGCGGTAACGTGCATCGAAGTGTAGTGGCTTCGCGGAGACGGTCTTTCGCAGTAACGTGCATCGCAATCTTGTAGCATCGTATTAGCATTTATCGATATTTTGTGCGTCGAGATTCCGTATTCTACTCAATAAAAAATTATGGTTTATGCATTACTAGCTTTTGCCCGCGGGTTCGCTCGCGTTAATTTAGAATTTGACAATCAATTCGGGTTGTACTCTGCTTGTAATAATATAATTCAATCATGATTCGAAGGACACGTGGCGCGATCTATTATCATAAGATATCGAAGAAAACATTATATTTTTTCGGGATGAAAGGTAGCCTATGTCCGTTTCTGTACTGCTGTACACCTGTCAACGTATATGCAAAATTTTAGGATGATCCGTTCAGTGGTTTAGGCGTGAAAAGTTAACAAACAAACGAACAAACAAGCTCATTTTCGCTTTTATAATATTAGTTAGGATGTTATGATTCACAGACATAAAAATGAAAATAGAAGATAAGAATTAAGATTTTCCTGAAGAAAATTCTAACGATTTTATTAACTCAGAATAATGGTTTGAATCTACTATTTCAGTTTTCGGTACGCCGTCCCTTACACCCAGTATGTTATTACGTTTTCTCATTATGTAAGTGAACTGTATAGTTCTTTTTTGAGAAAATAAATGTCTTAAAACTAAATAACGATATCATATATTATATGACATCACGCGACAAAAATTTGTGTGATCCACAAATAGCGAGGGAGTGTTCTTTGTGTCCGTTGTTTGAATGTTTGTAAAGTGCCTCACGACACAGTAGGTAATACTAGTTAGGCAGCTGTCTTTTTATGATAAAACAAATTAGATATATTAATCTTAAAATATCCAAAGAAAGAAGTACGTCTGGATATTATGTGAAGGATGAGCTAGTTTGACTTTAACCTCTTGACCGCCACAGCATAAAAGTAGCGTCGTGCCCCCTACGCCAGGCGATGATTAATGTAGTTTTAAATAATAGGTAAAAGGAACACAACAAACATATTTTTTTATGTTTATTTTGAACTTTAAAATAGTCGTATTTTCGACGTGCCATGCCGTCGGGGGCGTCGTGAGCACGGTTTAATTTGACGTGAATGGACGTCCGTGGCGGTCAAAAGATTAAGTCATCCATGAATTTCTTGTATTACTATATATTTATATCAAATAGAATGATACGTAAAAGTTATATCAAGTTGGATGCAGTGAAACAATAAAATGTAGATATCGTTTACAAAGGCCCCGAAAGAGAGCCTTGAGGTACTCCACAAGGTTTTAACTATTTTACTGTGTAAAATAACTGCGAATGACCTATGTTATTTAGATGAAGGATATTATTTGAGCAAATATCTATGATACCTAGATTAGTTACTAATGTGATGTGATCAACAAGGTCAAATGCTTTGTCAAAAGTCGTGTGAGTAAGTTAGCTAACGTGACTCCCTTTTACGTTGGTAATATTACCAATAACTGGTTAAATATAACTAATATTATAAATGCGAAAGTGAGTTAGGTTACGCTTTCACGTTTAACTACTCGACCGATTATCATGAAATGTCGCATACAAGTTGTCAAGGATGACATGTTGTATACTTGTCTGTACCCCTGACAACGTGTATGCGACATTTCATCATGATCGGTCGAGTAGTTAAACGTGAAAGCATTAAAGCGTGAAAGGGTAGCAAACTCACATTCAAATGAATAATATTCTATCAGAATTAAGTTAGTGTGCAGTAAAAGGTTATTGTTATCTTACCTATAATGTGGGGGAGGTAATTTGACCACAGTATCTCGGACGGCCCGCAGGCGCGCCGCCTCGTCCCCGGCCTGCACCGCGCTCACGAAGCTCTCGTACAGTTGGTACGTGCACAGCGGGTTTGGTAGTTCTCTGTGGATCAAAACGTTATGTTAATAGTTTGTCGATTATATTCAATTTATGTCTATTTATTGGCAGCGGCAGACCGGCGGCCATACACAATAGTTTTTCAATTACGTCTGGCATTTCAACAATTTACAAATGAACCATGAAATAAGGAAAAGCAATCATATGTTGGACTAAAATATGTTCTATAATAAATAATTCAAAAGTTTAGGTACCACTGTTTTCGCCTTTAGACTAGTGTAAACATTGGAGACCAAACTTACCAACACCGAAAATTCATCTAGCGTCACAATAGGCGACAATATATTTAATTAATTGATGAAAAAGCTTGAATTGTACACACTACAGTATTTTTCAAGACCAGTTAAACTGACGACCTAAGAAAGTGGCTGGGATAATAACAATTTATTTATTTTTTGGTAAAATTCTCAATTTTACAATTGTATCTTAACAATTACATATAGTGCACTTATAGATATTTGTCCGAACTAGGTTAAACCTGTGTTTCGAGCGACAAAGTTATATATTACATATACTCCATACTATTTTCAGTACAAATAAACTAGATGTCGGGGTCTGATGGCTCAGCACGTACAGTGAGCTGCAAAATGCATACCCATTTCAAAACTAAAATGGTATAAGCCGGTAATTGACGCCATCTAACGGCAATGGATAGAAGAACTGTTAAGTAGTTTATTTATATCGTAATAGATGGCGGTGCACTACTATAAAATAAAAATAGGTAGCTTTCTTAATAACTCAATTTTGATGAATTTATTTTAAACATTTTTTAAATCCCTATTTACAATAATTTGTTTTAAAAAAGATCCCATTTCAGGGTAAAACTAGAAGCAAAGAATTACAAATGAATCTATAAATTCATAGTGGGTAGTTTATTTTATAGATACTTTCCATGAATCGCTATTCTGTTCGTACGCAAACATTATTCTGTCCCTGTATTATTATAAATTTCACCTATTTGCTAAAATTAGTACGCGTTGCAATATTTATAAAACAACGCCATCAAGTTCACTAATATTCATTCCGATTCGAGTGTTCACAGGATTTTGGACCTTAAGGTATCCATGATATTCATTCTAATTCGAGTGTTCACAGGATTTTGGACCTTAAGTATCCATGCACTATTACAGGTGACTGTACCTGAAGTAGCACTTGAGGAGCGAGGGCACGGCGTGCGGGTCCCTGGCGAGCGCGGCGGCGAGCGGCGCGGCGGCGAGGTCCGGCGGCGCACCCGCGTCGAAGGCGGCGCGGAGGCGCTGCGTGAGGCCGGCGCCGCCCGACAGGCGGTACACACCGTCCACAGCGCCGCGCGCCTCGATTGTGCGCGCGCACGCCACCAGCACCGCCGGCACTGCGTACATACAAACATATCATAAATACTAGGTAATAATGCTGCATGAAATGTGTAAAATACGATTGGATTTATCGGAAGGTTTTAATTCAATTAACTTTACGGAACTGTTGCCTTAATACAGACATAATACATTTAAATCAACCTAGTATCGTTTTATATTATTAATTGAGTTTATTTAGTCACTGTAGCTGCATTTAATATAAAAAATAATTGCATTCTATATAAATAATACGTAAGTTTAAAACTCTATATTAGGTAATAATATGTACAAGTGTAATAAGGTGTACCACAGGGATCTGTAGTAGAACCGATCCACTTTCTTGTGGATTACGTAGATATACAAGACCACATGGAGAATTTATAATTATTTGTATTTTAAATCCCTACAAATTAATTACAGCTGAGATAAAACTACTGCTTTACTATGCAAAATCTATTGTACCATCAAAGTGTACCATTAGATTTTAAAATGATATACTTTGACATTCAATGCATTTATTTTATCATAGTATTGTATTCCGTTTACGAATGTTACCCATTAAAATACAACTACTTTATACGTCTATTATTGCAGTATATACATTAAAAAATTCTAATTTGTTACCTAATTTGCCATATACAAAAAACATATCATTGGCATGCAGTAGAATTAATCATGGGCGCAGCGCAAAGCCTTGTGAGACGCCAGAATATTTCTTGCTATTTAGAATAGCGACTATTTACCATTGCTAAAATTTATCTATGATATACAACCTGGTATTCCATTTGCACAACAACAACTATAATGATATGAACAAATAGTACGCACAAAATAAGACCTTTTTGCGAGATCTAATCAAAGGCCTGCGCTATGTCTAAACTGAACGCTGATGTATCAGACAAGCACAATTTATAACTTAGTACAGTTCAAAAATCTCATACTAAATCTATGAAATACAAAAAGTACTAGTAGAAAATCAACACCGCAGTCGTATATTTCACTCGAAAGCGGAAATCGCCCAATAATATATATAAAATCAATAGGGTAGCTTATAATATTTCATATTTAACGGTATTTTATACGCAATAACTAAAAGCATTACCAGCAGAAACAGGCACGGCATCAATATTAATTGCAAAATGTAGCATCAAACAATATTTTAAAGTGATAAAGAGTGGCAAAACCATCTTCCTGTCTCCCTCAGATGCCTACACTTAAATAGCGGTTACGTCACTTTGTGTATGGTGCATCCTTTGCCTGTCATTTGACAGTTACTTATGCTGCTCGACTTGAAGGCCGTCTATCCTATCTATTATAAGTGCATATAGAAATTCTTAGATTTAAAATGTTTGACAATTAATATTATGAAAACTACTGTTGACATTCCTATAATGTGTGCAAAATCTAATCTATTATTATAAAGCTTATGACATAGTTTGTGTTTGAACCCTAAAATATCAAATCGCATAAATTGCCAGAACCAACAGTCAGATTTGCAAAAATCTTTATGACACGACTCTTAAAAGCGTATCAGAAGAAACCGCAGCACACAACAATTTTTTATAAAGATAATAAATTGTAGAAGTAAAGGAAACAAACCACCTTACCATCACCATCCCAAAACGAAAAATCAAACATCATACTAACAGTCGGTACCTTCATGACCACAGTTCAGTAGATGCTCTCCGAGGTCACAGCCGAAGACCCGCTCCCTCAGTATGCCCTGCTGTTTCAGGCTGCGGCGCGACGGTCGCGACAGGATGAAGGACCGGAATAGGGAGATCAGCTTGCCGTGTTTGCGAAGGACCGGCTTTATAGGAGCCACTGCTACCGATCTATTGAGAAATTGTTCAAATCAATTTATGTGGATTTAAGGTAGTTAAAAGATATTTGATAAGAAAGCTCAATAATATGTGATATCCAAATCAATTTATATCTCAACCAAATTAATATATGAAACGTTGAATAAGATTTTTCCATACAGTCCATAGCGGAAAGACCGGTATGGATATAATTTCTATGTGGCATGGAACAAACATTGAACCAATAGACACCCAGTCTCGGCTAACTATTTGTGTAAGTATCATACAAAGTTTCGTCCCGTGTGGGGATCGAGCCCACTCGTCGTACTGGCAATGGCCACATAACTAAGACGAATGCGTCATTCATGCAATAATTTCCCATCTACACAATCAAAGTGGGGCTTTATAACAGGAATAAGAAAAGTGACAGTTCAGCACACCCCACCTGGCGTACTGCCAGTGGCGAGACCCTTTACATTACTGCCAGTGGTGAGGCACTGCTTTGCCACCGTTACCACGCTATGTGTTGAAGGTTCGATGGCCACGGAACAAAACCTGGTGTGATACAGAAACAGCTGTTCCTAGTATATCTGCTTACCCCACAATAGGCGGCGGCTGCGTCATATGCCTGGGCACCTTATCCCCGATGACGGCGACGCAGTGGTGCGGGAAGAAGCCGACGCGGAATCCGCGCTTGCCGCGCCACCACAGCGACTCCTGCGGGCCTGCCGACCGCAGCACTTGGCGTCGTTATTACATATGTTTGTTACACGTACACGGGTATACGACATGCGTGCGCACCTACTTATATACACAGAGTGCCGATTTAATCACCGCATACAGCGTGTAACAGAAAGGTGTGGTCATATATTAGCGCCATAATGTATATCTGAAAAATTACCCTGCGCCCTATCCCTGGATGAAAACAAATTATTTTAAATTTCATGTCAAATTTAAACATTTTATTTATTTATTATTTCAACATCGAAAAATTATATGATATCATTTAAAAATTGACTTAAAAACTAAACATTAAATTTAAAAAGTTCTTTCACTATTAGCAAGAAGATCAACTTGCACAAAATTAATTTCCTTTACTGATGACATAGTACGATCTTTGGACAAGGGTGCTTCACGCTATTTATACGGATTTTAGCAAAGCCTGTGATCTTATTGACCATAATATGTTACGGGATCAAATCTCAATGGTTCTCCTTTGAACTGGTGCAACTCGTATTTAAGAAATAAGTCACAACTGGTACGATATTAGCTTGAGAAGTATATTAACGGCTATACTTCTCAAGCTAAAATCGTGCCTTCTGGTGTGCCCCAGGGTTCGCACATAGGTCCTCTATTCTTCTTAGTATTTATAAATGATTTGGCTAATACTATAAATTGTAAATTTAAGATATATGCGGATGATTTAAAACTTTATAATATTATTAAAGATAACAGTGATGTCGATGTAATACAAAATGAGATTAATAAAATGAATAACTGGTGCTCCACAAATAAAATGTATTTAAATAGGAATAAATGCCTTCATATAAAGCTTTCCCAAAAAAAGATGTTCGCGAACACGTATGTATTATTTTACTAACACAGTTTTGAAAGATGTGACCCGTCTTCGTGACTTGGGCGTAGATTTGGATAGTTCTCTAAGTTTTATAAGTCACTATGATGCTATGATCAGCAAAGCGTCAAAGTTGTCTGATTTCCTTTCGAGACAAACACTCAGACAGAATAGAACGTATTTATAGATTGACCTGATGCATCGTACCTGTGCTGCTTGACCGCATGACCATATTATCGGGATAGACTACGTATATCAAATTAATAAATATTTCATCGATTAAATATTGTGGTCTGATTGGGTCTCCAATAATGTAGGTGATTCAAACGGCACTCTGTATATATACGTAAAATCAGAAAAAAGCGTGCTAAGGTACTAACTAATATTATACTACAGAATATATAGTGTTGATCTGTATTCTAACCATAATTTAGTGATCAATATACTGCGTTATACAGGGTTAGGGAGCGTACCCATACTACGTGACCCATTTTTTATGACTCAATCACTTCGCGTGGTAAGTCAAGATCCGTCCAGTTTTCACGAAGTAATTCATAAATATGGTTCCAAATATTCTTTTGCCAAAAAAGTAAAAAAAATAATATTTTGACTAATATTTGTCGCCATATTTGAATATAGCTCGCAAAATCGCAAGATTTCTCTAGAGGATATTGACTACGTGACGAAAATCTAGGCCATCCCCTGCCCCTGACCAACCGTGGTATTTTGAAGACGATACGTTAATACGTTACAAATAATCCAAAATAGCCAGCTTTTAATATTATATGTATACGATTCTTTAAAAATCCAATATCCAATTTTATTTTTCATTTTATACATAGTAATATAATTAAATTGCAACTGTTCTATAACCTTAAAGAAATTACTGTGACGGATCCTTACAGCTGTAGAAGTCAAAACAATTATTTGTGGAATTTTTATATGTCTGTATATTTATACGCTCATCACGCAATAATTACTACACAAAATTGAATGCGTTTTCACAGTTTTATTGCTGGCGATCTAACTTAAAATCTGGTGAATGTATCATTTTGATACGCCACCTAGAAGCCGAAACGACAGGAACCACTTCCTACGTCCAATTGTAAATGCAAAAATTCTTTGAACGCACGCCGACAAGCGTTGCCGACCTACAATAGCAAGAAGTACATCGTATTGCGCATGCGCAGCGTTGTTCTATTTTACTATATAGAAACATGAATTGAAAATATAGGTATATAATAAACTTAGATCAGTAGAATCAAATTTGAATGATTAAATATGACTGTTACTATGTGCCTACTATGTAATTTTGCGTGAATTCAGTTCAACACGATGTATAAGACTTAAAATTTAGATCAACACTTATAGTATTACAACCATACTTCAATAGAGCACCACATTATATCTTAAACCATTTCTGTTGAGAATGAGAGGCATTATTAATGCATGCGCGAAAACGAGACAACGCTATACAGAAAACGTGCCATCTCGTTCTAGTGCATGCATTAACAATGCTTCAAGTCTAAAATAACACTGTTATCACATCAAAAGCTCAAAGCATACAATTGTTACAATGTGTTTAATACGTATCCGGGTGTGCTGTGCTATTTACCTGGCATGTCGATTATAGAGATCATATCGCCAACTTCGAAGCTTATCTCGTCACGGGCCTGTGGAACAAATAATTATGTTTTATATACACTCTAGATGTCAATGGAGGGTAAGCAGAAGTGTATATCATCGTAATTTTGTTGTTGTTTTAAGTGTTACTTATCAGAGTGCCTCGAGTTCAATCCAAAGGCACGCACCTCAGACTTTTCGATGTAATGTGCGTGTACAGTCTCGACTGGTACATGTTATGCTGACGCCGCAAGCTACACTAGGCGTGCGTCATTTTAATTACGTAAAATACAGTGCGACTGGTTAAACATTGTACATACTTAACCTTTTGAACGCCACAGCATAAAAGTAGCGCCGTGCCCCCTACGCTAGGCGATGATTAATGTAGTTTTATATAATAGGTAAAAGGAACACAACAACCATATTTTTTTATGTTTATTTTGAACTGTAAAATAGTCGTATTTTCGACGTGCCATGCCGTCGGTGGCGTCGTGAGCACGGTTTAATTTGACGTGAATGGACGTCCGTGGCGGTCAAAAGGTTAAGGACATGATAATTTATGGTCAGACGTAACGTATAAAAATAAATAAAAATAAAATCTGTATAACCTGCAAAGAAAACCTTTATGAAAATTTGTATGAAATATCTATAAAATGTGAAGACTGCACACAGCTGTCGAGGGTAATGACCTTTGATAAGAAAAGGACCGGCGGGGGTGCGGGATGCGGTAGCTGGGGGCGGGAGCGGAGGTTTTGTTTAGCTTTGATATATGCGCAAGAGTGTCCGCACATTAAGTTTTTATTGGATAACTAGGTCAAATTTTAAGTATCTATTTTTTTTAGATATTCGGGTCCAGAATCGAGTACTGAATACCCTCCTTCAATATGTCCAATCTTCTACCAATCAGCCTGTATAGGTATCATAAAATCGAGTATACAATATCGATTAGTGTGCATTAGACGGTGTAAGCAGTAACTACTGAATAGACAACCATTACAGTTAAGAATCGTCATTAGTGACTAAATCCTTACTAATATTATAAATTTGAAAGTAACTCTGTCTGTCTATCTGTCTGTCTGTCCGTCTGTTACTTTTTCACAGCTAAACCACTCAACCGATTTAGATGAAATTTGGTACAGATATAATTTAAAACCTGGGGAAGGACATAGGCTACTTTTTATTGATGTAGATACCACGCGGGCGGAGCCGCGCGCAAAAGCTAGTAGTATAATACTGAACATATTAAACTAACTGGAACTACTAACTGAACTTTTCTCTTCACACTCACATAGAAACTATTACCATTACAATAGTGCAAGTGTACGAAACCTTACAGTGCGTATTAAATAATAATAATGTCCTCCAGACCGAATTTCGGTCACGGCGGCCAATCTTAACGGAGACTGGCCATCTGCTAGTAAGTTATGAGGAAACGGAGTCTTTATTACGAAACACACAATAACAACAACACTAACTAATACACGCACACACACATACCTACACAGATTATAGTGAGAATGATTATAAGTAACCGTTAATTAAGTTGCTACCATACTGAATTATTTCTGTAATTAAATATGTTCGCAGTACTTAAGAATTAAGTTCACGTATTAAGTACAAATAATTATAATTATTATTTTAATGTTTTAGTTTTTATTAGCTACGGAAGAGCGTAGTCACCTGTCATAGGCATTGTTTGCTCTACTAGGTGACTTCGATCACTACACAAAAAATGTAAATCTGTTTAATGAAAATAAAACAAATTATTATTATATTATTACTGCGCAGGAGATATTATAGTGCACAAGTATGTGCACAAACACAAGTGCACTCTCTGTTCCCTAACTCTCGTGATCCGATGGGACGGTAATCCGACACGACCGGAGAGAGATCAGGCGCAAGACCAACGGCTTTACGTGCTTTCCGAGGCACGGGGGTGTCTCACACCGCCAACTTCCTAACTCCGAACCCAATTCGTTTTTGTTGGCCTGACCTGGGATTCGAACCCGAGACCTCATGCACAGCAGTCGCATTCACTACTGCTGCGCCACGGCAGCAGATTAAATAGTTAACTATCACTCGTTATAAGCGGACTTGGAATAAGCGGGGCGTGAAAAAGCACCTTCTCAGGTCGTCAAAGTAGAGACCTCAACATCGCCTCGGCTGCTATGAGGGCGGTGTGGAGGCCACTGCTCTTAGACCACACGACTGCTTACCATCAGGTGGAGTGTGGTCATTTTGACAAGTAAAATAATAAAAAAAAAAATAAAAAAAACCATTTGTGTCACACATCACACAAATTTTTGTATCGTGTGGGATTCGAACCCACAACACTCGGCGCAGTGACAGTAGCAAGGCGGTCATTTTGACCACTACGCCACTCGCGCAGATTCAATAACTTTCTGCACCTTATTTAATAAAATAAATACTTTTTATCTTTATCTTTAGACTTTACTTTAAATGCTTAACATTTTTTTACGGTCGAGTTGCGTCGTGTGGTTTATCTTTTAAGACTGCGCCTGCGCAAAATGTGCCAAAACAGGCGGTCACATTTAAATGAATAAAATCAACACTTTTTGTTTAATACAAATATTAAATGTACATTTACCATTACATGTGTTTACTATTACTCCGCGTAAAAAACATAAAATCTTAACTAATATTATAAAAACGAAAATGAGTTTGTTTGTTTGTTACCTTTTCACGTCTAAACCACTGAACCGATCATCCTAAAATTTTGCATATACGTTGTCAGGTGTACAGAAACGGACATAGGCTACCTTTCATCCCGAAAAAAATTACTGTTCCCGAGGAAAACAACAAAAACGTTCTTATGATAATAGATGGCGCCACGTTTCTTTCGAATCATGATTTAATTATATTATTACAAGCAGAGTACGACCCGAATTGATTGTCAAATTCTTAATTAACGCGAGCCAAGCCGCGGGCAAAAGCTTACATAAATTTGCACGAAAATTGCAAAAACGTAAGCTCGTGTTACGTGATTTTTAGATTATAACAGGAGAAATCTATCGTATTTTACAGCTTAAACAAACCATAAATAGTTATATTTGTCCGTCCCAAATATTTAAGCTATTGGTTGACAATAAAGATACATATTTATCAAAAAAGCACTTCAAATCTTCCATACAATTTTACTATGTCGGCCGCGCGCCGATTTGAATATGCGCCGCACGAGCTCTGTCATTATCTGTCTTACGCTCGGCGCAGTCTTAAGAAGATGACTGGTACAGCCTGGATATTGTATGTGGTAGACAGTAGTTACATAGTTTACCTGAGACACATATTTTCTCACTGAGTAGGCTGCGGCGACTGCGGGAGTGTTGATTGACGAGGAGTCCTCGTTAGCCACTAACAGCTTGTGTCCTGACGAAGAAAAATATTCATCAATATTATAATAATGACCTCCAGATCGAATTTCGGTCACGACAGCCAATCTTAACGGAGACTGGCCATTAACCAGCAGATATTATAGTACACAAGTGTTCAGTGCACTCTCTGTTCCCTAAAGGTGAAACCGCACTAGAGTGACACTGCAGCGGAGAGGCGCGTCAAGAATAACATTTTTGCCACTGTTTCTTATAAAATAAAACGCACTATAACGGTATTCTTGAGTGGAGACCGCGACTCGGCAAACGTAGTGTAGGACGCCCTCCGACCAGGTGGGATGACGATCTGCGAAAGACTGCAGGCAGATGCTGGATGCGGCAAGCTGAAGACAGGGCGCTATGGCGCTCTTTGGGGGAGGGCTATGTCCAGCAGTGGACTATTATAGCCTGATGATGATGATGATAACGGTACTGCAGTGAAGCGGCGCGGCGCGTCGCGACACAGTTGACTCTCGGAGAATATTTAGCCGCTCCGCTCGCGCCGCACCCGTCCGCTGCCGCTAGTGCGGCATAGCTACGCGGCGCCGGAGAGGTGCGGTGCGACCTGTCAGTTCAAGTTGAAACCGCGTGAGCGAACGATGCCAAACAATGGACGACGATGTTCGTCAGGTAACCAACAAATGAAATGAAAATATTTTGCCGCTCACTGTAGCGCCGCTGCAGTACAGTGCGGCTAGGTAATGCCGCGGCGCCTCCCCGCTGCAGTGTCACTCTAGTGCGGTTCACCTTAACTCTCATGATCCGATGGGGCGGAAATCCGACACGACCGCAAAGAGATTAGGTGCAGGACCAACGCTTAACACGTTTTCCGAGGCACGAGGGCGTCTAACACCGCCAACTTTCCAAATCTGAACTGTTATTAACCTCTTGAGTCTTCTTCGAATAGGTTAATGAAAACACTATGTGGGTCTGTGTGTCTGTCTGTTAGTGACAGGCATAACTCCGGAACTACTGGATTGACTTGTAACTTAGTGTGCAGACACCATGGGGTCATACCTCGCTCGAGTTTGAATATCGGCCCTGTGGGTCAAAAGACCCAAGAGATATAGGGGTCACAAGGTCACATGTATTTTAAATGGAAAAATATTGACTTGTAACTTGGTGTACAGACACCTTGGGGTCATACCTCGGTCGAGTTTGAATATCGGCCCTGTGGGTCAGAAGACCCCTGAGGGCCCGAGATATAGGGGTCACAAGGTCACATGTATTTTAAGTGGAAAAATATTGACTTGTAACTTGGTGTGCAGACACCTTGGAGTCATACCTCGGTCGAGTTTGAATATGGGCCCTGTGGGTCAAAAGAACCCCGAGATATAGAGGTAATTTTTTTCATTACTATTTAAGACGAAGAGGTTGAATCCTGGGTTATTACACCCATCTCGTTGAGAATTACGTCACCGTAAAAATGTTTGATAGCCCGACCCAAGGATCAAATACGAGACCTTATGCGCAGCACTCGGATTTACTACCGCTGCACCGACGAACAAGTCTGTTTAGTACTCTTATTTTTCTGTATAAGGCACTGGCATCGCCAACAAATATTAGCAATCACTCTCTTGTACACACAGCGACACATCTACCTACACTGTTTGGACTTTGAACTATAAAGCCGGGTATCCACTATGTTCGCGAACCTCTTGCGCTCTGCGCTCCTGCAACTGCTCCACATAGTGGATACGTTCGCGCTACTGGAGCGAGCACGGTGCGCGCTCCGTGCACAGCGCTCCAATCGGTGGCGGTTTTTGGGCGAACACAAAGGGGAGCTCAGTCTGTTCGTGGACGCGAGCAAAATACCAGGTTTAGTGCGTACGTGTCGTGTATCACGCTCCACGCTCGGATAAATGGAGTGGTCGGATGAAAAATGTTTAACTCTTTATGACGACATGTTCGCTCAATGTTCGCAAGGGGACTGTGGAGCATGCGTGTTTCTTATGGAGATGCGCGTACCCTCTCCATCAGAGCGGTTGCAGATGCGCGGAGCACAGTTAGTTCGCGAACATAGTGGATACCCGGCTTTAGAAGTTTAACGCTGCGAACCGTGCGAGAGAATGCGTTATATTTTTGTTATTTTGTCTCATTCACGCTGAACGGGACGCAACGCTCTATCGTTATCATTACATCGACACCACTATGCAGTCCCTTTCCGACAATCTCTATTTTGTATGTAGCGTAGTTATGCGATGGCCAATGGCCGTTGGAGCAAGCGAGTTCTAGAGTGGAAACCGCGACTTGGTAAACGTAAGGTAGGACGCCCCCCGGCCAGGTGGACCGATGACCTGAGAAAGGTAGCTGGGTCAGACTGGATGCGGAAGGCGGAAGACCGGATGTTGTGGCGTCAAATGGGAGAAGCTTATGTCCAGCAGTGGACTGCGGTGGGCCGATTGATTGATTGACTGTAGTTATGCGTATATAGGGTGTCTAACTTAATGTGTAGCCGTGTGTATTCTATCTTCTCTGTAACTTTTTCTCCATATACCATTTACATTCTTACTTATATTCTCGAGCAGCGACAGCTCAGTGGTGTTACCAACAGACTGCAATGCAGAGAGTCTCGTGTTCGAACCACGTCGCGCACCTCTGACTTTCGGAAGTTATATGACTTTTCGAAATGATGTGCGTATTGATTGACAATTATCGCCTGCTCCGTGCCTCGGAGAGCAGGTTAAGCCGTTGGTCCCGGCTGCCATGAACATCTATGGCAGTTGTTATTGGGAGGACACAAAAGATCCCTCTGGGTCGAAGTGTCGCCGGTCTGCACTGACTGGCCCCCGCATAAGATAAGATACTTATATTCTCACGTCAATATTATAATAGACAGAAATGTGCTACGCGCAAATCTATACTAATATTATAAAGCTGAAGAGTTTGTTTGTTTGGTTGAACGCGCTAATCTCAGGAACAACTGGTTCGAATTAAAAATTGTTTTAGTGATGAGGAATTTATTGAGGAAGGCTATAAGCTATATAACATCACCATACGACTAATAGGAGCGGCGCATCAATGAAAAATGTTGCAAAAACGGGGAAAATATTCTTATGTGACGCAGATGAAGCTGCGCGGGTCAGTTAGTTTTACCATATATTATTACACTAATATAAGAAAGATTTGATTTTTGTTTGTTTGTAAGGATTTAACTCAAAAACAACTGATTTAAAAAATTATTTCTTCATTGGAAAGTTATTTGATCACCTAGTAACAAAGGCTATATTTTATTTAAAAAGAGTACCTACCGTTACCAACACAACCTAACATAAACCACTTTTACACGGGCGAAAGCGCGGGTAAAAGCTAGTTTCGATTAAATCTGTGATCATGCGGGATGGTTAATATCTTCTGTTTTTTACCTTTGTTATCCATCTGAAGCCAGTTAAGCACAGGTCCGCAGTTGATGGAGTCATCAGCAATGATGGACAAATGGTGCACATAGTCGCTGATCAGCCGTGAGTACTCCAGAGAGCTGCCTCCCACCTTCGACAGGGAGGTACGCAGGTTCGGCAGACCTGATACCTTGCGGTCGTAAATACATCTGGAAGAAGAAATATATCATGTAGTGCATTGAGTTTATATACATAATTAGATTAATACATCTTCTTCTCCCTAGCCTTTATTATTCCCAAGTCGCTTGGGGTCGGCTTTCTAGTCTAACCGGATTTGACTGGGTATTAGTTTTTACACGGAGCAGTTGCCACCTGACCTCCGCAACCCGAAGGCTAACGATACCCTAAGGCTAGACCAGTGTCAGGATATTAGAGGGCACTGACTTCCCAATAACGACTGTCATAGATGTTCATGGCAGCCGGGACCGACGGCTTAACGTGCGCTCCTAGGTACGGAGCAGGCGATAATTGTCAATCAATTCAAATCAATTAGATAGTACGCGATTTCGATAATGTCCCGGAACAAAAGTTGTTTATAATAACAAATACAATCACCCCCTGAGAGGTTTTCACTTTACTAAGAGTAACCTTGTATATAAATCTTCTGTGCGTGCGTTTGTAATTAAACTCCTCCTAAACGGCTGACCCGATTTTGATGAAATTTTTCGTGTGTGTTCAAGTGAATTCGAGAATGGTTTAGATTTGGTTTTTGTATTTTTTTTCGTGTTTACAGCACGTCTGTCGGGACAGCTAGTGTTTAATAAAAATGTGTCAAAAATGTTAGTTTTTTGTTATAGGAACCGGGCTACAGCCGATTATTGCAATGTTTGAGAGCGAATTATAGTATTTAAAACATGCCAACATGTAAATTACGCTACTGCTTAATTAATATTGCACTTAAACGTGTCGTTTCTGTAATTGTCTTAGATTAAGAGAGTTATGGAACATTACGTATTAAATTTACTTCAAATGTCTCCTCTAGTACGCAACACTAAATAAACTAATGATTTAGTGGAGAAGACGACCAGCGAACCCAACCAGTGACGCTGGTAGTGAATGAATGACACGAGCACTTCGGTCCGTGTGTGTAATGTTTCATACTAATTCGAATAATACAAAATGTCCGCCAACGGTACCGCTCCACCTCCGCTGTCTGTTAGTGTCGGGCTTCAACAGTATAATGAAGTAGGTGCCTGTACAGCATGTCCTCGAGAAGCATACAAAAGGTAATACGATCAATACAATAATTCCGCCTCCGGTACCGCTCCGTTTCCGCTGTCTGTGTGTGGCGGCTTAAGTCTTACAATCAAACAAGCATACTGCCCGATTTATGGTAATCTATGGGATCGGTACGATGGTTAGCGTAGTCGCCTCCGGCACCGCCTCGCATCCGGCACCACCCCGCCTCCGGCACTGCCCCGCGTCCGGTACTGCTTCGCCATCGCTGTCTGTGTGTGACTTTAACAGTATAAACAAGTGTGTACCTGTGCAGCATGTCGTCTAGTTGTAGGAAGTTGTCCCTGTTCCTGGTGAGAGTCCACTCGCGCACGTCGCTGGCCTCGGTCCAGCTGCTGCTTAGCGCTCGGGCTTCGCCCTCGTCCGATGAGGATACATGCGACCGGACTGCCAGGCATATCCATCCTGCAGATAGGAGAACACAAAGATTTGTGTTATTCTGGTTGTACAAATAATTTTGATGAAGAATATTGTTTAGAGGGCTAGCGGTAGCCTCGCCGTTATGTTGTAATTTCGAATTCCAGGTGAGACAGAATTCTTTGTGTGATTGTTGAGATTGGGTGTACCTTGTATGTTTTAATAATGTGTTTGTAAATGGGCTTGATTCAAGCTGCGAGAAATGTCTTCATAGGGACACTGCCGACGCATTATGTTTGTGTAGTCAGGTATAAGTTTGCAACAGCGCCGCGCGGCAGTCGTCTCCCGCAACTACCCAAATAGGTTCTATTTAAATAGGTATACATGTATTTATTTCATTTGTTACTGGTACCAGAGATTATATGTACATATATCCATATCTACCATGAAGCATTTCTGTACATTGGCAATATTTTTTACAAATTAATTGATAATTTATATTATGTCAAATATAAATTGTCAATTTATATTATGCAACGCAAAAGTTTACAAGTTATTGTATACTAGCTTTTGCCCGCGGCTTCGCTCGCGTTAATTTAGAATTTGACAATCAATTCGGGTTGTACTCTGCTTGTAATAATATAATTCAATGATGATTCGAAAGAAACGTGGCGCCATCTATTATCATAAGAACGTTTTTGTTGTTTTCCTCGAGAATAGTAATTTTTTTCGGGATGAAAGGTAGCCTATGTTCGTTTCTGTACACTTGACAACGTATATGCAAAATTTCAGGATGATCGGTTTAGTGGTTTAGGCGTGAAAAGGTAACAAACAAACAAACTCATTTTCGCTTTTATAATATTAGTTAGGATTAAGGTAATTACTTGGGCCAGAAAATCTTGTACAGTCACTATGACAATAATAAACTTAACATCTATTATTGCCACAGTAACTGTAAAAATCTGTAAAAACTCACTACACACTCGAAAATGACATGCAATGAAATGTTACAAAATTCTATCACAACACATAAAAACAATTTGTAGTTTTTTGATCTGTTTGTTTCAATACCATATAAAAACCGCTAAACCATTTTTGCGAATTTCACAGTTTGGTAGCTTTCGGTTACTGTGGACCTTCTAGAATGAGAGGAGCCCTCCTCTCAAAGTACATACCTTCGTCTAAAGAGTCCTGGCACTTGTCCTCACACTTGACAGTCTCTATGCTGAGCCCTCCGAGCGAGACTCTCTCGTAATGAAAATGAGCGCATTCCTCCAACTTAGGGAACCGACAGGACGGCAACGGCGGCACCGGCTGGAACCACACAATAAAACAAGTTATGATAATAATAATCGTTTATCAATATACCGGTCCATCAAACACCCATCCCCATAGCCTAGTCGTCCTAGAGTAGGTACTATCGACTCCAGCGACGGATGACCACTCCTAAGGTTAAAATCGCATAGCAGGCCAAGACTTGGTACCCGTACCCGAGACACGCCCCTTTCTTTGTTGGAGTTTTTTTACACTTTACATTTGTTTACTGATTCTAAGGCGATACAAACTCAACTGGTCAACATGTGCAAGCGAAAATTTGCCTGAAATGGTCATCCGTCGCTGGAGCCGATAGTACATATGTAGCAATAGTCCTACGCCTGCTGCGGCTAGTGCCACCGTAGGTGTTCCATCCCACATAAGATTAAAACTCTTGAAGGGCCTCTTCACGTTGAACCTACGTCTCCGTGTAAGCCTCCCAAAATGCCAGATATTTTACTAATATGTTTTAACGCGCCGCCCCCTTGGGTTAGGATGGAGAGTCGAGATTTGGAGACAAGACCTGTCTATAACTGATTGCGGAAGGTGCTCTCGGGCACTGGAAGGTACAGCGGCTCCCCTAATATAACCTTGAGGGTTGGTGTAGGGGAACGCCATATCATAAACTGGACTAGTCGTAGAGAGAAGGGGATGTCCACTTTAAATATGACTTACTGCTTGAGTGCTTCATGAGTGATGCGTGGTAAGTGGTTTAATGGTTGCAGGTCGTTACAGAAACAATATTGTAAACTTGGCGATTAAAAAGAGTGACCGTGAGTTTCAATAAAAACTATTATAACTTTTTGCTGGCCTGACACGGGATTCGAACCCGAGACCTTATACAGTCGCGTTCACAACCACTGCGCGACCAAGGCAGTAAAAATAGTAGTAGTAGAATCAGCTCTAGCAGGCCATATTAGGGCTCATAAAAGAAAAGTTCCATAATTTTTGAGGTCGCCGTTATCGAAATCGATGAGGACTATATTACATATTTTATATCACTACATATTAAAAAACAAAGTCCCCCGCCACGTCTGTCTGTCTGTTCACGATAAACTCAAAAGCTACTGAACGGATTTTCAAGTCCTTTTCACCAATAGATAAACAATAGCCAAGAAAAGAAAGACCTATAGACAGAGTGATTCATGAGGCAGGTTTAGGAGTATAATATGTTAAGGTTTTGTACTGCCTGTGCGAAACCGGGGCGGATCGCTAGTATATGTATAAGAAATGTGATATGCCTTACCGAATCATCAGCGTCGTACGCCGAGGCGGAGGGCGCTGACTGGCTCATGGCGGAGCTCTGTGACGTCACGGGAGTCACGGTCAGCGCCGTCAGGGATATCGAGCCTGGAAACAGTTAACAATACAAACTTTAGTATACAGTAGTTACGCTATATATTAGAGTGTAGATATATATAACGTCAAGGGAGACGAGGAAACCTCTTGAATGCACAAAAAAATAACAGTGCCATATTGTTATATCCAGGGACATACGGGAGGCGAAGGTGGACGTGTAACGATTCGGTGAGCCATGTGCCCTGATCACTGCCACTTCACCTTGGCTATTCGGATTGAAGATCTCCTCATCTCTGATTCGATCCCGTAGAGGCACTCCGAGCGTAGCTCTCACCATCGCTATCTGAGTGATATTAAGTCTTCTGATGAGACACATGACAATGAGTGACCACAGACACATGACAATGAGTGACCACGACTCCGATCCGTATAACATCACTGACAGCACACACCGTTCAAAAACTTGACACACTCCGCTATATGGATTATTCGATGATGAATGAACTCTTAAGCACTGGCTTTGCAGCTCTACTGGCGAAGAGAGACGCGACTGCACGGATCCCGTAGTGGTTGAAGTTGTCGCCTCGCCTCTGCCACCAAGTGTTGTAAGTTAGCCACACGGGGCTTCACCCGGAAGTTCTGTGGATATAGCAAGAGCCAAATGCGCCTGCTCACAGGAGCGTTCACTGGCCATTTTGGCACCAACGACTTCCTGTGCAGATTGAGATTGGCACACAATTTGATCTGCAGAGAGTCTATATCGCACCTATTGTGTGAATGCGACGCGTTGGCTGGACTGAGGACGGGTCTGATGGGGGTGGCATATCCAAGCCCTGAAGACTTCAGGCTTCTCCCTCTGAATTCTACACAGCGGCTTATGCAGTACATTCATAAGGATATAGCTAAGGGTTAAATCTTGGGGCCGACACAAAAGATCCCTCGATGGCGTAGTAGTCAGTGTAACCGACTGCCTCGCCTGAGGTCGCGGGTTCGATTCCCGCACAAGTCAAACATTTGTGTGCATGAACATAGATGTTTGTCTTGGTCTGGGTGTTTTTATGTATAATATGTATGTATGTATTTACAAAAAAAAAGTATATATGTATGTTTACCCATTGTCTAGTACCCATAGTAAAAGCTCTGCTTAGTTTGGGCTAGATGGTGTTGTGTGTATGTGGTAGAATATTATTATTATTATTATTATTATCCCACTGGGTCGAAGTGTCGCCGGTCTGCACTGACTGGCCCCTACACATAAGATAAGATAAGATAGCCACACGGGACAAAAATTTGTATAAGCAAGAAATAGTTGTTCCAAGACTGTGTGTTCTTTGTGTCCGGTGTTCAAATATTTGTAAAGTCTCCGACAAATGCATTTCCTAGTGCTAGTAAGAAGTATTTTTAATAAAAATAAAAGTAGTACTACTTACCAGGAGTCTCCCTCTTATTCTCCGGGTCATTGGAAGCTCTGGTGGAACTTCTCGAGTCTGAACTGAACCGCACCGATCTGAAACATTATCAGAATGAATAATATATGGACATATTTGTTGCAAGGGTCTGTAGAATACCACTTATGTGCAATCTTGAAGTTACAAAAATGTGGCTGTGGATCATGAGGCCCTGGATTAGATTCACGGGTTCTGTTAACATGAAGTGTTTGGGTGTTTCTTTCAAGAAAATCTAAGTAGCAGATGGGACTTTGGAAGTTGTGAATTTTCTTTATCGTCTTTCGGTAGGCACGTAATTGATTCTGCGCCTGATCTCGCTTCGTTCGTGTCGGACTATGTGAGAGAGCAAACAGAGGGTGCTCTTGTGCTTGCACACACACTTGTGCACTATAAAATCTCCTACGCAGATAGCTTGTCTCCGTTATGATTGCCTGCTGAGACCAAAATGCGGTGTGAAGGGAAAAATGGTGGATCTCAAAACCAGGGCAGCATAACTTCATTACCTTCACCCGAGCACATATAAAGTACGTAGCAATAAGAGAAAAGTCTGCTAATAAAATGTGTAGTAGTAAATTACTCTGTCTCATTCTCACCTATGGAAGCTGGCGCAGTGAGTCATGCCGTCCTTGTCTGGCTCGGCGAAAGCACGAGCGGCGAGCGACTGACAAGACATCACCGATCCGTGTGGGGAGCCCTGTGAAACAAGAGAAACGAACATTTTAAAAAATATTATTAAGGTATTGAACTTGCGATCGAGGGATCCTGGGTCGTTTGATCCCATAGATTGACTTCTTCTTTCTTTCTTTTTCGTGTGGTTAGTGCCCAACCTGTTGTCAAGAGTTGTTTAAGCCGCCCGTAGGCCTCTGACATGGCTTATCGACTTCTGTCAATTTGACAACAACCGGGACCGACTTTTTACGTGACCTCCTAAGCACGGAGAAATACCAGATGAAATACCACTAAACGGTTACCCATCTAAGCCTGACCGCACCCAACGTTGCTTAACCTCGCTAATCGTTTATCGATCAGTGAGTACAACTGGCTATGAGCGCTTCTTAGATTAGATTGCCTGACGTGAAACCATTGCAAACCAGAATATGTACTAGTATTGTCTTACGTATACGTCAATTTTATACATTAAAATTGAACTACTTCTTACGGCTTTCATCACATCTCCAACTATAGCTGCCGAAAAGCAGTCAAACACCGGGGAATGTAACACACATGTAATATAAATGCATTATAGTAAAATGTTGTTAAAATAAACCTTTTTTTCCATTTCAAAGAATACTAGCAATTAGTTATTAAAATATATTGTTGATAAATAATATTATTTTAATAAAAAGGTTACATACCTATCTAAGTTAAATGTAATGCACAAAAGAGTTTATCAAATCCACTCAAAAATAAATACGAGTAAAAGTGTCTAACATCGGATAAAGGGTGTGCAATACAAATCTATACTTCTATACTAATTAGGCGGCGCAGTAATCATAAACGCGGGTGAAACCGCGGGCACATCTAGTCGTGACATAATCCCTAACTAAGTACAGGCATGCGAGTAGTGCGATATCCTTACTTCACCCCCAGTTCTCTTTTACATACCCAATAAAAAAAAAATTAATTGCTTATACCAACCAATCTGCAACCAATCTGAATGCTATATTAATAACAGGGTTTCTTTTGAATAGTATTAACAATCAAATTCAAACATAGACAAAAAGTCTATAGTGGACAGCCTCGTTGGCACAGCTGTAGTGAATGTGACTATTAAGCATAAGTTTTGAGTACATTCTTGTATGGTCTTAGGCCTCAGACGCCGTGATGATACTAAGAATGACTTGACTGAAGAACACAATGACAGTTAGCCTGAGCAGGGCATCTCAATCTGCAGCTGTTCCGCCTTCGCAGCAGCTAGGCGTGGTTAAGAACCCACAAATTAACGCTACTAAACTAACGGACCGGTATTCTTATCTAACCGTTATTTAATTATCAAGTATCAGAATCAAGTGGGTGCTTCCACAATAGATCGCACTCGAGAGTTTATCTCCAATCTGCTGATAGTTACCAGCTTTCTGGAGATAACGTTGAGAGGTTTTAAGTGCTCGATGGGTTAACGATCGATGTTATCGCTGGTAACTGTTGACCGAATTAACAGAAAAATATATATGTATACTGTTGTGTTACATAGGTATTTTTATTTAAAAAGAATACAACTTCCGCACAAGGAATTAAATCTGTGTCGCGAGAGACTTTACAAACATTCACACAACGGACACCAAAAACAGAAAAGTCTTGGCAGAATAACAACAATAATTTGTGGATGAAACAAATTTTTGTTCGATTCAGGGATCGAACCCACAACAATGCGTTCATTGGCAGTAACAAGGCGGCCACTAACCATCCGTGCTCTATTTATGCTGGCTATATGATAAATCTCATCACATCGGTCTAGAGTAGGTTGTCTAGACTACATAAGCTCGAAAGGGTAGGCAGAGTGATATCAGATTCACAATTCGTCAATTACTTTATAAGTACGTATTTATTGAGTGTAGTAGAGCCTCGTTGATTACAGCATGAATGGGCCGGCTCGACCGGGGAAGGACTACCCTCTCACAGAATATCGACGTGAAATACCAGTATTCCTACTGTTGTGTTTCGTCCGGTGACTGAGACTGCCGGAGGCCCAATCACCCTTTTCCCCCTTCCTGCTCCTTCTCCTTCCCACTTCCTTTCCTAAAGGGTGGACAACGCGCAAGTGATGCCTCTGGTGTTGCAGGCGTCTATAGGCTACGGTGACTACTTAGCATCAGGTATGCTTGTTTGTCACCTTTATTGTATAAAAAAAAAACGTAACTTCTGGATACCGTGGTATCACGGTATCAACGAAGCAATCGTAATAAAACAGATAGTTTAAAAACATAAGGTTCGGCAAAATAGACGGCAATCTTCTTATTATAGATATGGTATCACATTTCACTCGTCGAAAAATTTTATTGGAACGCATTAATGACCTATAAACTTCGATATTAGGGTCATGTACCATCGTAAGCGAATAGCGGAAGAGGTAGCTATGTTGATCGATATAGTGAGCTTTAGCGCGGCGGTTTAACTACTCATGTCGGGTTTGAAAACGAGAGTTACATTTCGATCCTGGTACGAGATGAAAAAAAGGATTTTTTATTGTATTGGATGAATTTTGAGTTTGATATATTTTCTACAAGTTATTGCTCGCGGTTTCCCTCGCTCAGGAACAGTAAGTTTTATGGATGAAAGATAACCTACGTCCTTTTCTGTATCCTTGACAACGTGTATGCGAAATTTCATGATGATCGGTCAATTAGTTAACGCGCGAAAGCGTAACGATCAAACAAACTCACATTCGCATTTATAATATAAGATAAAGAAATTCTATAAAATGAAGCGTTGGGTGTAATGCATAAATCACGAGGAACTTTACACATTAAAAAAAAGGAACAATAACTTATGGCCTACACAAACTTTTCATCCAACTAGAAACCCGTCCCACAACACTGACGCACGGTCACCACTTAAAACATACAGTTAACTTATAAACACATCTCTGCTGGATACAGCCGTAAGTTTACATGAATGACTGCTTATATACTTCGAAGCTCTCATAAAGATACATCGGAAAGGAATCCCATAGCAATAAAACAGCAACTCGGAAGCTACAAAACTCCTTGCACGTAGTACTAGACTGTCAAACAAATAAGAGATACGAACTTCCTATATTCGAGTAAGACTCACATTTCACATGGTATACTTTTATTACGACACGTTTATGACCTATAAATGCTGGTGTGAGCGCGTGTCCAACTGCGAGCGAAGGGCGAGAGCGAATTTTATAGTATAAACTAGCTGATCGGTAAACGTAATTCTCCCATATAAATTATTTCTTAGCGGTATGAAATATAATTTACGACCTATTCTCATACCTACCAAATATACATAGAAAGTTTCATAGAAATCGGTCGAGCCGTTTCAGAAGAGTGCGACCACAAACACCGTGTCACGAAGTTTTTAAAGGGATTAAATATAATGACCACCAAAAATACTAATTGCTCAACAAAATATGCTTACTAAATTATATCATAACGAGCACCTATACGCCTCAAATCACAGCATTCCGTCTCGGAAGGATTAGGTTATGTCAGGTTCCTTCTTAAACTCACCCAAAAATAGGAGCCCCGCAAAGCAGGACACCGTCGACTTAGTTTGATCACTTTAAAATATTTTGGTAAGCATATTTTGCTGTGCAATTAGTATTTTTGGTGAAACAAAGGCAAAAAAATTGAGGAAAAGTTAAATACTACCCGTTTTTAAATATAGATTAGTTATTACGTATTAGGTAAAAAGCACTGCACTAGGAATCATTCCTGTAGGCGGAGGGCTTTACAAACATTCAAACAACGGACACAAAGAACACTTAGACTTGATACAACCATTTGTGAATATGACATTTTTTGGCTTGCGTGGGTTCAGAGCCTTTGATACTCAGTGGAGAGGCGACCACTTGAATCTTTACGCCATCCGTCTATTAGACATAGATGGCTACTAGGTGAGAAGAAGCCTCTAGGATTTCTACTTCATCATGGAAAAGGCGCTTCGCATCACAAGCAAAATATTTCTCTACAATAACCGCGTTCCACTAGATAATATTCTACCTTTTTAATACCTTTACGCAGTTTATTTACAAATCTATGTTACCATCATAATTGTTTATTTAGATCGTTTGAATGAACGTTACTAAAGAAAAACAATATTAACGTGTATTGAGTACTTATTCTTCTGAATATAGGTTTATATTTCATGTTTATAAAATAGTACCTATTCGCAGGGCTGTCTAGTGTTTAGTATGGTTTCTTATTATTACATTACTATTAACTAAAACATTCCTTCGTTATACTTGATAGGTTGATATGTCTATAATCTATATTAATCAAATCATTTATTTGCAAACTAAGAGTACATACATTAGGTCTTAAATCTATACTAATATTATAAAGCTGAAGGGTTTGTTTGTTTATTTGAACGCGCTAATCTCAGGAACAACTGGTTCGATTTGAAAAATTATTTTAGTATTGGATAGTCTATTTATCGAGGAAGGCTATAGGCTATATAACATCACGCTACGGCCGGGAGCGCCGCAGTAACGATAAACGCGGGTGAAACCGCGGGAACATCTAGTCTAACATAAATAGAAAAACTGAATTTTGCCTGTTCATCCATAATGTCGTTTGCCGGACACATTTTGTTCAGTCACCGAGAATTTCCTAACAGAAAAACCGAATACCATAATAAACAATCAAATCAAAGTTATTTATTTATTTAAATAATACGGAAGACTTCCAGCTAAACAATCAAAACAAAAAGAGTAGTAGTAGTAGTAGTAGTAGTAGTAGTAGTAGTAGTAGTAGTAGTTATGCCATAGTACCAATGAGCCAGACTTAAAATCATTCTTGGCAATGCTAAAAACGTAGCCACGTATATAGTTATTATGCTGCTGTTCTGATATAATCAATAATGCATTTATAGCAAATATACAATTTAATAAAATTCTGCCTAAACGTTTCGAAATTAACACGATTAGTCACAATCGCTCCGCTTATGTATCCGCTATCACCGCGACCTAGGCCATCCGCATTCAAAAATCTAGAGACCGTAGTTAACCTAGTTTTAAGAATATTTTATGGCATTATAAAATATTATGTCCGATGTTCAGTGCACTGCGCGTTCCCCTTTATTATAATAATTTTATTATATTGTAACACATACATACGTATGGCCATCCGGTAGCAAAAAAAGAAAGCTGTCAAGTTGTTAGACGTTTTTCATTTGAATGTGGAACTGTCAAACGGCGTGACGTCATTAGGCGTCGCGGAAGACGACATGTATTTTTTTTATAGTGTGTTTATGTACTGTAGATACGTATTGTATGGTATTTTAAACTATTGAAACGACGGACATGTATTTCGAGATTCGAAATAACTATCTAAAGATCAAGCAATTTTTTATCGCGTACGACGGTCGAGTGCTAGATGCCTGTAAGTAAATCAATAGTGTGATGACTACACCTTTTAATTACATGCGGAATAAAAGATAGCGGACAATAGGGTTGCCAATTATTTTTCTTGTATGTTATTTTGTACGGTACAGTACATTAAAATCAAATTTCGTAGTAAAACAGTATCGAAATTGTTTGCAATATTAGGGGAACGAGTATATGTATAATGAGTATGGGAAAATGGTCATGTAATGGGGATAAACTGTACTCACTCCCTCGCTCGCCTGCATTTAAATAGCGGTGACGAAACAATTTGTATAATGCACCTTTTTTACACTTAGAATTTAAGTATATTCTCAGATATCGCAAGCCTCGTTATATAATTACTAACTTTTGACCGCGGCTTCGCTCGCGTAAAAGTAGTTTAGGTTAGGTTATGTCAGTAAAAGTAAATTTTTTTTAAATAAAATTAGCAACCCGCTCTGCCCCGGCTTCGCAACCTCAACAAATTATACAACTAAACCTTCCTCATGAATCACTCTATCTATTGGTGAAAACCGCATGAAAATCCGTTCAGTATTTTTGAGTTTATCGCGAACAGACAGACAGACGCGGCGGGGGACTTTGTTTTATAATAAATGTAGTGATACAGCCTATGTTACTCAGTGATAATATAGCTTTCTAATGGTGAAATATTTTTTTAATTAGATTGTGTAGTTGTCGAGTTAAATCATTAGAAAGAAACAAACATACAAACAAAAAATCTAATCTTTCCTCATTATCCTTACTTCCTTATTAATATTATAAATGCGAAAGTAACTCTGTCTGTCTGTCTGTCGGTCTGTCTGTCTGTCTGTCTGTTACCTTTTCACGCTCAATCCGCTGAACCGATTTAGATGAAATTTGGAATGGAGATAGCCTGAGACCCTGGGAAGGACATAGGCTATATAAAATCACGCTACGGCTCACGGGAGCGGCGCAGTAACCATAAATACCACTGACGCGGGTTAATCTGCGGGCACAGCTAGTAATCTATATATATTATATGAAAATCTCGTGTCACGGTGTTTGTGGTCGCAGTCCTACAAAACGGCTCGACCGATTTTTATGAATTTTATTATGTACATTTGGTAGGTATGAGAATAGGTCTTAAAGTATATTTCATACCGCTAGAGTCAGCTAGTGTTAGTGTAGAACTGTATATATAGATAGACCACTTTATAGTATCGAGAATGTTCAGCTACTTATGTCGCTGAACATTCTCGAGACACATCGCCGTTTATTATAGTTTAGTACGCATAACGCTGCAACATTTTTATCCTCATTACATAATCGTGATCTAAGATTACAAGACAATTATTTACGCACACACGCTAACACTAACATGGACGTATTTATGCATCACAAGCGTGTACACGCATGGCTACTACGCTTTGAAACAGTCTTCTATTATGAAATAATAATCTATACTAATATTATAAATCTGAAGAGTTTGTTTGTTTAAACGCGCTAATCTCAGAAACTACTGGTTCGATTTGAAAATTCTTTTAGTGTTGGATAACCTATTTATCGAGGAACGCTATAGGCTATATAACATCACGCTACGACCTACGGGGGCGGCACAGTAACGATAAACGCGGGTGAAACCGCGACAACATCCTAACTAATATTATAAATGCGAAAATGAGTTTGTTTGTTTGTTACGCTTTCACGCCTTAACTACTCGACCGATCAACATGAAATTTTGCATACACGTTGTCAGGGGTACAGAATAGGACATAGGGTACCTTCCATCCAGAAAAAATAACTGTTGCAAACCTAACCTAACCTAACCTACATTTACGCGAGCGAAGCCGCGGGTGAAAACTAGTCTATAATATATAAACACCGCTGTTTACTTTTATGATTACTGCTTCGCTCCCGTGGCTCGCGTGCGCGATGTTGCCTATAAGCGTACTCGAGAATTTGTCTATCAAACAGGTAGGTCCAGACACTAGCGCGTAAAACAGAAAGACAAACAAACTCTCTTTTAATATTAGTAAAGCCTGGTGGCAATCCGTTGGACTAACCAGGCAGTGATCTCGAGTTCGATCCCACGTCAGAGTTTTCGTAGTCATGTATGAATTAAATAGTCAATTATCGCTTGCTTTAACGGTGAAGGAAAACATCTATACAAATAAATAAAATTGAAGTGTCTGTTTGTAATGTCAAAATAACAGCTTTTTATCTAATGCATATGAAAGTATATAAGGTACTTATACGAAAACATCTAATTTTAAAGTTTTTGTCTGTCTGTTTGTTCCGGCTTATCTCCGAAACGGCTGAACCGATTTTGACGGGACTTTCACTGGCAGATAGCTGATGTTATAAGGAGTAACATAGGCTACTTTGATTTTAGAAAAAAAATAGGGTTCCGCGGAGACAAACACTTTTTAATTAAAATCTACGCGGACGAAGTCGCAGGTAACAGCTAATCCTAACTAATATTATAAATGCGAATGTGAGTTTGTTTGTGACGCTTTCACGCCTGAACTACTTACTCGACCTATCATCATAATCGCATACACGTTGTTAGCGTCACAGAAAAGGACATAGGGTTACCTTTTATCCAGAAAAAGTACTGTTTACGAGGATGCAAAAATGGATATAACCTACATTTACCCAAGCGAAGCGGCACGCAAAATGTAGTATTCAAAATGTTGCTGAGAAACACCACTTTCGAGTCTACAACGAAGACGGTAGAAAAACTGTGGCACTTAGAACGAAGATGGCAGAGCAAACAAATGCACAGTGACCAACAAACAAGATAAAAGACATTGCACAGATGTGAAGCATATCTGCATAATAATTTCGATTGCTTTTCTTTCCCGATGTCCCTTTTTTGTTTTAATTTACATAAATTATTTTTGTATATGGAGTAAGCGGTGCAGTGCGTAATAAATTCTGAGGGATTTTACTAATGAGAATGACGGATATTAAACTGCCTCGATGACAGCGGTAGTGAATGCGACTGCTGTGCATGAGGTCATGGGTTCGATTTCCATGTTAGTTAAAAGCATTATGGAGTGTTTATTACGAAACTTTTTGCAGAAGCACGTTTGGTCTGGTAGCATACCAGTTAGACCGCAATTGATTCTCGTTATGTGGAAAGCCAAAAGCAGCTGTTCCATCAAATCGAGTATCCTATATGTACACTACTGCCTACTCCATTAGAAATAAATGC
Organism: Catocala sponsa; assembly: GCA_963564715.1. Lineage (NCBI taxonomy): Eukaryota > Metazoa > Arthropoda > Insecta > Lepidoptera > Erebidae > Catocala > Catocala sponsa. The sequence continues at coordinate 3,041,778 of OY751354.1, read as the reverse complement.
ATGCAGGCACGAGACTATGTGCGTATCCTAACTAATATTATAAATGCGAGTGTGAGTTTGTTTGTTTGTTACGCTTTCACGCTTTAACTACTTAACCAACCATCATAAAATTTCGCATACACGTTATCAGGGATAAAGAAAAGTACATAGAATATCTTTCACCCAGAAAAAAAGTCCTGAGTGTTAGCAAGTATGGTATATAATATTGTCTTCTGTTTACGCGAATGTTATTCATTGAAATTAAACTACTATATACGGATTTTATCGCGTTGTTTATTTGACACTTTATTACAAAATTTTGAAAACTGTTACACTACTATTACTATTAAACTTTAATAATTTTTAAGCTAATTAAATTATTGAAACTATTAAAACTATTTATACTATTACTATACTATTATACTATTTATATTTGTGTTTACACTTTCCGCGACGTTTCGGTTGCTTTTCAGCAGCCATGGTCACGGGGAGACTAAGATGGCAGTTGTCTCAATGTTCCAGTGTACAAAGTACCCGAACATAATAAAGTGTCAAATAAACAACGCGATATAATCCGTATATAGTAGTTTAATTTCAATAAGTATGGTATAAATAGCGAAACCCAGAATAACAAATCGTAGATCACACACACTTACTTCGTATAGCAATTTTTCAGTTTTACGCGTTCTCTCATCTATATTTAGCCGTCACTTTCGATAAACAAACGTACGTATTCAATATATATAGTAAACAGAATCTTTAAAACTCGTAACGCGATGATAAATATTACCCAGATACGCAGCTATTGTTGTAATAAACAAACAAACAGGCGAACAATCGAATGTTGAGTCAGTCTGCTATCCGAAATGACGTACGTACGACGAATTGACCAGTGTGTGTGTACGTGTGTGCGATAGGGCTGACAGTAGTACGCATGAGAAGTAGGTATTCTTGTGAATGTCATAGTAAGTACATACAGCCAGGGTGTATAAATTTTGTATGATTCCTTATCATAATTGCTGGCTTTAAAAGCGATGCCATCAGTGAATATTTCTTTACTTTAGAAAAATACACTGAATGTTCACTTTGGGATATGTCCTAATATTTGTTTTTGCAATTGTTAAGACAATATAGATATTTGACTCAAATATTTATACCTACTTATAGATTCCTCTAGAAGTGGTCATGTAAATTTCAGCTCAGGTCCATAGTTCCTCAGGAACGATAAACCAATCTCACAAATGATGACTGGATACTTAGATAATGAAGATAAAAATATAGAATATTTTATTACAATTAAAAACAGTGCTATGGAGTGGTATTTTAAGTCATCATCATGGTCATTTAACAATTATCACACAATAATAAAAACATCTTAATAAAAATGCAATAATTAGATCGACATAATTTCATTGCAATAATTATTTTCAACATAATTTCCTTGCAATAATTATTTTCAACATAATTACACCACAATAATTATTTCTGGGTTAATTATTGTGCAATCCTTACTTCCTTACTAATATTATAAATTCGAAAGTAACTTTGTCTGTCTATCTGTCTGTTACCTTTTCACGGCTAAACCACTCAACCGATTTAGATGAAATTTGGTACAGATATAGTTTAAAACCTAGAGAAGAACATAGGCTACTTTTTATTGATGTACGCGCGCAGAAGCTAGTAATTAATAATTAGTGAAAACACACATAAATCACACAAAACTATGGGGGGGGAATTAATGATTAAACAAACACATGCAATGATTAACACAGATTATTTAATTACAAGTAAAATTGTGACACCCACATTTAGACGTAATCTATAATATTTGTATTTGATTTTCCTTGTATGAATCTATACTAATATTATAAAGCTGAAGAGTTTGTTTGTTTGTTTGTTTACTTGAACGCGCTAATCTCAGGAACTACTGGCCCAATTTGAAAAATTCTTTCAGTGTTAGATAGCCCATTTATCGAGGAAGGCTATAGGCTATATATCATCACGCTAAGATCAATAGGAGCGGAGCACCAATGAAGAATGTTTCAAAATCGGAGAGTATTTTTTCCTTTTGAGAGCTTCCGCTGCGTGCGCTGCGTAAACAGTTAAAGTTTCGCAAAAATCATGTATGACAGAATTGTTACCCTTTAAAAGTTCTAAAAAAAAGTCCGCGACAGCATATGTCTATCTTTTAAGGTTGGCTCACTATAACCATTTTTATGCTAACGAAATTTGTTCTAAAATAATGCATTATTTGCGAAGGTATTTTTATAAACATGATATTAATCCTTATCCAAATAAATACGTTATTCATCACAAGTATTTAATTTAAAACAAAATTGCTCTTTACATCATTCGATTTCAATGAATATCTTAGGAGATATAGCAGTTTTAAAATAACATCGCAGCAAAATAATTACACATTACAGACATAGTACAAACGATGTTTCTTCTGGTTTATTCTGCGTGATTACTACTGGTTCGATTTGAAAAATTCTTTTAGTGTTGGATAGCCTATTTATCGAGGAAGGCTATAGGCTATATAACATCACGCTACGACCCACGGGGGCGGCGCAGTAACGATAAACGCGGGTGAAACCGCGGGAACATCTAGTAATATATAATTACAAACCATTTATTAATAATAGGTCACTGAATGTTGACATTATTAAAATCAAATCACTAAGTGTTATTGTATTTGTAATTAAAACTACCAGTGGGTATCAAAGTAAAACTGAATATCCTAACTAATTAATATACATGCTGATGTGAGTTTGTTTGCTACCCCCTCATGCCTTAACTACTCTACCAATCATTATAAAATTTCACATCCACATTTTTAGCAGTACAGAAGCAGACATAAGGAACTTCTCATCAGAAACAAGTACTGATCCCGAGCGAAGCCATGGGTCAAAACTAGTATAGGTAAAAATTAAGTATGCTTGACGAACAAGTAAACACAGCAGCTCTGTAGTCTTATGAGGATAGTTATTATTATTATAAGGTATACACTGGTATGGTGAAGTAAAGATGACTTTGACGTTGGGATTTGAAACTGGTACAAGACGGTGGTAAGGCATTTACTTAACAAAGAAGAAGAAGACTTAACATCATGTTAGTGGTTTTAAATTTAGGTACGGTATGATGCGGTTGGTTCAAAATATCCTTGACTATTGTCCTATTATTGGTGCTATGCACACTATGGGATTATTACCCAATAATATGCTCAAGTATCAAGAACTAGGTACCTTATTATCACTCAAACAAAAGCACAATCATACAGCATGGGTGGTCCATCCATTATATTGTAAATTAAATATCAACAACAAATTAATTGGTACAGAAATGACTCAATTTCAATATGAGAAATCTTTCTAAATGTATATTCTCAGTAATAAATAAATTATTACAGAAATGACTCATTTTCAAAGTGTGAAATCTGGCTTAATAATAATTTGAGGAAAAAGCTTTGTTTTACTATGATTTCACAAAATATGTAAGGGGCTTTATGATTCACTTGATCAAAGCTTTTAGCTATTGCTTTAAGCCTTTAGCTATTCTATTAGTCAGACACCAGACACACTGGACAGCAATATGTCTGGGATCCTGAAGTCTGAGCACATGTTACCTACTAATATAAAATAATATGTTGCATTAAGATTCAAACCTAACATTACCTCAGTTTTGTTAATTTGTCAAGAGTTAGAATACCAGATATAATTAAATATCTATTGTATAGGGCCACCAGTCTGCTGCTGCGACTTAATAGGTTAATTGAAATGAATGTGTGTCAAATGGTAAATAATTGTATATCTATACATTAATATAAAAAAGAGGAAAGATTGTTCCCTTTTTAAGCATATTGTATACATGGAGAAGTGTGTGATTTATCATACTTAAAATTTTTTATGGAAAAGAAGACCAGAGCTCAAATATAGAGTGAAAATGTTATTTTAAAGTATTAACAATACTAAAATTTTAAAATTATATTAATGTTCTAGCTCCGAGGCAAGCAGTAGTTTATATTAACCTGTCAATTGTTGGAATGCCACACATAAATGAAGATAATGTATGGCTGTTGATGTACCGCTGTGACTTATTTTCATTATAATATCTTAATATTTGCTATATTCGGCAAATGATTCTGACACTACTATTTATGTAGTAGGTATTTAACTAATCACGTCTGTAAGATATCTCAACCATTACATATAAGGTATATAATCTAAAAATTAAAGAGAAACAATTAAGTCATCAATTAGTTGGAAACCAGACCTAATCAATAAAAACATTGTCTTCGCACCTGAGGTACAAGTGTTATGAAGCGATTCAGGTAAGCAATAGACATGTTCTAATACTAGTATAACGATCTATGTGGTAATTTATGTTACATAGAAAATAAGCCCATTCAAAGACACATTTTCAACATTGCTCATATAATGTCATTATAAATTATTTCAGACATTTCTGTCAGGTATAATAGTGCAGTATTTGAAAGTTTACAGACTGATGCAACAAAGTAAAGTACTTAGTGGCCATTAAACATAACACACTAAAGATATTTTGGATGTAGTTATGGGGGATAAACTATGACTAGATGCAGTAATTTATTTATATTTATATATCATAAATCGAAATATGTGTAATACCTACTAGATTTACTAATTGATAAACATTTCAATGACCATAGATTAGCAATCATTTGCAACAAATTAGTGTCGAAATATGGGTGTCACGGAGAAAAAAATTAAAAACAGAAACAGACATACAGACAACATCTAGTGACAGCCTGGAATGATTATCCGCTCACATTCTGTCCGCAGAGCATCCAGCTGTCCGTACATACGCCGAACACGCGCCTCATCGTCATTTATCACTAATAATAAGCAATTTATTGCGATAAAATGCCATTTAGTTGATTTATCTACAAGTTTGTCGTAATAAAACACAGTCAAAAAGACACACTACTGTAATATATTGCCTCTAATTTTTATTTTTAAAGAATATTCTATATTAGAATTTTTAATTCCCGGTTTTGACACACACGTTCTCTTGTTTATTCTAATGTAGGATTTTATTTTTTAATGTCTTTTTTTAACAAATATAACACTTTTACACTTTGGCACTGCATTTTAGGACACAAAAACCGTTTTTGTACTAACATTGGCACCAATTTGTTACCCAAAGTGTTTCGAAAGTATTTTTGCAACTAAATGGCTAAGTAACATTCACGGTCTGACGATATCCAAAGCGAGAAGTAAAACAACGTGAAAAAGATCACTGCACCACTGAATCACTGTATTTCAACACTAAAAACAATATTTACAATAAAACTGGGCTACAAAACAAAAATAGCAATCCCTATGGGCACGTCTGCAAGGCTACGCACAAACGTTAAACTGCCTTGCGTTACGACATTCGTGTTCGCGGACCGTTAGTAGTCAGACGAATACATTTTTTGCGTAAATTAATTCAGGAAAAAGCTTTTTCTAATGAAATGATCGCGAATTGTAACTCAAGAAGATAATTCGATTTGACAAGCGGCCCCCCCACCCCGCCCGCGGCGTACTGCGGTCGATGACGATGTTGCCATCGTTCAGAAATCACCTTGGCTATGCGGGAGAATATTTTCGTAAATAGTAACAAAAAACTCGCCGATATAAATATCTCGTGTTTATTTATCTTTGCCGTTTAAATATACATTTATGTTATGGAGTAATGAGAAACTGACGTGGAAAAATGTTTCAATTTAGTTTTATCTGAGATGTTTTGTTAAGGCAGCGCAACGAGTGTGATACAGACTTTTCTTGTCAATATTCATTATTATCTTGATCATTGTTCAATCTGTGCATTCACTATCTGTTTATTTATGTAATTTTAGTTTAATACTGGTATCAATCACACTGCCAGTTTTGTATAACGTTATTTTAGGATAATTTGGTAGTCAATATTTTGTGTAGGTATCTACATATTATATTGTATGTTGTGTATATAGTATTATTTTACGAGATATACTTATTACAATAGCATGATGCATGTTTGCAAAAGCTAAGAACGTAATGATGATTCGGACAATTTGGTAATACGTTCGTATTACCAAACTATGCCAACTAACTTTTGCAATCGTAGAAAATATTTCAACGAACTCATTTTGTTTTTAAAAGATGTAAATCCAAAATATTCATTGTCTAATAATATGAAGTCAGTCTTACCAAGCTAGTAAAGAAATTCGATAACTGATTAGTTAATCAGTTCTTGCATTTTTTTACCGTCCGCGTACCTACCATGGTAAAGTCACTTAGCCTGGTCGAAGGATCCTGTTTTGGAGGGATCTCTTTGTTTCGCCTGCAGATCTCTCAATACATAGCAGCTGGCACTTTTTGTACCATGTCTCATAAAATTATTTTGGGTCCATAAGCGTTTTGCTGTTACTTCTGCCTACGTAATACGACACGATAATTTCAAACAATTAGTTTGAAATTATCGTGTCGTATTACGTACACTGTCTAACGATCGTGCTTAAACAACCGTGCGTGTTTTTGCGTGGCTAGAGGAATGAAGAATGCACCGGGTAACAGCTTTATTAGCTGGTAGCTACTGACACCCACTAACGTCTCAATAATCTGATTATCATTGACTAGGATAAGTATGAAGTAGCAAAGTGGTCGTAAATTACCACGCATATACAGGAAACCAGTGTAATAACAGTAACGCTGCTTCTACGCTTCACCCAGTGAACTTTCTTGTACTTAAAATGCCTGGAGGAAAGGAATGGAAGATGGAAGTCTCTTTTGTATTCCTTCCCTTTCATCCCATCTTTAAATCTGCTTGGTGACAGACACAACAAAAATAAGATTGACATAGTCTTGTTAATCTTTAGAAGTTTATTAGACTGAAGTCGCAAATATTGTGCTAAGTAGATAAGCAAGGCAACTTGCTATCTGTGCCAAATATATGATGAAAGTTAATCCAAGAGGCTTAGTTTTTAGTTCATTCTGTTCGCTCTCGACGTCTGCAGATAATGACAAGCGCTTAATGGGCCAAAGTAACACAGATAAACTCTGTGTGACGTTTTATTTGGATAATTTGTTTTGCAAACCGCATTATGGCTAGGCTGTAGATTAAACGCGGCTCTGCTTAATCCTAGGCAATAAGCTAAATGCGGCCCTGGTCTAAAAATATTTTTTCTGAAGCCCTGTCTTACGTCATAGTGGCATTAAATAACGACATAATAAAATGACGCCATTGTTAGAAGTAATGGCGCGGGCATGGCGAGACATGACATATTTATGGTATAATACAGTCTCAATGAAAAATTCTCTATTGATTTTCTGCTTATTTGAGAGTGAGTGACTTTATATAGAATATGCTATGGTTTTTTACCAGCTTCGTGGCTGAATGCTTCGTTGGTTCAAAGCAATGATATTATAAATACACTATAGGTACGTCACTTTCATAGTAATGGACGATTCCTCCTTGATTCAAAAATATAATTTTATAATTTACTTATCCTAGACATGACATTACTTTGAACATTGTTTCGTTTGACTGTACTGTTTTTGGCTTAAACAAGTTGCCGGCAGAAAAATATTAAAATTAAATGGATCCGGCAACTGGGACCGCGGTCCGAGTTAATTGCGGTCCCAGTCGCCGGAAACCTCAACAATGTGTGTGCTCCACAAATAGTTGTTCCGAGGTTGGATGATCTTTGTGTCCGTTGTTTGAATGTTTGTAGAGCCCTGCGCCACAGGAATCATTGTTAGTGCAGGAGTTGTGTTTTTCAAAAAACCAGAAGCTATCCTGTATTTTAAATTACAAGTTGTCTACGACCATGACCCCGCCGACCGGGTATAAACACGAGACATTTGAAAAACAATATAGCTAATAGGTAATTATGTATATACGTTTATTTAAATTATATTGACTGCAACCATATCTATATGCAAGTAATACATGCATTTTAATTAACAATAGTTAATGAAGAAGGAAAATAATAAGGAAAATGGCGGATACGTAAATAAACTAAATACAATGTAAATACCTGTTTTGTTTAAATATATAAAGTAACATAAATCTATACAATAAATAAAATTGAAGTGTCTGTTTGTAATGTCAAAATAGCTTTTATCTAATGCATATGAAAGTATATAAAGTCAAAAACATTTATTTTTAAAATTTTTGTCTGTTTGTTCAGGGTAATCTCCGAAACGGCTAAACCGATTTTGACGGGACTTTCACTGGCAGATAGCTGATGTTATAAGGAGTAACTTAGGCTAATTTGATTTGAAAGAAATAGGGTTCCGCAGTGACAAACACTTTTTAGTTACAATCTACGCGGACGAAGTCGCAGGTAACAGCTAGTAAAACATATAAAATACTGAAACTATTCTGTAACTGTTGGCTCAACACAAAAAGGCAACTCCCGCAATAGCAATGCTTCATGTATCAAGGAGGGCTTTACAAACATACAAACAACTGACACAAAGAACACCGAGATTCGGAACTACCATTTGTGGATCATCATCATCATCATCGTCATCATCAGGCTATAATAGTCCACTGCTGGACATAGCCCTCCCCCAAAGAGCGCCATAGCGCCCTGTCTTCAGCTTGCCGCATCCAGCATCTGCCTGCAGTCTTTCGCAGATCGTCATCCCACCTGGTCGGAGGGCGTCCTACACTACGTTTGCCGAGTCGCGGTCTCCACTCAAGAACACGCTTACCCCAGCGGTTGTCTGTTCTTCGCGCGATATGGCCAGCCCACTGCCACTTCAGCTTGCTAATTTGTGGATCACATAAATGTATTCCGTCTGGGGATCGAACAACACTCGGCGCGGAGCCGAGGCGAGTGGCGAGGCGACCACTCAAACCACTACGCCATCCGTGTAATCAGACCACATATTGCCACTTGTTCTGATACAAAGCTTTAGAGGCAGATTAAACATTGAGAGCACCCGAAGACTTTTAAGAAAATAAATATATGCTAGGGCCATAGCGATACCTGTCTGCATTGGACACTGCTGGGTGGGTCGCTGATGTAGTTTCAGTTCCAGCGACCCATCCTACAAAGCAGCGAGCTGGTACACCGTGGTGGTTTTAGTCGGTAGGCCCTAAATCTCGGGAGAGCCCGACATAATGGAATGCATCAGGTGCATTTCCCTAAGTTAAAAAAAGGGCCGTAGCAATTGGAAGTCCGTAGTCTCTGCCTACCCCACCGGGAAACAGACGTCAGTCTTTTATATAAGTTACCACAAAAAAACAAGGATGCATAAGCGAAAGTAGTTAACACATACGCTGCAGTATTGGATATGAAAAGTGAAAACTTTTAATTTATATTCTCCGTTGATTAGTTGGCGCCTCGCCTTTGTTGTAGTAGGTAATCAATCAAACATGGCCATGCGTATGCGCATCGCGTGGACGTACGAAGACCGCGCATGCGTACTGAGCTGAGACATTATTATTATTTATTATAAACAAACAAACATTAGAGAAGCCGTGGGTTTGAATCTTTCCAATTGCACTACTGACAAAACCCAGTCCTAACCCAAGAATTCTAGTTCAGCTGGAAGGATTTATTTATTTTAAGGTACATCAACAATATACATATACAAAATCGGTTCACATAAGAAGCTGAAAATAAAAACTTATATGTATATATATTATAGATGTACACAACATTTTCTGTACAGAATTATAAAGAATAAAAATTAAACATAAATTAAGAACTTAATACAAATTTAACAAGACATAATTATTATTTACAAAATAGAAAGGTAAAAAAAAAACAAAAAACAACAACAATCAACGAGATCTAGCACAGCATTTTCTGCACTATCTTTCGCTTAAACACTTTCAATGAATCATGAAAAATGTCAAGATCATCTGAGCGTCCGCATAAAGAATTATATTCGAGACAAATACGCACTAGTGGTGAGTGTTTGCCAGCATTTGGTCTGCAGAATGGAATGTGAAAAGTTTTGGTAACGGGGTGTCGCAGAATTCTATTAGATTAACAAGAATACCAAACGACCACGCAGATTAATCAGTCCAGGAATTATGGACCAGCCATTTGCTGATGGTACATCACTTAAAGACCAAGATGGTGGTCGTCTCACTGTCTTGAAGTGTAGTTACTTCGTAATTGTTAGTTATTTTATATTAAATAAACATTAAGATAATGTTACGACCACTATCTTAGTTTGACTGTGACCATAGTTGTTGGAAACAAAACGAAACATCGGGCAAAATTATAAACTCAAATAGATTTCAAAATAATGTATCTTTTTATTTTTTTATGGCGTAGGCGGCATACGAACAATCGGATCGCCTGATGGTAAGCGATTACCGCCGCCCATGGACACCCGCAACACAATAGGAGTCACAAGTGCGTTGCCGGCCTTTTAAATTTGCTCAGAAGAGGGAGGAGGGGTTGGATTTTTAAACTGAGTAATTTTTAAGACGAATAATACTTGTAACGCTTTACAAAGTTCAAACAACGGACACAAACAACACCAGACTCGGGACAACCATTTGTGGATCACACTTGCCCCATGTTAAGATCGCAGTAGTGAAACTAAGTGTCCGCTTAAACCACTACGTCATCCGTGCAGAAACCTACCTATAACTTTATTGTCAAAAATATATACAGTCATCTTATTTAATGTACAAACTTATTGTGTTTCATATAACAGCCAGTGTTGGTTTATCTATTGATATCTATTCAATACGGCCGTCACTTTCGCCGCCATATTGGTCGAATATAATGCATAATGGTTTATTATATCTTACTCTATAATAGTTAAACAATCAAGTCATTCATCCATACTAATGTTAAAGTGCGAAATTAATTCTGTCTGTTTGTTACGTTATTACTGCTAAGTATACTTATACAAGATGCTTCACACACTGAGAAGAGGCCTGTACCCAGCAGTACCACTGTTTAATACAGGGCTAAAATTATTATAATGATGTATGTACTTACATCTTTATATATATAAATCTTCTGTGCGTGTGTTTGTAATTAAACTCCTCCTAAACGGCTGGACCGATATTGATGAAATTTTTTGTGTGTTCAAATGGATTCGAGAATGGTTTAGAATTGTTTTCTTTTTTTTTCTTTTTTACGGGACAACGTCTATCGGGACAGCTAGTATAGGTATAAAGCGTGACCGCTATACATCCTAGCTAATATTATAAATGCGAATGTGAGTTGGTTTGTTACGCTTTCTCGTCTTACGAGTAACCTACTCGACCGATCATCCTGAAACTTCGCATACAAGTTGTCAAGGGTAAAGAAAAGGACATAGGGTACCTTTAATTAAAAAGAAGTAGTGTTTCTTAGGGATAGAAATTTATTAATAAAATCTAGATTAAGGCGAGCGAAGCGGCAGGCAAAAACTAGTAAATAATATTTGACAATAATATCATACTTCCATACTAATGTCATAAATGCAAAAGGAATTATATCTGCTTGTAACATTAAGCTATATATATATATAATAAAATCGTTAAGTAGGTAGAGTATTTTTGTGCCTATTACGTACGTACGAGTATATCTTCAAAATGACCGAATTAATCTATACTTAATATTCTAAAGCTGAAGAGTTTGTTTATTTGTTTGTTTGAACGCGCTAATCTCAGGAACTACTGTTCCGAATTGAAAAATTATTTTAGTGTTGAATAGCCTATTTATCGAGGAAGGCTATAGGCTATATAACATCACGCTACGACCCATAGGGGCGGCGCAATAATGCTAAACGGGGGTGAAACCGCGGGAACATCTAGTTTAGATGTATGTAGTCTTTAACGTATCGAGAGAAGTTTGGGTTTTCATTAAGTGTGAAGACAGCTCTCGTACTAGCGAAATTTATTTTTGTTTAAGCAATTTTTTATTTATAATTGTTATTGTTTATAAATATTTTAATTGTAGTTATTCTTAACTACCTATATATGTTTGCAGTACTTGTATAAATGTTAAATGTTTTTTGTAGACCCTTACTTTATTAACAATAGAATAATAATGTAATATTAGAAACAGCCTAAAACACAGGTCTCTGACCTATTTCAGGTAATAAAATATAAAAAACAGACTTTATAAACAAGACCTTTTGTGTCCAATTTTTTAATTGTAAAATGTTTCCCTTTAGATTAAATATAGTTTTAATGTGAATTTAATACAATAAGTAGCCTGTAATGTGTTTTGTAAAGACTTTTTTTTTTATGCAACTAATGTGGCAAACAAGCATACGGACCACCTGATGGTAAGTGGTGACCGTAGCCTATGGACGCCTGCAACACCAGAGGCATCACTTGCGCGTTGCCGACCCTTTAGGAAAGGAAGTGGGAAGGAGAAGGAGCGGGAAGGGGGTAAAGGGGTGATTAGGCCTCCGGTACTCTCACTCGCCGAACGAAACACAACAGTAGGAATACTGATATTTCACGTCGATATTCTGTGAGAGGGTAGTCCTTCCCCGGTCGAGCCAACCCATTCATGCTGAAATCAGCGAGGCTCTACTACTCTAAATTTATTGAATAAAAATTTATTATTATTATTATTATAAATTACCCTGTTTCAATGTATGTAAAGTCTATACCGACGGTAGAATTGACAAACATTTAAACAACGGACACAAACAACACCCAGACTCGAAACAACATAATTTTTCCACCATGGCTACCTAGTTGCTCCCATCGAATAAATTTGTGCGCAGTTGATTCCTGGGTCGGACAAAGAGCTATTGGATGTGATCAAGAATTTTTCAGGAGTAGCATAATGTCCAGTAATGTAGCCGTTATATAATAAAAGGCCCTCATTCTATGACGTCGTACCTAAAACACAGCAAGCGATATACGAGAGTAGTGTTTTTGCAACTCACGAAGGCGAGTGGGTTTTACATGTACATGCACAGTGCGGTAGTGTGCGTGTTTGACACAGAGGTCAGTTGCGAGAGACACTTACACACACACATACATAGCCCGCTCGCTTTCGTGAGTTGCAAGAACTATATCCATATTTTCGTACGAAGCAGGAATTTTGATATTTCTAAAATCATAATATTGTCTTCTGTTTACGCGAATGTTATTCATTGAAATTAAACAACGCGATAAAATCCGTGTATAGTAGTTTAATTTAAATTCCTAAAATCATTAGTGATTTGGGTTACAAATGACTAGTAAGCTAAGTTATAATGCTTGTATTTAGGAGTGCCGAGTGGGTTCACGATAATGGCGTAATGGGTGGCGTTGAACCCATGACACCTCCATCGCAAATCCAAAGCCTGACCCATTGAGCTACGGCCGCATTTATTTTTATGTTATAATCGAATCCACAACTCGTGACACATAGTCAGTGGTCAGACAACCACTAATACTGTTGCACCATACAGTCATCAACAACAAACGATCATTAGTGTTACTATTAAGTAATCGAAATCACTTTCGGATCCATTAGGCGAGTAACGAGTACTTGATATAAATCATTAAGGTGCTGATAGACTTGAGCATTCACTTGTAACAGAACATCGAGCATTCGCCGTTTTTAAATTGTTGAATTGAACAATGAGCAGAGTCGAGCGTAGAGACAAACATCGCTAAGTACATTTTCACGATCATTCTAGAGAACGTTTTAGTCAATGCTCGTCAAAAAATATTCTTTACGAACAATGACACAATGGCTCGGCTTGGCAAAAACCTCGAAGCTAATTTACTGTCCTTTCGCTAATCTGCCACAACGCATCTTGGGCGCTTGCGTGCTCAGCAAGTAAGAGTCATAGCTGGAATGAGTCGAGCCTTACCCGGCTTGCAGGCCTATTTGGGCAGAAGTATGGATGTACGTTCTGAAATGAGCGTGCCTTATACAGCTCCGGTACCATACCGGAGATATGTAAGGCGGCTTCTCCGTCGGCTTCAGCAAGGTTATTGTTAGCATCTCTCAGAGGTGCGGGTGGTGGGCGGCGTTACTATTCCGGTACTTGGGCGCGAGGTAGCTCGCTATAACGATAACCGGATCTCTGGAGTAAGGGGCATTGGAAATCGAGATTTGCGGACAAGACCTGTCTACAATAGGTCCCTAAAGGTGCTCTCGGGCACCAGATGGTACAGCGGCTCCCACTACTATAACCAAAAGGTTGGTGTAGTGAGAACGCTATATAATAAACTGGATTAGTCGTAGAGAATGTCTTTTTGTTAAAATGCTCGCTAAAACGCTCCCGTTTATTTATCTGTAATATAACATTCGCTAGAATGTTCAAGTCTATCATCACCTTTATACATCGACTATTGTAATGCATGTTTGATAATCATGTCATGTAATAACAACTTTATAAATAGTTAGCTTGTATTTTATGCAATGATAGTTAGTTAAATACATACCGCTTTTTGAGAGGCTAATCAGCTGCGTGTCAGAATTAATCCGATGTTATGTTAATTATGTGTTAATATGTCAAAATTGTTAATTACCGTTCGATTTACTCGCATCACATAGAAGTCTTGAGTTCAATCCCAAGGCGCGCATCTCTGACGTTTTCATGTTATGTGCGTATTAAATAGTTAATTATCGTTCGCTTTAACGGTGAATGAAAACATCGTGAGGAAACCTGCATGTTTTGAGAGGTCGTCTCCATAATGTTCTTGACGATATGTGAAGTCTGACAACCCGTACTAGGCCAGCGTGGTGAAGTATGGCCTAACCTCTTCTCACACTGAAAAGAGGCGCCGATGCTCAGCTATGGAACAGCGCGCCTTGGGATTGAACTCGAGATTTTTGCGTGGCAGTCTAACGGTCTCCTACTAGACTATAAGCGATTATTAAAAAAAAATTGTTATTAAATACGATCAAATTTCGACCATTAGGCGATCACTAGTTACAAAAACTCTATGATCGCAAGCTCATGCCGTGAAACAATCGGTTGGCTGAATAGCAAATAGCCTTGTTACACGACCAGCGACAATTAAAACTTATAACCTGTTCCGTTTCCGCTCGCAGCCGAGGGGTGAGGGCGCAAGTGTAGCTTGACGCGGTCAGGTGTGAGTTCAATCAACGGGGAAATACGTTTAATGGTGGACTTTTAAATGGTGTTATTACATACATGTAGAACGAAGGGCTCGATTCCATTAACGTATATCGCGCGTTTCTATATGGCGTAAATAATAAAGCAGCGGCATAAGGCATAAAAATAAGGCAAGATTATGTAATAAAATAAAATCCTAATCCTAACTACTATTATAAAAGCGAAAATGAGTTTGTTTGTTTGTTACCTTTTCATGCCTAAACCACTGAACCGATCATCCTGAAATTTTGCATATACGTTGTCAGGTGTACAGAAAACGGACATAGACTACCTTTTATCCCGAAAAAAATTACTGTTCTCGAGGAAAATAACAATAACGTTCTTCCTTATAACACATGGCGCCACGTGTCTTTCGAATCATGATTGAATTATATTATTACAAGCAGAGTACGACCTGAATTGATTGTCAAATTCTAAATTAACGGGAGCGAAGCCGCGGGCAAAAGCTAGTACCTGCGTAATAAAAGCCGCGTATAGTGGTTTAATTTTTATCGCTAGCTATAATTTAGGTCCCATGTAATAGATAGATAGGAAACTTATTGCTATGTACACTACCGTCCAAAAGTTTGGAATCACTAGAGTAATTTTAATTAAAACGACTATAATATGTGTAAAGTATACTTTATCACACTTAAATCTTAATCAAACTTTAGATTAGCATTCAGTTAAATATAATCAGTACAAATAAGAACAAAAATATACAGTCTTCGTTAAATTTTGGCTTCGTCAAAATGGCCACCCTTATTCTTAATTACTTGTTCACAAATTTTACTCATTCTTTTGATTAATTTATTGAAGTATTCGGAGTCCGGTGACTTCCATTCACTCTGTAAATATTCCCACAACTGTTCTGAGCTCGATGGACACCGGTTCTTCACTTTTCTATCCAGTTCATCCCATACTAATTCAATCGGAGACAAATCTGGCGATTGTGAGGGCCACTTCATAATTAGCAAAACTTTTTCACTTCGTTTTTGCTCTAAGAACTCCTGGCATAATTTGGATGAATGCTTAGGGTCATTATCTTGTTGAAAAACAAAATTTCGACCGATCACATTAATTCCAGAGGGAATGGCATTTTCTTCAAGTATTTTCAGATAGCCTTCTTTATTCAGTTTCCCGGTGATTTTGATCAGATGGCCGGGTTTATTATTAGCAAAGCATCCCCAAACCATCACACTACCACCGCCGTGCTTAACAGTCTGCACAGTACACGCTTCTAAAGCCCGCTCCTCTTTTGATCGGCGCACAAAAACTCGTCTATTGGATCCAAAAATTTGAAATTTGGACTCATCCGTCCAAAGGACTTTTTTCCAGTCTTCTACTGTCCAGTTTTTATGTGTTTTGGCCCACTCCAGTCTTTTTCTTTTATGAACACTAGTCAATCTGGGTTTTTTGGCTGCTACACATCCTCTTAGACCAGCAGCTAGCAAACGCCTTTTTACAGTTGTTATTGAAACTGGCTTTTCTCGGCTTTCATTTAAAGTAGCGGCAATTTGAGGTGCAGTTAAACGTCGATTTCGTTTTCGATAACGTCACAACGTAGTTATCTTCCTGCTTTTTCATAGATTTGGGACGTCCAGATCTCTTCCGGTCTTGATTTCCTCCAGTAGCATTTTTTCGTACAAGAGTATAATGTACACCTTTGTATGAAACACCGACCTTTTCTGCGATTTGGCGCATAGAATAGCCTTCTTCGCTCAAAGTACAGATAGCACTCCGCTGTTCAAGCGAAATCTGTTTCCTTTTTGCCATTTTATGAGCTTGCGAACTTTTGTAACTATCACATGAACGTCACAAATCACACTGAACTCTAAACTGATAATTTTTGCAATAATACACCCATATCCCAAAGATTAGACACTACTCATTACTACAACAATGCTTAAAAGCGCCAATTCTAAGAAATCTTCAAACGGCGGTGTCGCTACTTGAGTGGCCATAAAACACGTGTGACGCTCTTTTTTAAAAACAATGGACAGTTGATAAGAAATTAGTGTTTTTGTTAAATGTTATTGTTAGTACGGTCGTAAAAATACTAATCACCAATAACAATACGTTTTTTGATGGATTTATTGCGGTATAGTTTTTCTGTCGACGAAAATTAGGGTGATTCCAAACTTTTGGACGGTAGTATATCATGCAAATAGGAAAAAAATCCATCCAAAATCCATGGAAACTGTCACTAAAAAAGCTTAACTACAAATGCCGCACTTTGTTCAACCCAGGTATCGAACCTAGGAACGCACATATCCAGCCAACCTTATACCAAAACCCGAACTAGGCCACTGATTTTTGGCAACCCAATCTATTGCTGTTAAATGAAAAAAAAGATGGCGCCCAAGTCAATACATTATGTGTAACGGACACTACACAATACTTTCGGTGCCAAATAGCGCGATACTTCACCGTAAGTAGCTCGAATGTGGAGAGAATAAAACAGTTAATATTGATTTTGTTTATATAACAGTAAATGTGTACGTAAATAAAATAGGCATTTATACATACATATTACATACATGTCTGTATATCCTAATTAACATTATAAATGCGAATGTGAGTTTGTTTCGCTTTCACGCCTTAACTACACGACCGATCATCATGAAATTTCGCATACAGCTTTTCGGGGGCACAGAAAAGGACACGCGGCGCTCTGTTGCGAGTTGCGGTGAGTAGTCGCGGACATGCGGCGGCGGTCCGTTGCGAGTCGTGACGATACGCTGGCGAAATAATTATTATGCACGGTTGTTTTGTTGAAAAGCGCTCAGTTCGGAGACAGACAAGGGTGAAATAAGTAGTGTCAGTAGTTTTTATATTTTAACAATCAACACGCTTGATTTGTCAGACAGACAACGCAGGAATGACACGCGTAGGCGGAGTAAGGGGTTAGTGGGGACGAGAACTAGCGTCGACGTTTTTGCGGCGAGCACGCTGCGATTCGGTCGAGTCTCGCGCCTATTACGTGGCGTCTCGCGGCGGGCGCGCGGCGAGTTGTTGACGTTTTGCTCGTCAATGTCACTCGTCGTATCGCCGCGATGAAATCGCTGTGTGGAGATTGATTCATAGAGTTACTATTGAATTTGATGGCACAGCGAGACTATCGTCGCGATTCACTCGCCCGTGGAGGTGACGCCTTACCGTGGAGATTATCTAACGATAGAAGGGCGGAATCGTCGCGATACACTCGCCCGTGGAGGTGGCGCCTTAAGCCAATACAGTATCTGTGCTTGGTTTTTAATTTTATATTAACTAGCTGACCCGCGCAGCATCGTCTGCGTCACATAAGAGAATTTTCTCCGTTTTTGCAACACTTTTCATTGATGCTCCACTCCTATTTGTCGTAGCGTGATATTATATAGCTGATAGCTTTCCTCGATAAATGGGCTATGTTACACTAAAATAATTTTCAATTCGAATCAGTTGTTCCTAAATTTAGCGCGTTCAACCAAACAAACAAACAAACTCTTTAACTTTATAATATTAGTTAGGATACACGATATTCTCCAATTAACCAACATAACTATTCAATAGATCACACACAAACAGGTCAACAAAGAAATTTCTCCACAAACATAATGTACCGGACATAATGTTGTACAATTAATTAACATATTGATTTAAGGCTGGTCAGTATGTCAAATATTTGATCACGGCAAGTTCAAGAACGTAGCTACGCCTTTCTATCTATACTAATACTAGATGTGCCCGCGGTTTCCCCCGCGTTTATGATTATTGAGCCGCCCGGGCGCCCCCATGAGTCGTAGCGTGATGTTATATAGCCTATATATAGAACGTAGCTACGCCTTCCTCGATAAATGAGCTATCCAACATTAAAATAATTTTTCAATTCGGACCAGTAGTTTTTGAGATTAGCGCGTTCAAACAAACAAACTCTTAAGCTTTATAATATTAGTATTCTCATTAATCAATAAAATAAAAAGATATGAAAAACGGGTGCCTCATGATTTGACTGATCTGCATAAAGAAATGCGTGTTGAAACTTGTGTTGCCTTGTTGAATTGGTACAGAAATGAAGGAATATTGGATCGAATTGTGACATGTGACGAAAAGTGGATTCTTTACGATAACCGTAAGCGAAAAATGCAATGGCTGACCCCAGGTCAAACGCCACAACAGTGCCCTAAAGCAAAGCTTACCAATAGAAAGATAATGGTAACTGTTTGGTGGTCTGTATATAGTGTTATTCACTATAGCTTTCTCAGGTCTGGTCAAGCAATAATAGCAGATGTCTATTGTGCCCAACTTCAAACAATGATGGCGAAACTGGCAGTGAAACAGCCCCGACTCGTGAATCGATCTTCACCATTATTGCTCCATGATAACGCAAGACCTCACACTGCACGAGAAACCATTGTAACTCTACAGGAGCTGCAGTTAGAAACCATACGTCATCTTCCGTACTCACCAGACCTTGCTCCAACAGACTACCATTTTTTACGTGATTTGGACAATTTTCAACCTGATAAAAAATTTTCTTCCCAGGAGGCAGTACCAAATGCTCTCACATATTTTGTTGAATCTAGATCCCCGGAGTTCTATCGTAAAGGCATAAATGAACTTCCGTTTAGATGGCAGCAATGTATAGATTATGAGGGTAAATATATCGATTAAATATTTATGATTCATTTAAAAAAAAAACGAGTTTCAATTGTTCAGTACAAATCGGCAATTTCGTACTTTAACCCCTAATATTAGTAAGGATATAATTTGTAATGGGTAGTATTTAACTGTTCCTCAATTTTTTGCCTTTGTTCCACCAAAAATACTCATTGCACAGCAAAATATGCTTACTAAAATATTTTAAAGAGATCAAACTAAGTCGACGGAGCCCCGCTTGGCAGGGCTCCTATTTTTGGGTGGGTTTAAGAAGGAACCTAACATAACCTAACCCTTCCGAGACGGAATGCAGTGATTTGAGGCGTATAGGTGCTCGTTATGATATATTTTAGTAAGCATATTTAGCTGTGCAATTAGTATTTTGGTGGTCATTACATTTAATCCTAATAATTATGGTACATCTTAGAAAAAAACGGGTTTCAATTCTATTGTTCAGTACAAATCGGCAATTTCATACTTTAACCCCTAATATTAGTAAGGATATAATTTGTAATTATCTAATAATTTATTGTGCACTCACGTATTGTCGTGTAACAAGTGTGCGGTGACGTCACGCGGCACAATAATATGTCGCACACATGTGCTCCTGCACACATTGTGTAGTTTTTGTTGCTGTTATTTATATACAAGTAGATTGGCTTTGAGAATGTTCTTCATTATTATGGGAGTACTAGCTGTCCCCCGCGGTTTTGCCCACGTTTATGATTACTGTCCCATGGCTCGTAGCGTGATGTTATGTAACCTACTAGTTTTTGCCTGGGGCTTTGCTCGTCAGCAGTCGTTTTTCCTGGATTAAGGTACTAAAGGACTAGATTTTGCTCACGGTGTCCCACGCGTAAATTTAGATTAGGTTACGTTAGATTAATAACAGTACTTTTTCTGGTATCATATGTCCTTTTCTGTATCCCTGACAAAGTATATGCGAAAGATTATGATGATTGGTCGAGTAGTTAAGGCGTGAAAGCGTAACAAACAAACTCACATTCGCACTTATAATATTTGTTAGGATCACCTATCATAAGAAGGTTATCAAATGCATAAAATATTTTTATATCTGACTTATAATCTCTGATATTAGCTATTATATTATATTATTGATACTATTATTTTATATGATCTGATATTATATTATTGAAAAGCAACAATCTAACTTTTCAGCTTTATTATATTAAATACTAGCTTTTGCCCGCGGCTTCGCTCGTGTTAATTTAGAATTTGACAATCAATTAGGGTTGTACTCTGCTTGTAATAATATAATTCAATTATGATTCGAAAGACACGTGGCGCCATCTATTATCATAAGAACGTTATTATTGTTTTCCTCGGGAACAGTAATTTTTTTCGGGATGAAAGGTAGCCTATGTCCGTTTCTGTACACCTGTCAACGTATATGCAAAGTTTCAGAATGATCGGTTCAGTGATTTAGGCGTGAAAAAGTAACAAACAAACTCATTTTCGCTTTTATAATATTAGTTAGGGAGGATAGCCGTCTCCTGCGGTTTCACCCACGTTTTTGATTGCTGCTCCGCTGCTCTGGCTCATAGTGTGATGTTATAAAAATTACTTCTGGATAAAGTAGATTTCTATTGGAAAAAAAATTGGTCCAGTAGTTTTTCAGTTTATTCGTAACAAACAAAAATACAAATTGTTTTACTTTATAATATTAGCGTAGATTAGCAGACTTGGCAGATGTTGTTTTGTCCAAACATTCGATTTTAGCGCCACCTACTGGGTTCAGTTGTGAATCTAAACCAGCCACTTACAAACATATAAAAATAAATCAACTAAATCGGCGCAGCCGTTTAAGAGTTCAGGAATCAGAAGAATTATTGTGCATATATAAAGATTATAATTTTTTAGGATATGATTCTTAACCTGTCTTCTCCTTCTCGAGTGGTTAGTTGCCAACCTGTTGTCAAGAGTTGTTCAAGCCGTCCGTAGGCCTCTGACATGGCTTAACGACTGCTGTTAATTTGACAACAAACGGGACCGGCGTTTTAAGTATCCTCCGAAGCACAGAGACGCTCAGATGAAATACCACTAAGCGGTCATCCATCTATAGACTGACCGCACCCAACGTTGCTTAACCTCACTAATTGTTTACCTTTAACGATACAAACCAATTTATTCACTTATTCCTCTGTATACCCATTTTAAATAAGCGTCATCAGTGCAATCAACTCACGGCTCATAAATTTCGCTATCCGATGGAAATCTCACGTGAAGTATCGTCTATTATATAGTAAATTTTATTAGGTAAGTGCCCGTTACAAGTTGCGACTCATCGGAGAAAACCGACCGAGCGGAGAGCACTCTCACTTGGTACTGCAGAATCACTGTTTATGTAAGTAATACAGTTCAGTATTGAAGAGTAAATCGTTGGCTTAACACTGCAGTTAGAAGGCTTCGAAACGAGCGAAATTTTTTGTTAAAGATACCTTGTTTAGATAGGTACTTGAAAACATTTATCACCCGCATTAGGAATTATTCTTGTATCGTGGGGTACTTAACAAACATTCAAACAACGAATATAAAGTATACCCAAACTCGGAACAACCATTCGTGGTCAAGTTTTGTCCCGTGTGGGATTCCAACCCACAACACTCGGTGCAGAGGAAGTGCTACTTAAACCACTACGCCATCCGTGCAGTCAGTTCAAAACGAGCAATATTTTATTATTTTTTTACTGCAATATAACATTTTTGAGCGCCACGGTCTTGTATAGAAGACAAACGTTACCGTGCCTCCACACCATGACTATGTCTAATCGTAACATTCTAATCCTAATCCTAACTTAATATTATAAAAGCGAAAATGAGTTTTTTTGTTTGTTTGTTACCTATTCACGCCTAAACCACTGAACCGATCATTCACGTGTACAGAAACGGACATAGGCTACTTTTCATCCCGAAAAAAATTACTGTTACCGAGTAAAACAATAATAACGTTCTTATCATAATAGATGGCGCCACGTGTCTTTCGAATCATTATTGAATTCTATTATTACAAGCAGAGTACAACCCGAATTGATTGTCAAATTCTAAATTAATTTATTAATAAAAATACCTACATCAAAAATATGTAGTTTGTGTTATTATGTGCGTAATTTGATGTACTATTGCGTAAAACCCTGAGGGCCACTTGGACGACAGCTCACAAAATACGTTTAGCACTAAATAGATTTAAAACATCGTGGCATGACATGACTGCGACAGCACAGTTCAGTGTTCTTTGTGTCCGTTGTTTAAATATTTGTGAAGTCCCCCGCGACACAGGATACTTTTATAGTGCGGGTGGTATCTTTAAAAAAAAAGAAAATACATATATATCTCTTGTGTCATTAACGAACGTTAATGTATTGACGAATGATTCACATATAGCAGGACAGCTAATTAATAAGCGGTTGACATTGAAATAGCATGCGACGTCTTTATACGTATCGGAGATGTTACGACTTGTTTTTGTATAGTTTAACTTGCGTGGTATAGCAACTATTTTGATGTAAATTTTGTTTTATATACGTACTTAATTTTGCCCACGGCTTTACTCGGTTTAATCTAGATTTAGTCAATAAATTTCCATCCCTCGGAAACAGTCCTTTTTCTGGGTGAAATGTTAGTCCTTTTCTGTAACTCTGACAGAAAAATTTCATAAAGATCGGTCGAGGATTTAAGGCGTGAAAGCGTAACAAACAAACTGACATTTGCATTTGTAATATTAGTGGGGATAACACTAAATTATTACCCACATTTTGTCCCCTCGACTTTGTCGTCCGTAAGGATAAAACTTAAATTTAATTTAAATTAAGCTACTTAATAGATAAATAATGAATTATCGCTCGCTTTACCGGTAAAGGAAAACATCGTGAGGAATACTGCATGTCTGAGAGTTCTCCATAATGTTTTGCAAACAAACATAAGAACAAACACATAAACGTATAATAATAATATCAGCCCTGTATATAAACTTGTCTCACTTTTCGGTACAGGATTCTTTAAAAGGGCCTCTCCATATTCGACCACACTGAGCCAGAGTGGGTTGGCAGACTTCACATGTCTTCAAGAACATTATGTAGAACTCTCAGACATGCACGTTTCTTCACGATGTTTTTCCTTCACTGTTTAAGCGAGCGATAATTAACTATTTAATACGCACATAACTTCGAAAAGTCAGAGATGCGCACTTTGGGATCGGACTCGAGACCTCTGCGTGGCAGTCCGACGGACACCACGGACACTAGGCTGTCCCTGCTGTTACCACCATGCTACAAAGAAAATAAAGAAAGTTAAAACTAGTATCCATTAATTAAATTAGTATGTAAAATACACTGGCACGTCACTCATAAGCGCGTTGTATGAAAAGTCACTTCCTGTGCAATTACAACACTAAATGCATGCACAATACACGGACAAAAAAACTTTCGCATTTCTTTTATTCATATATAAATCACTCATATATAGCTCATGTTATTCACGGTCGCACACCCATCTATTTGCGGACCTCATGCGAGGTGACTACACGTATCTGCACGTTTTAAAAAGTAGAATGCTACTGCTGTGCATGACTGCACGGATGGCATAATGTCATCATCATCATCATCATCATCAGGCTATAATAGTCCACTGCTGGACATAGCCCTCCCCCAAAGAGCGCCATAGCGCCCTATCTTCAGCTTGCCGCATCCAGCATCTGCCTGCAGTCTTTCGCATATCGTTATCCCACCTGGTCGGAGGGCGTCCTACACTACGTTGGCCGAGTCGCGGTCTCCACTCAAGACCACGCTGACCCCAGCGGTTGTCGGTTCTGTGTTCGATGTGCACATAGGACAAAAAATTGCGTGATCCACAAATAGTTGTTTGGATCTGGGTGTTTTTTGTGTCCGTCGTTTTTTTTTTTTTTTTTTTTTTTTATTTTGCTCGTCAAAATGACCACACTCCACCTGATGGTAAGCAGTCGTGTGGTCTAAGAGCAGTGGCCTCCACATCGCCCCCACAGTAGCCGAGGCCACTGCGATGTGGATGTGCCTGTTTGAATAATAATAATAATAAACCGCTCTGGGACAGTCGTTATCTCAACATCATCAACAACAGGATGTTGCATGCACACAAATGTTTGACTTGTGCGGAAATCGAACCCGCGACATCAGGCGTGGCAGTCGGTTACACCAACCACTACGCCATCGAGGTCGAATGGTGGTAAAATCTACCGCGGCACAAGAAAATAATCCTAATGCGGGTTTAAAGTTGTCTTTTTAATAAGAATAAGATGTTTCTCATAATGATAATTCCTACTTAGTTTAGGGGAGACTCCTGTCTAACAAGACAGGAGACTCCAAAAAAGTAGTCCAAAGTCTCCCGCCGCTTCTGTTTGTTCGCAATAAACTCAAAAACTACTGAACGGATTTTCATGAGGTTTTTACCAATAGACAGAGTGATTGATGAGGAAGGTTTAGGTGTATAATTTGTTAAGGTTTTGTACTACCCGTTCGAAGCCGGGGCAGGTCGCTAGTAAATTAGAATTCTTAAACGCTTCATTTCAATTCAATTCAATTTATTGCATTCCATAATGTACAGTTACAGGTGGTAGGCTTAAAAATAAGTAACAAATTATGGACCCTGTCGGGCACAGCACTATTAGGAGAGACGAGGAGCTGTTTACATAATTATTATGTTGACACGATTTTATCAGCTTTTGAATCTAGTTAAGATAAGTTAGTATTTAACAGCATCATGATTTGATTAATATATTATTATTGATAACGCTTCATTTCTTTGATTTGATTTTAAAACGTTAAATCCATTATTATATGCTAGTTAGTCAACCATTCATCGCTTCCGTCGCATGTTTACAATCATACGCGCCGCCATAACAACGTGTGACGTGTGCTGTGTTGTGACGTCACCGATTGTGTAGCGGGTGTATACTATGTCGGTTTTATGTACAATCGTGTTATGGTTGATGTAACTAAAACTATTCATTAGGCGGGACCACACAGAGCGAGCAGCCTCGCGAGGCATTTGCCGCGCGAGGCTGCTCGGTTTATGTAGACGTGCCTCGACTGAGGAAAGCGCGTGTACCGCCGCGGGCGAGCGACCGAGCGGCCGAGCCACCGAGTGTCGGCTTTTTGTTTTGCTCAAAGGCGCCTCAGTCGTTTGCCGCGCGCACTCTGGACGCACGCGTATTCTGTTTCGTGCCTCGCTCGAGCATAATAATTAGCTGCCACCGCAACACGTACGTGTAGTGCAATGATGTCTTAACTCTCAACTAAACGAACGAACAAATGGCTCGGGCTTGCCGCGCGCAGCAGCTTCGCGTTGTTACCGAGGCTGCCTCGCTCGTTCGGGGACCGTTTCCTCGCGCGGCAAATGCCTCGCGAGGCTGCTTGCTCTGTGTGGACCCGCCTATTGAGTCGTTTTGTTAGAAAGAATGCTTGAACGGCAAGTATTGTCTAATTACAGTAATACGCAGTTATCTATACTAATATTATAAAGCTGATTAGTTTGTGTTTGTATTAACGCGCTAATCTCAGGAACTACTGGTTCGATTTGAAAAATTATTTTAGTGTAGGATAGCCCATTTATCCAGGAAGGCTATAGGCTATATAACATCACGCTACGACCAATAGGAGCAGAGTATAAATGAAAAATGTAGCAAAAGCGGGGAATATTCTCTTATGTGAAGCAGGCGAAGTTGCGCGGGCCAGCTAGTCCGTTAGTATTATTGCACGGATCGCGTAGTGGTTTAAGTGGGCGACTCGCCACTACCACTTTGTTGGGTTTTATGAGTTCAAATCCCACACAAGACAAAAATTTGTGCGATTCACAAATAGTTGTTCTAGTGTCCGTTGTGTCCGTTGTTTGAATGTTTGTAAAGTCCCCCGCGACACAGGTTTTAGTCCTAGTGAGGGAGATATCATTTTAACAAACAAAATAGCAATGTAAGACCGTCAAGAATTGCCGATAAAACACGTAATGATATATACAGCATAGATTTATGAGTGACCTTGATTTTGTCAGTAGTGATGTACTTTCTTCCTTCGAACCTGGGCCCTTCACAAAAAAACTGATACATACGCAATTGTTGACTGATATCTATTGAACAACGAGAGAGAGAGAGAGTTTATGTATTTATGTATGTAACGTTAAAATACAATACAAATATATAATTATAATAATAAAGTAAAATTCAACACAAAAGTGTATAAAATCGTCACAAAATGTAAAATTAATTAACTACAGATAATGACTGCGGACAGATAATTAATAAAAAGCGGTACAATTTAAAGAAGCTGTGTCGGATACATATCATTGCCCCGAACGCAAAAAAACGTTAACCGTTTGTCTATTGTTAAGGCGCTTGCACATTGTACCGGTGAGAAAAAGGTAGGAAAAAGGTCTAGAATATTTACTGGATTCTATATTTAAATCCATACTAATGTTATAAAGCTGAAGAGTTTGTTTGTTTGGTTGAACGCGCTAATCTCAGGAACTACTAGTCCGAATTAAAAAAATATTTTAGTGTTAGATAGCCCATTTATCGAGGAAGGCTATATACATAGGCTATATACCATCACGCTACGACCAATAGGAGCGGAGCATCAATGTAAATTGTTATTTTTAAAATACTGAAATTGTTAGAGTTAACCGAGGTACAAAAATAAATATTGTATTGTTATCATATTGCTACCGTAAATGCTATTATTATTATTATTATTTTATCGTCTGTTGTATACTTGTGTTAAGTTTATTAGGTATCTATTATTATCTACAAACATGGTCGCATCGGCAGACCAGCGCTATTTTTTTCAAAACTAGCATTTTGCTGAGTTGGTCTAAGATTAGTTTTTTCTTTTTTTGTAATTAACTGTGTCTGATGTATGTAGTGCATAATTCTGCTGCAAATAAATAGGTATTTTCTTTCTTTCTTCTTCTTAAAAACGGGGAAAATTCTCTTATGTGAACCAGACGAAGATGCGCGAGTCAGTTAGTATTTTATATAACCCTGACTCGCGCAAGTGGACTTTTCATTACATGTTAATATATATACACGTTACTATATGTCATGACTGGTTAAACAAGGTTCATATTGAAGGAGGGTCTTGGGTCAAAACATGTATAACAAGTACGACTTTAATATTCGACAAATATCCAATCAATTACGTTAATTGATTGAAGTGTGAAGGAAAGGTCGCCTTGCTGCTTTATCGAAGGTCATTCGTGTTGTCGTTCGAGTCTTGTGCGCTGAGACGTGCTCTGGTGAAGAGAGTCCACATATTGGCATTTTCTTGAAATGATCACATTAATGGTTTGTTTGTGATTTATGAGAGAGAGCTTTTGCACTCTGCATAGATAATAATCGGTAACAGTGCCTCTTTTCTGGATAAAAGGTATGCGTTTTTTTCTGTACCCCTGACAAAGTCTATGCGAAATTTCATTATGATCGGTTGTGTAGTTAAGGCTTGAAACATAAACACTCAAACTGACACTCACATTTATAATAGGATTAGTAAGGCTTTTTTACCTAAATATATACTTATTTCTTAGAGTAAAATAAAACATGACCTTTTTATAAAGTTTACCAGCAATTTGAGTTACAAATTACTAGTAGTGTCATTTAACTAATGGTTCTAACTATTGTTATAAATGCGAATGTAAGTTTGTTTGTTACGCTGTTACGCCTTAACTAATCGACCGATAATCTTGTAATTTGGGTGCAGTAACGGACATAGGGCACCTTTCATCCAGAAAAAAAGTACTGTGTCCTTGGGAACCCAAGGAATAGAAATCTAGATTAACGCGAGCGAAGCTGCGTAAAACTGGTAAAGAAATAAACTTCAAATAAGCTAAGATGCTTGTGTTAGGTGGTCACGTAAGCAGTACGATGGGTGGGATTCGAACCTAATGCTCCAAGACCTCGCGATTTCAAGTTCAAAGCCTTATCTATCTCTTGCGCTACCGCCGCTTATAAACATATTTCTTATTTATATCAAAATAAAACCAGTGAGTACTCCCTCTAAAGCAGAGAGCGCAATTACGCATTAGAGCGAGACAAATGTATATAAAAACATTCTACTGTTCGCGAAGTTGTTAGTTTTTTGTCATCGTGTTGTCGGAAAAAGTTATTAACAATTATTATTATTGCTGGATATCTAACTGTGTATTAAATAGACGCAATATTGTTCAAATCAAAGCAGCGATATCCGAGCGGGAGACTTGAACTGTCACGCAAAAGCACTCGACTTCTCGAGTTCGATCCCAAGGCACGCACGTCTGACTTTTCAGAGTTATATTAGTATTAAATAGTTAATTATCACTCGCTTTAACGGTGAAGGCAATCATCTTTAGAAAATCTGAGAGAATTCTCCATGATGCTCTTGAAAATAAGTCTGCCAACCCGGACTGGACTAGCGTGGTGGACTATGGTCAAACCTTTCACTTACTGAGAAGAGGCCCGTGCCCAGCAGAAGGACAGTTTAATACAGGGCTGATATTATTATTATAACTCCGATTATAATTCCCTAGCCTACTCCTGTATCTTAGAGGACTTGACAAACAGTCAAACAAAGGACACAAAGAAGACAAACTTCTATTGTGAACCTCACCAATTCTCCCTTACAGGAATCAAACATAAACAAAGCGCGGCATAACAACGAATTGACCACACCTTGCAGTACCTTGCCGTTATAAAACCTCTAAGCTAGTCCATCAAACCGATGAGTTCATCAAATAAAAACCGTTTATTGAAACAACGGTAAAAAGTAAAACATGTTGTCGAGCAATTAAATACATATTAAACATGAATGGATACTTTATCGTTCGTTAGCCGGCCATATTGTTAAACGGACATCTATAACAATATCGCTAATTCTAGAATTTGTATGGCGTTGTTGTTTTTAAGTGGTCTCCATTGCCGCTGCACCGACTGTTAGTTTGACACGGGACAAACATTCACAACACGGAGATAGATTGTATTCTGGGAAAAGCGATAGGCTACATTTTACCTCGATATGTATTTCCGGACGGAAACTAGAACTTTTTTATGTTTTTTGGAAGATAATTCACGCAATAGGAATAGATCCTATATCGCGAGTGACTTCAAAAGTATTCAAACAACAGACACAAAGAACATCCAGACTTGAAACAACCATTAGTGAACATAGTTTTATACCTTTTTGCCCAGCATATCGGCGAAGCGACCACTTAAACCACTACGCCATAGTTGGTCTGTGTATCGTGTGTGACTTCACAAACATTTAAACAACGGACACAAAGAATATGCAGATTTGAAACACACACATTTTACCCTTTTGACCAGCATATCGAGGCGACCATATAGACCCGGTTCCTATATTAAGAAAAAACGAGCCCTTTTACCTAGACAGTTAATTTTTTGACACAAATTCTATGACAAATATATCAAAATTTTATTGCCCGTAGCATAAACGATTCGCATTTTAACATAATTATATACCTAGGTATCGTTCCTTAAATCACTATGTCATCTTTACAATAAAATTCCAACAACCATGGCTGTAGTCTATGTACTTGCAACACCGGGAGCATCACTCACGCTTGTTTAAACAAACGTCATTCGCTGTGACATAACACGCGTTGTGTTGCCGCATATAAAAAATGCGTTCGCACGCGCGGCGCACCACAATGCACGGAAGCACTCGACGTCACGGCGCACGCGCGCGAGTAATTATAAGTCTCGTGTTTATACTGGATCGGCGAAGTCATGGTCGTGGACTTTGTTGACAACTTGTGCTTTAAACATACTGAACTGTTTCTTTTCTTTCTTTTATAACAGACAACTCTCGCACTAGGAATAATTATTCCTGTTAGGGTTGTTTTTTTTCTATCTTTAAATTTTTCAAAGCTTGTTTGGCAATCAAAATTTAAATTTGAATAAATAAACTATTCGTAGTTAATTAAATTTATTGACGCTCTATTTCTTTCTTCTCGCCACTTTAGATTCATCACTGAAAAAAGTAAGTAAAAGCATCACAGTAAAGGTTGGAAATAAAGTATTTTCATATACTTACTTTATTTGTATGCAAAAGTATAAAGTATAATTACCAAAAATAAAGTAGGATACGTTATTATAAAGTATGGTTGGCAACCCTAATTCCTGTGCCGCGGCGGACTTTACAAACGATCTAACTACAGATACAAAGAATATCCACACTCGGAACAACCGTTTATGGATCACACATATTGTTGTCTTGTGTGGGGATTGAAACCACAACATTTAATGCCGTGGCGGTGGCGAGACGACTACTGAAACCACTACGCCATCCGCGCAGTCAACCAAACACAGTATTATACTAAAGTATACAAAGTTATTGCAAATACTAATAGCCTATTACCCGTGACTTATTTATACCTTAGGTACTTAAAAACTTTCGTTATACAAAAATATAAATATTGGGATTAGTTGCTGCTCATCGCACTGCTAAAAAATTATACACACTTCAACATAAAGCTAACTTGTGTAAGTAAGATATTCTCATTTTTTGCCTCGCACGACTAAACTGTGGAATGAACTGTCGCCTGCGGCATTTCCGGACCAATACGACCTACAAACCTTCAAGAAAAGAGCGTACTCCTTTTTAAAAGGCCGGCAACGCATTTGTGACTCCTCTGGTGTTGCGGGTGTTCATGGGCGGCGGTAATCGCTTACCATCAGGCGAACTGTCTGCTCGTTTGCATTGTTATTTCATAATAAAAAATAAAAAAATCTCTAGTGAGGTATTTCACCATTCCAGCTACACGAGTTTGAGCCAAAACAGAAATACAAAGTACATTCAGTACCTACCGGCGTTTTCATTGCTTTACTAAAAAGGGATTCCGTATCAAAGCTCTCTAACTCCCGGCTACTGAATTAAAAAAGAGGCAAATCTCAACTGATTATTCTCAAATATTTTTACTGAATCGAATTTCATCAAACCGCTATCAACTGATCATATACTGAAAAATATAATGTTCAAGCACCTACTCAAATTTTACTACAGTTTAAGAAAACTAGATATAGAAACAAAAGAGAATGTTTACGTAAAACTTAAGTAGACTTTGACTCGTTCTCAATATGTAATTCTCAATTCAGAAACTCCCCGAGTAAAATACTTAATAGAACGGAATGCAATGTCCACCTAACCCCCCTGACGATAGACATCCGTAACTTCAACTGCTTCCAAAACAATTAATTTAAGTGCAGAAAAACAGCACACGCAAACGCCACTCCTGGTGGGTAATTTCGCTTAAACGACTGGCAACACCGTCACCCGCGCATCCCTACGGACGCGTTCAGAATAAATTAGATGTAATTGATCACGTTCGTGGCACTTATGGCGTATTATATCACATCTGCATATTAAATATGATAGATTGGTATGTGTGATATCATTTGAGTAACATAGCTACATGCTTGCATATCCGGGAAACCGTAGGCACTGCACAGGTGTGTGTGATATGGAATGTTATGATTAGTTACGTAGTCCACGTTTGTAGGGAAATATCCCATCAAAAACATAAATGTAAAAAAGGAGAGCCAAGTTCAATACAAAAATTATGCTTGGCTGTGGGCTTCGCCGCAAAAAGAATGGAGATCTAAGTGCCACGTTCTATGCAAAATCCAAATATGTATTTATAGGAACAAAATAACATTATGAACAAGTATTAAACTCTATTTCTTTGCTTTATTGGATACCTATAACAATTGCTGTTATTTAAAAATGTGAGATCTTAAAGTAGGTTAGATTTGACTTGGCCAGTTTTTATCAAAATTAAAAAAAATATATATGTATATGTTGAATAACTTTATAAATTACTGATGTAATGAAAACTGGCCAAGTCAAATCTAACCTACTTTAAGATCTCACATTTTTAAATAACAGCAATTGTTATAGGTCCATTGTCATATCCATTGTCTAGTAGTATCTTATCTTATGTGGGGGCCAGTCAGTGCAGACCGGTGACATTTCGACCCAGTGGGATCTTTTGTGTCGACACTCCCAATAACGACTGCCATAGATTTTGCATGGCAGCCGGGACCAATGGCTTAACGTGCTTTCCGAGGCACGGAGCAGGCGATAATTGTCAATCAATACGCACATAATTTCGAAAACTCATATAACTGCCGAAAGTCAGAGGTGCGCGACGTGGGTTCGAACCCGAGACCCTCTGCATTGCAGTCTGTTGGTCTCCCCACTGAGCTATCGCTGCTCTTGTCTAGTTGTATAGTCATAGTACAAGCTCTGCTTAGTTTGGGCTAGATGGTGTTGTGTACGTATGTGATAGAAGATATTATAATATTATTTCTGTATAAACTGTCCCACTGCTTATAGCTACAGCAGCGACAGCCTAGTTCCAGACCGTCGGACTGCCACGCAGAGGTCTTAAGCTCGATCCCCATCGCGCGGATCGCTTTTTTTTTTTTTTTTTTTTATATTGCTCGTCAAAATGATCACACTCCACCTGATGGTAAGCAGTCGTGTGGTCTAAGAGCAGTGACCTCCACATCGCCCCCACAGTAGCCGAGGCGATGTTGAGGTCTCTACTTTGACGGCCTGAGAAGATGCTTTTTCACGCCCCGCTTAAAGAACCCAGGATTGAAGGAAGAAGGAAACACGTGCCTTGGCAGAGAATTCCATGCCTTGGTCGTTCGGCAGAGATATGAGGACCCAAACTTTTTGGTACGCGCTCTAATCGACTCTACCGTGTAAGGATGGCATCTGAGCCCAGTACGCGTTGTTCTGGATAGGAAAGGGGAGGGCGGGATAAGGTGGAATAACTCTTCAGAGCACTCCCCGTGGTATATTCTGTAGAAACATGCCAATGAGGCAATGTCCCTACGGAGTTGCAGAGGTTCCAGTGAACTCGTGACCTCTGGATCTCCGATGATACGGACAGCCCGCCGCTGTAACCGGTCGAGAGCGTCCAGCAAGTACTGCGCGGAGCCATCCCAAAGATGAGAACAGTACTCCACGCAAGGGCGCACTTGTGCCTTATACAATAGGCACAGTTGCCCAGGCGTGAAGAACCGCCTCACCCTGTTCAGAACTCCGAGTTTTCGCGAAGCTTGCTTAATGACGCTCTCGATATAGGTTTTCTGATTAAGGGAGCGGCAAAGATCCATACCTAAGATGGAGAGACTGTCACGTATCACCAGTGGAGTGTTCTTCAGAGAAGGGAGGGGAAGGAACGGAGACTTTTTTGTTGAGAACGCGCATGCCTGGGTCTTCTTGGCGTTGAACTCGACCAAGTTCTTGGCACCCCATTCATAGATGCGGTCCAAGGTCTGGTCAAGTTCAACGACAAGATTCTGCCTTTTCCCCTCAACCTCAGCCTGTTTGGCCCCAGGATGTCCGAGATATCGCCCATGCACGGTACTGTCGTCCGCATAACAATGTATGTTGCCGAGATTCAACATATCATTGATATGCAGAAGAAAGAGCGTAGGGGATAAGACAGAACCCTGAGGCACTCCTGCATTGACCTGCATAAATTTGGAAGCGCGACCGTCGCAAAGGACCCGAATACGACGCTTTTGCAGGAAACTTGCAATCCAGGTGCACAGTTGAGGGGGCAAGCCATAGTTTGTTTGTTTATTTCACTTACACGCCTTAACTACTCGACCGATCATTATGAAACTTTGCAAACACGTTGTCAAAGGTACAGAAAGGACATAGGGTACCTCTCATCCAGAAAAAAGTACTGTTCGACACATAGAAAATTATTATCAAAATAAACCCGATAATATATAGACCCGGGCGAAACCGTTGGCAAAAGTATAAAATAATAATATCAGCCCTGTTTTAAACTGTCCCACTGCTGGGCACGGGCTTCTTCTCAGTGTTAGAAGGGTTAGGCCTAGGGTTGCCAACCGTACTTTATAATAAAGTATTGTACGTTATTTCGTGTAAACGTACTTTATACCTTATTAGTAAAATAAAGTACTTAAGTGAAAATACTTTATTTTATCTATGTCGACTTTTATACTTAGGTTTTATTTAATTGTTTACTAAAAGCAAATAGGTTCCATTACTACTATTTATTTCTGTAGGTTCCATAAATTGAATTAAAACAATTGTTTATCTATCTTAATATAGACATAATATTTTAAAGAGCCGGTTAAGAAGTTCCTTAATAATTTAAATGTTTCTTAGATGTTACTAGTATCAACATAAAAATGGCAACTAGTTAAATTAATAATACTTTATTTTCAGATCTTGTACTTTATTTTTTTACCTCAGATAGTAAATGTACTCTATTCGTTCAAAATAAAGGTGGCAACCCACCCTAGTCAGGCCATACTCCACCACGCTGGCCCAGTGCGGGTTAGCAGAATTCACATATCTTTGAGAACATTATGTAGAGTCCTCAGATATGCAGTTTTCTCACCGTTAAAGCGAACTACAAATAACTGTTCAATACGCGCATAACTTCGATATGTCAGAGGTGCGTGCCGTGGGATCAAACTCGAGACCTTTGCATGGCAGTCCAGCGGTACCGGTGGTGATGTTATAGTGGCAAAATGCTTGTGATCTGACAATCCAAGACTCTTTTTACGACTTAAATACTTTATAGCCACTCATATAGGTTCTTTATTTTACACTAGATGTTCTCGCGGTTTCACCCGCGTTTATCGTTACTGCGCTTTTGTTTTTTGTTTGTTTGTTTGATCGCGCTAATCTCACAAACTACTGGTTCGATTTGAAATATTCTTTTAGTGTTAGATAGCCTATTTATCGAGGAAGGCTATAGGCTATATAACATCACGCTACGACCCCCGAGGGCGGCGCAGTAACGATAAACGCGGGTGAAACCGCGGTAACATCAGAATCTAGTAACACATACGTAAGCCACCGATAATATGACTGTACAGAACATGAGTTATTCTTCCAACATTCACAGCCGCTTGTAAAACTATCTTGTCATAATACGATTACGTACGCTGCGGACAATAGCGCTGGCAACAAAGAATTGCGCGGTTTTGACAGATTCTTTGACTAAGTGGCATAAGTTTGGTCTTACGTTCAAGGATTCAATTCAGACAAGTAACATGGTTTTGTATTAGTGACATAACTTACGCGCTCACTTGAGGTAGATTGGGAGACCAATTCTCTAGTCAGGCATTATTTTGTCTTTATCTAAGACTAGACGTTCCCGCGATTTCACCCGCGTTTATCATTACTGCGCCGCCTCCGTGGGTCGTCGCTTGATGTTATCTATATATAGCTTATAGCCTTCGTCGATAAATAGGCTATCCAACACTAAAAGAATTTATTAGTATAGATGTAATTAAAAGATTCGGTATTAGTAGTTTTTGCAGCATGAAAAGTATCCTATGTTATTTTCTGTACCCCTGACAACATGTTTGCGAAATTTCATGATGATCGGTCGAGTAGTTATGGCGTGAAAGTGTAACAAACAAACTCACATTCGCGTTTTTAATATTAATAACAGTTAGGATGTCGTTGACTGTGCCAATACGAATGCCACATGAATTTTTACCACCTTGTTCGTAGTTCTTGAATTAATAAAAAGTACATGTCAATGACTTTAAACTAAGACTAAGAAACATTTTTATATCTCAAGCTAACGGGTGCCTTACGCTATCATTACGCAACGCAGTTAACCACTGAAACTGTTTACTTTTGCGTAACCGTTATTACAATGTGCAACGACATCTCGTCACATCACTACACCAGTTTTGACAATAAACACAGGGTTGCCATTATGATGATCCCTCGAAAACAATATTTTTTCCGGATACTATATACGGTACTAACAATCTTACATTTGCACTTATAATATTAGTTAATTTTGTTTAAAAAGACATTTATAAAGGTGCAAACTTATGTAAACATTTTACGTCAATCTATCGACTAATTTTCGAGTTTTGAGAACACAAACATACAGCAGCTGAATTCTTATATTATATAAAGATTACAAGATTTTGCCCTTGGATTCTCTTGTGTAAATATAGGTTAGGTTAGTAATAGTAGTCTTTTCTAGATAAAAGGTACCCTATGTCCTTTTCTGAACCCCTGACAACGTGTATGCAAAATTTCATGATGATCGGTCGAGTAGTTAAGGCGTGAAAGCGTAACAAACAACTTCACATTTGTATTCATAATATTAGATGTGTATCGAGTGCCAGATGAACTAAATTCTGAGATTAAACTAATATTTATTATTTATTGTCTCTCATCCAGAAAAAAGTACTGTTCCCTAGGGATAGATATGTATTTCCAAAATTTACATAAACGCAAGGATAGGATTCGTAACGAATACATCCGACAGAGAACCAAAGTCATCGACATAGCCCAGAGAATTAGCAAGCTGAAGTGGCAGTGGGCTGGCCATATCGCGCGAAGAACAGACAACCGCTGGGGTAAGCGTGTTCTTGAGTGGAGACCGCGGCTCGGCAAACGTAGTGTAGGACGCCCTCCGACCAGGTGGGATGACGATCTGCGAAAGACTGCAGGCAGATGCTGGATGCGGCAAGCTGAAGACAGGGCGCTATGGCGCTCTTTGGGGGAGGGCTATGTCCAGCAGTGGACTATCATAGCCTGATGATGATGATGATGATGATGATGATGAAGCGAATCCGCGGGCAATATTTAATATTCATACATGTGTATATGCTCCTGACTTCAGAATCAGAGTGTGATCTGTTTGCGTCGGGTTGGATGGATGTGTGTCGTAGTTGTTTGAGATTTTGTGAGATGATGGATGTTTAGTTTGTTTTTTATGTTGTGAAATATGGCAATGATAATTTTGCTCTATGTTCTTTTTGTAGCACTGGTAATGGTAATGTAGCATATAGATAAGTTTAAACTGTACAACGGTTTGGTAAATACTGTGGTGTTGTTAATTTGTGTTTAATAAATAAATAATTATATGTGTTTCGAGTGACAGACGGCGCCCAGCGCAGCCAGTCGTCAGTGTCACTATATAAGTGTAAGATTTGTGCGACGAGCAGTTGTCAGTGTTGTCACTGCCACGCGCACATTGAATACTACATATTATACAAACGTCTAGTGAAGATAGCGTGATTTACTCCCGGATAATTGTTTCTATTTTTGTTACTAACGTCTAGAGCAGCGATAGCTCAGTGGGGAGACCAACAGATTGCAATCAATGCAGAGGGTCTCGGGTTCGAACCCACGTCGCGCACCTCTGACTTTCGGAAGTTATATGACTTTTCGAAATTATGTGCGTATTGATTGACAATTATCGCCTGCTCCGTGCCTCGGAATGCACGTTAAGCCGTTGGTCCCGGCTGCCATGAACATCTATGGCAGTCGTTATTGGGAGAGTGTCGACACAAAAGATTCCACTGGGTCGAAGTGTCGCCGGTCTGCCCTTACTGGCCCCCACATAAGATAAGATAAGATACTAACGGCTAATCTCATAATAAGTAAGCCGGTGACTTACGTTATAATTACGCAATTTAGAAACTGAAACTGTTACTTTTTGCGTAACTGTTATTAAAATGTGCAATGATAACTTGTCGCGTCACTGGACTAGTTTTGACAATAGATCCTGGGTTGCCGCTGTATGCACAATAAGTGGATTTCTAATTAGTGAATTACCCAGTAACTGAGTAAGATTACTTTATTAGTGAAACTGGTCGTTGGTTACTGGCACAGGATATTTATGCATATTTTAAGTTTCAGCAGAACTTGATCATGCTAATATTTTTCAACAATTATACAACATTTTTCCAGAGGCTTGACTTGTTATATAGTACATTTAAAAAAAAGTTATATCCTTTGAAAACGGTGCCTTTTGCTGGATGAAGAAACAAACAAACTCATATTCGCATTTGTAATATTAGTTAGGACTAGCATTCTTTAAAATAAACAAAGACTAGACATATTGCAGCCATTATAGTTTTATTTATAAGTATTTTTACAACGGAACCGCGTAAGTTAGCATCTATTTCTAACACTAGACCAGACACTAGTGAATACTTATGAAATGCTCTAAATATTTCAATGTCAGAACACAACGCGGTTATTATCGTGATCTGACATTGAGTATCTAGTTAAAAATGAGATGTTTTAAATTTATTTATATGTTTGTTGGTTTAAGTAGTTTTGTGCTTGTACATTTTCGAAAGATTAGGCTAAAATAAAGCTTATTTTAGCCTAATCTTAATATATTCTCTCGAAGACGTAGGATGAGTGTATGTGACTGCTCTGCGTGAGGTCGCAAGTTTAATTCCTGGATCGGGCAAAATGTTACCCAGTGTTGTTGGCAAGAAATTCTCAGCACGGAGTCTGAAACTATGCTCGGTAAAGGGCAGTTCTCTTAATACGTAAATCCTAAAACATTAATTGGCGAAATATGGGACATTAAAATATTTATTTATTAGATTAACGTGTTGTAATAAGTGGTTCTTGGATACAAAGAAACCGTAACACATTCAACGTTAACCCCTCACTGCAAAATGTAATGAACGACATAAATATATCACTAGGTAAGTATATAACAAAAAGGCGAGTATATAAAATAATTATATTAAAGTCTGCCAATTATAGTTCTAGTTTTTGCTGCTCTTCAATATTTTTGACAAAAGAACACTTAGTTCAACTCAAATATCAAACCAGTCTGTCACATCTTACACCGATTGTTAGCAGATGGGCCGTTTCTTTATTTACATGCGAAAATGACATGGATTCATATTACATATAACTTCGAAGGGGACGTATTGTGAACTATTAGTTCAGACCCCACGTAATAGGGGGCAAGCCTAGTGCCGTCTGCCGGGCACAGTACCTGACTCCGTGCTGCTACTATGAATTGCTTGACAAAATACCCAATAACACTTTGCTCGATACGGGAATAAAACCCCGGACTTTATTTGTAGCAGTAGCAACAGCTGCTATGAAAAAGGGACAGAATCGCGATCAAACTTGTTAAAATCAATAAAACAAGACCATCGAGTCCCAATTAAAATGCAAATATTCCAAACATGGCAACCCTGTAACACAATAGTGTTGCGCGCGCGCATCGGGCGGCGCGGCGCGACCGGTATTTTTATATCGAGAACCGGTTAAATGTGTTAGATTTCTCTTAGAACGCTTAATATTCAGTGAAATACATACGAGAAATATGCCAACTAGCACTGTCTTAACAGTTTCTACTAAAATATTTTATAGAAACCATTTTTTGCATACTCTATTATTTATTTTAAAATCTCATCTCCCGCCCTAACAACGAATCTTTTTCGGGAGATTTTGCAAACATTCAGAACGGACACAAATAAAGTATTAAAATAATATCAGCCCTGTATTAATCAGTCCCACTGCCTGCAGGACACAGCCTCATCTCATTGTGACAAAGGTTAGACCATAGTCCAGCACGCTGGCCCAGTGCAGATTGGCAGACTTCACATATGTTCAAGAATGGCACAGTGCGTGTTGGCAGACTTCACATATCTTCGAGAACATTATGGAGAACTCTCAGACATGCAGGTCATGATGTTTTTCCATCAACGTTAAGGCGAACGTTAAGTGGGTCACATATTATTTTGCCCGTGTAGGAATAAGTGCTGCAACACTCGGTGTAGTGGTATATCCTCGAAGGAGTAGCCTTCGAGGATATACCACTACACCGAGTGTTGAGAGGGGACAGGAACACCTAGTCTGGGCTTTAGTTACAACGCTAGACAGTCTGGCGACTGATAGTACTAGCTAGCTTGGAGTCCTATGCTTAGTCCTTCGCTTAAAGGACAGTGACTGTCTGACTGCATGGATAGCGCAGTCATTTAAGTGGTTGCCTCGCCGCTACGCCGAGGGTTCAAATCCCATATGGAACAAAAATTTGAGTGATCTTCAAATAGTTGTTTTGAGTCTGGGCTGCTCTTTCTGTTTGTTGTTTGTAAAGTCCGCAACCACACAGGAATTATTCCTAGCACCCAAGTTGTCTTTTTGACATAATTTAAGAACTGGAACCATGTATACATATATATATTTCAGCATATGTCAGGCTAAAGTACGGTTGCCAACCCCAAATTTGAAAAACCAGAATTTGAAGTTGGACAAACAAGGACAATTCAGTTTAAAAACAGGACGCAGTAATAGAGTTGCAATAGTTAAATTAATATGTAGTGAAAATAGGTGAAATGAAATTCCACTGTGAATTTAGGCAGGAATGGAGGCGCGCGAATTCTAAAATTTAAAAAGCCAGGACGCTGCTTAAAATCTATTCAGGACGTCCCAGGGTCACCACAAAAACTAGGACATGTCCTGGGAAAACAGGACGGTTGGCAACTCTATGCTAAAGGAGCCTGGCGCTGGTTTTCAACTAAATCCCTTTAGTGAGTGCACGGGTGCTAA
This sequence comes from Catocala sponsa, assembly GCA_963564715.1. Classification (NCBI taxonomy): domain Eukaryota; kingdom Metazoa; phylum Arthropoda; class Insecta; order Lepidoptera; family Erebidae; genus Catocala; species Catocala sponsa. The sequence goes on along the minus strand of OY751354.1, from coordinate 3,000,744 downwards.
TATTTTGTAGTTAAGTATAAAAGTAAATAAAATAATACATAACACATTTGTGCTTACCTCTCTAGGGTGATATTAAACTACGGTTATTTTTGATGACTTTTAAGTCAACCTTTACAAGCGCCACGCTCTATTTGATCGTGATAGGTTATAGCAGGAACCCTTGTGACCTTCGACGACATTTTTGTTTACGGCGACTTTATTTTGTATCACACGAATGATATATATGAAAGGGCAGCTTTTGTAATTGGTAGGGGATTAATAGAGTCGAAATTTTCTTGAGTTTTAATATTCGTTAGCGTGGAAGATAAGTGACTACATCATCATCTACAGAAGACTAGCCATCTCGACAGAAGATTGGCTAGTGGATGGTGGAGGCTGGTTTATGGAAAACTAATTTCCTCTATAAAGATGGTACTTTACAGTTACCAAATTAATATTAAGCTCTGCCAGTGGCAGAGCTCTTGTTATTCACTTTTTATATTAATAACTAGATGTTCCCGCAGTTTCACCCGCGTTTATTGTTACTGCGCCGCCCCCGTGGGTCGTAGCGTGATATTATATAGCCTATAGCGTTCCTCGATAAATAGCCTTTCCAACACTAAAAGAATTTTCAAATCGAACCAGTAGTTCCGGAGATTAGCGCGTTCAAACAAACAAACAAACTCTTCAGCTTTATATTATTAGTAAAGATAACCAAAATGTTGACGAAAAAAAAATTAGTTATACGACCTCCTTTCTTCCGATATAACGGATAAAGTCTGTTAAAATACTTATAAAAAATGAATCACCAATAGTATGTCTATGGAGTGTAAGACAAACCTGTTATTAACCTTAGTCATAGTAAAAATTAATTTATTAATTTAGGTCACAAAGTAACACTTATGATTGAATGTCAAAGGGATTAGCGAATAATACATTTATGTTAGTTGCTAGGTCAGGTAAGAGCTTGAGCTCATGAGGAGCTACCTGCAAGAAACTCACTGCCACTATTTTAGATCGTCATCAAATTATAATTTCAGTTATTATTATATAGCTCAGTGGGGAGACCAACAGACTGCAATGCAGGGGGTCTCGGGATCGAACCCACGTCGCGCACCTCTGACTTTCGGAAGTTATATGACTTTTCGAAATTATATGCGTATTGATTGACAATTATCGCGTGCTCCGTGCCTCGGAGAGCACGTTAAGCCGTCGGTCCCGGCTGCCATGAACATCTATGGCAGTCGATATTGGGAAGTCAGTGCGCTCTAATATCCTGACACTGGTCTAGCCTTAGGGTATGGTTGCGGAGGTCAGGTAGCAGCCGCTCCGTGTAAAAATTGATATCCAGTCAAATCCGGTTATACTATAAAGCCGACACCAAGTGACTTGGGAATAATAAAGGCTAGGGAGAAGAGATAAAATTATAATTTCAGTATTTTACAACTCATTCATCTACCAGGGGTATCAGTCAGTATGCCTTACTATCCATATAAAACTAAAACTTAAAGAAAATTTTATAATATTATGAATGAAGCATTTCAGGTTTGTAGTAATATTAATTAGTAGTAATCTATACTAATATTATAAAGCTGAAGAGTTTGTTTATTTGTTTGAACGCGCCAATCTCAGAAACAACTGGACCGAATTGAAAAATTATTTTTCAGTTAGATAGCTCATTTATCGAGGAAGGCTATAGGCTATATAACATCATGCTACCACCCACGAGGGCGGGCAGTAATCATAAACGCGGGTGAAACCGCGGGCACATCTAGTTTATAATACTAGCGGTCGCCTAGTGCTCGAAATTCGACCAAAGTTTGCCTGTAATATATTGCTGATTATATGTCATTATATATTGATATATGTAACCATAGTTACGCGCTTCGACTGCGTGTGTCAAATGCATGGTTGTGTGCGTGTAGTGTTTTTTCATTAATTTAATGTATTTTTACGCATAATTTAAAAAAAAATTTAGCATTCGTCACTTCTTTGTATAAACTGTAAGTGTGCGAAATTTCATACTCCTCCGACCGCCCAATTTTCGTAAAAAGGGATCCAAAGTTTTCGCTTCACGTATTATTATATAGATAAAGTAAGTATGGCATGAGGGTGCATACACTTACGCTCTGTGAGGAAAAGATAATTCGTGACTGAAAGTGGCTAAACAAAATTTACGTTAATACGACAGAACAAGATACAGGTAGATCTGTAAATAAGCTGTCCCATTGGTGGGCACGGGTCTCTTCTCATTGGGAGAATGGTTACGCCATTCCTACTTCATGCAAAACGCTGCGCTTTTATTTCTAAGGGTATAGAATAGTACTATCTGTTAATAGCGTGGCGAGTCCTTAAGAAGCCTGACTAGAACCTTGCTGAAGGGGCTTCAGGTGCGTAGCGATATGTTAACGACTGCTGTGCCTGAGATCTCAGAGCATGCATGTAGATGTCAGGATCCATTTTTAGATCCGGCAATGATATTGAGATTTTCTTTCCAGAAATTACCAGTAGCACCACGAGTCTGGAACTGGATCCGATAAATGGCAAATACTCGTCCTAATAAGTAGACACATAGCTGGCAAAACGATCATATAATACACATAAGTCTCGTTTCTGGAGATATATAGTCATAGTCTACATATTTTTTCGAACTCTACCAACAACGCATCCAAACCGCCGCGTTTTGCATCAAAATGGCGATAAACAAAAACATAACTAAGTTCCTCGACCTCATTCCCGCCAAAATAACAGACGGCGGTTATAATACTTATAAAAAAACTAATATCATTAATAGTTTAATAGATATTTATTAGAAAGCGGACTCTACCGGTCTACGTATGTTTGTAAATAGGGTGACCGGCCCAGTTGTCGGTGGTCTAGTGATTGATAAAGCAATCGGCGAGTAATTGCTGCGATTAGTGCTAGTCGTCTAGTTCAATGCGCGTGGGAACTAGTTACTACAACTAGATAACAGAATGTATGGATGGCGTAGTGGTTTAAGTGGTCGCCTCGCCACTGCCACGACGCGGAGTGTTGAGGCTACTCTGGCGAAATAGGAACCCATATGTCCTTTTCTGTACCGCTGACAATGAATATGCGAAATTTCATAATGATCGGTCGAGTAGTTAAGGGGTGAAATAGCAACAAACAAACTAAATCACATTCGCATTAATAATACTAGCTTTTGCCCGCGGCTCCACTCGGTAGCAATACTTTTATGTATCCCTGACAACGTGTACGCGAAATTTCATAATGATCAGTCGAGTAGTTAAGGCGTAAAAGCGTAACAAACAAACTCACATTATTATTACTATGGATTGTATCTTAATACAGACTTCATACTTGATAAAGACATACAATTCGATTTGATTTACATGTATAATACTAGATGTCTGAGAAGATTGACCAGTTTTTCTGGTTTCCTAGTCACTAAGTCTGCTTGGGGTGATGCATAATACATAATACAGGTACTAAACGATTCTAATACCCGTACGCAATATTATAAATACGAAAGTAACTGTTTATTTATTAGCTATAATAAACGGCTAAACCAATATTTATGTAACTTTATTTGAGTATTGGCATGAACGGCTTTTCGAAGTTATATCCGTATTAAATAGTTAATTATCGCTCGCTTTAATGGTGAAGGAAAACATCATGGGGGAACCTGCAGTGAGACTTCACTATAATGTTTTCGAAGATATTTGAAAGGCCTATCCGCACTGGACCAGCGTGGTGGACTATGGCCTAACCCTTCTCACACTGAAAAGACGCCCATGCCTAATAGTTGGACAGTTTATATACAAGGCTGAAATTATTATGTTTCTCTTATCACAGGTATTTTTTGAACATTTTTTGGGAGTCTTGCACGGAGAGAGTCCAACGTGAAGAGGTCCATTGAGAGTTTTAATCAAAAGTGGGTTAGATTAAATATTATTGTTATTATTGTAATTAATAAGTATCCTATCCAAGATCCAAGAGTCTGGAACTGTGCACGATTAACGGCAACAGGGCTAGACCCCTATTACGTGGCACCTAAAACAATAACTGGCAAAATGTGCGTGTAACAGACTTCTGCTTACCCCTCCGGGGGTAAATGCGTGAGACTACATAGTGTAGCGTTAGGCTTTATTTAATATATAAATAAAGCCTAACGCTATCTCGCCTTAACTACTCGACCAATTATCATGAAATTTCGCACACACGTTGTCAGGGGAACAGAAAACGACATAGGGTACCTTTCATCCAGAAAAAATACTGTTACTGATCTAACCTAACCTACATTTACGCGAGCGAAGCCTAAGTAAAATTTAGTGTAGTTCTTGCAACTCACGAAGGCGAGCAGGCTTTATTTGTGGCAAACGCGTATATGTATGTGTGTGTAAGTGTCGCTCGCAACTGACCGCTCTGACAAACACGCACACTACCGCACTGTGCATGTACACGTTCAACTACAAGTAAAGCCCGCTCGACTTCGTGAGTTGAAGGAACTGTAAAATTTAAAGCCACAGTGAGGTCCATAAAATGGTTCGCTCACCCGACAAGGTATCAATTCTACTTGATTTATTATATTAGATTCAGCAATAAAGTGAAATTGACAACAAATAAAGTGGGAACACTACAGTTGAAACGGCCATCATTTAAACGGAAGAAAGAGATAGACATATTATAAGAAGTGAAGACAGAAAGAGACGTAAAACAGAATAGATTTTAATTATAGTTATTAATTTGTAACTGTTTGTGACTGACCTCTTAGTTCAGTCAATCAAGTGGAAATTCTGATTCGGTATTGTAAACGTACATAAGTTACGATAAGTTTTTACCATCAGGTAGGTGTGTTTGTTTATACTTCTAGACAAAATAAAAGTATTTTGTGTGTAAATTTGGCATCCAACTTTTAGACAAGAACAAAACAGCAAGCTTTTAAATTTTTTTTTGTTATTATTGACAGATTATTAAAAATACATGTTATTTTTTATTTTCTAATGGTATACCTACCTTTTAACACAGCTAAATGAAATGTATATACTTCAGTCCTCTTGCCTCAAACGAGTTAATTTTGAGCTGAGTTTTCCTTTGTCTCCCAAATAAGCATGTATGTTGACAGTGCTATTTACGTTGTTCACCGCCATAAAAGTGAAGTTATTTTTGTTTAACTATGTTGCTTTATAGCCGTAGGCTTATCAGAACTATGGGAACAGCTTTAATATTCTCTTTACGACAGAAATAGGAAAAGATTTTATTGTGACCTTAATCCTCACTAATATTATAAATTCGAAAGTAACTCTGTCTGTCTATCTGTCTTCCTGTCAGTCTGTCTGTTACCTTTTCACGGATAAGCCACTCAACCGATTTACGTGAAATTTGGTACAGATATAGTTTAAAACCTGGGGAAGTACATGGACTTTTTATTGATGTAGGTACCACGCGGACAGAGCCGCGCGCAAAAGCTAGTACTATATGAATAACTAGATGTTCCCGCGGTTTCACCCGCGTTTATCGTTACTGCATCGCCCCCGTAGGTCGTAGCGTGATGTTATATAGCCTATAGCCTTCCTCGATAAATGTGCTATCTAACACTGAAAGAATTTTTCAAATCGGACCAGTAGTTTCTGAGTATAGCGCGTTCAAGCAAACAAACAAACAAACAAACTCTTCAGCTTTATAATATTAGTATAGATAAATACAATATTCCTGTTATTCTCCTTCCACGCAGAGGTGTCGAGATCGAACCCAAGGAGCGCATCTCTGACTTTTCGAAGTTAAGTGCGTATTAAATAGTTAATTATCGCTCGCTTTAACGGTGAAGGAAAACATCATGTGGAGACCTGCATATCTGATAGTTCTCCATAATGTTCTCGAAGATATGTGAAGTCTGCAAAACCGGACTGGGCCAGCGTGGTGGACTATGGCCTAACCCTTCTTACACTAAGAAGAGGGCCGTGCCCAGCAGTGGGACAGTTTATATACGGAGCTAATGACTGCAGTGGTTTAAATGGCAGCCTTGCGCCGCTGCCAATGCGCTGAGTGTTGTGGGTCTTCACAAATAAAGTTTCTTGCCTCCGTTGTTCGAATGCTTGTAAAGTCCTCCGTGACGAAGAAATTATTCCTAGTTTCTTTTTTGAAGAGAATATATCGCGTCTATAGTTTATCGCCTAAGATGCCATGACACCTAAATAAATAAGAGGAATAGTTGTCAACCTGACAATTAAAATGACGCATGTACCCGAGAATCGGGGAAAACCGTATAACGACACAGCAACACTGTCATACACAATAATTAGTGATGTGAACATTTCAATTAGAAATATCGATTGTTAATAGTGTAACGACTTGCCTTGCTTGCTTAGTCCAGGATGAAGAGATTGAGCTTGCTTGCAGCTAATCATGAGATATCGGATTTGATACCTTTATTTTTTAGGCGTGGGGTATGCCATCTCCCTCTTCGCGGAAAAAGGGAGCGGAGGGGTTACATCGCGCTAACCCGGCAAAATAGAAAATCCAGGGTACCGACTAAACCTAACACGGTGTGCCGAGACGTTGCATTGAATGGGGGGTGGATCGCTGGAATTGGAACTACTCCAGCGACTATCGGGATTTGATACGTGGATTGAAAGTGTATAAATGTATTTTTGTTATGAAATTCCCAGTAGTAGCACCAGTTCTGGTTCTGGTAGTAAGTTCGCCTGCTGTTATACGCTACCTAAATCATAGCTGATGATATGTAAGTGTATTACATTGCCTACTGCTGTGAGTCCCCTTTATCATAATTTAAAAACAAGCTCATACATTTTTATTATACTTGCTAATATTATAAATGCGAATGTGAGTTTGTTTGCTACGCTTTCACGTCCTAACTACTCGACCGATCATCATGAAATTTCGCATACACGCTGTCAGGGGTACAGACAAGGTACCATTCACCCAACAAAAAGGTTTTCGCTTAGGAAAAGCTAGTATTCTTTAAACCCGTACTATAAAATAATAAAGTATTGCAGGTGCTTAAACTAGGACTCTGTATTTCTGTATCAAGCTCGTTATGAAACACGTTGTCAGGGTTACAGAAAAGGACATATGTCGGGTAGTTTTCATCCAGAAAACGTAGTGGTTTAAGTGGTCGCCTCGCCACTGGCACTGCGCCGAGTGTCGTGGGTTCGAATCCCAGACGGGACAAAAATTTGTGTGATCCACAAATGGTTGTTTCGAGTCTCGGTGTCCTTTGTGTCCGTTGTTTGAATGTTTGTTTGTTCCCCAAAGAATAATTCTTAGTGCGGGAGCTGCCTTTTTTAAACGAAATACAAAAGAAAAGATTAGCTAGTAGGTATCGTATACCGTACCTATCTATACAAATAAATAAAATTGAAGTGTCTGTTTGTAATGTCAAAATAACAGCTTTTTATCTAATGCATATGAAAGTATATAAGGTCAAAAACATATATTTAAAAAAATTTTGTCTGTTTGTTCAGGGTAATCTCCGAAACGGCTGAACCGATTTTGACGGGATTTTCACTGGCAGATAGCTGATGTTATAAGGAGTAACATAGGCTACTTTGATTTTAGAAAAAAAATAGGTTTCCGCGGAGACAAACACCTTTTAGTTAAAATCTACGCGGACGAAGTCGCAGGTAACAGCTAGTAGATAATATAAATGGTATATTGATAATAATCTCGCATCACGTTTACACTTTCGCTATCGTAAGCAGAATGAGCGAATAATATAGATTATTCGAGAGCGAAAATTAATGATGTTTCAATTTATTCGTGCTCATGCCATGATGCCATGAATATGAAAGTAAATCTGTTTGTTTGTTGTGTTTTCACGGTACCAGGCTGATCTGATTAAAATAACATTATCATATTCGTTTCAGTATCATGTTAGAGATGAGCTAATATAAGTTTCACCTAATACGAAGTATACATACCTATATACAAACAAATAGTTATGATCAAAGACTGCTTGGATGGCTTAAGTGGTTAAGTGTTGGCCTCGCCACTGCCGCTGCGCTGAGTGTTGTGGGTTCAATCCCCATTCGGGCCTAAGATTAGTGTGATTCACAAATAGTTGTTCTGATTCACAGAGGATTCCGGCGACTGGGACCGCAATTAACTCGGACCGCGGTCCCAGTTGCCGGATCCATTTAATTTTAATATTTTTCTTCCGGCAACTGGGAGCACCCATAAATAAATACAAAAATCTATTATTCAAGACAAAAGCAGTACAGTCAAAAATCAAAAATTCATTGCCGCGGTTCGAGTTAATTGCGGTCCCAGTCGCCGGAATCCTCGATTCACAAATAGTAAGGTTTGACACAGGAATTATTCCTAGTGCGCTAGTAGTCTTTAAAAGAAAGGCAGGAAGAATATTCTGCCCTTTCCTTACATATACACCTACATCTCCAGCCCTACGCTTGTTTGCCACTACCAGTCTTTAAAAACACAACGTATATTTCACCACCGCCTTTGTAGTAGGTCAGTAAGAAAGAGGCACCATAATTATCCTAACTAATCCTAATCCTAACTTCCTAACTAATATTATAAAAGCGAAAATGAGTTTATTTGTTTGTTGCCGTTTCACGCCTAAACCACTGAACCGATCATCCTGAAATTTTGCATATACGTTGACAGGTGTACAGAAACGGACATAGGCTACCTTTCATCCCGAAAAAAAATACTGTTCCCGAGGAAAACTATAATAACGTTCATATGATAATAGATGGCGCCACGTGTCCTTCGAATCATGATTGAATTTCATTGAATTATATTATTACAAGTAGAGTACAACCCGAATGGACTGTCAAATTCTAAATTAACGCGAGCGCAGCCGCGGCCAAAAGCTAGTATATCTATAATGCCTATAATTATGGTATCGTCTCCCCTCTTCTGAACGTTTGATTGATGTGGTAGGTAAACCTACCTCTTCAAACAACACAACACATCTAACTGTTAAATCCAGTATTCTATACAAATAAATAAAATTGAAGTGTCTGTTTGTTATTTCAAAATAACAGCTTTTTATCTAATGCATATGAAAGTATATAAGGTACCTATACGAAAACATCTATTTTTTAAATTGTTGTCTGTCTGTTTGTTCCGGCTAATCTCCGAAACGGCTGAACCGATTTTGACTGGACTTTCACTGGCAGATAGCTGATGTTATAAGGAGTAACTTAGGCTACTTTGATTTTAGAAAAAAATAGGTTTCCGCGGAGACAAACATTTTTTAGTTAAAATCTACGCGGACGAAGTCGCAGGTAACAGCTAGTCTACTATATAAACCATTACAATAGTATACTAACTACAAAAAAGCGTGCAGTTAACCAAACCGCCAATTATTAACCCCTTAACCTTAGAAGCACTTCAATAGCAATCTTTCGAGTGAATAACCGCCACAGATCACAAAATCGAATAGACAAGACACTTATTTATTAAATACAGCCTCAATAAACCGTATATTTTCACTTTGCCAACAATACGACCAAACGGGCACGTATCATTTATTTAATCGATATCCTTACTAATAATCCTTACTGCCTTACTTAATATTATAAATTCGAAAGTAGCTCTGTCTGTCTGTCTGTTACCTTTTCACAGCTAAACCCCTCAACCGATTTAGATAAAATTTGGTACAGATATAGTTTAAGACCTAGGGAAGGACATAGACTACTTTTTATTGATATAGGTACCACGCGGGCGGAGCCGCGCGCAAAAGCTAGTAGACTATAATAATGTAACACGACTTCTAGATATTAGAGAGACGAATTCCACTGCCTGATGGGGTCGTGGTATAGTGGATGCCTTGCCATAATCAGTTCTTGTGATCCACAAATGGTTGTTCCGAGTTTGGTTCTTCTTTGTGCGTAGGACCATGAAAAGCTTAGTCGGCAGAGCAACGACACGGTTTGTTGAGACTGCAAGCAAAGTCTTCTTTCGGATTATTTTTCCCTCTGTTATATTTCACAACAAAAACACGTGTAAGTATAAACCCGTACAGACGGTGGCCTCGCCCGGGTCTATTAGATTCGTAAGCCTATACCTGTCACTGAGAACATTCATAATCTACACTGATATTATCAATCAGAAAGTGTGTCTGTTTATACACTCTCTCCGTCAACTGATCTTTTGTGCTGTTATTGTATTTTAGAGGGAGGTAAATTGAGATGACATGATTTAAGATGTTTAGGATTATTGTTACATAAACATTTTTACTTTTAAAAATATCGCAATAAAATACTTAACTTTCAAGGGCAATAGCTTTTATTTTTATTTTTTTTATGGATTAGGGGGCAAACGAACTGACGGATCGCCTGATGGTAAGTGATTACCGCCACCCATGGACACCTGCAACAACAGAGGAGTTACAAGTGCGTTGCTGGCCTTTAAAAAGGAGTACGCTCTTTTCTTTCGAAACTTTGATCAATGATTAACTCTTAAGTTGCTGATTACCTATTATTAAACTAACATTTAGCGAGTTATGTTTATGGTGCGACTTTTTACGGTTACCTCTTCAATATTTAAAGTGGTTTTTAAGTAAAGCTTTATAATTAGATTATTATACTATTAAATATATTTAAGTTCTCTAAATTTGGGGTAAAAGAAAGGTTTATAAATACATAATTCACTTTATGTTAGCCTTCGTATAGTTCCTATTATTACATTACATTTTGCCGTAAAAACATGTAATATTGGTGCCAATTCTGTTGTCACAAAATTCTCTAAACTTAACTAAATATCACTAAAATTTAGTTTAGTCCTGTCACTTTTAACGATTTCAGAATACGAAATGTCGTTTGACAGGACTAAACTAAATTTTAGTGATATTTAGTTAAGTTTAGACAATTTTGTGACAACAGAATTGGCACCATTGTCTTCTATTTACGCGAATGTTATTCATTGAAATTGAACTACTATACACGGATTTTACGCGATAAAATCCGTATATAGTAGTTTAATTTCAATAAAAACATATGGCAACATTTAAATAAAAAAATGAAGAACTTGCATGTTTACATTTTCTTTATTAAAGCTGCAACTATCCAAATAGTCACATACTATTTTATGAAAAAAATAATAACTTAACATTAAAAACAGAACGATAAAACTTGTTTCTTTTTTATACTTTTTAAGTTGATATAATTAATTTTATCATAAACAATTTTTCCAAACGCACATAAGAAAATAAATGGGAAACATAAAAAAAAATATAAAGTAAAGACCTGCATTTTTATGTTCCCTTTATTATAAGTTATAAACTTAAACAGTTACAACCAGTCTAAACCAAATAACTGAACCGTGGATAAAATTAAGTATTACAAGATTTTCGTATTTTTAAATTCGCCATCTTGGTTTTATTATTCATTGTTATATATATTATAGGTATATGAGAAAACTAGCTTTTGCTCCCGGCTTCGTTCGCGTAAAAGTAGATTAGTTTAGGTTATGTTTGTAACAGTGCTTTTTTAAATAACATAATATAGCTTATGTTATTCAGTGATAATATAGCTTTCTAATGGTTAAAGAATTTCTAAAATCAGTTAAGTAGTTTTTGAGTCAAATCGGTACATACAAACAAACAAAAATCAAATCTTTCCTCTTCATAATATTAGTATAGATTTCAACTATCTAACTATTACGGTACATGAGATACTGTATTTAATACGCACATAACTTCGAAAAGTCAGTGGTGCCTCGAGATCAAATTCGAGACTTCTGCGTGGCAGTCTAACGGTTTCCCACTAAGCTATCGCTGCTATCGAACCTTCTCAACAAGTAATTCTCAATTTAGAAGCCGGGGGATAACTATACACTCTATATCGCGCCATCTTTCTCTCTGTCCAACAACAATACTACAAGAATGTCGGTAAGGCAGGAAGGTGACTTTGACCCAGCATAGTTTCGCATAACGGATAATGCGTAAGCTAAAATATGTTGGGTCAAATGTCACCTAAAGTTACAACTAACAGCAGTATGCGTGTGAATAGATACCGGTGTAACTTTCTATTAAATATAACTATTAACTGTTAATCATTGAGGAGAACAAGCATTGTCCAATAAGCGGTTTCCTTAGGCTTAAGAAGTTTGCTGCACAATTCAATTTTTATTGCTCGTTTATGCTAAAGGAAAACATTGTGAGGGAATCTGCACGGGTATTTTTGTGCTTTGGTTGAAGGCTGCCGCATTAATCGTCAATGATTCCCTTATCTGATAAATATTAAGATAATGTTGTGTTGTGTACGATAAGGCACGATGGGGTTGGCGTATCCTTGTGGATAAAACCCCATATTTGAAATAAAGATTTAAAAAAAGCCTGCATCGGTATTAAGTTGACGGCCTCGATGGCGTAGTGGTGAGTGTAACCGACTGCCACGCCTGAGGTCGCGGGTTCGATTCCCGCACAAGTCAAACATTTGTGCGCATGAACATGGATGTTTGTCTTGGTCTGGGTGTTTCTATGTATAATAAGTATGCATTTACAAAAAAAAAAAAGTATATATGTATGTTTATCCATTGTCTAGTACCCATATTACAAGCTCTGCTTAGTTTGGGCTAGATGGTGTTGTGTGTATGTGGTAGAATATTATTATATTATTATATTATCGGTATTAAGTTCTCAATAATATTTTATAAGATTTGTAAAGTGTATCAATCCGCACTGGACCAATATGGTGGACTATGGTTTATTTTTAAAGGCACATTTCCAGTAGTGGGAAATTTTGTGAACAGGGCTGATACTATCATTAGAATGTATATAACGTTTGTTAAAAATACTATTTATTTATTTACATCAAATAGAACGACTTGCGCCAATTACACTGTTTAATAATATAATATATATTTATATTTAAAATTCAGCATTCATGCATTCTGCTCACAGTACCTCATACATTCTAATAATAATACTTTCCATTCATCCGCAAAAATATCAACTTCTGGGTAAAGTCCAAGAGAGCGTTAAGCTGCTTTAGTGACTGACTATTTAATTACGAATATATATTTTATAAACAGTAGGTAAGCTACAATACTAGTCAATAGGCGTATCGTTCAGTCCACTCTCGGCCCCTCGACCCCTAATAAATAATGTGGCCACTGGACCCCTAACTATAGTTTGTTAATAAAGTAGTTTTTGAGTTGAATCTTTACAAACAAACAAAATATCACAACATTCAACATTTGTTTATATTAGTATAGATAACACTATAAAAAAGTATTCTCTTGGGTCACAGTACCGCTTCAGACCTCAACCTCACCGTTGACCATGCCGTTATTATACCTTCGTCTCACTGTCATGTCGCTACATTCAATGGCGTGCGTGACAAGTTACCGCCATCTTGGTTCAGCGGTGTAAAGCGCGTATGTTTACATAATTATCATACATACATAGATTCAAGCCTGTTTCCCAGAGGGGTAGGCAGAGATTACGGATTTCCATTTGCTACGATCCTGACACACTTCCCTGACTTCATTCACTTTCATCACATTCCTCAAACACGCTCGCCGGTTTAAGGTGCTCTTAACCTGGCTTGTGTTCAGAACGCCTCCGATCTGATCGAGAAACGTTCGCCTAGGCCTTCCCCTTGCGACTGTTCCATTTACACTAGCCTTATAAACTTTCTTGGTCAGTCTCTTCTCGTTCATTCTTTCTACACGCCCAAATACATACATAACGGTTGGAATTAAGTTTGATTTGTTTCTTTTTCTTCTTAGGTTTTTTAAAGACAACTCTCGCGCTAGGAATTAATCCTGTGAAACTTTCTTCTCCTTGTTAATCATTCATCGCCATCCCTGCAGTCTTTCTTAGAACTGTTTTTGTTAAGCACTTTTATTAGACTAGTGCGAAGACAGTAATAGGCGTGGTCAGTATTTAGTAGGTCCATCCAAACTACTAATAAACAATCATTCTAACTAAAATTATGAATGAGAGTGAGTTTGTTTGTAACGCTTTCACTCTTTAATTACTCGACCGAACATTATGAAAATTTCGCATACCTACACGTTGTCAGGGGAACAGAAAAGGACGTAGTATCTTTCATCCAGAAAAAAGTACTGTTACCTAACATTCATTTATGCAAACGAAGCCGCGGGCAAACATCTAGTGTAACTATGTTATAAAAAGTAGTCTCTTGGGTCACAACACCGCTACTGACCTTAGCCTCGCTGATGACCATGCAGTTATTATACCACCGTCTCACTGTCATGTCGCTGCATTGAGAATGACGTGCGTGACAAGTTACCGCCATCTTTGTCCAGCGGTGTAAAGCGCTTGTGTTTACGAAACGTCTGGTATCGAGTTCGATTTCTGTTATGGCAATATTTTTTAGTCTGGAAATATACACGCGCTTGTGTTTAGGCAACGACTGGTCTTGAGTTTGATTTTCTTTTTTGGTGGCAACTTTTAGTAGTCTGGCAATGTAGAGATGTAATACGAATGATCAGTATTAAGTGGAACTTAAAAGAATAGGTGGCGAAATGTAGGTGTAAAACACCTCTGTGTACCCCTGAGTGAGAAGAGGCACAAGATAAGCCAAACAGTGGACTGGGACAGACTTGATGACAGACAGACTTGAGATGTTGATGTAGTTTTATTTAATTGTTTCAAATAAAAATGTATACTAATATTATAAAGCTGAAGAGTATGTTTGTTTGAACGCGCTAATCTCAGTAACTACTGGTTCGAATTGAATAATTATTTTAGTGTTGGATAGCCTATTTATCGAGAAAGGCTATAGGCTATATAACATCAGGCTACGACCAATAAGAGCGCAGTAGCAATGAAAAATGTTGCTAAAACGGGGAATATTCTCTTATCTTATATGAAGCAGACGAAGTTGCGTGGGCCAGCTAGTCACTCGTATTTCGCAAGGCCTGTTTAGATCCACAGTAAAAAAGAAAATCACAAAAAAGTAATGGGAGCCAGCTGTCTAACGTACATATTTTGATATCCCGTGTTGCTACAGATTTTTCCAAAAAAAAAAAAAAAACAAGCACGCCCAACGAATTCAGCTTCTCAATATGGGCTCCAAACATAAGCAAAAAAGGAATATTTGTACGGAAAAGGATGTATGGTACATTTTATCACGGAAAAAGTGCCGTCCCCAAACGAGCGAAGTCGCGGTGAAATTGATAATATAATAAATCAAATATTTAAATTGTAAGACCGAGTCACACTTCACAAAAAGCAAACACTAAGCATGACTAACTCGATTTTAAACTGTGCCTCAAACATCAAAGTCAATAAGATTCAAATATACCCCGAGTCATTCACCTGCCGTTTCTAAATAAAATTTTAAAATACCTTCATATTAGAGAACCCTCTAAAACTTCGTTATATATGGTATCGAAAACTTAAAAGAGGAGCCATTAGGGCTCAAACTTGTAGCGCCTTGACTGTGGAAGTAACTCCACCCTACAGATCATCATGTCAAAAACAAATTAGGACAGCTTATTTCCTATTTTTCTTGTTCAAAAAGAGGACTGCTGCACTAATCCTAATTCTTGTGTGGCAGGGGACTTTACAAGCATTCAAGCAACTGATACGAACACCTATATTCGGAAGAACAATTTGTGTATCGCACACATTTTTGTCGCGTGTCGAACCCAAAACACTCGGCGCAAACCATATATCGGGTTTATTCAATTCTGTATACCTTTCGCCCACGGCTTTGCTCAGGAACGATCCCCTTTCTGGATTAAAGGTAACCACCCTATATTTTTCATATCTATATGTGTTTTTTATACTATATTCTAATAATAAATGATATTTTTGAATTAAGGAGCTTTTTCTTTAATTATTACTTTAAATATTTTTCCGTTTGACTGTACTGTTTTTGGCTTGAACAATAGATTTTTGTATTTATTTTTGGGTGGTCCCAGTTGCCGGAAAAAAAATATTAAAATTAAATGAATCCGGCAACTGGGACCGCGGTCCGAGTTAATTGCGGTCCCAGTCGCCGGAATCCTCGAATTTTGATCACTAGGCAACCGCTAGTACCTAATAATAATCCTGCATATATACACCTCTGATTACCCCTGTAGAGTATATTCAGGCGTATATAAAGAAGTAATACGTCATGTGTCGCAGCGATTTCAAAGTTATTTGTCCGTATAAACAGTTAATGATGAAAAGGTCAGAATAATAAGTGGTCGCCCACATCGCGAACACTTCACTTCGAGTAGAGTGAGACATTGCATACATGAGCGCTTGGGAAACATATCGAACTCGAGATTTGCGAATCAGTCCAGCGGTCGCCCACTAGGCTATTGCTTGTTTTTTATATATCTAACTAGCAAGCCACCCCGGCTTCGCACGGGTCTTCTTCTCTGTCGTCACACTCTTGGCAGAGTGGTCGTAGTCGTCATGACAGGGGTGATGGCAAGCTTAACAATTCGCCGCCATTCCTCTCGTACTGTTGCTTGCCTCGTGCATTCGTGGAGTGGACCATTTAGTGCAGTTTTGACTTAATCGGTCCAGCGCATTGGTGGTCTACCGCGCGCCTTTGTGCCCTCAATTTTGCCCTGAACCACGAGTCGCTCCACAGACGTGTCCTCTCGACGTGTAATACGCACGGGTATGGTAGTATAAAACCATAACAAATTATACACCTAAACCTTCCTCATGAATCACTCTGTCTATTGGTGAATACCGCATGAAAATGCGTTTAGTAATGTTTGAGTTTATCGCGAACAGACATACAGACGCGGCAGGGGACTTTGTTTTATAATATTTACTGAAGTCAAAGTCAAATATCATTATAAATTTAAATTAAAAAGTCAAAAAGAAAAGATAATCAACAGATAAATCAATAACACAATTCCTATTAATCTACTGAGTTGCAGCGGCACACCGGTGACAATACACAGATACGATATATAACTTCAATTATATCTGGTCATATAACAATACAAAACTATATTGAATTTAAAACGAACATCTATTAATAACCACAGATTCGATAACAAAAAACGATAATCGATTCAATAATCGATACTAAAGTCACGTCCCTACGACAATTGACACAAACGGAAACGCCAATGAACTTGGCGGGAAACGACCGCGATCTTCACTTGTAATGTTATTATTATAGCTTCTTTTCGAGTTTTAAGTACCGTCAGAGATTTTCAAGTCGCCCACAGATTTCTAACCCGATATTTTTATTTTATTTATTTATTTAGGCATATTTACAGGGTACACACAGACAATTCACATATAATTAACAATAAATTATCAAAGTGCATGTGCTACCCCAATCTTTGCTAATATTATAAATCTCAAGAATTTGTTAGTTTGTTTGTTTGGTTGAACACGCTAATCTCAGGAACTACTGGTTCAAATTGAATTATTATTTTTATGTTGGATAGCCCATTTATCGAGGAAGGCTATAGGCTATATAACATCACAAACATTTAAAAAAATAGTTATCTATACTAATATTATAAAGAGGAAAGATTACATTTTTTGTTTGTTTGTAAGAATTTAACTCAAAAAGTAATAAAAAAATGATCATTAGAAAGCTATATTATCACCGAGTAATATAAGCTAAGTATATTATATTTCATAAAAAGTACTGTTACTAACATACTACCTACTTTTACGCGAGCGAAGCCGCGGGCAAAAGCTGATGAACAATAAAATAAATAATCTTTTTGTTAAATATATATATCTATACTAATATTATAAAGCTGAAGAGTTTGTTTGTTTGTTTGCTTGAACGCGCTAATCTCAGGAACTACTGGTCCGATTTGAAAAATTCTTTCAGTGTTAGATAGCCCATTTATCGAGGAAGGCTATAGGCTATATATCATCACGCTAAGATTAATAGGAGCTGAGCACCAATGAAGAATGTTTCAAAATCGGAGGGTATTTTTTCCTTTTGAGAGCTTCCGCTGCGTGCACTGCGTAAACAGTTAAAGTTTCGCAAAAATCATGTATGACAAAATTGTTCCCCTTTAAAAAGTTCTAAAAAAAAGTCCGCGACAGCATATGTCTACCTTTTAAGGTTGGCTCACTATAACCATTTTTATGCCAACCAAATTTGTTCTAAAATAATGCATTATTTGCGAAGGTATTATTATAAACATGATATTAATCCTTATCCAAATAAATACGTTATTCATCACAAGTATTTAATTTAAAACAAAATTGCCCTTTACATCATTCGATTTCAATGAATATCTTCGCAGTTTTAAAATAACATCGCAGCAAAATAATTACCCATTACAGACATAGTACAAACGATGTTTCTCCTGGTTTATTCTGCGTGATTACTACTGGTTCGATTTGAAAAATTCGTTTAGTGTTGGATAGCCTATTTATCGAGGAAGGCTATAGATTATATAACATCACGCTACGACCCACGGGGGCGGCGCAGTAACGATAAACACGGGTGAAACCGCGGGAACATCTAGTATATATATATTAGTAAGTTAAAAACAATAACCAGTATGTTCCTAAGCAAACTATATACATGATGTAAAGAACTCAAGACTCAGGCCTTGTGTCCTTAACAGTGAGTTCTAAACTTATCAATGTCTGCCAATTCAATCTCTATCATTATAAGTGAGAAACCTATTAATTTGTCTCTTCTTCTTCCTTCTTTTCGTGTGGTTAGTGGTCAACCTGTTATCAAGAGTTGTTCAAGCCGCCCGTAGGCCTCTGACATGGCGTAACGACTGCCATCAATTTGACAACAACCGGGACCGACTTTTTACGTGCCCTCCGAAGCACGGAGACGCTCAGACGAAATACCACTAAGCGGTTACCCATCTATAGACTAACCGCACCCAACGTTGCTTAACCTCGCTAATCGTTTACCGATCAGTGAGTGCAACTGGCTATGAGTCTCTTGTGTTGCCAGTACAACTTCTCCTTCTTTTAATGCAACATGTATTATTTGATTCAAATATACGACCTCTTGGAAGGTCAATGCTTTATCCATTGGGATAGCGCCAAATTTACAAATTCTTAACACAGAAATCAGATGGCACTTAGCACGATTCGGGAATTAAATTCAGAACCTCGTGAATGAATCATAAGTACAAAATTATACTACGGGAGCAAGGCAGACAGAATTTTATAAATAGCCGAGGTCACAACCTCCCCGCTTGGTATTGACATTATCAAGGGAGATTTCATTTTTTGGTGTGGCAAGGATACTTATTTTTGACATTCAATGAATATTTAATGTAGGAAGTGGATTTTATTAAAATTTATACGTCGTAGGCTTTTGGAAGATTAATTTGCATTGTCTACGCGTTAAGTAAAATGACTGCGTATATTTAGATGTTTATTTAAGGTTTTACTTGTCCATTGTTGGAATACTAGACATAATTCAAAACCTATAGTGCCTGGCCGCCGGTGCGCCGCTACCACTCAATAGGTTAAAAAACTGCCTGAGACCTTTTATTGTATAAATTCTGACTTATTACTAAATAAACAAAATTTTAACAAAAAAGAAAACCGACTTCAAATAAGAATATTCTAAAACTTAAAATGCACTAAAAAGTTAATAATTGCATATTCTTGTGAATAATTAAATTATTGTTATTTTTGGAGTCGGTGTCAGCCGCCCGCGCCGCGTGCTGCGTCTATGTGTGTAATTGTGCATGCCAATGTTATGTTATGATTATAGTAAGACATCTCATGTTTAATTAATTACAAACCTACCTTGGCTGACACCGACTCCAATAATAACAATAATTTTATTATTCACAAGAATATGCAATTATTTATTAACTTTTTAGTGCATTTTAAGTTTTAGAATATTCTTATTTGAAGTCGGTTTTCTTTTTTGTTAAAATTTTGTTTATTTCTCGGTTTTTAGTGAACCTTGCCAAATATGAGAACATCATCAATGTAGTCAAATACGCATTATTAAGTATAACTCGAAAACAAATGGTCAAATCTTGATCAAAATTAAATGGGACCGCACGGGAAGCACCAGCTTTCAAATAAAAAAGAATCATCAAAATCGGTTCACCCAGTCGAAAGAAACGAGGTAACAAACATAAAAAAAGAAAAAAAATACAGACGAATTGAATACCTCCTCCTTTTTTTGAAGTCGGTAAAAAATGAATAGATTTGTACACCAATTTCATTGGTAGGACATAGAGCTCAATTAAATTGTATCCATAAGACCTTTATTGTAATACCTTATATTTCTATGGTAATACCTATGTTCACAAATAAAGTTTGATTGATTGATTGATTGTGGTATATTAAGTTTGTTCATATGTATGTAGCGGGCGAAGTCTTTAGTTCGATCCCCAGTTGGGTAGTGTTATTGGGTATTGTAGCTGGGAAATGCTCGGTACCAGCACGGAGTCTGGCGAGTAGACTGGCTTGAATTGTCGCCTTGCATATTACTGCGGTACTTGAAAATAAAGATTTTATTAAATATATTTTAGTAAAATTACCTATAGAAATACCAACTAACTAACTTTGCCCCATTACTCCGTCTACGTATAAACTGTTTAGGATAAAATATTTTTAATATATGCTTTATTACCCATTGAGTCGCAGCGGCACACCAGTGGCAGTGGCCAGACACAATCGATGTTTAATTATGTCTGGTATCCTAAGACTTGGACAGATTAAGTCGTATGAAATATTCATTCGTTACTAGTATTACAATATTTTCATGTGGTTTCAAATCCTAACTAATATTATAAAAGCGAAAATGAGTTTGTTTGTTTGTTACCTATTCACGCCTAAACCACTGAACCGATCATCCTGAAATTTTGCATATAAGAAAGAAAGAAATTTGTTTATTTCGTACAGAGCACACACAAATTATTAAAACAAGATAAACAAACATATTATATATATTATAAAACAAAATGTGTATGCCCTCGCCGAAAAGGGTCACCACCTCAGCATTAGCTGGGCACCCAAATTGAGTGCACCAGCGCTGGTTTTCAGTTGGTCACCCGATACCGTGGTGCACGGACGGAGGCAAATGCTTAATAAAAATGCATATACGTTGTCAGGTGTACAGAAACGGACATAGGAAAACAATAATAACGTTCTTATGATAATAGATGGCGCCACATGTCGGTCGAATCATGATTGAATTATATTATTACAAGCACAGTACAATCCGAATTGATTGTCAAATTCTAAATTAACGCGAGAGAAGCCGCGGGTGACTTAATAAAACAAAGATTATTTTAAATTCAATAACACAATTTAAACATTCGAATACAATCCGAGAGCAATTATGCTATTTCAAGAAGACAGCATCATCCTCATCTTATCCAACACCATAATGCATAACTATAAAAGTTTAATCTTTAAAAAATAAGTATAAAATATATCTCATTGCGCCTATAATAATAATAATAATAACATCAGCCCTGTATTAAACTATCCCACTGCTGGGCACGGGCCTCTTCTCACTGTGAGAAGGGTTAGGCCATAGTCCACCACGCTGGCCCAGTGCGGGTTAGCAGACTTCACATATCTTCGAGAACATTATGGAGAACTCTCAGACATGCAGGTTTCCTCACGATGTTTTCCTTCACCGTTAAAGCGAGCGATAATTAACTATTTAATACGCACATAACTTCGAAATGTCAGAGATGCGCTCCTTGGGTTCGAACTCGAGACCTCTGCGTGGCAGTCCAACCGTTTCTCACTAGGCTATCATTGTGCCTACCGCAATTTAATTATAAACAAGGCCACAATCGAAATCGATGTATATATATATATAAAACTCTTCCGTTACTGAGTGACTGACAGACAACGCACAGCCGAAACTACTGAACGCAAGAAGCTGAAATTTGACATGTATGTTCCTTGGGTACTGTAGGGGTGCACTAAGAAGATATTTCCCGAAATTCTCACGGGATTGGGAAGAAATGGATAAATAAAAAAACATGTGCGGGCGAAGCTGCGGGCATCCTCTAGTTTCTTATATAATACTTGGCAACATTGCACAAAAAAGAAATATTTCGGCGCGCAACGAAACATCGTCGTTCAGCCTCGTTATAGATTTATTACTTACAAATGTTTCGGGATTTATATTCGCAGTTTTAGTACCTGAAAATAAACAAAACAGTTATTATAATATTCATATAACAAGTCAAATTTATAAATTAAGAATAAAGAAATTTAAGAACAGAATAGAACATAATCCTTACTAATATTATAAATTCGAAAGTAACTCTGTCTGTCTGTCTGTTACCTTTTCACGGCTAAACTACTCAACCGATTTAGATGAAATTTGGTACAGATATAGTTTAAGAGCTGGAGAAGGACATATATATGCTACTTTTTATTGATGTAGGTACCACGCGGGTGGAGCCGCGCACAAAAGCTAGTAAAATAATAAAATGGGAAATCTTCGAATATATTGTATACCGTAGATAAATCCTAACTAGTATCATGAATTCGACTGTGAGTTAGTTTGTTACGCTTTCACGGCTTAACTAACCACTCAACATTAAATTTCGCAAACACTTTGTCAGCAGAATAGAAATAAACTTAGGATATCAGTCTTTCATCCAGGAAAAAAGACTGTTACTAACCTAACCTACATTTACCTATGCGATCCAAGCTGCGGGCAAAAACTAGTATATAAATAAAGTAAGCATTTGCTCGCAACTTTATCCGTGTGGACTAAAAGCGTGGGGTGCTTTCTAAGATATTTTGATAACCACCACCCCACGCTATTTTACATTAAAATTATTAAATTATTTTCTACTCGCCCACTGTCCCACTGCTGGGCAGAAGCCTCTCCCTTGGACTTCCAAATTACTCTGTTGATGTACATATTTATATCCCTTGCGAGTCCTTTTCAAAAGCGTCCAGGTCGTCCTGGTGTTATACCTAATTTAAATCTGTTCAGTGAATTTTGCGTAATGCCCAACAAACAGACAGACAAAAATTAAGCACAACGTAACGCAGACGCATTTAAATCATATACTTCTTTAATTTATCGGTGAAGTAATCGCCACATATGTATGTCTGTCTTCTGCTTTCCTTTGATACGACTTGACTTCCTTGTTAAGTAGTCTGTCCCAATAAATGATTAATGATAAGTATGTAGGACGTAGGTACAGACAGAAAAGCCCGTTCAAATATGTGGCTCACGTTATGTGGCTCACGTTATTTTCAGACCCGACCGAACAATGAACACATAGATAGTGGCAATTACCATTTAAATCTGTAAGTGCAAATATTTTAAGTAGCGATAGCCTAGTGGGATACCGTTGGACTGCCACGCAGAGGTCTCGAGTTCAATCCTAAATGGAGCATCTCTGAATTTTCGGAGCTACGTACGTATTAAATAGTTAATTATCACTTGTTTAAACAGTGAAGAGAAACATCGCCATCGTGAGGAATACTGAGAGTTCCCCAATACTAGATATCTGAGAGTTCTCCAAAATGTTCTCGAAGATATGTGTAGTCTGCCAGCCAACCGGCACTGGGCCAGCGTGGTGGACTATTGGCCTAATCCATCTTACACTAAGAAAGGGGACCGTGCCCAGCACTGAGCCAGGTTAATACAGGGCTCATATTATATTATAAGTATGTACAAAGGTTACAAAAAAAGAAGGATACAGCCAATTAGGTACAATATGTTAATCTCTATATTGTCTACTGATCCCAATATTTCAACACTCACCCTCCACACTATTTTTAGACTGGCAACACCAAACTTAGACATAACAATAACAAGTTCTGAAACCAAAATAAACTCCGTTTAGGAACCGTAAAACTAACAACACTCCGTAAATGGACAGAATTGTTGGTATAGATGTGTTTAGTCTATGGTTATTTGAAGACTCTGTTACAGAAATAAGAATATAATCCTTATCTGCTCTGCTCCAATCTGCTTCAATGGAACAAAGCGTGTTGTTATATAAGCTATAGTTTCCTTAGCAAACAGACCATATTTTGCGGATAAACATTGACTATCTTTACAAATAAATTTATCTAAAAATTAATGCAACTGTTTTCGATGAAATTAATATTAAAAATCTTGCTGACTTAGTCAATGCAAGACCTCGGGTTCGATTCAAATGCAGACTCCGTGCTGTTATTAAAAATGTCTTGACAGATAAATCCAATAACACTATGCCTGTACAAGGAACTCGGGACCTCAAGCACAACAGACGTACCTATTCGCTATCGCTGCGCTACCGAGTCTTCTTATTAATAATAATCAATCTAACAGAAATATATATTTTGTACTAGCTGTTACCTGCGACTTCGTCCGCGTAGATTTTAACTAAAAAGTGTTTGTCTCCGCGGAACCCTATTTTTTTTCTAAAATCAAAGTAGCCTAAGTTACTCCTTATAACATCAGCTATCTGCCAGTGAAAGTCCCGTCAAAATCGGTTCAGTCGTTTCGAAGATTAGCCGGAACAAAGAGACAGATAAAAATTAAAAAAATAGATGATTTCGTATAGGTACCTTATATACTTTCATATGCATTAGATAAAAAGCTGTTATTTTGACATTACAAAAAGACACTTCAATTTTATTTATTTGTATAGATGTACAAAAAATTGCATGTTTATTGAGTAATCTAAAAGGTATATAATTAGGGTCACAAATATATTATTCTATCACATACACACAACACCCAAACTAAGCAGAGCTTGTACTATGACTATACTACTAGACAATGGATAAACATACATAATACCTACATATACATTTTTTTTGTAAATTAATACATACATTACACATAGAGACACCCAAACGAAGACAAACATCCATGTTATTGTTCATGCACACAAATGTTCGACTTATGCGGGAATCGAACCCGCGTCCTCAGGCGTGGCAGTCGGTTACACTAACCACTACGCCATCGAGGCTTGAAGTCTTTCAATTGAGATCAGTTTTTGCAAATAATATAACCGTCGAGGTCCGTAGGGATTAAAGCCTTAAAATAAAAATAATGAACTTAAATCTTATATACTAATATTATATAGGACTATTAGTGCCCACACTTAATGAAAGTTGGGTATGGCAAAAGAAGCATGAGAGCAAAATAAATACTGTAGAAATGAGAGCGTTGAGAAGCATATGTGGTGTGACTCTGAAAGATAGAATAAGGAATAGTGTGATTAGAGAGAGATGCGGCATGAAAGTGGGTATAGTGACAAGAATAGAAAAGGGTATGTTAAGCTGGTTTGGACATGTAGAAAGAATGGACGAGGAAAGACTGATTAAGAAAGTTTATAAGGCTAGTGTGAATGGAACAGTCGCAAGAGGAAAACCTAGGCGAACGTTTCTCGATCAGATCGGAGGCGTTCTGGACAAAGGCCAGTTTAAGAGCTCCTTGAACCGACGGGCGTGTATGAGGAATGTGATGAAAGTGAATGAAGCCAGAGAGGTGTGTCAGGATCGTAGCAAATGGAAATCCGTAGTCTCTGCCTACCCCTCTGGGAAACAGGCGTGAATCTATGTATGTATGTATATACTAATATTATAAAGCTGAAGATTTTATTTGTTTGGTTTAACGCGCTAATCTCAGGCACTACTAGTTCAAATTGAAACATTCTTTTAGTGTTGGATAGCCCATTTATTGAGGAAGGCTATAAGCTATATAACATCACGCTACGACCAACAGAAGCGGAACATCAATGAAAAATGTTGCAAGGGAAATATTCCCTTATGTGACGCAGACGAAGTTCCGCGGGTCAGCTAGTATGTAAATATCGATACAATATCAATGAATAAATAAAACGTACGACGGTAGCTAAGATAAGGCGTAGGATAAATTATTTGTGTACTCAAATAACGCAACTTAATATTATATTGTAATGTTTCCTTTAGGTCCACACAAAACAGGTTGGCGCGATGGCGGTCCGCTATTTGGTGACACTTGCTATATAACTTCACGCCATCCAAAGGAAAAGAGCAGATGCCAAAAATACCATTTAAAGCGGGTGAAACGGCAGGGCACAGCTGGTATATCTATACTAATATTATAAAGCTGAAGAGTTTGTTTCTTTGAACGCGCTAATCTCAGGAACTACTGGTTCGATTTGAAAAATTCGTTTAGTGTTGGATAGCCTATTTATCGAGGAAGTCTATAGGCTATATAATAGCTACGACCCACGGGGGCGGCACAGTTACGATAAACGCGGTCGAAACCCCGGGAACATCTAGTTATGTATATATAGAACGAACAAACATGATAAGAAACACAAATAGTCTACGACAAACAGACATCTTAGACGTATGACATACATGTTACAATTGTTACAAAAGACATAATATTACTTATGTACTTCAAACTTAGAGACAAGTGTTGTTTAGTTTACTTCATTGTGCTAATGCATGTGAGCAACTGCCGATCGTGAGGTCTTCGGTTCGGTTCTCGGTTCCAATAAACGTATTGATGTGTTTTATTGCTATGAACGGCTCTGGCACTAAGACTCTGGGTCTTATTACCTAAATCTTCTTCTTCTCCCTAGCTTTTATTATTCCCAAGTCACTTGGGGTCGGCTTTCTAGTCTAACCGGATTTGATTGGATATCAGTTTTTACATGGAGCGACTGCCACCTGACCTCCGTAACCCGAAGGCTATCGATACCCTAAGGCTAGACCAGTGTCAGGATATTAGACGGTACTGACTTCTCAATAACGACTGCCATAGATGTTCATGGCAGCCGGGACCGACGGCTTAAAGTGCTCTCCGAGGCACGGAGCAGGCGATAATTGTCAATCAATATGCACATAATTTCGAAAAGTCATATATCTTCCGAAAGTCAGAGGTGCGCGACGTGGGTTCAAACCCCAGATCCTCTGCATTGCAGTCTGTTGGTCTCCCCACTGAGCTATCGCTGCCTTATTACCTAAATACAGATGGTAAAATGTGGGTGTATTAGACCTCTGCCTAACCTTTTAAGCGTATATAGCGTAGTGCTATTAACCTACCTAAGTAATAGTAAAAATACAATTGATATCTCTATCTCATAGACTTAATAATGAAGTGGTTTTTGGACTTATTATTATCAACATACGCATTAAAAAAATTATTGAAGTGAAAACTTCTTTAGCGGCGTTGTGCACTTTTTTTATGATGGGTAAAAATGTTAAACTCGCGTCAGGACACGTGACCTGATCGAAAATTTGTAAGACAGAAGGAGAATTGTCATGTTTGTGTACGATAGCAATAAATGAATATTGTATTTTACCACATAAATGATAGTACTTTTATACTGATAATTAAAGCAATTCGTAAAAATGATTCCCTAACCATTCCAAAATATCAAAAATGCACAACGTTAATATTCAAGTTTTCACTTCTGCCGGCACTTCCAGAGTGTAACCCGCTTTTTACTTTTAATTATCACTACACTAAGTAAATAAAGTTATATACATACACATAATTTCAATAAAATATAAATAAAACCTATAAAATAATCATTTGTTTAAAAAATACTTAATTATCAATTTAAATCGCAATCATAAAAATGTACTAAGATGATCACTCAATTTGCTTTGGTTAAAACATATTTATCAATTGTTTGTACATATTGGCATTGATTATTCTATTTAAAGTACAACAACCATTTTTATTTATATCCAATACTTGAATGTGGAATATACACAAATATTTCGGCCAGTCAAGCACCAGCCCGGCTAGCTCAGTCGGTAGAGCATGAGACTCTTAATCTCAGGGTCGTGGGTTCGAGCCCCACGTTGGGCGAAATATTTTTGCTATCTATTTCTTCATTACAAGATAGACTAGTAAATATTTTCATAATTTTGAGCATTATTTACTGATAATTTTGTTTATTCACATTTTTTCTTTTATATTTGCTTATGTTTTTATTTATGAATTGATATTCATAAATAAACAACATACACAAATATGAACATATCTAGCAGATGATTCGCCTGCTAGATATCTCTCAACCGAATAGCTCTCAAGTCTCAAGGCACTGATCAATGATCAAGGGCCGCCGCTGTTACTTAATTAGTCTTCAACTAAGACTCAACACTGAGTAACGTTTATAGGTCAGATTTTTTGAGATTAGTCACTAAAAAAACTTTATTATAATAAGGGATTAAATATAATGACTACCAAAAATACTAATTGCGCACCAAAATATATCATAACGAGCACCTATACGCCTCAAATCACTGCATTCCGTGTCGGAAGGGTTAGGTTATGTTAGGTTCCTTCTTAAACCCACCCAAAAATAGGAGCCCCGCGCAGCGGGGCTCCGTCGACTTAGTTTGATCTCTTTAAATATACTTTGGTGTGCAATTAGTATTTTTTTGCTGTGCAGTTAAATACTACCCTTATAATAATACACACTTAGGTCTTAAGTGTG
Organism: Catocala sponsa; assembly: GCA_963564715.1. Lineage (NCBI taxonomy): Eukaryota > Metazoa > Arthropoda > Insecta > Lepidoptera > Erebidae > Catocala > Catocala sponsa. The sequence goes on along the minus strand of OY751354.1, from coordinate 2,972,472 downwards.
TATTATTGATAAAATTATTTGACTATGAAATAATTAACCTATACTTTTACGTTACTACTACTTATGCGGGTGGCCCAAGACCGGTCTGTGTGGCAAACCTTGCGGGAGGCCTATGTCCAGCCGTGGACGTCTTTTGGCTGACATGATGAAATAATTTCATTATTTATTTCAAATAATGTATAACTTTTTCTTGTGACAGCAATTTCTAACGGCGCGGCGTCACACACTGTTAGGCGTAAATAATAGCAACTTAAAGTTCTCAAATTATATTTTCCACTGCGTGTCAATCGTGCCATGGAAATCTTTTTCTATACTGAAGATATTCCAAAAATAATAATAATAACGTGGCAGCCGGTTACACTGACCACTACGCCATCGAGGCCGACAATGTATTTGCTAAGCAGACAACTCAATTCAAAATTAGTAAATGATAATTCAGTTGAATAATATTGGTGGTATAAATACGATAGAGATTGTGAGGTGTAAAAGTAACCGTATACTATAACAGCCGATACAGCCGATGCTCTAAAAGACATAGCGTAAAGATATGCAACGCAGTTGACTTAACATCACATATTGAGAAGACATCGCTGTCCGTATGTTAAATATCGATATATAGGTAAAATAGCTGTTGTTTTTATGGAAATAAGGTCGTTTTCAGAATGACATGTGATGTTTACAGTTAAGTTTGGTAGGTCTTAGTGTAAGCGGGTAGCGGTGTATGATCAAAGTACTAGCGGTCGCCTAATGGTCTAATTTCATTTTCATTTTCATTCATCTCTTATTAAACAAAATAAAAAGAAATATAATCGAATGAAAAATAGGACGAAAAGGCACAACTGTTTTGTCTTTGCCTATTTTTATTATAGATAGATAACGCGTACGTCACGTACTTACTAGCTGGCCTAGAAAAAGCATCGAAGTAAATTCGTATTTTGTTGTCTAAATCATTCGCGTACTAGCAGCTTATTTTATCGCCATCAAATATTATGTCTTATTGTGTCCCTAATCATAATTTTGTTCCAATGGTTAAAAACACAAGGCAACAAAAAAAAATTTCCTTTGCTTTAATTTTGTTACTTGTTTTAATAAACACCTTCATCAGTCATACCCGAAATGTATTTACTTTGTATGGATTGACTCTGGTTCTTGAGATATTCAACATAAAGAACGGTTCCATCAAGACATTAGAACAATGAAAGAAAGATACCAAGGCCGATAGGACAGCCATATTATGATGGCAGACTATTGCTTGAGTTTAATAATGGATTATCCTGAACATAAACACAATAGAAAAGCTTACAGATAAAGTTTTTCTAATATTTTTTTAATGATTTTTTTGTTAATAGCATATGTATTAAGTTTTGTTGTCGTTATTATATAGCCGCTTCTAAAATATATATTTAATATGTAATTGTATTTTTATTTCGAACTTCTTTGAGTCATATAGTTATAAAGTCTTATCTCATAAACTAGAGTCAATTTAACAAATCTGATATTTTCTCGTATTCAGCATACTGAACTTACACAAAATTGACTTCAACTTAGCATGTCGCAAAATGACTGTTCGTTCCCCAGTGATATCGATAGGCTATAGTCATAGACGCAGAAATTCAATGTCGCCAACTCCCAAACTAGAAATTATTAACTCCCATGTCAGTATGTACTGCAATCAGCCGAAGGGCCGACATTACACAATACGAAATATACCGAAAGAAAAAAATCTGCCTTTCTTTCGTAGTAAAGTCAGCGTGATTGTTTTTATTACAAAAATAGATTAGTATGTTTACTAAATTTACTTAAATACTTTATTCATTTACACATACATACGCTTTCGCCATATCCGTACGTCAAAACTTTGTTAACGATATGGTGTCAGTAAATTCTTAAATTAATGGCTACGGCAACAACTTAACATCAGGCTATAGAAGTATACAGGATTTCCCAGAAGTCGAGCCGGAATCAAAAAATATAAAAAAAATATATTTACTTTCTGAATTATTTTTTTTGTTATGTAAATGTAATACCGAATAATCGAAAAAATCGAAAGCTTTAAGAAGCATTATTCGAGATTACATAAGAAAAAAATAATTCAGAAAGTAAATATCTGTAGCAACAGTAGTGAATAGACCGTTATAAGGTATAGATTTTTTCTGATAACTATTATAACTTAGGCTGTTACCCGATTTTGGCTTGACGTTGACTTCTGGAACAGCCTGTATAAATTAAAATCTCTAACAACCCACAAGCGCCTGCGTTTAAAACACACATACCCCGCCAACACTAGAACCTAAGCCTACAGTTTAAAGTATATTTCTGCAATACGCATGCCGCATGACGCGTTTTTCGTATCGCATATAATATTACGATTCCCATGGGACAAATATGTGCCGTCCATCTGATACGACAGATGGCTACTATAGCTCGTCTCGATTACAGTTATTCGGTTAAAACTATCGATTTAATATTCGATTGTTCACGTGATTCGTGATTTCGTGGCAAATTTGTCGTCGAATTTTGACAAGCGTATTCGTAAGTCCATGCGTTTATGAAGTTGACACGTTTGATAGTTGGCGTACTTTTTCATGCGTTTTCTGAGAGCGCTTCTAGCGATAAACTTTGATGAACTAAGTCAAGTCCAACATAATTTAGGTGACAAAGTAACATTTATGAACACCAAACTTTAACGGTTAGTAAGTTAAGCTAAGCTTCATTTAGGTTAGTTGCTAGGTTCAGGAAAAGAGGGCCTATAGAAGATATCCGCAAAAAACTCACGGCCATTATTTTTCAATCACTATTGATTTTAGTATTTTACAACTAGTCAAAAAACAGAGCTAGCAATAAGTGGGTGTTAAACACATCTGCCTACCCTTTAGAGTATATACAGTCTGAATGTGTGTATGTATCCAATCACGGCTTAGTCCGCGTAGTATATTATAAACAGTAGCTTTCTATCAATCAAAATATCGAAGAATCGATCCAGTAGTTTTAGATATTAACTCTCACGAACAAACAAATACTTACCTCTTTATATTATTAGTATTGTTTTACGCAATTACTATAGACTGCTAACTAATAAACCCAGACACAACGCATCTACAACTCGCGTTACCCGAGGGGTCGGTGACGTCACCGGAGGGTTGATGACGTCATCTAGGAGAGGCAGCGACGCCGCGCCGTCTAGTCGGGATCGAACCGGCTACAAACTACTTCAAGTTCGTTATCCAATTATAGAACAAAGGACGCACAAGTTTGCGTTACAAATTAGTGCTTGTATTAATAATTTGCTGTCTAGAGGTTTACTAGCTGTCCAGCGGTTTCAATCACGTTTATAATGACTGCTTTGCTCCTCTGGCTCGTAGCGTGATGTTATATATTATTTTACTTCTGGATAAAGTAGCTACCTAATGGTGATAGAATGATATATACATATAGGTAAAACCGGTACAGTAGTTTTTGAGTTTATATAATATTCTGGTGTCCGTTCTCGACTTCACCGTTTAGTGGATTCTTATAACAAACATTTTGGCTCTGTTGATATTATGTTTCTTACCAAAGCCATGTTCAGAAATGGAATTATTGATGTATTGGATAATTGTCCTTGTCCATAGATCTCTGATAAACACACCTTCTGACATTTCTCTTTCTCCGTTATTGTTATTATTTTGTTCGCTGTTTAGCATTAATATTGTATAGCATAAGCGTCTAAGCTGTTTGCCCGGTATTAGTGTATTATCTATGTAAGCTGTCTTTATTAGTAGACAACATTTCTCAATGGTAATCTGTGGATAATGCCGTGGGTGGCGTATTTTGTACATTTAGTTACTAAGTACTATCATAGTAATGTTTAATACGCTGCTGTTTGTTATCCCTAAATAAATAAATAATATTAGTATAGAAGACTAGTAAAACTTCGCCACGATTCGCTGTGGCTCAGATTGATATTAATTATTAAGGAAGTAATTCCTGTTCCCGTGTAAAGTTCTGGATAAAATAATATACAGCGTGTAACAGAAAGGTGTGGTCATATTTAAACATCACATAATATAGCCCCAGTACGATGAAAAACCGCGACAACCAAACTCATAATTATGTATACATTATTTTCACTAAGATAAAGCATTTTCTTTTTATCGACTTATCAATATCACATATTCTATTCGATACTTAAACAACACAAACAGCTGACTCAGGGGATCTCTGTGAGCCCGATAATGACCATGCGCTATTTGGATAGTTACATAATGCGTTTGTTTCGATGTTTAAATAAAAATTAAATAAATTGTCATAAAATTTAAAATTGTTTTTTTATTCTGGGAATAGGGCAAAAAGGTTATTTTTCAAATATGTATCACGGCCTGCTGAAGACAGGGCGCTATGGTCCTCTTTGGGGGAGGGCTATGTGTCCAGCAGTGGACTATTATAGCCTGATGATGATGATGATATCACGGCCTTAAAATATGACCACACCTTTTTGTTACACGCTGTAAATGATAATATCCTCTTCGACCTATTTCGGCCAAGGCGACTACTTCAACTTTGTTCTAATTGTGGTTAGTGTGCTCGTGTATGGCTAACATAGTACAGTTAAAATATAAAATGGAAGTATATAAAAGCACTCTTATATACAAATGCAATGTTGTGTAAAAATTTCAAGCCAATCCATCGACTATGTTTTTAACTTTGCCGACACAAACATATCTAGTTGCATGTTGATGCGAGGTTACTCGCCAAAAGCCCACTTTACAACCATACAATTAAAGCACACAAAGTACACCTAGACTCAAGATCAATAATTGGTATTACACAAATAATTAGCAGCGATAGCCTGGTGGGAAATCGTTTGCCAGCCACGCAGAATTCTCGAGTTCAATCCCAAGGCGCGTATCTCTGACTTTTCGAAGTTATGTGCGTTTTAAATAGTTAATTGACGCTCGCTTTAACGGTGAAAGAAAAGCATCGTGAGGAAACCTGCACGTCCGAGAGTTCTCCATAATGTTTTCGAAGATATGTGAAGTCTGCTGGCCCGCACTGGCCTGCACAGCGTGGTGAACTATGGCCTAATCCTTCTCATAGTGAGAAGAGTCCCGTGCCATGGGACCGTTTAATACAAGGCTGATATTATCTATACTAATATTATAATTATGTTTGTTTGTCAGGAACTACTGGTTCGAATTGAAAAATTATTGTAGTGTTGGATAGCCTATTTATCGAGGAAGGCTATAGGCTGTATAACATCACGCTATGACCCACGGGGGCGTCGCAGTAACCATAAACGCGAGTGAAACCGGGCACATCTAGATGTTACGTTACATACACTACAGCTCAAAAGTATTTGGCCACCTGCATTTTTCTTTATATTACAAATAATACATTTTTTTAAACCATTTTATTGACTTTCATCGTTTGTATCTAAAATATATAAATATTATTGTTATTGTGTCTATATAATCGCTATTAAATAATTAAAATGAATATAAAGTTGTTTCATTGATTTTAACTTTTACAATAAGTCAATAATTGTGGTGTTCGCTGAAAATCAGCGCTGTGTAGTGCTTGCAGCAATGCAAGTGCCACAGCATTATGCTGAGCGCATCAACGTTGTTTTTGTGCCGTCAGATGGGACGTGCATCCGCACATAAACATTTTTATTGTTTTTAAAATTTCTTTATACTTCCATATTTTTATTTACTTTTTGTTATACCCGCATTCTATAATAATTGATGATGCATGTCATGATGGTACAAAAATAAAAATCTTTTTATTTCATTTATATTTATTTATTTAAGGGTGGCTAAATACTTTTGAGTGTTAGTGTATAATTGTGGGGTTCGAAACCACTGGCGCCGGCGCGAGCGCGGCGCCAGGGGCGAGGCGATCGCTAACTCGCTGCGTATGGCATTGAGCTACAAATAATTAGGTACATTATAATAATAAATTTACATGATAATGTTACAATTAAGATACGACACGTAAATACGTGCTTCACACGCAACGACAGAATGTGTTGTAATAATTATATATTATGTGTAATGTTAGGTACAGACTAACCGGAGGAAGGTAAGGAGCTAAATTAAACATCTAGTAAAACTAGTCTTACTTTTAAATGGGTGTTATTTAAATGGTTAACATAGTATTGGTATTTTTGTGAGCAGAAATAGCTAATTGATCAGCAACTCATGGCCAGCAAACTTTAAAGAGATCAAACAAAGTCGAAGGAGCCCCGCTGCGCGGAGCTCCTATTTTTGGGTGGGTTTAAAAAAAGGAACCTAACATAACCTAACACTTCCGAGACGGAATGCAGTGATTTGAGGCGTATAGATACCTACTCGTTATGCTGTGCAATATTTGCTGACCAATTAGTATTTTTGATGATCATTATATTTAATCCCCTTTTAAATATGTATGTTGTATCTACGTTTGTGTAAGAAACTGAAATCTATTATGAGAAAATAAATAACTTATGTTTATATTTTGTTATGTTACATTTTGCTCACGGCTTGACTCGTGAACAATACTTTTTTCTGTATGAAAGGTAATCAGGAAGATGGGTACAGAGAAGGACATAGGACTTTTCTGTACCTTTGACAATGTTCATGAGAAATTTCATGATGTTTGGTTAAGTAGTTAAGGTGTGAAAGCGTAACAAACAAACTCACATACGTATTTATAATATTAGTTAGAATATACTACATACAAACAGACGCGGACAACTACAGGAAACTCAAGACCCTTAAAAGACTTTTCCAAGAATTTTCTTCTCATCGATTTTCCCTATTAAAAAGGAAAACCGTGTTACCTCAAAATAGGTGTATAGCAGTTATTTCCCCTTCCACTTAACCATAGATCTAGGGGAGATATCAGGCCAGTCATTAGGGTTGAAAAGGGGATGGGTGATCGTTATCCTGATTATGAACGTGTCTGAAGCAGGTTATGGAGTACTAGCTGTCCGCCGCGGTTTTTGCCACCTTTACGATGACTGCTCCGCTCCCGTGGCTCGTAGCGTGATGTTATATAGTCTATGTTACTGACGGATAAAGCAGCTTTCTAATGATGGAAGAATTACTAAAATCGGTTCAGTCATTTCAGTCTATCGATTACAAAATTTATATTGTATACTAGATTTTGCCCGCGGTTTCGCTCGCGTAAATGTAGACGAGTAAAAGTACTTTTTCCTGGATAAAAGGTACTCTATGTCCTTTTCTGTTCCCCTGACAACTTGTATACGAAATTTTATGATGATCTGTCAAGTTAAGGCGTGAAAGTGTAGCAAACAAACTCACTTTCGCATTTATAATATTAGTTAGGATAGTAAAGGTATAATTTTAAATATTTTTTATTAAATAAAATAAAATCCCAGCAGTTTATATACAGATGAGATAATATACGTACTTTATAATAATAGATAGATTAGATTCACGCCTGTTTCCCGGAGGGGTAGGCAGAAACTACGGATTTCCAATTGCTACGATCCTGACACACTTCCCTGACTTCATTCACTTTCATAACATTCCTCATACACGCTCGCCGGTTTAAGGTGCTCTTAACCTGGCCTTTAACCAGAACGTCTCCGATCTGATCGAAAAACGTTAATAATAATAAATAATAATATATGACTATATTTAATTTCATACCATATATACATATTCCTAACTAATATTATAAATGCGAATGAGAGTTTGTTTCACGCCTTAACTGCTCGACCTATCATCATGAAATTTCGCAGAAACATTTTCAGGGGAACAGAAAAGGATATAGGGTACCTTTCATCCCGGAAACAAGTACTGTTACCTTACCGAGCGAAGCTGTTTGCAAATGCAAGTATGTATACAACAACTGCGCATAAACAAACTTTGGCAACTCTATGACTAACACAATTCTCGGAACTCTTCTATTTGTTCCCAAATACAGCAGTGAGACATCCCACAAAATAGGGTAAAAGTGGGGATAAAGGGGAGACAAAGAATGTATATTTTACTCGGAATGGTGTGTCAGAGTGTTCTTGGAAAGAATAACAATTGTGATAGCGTTGACGGGAACTTTATGTGTTTTTGTCGTCTAGGATGAAGATTGAAGATAGTAGAATGACTTCCTTTAAAAGGTAAATTAAGTACTGTGAATTGGCAACATTTGTTTATGAGCTGTCAAGTGTAAAATTGTCATTGATACTAAAACGAAACAGCGATAGTCTAGTGAGAGACTTGGATTAGCACGCGGAGGTTTTGATTTCGATCCTAAGGCACGTACTTATGGTTTAAGATATTTTTTATTTTCTCAAAAGAATACAATATTTATTAAAATTTATTTGAGAAACACAAGTTAAGCATAAGTTATACTAAGAAATACAAGTGCTAGAGCGGATGATCAGTACACTGGAAAAAGAGAAAAATATATGTTTATATTAATACACTATGTTTTGTAACTCAAATAATATTCTAATGAGTAAATAATCATTAATGAAGGTAGCAACTACATAACAAAAGCCAGTCGGACCCGCGCGTTCTGATAATCAAAGTTAAGTCGTAAACAACTATGACCATATTACGTGTTTGAAAGCAATTGCTATCCTATTTCTATCTATAATCTATTATGGTAAGGTATGTTTTTTATTTAATTTTTATTTGTTTTGTTATTTTATGCATGCTACAAATTATTTATAAGTTACTTTATTTTAATGCTTACGCGTACTTATGACTTGTTGAAGTTATGTCTGTAATATTTAGTGATTGCTCACTTTAATGGTCATAAACATCGCAAGGAAACCTGCATGTCTGAGAGTTCTACATAATGTTTTCGAAGATATAATTATCTTCGAAAACATTATGTAGAATGATATGCAGGTTTCCTTGAAGTCTGCTAACCCGCACTGGGACAGCGTAGTGGACTATGGCCTCACACTCCTTACACTGAGCAGCGGCCCGTAACAGTGGACCAGTTCATATACAGGGCTGATGTTATCACCAATAGGGGTGGCAGGTATTTGCTGTGCTTATTCAAGATGATATGTTTACTTTAGCTGACAAGGGGGAAGGAGGGTTAAATAGGACTAAAATCTTGCATACGTCCTAATTTACGGTACCCAAAATGTGAGGGTAATACACCACTGTCTGCCCTTTAAGGTATATAAAAGCGTGAATATATACATGTATTGCCACGCCTGAGATCGCGGGTTCGATTACCGCACAAGTCAAACATTTGTGTGCATGGACATGGATGCTTGTCTTGATCTGGGTGTTTCTATGAATATGTATATTTACAAAAAAAAATTGTCCAATGTCTAGTACCCATAGTACAAGCTCTGCTTGGTTTGGGCTAGATGGCGTTGTGTGTATGTGATAGAATATTATTATTTTAATTACTTATGTATTAAGAACAAGATATTACTGTAACCGAGACGTGAGCCTTGGACCGCAGCTCTGCGGTCGCGTGTGAACATTATACCCCGTGTGTCATTCGGTAACACTGATAGACTAGTGGCTGGACCGTTGGAATGTGAAGTCAGGGGTCACTGCTTCAAAAGCACGTTAGTTAGCTCAACAAGATTAATTGATATTTTTAAACACTTCTCGCATGTCTGATTTATTGGCGGTAGTGGATGCGAATACTATGCATGAGTTCTCGGCTTCAATTCCCCGGTCAGACAAAGGTCTTGGGTTTCGTTGTTGTAGTAGTTAGTTTGTCTTCATGGTTTTGGATGTAATTAAGTAAAACGTCTGTTTTCTAGTCTCGTTTATTAATGATTTCATAATTTTTTTCTTTTAATATATACTATCACATACACACAACACCATCTAGTCCATACTAAGCTTGTGCTATGGGTACTAGACAATGGATAAACATACATTTATACTTTTTTTTGTAAATACTTACATATTATACATAGAAACACCCAGACCAAGACAAACATCCATGTTCATGCACACAAATGTTTGACTTGTGCGGGAATCGAACCCGCGACCTCAAGCGTGGCAATCGGTTACTCTAACCACTACGCCATCGAGGCCGAATTCACACAGTCTTGTAGCTACAATATGTAAGATACAGTAAAGTGCTTAGTTTACACAACGTGACAAGGAATTACGTCAATACCGTAGTTACAGGAAACGTGAAAGGCATCACCTTACATTGTCAATAAATTTTGAATGGAAGTAAAAATTCTCGGGCTGTGGCCGGTACGGCAATAAGCTAGCCCCCTATTACATATGTGTTAATCTATGTATTTATTCTTAAAAATACATAACTATATCATCTGTATCTTCTCAGAAATTCTAGGCACGGCATTGTCTATTTTAAGTTCTAGGAAACTATACCCAATTGAAATTAAACTATGTACATACTTTATACGGATTTCATCGCGGTTTATATTATAGAATCTAATATAATATGTAGTTTTAAATTATTTAAACGTAGTGTTTTATTTACTTACTTAATAACAGAGGACAGATATCTATACTAATATAATAAAGCTGAAGAGTTTGTTTGTTTGGTTGGTTGAACGCGCTAATCTTAGGAAATACTGGTTCGAATTGAAAAATTATTTTATAATGGATAGCCCATTTATCGAGGAAGGCTATAAGCTATATAACATCACGCTATGACCAATAATAGCGGAGCAGCAATGAAAAATGTTACAAAAACGGGATAAATTCTCCTATGTGAAGCAGACGAGCATTCTGGTGTTGCAGGCGTCCATAGGCTACGGTGACCACTTATCATCAGGTGGGTCGTATGCTTGTTTGCCACACTTGGTGTATAAAAAAAAAGACGAAGTTGCACAGGTCGGCTAGTGTATTTATATTTGTACTAGCTATTGCCCGCGGCTTTGCTCGCGTTAATTTAGAATTCGACAATCAATTCGGGTTGTACTCTGCTTGTAATAATATAATTCAATCATGATTAGAAAGAAACGTGACGCCATCTATTATCATAAGAACGTTTTTGTTGTTTTCCTCGGGAACAGTAATTTTTTTCGGGATGAAAGGTAGCCTATGTTCGTTTCTGTACACCTGACAACGTATAATTATGCAAAATTTCAGGATGATCGGTTCAGTGGTTTAGGCGTGAAAAGGTAACTAACAAACAAACTCATTTTCGCTTTTATAAAATTAGTTAGGATAGGATAGTTAGGATTAGGATTCTTGTTTGTGATGAATAAACCCAATAAGTAATGCCGCGACTTTAAAATTGTTCCATAGAAAGTTCATGTATCCATAAGTAATATAGCCCATATATCATCACGCTACAAGCCACGAGAGCGGAGCATTGCCAATCCGTACTGGGCCAACTTGGTGGATTATGGCCCAACCCTTCTCACACTGAGAAGAGGCTCGTACCTAGCAGTGGGATCGTTCAATCCAGGGCTGATTTTATTTATAATATAAAATATTACACCGATAGCTCAAAACATAATAATACATAACCGGCTAGTGGGTAATAAGGTCTAATTCAGGTTAAGCAACCTTGACCTAAATACATTGACGCATTGCGTTTATTCGCCTCGCCGTATTTCGTCGCCATGATGGGCTTGTGCCAATAACTCGAATGGTACATCGCATTACATAACATCACGACTTGTCACGCAAGGGGTAGGCAGATGTTTTTTATAACTGACTGCTTCGGTGCGGTAGTGAATACGACTGCTTTGTGTGCGATCTCGGATTTATCGCTCAAGCAATGTTTATTAGGTTTCGGGTAGTATTTAACTGTACAGCAAATAAATACTAATTACACAGCCAAATATGCTTACCAAAAATACTAATTGCAAAACAAAATATGATTACCAAAAATACTAATTGCACAACAAAATACCTATATTTAAAGAGATCAAACTAAGTCGACGGAGCCCCGCTTCGCGGGGCTCCTATTTTTGAGTGGGTTCAAGAAGGAACCTAACATAGCCTAACCCTTCCGAGAGGGAGTGCAGTGATTTGAGGCGTATAGATGCTCGTTATGCTGTGCAATATTTGCTGTGCAATTAGTATTTTTGATGGACATTATATTTAATCCCTTAGGTTTCTCTGTAAAGAAATTTAGTAGGAACACTAGCAACACGGCGTTTAGAACCATGTATTAGAATAAACGTTATTCGGAGCGATAATATTCGCGTCTACTGAATATAAGTAGGTACATATTATATCCAGAATTCTTTAGAGAAGGTAAAGAGTTTGTTTTTATTATCATCATCTCAGTCGAAAGACGTCCACTGCTGGACATAGGCTTCCCCTAAGGTTTTCTACACAGACCGGTCTTGGATCACTACTAAAAAATAAAATACATTACTTGACCCGGGAATCGAACTTAAACATGCGTAAACTTATGCTACGAAACCAAGTGGCAGTTATAACATAAAATTCTCAAAAATATTGAAGGAAAGGAAGTGGGAAAGAGGGTGATTGGGCTTTCGGCACTCTCACTCACCGAACGAAACACAACAGTAGGAATACTGCTATTTCACGTCGATATTCTATGAGAGGGTAGTCCTTCCCCGGTCGAGCCGGCCCATTCATGCTGAAATCAGCGAGGCTCTACTATTAGGTTATGCCGTAGCAGCACGGAGTTTGAAAACGGCAATAGGAATTATTCCGTGACCATAACCAAAGTTGTCGAGCTATGAGACATTACACAAAAACATCACCTTTTAACTCAGAAACTCACCATTTTGCGACTTAAAGTCCTATACGCTACACATCCGCATAGGAGAAAGTCCCCGCGGTTCACGGCTGATTGCGTCACGGAGCTGAGTCACGGTGACCTTTACCGATCCAAACGGTAGCCTCGCCCACCCTCCCTGACCTTCGCGATGGAGGGTGCAGTGCTATACTTTACGACCAACTGAACTCGTGTTTCTGACATAATTGTTGTAGATACTTATATTAATATTTTGTAACACGCGATGTTAATTTTATTGACAAACTAATTTTTGCACGCGGCTTCACTCGCGTAAATCATCATCAAGACATCCTTTTAACATCCTTCCATTAAATTAATAATTTATTTTGTTAATTGCTTGAAATAATTAAAATAATAAAATTTATATTATTCATTATTGTTGAAATTGTGGTTTTATGTTGTAGGTATATCGCGAATTAGATGTCATTCATACTTAATATATATATGTAATTTACGACAGAATTTTGTGTACTTTATAATTATTATTAATTTTATTATTTTTAATTGTAACAAATCTTTTCAACACAATGTATATTGTTAAGAAATAAATTACTTATCACTTATGCCTCGGGAACTGTATTTTTTCTGTATGAAAGGTATCCTATGTCCTTTTCTATAGCCCTGACAATGTGAATGCGAAATTTTATGATGATCGGTCGAGTAATTAAGGCGTGAAAGCGTAACAAACAAACAACCTCATATACGAAATTATAATTTACTAGCTTTTGCCCGCGGCTTCGCTCGCGTTAATTTAGAATTTGACAATCAATTCGGGTTGTACTCTGCTTGTAATAATATAATTCAATCATGCACGTGGCGCCATCTATTATCATAAGAACGTTATTGTTTTTTACCTCGGAACCAGTATTTTTTTTGGGATGATAGGTAGTCTATGTCAGTTTTCTGTATACCTGACAACGTATATGCAAAATTTCAGGATGATCGGTTCAGTGGTTCAGGCGTGAAAAGGTAACAAACAAACAAACTCGATTAGGATTAGGATTTTTGCCTAGAATTGCTTGATATATGCGAGTAGTTAAGACTAGGGTTTGACCTAGCTTTAGGTCGCTTATTTATTAAGACATCTATCTATGCTATCTGGCGCATGTGTTTGTTTTCTGTCAAAATAAATGTATTTTCCTTCTTTATCTATAAAAGTTGTAATAAAGATTCTCCAACCATCTTTAGCCTGTACTATAATCATAAAACGGCTTGAAAATCCGGTCACCCATCCGAAAATTAGCCGCGCTTACATTACATAACTAGTTCTAATATAACTAAACTAAGTTATATGGTATATAACTGAAATATAGCAGGCTGTCTGCCGTACCCCGATCACGTACCAACTTTCAACTTTCGAGCGCTCCGTTTTGTGCGTACGCGCAGAATTTGTGATCAATCACTTATAATATTCTGTGTACATGTTACATTTTTATGTCAAGTGACGTATTTAGAGAAGTCAGCCATTTAATAATTTAATTAAGTTGCGGAGTAAATCTACGAAAGCCTTATGGAGACCGGTGTGTACGGATGGTGTAAGGTGCCTTAATTTGGAGAGTAATTGATACAACCGATGTCGAGTCAATACTGCGTTTATTAAAATAATACATTGATTATATATCCCTTCACATCTCCTCTATAAAACTAAAATAAAATAAAGTTTACATTTATTTTATTGTTACAGTAAATGAGTGCATAAACAAAATATCAAAAGGTAATACAATAGGCACATTGTATGTTTTACGTTATAAAAATAAACATTTATAATGTTTTTATCAAATTATAATAATATGTATGTCATTACACAAAACAATAGATTATTAGAGAGTACATGATTACAATGTTATCTTATATAAATAAACATACAATGTGCCTATTGTATTACCTTTTGATATTTTGTTTATGCACTCATTTACTGTAACAATAAAATAAATGTAAACTTTATCGCCATGTACGGATATATGCGATTACACGAATAAACATTATTTTAACGCGCACTGGTACACAATTGCAAAGATTTTCGCGCACTTGTACGGAAGGTATAAGATGCGTTAATTTGGAGAGTAAATGATACAACCGATGTCGAGTTAATACTGCGTTTATTTATATATTAATATGTGAAGCGAAAACTTTGTTTTTACGAAAATTGGGCGGACGGAGGAGTATGAAATTTCGCACACTTATCTATACTAATATTATAAAGCTGAAGAGTTTGTTTGTTTGTTTACTTGAACGCGCTAATCTCAGGAACTACTGGCCCGATTTGAAAAATTTTTTCAGTGTTAGATAGCCCATTTATCGAGAAAGGCTATAGGCTATATATCATCACGCTAAGATCAATAGGAGCGGAGCACCAATGAAGAATGTTTCAAAATTGGAGAGTATTTTTTCGTTTTGAGAGCTTCCGCTGCGTGCGCTGCGTAAACAGTTAAAGTTTCGCAAAAATCATGTATGACAGAATTGTTCCCCTTTAAAAGTTCTAAAAAAAAGTCCGCGACAGCATATGTCTATCTTTTAAGGTTGACTCACTATAACCATTTTTATGCTAAC
This sequence comes from Catocala sponsa, assembly GCA_963564715.1. Lineage (NCBI taxonomy): Eukaryota > Metazoa > Arthropoda > Insecta > Lepidoptera > Erebidae > Catocala > Catocala sponsa. The sequence continues at coordinate 2,957,253 of OY751354.1, read as the reverse complement.
GAAATTTGTTCTAAAATAATGCATTATTTGCGAAGGTATTTTTATAAACATTATATTAATCCTTATCCAAATAAATACGTTATTCATCACAAGTATTTAATTTAAAATAAAATTGCCCTTTACATCATTCGATTTTAATGAATATCTTAGGAGATATAGCAGTTTTAAAATAACATCGCAGCAAAATAATTACCCATTACAGACATAGTACAAACCATGTTTCTCCTGGTTTATTCTGCGTGATTACTACTGGTTCGATTTGAAAAATTATTTTAGTGTTGGATAGCCTATTTATCGAGGAAGGCTATAGGCTATATAACATCACGCTACGACCCACGGGGGCGGCGCAGTAACGATAAACGCGGGTGAAACCGCGGGAACATCTAGTATACTAATATTATAAAGCTGAAGAGTTTGCTTGTTTAATTGCTTGAACGCGCTAATCTCAGGAACTACTGGTCCGATTTGAAAAATTCTTTCAGTGTTAGATAGCCCATTTATCGAGGAAGGCTATAGGCTATATATCATCACGCTAAAATCAATAGGAGCTGAGCACCAATGAAGAATGTTTCAAAATCGGAGGGTATTTTTTCCTTTTGAGAGTTTCCGCTGCGTGCGCTGCGTAAATAGTTAAAGTTTCAAAAATCATGTATGAAAGAATTGTTCCCCTTAAAAAGTTCTAAAAAAAAGTCCGCGACAGCATGTGTCTATCTTTTAAGGTTGGCTCACTATAACCTTTTTTATGCCAACCAAATTTGTTCTAAAATAATGCCTTATTTGCGAAGGTATTTTTATAAACATGATATTAATCCTTATCCAAATAAATATGTTATTCATCACAAGTATTTAATTTAAAACAAAATTGCCCTTTACATCATTCGATTTCAATGAATATCTTAGGAGATATCGCAGTTTTAAAATAACATCGCAGCAAAATAATTACCCATTACAGACATAGTACAAACCATGTTTCTCCTGGTTTATTCTGCGTGATTACTACTGGTTCGATTTGAAAAATTATTTTAGTGTTGGATAGCCTATTTATCGAGGAAGGCTATAGGCTATAAAACATCACGCTACGACCCACGGGGGCGGCGCAGTAACGATAAACGCGGGTGAAACCGCGGGAACATCTAGTACTTTATACAGAGAAGAAGTGACGAATGCTAATATTTTTTTAAAATATGCATTAGAAATACATTAAATTAATGAAAAAACACTACACGCACAGAACCATGCATTTGACGCAGTCGAAGCGCGTAACTATGGTTACATATATCAATATATAATGACAGCAATATCTTGCAGGCAAACTTTGGTCGAATTTCGAGCACTAGGCGACCGCTAGTTAAAATAATACATTGATTATATTATATCCCCTCACAGGTGGACTGCCACGCACTTTTACCTTTTCCAGGTGTGTGTGCTTCTGAAAATGACGTCATGGACAAGGCGCAGTGGAAGAAGAAAATAAAGAAAGTTGACACCACCACCATGTGGAATAAATAGTAAGGAAGAGAGGGAGGTGTGTATGTAAGTAGATGCAATGGTATCGCTCACTTTTTTAGTTAAGGAATATATCTTGAAGAAATCTGCATGACTGAGAGTTCTATGTAATATTTTCGATGGTGTGTGACGTCTGCCAATCTGCACTCGCCAAGCCTGGTGACCTACGGCCAAAGCCTTCTGCCTTTAAAGAGCAATCCGCAGCAGTGAAGTATAAACAGATCAAATATTATAATATTTCAATACATGTCTGCCGCAATTATAATAATTATTATAATTGCAGCAGACATGTATCGACAAGCCGGAAGATAAAGCACTCTAATTAGTTTGATAATATGGAATTTAATGCAAAAGTATGGCACCTGAATGCTGCTGCCAAAATATGAGCTACAAAAATATCTATCCAGCCTTTTGGAGATAAACAATAGCGAAATAGACGAAAAATTTTAAAAATACCACTACGCCATACAACCTACGAACAATACAATTATTCCAGTTGTAATTTTATTGTATAATTCTTTATTGTTTCTTAATAATTTTGTGTTAATTATTATGTAAAATAATAATAATAATATTGTATTACATACACACAACATTATCTAGCCCAAACTAAGCAGAGCTTCTACTATGGGTACTAGACAATGGATAAACATGATACAAATATATACTTTTTTTTTAAATCTTTATTTGAATTAAGTATACTTAATTATAATGTCGTATCTAAGTAATTGGAGTAAGCAAACGACCTTCCCATAGACGCTGATTATTTAAATGTATGTGTTTATTCTGCTAATATGCCTAATGAATAAATGCAATATAAAACTTTCAAAAATGTTGCATTAGTGATCCCATTTGAAGTTGCACTATCAATACTACAATAGCATCACATCAGCTATTATCCTTTCCCGCACAACTCAAAACGAAACTCCATACAAATAAACGATATTGCGAGCCAGCTCACGTTAAAAGGTTTCATCGAAGCCCAACAATGGATTCTTATAGGCGAACACAGTGACCGAGTGGACAAACGTCGGCCATTTTAAATTGTCGCTTATTAAGCTAAAGTTTCCGTTCGCGTCCGCCGGACACAATGGCCAGTTTTCATGATAACAATCTATGATGGGTTGGTGTTTGATGCCAATTTTCAATTGGCTTCTGAGTGCAGGTTTAGCCACGTGAATCCTATGAGAACATATTCTGGGTAAACGTATTTTATGTGTAATCAATCAAAGAAATGTTTGTCTGGAGATCGAAACTCAGTATGGATGGCGTAGTGGTTCAGGTGATTGTCTCGTTGCTGCCACTGCGCCGAGTGTTGTGGAGTAGACCACCACATTTGACAAAAAATTGTGTGATTTGACAAATAGTTGTTCGGGGTCTCGATGTTCTTTGTGTCTGTTGTTTGAATCTGTTAAGACCCGACACCACCAAAATTCCTTGTTTCTGAAATAATAATATAAGCCCTCTTTATAACCTGTCCCACTGCTGCGCACGCGCTTCTTCGCAGTATGAGGAGGTATAGGCCATAGTCCACCACGCTGGCCCTGTGCCCGTTGACAGACTTCACGTATCTTCGAGAACATTATGCAGAACTGTCAAACATGCAAGTTTCCTCACGATGTTTTCCTTCACCATTAAAGCGAGCGATAATTAAATATTTAATACGCACATAACTTCTAAAAGTCAGAGGTGCCTTGGGATCGATCTCGAGACCTCGAAGCAGAAGATTAGGAGAAATATTGTATAAAGGTAAAAAGGTGGGGGTTTATTTTAGTAATAAATTAATTCTTTATGTACGTTCTAACTTTTGCTTTTATGTATATTCCCAGGGTACTAGGCTTCTAGGCGGCGTATCAATATGAAACATGCACCAGATTACGTAAGACCTCCTACAATACAACTATGAAAATCCCATCCAAAATCTTTGCATGATGCGCGCAATTCAACGGCTTATCTCTAGTCTATCGCTGCTACCATGCCTTGACTTGATTCTACACCTACCTTGTACTCACCAAGCAACCAAAATTCCTCTTTATCTTCGCCTAAAACAGTATCATGGCCCAAACATTCCCGACAATGAACATAATGACCGTTACGTCACTCACTAAGTTACCACCGTGGCCACACAAAGGGCTTATCTCCCGCTCAATTGAGGACAATTAGTACGGTACAGCGGATAGATTAAAGAAGTTACGGAGTTTAGTTGCGTTGTTTGTTGTATCAAACTAAATTCTTGGCGCCAGAACTACTGAATACTTGGTCAAACGTAAAGTTGTTTCTGGAGAAGTTAGCTCTGGAAAAGATCATAGCTAGGTATAATGATGTAGTGACTTTTCGAAAATGTTGTCCATAGACGAGTCTCATAACTTTACCGAACCATTGGAATTTGGAATTCTCTGCTGATTCACGTGTTTCCTTCTGCCATCGATCCTGGATACTTGAAGCATGGCGTGAAAAAACATCTCTTTAGGTCGTCAGTCGAGACCTCGGCACCACTTCAGTTATAATGAGGAAAGGTGTGAAGGGTTTTGCTCGTGGACTGCTTACCATCCGCTCTTTTTATAATTCATTCATGCTCTCTCGTTTGAACTACCCTGGTGATACATCTGTATTGTATGCGACTGCTGTGAACGGGTGAAATCCCGAATCGGGCCACCAAAAAGTTATTCAGGTTTTTCTGTAAAGAAATTCCTAATAGCAACCCGGTGTTAGAAAGTTGTATACCCGTTCGTGCGTCCAAAAGCACGTTCCACAACTGATCTCTGTCCAGTCTTAATGTATTGTTCTAGATTCGAAAAAGTTTTGAAAATTTCTTTAAGGACTTTTGATTTTAGTCGATCATAAAAACTAGACACCGGCTTTTAACGTTTTGAGTCACAGCGGCACACCGGCGGCCACACACAATAGGTTTTCAATTATGTCTGGCATTCCAACAATTGACACATTAATTAACTTGGTATGACTATTTATTTATTAAACTTCATATACGCAATGTACCTATAGACGGACATATTGCTATGCAGAAATAAGAAATAGGTGCATGAAATAAGGCACCACCAATTTAAAGGCGAAATAATGGATATTTATTATTTTCATTATCTTTTTGGCATGTCTCACAGCTGGGCAAAAGCCTCTCCCTTGGACTTCCAAATTACTCTGTTAGTGGTTAGCGTCCAGGTCTTTTATATTTATTAATATTAATTCAAAACTCTTTTATTTTCTCAAGCAGAAGTCAGAAAAAGAGTGATATCGTTTAAATGTGAGTCGAACATACGCCTCTATGCCACGAAACTTGATACACAAGTCCGATTTGCATTTAGTACGAGAAATCGATCAAAACGCAATCTGTAGCCTCCGCCTACTTCCCTGACAGAGGCGTGAAGCTATGCATGTATGACTTCAATACAACGCAGTAACGATTGTTCTATTTTAAATTCACTGTTCCGTGCGAGCATTCATTAAGATTCTAGACACACGCAAGTCCTCGCCCGACATTCTATTAGCCATAGTATATCAGGACTGTCGTTTTATAAGTGTATGATATATTATGTACCACCTAAACTCTATATAACGATTCAAGGATAGCAGACCGGGTATATAATAATAATTATAATTTTTTATTAGCATAAAGGAATTGTTACAGCCAGTGCCATCTATCGGCACTGTGGGGAAGACTCAGCAGTTCCGTATAATAATTTATTACAGCGCCATCTATTGACGTCTTACGGAACTACGTAGCTTGTCGATACGCGAAGGGTAGAGAGAACGCTGGCACATTCTCGAATCTTCGTACATACCGGATGGCGGGTATGGCGTTTCTAGAAATCTCCAGAAACGCTTTAACCGCGTATAAAAGGGCAAGGCCAGCGCTCGCCGAGTCAGTTTACAATGGTAAGCGGTCAAGTATTCATCGAAGCAAACGGAAGCGAAAATACTACAGAGTTTGAAGCAGTTACAGTGGAAAAGTGTAGTATAGTGTTTGTTGTGTTTTAAATTTAATTGTGTGCTAGAATAAAACGTGTTTTAGTCGGTAATATTGTTTACATTCTTATCCCTCGAATCCAGCACGTAACAGTATTTTACAATAGTTCACATTGTACAGTGCTATTAATTACAGGTTTTTATAAATAATTATGATTAGCAATTTCTATAACTACCCGCACTAGGCTGAGCCTGTCCTGCGGGCAGTTCACAATTATCATGACACTAGATGTGCCCGCGGGTTCACTCGCGTTTATGATTACTGCGCCGCCCCCGTGGGTCGTAGAGTGATGTTATATAGCCTATAGCCTGCCTCGATAAATGGGCAATCCAACACTTTTTCAATTCGAACCAGTAGTTCCTGAGATTAGCGCGTTCAAACAAACAAACTCTTCAGCTTTATAATATTAGTATAGATTTAACAATTTATTTTTGCATTTTTAATGGGTAATTATTTTGCTGCAATATTATTTTAAAACTGCGATATCTCTAGGAGATATTCATTGAAATCGAATGATGTAAAGGGCGATTTTATTTTAAATTAAATACTTGTGATGAATAACGTATTTATTTGGATAAGGATTAATATTATGTTTATAATAATACCTTCGCAAATAATGCATTACTTTAGAACAAATTTGGTTAGCATAAAAATGGTTATAGTGAGCCAACCTTAAAAGATAGTCATATGCTGTCGCGGACTTTTTTTTAGAAATTTTAACGGGGAATAATTCTGTCATACATGATTTTTGCGAAACTTTAACTGTTTACGCAGCGCACGCAGCGGAAGCTCTCAAAAGCTCTCCGATTTTGAAACATTCTTCATTGGTGCTCAGCTCTTATTAATCTTAGCGTGATGATATATAGCCTATAGCCTTCCTCGATAAATGGGCTATCTAACACTGAAAGAATTTTTCAAATCGGACCAGTAGTTCCTGAGATTAGCGCGTTCAAGCAAACAAACAAACAAACAAACAAACAAACTCTTCAGCTTTATAATATTAGTATAGATTATTCTGTTATATGTATTTCTCTATCAATATTATTACAATTATCAAATATAATTTATGGTATGTGTTTTATAAATTCTAGGTATGTAAATGAAATCATGGTTTAAGTATACTTGCTACAGCGAGAATTCGTCCAATGGGTATGTCGATGTTTGCCAAGATTAAAAGCATAAATGCGCCCTCCTGTGCTTCTACATTTAAATAATACTAGTTCTCACCTGCGGCTTGGCTCGCGTAAATGTAGGTTAGGTTTGCAACAGTTCTTTTACCCCTGACAACGTGTATGCAAAATTTCATGTTGATCGGTTGAGTAGCCAAGGCGTGAAAGCGTAACAAACAAACAAACTCATTTTCGCATTTATAATATTAGTAAGGATAAGAATGGTCACCTTCTTGGGCGATAAGTTGACATCTGACACACTATGCACCACACATATTGTAAATTGAACACTATCGTGTGTAATGTAAATATGACGTGTGACCTGACTCATGTTAATGTGGTCCCTTTTTGTGAGAGCGCATCTATGATTTAATTATTTGAATATTTAAAGAGGCCTAAGGGAATACGCAGAGGTTCTGAGGAAAACGCCTTTAAAAATACATATACACACATCGGCCTCGACGGCGTAGTGGTTAGTGTAACCGACTGCCACGCCTGAGGTCGCGGGTTCGATTTTCGCACAAGTCAAACATTTGTGTGCATGAACATGGATTGGATGTTTGTCTTGGTCTGGGTGTTTCTATGTATAATATATATGTATTTACAAAAAAAGTATATATGGATGTTTATCCATTGTCTAGTACCCATAGTACAAGCTCTGCTTAGTTTGGGCTAGATGATGTTGTGTGAATGTGATAGAATATTATATTATTATTACGTCATGATGAGCAGCGATAGCCTATTGGCAAATTGTTGGACTGCCATGGAAAGATTTCGAGATTGACCAAGTCTATGACTTTTCGAAGTTACGTGCGTATTAAATAGTCAATTAACGCTTGCTTTAACATCATCAGGCACCCACTCCAAATTCCTGCATGTCCATTTGGACTGTTGTCAGCCAGGTGGCGGGTGGTCTACCCCGTCGTCGAGTCGCCGTGGGTAAGTCAAGGGCTACTCGCACCATATGATCTTCTGGGCGGCGGAGTACGTGCCCGTGCCAGCGGGGGCGTCTTTCCTTGACTTTAAAACTACCGCGGATGTGAACGTTCCGCACTTTATCCATCAGTGTGACACCCGCTGACCAGAGTAACATGCGCATTTCTGTAGTGTGCAGTTTGGACAGATGCTGTTTATTGACGCTTGCTTTAACGGTGAACGAAAACATTGTGAGGAAATTTGCACGTTTTAGAGTTCTACATAATGTTCTCGAAAATATGCGATGTCTGCCAACCCACACGGGGCTAGAATGGCATGACTTAACTCCGCACACTGAGAAGAGGCCAGTGCCCAGCCGCGGGACAGTTCATATACAGACCTGATATTATTATTACACTGTTAAGACATGCCTTATTGCATGCTTTGTGTAGTTTAATTAAAGAAACCTTCTACTGTGTTATTACAGTACGGTTTTTAGGATGACATCATGAAGGATGATTCGCATATGCTACTTAAGGATCATCTAAAAATATACTTCGGTTAGGATGGAAAAATCCTTAGTATGATGTCACCCAGTTTTAAGAAACGGGATGATGTTTATTAGACAGGAATAGGAGACTGACATTCCATTGTAATTCGGGAATTAGAGGGAGATGTGACTCAAAGGCCTTCGGGAGAATAGTTAACTGAAAAGAGAGGTTGTCTTATTGCAAGTATTTTCTTATAGGCTCATCCCTTGTCTTCATATATTGTGATGTTTATAAAATTCATGTCCTGGCTTTTGGTACATTCTTGCAGTCGAATCATATCGCGACTGTAACAAGAGATTTAGGTTAGGTAAGATTAGCTTTTCAAGTATTTTCTTATAGGCTCACCCTTGCCTGAACTGTTTCTTAGTGATGCTTTATAACACAAACCACGGAGCATGCTAGCTTTTTACTAGACTTGCCGCTTCTCAGATTGTATACAATTTGCGAGTTGCCGATGAGTCGGACACAATATATTCGGACACAGTGTCCGAATTGACACATTTTAATTTTAATATTTTTTTCACTGATGATTCGGACACCAATAAAAAAGCTGTTTTGTACAGTCAGATAAAAAACTTCCAACGATACCTTAATTGTACAAATCTGGTTTTGTTCCGCATGTGCCCTACGTTACGTGCCACGTTCAAAAATGTTCCTTATTCGTCCCTCTTTTTAAATTATTCCTATTTCGTCCTACATTTTTGTGCATTTGGTAGGTTAGGTTAGAACAAAACATGGTTAAAATACCATGGTTAGTTTTGGTAAACTTTTTAGATTTTTTAGTTTTGGTAAAAATAACTTTTTTATCTGACTGTACTGCATAGCTTCAATAATTTGATGGTGTCCGAATTGTCAGTTAAAAATACTATATTAAATTTAAATGTATCAGTATCGAATATACTGTGTCTGAGTCGTCAGCAACTCCAATGTGCGTGTGTGTCAGTAACTGCACGAATAGCGCAGTGGATTAAGTGGTCGCTTCCCACTCCAAACTAAAATTTATATTATTCACAAATGGCAGTTCTGTTTGTATTCTTTGTGTCTATAGTTCGAATTATTCCTAGTGCGAGAGTAGTCTATTTGAAAATAATAAAAAGCAACACACGCCATGACGCAAATATGACACTAATATTATGAAAGTGATGTTCTGCCAATAACATGAGCTCATCGTACGGCGGCGCCGTTCTTGTCACGAATATGGCAGTGCTTGGGTTCGCAGTATTTCTTGATCTGTGTGTTTTTTTTACGTGGGGTTATGCATTGACGCATAACCCTCCGCGGGGGCGGGCGGAGGGATTGTCGGACTCACCGGGGTAAAAGAAAGATGGTAATGATGATAATAATGAACCTCCCGGTAACACCGACTAAACCTACCACGGTGTTCCTCGATAAAACCGCAATCGGCAGGGCCGCGCGAATCACTTTCATATGCAGACGCGACCCCGTCGAGGTTTCGGCCCGCGCCGTATGAAACGGCTGGCCACTAAACAACAAGACTACATCTGTGTCTCACCTAACCTAAACAAATAAGGAAAATTAAATTCTGTAAAATCTGCGGTTTCGTAGGAAATAAGTTCGCGCAAAATAATAATGTAATAATCAACCAGTCCTGTATTTAATTGTCCCACTGATGGGCACATGCCTCTACTCAGTGTGAGAAGGGTTAGGCCGTCCACCACGTTGGGCCAATGCGGGTTGGCAGACTTCACATATCTTCAAGAATATCATGGAGGACTCTCAGACATGCAAGTTTCTTTACGATGTTTTCCTTCACCATTGCAGCGAGCAAAAATTAATGACTTAAAACTAACATAACTTCGAAAAGTCAGAGATGCGCGCCTTATCATCGAACTCGAGACCTCTGCGTGGCAGTCCAACGGTCTCCCACTAGGCTGAGTTCGTTTGTTTGTTACGCTTTCACGCCTTATTTACTTGACCGATCATAATGAAATTTCGCACATGTTGTCAGGGGAACAGAAAAGGACATAGGGTACCTCTCATCCATAAAAAAAATCCCAAGCGAGCGCAGCTGCGGGCAAAAGCTAGTAGGTCAATAAATAAAAGCACCATTGTTATTTTTTTGGTGTTCATCCAAAAGAGGCTGTGCCAAACTCGATGCCGACAATCAGTAGGTTCAAAGGATGAGTAATTGGTGACCGGAAGCGAGACGGCAATAGAGCCATGTAATTACTAGTAATAGGCCGTAGCGATATGCGGATAGAATATATGAATGTGCCAGTAAACCACTTTGAATGAGCAATTTTACAAGGTCTAAATATATGGTACTTGGTACTACCTCGTTGGTTCGCTAGGCTCGAATCCAAGGTCGGATTGATAAAATGTTGTAGGATTTTTATGTCTAGAAATTTTCAGTTGCAGCTAGGAGTGCAAGCATGTAACTCCGTTAGTTCTGCGTTAGTTTCTTTCTCTGGACTTATCAGATTGCCATCAGACTAAGTCAGGGAATAGAGAGTGCACTTGTGTTTACACACACACTTGTGCACTATATTACCTCCTGCGCCAATGGCCAGGTTCCGTGACCGAAATTCGGTAGATTTATTCGGACACAGTTTCAGACTCTGTGCAACTACTTAGTTTTCTAACAGAAAAGCCCTATAACACTGCCTGGATATCGAACCCACGACTTCATGGCAAACATAAGCGCAAACTTACGCCTCGAGATCGACTAGCTTTAGCAGCGTTAAAATCATATACAAAATTAAACCTTGGCTCAAACTATCAATAGAAGGATGGCGTAGTGGGACAAGGAGCCGCCTCGCCACCCCATACAAGACAAAACATTGGTGTTATCTATGTGAGTCCGTTGATTAAGTAAATGTTTGTAAAGTCGACACAGGAAATAATAATAATGACTATTATTTATTCCAACACAATTACTTAAAAGTATTTAAGGTCACTGTCTGAACGAAATTACAATTATCCACACTATTATACTTCACGTATTGTAATGGAAATATATGTTGATGCATTCAATTCCCTCATGAATAAGATATACATTAGGTATGTAAACTATGTTATATAAACAGACGCTTATATACATAACATTAAATAAAAAATAAGCATACATATGCTTATTTTTTATGTATGCACATAGTCCAACTGCACGGATGGCGCAGTGGTTTATATGGTCGCCTCGCCACTGACACTGCGCCGAGTGTTGTGGGTTCGAATACCACACGGGACAAAAATTTGTGTGATTCACAAATGGTTGTTTCGAGTCTCGGTGTCCTTTGTGTCCGTTGTTTGAATGTTTGTATAGTCCCCGTGACATGGTAATTATTCCTAGAGCGCGGACCGGTAGTTGTCTTATTTAGTAAATAAATATGTCGTACTAGTAGCTAGAGACAATACATAAAGACCTATCTCCTTCGATCAAATATACCATAGATGCACATTCTCATACAAAAACCGCGTCAATATGTGGCACTGACCAGTACTACTTACTTATAAGTGTCTGCATTTATCATGCAATCCAGGAAATAAACCGGAATAACCATTGAACGCCCACTGAGAAACATTTTGTAATAGTTTAGTTAAAACGCGTCAATGTAAAGCGTCCTAAGTGTGTTACTCGCGATACGCAAGCGTACTAAGTATATGGTACGGTCTCCACCGTAGTAGTGGTGTCGATTTGCTCTCGCTTACGGGCAGCGCACGCAAGAGTGAGTGGGACAGGTGCATAATATAGCGCATACGACTGATTTATGCACAGTTTTGTTGGGGCCGTTTTTCGAGCGACGATCGTGCATCTATGGTATATTTGATCGATGCCCATCTCTATATATATTGTCTTGCTTTTTGTCATCTCTATTTATTAGAGAACGAATATAGTCTGAAAGTAGTAACTGTATGGATTTATTATGGACTAGATCTTGCTCGCGGCTTCGCTCGACAATGTGTATGCAAAATTTCATGACGATCGGTCGAATAGTTAAGACGTGACAGCGTTACAAACTAACAAACTCACTTTCGCATTTATAATATTAGTTAGGATTTTGTTTACCAACTAATACAAATGAGGCATATATAATCTCAGCTAGACAAAGGTGTAAGACAATCATATGCCGCCAGCTAAGGTTTAGCTCTCCTAAGCAAAGGGGCGAGCCTATTGCTGTTTCCCGGGTATAGTTCCAGATTACATACAGCTGCTAAAAATGTTGAGTAGAGCCTTGCTGAATGCAGCATAAATGGGCCGGCTCGACCGGGGAAGGACTACCCTCTCATAGAATATCGACGAGAAATACCAGTATTTCTACTGTTGTGTTTCATTCGGCGAGTGAGAGTGCCGGAGGCCCAATCACCCTCTTTCCACCTTCCCACATCCCTTCCTAAAGGGTCGGCAAAGCGCAAGTGGTGCGGTGTTGCAGGCGTCCATAGGCTATGGTGACCACTTACCATCAGATAGGCCGTATACTTGTTTGCCACCCTAGACGTATAAAAAAAAAGAATATTAGGATTTTGTTGGCCCGAACCGGGACTCGACACCTCAAGTATAGCAATCGCATACCCAATCACTGTGCCACCAAGTATAAATATATAAATAAGGTCACACCGTCTGAGTGTCTAAATCCGTATAATTAAAATTCATAGAAGCAGGTGAACTAATCGCATAGTATGTATAAGTACCTAAATTATATGTTAATTAATGCCGACACCATCTTGAATACAATGTATATAATCTATGTGAACTGTGTTATATACATAAACATAGATATGTATTTATTTATATCTTGTTGAAAACTAGAATTTATAAAACCAGTAGTTTTGCCAGTGGCTTCGCTTGCGTTAATCTAAAATTGGAGGTTAATAAAGTACGAGTATCCCTCTGGAACTGTACTTTATTCTGGGTGAAAGGTACTATATTATGTCCTTTTCTGTACCCCTGACAACGCGTATGCGAAATTGCATGATGATCGGTCGAGTAGTTCAGGCGTGAAAGCGTAACAAACAAACTCACATTCGCATTTATAATATTAGAAAATAGGATGTACAGAGATCAATTAAATAAAAATCTCACTGTTCGTTTTTTCACAAGTCTATTGTTTACCGGACGTCCGCCGCACTGCCAGTGATAATTTCTCGACAGGAAAAATCAATAAATCGCCGCCTTACGCGGGATTCGAACCTGCGATCTCACGCTCAGCAGTAACATTCACTCAGGGGCAGTCTCAACATGACTTTTTAATAAGCACAGACGTACAATTACCGCCAAAATTCGCATAACCAGTCTAAGTGATCGTGGCACAGATAAGTAATGAATTCTGCTCTAATTTCATGTACCGTTCTTTAAGAAGTCTAGTTTTGATTAATTAGTAAACGAAATTAGCGTCAGACGAGTGCTTTTAGTAGGTCATCGCCCATATCCAATCTTAAGATACTCGCTTTTGACCGCGGACTTACCCGCACATCTAACTACCAATTAATGTTCGACGAAATAGGAAACCTGCATGTCTGAGGGATCCCCATAATGTCTTTGAAGATATGTGCAGTATGCCAACTCGTACTGGGACAACTTTACTCTTCTAAGTAAGAAGCCCATGCAATTGGACAGTACAGGGGTGATATTATTATATTTAGTTTATATATAGTGTGGAGCCAATGGATACTATGTGTATGTATATGTACTGTTTTGGCAATAAATACATATTTAATTTTAATTTTCTTTTTTTTTATATAGTAATATCTATATCTAATACCATTTAAATATAATATTATCATATTATATTTAAATGATATTAGATATAGATACTAATATATAAAATTAAATTATATTTAATAATATTATATTTAAATGATCATTCATTAAGTTTTATTATTCATATTATTATACATATGGCGAGCCAATTGCCATATCTCAAGCACATTTCCAAACTCCGTCTGAAACCACGAATTTCTTGACAGAAAAATCCAATAGCACTTTACCGAACCCGAGAATCGGACCCGAGCCCTCGAGCACAGCAGTCACATTCACAAGCACTGCATCACTAAGGCAGCCTATACATATACTAAAGTACCTATATCAGATACCAATATCTTTATTTCTTTTTTAAAAATACTACTCCCGCAAAGCGGATATAGTGACAAGAATAGAAAAGGGTATGTTAAGCTGGTTTGGACATGTAGAAAGAATGGACGAGGAAAGACTGACTAAGAAAGTTTATAAGGCTAATGTGAATGGAACAGTCGCAAGAGGAAAACCTAGGCGAACGTTTCTCGATCAGATCGGAGGCGTTCTGGACAAAGGCCAGGTTAAGAGCTCCTTGAACCGACGGGCGTGTATGAGGAATGTGATGAAAGTAAAAGAAGCCAGAGAAGTGTGTCAGGATCGTAGCAAATGGAAATCTGTAGTCTCTGACTACCCCTCTGGGAAACAGGCGTGAATCTTATGTATGTATATGTATGTACGCACTAGGAATAATTCCTGTGTCGCGGCGGATTTTACAAACATTCAAACAGCGGACACGAAGAACACCCATTTTTGATGGATTCCACAAGTTTTTGTCCTGTGTCCTGTCCAGGGATCGAACTGACAACACGTAGCGCGGCGGCAGTGGCGAGGCGACCACTTAAACCACATCGTCATCAGTGCAGTCCATATTATCCAATACTAGATGTTCCCGCGGTTTCACCCGCGTTTATCGTTACTGCGCCGCCCCCGTCGGTCGTAGCATGATGTTATATAGCCTATAGCCTTCCTCGATAATAGGCTATCCAACACTAAAAGAATTTTTCAAATCGAACCATTAGTTCCTGAGATTAGCGCGTTCAAACAAAAAACAAACTCTTCAGCTTTATAATATTACTTAGTATAGATTTTATATTGAATCTAAGAAGTGATATATCTAATATCTACTAGTTGAAATCTTCACAGTAAGGTAACAAATCCATTTCTATTCCGAGTAAAAGATAACTTTCGTTTTTAAAGCGTCGATAATTAATTTCTCCGTCGAATCGGTTCAGTGGGCCGCTAGGCGGTCAGCCGATCGATTTTTTTGATATCGGGTTATTAACATCCGTTGCGCGAATGATTTTTGTTTGTAAATCTATATTTAAGCTCGCTATAACAACCAAACAAACCAAAAAAATTATATAGGGTTGACAAATAGAGGAGAAAAAGGATTTTTTTTTTAAAGGACTGTGTCTTCACTAGGAATGATTCCTGTGTCGCGGGGGACTTTACAAACATTCAAACAACGGACACAAAGAACCCCAGACTCTGAACAAGCATTTGTAGATCACACTTTTAGTCCGGTGTGGGGTTCGAACCCACAACACTCGGCGCGGCCGTGCTGTCAAAAGTCAATTTTAAATAGGTAGTACCTAGCATGTCTGGTACTGTAGGTACCCGGGATACGTAGGCCGGCCTAGTTACGAAATGTATATGTGTAATATATATATCTGATACAACTAACAATTTCCTCATTTCTTAAAATTCAATTCCCGTTCTAAATTTCTGTATGGTGGACTTAGCAAACATATTGTGGTACACACACATTTTGATTTCGTGTGGGATTTGAGCCCACAACACTCGACGCAGCGCCGATCACTTAATCCATTGCGCCACCCGTACAGTCGGCGATATCTTTTGCTTTTATAACCTTTTGGAAGCCATTGTCACATATACATGACAAACGAAATCTTGCCCTCAACGCCAACGTCACATATGTATGACAAAAAATACGTCGCACCTTAACATAAAAATAAACAATAAAACATTACTTTTGTGGTTAAATAAATATCAGTGTCATGAGTAGGGTTTATTAGAAAATTTAAGACGAAAATATAAACACAGTTGATATTCGATAAAGTTTTGGAATCCCTATACTTCTGAAGGTCATTTTACAGAAAAAGTGGCTTTGCGTCGGGGGTACGGCGATGCGTTTATACTCTGGCGTTCAAAAGGTTAAAAGACAACTATCGCACTAGGAATAATGCCTGTATCGCGGTTGACTTTATAAACATTTAAACAACGGACACAAAGAACACCCTCGACTACCATGTGAGGATCACATTTTTGCTTCGTGTGGGATTCGAGCCCACAATACTCGGCGCATTGGCGAGGCGACCACTTAAACCACCGAGCTATCCGTTCAGTCGGTTATATAAGGGTCAGTACTTTTTCTGGATGAAAGGTCCCCTATGTCCTTTTCTGTACATACATACATATATTCACGCCTGTTTCCTAGAGAGGTAGGCAGAGACTACGGATTTCCATTTGCTACGATCCTGACTCACTTCTCTGGCTTTATTCGCTTTCATAACATTCCTCATACACGCTCGCCGGTTTAAGGTGCTCTTAACCTGGCCTGGCCTTTATCCAGAATGTCTCCGATCTGATCAAGAAACGTTCGCCTAGGCCTAGTTCGCCCTTGCGCCTGTTCTATACAAGTTTCTCTACATCCGACAATAAAAAAAATTCACGATGATCGGGCGAGTAGTTAAGGCGTGAAAGCGTAACAAACAAACTCACATTCGCATTTATAATGTTAGTTAGTATAAAAACCCTAAGTTCTTATCCTATTCTACAAACACGTATGTCAGTAGGCATGGTCACTAATGACCACAGCAAATGGTCATTACTTAAATGACATCATGTAGACAACATGACATTCTTTGTGTCATAACGCCGAGGTAATTGACCCGCCAACCATTTGTGTTGTTTAACTTCATAAGAATATGTTTTTAAAGACCTCACAGGATAATCTCCTACAGATTTAGTTAGTAATAGATTTTGCATCTGATCTGCAGCTTCGCACGTAAAAATGTAGATTAGGTTATATTAGTGTTTGAGTTTAAACATCAATATTTGTAAAATATAATTAGCGGTGAACGGAACCATATAAACTGTCCGTGTACTCGATAGATGGCGTAGGGATCGAGTTAGATCGCGATATGGTTTCGTTCACACGCAGGGTATATAAGGTCGGGATTTTTTATTGGCTTTGCGAAATTTGTAACGGCTATATACAATTCGCCAAAGTGCCACCTAGTGGAGGAATAAACGGTAAAATCCAAGTGGCGTTTTTACTTATTTATTTTCTCGTCTCCGGACCCCGATTGTGTTCAATTAGTAACAGTTCTTTTTTCTGGATGAAAGGTACCCTATGTCCTATTCGGTACTCCTGATAAAGTGTATACGAAATTTCATGATGATCGGTCGAGTAGTTAAGGCGTGAAAGCGTAACAAACAAACTCACATTCGCATTTACAATATACAAGATTTAGCCCGCGAATTCGCTCGCGTCAATGTAGATTAATTAGTAACAGTACTTTTCTTGGATGAAAGGTAGCCTATGTCCTTTTCTGTACCCCTGATAACGTGATGCGAAATTTCATGATGATCGGTCGAGCAGTTAAGGCGTAAAAGCGGAATAAACAAACAAACGAACTCACATTCGCATTATAATTAGTTACGATAGTTTTGAGCAGATATCTTCTTTCTTCTTCTCTGAGAAACTAGCGTGAATCTATGTATGTACGTATCTTCTTATAGGCTCCACTCTGCCTAAACCTAGAACATAAATCTAACTTAGAATATGAGCAGAAATGAAATGATTCGTATAGTGTTAGAATTTATTTGTTTTTATTTACTTATCTAGCTTTTATTATTCTTTTCTGTTTTATTTTTTGTTATTTCTTCATGTTTTTGGTTGCGCCCTCTTGTGTGCCAAAATAAATAATTTTTCTTTCTCTATAGGTATATATAAACTGTCTCACTGCTGATGGCTCTTCTCAGTGTGGAAAGGATTAAATATTCCACCACGCTGGCCCAATGCGGAGTTGGCAGACTTCACACATCTTCGAGAACTCTCAAACATGTAGGTTACCTAAATGTTTTCATTTACAGTTAAAGCGAGCGATAATTAACTATTTAATACGCACATAACTTCGAAAAACCAGAAGTGTGTCTTATGATCAAACTCAAGACCTCTGCGTGGCGGTCCGAGGTATTCCCACTAGGCTATCGCTGCTATCCTAACTAATATTATAAATGTGAATGTGAGTTTGTTTCTTTGTTTGTTACACTCTCACACCTTAACTACTCAACCAGTCATTTTTTTATTTTTTTTATTTTGCTCGTCAAAATGGCCATACTCCACTTGATGGTAAGCAGTCGTGTGGTCTAAGAGCAGTGGCCTCCACACCGCCCTCATAGCAGCCAAGGCGATGTTGAGGTCTCTACTTTGACGGCCTGAGAAGGTGCTTTTTCACGCCCCGCTTATAGGACCCAGGATTGAAGGAAGAAGGAAACACGTGCCTTGGCAGAGAATTCCATGCCTTGGTCGTTCGGCAGAGGTATGAGGACCCAACCTTGTTGGTACGCGCTCTAGTCGACTCTACTGTGTAAGGATCATCATGAAATTACGCACACATTTTGTCAGGAGTACACACAAAGATACAGGATCCCTTTCATTCAGAAAAGCTACTGTAAAAGCTGGTTAAACTATACATACATATAAATGTAGAGCAATAAATTTAATTTTGCATACGTATGTTCGCAAAATGTGGCAATCAACGCAATGTATTTACGCGCACACAAGCAAAGGTTTAAATATGTTGTAGGTATATCAAAATTTCACTCAAACCAAAATTAATAATAATTGTATAGCGCACTTTCTCACTATTAAGAGAATGTCGGTGTTGTAAACGTAATATTGTAAATCTTAGTTAATTAATATCAATAATATGCCTATGTAAGTACATGAAAGCAATGTCTTAATAAATATTGCATTAAAAATATTAAGTAAGTACTAGTTTTCACCCGCGGCTTCGCTCGCGTAAATGTAGGTTAGGTTAGGTTTGCAACAGTTATTTTTTCTGGATGAAAGGTACCCTATGTCCTATTCTGTACCCCTGACAACGTGTATGCAAAATTTCATGTTGATCGGTTGAGTAGTTAAGGCGTGAAAGCGTAACAAACAAACAAACTCATTTTCGCATTTATAATTTAAGGATTTATTGATTTCTCTGTAAATTTGGAGAATGGAGGCGGAAGGCGAAATACCGGATATCATTATCTAGACTGTGTCAGGTTAAATGATTATTTGAATAACAATTTTTATGCAATACCGGCGGTGCCACACGGTTTTATCCAAGTTTATACTTCGTTCCGTGGCTCGAAGTAGGGTGATATTATATTAAATTAAATCCTGTGCCGCGACTTTACAAACATTCAAACAACGGACACAAGAACACTTAGACTCGTAGCAACGATTTGTGGGTCGCATGATTTTGTCCAGTATGAGGATCGCATCCACAGCATCCTGCGTATGACAAGTGGCGAGGCAACTTACACCACAAGCCATCCATGCAGTCAAATCAAGACAAAGTCTAGAGATTAGCGCGTTCGAAAAACAAACTCTTCAACTTTATAACCTATACTAATATTATAAAGCTGAAGAGTTTGTTTGAACGCGCTAATCTCAGGAACTACTGGTTCGATTTGAAAAATTATTTTAGTGTTGGATAGCCTATTTATGGGGGAAGGCTATAGGTTTAACATTACTATTTCTCCAACAGCTATGATCATGATAAATCTTTTTCAAAAGCGAATCAGTGACAAATTCATGCTTCAGGAACCCCGCGTTAATCTGTTAAGTCTTAGAGTACCAGCCATAAATAAAAAACGGTTGTATCTGGCCACCGGTGTGCCGCAGCAACTCAACTACTAGAAACAACTAGGTAAATGTTATGAGCTTGTTCAGGTGCGGTCATTGATTTATTCTTAGCTTGGTTTTGACCACAATGTTTTAAATGAAATATGGTCTTGTATATGGTCAGATATTACGCCAAGATTAAACTTGAGTGAATGGGACAGTAAAAACTACATGACCTGTTTGACTGTCCCAGTCTTTCCTAATTTATCATTATACTGCCTGTTCCTCAGTATAGTGAAAACCTCACAGGGGGTGATTATACTTGTTATTATGAACAACTTTTGTTCTGGGACATTGCCGTAATTGCGAAAAATTAATCAGCTGTTCCATACATTTTGTCGAGGTCAAAGTCCAACTTTGTATGATAAACATATTATTTTGATGAAAAATTAAATTGTCGTTTTTTATAGATTTGGGTAGAGTATCATGGTCTGATTCAACGCCTTCAGTTATTCTATTAATTAAATCGCCTTCCTGTATACATTTTTTTATTATCTCAATATTTTCTTACAGTAATATGTTTTTTAACGTATTGAATCGCAGTAGCACAATGGAGGCCAGGCAAAATAGGTTTTCAATTAAGTCTGAATAGCTGTACCATAGTTCAGTGTTATGGTTTGATTCCCATATGTGATTAAAAGTATTGTGAACACAAAATTAAATACTTCTATCAAGTCTCTGTTTGCGTTATATATAAATTCATCGGCCACATGAGGATTATTACTGTCAAGAGTTTGGCTTCATGGAAGTAATTTTTTTAGATCAAAGGTATGTAATTTTCTGTACCCCTGACAATGTGTATGTTAAATTTCATGATGATTGGTCCAGTAGTTAAGGCATGAAAGTGTAACAAACATACTCTTATTCACATTTATAATATTAGATAGTTGGGATTTGTCTTTTAAAAAGCATACAGGATAATAAAATTATTGATTATATTCACTAACAATATTCTGCATATTCACTCTATAAGACAGGCCAAGGGGAACACAATTAGTTAATAAGTGTTTGATTCATTCTGCAAGCATTGTATAAAGTCCACTGAGCAATCATGTCAACATTTAGCACAATATCTAATATCAATAGACACTGGCGAGCATGTATGTACAATGTTATGACAGTGAATGAATCAAATATATATTGGAAGAAGAAGCTAATCATATGATGATTTTAAACACTTTATTTTACTATATATGTATATATATATATATATATATATATATATATATATATTATAAAATATATATTATATATATATATTATAAAACAAAGTCTCTGGCTGCATCTGTCTGTTTGCAATAAACTCAAAACCTACAGAATGGATTTGCATGCAGTTTTCACCAATAGACAGGATTCATGAGGAAGGTTTTGGTGTATAATTTGTTAAGGTTTTGTACCACCCGTGCGAAGCTGGTATATTTATATAGGAATTAGCTGTTACCTGCGACTTCGTCCGCGTAGATTTTAACTAAAAAGTGTTTGTCTCTGCAGAACCCTATTTTTTTTTCTAAAATCAATGTAGCCTAAGTTACTCCTTATAACATCAGCTATCTGCCAGTGAAAGTCCCGTCAAAATCGGACAGACAGACAAAAATTTTAAAAATAGATTTATTCGTATAGGTATCTTATATAGGTACTTTCATATGCATTAGACAAAAAGCTGTTATTTTGACATTACAAACAAACACTTCAATTTTATTTATTTGTATAGATGTATAGATATACTACCTATATGAAGATGTTTGTTACACAGTCCTGCTTAAGCTTGAGAACAGATCTGGATGACATTTGGGGATTGGATAGATCACGTTTTGGATAAGCACATATAATACATTTTATCTGAGCATGCAATCCCATGCGATCACAGGTGATGCAAGAGGCAGAAACTAGTTTAATATTTATTTACTATGTAAACACACACCAGTTCATTAAATATAAGGAATTGTACCATACATAATAATATAAAATGTTGTAAACAATTGGTAATTTAAAAACAGTGGCCATGAGTTTGTTTTCTGATTCTTTTCATATAAGCTCAGCTCTTTGAACTGGTTTATTTAATATTTATTCATCTTACAACCTGTTTCATTGGCTCTTTAGTTTTGGTGATAGGTACCGATAAATCGAATACAGCTACATTTAATAGAGCCAAAACAACGGATTTCGAAAAAAAAAAGTAATATCTACAGATAATTAAGTACCTATAGAATATTATTTTTACCTTCAATGCAGGGGGTCCGGGATGCACACCAAATCCATTTTAACACACAATATTATACATTTTAAAATCACAAGCACTATAATACACTTAAATAGTAAATAAATATTATTTTGGAATTAAATATTAGATAAAATTATTTTGTTTATGTTTATTTTTTTTCACTTTCCAACACAAGCACACACATTAGCCACGACGAACAGTCAATAAAAGCGATACAAATAGAAAATGTACGTTTTCAAAACAGGATGTAAAATGAAAACAATTTTTGCGACGATACGATTATTTTCACAGCAAAATTGCTGATTAATTTTGGTATTTAGTCCATGGACACACTAAATACACTTATTGTCTTTATTGTAACATAATTATAGAAACGGTTTTTCATATAATTAAAGTTAACAACATTTGTTTTATTTTTATATTGATGTGCGAACGAAAGAGATACACCCCGAAAAGTCAACAACCGTTTGACAGTGAGATATTGGCATTTAGACGCGACGCCATTTTGTAAGTATGTTTGCCAGTGTATAATATGAAACTCCCAACATTACTACGGATTCAATAAAACTATATATATTATACGTTATACTTGAGCATAATTATTTATTTAACCATTGAAAGACAGTTCAATATTTGTTTAATCTAATTATCGTTATTAATGTTGTGTATTACTACTAACTAACGCCATCTATCATATGATTACTAAAACAATAGTATCTCTTAACGACGATAGATGTCACGACTATGTATTATATTGTAAGTTACTGTCAAGAGATGTCACTGTTTCAACTTAGTGTAAACGAGATGGGTGTAAAAACCCAGGATTCAACCTCTTCGTCTTAAATTTACATCATGTGACCTTGTGACCCCTATATATCGGGGGTCTTTTGACCCACAGGGCCCATATTTTAACTTAACCGAGGTATGACCCCAAGGTGTCTGCACACCAAGTTACAAGTCAATCGGTCCAGTAGTTCCGGAGTTATGCCTGTCACTAACAGACAGACACATAGACCCACATAGTGTTTTCATTAACCTCTTCGAAGAAGACTCAGAGGTCAATAGATACTGTAGACTACACTGAATTTCATATTTAAATAATATGTAGGTATTGTGAATATAATTTTTTTTATTTTATTGAACTCTTATTTCATACCTGAGTTACTTTATAAATCTCGTCAATGTATTCAAAGCATTGCGCCTTTTATGCATCCACGTACTCACAGATTCACGTAAAATACCCACTAATAATGAATACTGGTGATGTATAGCTGACTCCCGTTAGTAATTAGTGTAATTACACATATCATAATTACTAGAATAACGTATATTTTCAAGGCCGTTCAGTAGAAAGAGACTTGCCAGTCAGTGACGTGACGTTTTCCGAGTTGCGTCTTCCTAGTGACAATGAACTCATTTGATCTTGTCCGATTCAAACTAATATGTGGGTTATTTTTACATGATACATTGTTATTATTTTAAGAGTTTTAAGTCCTAGGTTACAAAGCAACCCTAGTGCCGGTACAGTTTGAGAGATTTCCTTAACAGTAAGAGATCCAATAATACTTGCTACAACTCGGCAATCAAACCCGAGGCCGCATGATCGAACACAAAAATAACAGCAATCTTACATTATCTATGGGGCAGCCAGAGTCCTTTTAAACTATTTATTCTTCAATTTCAGTTGCATATTATAGAATATGAGCTCGTCAAAGCTTACTGCTTAGTACTAGATTAAAATATAATATATTCCTAGAAGTTCTCCCGGTTGTGCCAACATTTATGATTACTGTTCCGCTCCCGGCGTCATGTTATATTACCTATGATACCCAATAACACTTTATCCTACCCTAGGACTCTGGAACCGAACCCGAGACCTCATGGACAGCAATCTTGCCAACGCAAACTTTTACATGATGTTGTCTAGTTCTAAGTAATATCTCAGTTGTTCTTGTATATTATCGTACCATTTATTCCTAATCCATCAAAAAGCCTTTGTTTTATCAGAATGCTCCAGGGCATTGGCTCATAAGAAGGTTCTTTAGAGGTACTGACAGTGCAATATGTTCTACTGAACATATTGTATTTACAGTACCTCTAAAGAAGTACCTAAACTCTCTGACTTGCTCTCTAGTACCGCAGCGATTCAGTTTTTAGGATCTATTACATGCGATTGATATCCTAGTATTGCCCGCTTCCGTATCTAATGGGGAGTCGCAATGATTGCTACTTTAATTTATTTAAAAACGTATTTGGCTACAAAAGGTATAGGTACTAAAACTATTTCTAGAACTGCCCTGAATTATTATTCTTTAATACTTAAAACCATTTTAGCAGCTTGAAATAAAACATGGAAACCTAGGTCATGATAAATATATTTAATACATTTTTATACTTATCTTCTAAATGGAATACATGTCTTTAAATATTTTAAGGCTCTGAAATATATAATATTAATACATTTTTATGCTACTAAAGATATAGGTATAAAGATATCTAAATGTATATATTGCATTAATAACAGGTACCTCATTTGTTGGCATTATATTATTATCTATACATATAATAAAATCGTAGGAAAGTCAAAACTGTACATTGAATATATTTTTAAAAGTATACTTGGGGCGTGATCTACAATCGATATCGAAGCCAAAAATATAGTTTTTAGAATTTTTGTCTGTTTGTCTGTTTATCTGTTTGTCTGTATGTATGTCCGGGCTAAACTCAAAAAGTACTTCATGGATTTACTTCAAATTTTGCATGAATATTACTAACAGGTCGGGTCAACATATAGGCTACATATTATCACGTTATCATTTACGGTGGAGGAGCTGTGAATCTTTATTTTTCTTACGCATTCTGTGACAGCGTGTAATCTAACGACGCATATTTAAATGTTGTTTTTGAGTAAGCCATGCTATTACCTAGCTTTACACAATAAAAACTACGCCATTTAAGTAACTTGGGCAGAGAAATATAGTTGGGTTCCGCGGCGACAAACACATTTTAGTTAAAATCTACGCGGACGAAGTCGCAGGTAACAGCTAGTTAATGAAATCATAATATCGTCGTAAAATAAACACAGGAACAACTTAAGTCATCTTTTTAGGAAATCGCTGATATGTGATATGACTATCATATTAATATTAATAGATTTCAAATTTATTGTGGTGTGTAGTAGAAAATGTTATTTTGTCAGTACTTTATTTGTAAGTAACATGGCAGACTTCGTCAACTGGTAGTTGACTAAGTATCAATCATTTATTTAAAGCGTCTTAATAATATCATATAAATTTTCATGCACTGTATTATTTTCGAACTATAACAATATTTATTTTCTACAGGTTTATACTGAATATTATAAGTTTTATCCAAAATAATGTCGTTTGAATAACTTTGTCACTCATAGGTATTAGATACATTTGAATAAATGTCAAATCTAAACATTTCATAATTACCATACATTTGGGTAAAATTTTATTTACTTAATTATTTGGCAACACTAGCTGCATACTTTTTTATTTTTATGCGATAACCAAGGCCATCAATTTCGAGGACTTCGTATCTTTTCCAATGCCAGGGAATATAAATCCTTTTCGGGCTAATTCTTCATAAGATATTTCGGACAGTTCTTCAAATCCAGATTTCTTGGCAACTGTTTGGGACGCGCCAGCGGTGAACACGGTGGCAGTCACTTTGATGTTTAGTGCCTTGCATAGGGGAATCCTGTAATAGAAAAATACGTTTGTAATAGTTGAAGGTTTTGTAGTAGGCTGACCTACTGACTCACTTTGGTCTCGTAGTATAGGTGACGACTCACAGACATAATGTTTGTGGTGACGACTAGGCAGTGGCATAGCGTAATGGGGGCGGCAGGGGCGGCCCGCCCCGTACACTCTTGACAGAAAAAGGAATGAACTCGACATCTTATGGATAACTTTTTTTTTATTTGTCTAAGGTAGCAAACAAGCATACGGCCCACCTGATGGTAAGTGGTCACCGTAGCCTATGGACGCCTGCAACACCAGAGGCATCACTTGCACGTTGGCGACCCTTTAGGAAAGGAAGTGAGAAGGAGAAGGAGCGGGAAGAGGGAAAGAGGGTGATTGGGCCTCCGGCACACTCACCGTACGAAACACAGCAATTTCTTCCATTGATGAGCCAACTTAAATGGGGATTTGTGAACTTTATGTTGGTTTTTGTCCATAAATCCCCATTGCTAAGTTGATGATTGGTCAATGGGGATTTGTGGACAAAAAGTTCACAGATCCTCATTGATGGGGATACTCAATGGGGATATGTGGAATAACCCATTTCTTTCAAGGGATTAGATCTAGAAGTGTCTATGGTAGACGCAATATACACTTCACAACGTAGGATTTGAACAAAGCTAACGAATTGTAGGTACAAAACAGGATGTATTGCCTGAACTTAGAAAATATGTAGTTGATGCATATTTATGTAGCCCTTTTACTATTTATGCATTAGTTTGAAAGTTTTTGATACGTATTGTGCATAGACTAGAAATATAATCATATTCCATCTCTTCATGTCCATCTATGATACATTTTTAGCTTATTACATAGAATGTATTAAAAACATTTTTAAAACAAACATGAGGCGCTCATAGCTAGTTGCACTGACTGATCGGTAAACGATTAGCGAGGTTAAGCAACGTTGGGTGCGGTCAGTCTATAGATGGGTGACCGCTTAGTGGTATTTCATCTGAGCGTCTCCGTGCTTCGGAGGGCACGTAAAAAGCCGGTTCCGGTTGTTGTCAAATTGACAGCAGTCGTTAAGCCATGTCAGAGGCCTACGGGCGGCTTGAACAACTCTTGACAACAGGTTGGCCACTAACCACACGGAAAGAAGAAGAAAACAAGGATAAGAAATAATTTATTTTAAGAACGCTTAAAATATGACATGTGTCGTTGCAGTTCGTAACAAAGATATTGTATATTCTACAATATCTTTGGTTCGTAACAATAGTTAGTTTACTTGGTGGACGGAAAACTAACTAAAAGCACGTTAAGCCATTTGCATTCCATATCGTTTTAGAATTAATTTTATGTGTGTTAATCTGACACATGTGACAACACGGTTGTTAGATTTATGGCCATTCCTGCAACTAACAAGTAAAAGTTATCCGATAGATAAATCGCATGCTGTCTCACTCATGTTAGGTTAAAGAAGAGAGATGGCGAGACTTTTATCTTACAGATAAATACTATCTGGAGGTGGTAGTACAAGCTCTTAGGCTTTTTAATTAGTGGACGGCAAAACAGGTCACAAGGCTCATAAACTCTCTTAGTTGCTCTATCTATAGGTACTAATATTATAAAACATGGATGTTTGTCTTGGTCTGGGTGTTTCTATAATATGTATGTATTTACAAAAAAAAAGGTATATATTATGTACATTTATCCATTGTCTAGTATCCATAGCACAAGCTTTGCTTAGTTTGGGCTAGATGTTGTGTGTATGTGGTAGAATATTATTATCTATACTAATATTATAAAGCTGAAGAGTTTGTTTGTTTGTTTGCTTGAACGCGCTAATCTCAGGAACTACTGGTCCGATTTGAAAAATTATTTCAGTGTTAGATAGCCCATTTATCGAGGAAGGCTATAGGCTATATATCATCACGCTAAGATCAATAGGAGCTGAGCACCAATGAAGACTGTTTCAAAATCTATACTAATATTATAAAGCTGAAGAGTTTGTTTGTTTGTTTGTTTGCTTGAACGCGCTAATCTCAGGAACTACTGGTCTGATTTGAAAAATTCTTTCAGTGTTAGATAGCCCATTTATCGAGGAAGGCTATAGGCTATATATCATCACGCTAAGATTAATAGGAGCTGAGCACCAATGAAGACTGTTTCAAAATCGGAGGGTATTTTTCCTTTTGAGAGCTTCCGCTGCGTGCGCTGCGTAAACAGTTAAAGTTTCGCAAAAATCATGTATGACAGAATTGTTCCCCTAATTGTTCCCCTTTAAAAGTTCTAAAAAAAAGTCCGTGACAGCATATGTCTATCTTTTAAGGTTGGCTCACTATAACCATTTTTATGCTAACCAAATTTGTTCTAAAATAATGCATTATTTGCGAAGGTATTATTATAAACATGATATTAATCCTTATCCAAATAAATACGTTATTCATCACAAGTATTTAATTTAAAACAAAATTGCCCTTTACATCATCCGATTTCAATGAATATCTTAGGAGATATCGCAGTTTTAAAATAACATTGCAGCGAAATAATTACCCATTACAGACATAGTACAAACGATGTTTTTCCTGGTTTATTCTGCGTGATTAATACTGATTCGATTTGAAAAATTATTTTAGTGTTGGATAGCCTATTTATCGAGGAAGGCTATAGGCTATATAACATCACGCTACGACCCACGGGGGCGGCGCAGTAACGATAAACGCGGGTGAAACCGCGGGAACATCTAGTATATTATAAAGCTGAAAACTTTGTTCGTTTATTTGTCTGTTTGGCTGAACGCGCTAACCTCAGGAACTACTGGTTTGAATTGTAAAATTCTTTAGTGTTGGACAGCCCATTTACCGAAGAAGGCTATAGGCTACATAACATCACGCTAAGACCAATAGGAACAGAGCATCAATGAAATGCAAAAACATGTAAAATTCTCTTATGTGAAGCAGGCGAAGTTGCGCGGGTCAGCTACTAACACATATAGCTTACGGCTTACATACGAGTACATGGCTTATGGCATGGTTTACATCATCATTTCATCATTTCAGCCTATTGCAGTCCACTGCTGGACATAAGCCTCCCCCAGGGTGCGCCACAAGGCCCAATCTCCCGTTTTCGCCATCCAGTCACCTCCAGCCACCTTTTTCAGGTCATCAGTCCATCTGGCCGGAGGGCGTCCTACACTACGCTTGCCGAGTCGAGGTCTCCACTCGAGAACCCGTCTGCTCCAACGATCATCGGTTCTGCGACAGATGTGACCAGCCCACTGCCACTTCAGCCTGCTACACTTCTGAACTTCGTCAGTGACTTTGGTTTTTTGTCGGATAGTCTCGTGGCGGACTTTGTCCCTTAACGAGATTCCGAGCATACACCTTTCCATAGCTGGCTGAGTGACATGCAATCGGTGGGCTAGTTTCACTGTCAGGTTCCACGTTTCGGCTCCGTATGTCATGACCGGCAGGGTGACTCGATGATGTGACGCAACTTTCCAAAAGCTTATGGCTTACATACAACCTAAGAATTATAAGTTGAAACCTAACATACTGTGATGCGTCTCAAACAATTCTGGAGTAAGCATAGCTCTCCTGACTCTCATTATTCAATGTATGTACATAGCGTTTCAAACCCACGGTTTGCAGTGAGGCTTTTAAAAATTCATAGCCGTCTCATAATCGGCGTTTGATCTGAATTCTCTTTGACTTGTGATACATTATTCACCAGTAAGATTGCCTTTGCGTTGTAGTTGAAGACACTTTCATATAAGTTGTATACCTATGCGATTTTAGATATCTATTTATATAATTATATTTAATACTAGCTGTTACCTGCGACTTCGTCCGCGTAGATTTCAACTAAAAAGTGTTTGTCTCCGCAGAACCTTATTTTTTTAAAATCAAAGTAGCCTAAGTTACTCCTTATAACATCAGCTATCTGCCAGTGAAAGTCCCGTCAAAATCGATTCGGCCGCTTCGGAGATTAGCCGAAACAAACAGACAGACAGACAAAAATTTTAAAAATAGATGTTTTCGTATAGGTGCCTTATATACTTCCATATGCATTAGATAAAAAACTGTTATTTTGACATTACAAACAGACACTTAAATTTTATTTATTTGTATAGATGTATAGATTATTAGTCCTGTTTCACTGCTAGCTACCAGTCTATTCTCAGTATGAGACGGATTCAATTTTTTTACAGTACTATCAGGGATACCATACCACAATTTTTTAAATTTGCCGCCTTTTTCACGGGACATGACTCGCTTAACAGACTAGTTAAATTATTTATATTTTATTTTAATTTATATTATTAATTATTATACAACACACCTTATGTAGTCATATTTTAATAGATGTCTATGGAATTTATTAGTCTATGGAATGACAGTTACGTTCAATTTATGACAGCTTGAACACGCTATATTTATTTTCTTGAATTTATATCCTATATCATGATCAAACTCGCCATTTGCGTATGTTTAATATAAATACATATCTATAAAAGGAAACAACAAAAATTTAAGATTTCTCAATATATTTCAGCACACGTTATCATTATCAAGTATTATGATGCTACCTAGACTTATAGCATCAGAGAACTACATTGCCTAAGCTTTAGAATCAGAAAAGCTAATATTTAAAAGAAATTGCTACCAAATTCTGTCTTTGAAACCACAATAATGGAACCAAAATCACCAAAAGATTGTAAAAAGAAATGCACATGCGATACTGTTGCTTTATTGGATCAAATTACAAAGAAACCTGATATGTTAGAGCGCACGGAAATTATAAATATTCGACTGAACTTATTTACTGAAAGAAATTCTGACGGAACTGGGTACCTCATACTTAGAGGCAAAGATATACAGGATAGATATAATAGAAGAATATATGACACTGATATCAGAGCTATATGTAATTATATAAAGCTATCTTCAAGGAGAATTATCATGGTAGACTTGAGTTATAACAGGATTACTGACATAGGATTCTGTAAGTTTCTTAAAAAGCTACTAGTGAAAGGCAGATCAAGTATTATAAACTTAAATATTATGAATAATCGACTAACCGCTGTATCTATTGAGAACCTTGCAAAATACGCAAAATTTATTAAACTAATATATCTCAGGCTAAATGGTAATAAATTCGGCACTAAAGGCGGAGAATATTTCTCCTATTTCTTGATGAATAATACTTCGGTCGAATATTGTGATATTGGCGAAACTAGTCAAACTTTGACCAGTGTTGCACACATAGTCACAGCTTTGAGAAAAGAACACGGCGCGAATAAAACGCTCAGAGTATTCGATTTTAGTCGAATAATACCTTTGTTTAATCGATACTCCTATGAAACTAAATGGCTGGCGTATCATATCGAATTTCTTTTGGCTAGAAACTCTTCGATTGTTGAGTTACATTTGCAGAAGAATGAATTTATTGGACACGATATCGAGTACTTAGTTCGAGGATTAAGGAATAATACAACTTTGTTATACCTGGATCTAGGTTTCAACAAAATAGGAGATTACGGTATTGAATTAATAGCTAAATATTTGGCAGAAGCGCCTCAATTAATACTGCTAAACGTGGCAGGCAACGGCATTCACGATACAGGCGGCAGAGCGTTAAGTTTCGGCATGCCATACTCAAAAATCCGTGCGCTTGACATTTCAAACAACAAATTGACAGATGAAGGGTTGCTAGACTTATTAAATACAGTCAAAAAGCCTTATTTTCTACGGTTTTTGAACATTTGGGGAAATAAAATCGGACATGAGACTTGTGTTGTTATTGATAGAATGTTGGAGAGTGGAGTGCTTTTTCAGCATACGATAGATGTGAAATTGTACAAAGTAGATGAAGTATTGTACGCCGCGTATTATCCGAATCCTGCTAATAGAAATAAGCATTTATATTACGATGAATTGGACTTTGCTACCGCTCAGCCAATACTGCATATAACTAGGAACGTTATTGGAGAAAAGAAAAAGGTTAAGGTAGACTGCAAGCAGAGACATAAATTGGATAAAACTGACCAAGAAAATTTTTGATGTTATACGTTTTAGTTTTGTTTATGTTTGTATAAATATTCTGTAATGAATAGTTTTATTTTTGATAATAAGTTTGTTTTGTTTCATGTTTTTGATTGTATTGATGGCGATGTTTTCAGTGATCACCATTATGCCGAATGTTGTAGGTTCTATCCACACGAGGCAAAGATTTGTGCACAAATTTGGATTTGGATAACAAAGTTGACAAATGTGTATAATACAAATTGGTCAACTTTGTTCAATTTTGTAAAGTACCTTTTTTATTTGTGGGGGAGTGCTTTGACGCTTACCTCTCCACGGGGCGACGGAGAGGTAATGTCGGACTCACCAGGGTAAAGGTATCCCGATAATACCGAATAAATCTACCACAGTGTTCCTCGACAAAACCAGAGTCGGCGGGGCCGCGTGAATCACTTGCGCATGCAATCGCGACCCCTCCGAGATTTCGGCCCATCGTGTAAAACGGCAGGCCACTACACGAAAGGACCTACCCTTGATCACTTCTAATTTAACGGACACACGACACAGAGCCGCGCATGGGAACACGCACGCCGCCTCTCGGACCTGGTACTGAATGGGTGGCCGGCAGGCCCACGAAGCCCAACACCCCCAGGTAAAACCTCATGGTGGCTGGAGGTCGTCCCGCGCCCTCCAGCGCCAGGTTCTGCGGTTGGGGAGAGGGTTCAAGCGTTCCCTCACCCGCTCAGCCACCTCCTTGATGGAAATTACTTCCTCACAAAAGGAGGCGACGGCGTTCCACGAGCTCTCGCTCCGGACCATAGACTGAACCACGGCCGGGAACGAGAGGGCAACCATACCGACTGCCGCGATCAACTCACGGCGCTGCGATGCCCAGGTGGGGCAGTCCGCTAAAGTGTGCAGCGCCGTGTCCTCAACAACATCGCGGCAGTCACCGCAGTAATGACAACCAGACGTCTCTTGCCGGCCTATGCGACACAGGAGCCGGCCAAAGCAGACGTGGCCGGTCATTACCTGTGTCAGCCGGAAGGTGAGGGCGCCATGCCGCCTCTCCAGCCACTCCTCAAAAACAGGACTTACCGCCACGATCGTGGCGTGCCCGTTGTAAAGTATCTTGCCCCAATATGGATTATACCTGGTAAAAGCATTTCCTCAGTAAATAAAAATCTACTTTACCGTTTATATTTGTAAATATTTTCTAGTATTATCTGGTTAAATATTTTTAGTTAACTATATTACTTTGAGTAAAACTATTGTGTTATTTTACTAATAAATTTGTTGGACTTAAATTGCTGTTATTAGTTCTGTTATTAACTTCACGTAGGAACGATCTGCTTTGTGGCTACAACTGCTAATAAACCCCGTCGCACATGTTAGATGACAAATATTGGATCTTAGTGATCCAATATTTGTTACTACTTCTATTGTTACTTCACGTATGGATACATCTACCTCCGAGCATATTGGACGACAAGTGTTGCAGCAAAATTATTATTTGACTGGGCGCTTTGTACGACTGCTCCGTTCGCCCTAAAGCAAAGCCGCTTACGCGTGATTAAGTAACAAACATTGAAACAAATTTTCACATTAATACTACTTTGTTTTTTAAAAAGGAGCCCTTATAGGATCTCTTCGTTGTCCGTCTGTCTACCTAACAAGACCGTTTTAATTAGCAACACGTGGTTGTATCAAGTTAAAATTAATCTTTAATACTCAGATCTGCAATCTGTGCAAAAATCAAACTTCTAAGTCAATGCAATCGAAGGATACGGACGATTTTGCCGCATATTTTGACATTTGCAAGGGAATTAAAAACTATAGGGTACTTTCCGTTGACCTAGAATCATGAAATTTGGCAAAGCAATAGTAAATTTGTATCTACATAAAAAAATAGTAAAACGTTTGTACGAAACCCTCAGTGCGCCGGGCCCACTTGCACTTGGTCGGTTTTGTTATTTAAAAGCGGCTTAAATGTTGGACGAGCAAGACAGAAGCATTGTGGTTCATTAGAAGGATTACTATCGTACCCTAGCTGACCTCAAACATAAGTCCTTATTTAAGTGGTTTTTATATTGTTTTACTACATTTGATCCTACCCTGTGTACATTCTTATGTAGTCTTACAGAGAGCTATATCCTCAAAGCGGTAGACAGGGTGAGTGTCAGAAAGTTCTCTGTAGAAGCACGAAGTTAGGAACTGTGCCCGAGAGACAGCAAATGAGGTTCCTATTACGTAGGAACCTCTAACTAGCCCTTGGCTGATGCAGTCCTAACATCTATACTAATATTATAGAGCTGAAGAGTTTGTTTGTTTGAACGCGCTAATCTCAGGAACTACTGGTCCGAATTGAAAAATTATTTTAGTGTTGGATAGCTCATTTATCGAGGAAGGCTATAGGCTATATAACATCACTCTACTACCCACGGGGGCGGTGCAGTAACGATAAACGCGGGTGAAACCGCGGGAACATCTAAGTAGTAATAAATAAGACACAAGCGTGTCTTAAATCTGGTAGTAAGGGTTACGTGGGGTGGAGCAGGAACAACAACATTACTTCCCCTAGAACGAGCCCAAAGAGGTATTCTGAAGGTCATACTTCGTAAACCAAGACGCTACAGTACAGAGCTCCTCTATAGCGAGTGCCCTATGCTCTCAGTAAGACAACTCTTTGTCAAGGGTTTGATAATGCGAAAGCACAAATGCACTACTATTATACCGCTTGTAAAACGCAACAAAACCAAAATTTACTCGGTGGCCCCCACAAAACCGTGCTCGCTCGGCGACAATACTATGTTCTTGAAAACTTCTTATACAATGCTGCAAATGCTGTAAATAACATCTACCCATTATCAATGGACAAACTCAAAACAGTAATAGTACGTTGGCTGAAAGGGCTTGACTATAAAACAACGGAAGAATTAGTACATAATCAAAAACTTAAGTAGCTCTTACAGGACGCAAACATGCGCACATAGTTACATACATACACACTCACTCTCTCTCTCACACACACACACACACACACACACATACACACTCTCCCACATACACACATACACACACATACACACCCTGACACACACTCACACAACTCTCGACTGTGGTAAATGGAAGTTCAGTGACATACTTAGCTGTTTATTATTATACCTATAATAATTAATCTCCAAATAATAAATTGATCTATAAAATACTTCACAGATTCTAGCTCGTAATTAAATTCTATGAATTATATTTATTTCTGTTATAATGTAATATTGTTAATCTATTTGATAATTTATTGTTTTTGTAATTATTATGAAGAACTTTCTAATATATAATATGAAACCAACCAAAATTTTTCAATATGAAACCATTTGTATCAGGGTGGAAGACGCTGACGACTGTAACACAATTAATATTAGTACGGTCGTCGACGGCAACCTCTTATTATAAGTTCAAATAATGTCTGGTTTTAATTATAATACAATAAGAGAAAATTTGTAACACAAATTGGAAAAAAAAAAAATATTATTATTATTATTGTCACATTACAGAAAAAGTGTACACGGTACAATCTATGACGTATCCGCTATTTATATATATGTTTTCGAGTTTGGGTAATGTATCTATTTAATTTAAATAATAAAGAAATCAGCATAGTAGGAGACCATTGGACTGCCACGGAGAGATCTCGAGTTCAATCTTTATGTGCGTATTCAATATTTGATCGTTCGCTTTAACGGTGAACGAAAACATCGTAAAACATCGACAACACTGCATATCAGAGAATTAATCATAGTATTCTCGAAGATAAGAGAAGTCTGCCTGCCCGCACTGGGCCGGCATGGTGCAATATGACCGTACCCTTCACACACTGAGAAGAGAGCCGTGCCCAGCAGTGGGACAGTTTAATACAGGGCTGATATTATACAACAATGATATATTTGTTAACTTCCGTATTATATAATGTAACGCGAAAGTTTAATACTTAACTAAGTATGTAGCTAACCACTGAATATATTTTTACTTGCTCCAATTTACAACACACAATACTACCTATCACATCCAATACCTCCCATCTACCCACCCATCCGCGGTCGCATACCTCGGTGAATACCGATAAATTCTCCATTACCGACTGAAGAATATTTCCCATTAAGTGCGCTGAAGAAGCCGAGGCATCCGTAATATCGTCTCATCTAATTGAATCTCTCTCGGCGGTCATGCCGCCATTGTATTTTAGATTAATATGAATGAGATAAGTTGGCTGTGGATAGAAATATTAATTTCGGGTGATTCGTTGCGGAAATAGTAATTAAGATAAAGGTTTTTCTAATTACTAGTAGGTATTTTAGCTTGTTACGTCCAGTTGGAAGCAGTGCCGGATTAACCACGTAGCAAGAGTAGCAATTGCTACGGGCCCCGCGCGAAAAGGGGCCCCGCATTACGCATATTTAAGCCCACTCATCTCTGTCTGCGCGTAATTTTTTGAGTGAAACTTATTACTTAAGATGTGGTATATTGAATTTACTTGATGTCATAAAAACGTGAAATGTTACAACTTTTTCTACTAAGACAATCCACGTCAGATAATCGGTAACCGACTATTTCCTTGGCGTATATAAAACACCGAATTTCATACGGTAAACGCACAAGTTCTACAAAAAGTCGCTCGTGTAAATGTGTAGAATTTCATTCGGCCCAATAATCAGCTCTACAAAAAGTCTGTATGCAAGCACCCTTACCCGACAGAATTTGCTACGGGCCCCGCGCTTGCTTAATCCGGCACTGGTTGAAAGAATGAACAAGCTAGAAAGTCTCAGTATCATAAATTTTACAAATGGTATACTCCTAAATTAAAATTATTGATGTCAACGCCTAACAAATATTATAAATGGGAATTTGAGTTTTATTGTTTGTTACTCTTTTATGCCTTTACTCCTAAACCGATCATCATGAAGTACAGAATAGGACATAGAGTACCTTTCATCTAGAAAATAGTACTGTGCCCGAGGGATAGCAATTTATTGAAAAAATGTATATAAACGCGAGAGAAGACGCGGACAAAATCTAGTGTAGACAAGAATGCATTTTCGTTCAACACATTTGATGTTTATTAGGCTAGATCGACACTCTATTATAAACATTTTAATTGTAAGATCTAAAAAGCTTTAATAATCTATACTAATATTAAAAAGCTAAAGAGTTTGTTTGTTTGTTTGAACGCGCTAATCTCAGGAACAACTGGTTCGATTTGAAAAATTATTTTAGTGTTGGATAGCCTATTTATCGAGGAAGCCTATAGGCTATATAACATCACGCTACGACCCACGGGGGCGGCGCAGTAACGATAAACGCGGGTGAAACCGCGGGAACATCTAGTTACGAGTATTCTTGTTCTCTCCAGTTACGCGAAAATGTTTGTGTTAAGAGTGGATTCGTCGGTTAGGCAATCTGTGGGATGCGAACCTACGACCCTTACGAACCTAGTTTGGCGGCCTCAATGGCGTAGTGGTTAGTGTGCATGAACATGGATGTTTGTCTTGGTCTGGGTGTTTCTATGTATAATATGTAATTATGTATATGTATTACAAAAAAAATATATATGTATGTTTCTCCATTGTCTAGTATCCATAGTACAAGCTCTACTTAGTTTGGGCTAGATGGTGTTGTGTGTATGTGATAGAATATTATATACTCACGATGGCAAGTCTGATGCCTTATTCATTCGGCTACCCCCACCTCATAATTTGTCTTTAATACAAAACAGCTCATAATCTGTTCATCCTACCATGGAACTTGTCCCTCTCACGGTACATACCTGGCTAGCAGCAACTCCTTGCCGACGTTCCGTCCCCTCCACTGCGGGTCTACCACCAGCCCGTACGCGGTCAGGTACTTATCCACGCCGTAGTGGGAGAAGATGTCCACACTGCGAGCCACTAAGTCTACTGCCCCGAAGAGCTGAGCCCATACCTTGTCTTCCGTCTAAAGAAAGATACATATATACATAGTCTCACACATTTATTGTTTACTAGCTTCTGTCCGCGGCTTTGCTTACGTAAATGTCCCCTGACAACGTGTATGCGAAATTTCATAATGATCGGTCGAATAGTTAAGGCGTGACGAACAAACAAACGTACACTCACATTAATAAGGTATTTTATTTTATTTTCGAATTTAGAAAACTTACAGCTAGTTAACAAGTATGTATATCTTAGACTAAGCTATGGCCAATTACAAGTTTTCACTTATATTATTTTTATAAAAAACTTAGTGAAACGGCTACCTAAAACAATATTGCTTTAAAATAAATTATTTTAAGTAGGAGGACAAAATACGCACATAATAATTACAGAAAAAGGAAAAAAATAATAATAAAAAAGGAAAATACATACTCACACTCATTACTAATCGATTTCTAGGAAGGATGTGAGAAAAAGTTATTGCACATAGACCTTTTAAAAAAGAAAAGTAAGGATTTTTCTTTTTTTAATAAGACATCTTCCTCACTAAGAATGACTCCTGTGTCGCGCGCGACTTACAAACATTCAAACAACGGACACAAAGAACATCCAGATTCGGCACATATTTGTGGAGCACACAAGTTTTTGTCCCGAGTGGGGATCGAACCTACAGCACTTGGGGCAGAGGCAGTGGCGAGGCGACCACTTCAACCACTGCGCCATCCGTGCAGTCGCAGTGCTCTTCCTACCTCTTCGAGGATATAACCATGAGTCTATGAGAGGAATACCTCACAAGAATACAGGAGTAACTCTAAGTATCTTTTTCAAGAACGTACTTGGAATGGTTCCTCCTTATCTTCCTTGCAGACCACAGTCAGTACATTGACGCCCACGATCCTCGGAGGCTGTTCATCATCATCTATCACGCAGGCGATGGACAAATTGTCTTTCAGCGTGTTTCGCCAGAGCTTCTGTAGTTCGGCGAGTGCTGTCGGATGGTTGTGGATTTCTGGTGACGAAAGTATTAGTTTTTATTGACGTTGGGAATTGATAGCATTTTTGTCTTTTGGTAGATACTGTTTTTTACATTTAGCAATTAAAGTCGATACAAACTTACAAGAGTTCGATTGCTAGTCTCTTTCAAAATTATAACAAATGTTATTTTTATAGCAGTTGTCACGTAATCGACTCGAGCAAGGAGGTGCCGTCTCTAGTCCCCCTGCGAGCGGCGGCGGCTATATAGGTGGATCGCGCCTGGTGCAGTTCTCCTTCCGCTGCGCTGCAGTGGTTCTTCCCTTAAAGAACCACGCCCTGTTATGTTCGCCTAGAATTCTTATATAGTGTAATTCATATATAATTACTTGTTTATTAGAAGTGTTAATTGTTGTACTATCTTTAAATCATCTCTGCTTAACATAACCTCAAGACACCACGCCCCTACAGCGTGGCTTGTCCTATTCCTACCAAAACCCTTAAGGTTACACAGTAATTTATAAAAGATAGTTGATTTTATTACAGATTAGCTACTTATGTTGCTGAGTGTACATACATGCAGGCGTTTGGAGTTAGTTTCTTTTAGTTTTAAGCACAGTCAGCCTAGTGGCAAGACCGTTGCAGAGATCTCAAGTTTGGTCCTAAACGCTTCTCGGACTTTTCGAAGTTATTAATTAATTATCACTTGCTTGAACGGTTAAGGAAAACATCGTGAGTAAACCTGCATGTCTCATAGTTCTCCATAATGTTTTCGAAGGCATGTAAAGTCTGTTAACCTGCACTGGACAAGCACGTTGGACTATGGTCTAAACGTCGCAGCCGACTTATAGTCACCGCTCCCACACGGCAAAGTAATGTTAATAGAAATTTGATCTTTAGGGCGTTCTCTGTAGACATAATTTACATTGATATCACAAAATAGCAAACAGCTCGCTGTAAGCGAGCTTACTGCCCTCGTCCCACTCGATAGTTGAAGCCACGCTTACCGCGCGCTTCAAGCGGGCGGCCTGCGAGTACGTGTCTGTCACGAAAAGCGTAAGCGGTCGGCGCGTGGACAGTGTAGTCGACTGCTAGCTGTAAGCGCGTGGACAGCTGGTTGCCTGCTAGCTGGCGGTGCGTGGACAGCGGGCAGTGGCCTCTCCGTTTGGCTTAGCTGTGCGAGAGCGGTGTTGGAGCGGAGTTGTATAAGTCGGCTGCGACCTTAACACTTCTCATATTGAGAAGATGTCCGCGTCCAGCAGTGAAGCAGTTGATACACAAGGCTGATAATATTCTACCATGGAAGCCCTCCCGATATCGCCGCGTGGTAGCGCGTCCCTTCCTAAGATAGCAATTCAATTTTGTCAGGATAGTATTTCTAAAATTAACTGTCTGTAAGTAAAACGTAGTACCTATCTTGATAGGAACCGGACCATTCAAAGACTACGCGATAACTATTACGTGACGGATACGCCTGGATGAAAGTAAACATCTTTTAAGTCACATTACAAATTAAAATATATAAAATAAATAAATGTTTAAAGTAAAAAAATAAACAAAATTATAAATACCGTAAAATACTGTTTAACGAGTCTTCGAAGAATATTTCTTCGTATCTGTTGTCCTTTGCGCAGAGAAAGTAAATCATAATTAAATGAAAGCTGACTGAAAAAGTAACATAAAAACGCATTAATTACAAAAAAAAAACAATAATAGCGTCGTAAGCATGCTTTCTTTGTTTTCCGTTTATGTGTTTGTTCGTGCACGTCAATCTCCAAAACAGCAGAACCAAATTAAATGTGGTTTACAGTGACGACTTGTAATAAGCTAGGGCTTACGTTTTAGTAATTTTCTTTTAGTTTTAATTCTAAGTCGAGTCCACATTAAATAAAACTTAATTTATCGTACTCGTTTAAAAATAATGATGTGCTTTTTAACCAAAAAATATCGACGAGCTTCTTAAATTGTCTACACGGATGGTGTAATGATTAAGGTTTTCGCTTTACCAGTGCCACCGCACTAAGTGTGATGGGTTCGATCCTCAAGCTCCGGACAAAATGTGCGTGATTTTGAAAAATTTTCTATCTCTTATTTGTGTCCATTGCTTGAATATTTATATTATTCTTAGTGCGAGTTACAATATAATTCTTTTCTTCTCTTTCTGTTGAAGACGCTTTTTAAATAGAAACTTAAGAAAATGTTATGTTTGGAATGACTGACGCATTAATTTACCTTTTTGAGATGGCCGGGCCATAGTAATTATTATAAAAATTATAAAGTATTAAACATTGCAGCCATATATTATGTAAATCAGTAAAAATATTGCACGTTTAGAAGCAAGTATACTTGCGTGAACAACTTACCAATATACTTGCACGGAGGCTCATCCTTCGTGAAGTACATGGTGAGCAGTTCCATGGCCTGGTCGTGCATGTCCTCCGTCACATCCTGGATTCGAAGCTGGCCCCGGTCGGTGCTGAAGTGTCGCCA
This sequence comes from Catocala sponsa, assembly GCA_963564715.1. Lineage (NCBI taxonomy): Eukaryota > Metazoa > Arthropoda > Insecta > Lepidoptera > Erebidae > Catocala > Catocala sponsa. Next base: position 2,916,070 of record OY751354.1, on the reverse strand, counting down.
AGTAGTGGGGTACTCCAGGTGAGAAGGACGGGTGAACGGCATCTATGAGTAAAGGGAATAAATACAGATTGACGCTTGTTTCCCTAAAAAGGTAGGCAGTGCTTTAATGTACCTATAAGTAGCACAAACCGTAGGGTCTAGATTTAGTACACAGTTACTGTGTGTAGGTAGGTATATTGTGACTAGGGTTGCCCCTTTTATTTTAATCAAATAAAGTATATTTAAATACTGAGGTAAAAAAATAAAGTACTTCATCTTAAAATTAAGTATTATTTATTCTGCTATTATGTTACCACATCAGAAGAATCTTGATTCACCCTCACTTTTGGCATATTATTGTTTGTCCATGTACCGTCACAAACTACACTCACGGTATTCCTTTATGGTACATGGACAAACAAAAATATGCCAAAAGTGAGGGTGAATCAAGATTCTTCTGCCTCACAAACGGAGACATGACATTGCAGCATCAGTCAGCTTGTGACCACGGCCGGTGTAACCTGGTCGAAACGTCAAGCCTATAAAAGGTAAACATTATGCATGATCGCGTTAATACCCGTTACATGTTATATATATATATATATATATATTATATATATATATATATCATGCAACGCGTCAGTTTAAAAGTTATTACTATAATATTAGCTCTGTATACAAACTCTTCCACTGCTGTGGACTATGGCTTACCTTTTCTCAATGTGAAATGGGATAGACCATAGTTCACAACGCTGCACACGTCTGGCTCAGTGCGGGTTGACAGACTACTTAGGAATATTTGAACACATAGAGAACTCTCAGACATGCAGATTACTTCAAGATGTTTTCCTTCACCGTTAAAGCGAGCGATAATTATCTTATCTTATGTGGGGGCCAGTCAGTGCAGACCGGCGACACTTCGACCCAGTGGGATCTTTTGTGTCGACACTCTCCCAATAACGACTGCCATAGACGTTCATGGCAGCCGGAACCAACGGCTTAAAGTGCTCTCCGAGGCACGGAGCAGGCGATAATTGTCAATCAATCAATACGCACATAATTTTGAGAAGTCATATAACTTTCGGAAGTCAGAGGTGCGCGACGTGGGTTCGAACCCGAGACCCTCTGCAGTGCAGTTTGTTGGTCTCCCCACTAAGCTATCGCTGCTCTCTATAACAATACACAGATAATTTCGAAATGTCAGATGTGCGTGTCTAGATATCAAACTCGAAGCCTCTGCGTGGCAGTGCAACGTTCTTCCCCAAGGCTAGCGCTGCTAACGGAAAATACTACCATTAGGTAGTGTAAACTCTTATTCTTATATATAGCAAATCCTTGTCTTCTGGCGTATTCCCTTTGAAATGGAAAGTGGCTAAGGTGGTGCCTATACATAAATCAGATAATAACGATGACATAGCTAACTATAGGCCTATCTCAATCCTCTCAACGTTTGCTAAAGTGTTTGAGTCACTGCTTTGTCCGTATTTCCAAAATCATCTAAAATTATTTATTAGCGATCATCAGCACGGTTTTGTTGGATCACGATCGACAAGCTCTAATCTGGTCCCTTTCACGGAACTTTTGACTAAAGCCATAGACTCTGGGCACCAAGCTGACGTCATTTATACTGACTTCAGCAAGGCCTTTGATAAAGTGTCCCACAAAATCTTATCTTGTAAGTTGCGTGCTTATGGTATCGCTGGTGGCTTGCTTGAATGGGTGACTTCATACTTAAGAGGTAGATCTTTTTTTGTTGTGGTAAACGGTTATCAATCTGACGTATATAATATCTCATCTGGAGTTCCACAAGGCTCCCATCTAGGGCCTATATTATTCAACTATTTTATTAACGACCTTCCCAGCTGTCTACAGCACTCTGAAATTTTTATGTATGCCGATGATTTAAAGTTTCTTAGAATTGTTAAATCTAACAGAGACTCCTCACTTTTACAGATGGATCTTAATAGTCTTATTCAATGGTGTAAAGATAATGACATGTTTTTGAATCCAAAGAAGTGTTACCATGTTACATATACAAGGAAAATTAACCCAATAATGACAGTTTATTACATAAATGAGGACAAAGTTAATGAAGTGGACACTATTCGTGATCTTGGAGTTCTATTTGATCAAAAACTAACCTTTGCACCACACTTGGATCACATTTCTAAAAAAGCATCCAGAATGATGGGTTTTGTCATAAGACAGTGTAAAGGTTTTCGTCACATTAAAACTAAAATTTTACTTTATTACAGTTTAGTACGTAGTATATTAGAGTATAGCAGTGTGGTGTGGCGGCCACACTACGCTGTAAATAGTTTGCGTCTAGAACGCGTCCAAAAACGCTTTGTGTGGCATCTGGCTTTTTCTGTAGGAATAACTAAAAAAGTGCGTTCTTACAAAAAAAGATTGAAATTTTTCAACATGCACACCTTGGAAGAGCGAAGATGTTTGAGCGACGCAATGTTTGCTAGCAAAATCTTGAAGGGAAATATAGACTCGCCACTGCTGCTCGCACTCATTAACTTTCGTGTTCCTTCGAGGATTCCTCGCAAACCTATTACTCCACTTTATCCACCAAGGAGAAGAACGGTGTTGGGAGCTAACTCTCCATGTGCTAGATTTTGTAGGGTTTTGAATAGTTGTAGTGATGTAGTCGATTTACACTTTGATTCTCTCAATAAGCAAAAAATTAAATTTCTGAACTGTTTATCAGATTTGTTATAATTATATAATTTATTGTTATAAAAATAAATTTTTGGACTGTGTTTTGTGTAGATGTAACTTTTTAAAGAAATTGCTTTAATATTTAACATACGATACTCATAAATAGTTAAACAATATCTACTATGTTTACTTGCACAATATTTAGCTTACAACTTACAAAAGTTGTTTTTATTGTTGTTCTTTTTTTTTGTTCATGTGGTGTTTACCTTTAAGTAATTGTTGCACTGTGTAGAGTTTAAATGCATGTATTATTTTTGTTATATGAAGATTAGTGTAAACAATTGTTGGTAGACCTAATAAATAAAATAAAAATAATAAACTATAAACTATTACTATTTAAAAGTGAAGTCTGCTGTGTGTACTAGAAGATTTGACTAACAATAGATAAGGATGCTCCACGAGGCTACTGAAGTAAAAACATCTAAATTTTAATAGAGAAGATGATTGGAGTGTACCGCCTGCTTGGGACCCAGTGATTAAGATAGTCGAACCTAAGAAAAAGTAAACACAGCAAGATTTCAGGATACTCTAAAGTACTAATAATGAAATTATGTTCGGGTACTTTAATATAGATACACTTTAACCACCCATCATAGTCTCACCTTGACCATGGATTCCAAAACGCAAACCAAAAGGTAAGGAATACTGTAAATATAAATAGTCAAAATTTTACTGTATCTAAAAGTAATGTCTTTTTTAAAATAAGCCGCGATAAAATCCGTAAACAGTTTAATTTCAATGTATAACATTCGCGTAAACACACATAGAAAGATAACTAACTATCCTGTTTAAATTGCATGGAAAATCACTTTTTATTTGTACGAATTTTCTAATTTCTTTACATTTTTTCTAATTTTCCTTTCCGTTAACACCTTGTTCGAACTATAGCAGATACAAAAATATTAATAGTAAAATTGGGTCCCGTCGTTCTTAATTAATTATTATTACTGATGCGTTTCTTCAAATACGTACTGAAATATATATGTTTTTATAACAACATTATTTTATGGTTCTGGTAAGTTTTATGAATAAGACCTAGTTAAAGGGATCGCGGATAATATAGGCCACTTTTAATTGCAAATGTGAGAGCGAAGCCACAAATAATTTTTCACTTCACACACTTGTTGATAACACAGTTTTTCTTCATAATAAAACAAGATACTACAAACAATTAATATTTATCACTCACCGTACTAAAAGGCTGTTTGTCCTCCCGACACGACTATCTGTGAGTGAGTGAGGGCGCCACAGCGAGGGAGGGCTCAGGGAGGGACACAACAGGTGGAATTTAATATCAGAGGGACATTCTTATATTGGTATTTCATGAGATATGTCGATCGGAATAGATTAGAATCCAAATAGATTAGAGACATAGATTGAATGTTAATATATCGTAAACTAGCTTTTGCGCGGGTCTTTGCTCGGAAACAGTACTTTTTCAAGATGAAAGGTACCATGTCCTTTTGTGTGCGGCGCACACTGTGTATGTGAAATTTTATCATAATCGGTCGAGTAGTTAAGGCGTGAAAGCGTAACAAACAAACAAAGTTACATTCGCATTTATAATATTAGTTTTTGTAATATTAGTCGGCGTCCAGATACAATTCATTTATTATTACGACTCGTAATAATGAAGCTGACAGATCAAAAACTTTTGAGGGAGAGAAATTAATTAGCTTGTTTTTTTAACGTAAAGTCATGATGAAAGTGTTAACCGCTACACCCTAATCCTAACTAATATTATAAAAGCGAAAATGAGTTTGTTTGTTTGTTTGTTACCTTTTCACGCCTAAAACACAGACCCGATCTTTCTGAAATTTTGCATATTCGTTGTCTAGTGTATAGAAACGGACATAGGCTACCTTTCATCCCGAAATAAATTATTGTTCCCGAGGAAAACAACAATATCTTATGTGGGGGCCAGTCAGTGGAGACCGGCGACACTTCGACCCAGTGGGATCTTTTGTGTCGACACTCTCCCAATAACGACTGCCATAGATGTTCATGGCAGCCGGGACCGACTACTTAACGTGCTCTCCGAGGCACGGAGCAGGCGATAATTGTCAATCAATACGCACATAATTTCGAAAATTCACATAACTTCCGAAAGTCAGAGGTGCGCGACGTGGGTTCGAACCCGAGACCCTCTGCATTGCAGTCTGTTGGTCTCCCCACTGAGCTATCGCTGCTTTACTCGGTGATAATACAGCTTTTTAATGGTGAAAGAATTTTTAAAATTGGTTGATTAGTTTTTAAGTTAAATCCTTACAAACAAGAATCAAATCTTTATCTTTATAATTTTAACTACAGATATAGACAAATAGCAAAATGTGAATACAATACATCTCTGCTTACCTCTTTGGGGATGTAGCCATGAGACTATAGCGAAAAAATTCTAGTCTATGATGTACATAAATGTAAACTTTTACCATATAAATAAATTTAAATATCTCAGTTCTCAGTGTGTCTCTCGCACAACAAGATGTCATGATGATGTAATCGGGGGCTCCTAAACGATATATAATTCGATATGCCACAACATTTGTACCTACTGCCTTGTTGGTGCAGTGGCGTAGGCTTACTACTACTCATGAGGTTCAAGGTTTGATTACTGGATTGCATAAAATTTAGTTGTGCATTTGTGCATACAGTGTCGAGTTCTGAGAGGTATGAAATTGTTATAGTGTTAGTGTGGAAAAATATTATAATGCTTAGTGGTACTACGTAGTCTTAATATGTGCATGCCTGGTGGCAAGCCTCGTCGCTTATTACGTGAGACTTAATATGTGCATGCCAGGTGGCAAGCCTCGTCGCTTATTACGTGAGACTTAATATGTGCATGCCAGGTGGCAAGCCTCGTCGCTTATTACGTGAGACTTAATATGTGCATGCCAGGTGGCAAGCCTCGTCGCTTATTACGTGAGACTTAATATGTGCATGCCAGGTGGCAAGCCTCGTCGCTTATTACGTGAGACTTAAATTTAGGTGGCGAAATGTAGGTGTGCAGCACCTTTTCGAATATATATAAAAGAAATCAGAAGTCAGGGAAACAAGGAAACTCACGCTGAGACTAAAACACCATTTATTGCTAAATCACACTGACCAACAATAAAACATGTTATCAGAGATGCTTACAGCTTCAAACATTAGCAAAGAATGCCGCAAATTTCAAAATGCCGCACACTGAGTTTGTTACTCGGTCAATTGAGATACTTGGTCACGCAAGAATAAATCATAAATTGTATAAAATACCAGATGTTCCCGCGGTGTCACCCGCGTTTATCGTTACTGCGCCGCCCCCCGTGGGTCGTAGCGTGATGTTATACAGCCTATAGCCTTCCTCGATAAATAGGCTATCCTGAGATAAGCGCGTTCAAACTAACAAACAAACAAACTCTTCAGGTTTATAATATTAGTAGATATAGATAACTGACCCGCGCCACTTCGCCTGCGTCACATAAGAGAGAGAGTGGGTCGAAGGCACCTATAACACAATTTTAAAGGAGCTGAAACTTTCTTTGTTAAATCCACGAACCATATAAGAACTATTCAACAACATTTTATAAATATACCTACAGTGCTGATTTAAAATCACGCAGAATAAACCAGGAGAAACATCGTTTGTATGTCTGTAATGGGTAATTATTTTGCTGCAATGTTATTTTAAAACTGCGATATCTCCTAAGATATTCATTGAAATCGAATGATGTAAAGGGCAATTTTGTTTTAAATTAAATACTTGTGATGAATAACGTATTTATTTGGATAAGGATTAATATAATGATTATAAAAACACCTTCGCAAATAATGCATTATTTTAGTACAAACTTGGTTAGCATAAAAAAGGTTATAGTGAGCCAACTTTAAAAGATAGACATATGCTGTCGCGGACTTTCTTTTAGAACTTTTAAAGGGGAACAATTCTATCATACATGATTTTTGCGAAACTTTAACTGTTTATGCAGTGCACGCAGCGGAAGCTCTCATAAGGAAAAAAACCCTCCGATTTTGAAACATTCTTAATTGGTGCTCCGCTCCATTGATCTTAGCGTGATGATATATAGCCTATAGCCTTCCTCGATAAATGTGCTATCTAACACTGAAAGAATTTTTTAAATCGGACCAGTAGTTCCTGAGATTAGCGCGTTCAAGCAAACAAACAAACAAACAAACTCTTCAGCTTTATAATATTAGTATAGATGATATCCGACTGTTATTAATCATTAGACGTACTTATTAAATGTTATTAAATATCAAATTAATATAACATAATATATACCCATACATACATAGATTCATATCTCTATACTCCTGCATCCAAAAACCAAACAGAGCGTAATGTAGGTACAATACATTTCGTATTATACCCACACTAGCCGATCCGCGCAACTTCGTCTGTTTCACATAAGAGAATTTGCCCCGTTTTTGCAACATTTTGCTCCGCTCCTATTGGTTGTAGCGTGATGTTATATAGCCTATAGCCATCCTCGATAAATGGGCTATCCAACACTAAAATAATTTTTCAATTCGAATCAATAGTTCCTGAGATTAGCGCGTTCAAACAAACAAACTCTTCAGCTTTATAATATTAGTATAGATTATGCCAGGTCTGGTTTTTAGATCCACATATTGTGTTGTTATTGAGAATTTCTTGACAGAAAAATTTAACCATAAGGGACTACTCACACTTATTCAGCTCCATTCGCGTTTTGCTGAACGATTTTAGTCACACTTATATAGTTCTGTTTCTATCAGCCGCGTACAGCGTCGTAAGAATGAGAAAAGCCGTCATAACGTGTTATCTCCGCTGAAACGCTTCTACCTACTGCATACGGCGCTGAATATGCTGCAAAGACGGTAATAAGAATATTTTTGCATTAGCAGTATAAATTTCTTGTCGACAAGGAGTCGGGATCCATCCGTGTACAGCGCTGTTCCGCCGCGTTCGGCGCTGAACGCGGACGTCCTCGTCGTATAGTGCCGTACAGCCCTGGACGCGGACGTCCTCGTCGTATAGTGCCGTACAGCGCTGAACGCGGACGTCCTCGTCGTATAGTGCCGTACAGCGCTGAACGCGGACGTCCTCGTCGTATAGTGCCGTACAGCGCTGAACGCGGACGTCCTCGTCGTATAGTGCCGTACAGCCCTGAACGCGACTGAACTGCGCTGAACTCTATATATAACATTCGCATGATAAAAGCACATTTGTCCTCATTTTAGATTATGCCTATTTGGCGCGAAAGCTGAATAGACGCGACAATCTGAACGGATGCGTATGCGTCTCCATAAAAAATCGTTGTTTTCTATGGACAAAAGCTGAACTAAGTAAGTGTAAGTAGTCCCTAAATCTCATGGTCAGTCATATTCAATAAGTACAGATCACAAAGAGGCTTTAAAAACTCAACTCACAGCCCGACAACCTAATGTATTTTTTATCTTATGTAAATACTAGATGTACCCGCATTTATCGTTACTGCGCCGCCCCCGTGAATCGTAGCGTGATGTTATATAGCCTATAGCCTTCCTCGATAAATAGGCTATCCAATACTAAAAGAATTTTTCAAAACGAACCAGTAGTTCCTGAGATTAGCGCGTTCAAAAAAACAAACAAACTCTTCAGCTTTATAATATTAGTATAGACTAGATTATGCCCGCGGCTTCGCTCACTTAAGTGTAGGTTAGGTTAGGTTAAAAACAGTGTTTTTTTCTGGATGAAAGGTATCTGTATGGCCCAAAGGTGTGTGTTAAGTTATAACAGGTGAGTTGACGTAAATCACGGATTAATAAGAATAAAAAGTTTATTACGATAAATGTACAAGTTAATTATTATGGATGCTAATCCGTGGCGAATGTTATGACAGTTTTTAGTCAACTGAATGTATTTTAAAGTAAACGCGGAAAGTAGGTTACAGCGTAAGCACAATACCTACGCGATGTCTGTACGTTAACCGTACATACTCCCGAGGGAAAAAGTGGGATGAGCATCCAGTACAAAGCAAAGAAATTATAGCTAAAATGTAAAATAAAATATTATCGAATTAGTCAAGTAAATATATATCATTGCGATAGTTCGTCAAAATTATTGGTTCGTAATTCTTGTTTCGCTGGGGGGTGCCTGTGGCACCGAGTGACGTATCTCATGCATCTCGATGTCCTCTCCAGGATTGTCCTGCCCCTTAGGTTCAGGTTGTTTTTCCTTGTTCTCTTTCGTTTCTTCTGTAGCGGTTGAGTTACTAGGCAGCGGTAATGGTAAAAGTTTGGTGATAGGCCGTTTGAGTTTGCCTCTTTTGGTTTTAAGCGTTACTACTCGTACTCTGCCATCTGTACCCGGATGTAATTCTATCACTCTTCCAAGAGCCCAGCGGCCCGGAGGTAAGTGTTCATCCTTTACTAGTACTAGGCTTCCTTTTTCCAGGTTTTCTTTTGACTGCTGCCATTTACTTCGTACTTGTAGCTGTTGTAAATATTCTTGTGACCAGCGATTCCAGAAATGTATGTTCATTTGCTCTATAAGTCTCCATCTGTTTGTTAGATCATGCTCGTTAAAGTTTTCTTCTTGGTGAGGTAACGACAACAATGATCCGCCGACGAGAAAATGACCGGGAGTCAGATATTCCAGATCTTCTATGTCTTCTGTGAGAGGGCACAATGGGCGGGAGTTCAAGCAAGCTTCTATTTTGTCAATAGTGTAGTAAATTGCTCGAATGTAAGTTTCTGCTCGCCCAATACTCGATGTAAGTGGTACTTCATCGACTTCACTGCAGCCTCCCATAACCCTCCAGCTGTTGGCCACAATGGCGCGTTGAAATGCCATTGGATTTCTAACTTACTCATTTCATCAAAAAACTCTGAGGTTTTAAAGGTGTTATGTCGTTCTAGATCTTCATACAGCAGTTTTGCAGCGCCCACGAAGTTAGTGCCGTTATCAGAGAATCCGTGCTTCGGTGTACCCCTGCGTGCACACATCCTCTTGAAAGCGGCGATAAAAGTTTGTGTTGTGAGGTCAGAGACCAATTCGAGGTGCACGGTCTTTGTTACCATGCAAATGAACACAGCGATATAAGCTTTGCAAGTTTTTACACCTCTTCCTTTGTTGATCTTTACGTCTACATGGCCGGTGAAATCGACACCGGTATTAGCAAATGCTCTCGCTGGCGTCACGCGTTCCTTCGGCAAATCTGCCATCAATTGTACGTTTTTGTTGCTCTTAAACCGATGACATCTAACGCATTGCCGAAGTTCCTTTTTCACCGTTCTGTTTCCGCCAATGACCCAGTACTTAAGACGTATATATGCTAAGGTGAGGCGTGCTCCTCCGTGAAGAGTGTCCCGGTGGGCGTTTTGGATAATAAGTTTCGTTAGTCTTCCCTGCGCAGGCAGAATAATCGGTCGTTTAGAGCCAGGCGGTAAAGTCGAATTAGTTAGCCGTCCCTTCACACGTAGTAACCCCTTCTCGTCGAGAAATGGGCATAACTTCAGCAGGCTGCTTCTAGCTGGTATGGTTTTGTTTCTGGTTAAACATTCAATTTCATCTCCAAAATACTCTATTTGGACCGCCTTGATCACTATCTCCTTCGCTTTTGTAATTTCTTCTAGTGTCAAACACAAAACTTCCTTTTTGTTACAGTCGGCTAAGTTATTTTTAGATTGCATTGTATTGCTTTGTTTGTTTATAAATCGTACAATCCAGCCAAGCACTTTGATTACACGATTATAGCAACTATATTTATTAAGTAATGTATTTATAATTTCGCAGCGTTTGTAAGTTGCTACGAAGCATTTTTCTTGTTTATATTCGTTATTTGTTAAGTATGTCATTTTATTGTTATAATCGATTTGAGTAATATTATTCTTTAACCACACAGGTCCCTCCCACCAAAGTTTGAGAGATATAAGTTGCGAAGATGAGAGACCTCGAGTTGCGCAGCCGGCAGGGTTGTCTTCTGTCTTGACGTACCGCCAAAGCTCCGCGTGAATAATACTATTTATTTGTGCCACTCTATTAGCCACATATCTTGCCCACCTGTTTACATCACCTTGCAACCAAGCTAGCACCACCATCGAGTCGCTCCAGCAATGTATTTTAAGATGTTTTTTAGAAAGTGTTTGCTTTATTTTGTCCATAAGCTTGGCAAGTAACAAAGCTCCACAAAGTTCCATTCTAGGCAATGTTATCTTCTTGCTCAGCGGTGCAACCTTTGTTTTTGCAGCTATGATCGTAGTTATATAGGTGCCATTGAAGTGTAAAACGCGACTGTAGACGACGCACGCGTAAGCCTTCTCGCTAGCGTCGCAGAACCCATGTAACTCTAGGTTGTCTTCACTGGTTTGTAGCCATCGTGGTACAGATACGTTTTTTATCAGTGGAAGATCCTTTCGCAGCGTTTCCCACTCTGTTTGTAAGGCGTTCGGTAGGCATTCATCCCAGTGAATTTCAGCGACCCAGATTTTTTGAAACAACAGTTTCGCTTTTATTGTTATAGGCGAAAGAAATCCCAGAGGATCGTATACTTTGCTTATTTCACCCAATAACATACGTTTTGTGAGGTTCTTCTTTGTTGGCAGGCTCCAATGGTAACTAAATGTATCGCTAGCCTGACTCCATCTCATGCCCAACATTTTTGTGTTTGATGTAAGTTCCGGACTGAATTCGATGTTAGTCTTAGTATTGCTTTTTTGATCATCTCTCAACTCTTCTAAGATCAACGGCTCATTACTCTTCCACTTCCTCAAGTTAAAAGCCCCTGTCTTCAACAGTTCAATGAGTTGAGAAACCAACATTTTTGATGACTCGATACTGTGTTGACCGTAGACTAAGTCGTCCATATAGAAATAATTTTGTAGTACATCTGCAGCCTCTTTATGATTTTTTTTTCTCATCCTCTGCGTGTTGATACAGAGTGCGCATTGCAAGATAAGGCGCACTTTTCATGCCATAAGTGACAGTGCATAATTGCCAATCTTGCAGAGGTTCAGTCGGGGATGATCTCCATATTATAGTTTGTAGATGTTGCTGTTTCTCGTTTAGCCAGATATGAGGATACATTTTTTCTAAATCGGCTGTGAATACGTATCTGTAAGTCCTCCAATTTAATAAAAGCGTGAGCATATCTTTTTGCAGATTAGGGCCGGCATACATGCGATCATTGAGGCTGCTGTTATCGTTTGTTTTGTACGACGCATTGAAAACTACTCTTAGCTTCGTTGTAGTAGAGCCAACTTTCATTACGCCGTGATGGGGTAAGTAGACATTAGTCCCACTTCGTGCAGTTATGGGTTTCATGTGCCCCATAGAGATATACTCGTTCATAAAGTGCTTGTATTCATTACAAAATTATTTGTTTTTCTGTAATTTTCTTTCTAGCTGTAAGAACTGAGCGAGTGCTTGAGTTCTTGTATCTTTTACGATAGTGTCGCAATCCGGTTTCATGGGCATTTGCACCACGTATGTCCCATCACCTGTTCTCTCAGTAGTCGTACTGTAGAATTCTTCGCAAAATTGTTCCTCACTAGTAGGTGAGACAGTGTCAGCAACTTCCTCCGTTTCCCAAAATCGCGACATGCTTTTCGAGTCGTTGACGGGCACGAAACAGTTAAACGTTTTCACGTTTCCACATAGAATCCAACCCACTCTCGTTTGTTGTGCTATTATCACTCCTTATAACACCATTCAAAATGAGTTCTGAGTAAATATCTGCCCCTAAAAGTAGGTCAATGGGACTCGAAATGTTAACGTGTGGATCCGCTAGTTTCAAGTTTTCTAAGTAGTGCCAGTTTTTAATAGAGAATGATACAGTTGGTAAATTATTCATAAGTTTTTTCATTACGAGAGGTTCTAAATTAAAAACATAGTCTGAATGCATTGACTTGCATTCTAAGTGCATTAACCCTCTACAGCTGCCGCTTAGTGACCCGACACCTGACACAACGGCGCTCATTTTTCGTCTCGGTAACCTGAGGCGCTGTGCTGCGTTTTCTGTTATTAGACTTACTTGTGAGCCTTGATCAAGTAAACCTCTTAAATTTATATAATTGCAGTCTATTGTTTTGACAGCCAGAACTACAGTAGTCAGCAAAACTTCTTTTTCTTCGTTCGTTATATTGTTCACCGCTCGGGAAGAATTAGACGACGATAGGGTAGATTGACTTCTGATTTGCTCACTCTGAGCCTCATGCATAAGTGTATGATGTGGTTTGCTACACAACTTACAAGTCTTCTTCGAAAAGCATTGTTGATCTCCGTGGCTAAACAAACAATTATTACAAATATGTAGGTCGCGTATAATGTCTTTACGCGCGTTTATATTCATAGCTAGAAATTTATCGCAATTCATCAAAACATGGTCTGTTTTGCATATCGGGCAGTTTTTCGCTGTCGTGAAAAAGGTTTGTGGCGTTTTATATGACTTGTTAAAGTACGATGACTTCTGTGCATTATTATATTTTTGATTATAATAATTGTTGCGTGCTTCATATGTATTTTTCTGTTGTTTATCGACCGTCAGATGTTTAATTAAAGACGACGATTTTTGATTGCTCCCTGGCAAGGCTTCCAGTGCCATGAATTTGGATTCCAGGAACTTCATAAATTCTCCTAAGTCAGGAAATTGTCTCGGTTCTTTGAGATCCTTTATATATTCGTTGTAAGTCACGCTATCCAACTTCTGAACCATAAGGTATACAATAATGGGATCCGACTTAGAAATATCTAATCCAATATTCTTGAGCCCGTTAAGACATTCCAATATGACGTCATGCAAATTCCTTATATTAGAGGCGCTCGCTTGTTGGATTTTTTGTTGATTTATGAGCGTATTCATATAAGAAGTAAACAGCAATCGTTTGTTATCATACCGGTGGGTAATTATCTCCCAGCATGCAGTATAGTTTTCTGCGCTAATACCAAGATGATGCACCAGCTTTTCTGCTTCGCCCTTAAGTTTGGTTTTCAAATGATGCATCTTTTGCGCATTTGAAAGTACAGGATTGTTATTTACACTCTCGGCGTAGAGATCTCGGAAGGCTAACCATTGATTGTAGTTGCCATAAAAATCAGGTATAACGATTTTTGGTGTTGATTTCTCGTAATGTGCATTATTCCAAATGTTACGTTGAATTTTCTTTCGCAAGTCATCATATATGCTTTCCGCCGCATCATATTTTTCTTTGTATATCGAATCTTCTTCCAGCAGGATATAATCTAGTTCCCAGTTCGCTTTTTCAATAAGTTCCCACTTGGTTTTAAGAATGTTTAGATTATCTTCTAACTCCCACTTCTCCATCGAAACGTCCAAGTCGATCTTTTCCACAGTTCGCTGAAAAGCTTTGAAGTTACAGTATTGGCGACGCAATAGATCCTGTTGCTTCTCAGTTGTCTCAGTAGTCTCCCGAGGAGTTACTTGAAACTTTATGTCATCGAAACTAAATCTCGAAGTTAATTTACCTTTAGTAGGTAACGCAGAGGGCGACTGCGCCGCAATCCTTGTAGATGCAACCGACAACTCAGGCCGAGTTAGAGTCGGCAAACTCGCTTTCCGTTTCAGCATATCTTGTAAAACCTCTTCATAGATTGCCTTGGTGCTGTTAAAGATATCATCGGCAAAATATTGAAGGTCCGTTGCTCCGGACTCTTCCAATAATGAAGGTCCGTTGCTCCGGACTCTTCCAATAATGAAGGTCCGTTGCTCCGGACTCTTCCAATAGTTGGTGGTTGTGTACGAACTGCTCCCAGCTCCTGTTAAGGCGAGAAAGACGTTCCTCCAGATAATCAGCATCTTTTCTGCTAGAACTGTCCTTTTTATAGTTGCTACATATTTGTTTTAAATTACAGAAAATTGTTTCTTGACGGCTAATAAGTTCTTCCACACTCTGAGCCATGTTTGTTGAGATGTTAGTTAACGTTGGCCGTAGGCAAAGGAGAGTTATATCACCACAGGCACTAAGTTCACTTATTTACGAAGTTTTCGCAAATAGTTATTACGTACTCAGTGCGTTCGCGCTCCAATACCGATATGTGCGTTCTCGTCTCAATACAAATGGGGCGACCCGCTTCTGGGAGACCAGTTGCACCGATTCGCTATCGAACTGAAAACACTACATGCACTTTGTATCCACTGTTCACGGCTCGAAGGACCAAAACGAGATGTATGGCCCAAAGGTGTGTGTTAAGTTATAACAGGTGAGTTGACGTAAATCACGGATTAATAAGAATAAAAAGTTTATTACGATAAATGTACAAGTTAATTATTATGGATGCTAATCCGTGGCGAATGTTATGACAGTTTTTAATCAACTGAATGTATTTTAAAGTAAACGCGGAAAGTAGGTTACAGCGTAAGCACAATACCTACGCGATGTCTGTACGTTAACCGTACAGTATCCTGTGATCTTTTTGTTCGCCTGACTACGGGTATGTGAAATTTCAAGATTATCGGTCGTGTAGTTAATGCGTGAAAGCATAACAAACAAACAAACTTACATTCGCATTTATAATCTATACTAATATTATAAAGCTGAAGAGTTTGTTTGTTTGTTTGCTTGAACGCGCTAATCTCAGGAACTACTGGTCCGATTTGAAAAAATATTTCAGTGTTAGATAGCTCATTTATCGAGGAAGGCTATAGGCGATATATCATCACGCTAAGATCAATAGGAGCTGAGCACCAATGAAGAATGTTTCAAAATCGGCGGGTGTTTTTTCCTTTTGAGAGCTTCTGCTGCGTAAACAGATAAAGTTTCGCAAAAATCATGTAGGGCAGAATTGTTCCCCTTTAAAAGTTCTAAAAAAAAGTCCGCGACAGCATATGTCTATCTTTTAAGGTTGGCTCACTATAACCATTTTTATGCTAACCAAATTTGTTCTAAAATAATGCATTATTTGCGAAGGTATTATTATAAACATGATATTAATCCTTATCCAAATAAATACGTTATTCATCACAAGTATTTAATTTAAAACAAAATTGCCCTTTACATCATTCGATTTCAATGAATATCTTCGCAGTTTTAAAATAACATTGCAGCAAAATAATTACCCATTACAGACATAGTACAAACGATGTTTCTCCTGGTTTATTCTGCGTGATTACTACTGGTTCGATTTGAAAAATTCTTTTAGTGTTGGATAGCCTATTTATCGAGGAAGGCTATAGGCTATATAACATCACGCTACGACCCATGGGGGCGGCGCAGTAACGATAAACGCGGGTAAGACCGCGGGAACATCTAGTATAAGATAAGTAAGGATTTCAAGCGATTTGTGTTACAAATGACTAGTACTCTAGTTAAGAGGATACACTGAAAAATGTATACTATACTACCTATGCCGTGACTATACTACCTACATTTGTAGACCCAACCACAGCTACAGGAATTTTCAAGACCTGCTGATTTACGCGTAATAAATACTTCATATTTTCTTGTTTTATTAACACTTCTCCAAATAATTACTTGGTCGCACGGTCTTCAAAAATTTACAAACCACGGACACAAAGAAAACCCTGAATCGGAACAATTATTTGTGTGTTTTACAATTTTTGTTCCGTTTCGGTTTCGAGCCCACTATAATGCAGAGGCGAACCGACCACTTAAACTACTAAGTTATCCGTGCAGACATATTTAAATCTGAAATGCAGTTTTATCAGTGTCATTAAGTCATTATACTTCCAAACGCGCGAGGAATAATTATTTTTAGAAGGATCGTTGTCCGCAAGCTCGGCAGAGGCCTTGACGCGAAAATGTGCCTAAATCGAGCTGGCATATCTCTCTTGCTCATTCACTCTTATTACATGTTACTCTTGGTTAAAGGTTTTCTCAACCTGGACTTTCTCTAGAGTATCTCTGATTTTGTTAGAGTGTTCGCCTAGCTATTCCCAGAGACAAAACTTCTATGATCACCACTGGTAAGGCTAAAAACACTAACGTTGTAGTAAGGGTTCCCAACTATACTGTTAAAAACTGTTCAATAAAAAAGTATCTATGTATCTGAAATACTGTTATCATGAGAGCTGGTAATCGCTACAATTAAACCGAAATAATTTATCTATACTAATATTATAAAGCTAAAGCTGTTTTTTTGTTTGATTGAACGCGCTAATCTCAGGAACTACCGAGTCGAATTGAAATATTATTTTAGTGTTGGAAAGCCCATTTATCGAGGAAAGCTTTTAGCTATATAATATCACGCTACGACCAATAGGAGCGGAGCATCAATGAAAAATGTTGCAAAAGCGGGGAAAATTCCCTTATGTGAAGCAGGCGAAGTTGCGCGGGACAGCTAGTATTTTATATGACTGCTCGGATGGCGTAGTGGTTTAAGTGGTCGCCTCGCCACTGAGTCGCGCCGAGTGTTGTGGGTTCGAACCCCACGCGGGACAAAACTTTGTGTGCTCCACAAATGCTTGTTGCGAGTCTGTATGTTCTTTGTGTCCGTTGTTTGAATGTTTGTAAAGTCCCCCGGGACACAGGCATTATGCCTAGTGCGGAAGTAGACATTTAAAAAAACGGAAAAAATAGCAACAGAACTTTTAACCCATTCACAGTCCCGTGATAGACACAATAGAAAATCAATTGTTATGTACCATATGTGGTTCATCGGACAGGGAACGTGTTAAGTAGAGCAAGTAATTTAAATTACCGTTCATTTTATTAATCTGATCTTAATATATGTATGTACTTTTTACATGTACAAAATATAGGAATTTTTGTTATAATGGAGTAGGGGATTAGGCCATACACTTGCCATTTAAGTAGCATAACAAAATATACGCTTGCCAGTATCATTCTAACTAGGTAATATTATAAATGCGAATGTAAGTTTGTTTGTTACGCTTTCACGCCTTAACTTCTTTTATTTTTTTTATTTTGCTTGTCAAAATGACCACACTCCACCTGACGGTAAGCAGTCGTGTGGTCTAAGAGCAGTGGCCTCCACACGGCCCTCATAGCAGCCGAGGCGATGTTGAGGTCTCTACTTTGACGGCCTGAGAAGGTGCTTTTTCGCGCCCCGCTTAAAGGACTCAGGATTGAAGGAAGAAGAAAACACGTGCCTTGGCAGAGAATTCCATGCCTTGGTCGTTCGGTAGAGGTATGAGGACCCAAACTTTTTGGTACGCGCTCTAATGGAGTCTACCGTGTAAGGATGGCATCTGAGCCCAGCACGCGTTGTTCTGGATAGGAAAGGGGAGGGCGGGATAAGGTGGAATAACTCTTCAGAGCACTTCTCGTGGTATATTCTGTAGAAACATGCCAATGAGGCATTGTCCCTACGGAGTTGCAGAGGTTCCAGTGAACTCGTGACCTCTGGATCTCCGATGATACGGACAGCCCGCCGCTGTAACCGGTCGAGAGCGTCCAGCAAGTACTGCGCGGAGCCATCCCAAAGATGAGAACAGTACTCCACGCAAGGGCGCACTTGTGCCTTATACAATAGGCACAGTTGCTCAGGCGTGAAGAACCGACTCACCCTGTTCAGAACTCCGAGTTTTCGCGAAGCTTGCTTAATGACGCTCTCGATGTAGGTTTTGGGATTAAGAGAGCGGCAAAGATCCATACCTAAGATGGAGAGGCTGTCACGTATAACCAGTGGAGTGTTCTTCAGAGAAGGGAGGGGAAGGAACGGAGACTTTTTTGTCGAGAACGCGCATGCCTGGGTCTTCTTGACGTTGAATTCGACCAAGTTCTTGGCACCCCATTCATAGATGCGGTGCAAGGTCTGGTCAAGTTCAACGATAAGATTCTGCCTTTCCCCTCAACCTCAGCCTGTTTGGCCCCAGGATGTCCGAGATATCGCCCATGCACGGTACTGTCGTCGGTACTGTAAACTACTCAACCGAAAAGGACATAGGGTACCTTTCATCCAGGAAAAGTACTCTTCCCTAAGAATAAATAATTTACATAACTTACATTTTCGCGAGCGAATCCGCGGGCCAAATCTAATAACAAAATAAATTATAACTGATTGATTTATGTAACAGTCAGGTGACAGTCCGATTGTTTCAATCAGCTGCTTTTGTTCTGACCGTTGCGCATGCGCAGGCGACGGGAGTTCGATGTGCTATAGTCAAATCTTTGTTCCAAAATGGTATACAAAGAGAACGGCAAGGTGTGCGGCTGGTAGGGTGACTGTTACAATTATCAGTCGCTTGTATAATATATACGGAGATTAACGCTTTCAAATCCCTGAAGGGGTAACCAGAGGGATAATATACACACATATCGACAAATATTTTTTTCTACGTAATAGGGATTGGACCAATTGCCGTGTTCGAGACACATTGCCAAACGCCATTTTGTTAGTGAGAACAGTAGGTATATAAAGAATATAAATGCTTAAATTGGGATTCAAACACAAGGCTCCACGTTTGGCCATATAAGGATACAGCGATTTTACAGAACCGTCGATGAAATCATGAACTAGGTACATAGCATAGTCAGTTATCATGACAAGTACCTACATACAAAAGGGAACATGGTTTTCAGAAACATATGTTTAGATTAGACCTTACTCTAGAGTTTTATATAAGAGTACCTATATATTATGTAAAGTTACGATAATATCGATATAATCGACATAACCTAATGTCTAGAATGCGAAATTTGGCAGTTAGTTATTTAACAAGAGAACCGATAAGCAAGATTTAAACATATTCAACCACTACCAATAGTTAAAAATATGAATCTGTACATACTAAACCATTTCATGATCATTTTCCATAAACTACTTCATTCCAGTTCAAAGTTTACGGCCATAGACGATAACAGGCTATACCACCCTCCTTCCGGACGCACCGTACTTCGTATTTGGCACATCGCCAGCTTGGAACAGCTCCAGATTTCATTTATACATCTCAACAACAGTTCAATCTCGTCTACTAGACTGTAAAGACGTCGGTTCAGTTATAAAACAACAAAAACAAACAATATAAAACATCAATCAATTCATTTTTAATAGATTTGAGGTTATAATTTAATTCGGCGTTTGACAGGTGACAGCGCGGGAATTCGCGCCAATTTTTGCGTTAGGCAAAGGTCGTGGTTGTAATTCCTGCGTGGATTAATTTTTTTGCCGTCGTCAGGTGAGAAAGGTGAGTTATTTTGTCTATTATTACCTACGTGTGTTGTTGAGATAATTTTACTGTGTAATTTTTGAAGTGTTTCTGTTTTATTCTCGCCAAACGTTCTTTGTTGATTTCAATTCCATTGTCCTTATTCTTTCATATTACGATATTTGGGCATGGAATAAAAATTGCATTTGTAGTTATTGTACTTATTATTTAATGAATCATTTAAGGTGTGCAAAAAATTATACAAATTATTTAAAGAATTAGTAAAAAGTTTGCCAATATTGTAAAAAACCACGTGGTAGGTACTTATTTCTATAACTGTAAAAAGAGAAGGACTGACATGATTTTCTGAACATAGACAATATGTGACGAAGTGTGACAAACAGGGTAGTTTTATATACATACAACTATTAAGTTTACTTTCGCTTTCCAACGTATACAAGTTATCCGTAAGAATAATCAAAAAAAAAAAATTTATTAGAGCAACAGGCGTAAAACTGTTTTACAAGTATGAAAGCTTTGTCTTAAAGCTTTATATTTGAACTAGCTGTTGCTAGTTGTTTGCTTGTAGATTTGTTCTACAGCTTCTTAACTAATCTTAGCATTTACTCGTTTAATTACAAAGCTCTAGGGCAAAGCTTTCATGCTAACATTAGGTCGTTAAATGACGAGAGTAAGACGTCATAGCTTTTATTGCCTGAAGTTAGATATAATACAGTAGCCACGTATTGTTTGACCGTTTATTTATGGTATTCATCATCGCCATTTTAGTTTTCGAGTCGTCGAAAATTAGGAATGGGCAGGATTACTTTTGAATGCTATTCGAATAGAGATGTGATAAGGTACAGTCTGCTACATAAATGGATACACATCTGCGAGATTTTGATATTGTGTCTTTATAACAAATTAATGGACCCAATAAATGTTGTCCTGACTTAAAGACACCTACCGGGTCTTGTGTATCGAATACAGACATTTCTTTTATCATCATTTGTCCAGTCGATTAGGAGTTCAGTGACATAAACACGTACAGCAGAATTATATATTTAAAGATTTTTGCCTTCTAAAGAACTAATCGATAAAATATAGTAGATTTAATACACTTTAATATACATACATAATACCTAGTGTTTTAAATTCATAATAATATATACTTCTACAAAATTCTTTAATGGTTTGTTACTTATTTTTTTTTTATATACAACTGCCGCAATAAGTTTCATTCCTGTGTCGCGGTGAACTTTACAAACATTCAAAGAACGGACACTTAACTTCGCTAGCGACTTTGCTCGTCTGATTTGTCAAAACAGTGTATACCTATTGACTGTTTAGGCAAACTACTTTTCTGGATGAAAGGTAATATGGTACCTTTCCTGTAAACCTGACAACGTGTATGCAAAATTTCATGATCATCGGTCTAGTAGTTAAGGAGTAAAAGCGTGACAAACAAACAAACTCACATTTGTATGTATAATATTAGTTAGGATTACACAATCACAGTTTATCTTTACATCAATAAAATCCTTTTTTAATTCGGTTTAGTAGTTCCAGAGATTAAGCGTTACATAGAAACAAACAAATATAAATTTTATAACATGAGTATGGATATATTAATAGCTAATTATGGCAAAGTCATTTAGCTACATGTCGTGTGACGTCACGCGGCGATCACATAAGATCTATTAGTGACGACACAAGTCCTTGGCAGACATCAACATGACACACATACATACATCCAAACGATTTAAATGGAAATAAATGCGTAGGTGTGTGTATGTTTGTAAATATTCGGCTCAGAAACGAAACTGAAAGAATAAGGGCATATACATACATAGTCTTACGTCACCCCGAAGGTAGGAAGAGGCGTTTTACACCTAATTTTCAATAGTTTTATTTAGGTCCACATAATAGGGCGCAAATCTATTGATAAGGAATCCTAATCCTAACTTCCTGACTAATATTATGAATGCGAATGTGAGTTTGTTTATTTGTTCGTTTGTTACGCTTTCACGCCTTAACTACTCAATCGATCATCATAAAATTTCATATACACGTTATCAGGATAACAGAAAAGGACATAGGATACCTTTTATCCAGGAAAAAGTACTGTTACAAACACAAACTAGCCTAAATTTACGCGAGCGAAGCCGCGAGCAAAATCTAGTTAAGTATGATTTCGATTTTGGTAGACTATTTTTTAAGATATAATAATAATAAAATTATCTCGGCTTCTAATTTTATTATCTAGGTTCACTTTTTAATGTTAGATTAAGATGCAATTGCCATGAAATTGTTCATAATAATCCAAACAAAAACCAGAGATGCAAACTTTACTTCTTTTAAAATAACTTTACTTACATAATATTATTTATCGCTAGGATATTATATTATAGTACTTACGACATACAATTTTGAAAAAGTTTGTGCGTCTTATTGTGTAAATTGCTTTTACGGTTTCTTTTTCAATTAATAATGTGGTAAGCAAGTATATAACGCGCTTGATGAACCAATCAGCAGACCAAATACTCATGCGTTTTTAAAGAAGAACTGCTGTGTTTCCAAATTGAGAAATAAATATTCTCAACTGTCCGCACATCGTCTCCATCGTCATGTGTGGTGGCACTGCTCACCGCAGGAACACAACACAAACTTGTCTGTACGGGCTACTGCAGTATGGAGTTGCCATGGAGTATCACAGCTGTACTCCAATTTGGATAAATCTCACTTAGAACATTGCCATACATACGGGGGCGATCAATTGAGCCGTACACAAGAAAGAAAGAAAGAAGAAATGAAAGAAATATTTTTTATTTTGGCACAAAAGAGCAGACCCAAAACATGAAGAAATAAAATAAAAAAAAATAAAAAAAGCAGAACAATACGTACTTATCTAAACAAATAAATAAATCTAATACTAATACTAACACTATAACTATTTCATTTCATTTCTGCTCACTGGCAACACTACACCCATCCCATCAAGTCAAGGCTGGGCTAAACAACATAAAATCGTATAGTGCTCACCATAGGAACTTAAGTTTCAATTCTAAATCCTTAAACGATATATAGACCATAGCAGTTAAGGCCCAGAGCAAATTAGAGCGAGAATACCACTGAGCTCTTTTTTACTTCCGTACACTTCGATTAATAATAGACTAGATACACAGTCCCATACAAAAGTCCTCTCTAAAACTGTCGCCAATTGTGAGTGTAATTCTTAAAAAATACGACCTTTGTTCGCTGCTCAAATCACATCAAAACAATTTTAATCTTATACGCATGTTTTAAAGTCTAAATTACAAAGTGCCAAAAATAGTAATAACAATTTACAATAGTTGGTGCGTTCTCGCAAACGTTGGTTAAACAATCATAATATTTGGTAATTGATTCATATTTACTATTTAATTAGGTTTTTACTTTATGAAAAATACTTAATGATATTCCTTCCAGAATCTCGGTGTTACGGTGGTTATTTGCACAATTTTTGAACGCACACTGCGGCATTTTAACTTCTTAATGTTGGCTATGATTAGATCATACTAATTTGAAATAAGAGCACAACCGTATTTGTGCTCTTATTTTTCGGCTCGTTTTTGAAGCGCTTACCGGACATCTAGTGTATTATTGATCAAAGTCCGTACACCATCACGTAGTCAAACGTGAACCTGTTCCAAACACACTTAAAACAAATTTAACAGTTTCTAGTAAGTAATACAATATTGCTTCAATGTAGTGTTAATGTCGTCATAAATTATAAAATATTGGCCACCGACAGCTAAAATTGCTTAATTTTCGTGTTTGCAACGGAAATACTAAAGGTAACTAAATTGAAATGGCGATATAGTTGGTTGCGTTTAGTGACGTCATCGGCTTTTTGCAGTGCGATCGCTAGCCACATGGATCCTATTTCTTTCTCTTTTAAGTTGCATCTTTTGTGGATATTTATACAAAGTTACTGACTAGTTCCACTCAATCGACTCCATTTTTATTTTTACAGTATATATAGGAACAGCGGCTATTTAAGCCCAGAATTTCGCACAAGCTCTGCTATTTGAGGTTCTCGCATGAGTAATACTTTGGATTAGGAGAGGCTAGTAGTGTAATAGGTCAAACCATTAGACTTTAACTTCCTCAGTCATGTTACTATTAGAGCCGGGATATGCAGTTTAGGGAGTCAAGGATCCTTAAGGTTGTCAGCATAAACTACCCTTTTAGAGACTAAAAATATGCAGATAATATCCCTGATGTTTCAAGGATAGTAGGTATTCAGTAACTATTTACAACTAGGCCAGGCGAAGGCCATAAAACGACTTCTACATTAGTAGTATAAATAAATAGGTATAAAATAATTTACTAAAATTTACAATTTCTATAATTTTCTTAAACGAAGTACTTATAAAACCACCTAATCCTTTTGTCTTATCATTCGCGATCAAATGCGTTAATATTCTTTCCACACTAAATAAGACTTTATTCAGGCTGAATTGTGATTAAAACCTGTGTCAAAGAGTTTCTTTCTGCAATTTTTTGCGTTACTCGTGGCAATAGCCAATTGAATTCCCTTTTTATAATCCTCGTAATTGCCGCTTTACAAAATATAGTTGGAGTTTCTAGGTAGCTTATGTGTCTTTTGGTTTGAAGCTATCTTCAGGCCAAATTTTATTCAATTCGGTTGTTTAGTATTGAAACAAAAACAGTTACCTTGCTTCTCATGTGCAATATTAGTAAGTTAAGAACAATGGCAGAAACCCATACATTGTTTTAGCTGAGATTAAATTCCTGCGTCTTGAAATGAAAAATATCTGGTTTAATTCAGCGTCATCTTCTGAATTAGTTTGTGCAAACACTTTTGTTCGAGAAGGCCGAGAATAATAGATATTCAGTCATGAACTTTTGTAGGTTATGTCTGCAGATAACTTTTAATTACATGTTTAATATGAAGTTAACGGAGAAATATACATTTATAATGTTTTTTTTTATCCAGCTCTTACTAGTTAATGTGATACTTTAAAAAAACTTATACAATTAATGGAATTTCTTTCCTAAGTAATAATTCACTTTTAGACGATTTTTCACTTCAGTGTAACCAATTTATTTCACGCCGATCAATATGGGTTTAGGAAGGGCCGTTCTACGATAGATGCGGGTGTTACGCTTTTAAAACATATATTCAGTGCCTGGGAGAATTCGCAAGATGTCATTGGCGTATTCTGTGATCTCTCTAAAGCCTTTGACTGCGTTGACCATCAAACGCTGTTGTGAAAACTCAGGCATTATGGCATCCGAGATACTGCACTTGACTTAGTTGATTCCTACCTAAGCGATAGACTACAACACGTTGATATCAACGGAAGTAGATCTTCTGGATTACCAGTCACAATGGGCGTGCCACAGGGCTCGATTTTGGGACCCTTTCTGTTTTTAGCGTACGTAAATGATTTGCCGTTCTTTGTTCAGGATTTGTGTGACATTGTTTTATTCGCGGATGACACATCCCTTATTTTTAAAGTAGACCGAAAAGCACCAAATTTACGTGCTGTTAATGATTCACTCGCGGAAGTCCTGGACTGGTTTACGACGAATAATTTACTACTTAACTCTACAAAGACTAAATGTATCAAGTTTACATTGCCAAACGTAAAGAGTCCTAACGTGAATATAATTTTAAATGATGAAATTATTACTTTTGTTCAATCTACAGTCTTTTTAGGATTAACTTTAGATCATAAAGTTCAGTGGGGCGCTCAAATATCGTGTCTTGCAGGGAAACTTAGCTCAGCCGCATACGCAATTCGGAAAGTAAGACAGCTTACTGATATAGATACTGCAAGACTAGTATATTTCAGTTACTTTCATAGTGTCATGTCCTACGGTATATTATTGTGGGGCAAGGCAGCTGATATTGAGACAATTTTTATTCTTCAAAAGCGTGCAGTACGTAGCATTTATAATTTAGGACCACGAGTTTCCCTGAAAGATTTAAAGAAATAGGCATACTTACTGTTGCGTCGCAAAATATATTTGCTAACATTATGTTTATTAAACATAACATTTACTTATATAATAAGAATAGTGATATCCATAACGTAAACACTAGAAATAAGCATAAGTTAGTAGGCCCATATCATCGTTTACATAAAGTTCACAATACATTTGCGGGACTCGGTATACGTTTTTTTAATAAATTACCTATTAATATAATTAATTTACCATTGCTTAAATTTAAAAACGCTGTTAAAAACAACTTATTCGGAAGGGTTATTATTCAGTCAACGACTACTTAAATTACAAAACTCATGGAGCTAGTTGCTTGTTGCATACAGGATTCAAAGATCTGTATTACTTATAAGTCAATTTAAGCCTTTGCATAGTCACAAAGTGTAAGTGTATGCGCCATCATGCCATCCTACTGTCTATTTTAGATTTATATTAAATAATATATCTTAGCTCAAATTATTTCCTCCCTATAATATTATTAAGTTATTATTGTTATTATCTTTAGTTTTTATAGTTAGTAGTATATGGCATAATGGCTGTAACACCTTGTTAATCTGAGTTGTAAAATACTGAAATTATATTTAACTGACGATTTAAAAGAGTGGCCGTGAGTTTCTTGCAGGTTTCTTCTCATAGGCTCTACCCTTTGCCTGAACCTAGCAACTAACCTAAATGTAGCTTCAGTAACTTAGTAAACTCACTAACCTATATACTTTGACGTTCATAAGTGTTACTTTGTGACCTAAATGAATAAATGATTTTTGACTTTGACTTTGACTTTGACGCTCTTTACGTTAGCTAAGATTTCGCCATTGTTCTTTTAGTAAAGCATAAAACACGCTTTTATACATATTTGTCCAAATCTAATTGCTTTCTTCTATCAAGAAAGAACTTTAATCAGAGCTGGATTAAGCCAAAAGAAAATTTTGCAAGTTTGGAGCCAAGCCTTTTCATAAAACATTCTTAATCAGACCTTTACAAGACTGAAGCTGACTGTGCCTATAAGACCAGCAGAAGACGAAAACAAACCATTACGGTATCAGAGAGTCCATTAGCGTTTTGGCACTTTCCATTTATGTTCTGAACGGGGTCATTGCCGAGGCTGACGCTGTAATGCGTATATATAGACAAGATGGCGTATTGTTTATTATCGAGCATCGCCATTACAAACGTACAGATTATATTACTTTGGTTGTAAATTTTATCGGTTGTTTATTTGATTTGTATGTTTTAAAGCCGTTTTTGGGTCGTTACGGCTTCTGGAACAATGGATAGACTTTAAGTGTCGGTAGATTAATACATAAAGGTTTATAACTCAAAAGTTTGTGCATTACCTTTATGACCCCAAAATAAGAACAGCAGACACAAACAAAACGTGGATTATAAGAACTGTAAACCTTTTAATATCGTGTTAATGAAAATTTTAGAAAGCCATTGTTTTTATCCATTATAAAAAGTCGCAAAATATTAATCTTAATACCTACACCTAACTACTAATATACCCTGCTTGTAATTAAAAAGCAGTAAATATAAATAAAGAAAAATATATGAAGAAGTTATTCCATTAATTATATTAACTAATTAACCTAAGACCTCATTTGAGACAATGAAGTACTTAATCACGTGTAAAAATCTCAATGACATATTTTACAACATCAATCAAACTAATTAAATCATTAATTGACGTGTAAACGCCCTACTAAGGTCACAGCGTACATAACAAGTGGCAAACGAGAACAGTTGCCATAGCAACGCGCGCGTGATTGGCAGGTAACACAGACAGTAGACGTCGACAATAACCTTGCATAGTCGTCATATTAAATTATTGCCATGTGTAATAAATATTCGTTTGTGAATTATAATGCAACGACGTTTTAGTCTTAGATTTACAATACGGAAATGCAGATGTGATCTGTAATGAGTGAGGAAACATTCTTGTTTATAAGAAAGATGTTCTGGGATCATGACGACAGGCAGTTTGGACGTACGTAACTTAGTAAAACTCATTCTTATTTTGTATTATATCATTACTTCCATATTTGGTGTAAGTATTCGTGCTTGAGAAGGTTGGCAGGTGTAGTAACACCATTTTAATTCAGGCAAGTTCGGGTGGTGAAACAAACGTGGCAGTAAAACGTATAGTTAACCCATGATATGAAAGTGTCTAGGTACTGCGTGCAAATTTGAAATGTCTGGAAAAATGAGTGATTGTTTTATTAGGTGAACCAACAGTTTCAAATCGGTATTTCTAAAATTCAAGTTTCTTTAATAAGAAATAATTTCCATTAGTGGGCATTTTGTATCGAATCACACGTCTCATCATATTAATATGATGTATATTCATGTGATTATTAATATAAATCCTCTATTTCTTTACACCTTTTTACATAAAATGGTGCATAGACGGTGCAATTAATTGTTTATTAGTTATAACCCTACTACGCATACACTAAGCTGCATAAATATTTAGTTTGGAGAGAATAGCCCAAAACAAACCGGTGCTTTAGTGCCCGTTATTTAAATGTTTATATTATCCAGCGCAACAGGGTTGTTATACCCAGTGCAGGCGATACTTACTGCTTAATAGGAATATTTACCTATATTTTAAGCAAAATCATCAATTCAATCAATGATTTTACCAGGAAAGATATAATAAGAATTTTCTATTGATCTTTTTGTTAAACACAATTATTCCGTTGTGTCAATAAAAGTGATAGAATCATTGCGTCGTTGTGGTTTCTTCTAAGAGAAGCATACTACAGCATTGGGATCCGTTTAAAGGAGTATAAAAATCATTTTGCAAGGCCGGTAACGCGGGATTGATACGCCTGGCGTTTCCAACACCAATAGGCCATGATATCATTCAATCGTGTTTGTTGACCGCCTGTGTTGAATAAGAGAAACAAGTCATTACCTATCGCACCCTTCATTTTTACACTACATATTAAACATATATAACTCCTTATATACAAAACAAATTTTCCATTAATCAGATCCCACATAACACGCATGATATAAGAATATTTCGGTGCAACAGTCATTTGGCTTGGTATATAGTGAGGCTGTCCAATTTATTGACACGGCAATGATATATCATTGGACAGCCGTCAAAAATTATCAATTTCGTAACGCGAGAAAGTTGATGACAATCACCTATGCTAATGATCTTTTGAATAAAAAGCAACAATAGATATAGTACGAGCATTTCCTGTAACTATTAATTGATTCGTGTTAGGTAAGATTTGGCGAGGAGACAAGCAGATCTATATGATAGTGTTAACGTCCCATTGGCATTGTTTTCACCTGATGGTTTCTAAGTAGCTGTTATTCTATCAATAGCTGGACATGTCACCCTTTTCTAAAATTCCTGGAATTATCTCTGTTTCTCTCAGCGGTTGAAAACCTGCTCTGGGATTCCAGTCAAATTAAAGAAACTTGATTGGCAAAGTACCTTCGCAAGAAAGCAACCTTGTGGTGTGTGCCTGGGGTAAGTAAGTGTTTCATACACAGGGAGGCGGTACTGTTTGGTCAACAGGAAACTCTTTGCCTCCTACACTTGCTTTTACAAATTGTTTTGTGAAGGTTTCATGATTAAAACAATTTTGCGTGATATATGGTAGCACTTGTTTGCTACCTTGATTCTATAAAAATACTTACATAATCCTAACTAATATTATAAAAGCGAAAATGAGTTGTTTGTTTGTTACCTTTTCACGCCTAAACCACCCTGAAATTTTGCATATACGTTGTCAGGTGTACAGAAACGGACATAGGCTACCTTTCATCCCGAAAAAAATTACTGTTCCCGAGGAAAACAACAATAACGTTCTTCTGATAATAGATGGCGCCTCGTGTCTTTCGAATCATGATTGAATTATATTATTACAAGCAGAGTACAATCCGAATTGATTGTCAAATTCTAAATTAACGCGAGCGAAGCTGCGGGCAAAAGCTAGTATAATATAATACTCTAATTACCTGTGACACATTATATGCTTATATATAGGAATGCTTGCTGATAGCCTAGTGGCTCCCTGGGTGGCGATATCAGTACAAAGGGTCAAGGCGAATTTTGTTTAAATAAATAACTATGCTAAGATTACAAGGTGATAAATCTAGGTTGGACCAAATGGATACCATCGAGGGATTTCTTTACTGTGATCATTTGGGTAACTCTTGGAGGGTAGTACACGTTCGGGTTTAACGATACAAATATGTAAAGGCTTCTTCTATCTCTAACTCAAATGTCTCTTCGAAAGTAACTTACTAATAATAGTTTTCTACAGATTCAGAAGTGAGTTCGATAGTGAAATCTTACAGTATAAATAGCATTGTGAATGAAACTAAGTATAAACGTACCTTTGATAGTATCACAATTTTGTAGCTTTCGTAAAATAAGCACCATTTTTACATATGCTAATGGTCTTGTATGTATATACGAGGTTGCTATGATCCATGGGCAATAAATTTGATAGAATATTCCATATGGGCTCAGTGTTAATTCGAAACGGTTAAAAACACGATAAAGATAAAAATAGAAATAGAAAATCACTTTTTTCAAACAAATTAAATCAATTTAATTCGCAAACACCATATTTTATAAACATCTGTTGTCTGTCATTGTTTCATTGTTGTTTTTCTTTCTTTGTTTCATTGTTGTCACGGGTTGATTTATTGCTTCCTTATTTGTGTTACAAACTAATGGTATAAACTAGTGTTGAAACAGCAAGCATAACACATGCTTGTGTTTTCGTTCTTATTGCGCTAAGATTAAGACTCACTTTGGCGTGATTGTTGGCTACTGTTATCAAGTACTAAATAGTAGCACACGGTTGTGACGTATTATATTGTTTTAATTGTTATGTTATAGTTGCATATTTACATTTGATTATTCCTATAATTAATCATTATCATTGTTATTTGTTACTGTACTAATTTTACACCTTAAAATGTAATTAATCGATATTTAACTTTCCATTTGATACATTGATAAAAATATATAAATAAGGTAGGAGATTAACAAATATTCGTTCTCGTTACAACTGTCAGTTAGAACGTTACTCTGCTGAAATATATACTGGTTGTGTAAAAAGTATCTCGGAGTTTCATTGTGCAAGAACCACGACTGCGTAATACTACAGTAATAATGTATACTAAGTATCAAACAAAGCGGCAAAGTCTCCTACAGTTTTGACGCTTTAAGGTGCATGACCTTAGATACCTATGCTTAGCCTCTCGGTCAGCTGTTAGGGCAGATAAAACTCGTTGCAGTTTAGCAAAAACTAAAAACTATTCTGTGGCCAAACTACTGCTCCTATTGAACTGAAATTGGGTGTAGAGCTTGTATGTGGTACATACTATATGTAGATAGAAATAAAGCCTCACTGTTTTGATTCAACCTTGTATATCACTTAGCTAGCAATGGCATGAGTATATGTTAAGTGTGGCTTATACGGAATTGGTTTTATATAGCTTCATAAACCAATTACTGGCTATATAATTATCTAGTAATCCCGTAACCCTAGTTATAATGGAGTGGGGGATTAGGCCATACGCTTACCATTTAAGTAGCATAACAAAATATACGCTTGCTAGTATAATTCTAACTAATATTATAAATGCAAATGTGAGTTTGTCAGTTTGTTACACTTTCACGCCTTAATTACTCGGCCGTTTATCATGAAATTTCGCATACCCATTGTTAAGGGTACAAAAAAGGACATAAAGTACCTTTTATTAAGAAAAAAGTACAGTATTTTTTTTTATGCATCCAAGGTAGCAAACAAGCATACGGCCAACCGGATGGTAAGTGGTCACCGTAGCCTATGGACGCCTGCAACACCAGAGGCATCACTAGCGCGTTGCTGACCCTTTAGGAAAGGAAGTGGGAAGGAGAAGGAGCGGGAAGGGGGTAAGGGGGTGATTGGGCCTCCGGTACTCTCACTCACCGAACGAAACACAACAGTAGGAATACTGCTATTTCACGTCGATATTCTGTGAGAGGGTAGTCCTTCCCCGGTCGAGCCAGCCCAATTCATGCTGAAATCAGCAAGGCTCTACTACTCTAAATTTATTCATATAAAATCAGTTCTTCGAGAATGTACCTGAATAAATCTTCCAGATTGTAGAAATGCTTCATCATTTCCGACAACGTACCCAATAAACATTTCTTATGAACTTTCTAGACTCGAATTATAAGACCTCGAAACGGGGATTCCTCATATCGTAAAATGTCGATGTCCATGTCTTAAAATAAACTTTCACCTTGAAATCCGACAAAAAGCTCGCCTTTTCCCAGTTGGAGCTAGTCCAAATAACCAGTAATTTCCATTTTAATTGAAACCCTTGCTTCGTAAGAAATCCGGCACATTTGAAAGAGTGAAATAGGCCAATGTATTTTGGTTTTTTAACAGGCCATTGACACTTTTAGAGAGTTGTGTTTGTTGAATAACAGATGGCGCCACGTGTGGTTTGTGTTTACATACACGATTTTGCGCACCAAGCTATTTTTACCAAGATTACATGTGCATACGATAAAAATCGTAGCTCATGTTTGTTTGTTTTTTATATAGCTATTTACGTAGAAACGCAGTTCATAATAATATGACCTTACCTGATGTACTATTAGTTATTACGCAATGTTTATTCTACTTGCAATGGCAATTCTAATTTATTTGTTTATTTATCGCACAAAAGCGTTTTGACCCAATAGTTTAACGCAGTTTAGTGCGACCTAAATTATTTAAACATTTACCGACTCATTTCGGCTGATGTAGCACCGACAATAGGTATTATTCGCTTAAGTACCTAAAGCAATCTTCATTATTGTCGGCAAATACAACTACTACAAGCGCACCTGGGTGAATAATATCAGCAGATGCTTAACGAGCTATGACATGGTGTTTCACTTAAGGGCAACCCTAACGATCGTTTATTTGGTATGCGCGTCACTGCAATATGCCAATATTTGAATGCGGTATTGGTTTATTAGATATGACCTGGATATTGAAGTCAAGGGGCACTATAGCCAGCACTCTAGGGGTGGTGCATTCTCCTATCGCCGCTATTCATTACTACGGACCGACTACGATGGTTTGTTATAAAAAAACCGGTCAAGTGCGAGTCGGACTCGCGTGCGAAGGGTTCCGTACCATTATCTATAAAAACGGCAAAAAAATCATGTCTGTTGTATGGGAGCCCCCCTTAAGTATTTGTTTTATTTTAATCTAATTATTTATTTTCAAAGTGAATATATAACTAAATATTCTGTGAATATTTCAAGCGTCTACCTGTTGCCGTTATCAATATCGAGCAAAAACGATAAAAAAAATCACGATTGTTGTATGGGAGCCCCCTTAAATATTTATTTCATTCTGTTTTTTAGTATTTGTTGTTATAGCGGCAACAGAAATACATCATCTGTGAAAATTTCAACTGTCTAACTATCACGGTTCATGAGATACAGCCTGGTGACAGACGGACAGCGGAGTCTTAGTAAAAGGGGCCCGTGTTACCCTTTGGATACAGAACCCAAAAATATTTTTTTGTGCTCTACATTGACCTGTAGAATTCCTGCATCGCGGGAGACTGTATCTACAAACATTCGAATAACGACACAAGAACGCCCAGACTC
Organism: Catocala sponsa; assembly: GCA_963564715.1. NCBI lineage: Eukaryota > Metazoa > Arthropoda > Insecta > Lepidoptera > Erebidae > Catocala > Catocala sponsa. Next base: position 2,882,671 of record OY751354.1, on the reverse strand, counting down.
AAAAAAACTCCTTGTGAATGACACAAGTCTTAGTAGCTTACTAGCAACTACAATGCTATTCGGACATTCAATACACGAGACCTGTAAATTAATATGCCAATGTGTTGGCCCATGGCCTAAAGCTATGTTGTACAAGATGATATTAAATAGACTATCTATATGTATGAGTTACACATGTCTCCATTAATCAGGCGACTCTCAAACATAATGGTCTCGTGATACCATCGAAATATCGCATCAATTCCGTGTCATGTTGTCATTAATTAATAGAGGGCGCCACGTGCTACTAAGAAATATATTTATGTATATGTAATTAGATTTTTCCCGCGGCTTCGCTCGCGTAAATGTATTGTTAAGTAAGTTAGATTAGTAACAGTACGTTTTTTCTGGTTGATAGGTACTCTATCCTTTTTGTATCACTGACAATGTGTAGGAATGCGAAATTGCATGACGATCGGTCAAGTAGATAAGCCGTGAAAGCGTAACGATCAAACAATCAGACTCACATTCCCATTTATTATATTAGTTAAGATTATAAGCAGCGATAGCTCAATGGGGAGAACAACAGACTGCAATGCAGAGGGTTTCTAGTTCAAACCCACGTCGCGCACCTCTGACTTTCGGAAGTTATATGACTTTTCGAAATTATGTGCGTATTGATTGACAATTATCGCGTGCTCCGTGCCTCGGAGAGCACGTTAAGCCGTCGGTCCTGGCTGCGATGAACATCTATGGCAGTCGATATTGGGAAGTCAGTGCCCTCTAATATCCTCACACTGGTCTAGCCTTAGGGTATCGTTAGCCTTTGGGTTGCGGAGGTCAGGTGGCAGCAACTCCGTGTAAAAACTGATATCCTATCAAATCCGGTTAGACTAGAAAGCCGACCCCAAGTGACTTGGGAATAATAAAGGCTAGAGAGAAGAAGAAGTTAAGATTATGATTTGACAAGGTATTGTACTTTTACCTTATCTTTTCGATTTCAATGGAGGCTATTGTTTTAGTGCACCAGTGGGCGCCTCTAGCGAGTAAGGTTTTTTTTTTTGGTTACCCGCAACCCCAAGGGAGTTACAAGTGCGTTGCCAGCCCTTTAAAAAGGAATGATGGAGGGAAAGGACAAAGGAAAGGATAGGAAAAGGATCGGGGTAACTGGGCCTCCGGCTCTCTCATTCACCGATACGAAACGCAACAGTACGGGTACCGTTACTTCACGCCGGTATTCTGTGAGAGGGTAGTACTACCCCGGTCGATCCGGCCTATTCATACCGGAATATTCACGACGGCCTCGATGGCGTAGTGGTTAGTGTAACCGACTGCCACGCCTGAGGTCGCGGGTTCGATTCACGCACAAGTCAAACATTTGTGTGCATGAACATTGATGTTTGTCTTGGTCTGGGTATTTCTATGTATAATATGTAAGAATTTACAAAAAAAAGTATATACATATGTATGTTTGTCCATTGTCTAGTACCCATAGTACAAGCTCTGCTTAGTTTGGGCTAGATGGTGTTGTGTGTATGTGATAGAATTTATTCATTATTATTATTTATTCATGCTGAAACCAGCGAGGATCTTGTCATTCCTTTTACAGCTGCTGTCAAAAGCCGTATTTGGCGGTAATAGTTGGCTTTTGCTATGGTTACTGTTGAAGTGATCACACAGAATCAGATGCCTTATTCAGATAATAACTTTCATGATTTTAACTGAGATTAAAAAAGGGACACAAACGAAGACAGTGTCGGCAACAACTAGGCGAGTATCTAAGATACTTGTTTGTATAATTCGGCGATTGAACCCGTGATCCTCGTCTCATTTGCAATAGTAAGATGAAAACTTACTATGACGCCATCTATGCACTTAAAATATAAAGTTTTGCCGCGGGCAAAATCTAGTTAGGTACATATACATAAATATATTTCTTAGTAGCACGTGGCGCCCTCTATTGATTAATGACAACATGACACGGAATTGATGCGATATTTAGATGGTATATCGAGACCATTATGCCATTCGCGACAAAATAACGATAGCGTAGGTGAAAAGGTGATAGTTATATTTGAAAGAAATTGAAGTACCTATTGTACACAATTTAATTTCGCATTTATTCTGTAGTGTTTCATATAGTATAGGTACAACTAATTCTTATTTTAAGCAGAAAATAATTATAATTCAACTTGATATTTGCTTTTTAAGATCAAACAAATAATTAATTTCAATATATTGTGAAAACGTTTCGAGGAAATACCCTGACGCGGGTTTTGGCGGCAAACTGCGCCTCTTCGCTCGCTGTTGGCTGGGCGCCATTTTTGTATTTACCTTTTAAATAAATGACGATGCCGTCTGTCCGACTGGGAGATTAATATAAATAAATTAGGTAATTAAGCTTTCGGTGAATATTATAAATTGGCGTTCAGTTGGACTAAGTTTGATTTTTCATCATTTGTAAAAGTCTATAAATTCAATTAATGTACCAAACGGCTGTTTAAAATGATTTATTGCTCGAATTTTGGTTTCTGACAGCATTCATATATGTTTCAAAATGTAATTAAATGTGAGGGAGTGACGCAAACGACTTTCCTTTATCTGTCAAAAATAGCTACACCAAAATTGATGAGTTGATTTTAAAGTTTTGGAAATAAAATCTGTCCAACTAGACTGGCTTTTTATCAATAGATCTATAGAAATCGGTTATTTTGTTTTGTTTGGAAGCTGCAACGCCAGAAATAACAGCTTTAATACTTATAACGTATATCTTTTTGCGTTGGAGATTAATATAACTAGTATTTGTTGCGATTTTTGCCTCAGTTTATTTAGTTATCAATATTTATATATCTATTTCATAAGATACAATAAAATTTTATCCTTAAGTAGATTTTGTCCGCGGCTTTGGTCACGTTAATGTAGATTGTCAATGAATTTCTATCCGTCGGGAACAGTACCCACCTACTTCTTTTCGGGATGAAATGTACATCCTTTTCTGTACCCCTGTCAACGTGTATATGCAAAATTTTATGATGATCAGTTCAGTAGTTAAGACGTGAAAGTGTAACAAGCAAACAAACTAACATTTATAATATTAGAAAGGATTTTTGCAAAGATAACAAGTATATTGCCAAACTTATTTAAGCCTGCTTTCCCGGGTTCAAAAAAACATGTTATTTAGTCCAGAAAAACGCCCTACCAAAATGACATAATATAAAGTAGGTATTTCAGTCTGTTATTGTTTTTAAGCCACGAATCTGTATCAGTTGAGTAACCTTGTTTTCTTCAATCCTTATTTTTCTGAGACGCAGTTCCCGATGTTATTAATCATGATTTTTCTGCGTTTTTGGATCACGATGTTAATTTGGATCAGGTCGACGATCGTGGCACAATACCCGCGTTAGTACCTCCGATGTTTTGATCGAAATTTGTGTTTACCTTGGTTTTTGGTTTGATATTATTAACTAGGTCCAACGTAAGGTCAATTCAAGTGTTGTTAAATTTATTATTTCTTGTACAAAATTTGATCTATCTTGTCGTTATCTTATCTAAGTTTGGCGTTTATGTCAGTATGTTTGTGGATCCGTAATTCCTAAACGGATAAATCTAATTCAATGCATATTTTTTATTGAAAGTTGGTTTAATTGAAATGGTATTCTGTATTGATATTATTATCTTTTGGATCACTAACATCAACGAAGCCGATTTAATGTTGTTGATCACAGCGATTCGGATATTTTATTAGCATTTTTAACCTTTCCGGTATCTTGTATTATAAGTAGATCATTTCAACTATTCATCAAAGCAGTCAACATTATAAACCACTTACAATATTTTGTCTAATTAGACAAGTCGTCTGTTTTATCTTCTAATTCTTAGAAAACCGGTGACGTCAACTTAGATTTTGAAACATTTCATTTGCGAAGTGTCACTTGCCAAATTTAAAATGGAGAATATATGTATCTCAGTCTTTGTTCTCGATGTATGAGCAGCCTCTGAGATCATAGTTAAAACGTAGCTTGGCATAATAACTGGTTTGTCTAGACGTTATGTCGCCAATATCAGCTGAGTGAAACTAGGAGCAATATAAAAACAATTTGTGAAGCGTTAATAGCTTTTTTAAAGTACGTGTATATTTTATAGAGTACCGGTTAAATAGGGCGTGCCACTAGGCTCTGTGCTTGGTCCTTTTCTTTTGTTTATATTTATAAGAACATTGACAATGCTTAATATAGGCATTATGCATTATTATAGAAGAGATTATTCTAGTACAATATGTTGTACACCCAATAGATTAATCTAAATATAGGCTTTCAATAAATTATCCAAATACCATCATTCTATTTAGTATTTGTATCGTCTTCATCATATTTAGTTTTATTGTTCTTATATGACAAGAAAAGCTCAATATAATTTCGCACAAGAATGTATCTAGTTTTTATAATAGCATGGATTGAACTGGGTAAAGTGGACGACTTGCCATTGCCACAGCGCCGTGGGTAGTGGCATCGGTCCCTACGCGCAACGTAAATTTATGTGATCCATAAATTATTTTGTGTTATTCAAGTGTAAATTATTCCCAATCTGGGTGGTCTTTGTCTGCAGAGTTACCCATAAAAAAAAGAGTTCATTCTTCATCTATTTCTTTCATCATGGCAGTTAAAGTTGGCAGGCACCTCTACTTAAAGAAAATGAATTGTCACTGACACCATCATAATTTTAAACAAATCCATCCTTACACGTTATCATACGCAGTAGAAACAACGGTTTCGTCGTTGGCACCTATTCTCAATATATCAAGCACCCGTTGACTGACTGTGCGTGCTGGATTACACGAGTTGAAGTCTACGTACTTGTTACTATTTACGGCGGAACAAACCATGTGATAATTACACTTACAGTGTTTTATATAAATGAGTTGATGGCAGCATTCAGTCGATGAGCTTTTGTTGGATAGTACCGGTCAATTTGAAACTTGTGTTCATAATTACAAAAGACTTTTACAGTAATTATTTATGTGAAGTTGATTGTTTTATTAGACAGTGTTTTATCTGTTCTCTTAATTAATTGAGTGTAAACAAATTCCAAAAGTACGTAGTTGAAGTGTTTGTTTGTGTTTAGTGACGAATTTATTTGTAAATCTTGTTAATAATAATTAATATTATGATGACTGCCGACAGTATTTTAGCGAGTTATCGTCTGCAATTCCAACTGAAAACCATGGAATTATTTCTGGCTCATGCCGTTTTCATCTTTAGTTTACATTCTACCGCCAATGAAACATCAGATTTATTAGGTTGCATATGTAGCAATAGTCCTACACCTACCAAAATCAAATAGGTGTTTCACTCGAATTTAGATTTGAATTCTGGATGAGCCTTTGCAGGTTGGATCTAGGCTCTTCTGTCGTTTGTTTATTAGGGAGTTTTTAGCCACACGCAGCTATGTCAGCTCCTATAGCTGTAGACCTACAACCTTCCTCTTTTTCAATAACTGAAAATATAAAGGAAATACTCGTGAAAAAAGAAATAGAACATGTTAGGAAATAATAATTGTGTTGGCAAAAAGTTCTTCAGTAGAGAATCCTCACATTGGTAATGAGCCTACGCTGCTAAGCACTGGAACGCATTTGGCAGTGATTATTTACAGAAGTTGATAGGCTGTACCACATTTGGAATACTGCAGATTTGAAGGCAATCCGTTTAAGGGTTTGTCTCATGGTCGATTCTAACTGCATATCATTAGATAATGAACCTATATTAGTTATTTTCCTGCATTCTCTCACTTTAGTGTCTTAGCTATTTGGTGGTTAAATTTTAATAATTATGTATGTTTTGTTTCAGTGACGATGCCGTCGGAAGTGATACCAGGCAAGTCGATGCAGCGTGAGCTAGCGGACTCCATCATCAGGATGGTGCCGCTGGACGAGATCAGGATACTGCTCGCCTGCGGAGCCAAGGTGAGACATGTGGTGGATCATTGGAGTTGCAACCTGGTGTTCTGACGGACATGATGAAACACTGACAAGCTAAGAAGACACTGTAAAAAAATTATTATGCGTTGAGAAGTGGCATGGTGTCATTCTGATGTCGTGTAATGACAAAGAGGCAAAACTTCTTCTTTGTAAATAACTGCCAACCAAAATTAATCGTAGTTAAAAGATCGGAAATCAAAATAATATATACCAAATTACCAAGTGCTGTGGTATTTTTAATTTGCGAGCATTATTTTTATTCCACTACTACTACTAATCTACTTTATTATATACCCAAAGAACCATGTGATCATTTCCTTTATAATTAATTTAACAGCACATGAGTACTTATGTGAAATTTTAACGCTGCTAAGATAGTAAGAATTTTGTGTGGCAGCGTTAAAACTGCAGTTGTAATATGGCAGTAATTTATCCTTTGATTCTTTTAAACTCAACTGCATCCATAAACTATGAAGCCGTCGATGTGTGACGAGTTTAATATAATATGATTTTTGATGAGTGGATTTCCCAGGTCAATGAGCCAGTGACGCAAGGCCTCCGTCCCCTGCATTACGCGATCTGGCAACGTTACCTCGAGGCGACGAGGCTGTTGGTGGTTCGTGGGTGTGACGTCAACGCCAGGGATGACTGTGGGTACAGCGCTCTGCATCTCGCTGCCGAGCATGGGTTAGTATGACCTGAATCTTGATGAATAAATAAAACATTTGATAATGCTAGGTGTTTATGTACCTTTTTTAAATGCTTACTGCCTCGGCAAGATTGCAGTAGCCGTAGTAGTAGTCTTTTTGGTCGTTAAAATCCTGTTAAATACGCTAAACGGTATGATAAATAATAATAAGTACTTTTACAATAAAATTAAAGAGTTGTTTATCTTGATGATATGTTAACTTGTAGCTACACCGAGCTGGTGAAGCTGTTGTTGGAGAGTGGTGCTGCGGTGGATTACAGACCAGATACTGGTGAGGAGTTCCCCAGGACCACGTTGTGTGATGAGCCGCTGCGGTTGGCCATCAGGAACAAGCATTATGTAAGTTTTACCTCCTAATTAACTAAAGTAATTTGAAATCTTGTCACTGCAAGCTTTTAAAACGTTCAACACTCTGTAGCGTTTTCTTAAGTGGTAGCAAGCATAGAGCCAATTTGATCGTTGCTTATAATAGCTTGCAGTTATACCAGCTTATCACTGCGCGTGTTATTGATCGAAAGGTGAAGGAATTTGAAATGGTATAAAAAATGGGATAGGGATGTTGTGAGTCTCAGAAACTCCTATTTACCGCTCAAAACGCAGTAACAATTTTAACATTCACGACAGTTATTTTATTGGTTAAGGGTGTTACTTTTCGGGGCGAACTGCCCTTCGTACTTTATTAACCCTAACACATATAAAAACAACAACTAATCAAGTCGGCCAGCCAGTAACAGGCGCATTGCCTAAATCTCCTTAGCCATCTCTCAATCTAACATCACATTATTCTTCTTTCAGGAGGTCGCCCGTCTTCTTCTAGAACATGGTGCGGACCCAAACAAGCGCTACTTCTTCGGCTCGGAGATCAACCTGGTCTCTGACCCAGAGTACTTGGAGCTACTGCTCACCTTTGGAGCCAATCCTGACTCCAGGGACAGAGCTGGTCTGACTCCACTGATGAAGGCGGCCAGACAGAGAAAGGTAACAACGTCAGTGAGTGAATAAGAATAAATACTGTTTTATCATATAGCTGCCGCCCGCTGTTTAGTGTCGTATCACTACAGATAGTATAATGTATTTTTGTTCTTCATTTTTATATATATAGACATCGCACTAGGTTTCTGTTTCTGTTTTTATACTTTACAAACACAAATAACGGACTTAATGAACACCCGGCTTCAGAACAAGTATTTGCGGGTCACACCAATTTTTGTCTCGTGTTGGAATCCTACCCATAACAGTTGGCAGTGCCGAGGCGACCATTGAAACCACCCCACACACTCTTTGCAATCAATTGCCATTAAAATACAAACAAATAAATACGTCATTATAATATTAGTAATAAGCAAGCTGAAGTGGCAATGGGCTGGCCATATCTGTAGAAGGACCGATGGCCGTTGGAGCAAGCGAGTCCTAGTCCTAGTGGAGACCACGAATTGGTAAACGTAAAGTAGGATGCCCCCCGGCCAGGTGGACCGATGACCTGAAATAGGTAGCTGGGTCAGACTGGATGCGGAAGGCGGAAGACTGGATGTTGTGGCGTAAAATGGGAGAGGCATATGTCCAGCAGTGGACTGCGGTGGGCTGATTGATTGATTATTAGTTTTATAGATCCATCCTCTAATAATCGCTTTTGTCAGCAGGCCCCGTAATGTAGTTTGAAAAGCCATTTCCATCTTTTTATATTTAACATATAAAACACCCAATAGCTGTAACTGATAAAGCTTCTATCTTCAGGGTATGGATGCTGTCTTGCTTCTCATCAGCTACGGCGCTGATGTCAACGCGATGGCTGACGCGAGGAATGACTACAGGACTGTCATGCACTATGCTGTTCTTAGTGGTAAGTATCTGTAAGATCTGCTCCTGAAGTTTTAATAATTCCTCTTCTAATTATTTATTTATGAGGGATAAATGATTTACTAATAGATACTTAGTAAAGTTAGACTGGAGAAGTGCCTTTTGGCGTAAAGACCGTAGCCAAAAATCTACGTGTTATGGAAAGAGAATAAATTGCGTCAGCACATGGCATCCAGTGAGCATGGAACTTGCAAGCCGATCATCTTTACATGACGATTTTAGAGCAAACATGACTTTGCTATGCCCGCTATATTTGCATCGTTGACCAATGTGCTTCTAAACGGAAATGTGTAGCCGACAACATTGCCAAAAGCAACACACATTCTGGGCAATGAACAGCAATATGTTGTATAGGTAAGCCCGGCTATATAGCCGGTCCAGTTCTACAATATTTAATGCGTCGCCATTATGTTTACCTATAAAAGCTGGTTGCACTATTGGTAAAATATTGCAGCAACATAAAGCAATAAAAATAAAAATGATCCGTTTAAGATCCTCAACAAAATATATTACTATCTCAATGGATTGCACCGCGATGTTTGTATCATTTCACATTTTTTTAGTTAAGTTACATCAATTTTAGTTTCGAAATAAGATAAAGTAAATAAGAATACCTACCTAATTTTAACTTATATTCTAATATGATTTATTGCTTGCAGGTAACCCTGAAGTAGTGAACTTGGTGATCAAGCAAGGCGCTCGCGTCAACTACGAGTGTCCAGAGTTGAGCAAGCCGAGTCCCCTGGACCTCGCCATCCTGAAAGGAGACGTTAGCATACTGCAGATGCTGTTACATGCTGGTGAGTCTTTAGGATACAGCTGGTGCATTTAGGATTTCGGAAGCTTGTCTTTGACTACTATTACTTATGGTTAGGAGTGATCATCTTGGCACTGTTAATACTACAAGTTACCAATATGGTCTCCTTACAGGATATTCAAACCCAGAATAGTTTTAATGAGTTTGATTGTTCTCTTTTTGCTACGTGGAGAAAATAATCTGCACAGACATCTTATCCACACTTGAAAATTTCTAGAGTAAGAATTACACCAATTATTGTTTATGGTATGGATGAAGGATTGCAACATTAGATGCTTCTAAAAGGTAATTTCACCTTCCCTCGTATTGAAACGCAGAGTCAATGAAATTATGAATTAAACCTTAATTTCAAATGTCTCTGAGAATCACTGATACTTATGTACCTATAATGTACGAACTTTGATGATATATAAGTAAATAGGAAGATAGATCTTGGAAATCGTATTTTTATAATTTGCCTAGTATAAACCTCACTGGCATTTTATGTTGGCTTGTCATCAGGAGCACAAGTGAACGCTTCCAGCTCCGTGATTGGGTCTCCGCTTCACGTGGCCTGCTCTGACAATATCACCAACAGGAAAGAAATCGTAAAGGTAAGATCCGACTCATCAAAAGTAAGATCATATCAGGGTAAGACTGGTCATTTACTGGACACATTCCTAGAGTGTCGCTACTGAGAATTTTCAAACACCAAAACTCATGAACTCACAATTGACTATAAATAAACATCATCATCATCATCAGGCTATAATAGTCCACTGCTGGACATAGCCCTCCCCAAAGAGCGCCATAGCGCCCTGTCTTCAGCTTGCCGCATCCAGCATCTGCCTGCCGTCTTTCGCATATCGTCATCCCACCTGGTCGGAGGGCGTCCTACACTACGTTTGCCGAGTCGCGGTCTCCACTCAAGAACACGCTTACCCCAGCGGTTGTCTGTTCTGTAAATAAACATAAGCTTACATAATTATGTGAAGACCCTATATTCTTTCCTTAAGAGTATAGGCAGAGCATGAACATTTCTGACGGACTTCTACACTGAGTATGCAGTATTCTTCTGCTACTATGCACCTACAGAAATATATTTCTTGCTTCTTTAAAATCGTTTTTGATGCATCATTTTTGAACACTTGGCTCTTACACACCTACCATTGCTAATAAGTATATTATAAATAAATATATTAGATGGTTTAGTATGTTCATACCTGAGCTAAGTTGCTCGTGATAGATATTTAAATGTTCTTACTCAATAGTTTACAGATGTATACCTTGATGTTCTATCCCAATGGGGGCTATCGTTTTTGTGCTGTGCAGTGGTCGCCAATAGCGAGTAAGGTCCTGTCAATCCTGTCACAGCTGCTGTCAAAAGCCGTATTTGGCGGTAATCAGTGTCGATTTCTCTGGTTACCGTAGAAGTGACTATAGAGTATCATCGTCCAGAGACCTCCCTATCCACTAGCACCTCTAGCGGTAAATTCAAACGCGGTAGCCCTCATTCAACAAAACAACCAATAACGCAATAAAATTGAATAACTCACGATTTACTTGCAGATTCTTCTAGAAAGTGGTGCAGATCCAAACCTGAAGGTATACAACGATGAAGATGCTACACAGCTCCGTCCAGCTCTCGCTGAGTACCTGGCCAGCAATGTGGAGCCGAGCTCCGACATAGTGGCAATGCTGCTGAGATATGGAGCTAGGGTAAGCTAGATTATGCATTTTATATTGAGAGGTAGGAAACAGTACGGGAATAACTTGATTGGACATAACACTACATGAGATCGACAGACAAATAATCTGGTATTGTGTTTCTACTCCGAGTGGAATTTCTAGACCTTAAGACACTGTGCTGTCAACAGGGGACAAGTGGTCTGGATCCTTTATGGTGACAACACAAATCCATAATGCGACATTCATAAAAATATTAAGAGTGAAAATAAAAATATGAGTCAGGTAACCATAATTTTCTGTGAAATAGGAAACGAAACTTGACATTTATTTCACAATTAGCCAGGGGCATCAAATAGTTTTTGAGGAGCTCAGCCATGACCCTAAGGAGTCGCTAATGGTAGCAAGCTTGCATTGCCACTTTATTCTAAACAGTTACTACAACCAATGGCTGTTTGGCATATGATTCGTGCGTTGCCAGCTCCGCAAGGACCAATTCACAATCTCCTGGTAAATTAGTGGTCAAACTAAGCGTCCGTACGAGAAATTTATCTAAAGCCGCTTGGAACACAAGTTGATTATAATATAGTAGTAGTAGTAGTATAGTATATAAGTTTATGCAGTAGATTGGTATAAGAATGAGCGATCCGGCCAAAGGATAATAAACGTATTACATATTTCCTAAGATTCATCTTATTTTTCAGGTCATCATGAAGACTCAGTTCCGTGATCCGGACGGTATCCTCAACCACCTCCAGAACGTAACCTCAGAGGAATACCAGCACATCTTCTATTTACTTCTAGAAGCAGCCGAAGCCTTTGATCTCTGCATGATCAAAAGAAACAACACAGTCACGGCTGCGCAAAAAGAAGCCTTAATACATCGGGCTAAGACTCCAATCTCTTTGATTGCCCAAGCCAGGATATTCCTGCGAAGGTATTTTAAAACTACCCTCATCGAAGCCGTCCCTGAGTTAGAATTGCCTAAAATTCTACACCAGTACCTGCTTTACAATTGCCGTTAAAAACGTATTTTTAATTTGAAGGTTATATTCCGGCTAAAGAAATATTTTCTATAGCCTTGTCTTTGAAAAAAAAAGATGTTTGGTGTTGCCAGTTGGTATTAATCTTTCAGAATCGTGGGAGATTTAAGATATGCAGAGGCAACTTTTTATGAATTGGATGGGATGAATAGGATGCTGCGATAATAAGTAGTTTCAGTGTTGTATTAGAATATGATTATTTTTATAAGGATATTATTTTTGTATTTCTTTGTATTGAAATTGTATTTTTGTATCTCAATACTAAGATAACGCGATTTTGTTTAGCTATAAAATTTTTTTGTTGTTCTGGTACAACATATATCCAAGAATACAATTGATTTTAGAATTGAATACCTATTTCACCTTTCCTCCTAAAAATGTTTTATTTTCTTATAATGTTTAATTGTAAGTTATATTGAAATCATGCTGATATATATATAAATAATTAAATTGATATGTAAAGATTTTAACGAAATATGAAAAGTGTTGCTATATACGCTGAAAATATTATATTTTATTATCATAACGTAGTCTGATTGCACAATACTATGTGATAATTTGTGATATATCGTATTTTTAAGAGTTCTACTCATCACAACTGAGTTTTAAATTTAAATGTATCTATCAAAGAAAACTTTTTATGATAAATAAATGTGTGAAAAATATATCGGCATTTTGTTTTATAGATTAAGTTGTATATCTAAACCTTATGGTATGGACCTTTTCTCAATGTAAGAAGGTTTAGGCCATACTTATATAACACGCTGGCTTAGTATAGTGTAGCAAACTTCATATATCTTCGACAACATTATGAAGAACTCTGAGACATGCAGATTGCCTCACGATGTCTTCCTTCACTGTTAAAGCGAGCAAACATTAACTATTTAATACGCTAAACTGCGAAAAATCAGAGCTTTGCCTGGCAATTTAACGAAGAGGTCTTGAGTTCGATCTCAAGTCGCATTTCTGACTTTTCGAAGTTATGTGCGTATTATCGCTTGCTTTTACGGTGACGGTGAAAGGTGCAAACATCGTAAGGAAGCCTTATAAAGAACATCTACATGGAATAGAGTACAATGCTCTATAATAGAGTAGGTACGATTCGCAACCCTACTCGCAATACAAGGATCTTTGCTTGTGTGGGAGTTGTCTCTGTAAAGTAAATGAAATAAAACAATACAAAATTCAGCCTAAAAATTATTTTATTGACTAGCAAAAAATTATGCCGTATCATAATGTATAACGTTGAAGTACTTACAACTAGAAGCGTTATAACTATAGTATACTATAAGTGGACTTTGATCACTAACGAACGCTCTCAAACAGTACAAGCCGAACCGCCAACCTTGGCCAAATTAATAGAAAATCGGACACTGTCTTATTAAATCATTGTAAATTTTCTTTTAGTTAGTAATTTACGTTTAAGTTCGTATATTTACGGTTTAACGAAACTACGGTTCTTGTATATCAGTACAAAAAACCGTAAAACCGTAAATTATATTATTTACGGATATATTGGTTTCCTGATTTTATATCGTATGCATATTTTTTATTCTTGTTATAAAAGCTTTTCTGATACTATTAACCGGTTTATCGGTATTCTGAATTTATATCGTATACGGTTTTTTATATTCTAGATGTTAAGCGACTAATGTATAACGTGTGGTTACCGCGATACAAGCCTCGAGCTTAGTGCGGAAGCCGTTGCCAATTATAAAAATGTGTAATGTAGTAAATAGATAAATAAATAAATATACCTACTTGGTATCCAGTCTGTGGTAGTTAATTTTTCACTTCTGGTTAAGTTAATTTGATATTGTTGATGTTTTTATCTTGGAAGTTAGATTTCATCATGGTTTTTACAAAGCACAATGCATTTCATTCAACTCTGTCTGTATATGAGCGCAGGGCTGTAAATATAGTTCACTTGAGTGAGGTCATAGATGAGCGTCGACTATCCGTTTTTAAGGATTTTGTCAGTTTGTATTATTCAACCATTTTCGAAACCAGATTCGAAACGCTTGTATCGTATTTATTTGTGAGCAAATTTTAAATATTCTTTGAATTTTAATAATAGAAATTGTGAGTAAATTACCCTATTATTATTATAATTATAAACAGTTACGGAACGATATGAAGTGTTATACCTTTACAGGTGTACTTTTTATTACATTTTGTTTTAGATACGACAAGTTTGTTTTAGACAAGACAAGAAAGACATCTTTTTAGTTACTTTTTAACTGCATTACTATAAGATGTGTCTATTGGAATGCTTTTTAAAACACCTGTTAAGTTTAACAACAAATATCATTATCCTTTGTAATATTACGCAGGTTAGTCAGAGATTATAGTTATCTGAGAGACTTTTACAAAGTTGGCAACTTGTCGATATAATGTTGTTATCGTATATACATAGCATGTATTGCTTTGGTTCGGTTAAATCGCAATTGAATGAAAGATATTGGAAGCCAGGCATATTTAATAAACAACAAGACATTAACTTTTTATGTCTCTATTTCAAAGTTGCCAAAATCCCCAAAACATAGGAAATAAAAAAAATATTTTAAAGTTCGGAAAATTCTTATACAACTTTCTCCGTCCTTCTATCTGTTATACAACTTTCAACTCAAGAATCGTAAGAGCTAGAGACTCGTGGTCAACGCCATTCGACTCAGTATAGTCGATATTCTCCGAAATTACTATGACCTTTGACCTCTGACCTCCAGGTCACGTGATACCATTTTTTCGAACTCTAAGATATACGACAATTCATTGCAGTTTCTCACTCGTTTCTTTCAAATTTAAAACAGTGTTTGAGCGTCCGATTTTCAAAAAAGAATCAAAAACCATATGGCCGTCGTGCCACAGACTATTCTATACTAAGTATTGGCGTTCCAAGTCACAGACCGTATAATTAAAAAATACGTTATTTTATCGTACTACAACGCTGTATAGTAATTGTATATGTACTAAATACATAATTATTATTATATCATAAAAAATCTTATATTCTTTTTACTTCACCAATCCTTTACGTATATCCGTTGCTTCGTATAACAGATTAAAAATCACCTGGTTTTAGTTTTCATCTGTCGAATTGGGACTATGCATAACTAAATTTGCGAATTACTTT
This sequence comes from Catocala sponsa, assembly GCA_963564715.1. Taxonomy (NCBI): domain Eukaryota; kingdom Metazoa; phylum Arthropoda; class Insecta; order Lepidoptera; family Erebidae; genus Catocala; species Catocala sponsa. The sequence goes on along the minus strand of OY751354.1, from coordinate 2,867,494 downwards.
CAGTAAAATTTTGTAACTTTGGGTAACTTCAAACAAAACTTGCAGTTTTACTCTATTTTTCGTTTTAGTTTTAGATAGGTATCGATTACTTATTTTTAGAACGTTTGATCAAAGTTACCCGAATTATGAAAGTTACCAAATGTAGCTCTGATATAAAATTGTATTATACATTGTATAATGATTTATATAAAAATAATCTGTTCTTATTGCTCTGCACAAATATAATATTATTTACGTGATAGTATTTTTACATAAGTTACATAGCCCCAACTTAACCGCCTCATATATAAGATAAAAAAATATCGTATTTTATACATACCAAACTTTCTAATAATAAAATTAACACTAGATGTCGCCACTGTGTTATAATTGGAAGACACACATTGAATATAGTATATTTAATTATAGCAAAACAAACACATTTAAAAATTATCAAAAAAGATGATTTGAATGTTGTGACTTCTTTTTTTTGTTTTTAGACGATATTCAACAGCCCAAAGCAACTTTGTAAGCGATTTACTTTTTTGAACAGAAATTTTTATTGCTCTAATTTAATTTTATCTTAGGTACTTATATATAAAAAAAATATAACAATCTAAATTTCAAACATAAAATAATATAAAAAATACATATATCTTAACTTTTGCTCGCTCGTCACAGTGGCGACATCTAGATTCTAAACATTGGAAGTCCTCATCATAAAACAATCAATAATAATACGATATTTTTTAATCTATAAACCATAAACATTTCCCGCCATAAGTTTACAACTAAATAGAGATGCCAAGAGATTAATCGACTAATGCGTATTTTAGTATACTGACTAATTATGACCAGTCCATTATTCGATTCACGAACTAATGGTATCGAATCGATTAATCGCCTGACATCTCGGTACTAAATTTTAAGTGTCAAATTACGTTTTTAATACTTTTTTCGCGTATACAATTTTGCATTGAACGTTAAGTTTCGAAGTATACTATATTTTAATGGAAATCGTATATTAAGTTTACATTCGTATAATCGTTTTTTTAATACTTAAAGACTAAATAATTTCCTTACCCCGTTGAGTGTCGGTTTTTACATAAAATATGGTAGTGTTGTAGGAACAAAAGAGTGTTATAAGATCGATTACTTGTTTACATAACCCAATACTGAATCGAATAGTCATTACGAGTAAAAGTCAAGTCAATACAGTATTTATAAAACACATTGCACATATGAGCTGTACTGAATTTGAAATTATAATTGAATGGCAATTTAAGAGAGCTTACAGGCTCAACTTTTTGCCTGAACTAACATAAATGTAAATTCAGTAACCTTACTAAACGTTACTTGACGTTCATAAATGTTACTTTGTGACCTAACTGAGTAAATTATTTTAGACTTTGTCTATCGGTAAGACAAATTAATAACCAGTGGTTTATGACATTCAAACGTATTAAACAAAAACTATATTAATTTAAGACATTTACTATAAAAAAAAATTGTATTTCTAACCAGGCAACAAGTATCACATAAACATATTAACATTACAACTTATCGTACATAATAAAGTATTAAAGCAAATATCGCTGAAAACAAATTCAGGAATAGCCGTATTTTTACAAAAGAGGAAGTTTTTATTATACACTGGTCATCCTGAAACACTGAATTTATTTTTAGCGATATGCACTGGAAAATTGTACTTAAAATATAGGTCATATACTCAACGGCGTACGGGAACGAACAACTAAAATCTAATATGGCTGTACGTGAGAAATTAAAAGGAAATCAACAATGAGTATATTTAAAAAACTTATTACACACTTTTTTATAAATAAATACAATCATCTGAGTGGACGGTTCATTCTAGTTTCGCAATGTAGAAAATATCCTTAGCAACTATTTCTGTCTCAGTCGGTCGGGGGTGGTGGGAAAGAAACGCAAAATATTTTTAATTCACAACCGGTATTAAAATTGACGAAACGCTTAACAGGGGCCTCTTTGAGGTCGATTTTCGTCTTTGATGATGTGCTTTTAGTGCTGCCATCGTTATTTGTTGAAATCGTTTCGATTTGATTGTAATTTATGAATATAGATTACATAATGCTTTGAAATTATCCTTTTAAAGCCAGTACGCTAGAAACTGCAGAAAGATTTGCATGCGGTAATTATCACGTTTTCATTTACGGATTTTATCTAGGGGCCATATATTTATTACGTAAGACGATTTAGGGGTGGAGGAGGGTCGACCATGTCTTATTTTTTCTTACAAGGGGGTGGGAGGGAGTCTTGATAGTTCTTACGTAAGATTACAAATATACGCCAAGTTAAGATTTGAAAAAGCGCGGGCAACCGCGCGAGTGCCGATGTGCGCTCGGATGCGTATGGGTAAACTATTTCCATGGCAATATACCGGCGCTACCCGCACTGCACCTCCCGGGAACTCCCCGCTTGTGAACTAAACGTCACTTGTTTGCGTAAACGACACTCGTTATTGCGTTGATGATTTAATATTGATTATATCCAAATGATTAAAATGATTCCATCCAACATGATTGTAAACGTTCCTAAAAATTGTTACTTTTAAAAATAAACATCAAAACCAACCTAACATATATTCATTTTTTCCTTTAGATTCTTACGTAATAACTATTAAACATAAGGGGAGGGGTCCGGCCTATTCTTATTTTTCTTATTTAAGGGGAGGAAGGGGTCAGAAACTAGTAAAAATCGTCTTACGTAATAAATAAATGGCTCTACAGGTTCCCGGCATTACAAACACTTTTCAGCATCTAATGTCAGCAATACTAAACCGCCGTAAATCCGTAACCTCCAGTTTCAGTGCGTAACATTCGCGTAAACAAAAATATATACAGTTTTCAGTATATTTACACTCTGCATATTTCTTCTATTAAAAGACTGTATAAACCAAACCGAAATGATTCACAAATAACGAGTGATCCATAGAATAGCAGTCTTTTAAATAGTTCTGCTTACCCTCTAAATAACATGACATCACGTCTTTATGGCTTTAGGGTATTTCGTATACTATTGGAAAGACCATTATTCAATAGAATTTGCCAAAATTTTGTTGATAATACGAAATACTTTTATATATTTGAGGTATGGATTACGTATACAAGGTTCTAGGCTTAGTGTGTTATATAGTAATAGTGTGTGTCTAAGGCGTCCATTTTGTATTACTTTCAGTTTTTATTTTGTTTAATATGAGGTTAAAATCGAGTTAAGTTTAGATCAGTGGTTGTGTGTAGTTATATTTAAAAAAGGGCTTATTGTTTTCGGAACAAATGTCAACAAATGAACAAATGTCACACTTGGTGACGTCGAACAAGTATTGTAAATATTTATGGCTCGTATGTTTAATATGGATATCGAAAATGATAAAAAATAAAAAGTCTATATTATGTTAGTACATAGTTGTAGGTATATCTGTCTTTTTACCACATGGATTGTATCGCCGCAATATTTTACCTGGTAAAATAGTAGTAAGCGGCCAATTAATTTGGTCGCCTAATGAGAAAATTATGAATATATCACGAAGGATCGATTTTTAATAATTATTATTTTCTGCTCATATTTCGGACTTATATCCTTGAAACATGCGTATAAAGTAGTATCACAGCCAAATTTTGACACTTCCTATAAAACAGCAATCTTTGACTGATTTGGTATTTCATTATAATCCACTACACTATATGTTATAAACAAAACTTTTAGTTACACACTGTACATTAAAAAATAAACATATTTGTCACTGTATGTTCTTCTTTGCCCCTTTTATGAACACACACTATTACCACAAAACACACATCTAATCTACTCTTAAATTTACGGTATACTGATCAATATATTTATATTATGTCTTTTTTATATAAATAAACGAATTTTATTGTGACATGGCATTTGTCATGAAAAGATTTAAAAATTAATACGTATACATTGAATCGTAACTGCGAATCGACTAAATCGAACATTACCAATCGATTACGCGAGTATTGAGAACGGGTACATCACTATTTTTGGCGGGTAACTGTCAACTGTCAAATTTTCTTTTTTTCTAGTCAACAGGACACATGATGATGGGTCCTATAAAGCTGCAGATTATTAAAACGCCACAATTATTTTAAGTGAGACTCACTTTCCTTCGCGTTAGTCCATATTATACATTACTGCTTACACTTTAGACTTGTAAAGAAAACAATTAATAATTACCCGCCAAATATAAATTATTTCAGATTTTATCTTACAATCCTTGTAGATACCTATAACTCAGAAGTATCAAACTATTAAATTTTCTTAAAGTTTATTTCTATTTCCTATTGTGTTAACGTTTGCTGAAGAAAGGGCGCTATGGCGCTCTTTGGGGGAGGGCTATGTCCAGCAGTGGACTATTATAGCCTGATGATGATGATGACGATGATTGTGTTAACTCTGTCTTTACTTTTAGGCAATTCTATAATAGCCCACACATATTTAATTCCTATGTAATAGGGATCATACATGCTGCCACCTGCCAAGAATAAGTCTGCTACAAACATTACCTTTTCATTAGCTCTACGTGTTTGCATTGCTGAATATGGCAATAGGTAAATGTAAATTCACATTAACGAGTGTAACTTTGACATTCATAAGTGTTACTTTGAGAGTAAAGATTGTGATTTCATTAATAAAATTTTGCGACATCGAACCTAAGACTTTACAGTCTCACTAGCGTTTATATCAACAAAGTTATATGTATCTACAAGTAATATCGAAGCCGTTCTCAATCTCTTACTCTTCCTCCTTCCATCTCTCGTCTCCTTTAGTGCATAGTCTGTTGTATGGCGAAGTTACTCGGTTCCGTCTCCGTAGAGTCTTGTTCGTCTCCCGATGCCTCCCCCTCTTGTTCTTCGTCCTCTGATGATGAGAGGAGACCTGGAAATACAGACAGGATATAAAATATATGTCGTGGATATTATTAAAAATGGTGTTTCTTGACTATTATAGGTTCTTTGGTAAAAAAGACGACTCTCGCACTAGGTATAATTCCTGTGCCGCGACATAGGAATAGTCAAATAATCTATACTAATATTATAAAGCTGAAGAGTTTGTTTGTTTGTTTGAACGAGCTAACCTCAGGAATGACTGGTTCGATTTCAAAAATTCTTTTAGTGTCGAATAGCCTATTTATCGAGGAAGGTTATAGTAATATAATAATAATATTCTATCACATACACACAACACCATCTAGCTCAAACTAAGCAGAGCTTGTACTATGGGTACTAGACAATGGATAAACATACATAGTATATACTTTTTTTTTGTAAATACATACTTATTGTACATAGAAACACCCAGACCAAGACAAACATCCATGTTCATGCACACAAATGTTTGACTTGTGCGGGAATCGAACCCGCGACCTCATGCGTGGCAGTCGGTTACACTAACCACTACGCCATCGAGGCCGACTTTTTAGTTTATAGGTTATAGGTTATAGGCTATATAACATCACGTTACGACCTACGGAGGCGGCGCAGTAACGATAAACGTGGGTGAAACCGCGGGAACATCTAGTTTATATATAATATTATATTATAATAAATTACAATAGGCAACCTATACATACATTGACTGAAGACATAGCCTACCCCCTAGGGATATAAGTCTAATTATATAATAATCCCATTATTATGTAAATAAACTATATCCCGCGGCATAGGTGTATTACATCCAAATCTCGTTAAATATCATTATTTTTAATGACTACTCCAACACCAGTAATAATTCCTGTCCTGTGGAACTTTACAAACATTCTAACAACGGACACAAAGGACATTCAAACTCGGAACAACCATTTGTGTTTCACACTATTTTTCAGTGCGGGATTCGAACACACAACCTTCGAAGCAATGGCGGTGACACAGAAACGACACTTATACCACTACACCATCCGTGCAGTGTTAAGTGACCGCCCTTTTGTTGTTGAATCAATGTCATGTGAGGCAGAGTCGTTATGGGCGTGCAGTTTTGTAAAAGCGCATTCTTATTCGAGAGAGTGAGCACGCGCCTATTGCGGAGTTAGGGTTCACTTGTACAATAGTCAAATTCTAAATGAGTAGTTTAGTTTCAAAATATTCTAGAATAACTTTCACCAAAAAAAAATTGGTTGTCTGGAATGTCGGTTTACGGACGATAGTTTAACGTGACAACGTCATACAAGCCGATCGTGCCTTCCGCTCGCTTGTGTAGCGCTCTCGCTCCGATCGCAACGTTACAATGAGCGTAACAGGACAATGAGCGTAACGGGACAATGAGTCATCGTTTTTCGTGCGAGCAGCCGGCGTTCATCGATTTATTAGACGTTGTCACGTCAATAGTGGTACATCTCAAAAAACCGTTTAAAGACATAATATAAATGGACTCTTTTAGCTGTGTTTGCAACAAACTGCTACTTTTGTGAGCTGATTTAATAGAATTTTAGTGGGTTTTGTTGAAAACTATCAGTGCTATGCGATAGAAGCCACGAAGGAGCTTTAAATTCAATGGTAACATTATTTTTGTTCTGATATCGTTTAACTATACTCCTCAAATAACAAACAATTTATAAAATATGCTCAAAAATAAATACGATTCAAGCGTTTTAAGCATGGTAGTAGGAGTAATTGTCAAATGACAGAAAAGGGATGCACAATACAAATTGTGACGTAACCGGTATCTAACCGCAGGTGTGTGAGAGAGATATCGAGACATTTCCACTACGAAACCACATGATCAGATATCCAAATTTAAAAAAAATTACCTTCTTTCTTTTGCAACCAATTTCGATAATGTTTGCACAAATATATCTCTTTTGATTACTATTTGCTCATGTGTGTAAAAATGTACAATATCACACACAGGCAACTACCCTAATGTTGTTGGACCGAATTGGGATTCGAACCCGAGACCTCATAATCCTCATACACACTACAGATTACACCAGCGAGGCAGGCGCGTGCCCTTCATACAAGCAAATAAGCACTGCATACCCTAGTCCGCTGGCCTATGTAAATCTATATAATGGAAATCTATTTATTAAATATTACAAGCTGAATAATAATAAATACAATGTAAAATTATCAGATACAATAAGAGCTTGTACCACTGCCATCTATTCGTCCGTGAGCGAACTACTAAACATTCTAAACACTAACAGCAAACCATAGAACTTAATGAGTAGCTACCGCCGCGCCGCACCACTGAGGTGTCTGGAAGCAGAACTAATCGTGCTTATCGCCAGTACATTTAGAACTATTTAGAAGTCAATAGATTACGCTGTCTCTATGACAAATATTTTGCTTGTGTGTGTAAAATGCACGTGTGTGCTCGCCGACTGAAGGCAGTGCCTACAACTATAATTCAACTAGTTTAAATAGTTGTCAAAAACATCATAATTGTTGTTTATTATAGGCCTATTATTTTAGCAATATAGCATCGTACGCCATTTTTAATTATTTCACAGTGCAGTGAAGGGAATTTTGGGCGCGTATTTTATTTGATAACTAAATAATTAGTGAAATTACCGGAATTACTGTATATTATGGAAAATTATACTTGTGAGATCTGTGTTGATGATGTGTGTTTAAATAAATTAAAAACAGGTGTTTTCTCGACGTTGTCTTTTGATGACAAAAGTAAAATAATTTCTCTTGGACGCTGTGTTCGCGTGTCGCTGTGTTGTGCATCAATTTTATTGTATGGATATCATTTAGGTGACTTGTTCTCAACATCAGGCACTTATTTGGATATTCATGGTGGCCACACACACAATCATCAATGGTGCCATGTCGAAGTCGCTGAATTGAATTCGGTAAGGTATTTCATTTATTTATTGTACACAATTATATATACACACAAAAACATTTATAAATGAAATGTAGTGCCCTCGCAGAGGTTTCGGGTAGGCCGTGCATACCCTACCAGAAATCTTTGTGCACGCCCCTGCAGCGAGGCAGCCTCGTAAGAAATCTTTATTCAGACTGACTTAAGGTAGAGAGGTGTCTAATAAGAGAGTAGAGTGAAGTCTCTATGACTATCTCTGTATCTATGAAGAGAGAGAGTGGGCGATTGATTTAGATGGAGTCTAAGAAAATCGTGATTCATATTAGATTCTTCTTCTTTTCGTGTGGTTAGTGAACAACCTGTTGTCAAGAGTTATTCAAGCCGCCCGTAAGCTTCTGTCATGGCTTAACGACTGCTGTCAATTTGACAACAACCGGGACCGACTTTTTACGTGCTCTCCGAAGTAAAGAGACGCTCAGATGAAATACCACTAAGCGGTCACCCATCTATAGACTGACCGCACCCAACGTTGCTTAACCTCGCTAATCGTTTACCAATCAGTGAGTGCAACTGGCTATGAGCGCCTCATATTATATTAGATTTATGTGGTCAGTATAATGGCTGTTAATTATTCTACTCGACTATGGCGTAGTGGTTTAAGTGGTCGCCTCGCCGCTGCCACTGCGGCGAGGGTTGTGGGTTCGATCCCCACACGAGACAAACATTCGTGTGGTACGCAAGTTGTTTCGAGTCTAGCTGTTCTTTGTGTACATTGTTTGAATGTTTGTAAAGTCCTTCGCGACACAGGAACTAATTCTAGTGAGAGAGTTTTACTCAACAAAGTCTTCTCATAGGCTCAACCCTTTGCCTGATCTAGCAACTGACCTAAATGTAGCTTTAGTAACTTAGTAAACTCACTAACCAATTGACTTGAACGCTCGTAAGTGTTACATTATGACCTAAATGAATAAATTATTTTTGTCTGACTCTAAAAGACAGTAGGAGAATGAGTTACATAGAGTCTCACATACCAGCTGTGAACTGCGGGTTAGAGAGCGCGTCCGGCCAGTATCTCTTACTCACTGATGATCCATTTTTGCCTTTCTTGCCGCCTGCAACAAACAATACTATTTTTTTATTTATTTCAAAAAAACTATTATCTATCATTACAGGTTCTAAACCTAATGCGATAGTATAGTAACATAACTAAATATAACATTTAAAACGGTAATATAATAAACATATTAAATCTATTATATTAACAATAACTTAAATATCCAGTATGTAGCGTTTAGACTAATAAGCACAAAATTCAAAGTTGTAAAAAGTTTGTGCGTATATTAAAAGTCGATCTAGGGAAGCCCGATTTTGATGCCCGGGTAGGTCAATGTGAAAGAAAAATTTCAATAACATCATGTAGTCTGAAATGATGCCTGATAAACAGCAATAGGCTCGCCCCCACTAAGAGAGACCTAGTTTTCGAGCTAGATATAAATAAAGTCTGTATCACGGGGGACTTTACAAACAATCAAACAACGAATTTAAAGAATATCCAGATTTGGAACAAAAATTTGCGGATCCTAATTTTTGTCCCGTGTGGGGCACAACAACATCAGGCGTGTCAGCAGTGGCGAGGTGTCTACTTAAATCGCTTTATCATCCGTGCAGCCAAGAAAACCATATCTGGTAAAATGTGTGTGTACTATACCTTGCCTACCCATGCCATGAGGATAAACATGTTTAGTTAAAAATACTAATAACACTGGGAAACAAAAAAAAATATATATTTTCTAGGGCATTAATTTTGTTACTGGTTTTAATAAACGCCTTCATCAGTCACAGCGTCTTAGTCTTATTCGTGCAATTAGCGCAATTAATTTCAATTTTTGTATAAAACACATGAAGTATAATATTGTTTTCTGTTTACGCGAATGATATTCATTGAAATTAAACTACTATATACTATATAAAATCCGTATATATAGTAGACATGAAGTAATTTATTTAATTAATTTTTCAATTGACATACTTATACACTATACCTAATTTTATTTTTATTTGGTTATTGTAATACCCATATATCGTAAAATAAATGATTTTGAATTTGAATTTATCATCGTAAATAATGCGTGTCCATCTAATGCGTTTGCGCCGGCGGCGTGTGAGTGCGTGTGTGTGCTAGTTGTTGACCTGTAGCAGCGTCCGCCGCGTCTGTATGTGTGTGTGCGTGTGTGTCAGACCTGGCTTGTCGGCGCAGTCGAGCATGGGCTGCAGGATCCTGCGGCGCGCGTTGATGAACCAGTTGTTGACTTGAAGCAGGGTCAGCCGTGTCTGAGCCGCCAGCGTGCGCTTCTCCTCTTCAGTGGGGTACGGATGCTATGGACAACATACATCATTATTATTTACCATACTCGAATATGCGAACAATAAGCATTTCAACTACTCGACCGATCATCATGAACATGAAGTTTCGCATACACATTGTTAGGGCAAAAGAAAATGATGTCTGGGGTGTATAGGATACCTTTCATTAGCAGCGGTAGCTTACTGGGGAGACCAACAGACTGCAATGCAGGGGGTCTCGGGTTCGAACCCACGTCACGCACCTCTGACTTTCGGAAGTTATATGACTTTTTGAAATTATGTGCGTATTGATTAAGAATTATCGCATGCTCCGTGCCTCGGAGAGCACGTTAAGCCGTCGGTTCCGGCTGCCATGAACATCTAAGGCAGTGGTTATTGGGAAGTCAGTGCCCTATAATATCCTGACACTAGTCTAGCCTTAGGGTTGCGGAGCTCAGATGGCAGTCGCTCCGTGTAAAAACTGATATCCAATCAAATCCGGTTAGACTAGAAAGCCGACCCTAAGTGACTTGGGAATAATAAAGGCTAGGCAGAAGAAGATAGGATACCTTTCATCCAGAAAAAGCACAGTTTCCATGGGATAAACTATAAACATAACCTAGAGTTACACGTGCGAAACCACGGTTATAATCTAGTACATATATTCTACTCCATTAGATGTTGTTCTCACCACGAGGTGTTGGAACAGCCAGGCGCGCATCACCTGCGTGGCGTGTCGCGGCAGCACCCCGCGCTTCCCGCTCGAGTCCTCGCCGCACTCGTCCTCCGGTGGCGGCGAGCCCGATACTGACGAACAAGAGTTGTTGGAGTTGGTGCCTGCGGACAAAACCAAGAGTCAGGATCCTCATCCCAAACCTACAGATTTCATACAGTCTCAGGTTTTTGAAGGGTCATTGTTGACTTTTACGCTGGAACTACCTAGTTAATAATAAAAAATACAAATCCTGGGTCTAATATTCACTTCAGGATCTCTTGATCGATGGCAAGCCTAAGGAACTAGGCAATCTCAGTATGACATTCAACAATATTAATCAAGTATAGGGATTGTAGGTATGTATTGGTCGCAAGGATCTGTTCAGTGTATTTTGGTCGAAACTGTATTATCAGTGTGTATTGGGTGTATTGACAGGGTGTGTTAGTCGTAAATGATTTGTTTGTATTTTCTTATGTAAGCGACATGTAATTGTCTTTAATAAGAAATAAAGAAATATTGAACCGAATACATAGTCAGTATGGTCTCAAGTATATTGTTAGCGGGTATTCATCATTCATTGGTCGTAAGGGTAGTTTGTAATGGTCGCAAGTATATTTTCAGCTCGTATCAGTCATAAGGATAATGTCAATGTGCATTGGTCGTAAGTATGTTTCCAATGTATATTGGTTGTAAAGATGTTGTCACAAGAAAGTTGTCAGTGCGTGTTGGTGGCAAGTACATTGACTGCGGGTATAAGCCGTAAGGACGTTATCAATGTATATTGGTCGCAAGTATTTTTATTAGTTATTGTCAGCTCGTATCAGTCATAAGGATGATGTCAATGTGCATTAGTCAACAGAATGTTTCCAATGAAAATTGGTTGTAAAGATGTTGTCACAAGAAAGTAGTCAGTGTGTATTGGTCGCAAGTACATTGACTGTGGGTATTAATCGTATGGATGTTATATGTCTGTCTACTGGAGGAAAGTTTATTGTTAATGGATATCAGACATAAGGATGATGTCAGTGTGCATTGGTCGAAAGTATGTTTCCAATATATATTGGTTGTAAAAATGTTGTCACAAGGAAGTTGTCAGGGTGTATTGGTCACTAGTAGATTGTCAACGGGTATCAGTTGTTAGAACATTTTTTTTTTTTCTGTAAGAGATAACTTCCGCACTAGGAATAATTCCTGTGTCGCGGAGGACCTTACAAATATTTAGAAAATGGACACAATGAACGCCTAGACTCGGAACAACGATTTGTGATCAAACCCACAGCACTCAGCGAGGCAGCACTTAAACTACTACGCCATCTGTCAGATGTGTATTGATCGCAAGTATATTAATATAAATATAATAGTAAATCATAATGTGTATTGGTCGCAAGGATTTTGTCAATGTGTATTGGTCGTGAGGATATCGTTAATTATGAGTAGTAGGAGAAGAGTATTGGTCGCTAGGTTGAGATGAGTTGTGAATTCTCACCTGTGAAGGAATCTGTGGAAAGCAGCCCCGCGCCTATCTGACTGATCGGTGTCGACCCTTGCACCACCAGAGAGGCTGAAACATACATCATATATTACATACATACGCATCACGCACTTCTTAAATCTGAAGAGTTATTAAAAAGTTATATATTCCACCTAGTTGCAATATTTGAGTCATCATCATCATTATCTCAGCCGATAGATGTCCACTGCTGGACATAGGCCTCCCCTAAGGTTTTCCACACAGACCGTTCTTGGGCCACCGGCATGCAACCGCTTCCCGCGACCCTAACCGGTCCACCTTGCGAGGCCGCCACTCCAAAATATTTGACTATCCGAGTTAAATTTATTTAGACTCGGTTGATGATTTACTAGAATGGAGTGGATCCTACGTCGAGGCTGGGTGATTGTGTCTAGCGGGCATATTTAATAATACAAAATTAGTTGTACTGATCTACTTTTTTTAGTAAGCATATTATAAATTAATGTTTTTGTTTTGTAAAAAAATGAGTACGATGTATTTATCCTTGCTATTCTAGCTAGATGCCACTTATCGACGATCGTTGAAGAATCGTTGCAAAACAAGTTCATTTTATGTAAAGTGAATTGTTTTTATTTTTAGTTATCACTATGAAAAATTTAAATGTATCTACTTTATACGGATTTTTTTCAAAATTACTATTATTACCTAATTTTGAAATTATTAAACTACTACTGTAAAATTTTACTTAAGCTATTTAAATTATTAAACTATTTTACTCTTTCCCCGGCGTTTCAGTTGCTTTTCAGCATGATCGGTTTATCTCGCCAAAGAAGTTATTATTTAGTTAATTACTTAAGTTATGAATCTTTTAATATAATTTTGTAGGTCGTGTTTTTTTCATGAATGATTGTTCAGACTAAGCGATCTCACCATATTTTCACCCGTAAATATAATGAGATCAAGACCTTGTATGCAACTCGTATAGTAAACTTCACTTGCGCGATTTAGGTTCTAGTAAAAAGTAGGATTGTGTACAGCGCCATCTTTTATTGCCTTTTGTAACCTCTTGACATTTGTTGTGTTCGCCATACGATATTAACTTTTTTATTCACAGTATGTAAGAGAAATCTAATTAAATAGTAATAAAATCATTCTAACTAATATTATAAAATCGAGTGTAATTTTGTTTGTTACGCTTTAACGCCTTAACCACTCGACCGATCATCATGAAATTTCGCATATACGTTGTCAGGGAAACCGAAAAGGACATAGGGTACCTTACATACAGAAAAAATACTGTTAACACTAACCTAACCTACATTTATAAGAGCAAAGCCGCGGGCAAAATCTAGTTATGGTATAAGTGTCAGTACTCACGTGGGTCCCTCTGTGGTGGGGCGTAGGGTATTTCCGTGTGCGGTGGGTACACCGTGGGGTACGGCGCCGAAGGCAGCGGGGCGGGGGGTGACTGGAGACACAAACAAAAAATATTACAAATTGATATATACTTAACTTCTTGAACGTCTAGGGAAATACGTAAAAAAATATTAAAAATTCATTGTGCAAGCAATACACAAACGGACAAATGTATGTGCGCTCGACACTTGACTCATTAACGAGTCAAGTGTGCAGCGGACATACATTTATCGTTTTTTTTTTTTTGATGACTCATTTTCGCGGACAGCGTATATCCGCTCGACAGTTGACGGGATATAGATAACTAGACTAGTAACGAAACTTTTGGACTGCAACTGTAATGGAACCCAAAGGTCTAGATTTCGAACTTAAGATACACATAACGGACTATTTTAAAGTTATGTGCGAATTTTCACTTCTTTATACAGTGAAATTAAACTACTATATACGGATTTTATCGCGTTGTTTATTTGACACTGTTACAAAATTTTGAAAAACTGTTACACTACTATAATCACTATTAAACTTTACAAATTTTTAAGCTAATTAAATTATTGAAACTATTAAAACTATTTATACTGTTACTATACTATTATACTACTTAGATTTATTTTTACACTTTCCCCGACGTTTCGGTTGCTTTTCAGCAGCCATGGATGGTCACGGGGAGACTAAGATGGTAGTTGTCTCAATCTCAATTAGTTAATTAGCTTAAAAATTTGTAAAGTTTAATAGTGATTATAGTAGTGTAACAGTTTTTCAAAATTTTGTAATAGTGTCAAATAAACAACGCGATAAAATCCGTATATAGTAGTTTAATTTCAATGAATAACATTCGCGTAAACAGAAGACAATTCTTTATACAGGTTATTTTATAACCTAGTTAGGAGATCAGAACTGCACCCATTATAACCTTCGATCAAATATACCGTAGATGCACATTCTCATACAAAAACCGCGTCAATATGTGGCACTGACCAGTACTACTTACTTATAAGTGTCTGCATTTATTATGCAATCCAGGAAATAAACCGGATTAACCATTGAACGCCCACTGAGAAACATTTTGTAATAGTTTAGTTAAAACGCGTCAATGTAAAGCGTCCTAAGTGTGTTACTCGCGATACGCAAGCGTACTAAGTATATGGTACGGTCTCCACCGTAGTAGTGGTGTCGATTCGCTCTCGCTTACTGGCAGCGCACGCAAGAGTGAGTGGGACAGGTGCATAATATAGCGCATACGACTGATTTATGCAGTTTTGGTGGGGCCGTTTTTCGAGCGACGATCGTGCATCTATGGTATATTTGATCGATGATTATAATTGTAAAAAAATATAATTTTAGAATGTGCAAACTTTATATCTATGTATTACAATATTTTGAAACAATCCTAACTAATATTATAAAATCGAAAATGAGTTTGTTTGTTTGTTACCTTTTCACGCCTAAACCACTGAACCGATCATCCTAAAATTTTGCATATACGTTGTCAGGTGTACAGAAACGGATATAGGCTACTTTTCATCCCGAAAAAAAATACTGTTCCCGAGGAAAACAACAATAGCGTTCTTATAATAATAGATGGCGCCACGTGTCTTTCGAATCTGATTGAATTATATTATTACAAGCAGAGTACAACCCGAATTGATTGTCAAATTCTAAATTAACGCGAGCGAAGCCGCGGGAAAAAGCTAGTAAACTTACAATTATTTTAAAAAAACTGCTTCGGTATCCCAGCGGTAGTATATGCAACTGCTGCGCATGAGATTTCGAGTTCGATACTCCGGTCGAGCAAACCGTTATTGGGAATTTTAGTCAATAAATCTCTGTACCAGTACAAAGTTGGGATCTTTGCCCCGGAAATGATAATAGGCTTATCCCTAACATATGACCTAAAACCAAATCTGCAGTATTGAGGGTGTTATACAAGTCTGCCCTTCCCTTTGGGAGATAAGTGTAAGTCTTTGTATGTATGAAACAATTAATTTACGGAAAAATATCAAAAATTAAAAGACACTGCTTATTAACTAGCTGTAACCTGCCACTTCGTCTACGTAAATTTTAACTAAAAAGTGTTTGTCTCCGCGGAACCCTATTTTTTCTCTAAAATCAAAGTAGCCCAAGTTACACCTTATAACATCAGCTATTTGACAGTGAAAGTCCCTTCAAAATCGGTTCAGCCGTTTCGGAGATTAGCCGGAACAAACAGACAGACAGACAAAAATTTTAAAATTAGATATTTTCGTAAACGTGCCTTATATACTTTCATATGCATTAGATAAAAAGCTGTTATTTTGACATTAAAAACAGACACTTAAATTTTATTTATTTGTATACATAGAAAGGCGATGGTCCAATGTATCAAATATTGCTTTTACGGCTTTCGACCAGTTTTGAATTTCACCCATTGCAGGCTACACTCGTAACACAAGCTTCTAATAATACTAGAAAGCCCTTTTAACAAGAAAACTAGTAATTTGTAACAAAATTGCATGTTTTATAAATTTCTACAAAATGAAGGTAGTTTTGAGAATAATTGCGTACAGATGGCCGGCCAAGAAAACAGACGCTTGCAATAGGGCTGCCAACAATGCTATTGGAAATTCTAACTAATATTATACACGTAAATTTGTTTGTTTGTTACACTTTCACGCCTTAACTACTCGACTGATCATCATGAAATTTTGCATAGACGTTGGCAGGGGTACATAAACGGATACTATTTATCCAGAAAAAAGAACGTAAGTAGAAACTGATTGATGAAATCAAACGAATCCGCGGATAAAAGCCAGTAGTATTATATTGTCGGCCTCGATGGCGCAGTGGTTAGTGTAACCGACTGCCACGCCTGAGGTCGCGGGTTCGATTCCCGCACAAGTCAAATATTTGTGTGCATGAACATGGATGTTTGTCTTGGTCTGGGTGTTTCTATGTATAATATGTATTTATTTACAAAAATAAAAAAAAAGTATATATGTATGTTTATCCATTGTCTAGTACCCATAGTACAAGCTCTGCTTAGTTTGGGCTAGATGGTGTTGTGTGTATGTGGTAGAATATTATTATTATATTATTATTATTCATTACAGTGCAGTGCTCCGTGGTTTCGTCTAGTGGTTTGCTTTATCTAAATAAAGAGTATGCTAATCTATACATAGCTTATCTGTGTGCTAATTTGCAACCAAATCCGTTGAATGTTATATGAGTCCGATTATAATAATTTTAAATTCATTTATTATCTATACTAATACTATAAAGCTGAAGAGTTTGTTTGTTTGAACGCGTTAAGAGTCAGTCTTTGAAGAGTCTGAGCCTGGAGTATCGAACCCGAGACCCTGGACCGAGACTTAACAGTCAAAGCGGCAGATTTTAAATTTATTTATTTATACTAACTAGCGGTCACTTAGGGCTCGAAATTCGACCAAAGTTTGCCTGTAAGATATTGCTGATATATGTCCTTATATATTGATATGTGTAACCATAGTTACGCGCTTCGACTACATGTGTCAAATGCATGGTTGTGTGCGTGTAGTGTTTTTTCATTAATTAAACGTATTTTTAAGCATAATTAAAAATATATATTAGCATTCGTCACTTCTTCTCTGTATAAACTATAAGTGTGCGAAATTTCATACTCCTCCGTCCGCCCAATTTTCGTAAAAAGGGATCCAAAGTTTTCGCTTCACGTATTAATATATCTATACTAATATTATAAAGCTGAAGAGTTTGTTTGTTTGTTTACTTGAACGCGCTAATCTCAGGAACTACTGGTCCGATTTGAAAAATTCTTTCAGTGTTAGATAGCCCATTTATCGAGGAAGGCTATAGGCTATATATCATTACGCTAAGATCAATACGAGCGGAAAACCAATGAAGAATGTTTCAAAATCGGAGGTTATTTTTTCCTTTTGAGAGCTTCCGCTGCGTGCGCTGCGTAAACAGTTAAAGTTTCGCAAAAATCATGTATGACAGAATTGTTCCCCTTTAAAAAGTTCTAAAAAAAATCTTTTAAGGTTGGCTCACTATAACCATTTTTATGCTAACGAAATTTGTTCTAAAATAATGCATTATTTGCGAAGGTATTATTATAAACATGATATTAATCCTTATTAATAAATACGTTATTCATCACAAGTATTTAATTTAAAACAAAATTGCCCTTTACATCATTCGATTTCAATGAATATCTTAGGAGATATCGCAGTTTTAAAATAACATTGCAGCAAAATAATTACCCATTACAGACATAGTACAAACGATGTTTCTCCTGGTTTATTCTGCGTGATTACTACTGGTTCGATTTGATAAATTCTTTTAGTGTTAGATAGCCTATTTATCGAGGAAGGCTATAGGCTATATAACATCACGCTACGACCCACGGGGGCGTCGCAGTAACGATAAACGCGGGTGAAACCGCGGGAACATCTAGTAGATATTATAAAGCTGAAGAGTTTGTTTGTTTGAACGCGCTATTCTCAGGAACTACAGGTTCGAGTTAAAAAAATATTTTAGTGTTGGATAGCCTATTTATTGAGGAAGGCTATAGGCTATATAACATCACGCTACGACCCACAGGGGCGGCGCAGAAACGAAAAACGCGGGTGAAATCGCGGGAACATCTAGTTATCTATATATTAATACGGGAAGCAAAAACTTTGTACCCCTTTTACGAAAATTGCGTGGACGCAGGAGTATGAAATTTGGCACAGTTAAAGTTTATATGGAGAAGGAGGTGCGAGTCCTAATATTTTTATAAAATATACACTAAAAATATATTAAATTAATGAAAAAACACTATACGCACACAACCATGCATTTGACACAAGCAGTCGAAGCTCGTTTGTAGTATTTCGGCATTGTTCGGCTGATGTCGTTGAATTCTTCGTAACTATGGTTACATACATATGTATATGGAGTAGGTGACTAAATGAATTCTGATTATAAGGGTATAATTATAGACAATAATACTGAACAAATTTAAAATATCAATCAATTATGGTCGAATTTCGACCACGGGGCGACTGCTAGTATTTATTAGTAGCTGACCTGACAGACATTGTCCTGTCATAGACGAACTATCAAACTCACGAAGTTAAGGTAGTACTAGTTAGGTTTTCTAAAATTATCCAATTTTCGTAACTATTCTTTCCGTAAGAACCGTTTAAGTATTAGAAATCTTTAAAAAAAAGATGTATGGTATCAATAAACTCGTTCTCAAGTTATGGCGTGACTAAGGGAAACAGGGATTCATTTTTATATATGCATATAGATTTGCATGTCACTATAATGACAAGTGTTTTGTATATGTACATAAATTTTAAGAGCTTAACAGCACCAACACTTTGTCAAATAAATAAATTCTAAATTCTTGTTAAATATAACAAGTTGGCAACCCTAACACTCACACATACACCCCCTTCTTTGAAAAGTCGATCGCATCAATACACGCAATTGACGCGTAACACGAGTCTGTTTTCTTGCATGCCGGCATTCTGTACTTGCGTATTCTGTGACGTAGATAAAGGCGGGTAGTTGAACAAGTTAACATACATTTCATACCTGGTATTGTGGCGAGTTGGATGTGCTCGAGTGCTCGTCTATGGAGCCCGATAGATTGTTATTGCTCTCCACGCCACCTGTGAATTGACAAATAATTATAATTAACTAGCTTTTGCCCGCGGCTTCGCTCGTGTTAATTTAGAATTCGACAATCAATTCCGGTTGTACTCTGCTTGTAATAATATAATTCAATCATGATTTGAAAGACACGTGGCGCCATCTATTATCATAAGAACGTTATTATTGTTTTCCTCGGGAACAGTAATTTTTTTCGGGATGAAAGGTAGCTTATGTCCGTTTCTGTACACCTGACAACGTATATGCAAAATTTCTGGATGAACGGTTCAGTGGTTTAGGCGTGAAAAGGTAACAAACATACAAACTCATTTTCGCTATTATAATATTAGTTAGGATCCTTGTCCCTCGAACCCAGCACGTAACAATATTAACAGCTGACATATATTGGCCCTTTTCCTGTAACTTGACTACAGCGCCACGTATCTTCTCCTGGATTGACCCTGGCAACAGAAGGCGAAGGGATTTAAGTGGTCGTCTCGCCGTTACCACTGCGCCTTGTGTTGTGGGTTCGATCCCCACATGGGACAAAAAATTATGTGGTCTACAAATAGTTGTTCCGAGTCTGGGTGTTTGTTTGTTTGTTACCTTTTCACGCGTAAACCACTGAACCGATCATTCTGAAATTTTGCATATACATACAAGGCCACGGGCAAAAGTTAGTTTAAACAATAATACCGACTAAAACACGTTTTATTCTAATTAAACTTAAAATACACACTACTTAAACACTTTTCCACTCTAACTGCTTCAAACTCTGTGGTATTTTCGCTTTCGTTCGCTCCGATGAACTTGACCGCTTACAATTGTAAACTGCCTTGACTGTGCGCCTGCCACGTTTTGTATGTGATCAAAATTGTTTCTGGAATTTTATAGAAGCGCCATATCCAGGATGTCCCACAAAACAGTACGATAAAGTGCTAACACTCTCTCCACGCTTCGCGTACTGTCAAGCTACGTAGTTCAGTAAGACGTTAATAGATTGCGCTGTAATAAATTATTTGAAGGCCTGGCGCTTCCCCACAGTGACGAGAGATGGCACTGTCTGTAACAATATTACCTGAAGTATAATCAGTCCTGAGCAAGTTTTCGCTCTGCATCTTGGTTTTCAGACACGCTATGTACCTTCCGCAGAAGTCTCGACACAACTCCTGGACCTTTTCCAGCTCCAGCAAGTGGATGCGGAGCACCTGGAACGAGATGAACGGCATTCAGGATTAAGATAAGGTAACCTACCGCAAACGTATACAAAGAAAGTTCTTTCTTTCTTTCTTTCAAGTAAGAAAGGAAGAACTATATTTCCCATAAGGAAAAGATAAAAGAAAAGTTGATGCTGTTTATGGGTAGTTAAGAGCGTATACGCCATGCAGCCTGCTACGAATGGCAACGTCGCAAATAAGATACATAATTTAAGGTTTTTCAATGTAATTAGATTTTTGAATGTGAAGTAAAAGTATCTCATAGATGGAATATACATATTTATAGTTATTTATTGTTCTATACTATATGTCTACTATGTCCCAATAGAATTAATATTTAATGTAAACAATCGTTTCATGCCTAATTAAATATATATATATTTTTTTTAAATATAATTAAGGTGCCAAACTAGCATACGGACCACCTGATGGTAAGTGGTCACCGTAGCATATGGACGCATGCAACACCAGAGGCATCACTTGCGCGTTGCCGACCCTTTAGGAAAGGAAGTGGGAAGGAGAAGGAGCGGGAAGAGGGTTAGGGGGTGATTGGGCCTCCGGTAATATCGATAAAGTCATTTAGAAAATTTAAACTCTCTTTGAAAAGTAGTGAATGAATACAATAAGTCGTATGAAAGTCCTTCTTTTGATAAATATCCATAATTTTTTTTATAGAAAATATTTTATGATAAAAGTCACTAAAAGTTGTTTACCTTTTTCTCAAATTCTATTGGGATAGACTATAGAC
Organism: Catocala sponsa; assembly: GCA_963564715.1. Lineage (NCBI taxonomy): Eukaryota > Metazoa > Arthropoda > Insecta > Lepidoptera > Erebidae > Catocala > Catocala sponsa. The sequence goes on along the minus strand of OY751354.1, from coordinate 2,846,159 downwards.
ACATTACGTATCAGAAATTACTAACTATTAATCTATACTGATATTATAAAGCTGAAGACTTTGTTTGAACGCGCTAATCTCAGGCACTACTGGTCCGAATTGAAAAATTCTTTTAGTGTTGGATAGCTCATTTATCGAGGAAGGGTATAGGCTATATAACATCACGTTACGACCCACGGGGGCGGCGCAGTAACGATAAACGCGGGTGAAACCGCAGGCACATCTAGTATGATTATATTTTAAGTATGATAATCTCTTATCTTAGTCTATAGTGTGTGTAAAGCAATTTGAAAATAAAGTCTTGTTTACCAGAGGAATTAGGTTCAAGGTACTACTTCTAAGAAACTTTTAATCAAGAAGATATTGCTAATAACCCTAGGCTAAGATAACGGCTTCCTGGCCGGTTTAGAACCGTTAGGGCCCTCCAGCCGGAGTTGGAGCGGTGGGCAGGGCGGCAGCATGGGACTCTTCCCTACCGGCTGGTGCAGGTATTGTCAGGGCAGGGTTGCTTTGGAAAATACCTGCACACGGTCACTAGGAGGGAACCGAATCCCATCTCCACCACTGCGAGAATGAGGAGGATACGGCGCAGCATACGCTCGAGCAATGTCCAGCTTGGCCGGTGCAGCGCCGTGACCTCTCGCTGCAGGCCGTGAACAAAGCCATGGTCAACAGCAAGAGGAAGTCGGTAGCGGTCGCATCGCTCCTTCTGCGAGGACGTCATCTCGCAGAAGGAGGCGGCGGAGCGGTTCCGCGAGAAAAATATCCTGGTGGATCCGTGCCGCCGCCGGCGAACCGGGCGGCGCAGGCGCGTGTATGCTCGTCTTATGTCACCGTAGATACGGCCGCGGTTGGGAGAACGGAGTTCTCCCGCCCGCCAGCCATTCAGTCGGAGCGACGCCCTTTGTCAATCGTCGCTCGTAGACCTTTCCTGTCTGTTTCAGGCGCTGCTGGGTGGGTCGCTGATGCAGTTTCAGTTCTAGCGACCAGCCGGTACCACCATACAAAGCAGTGAGGTGGCACAATGTGGTCATTTTAGTCAATAGGCCCCAAGTCTCGGGAGAGCCCCACATAACCTTCTCGCTTCCTCTTGTGTCGAGGGGGTATGCATAAGGAGCGTTTCCCCACGTAAAAAAAGGAAGGCTAAGATAACGGCTTACCATTAGATCAGATAAACAATGAGAATCTTCTTACCTGAATGCTCTTAATCATAAGGCCATCTATCTCAGGGTCATCGACTAGGAACGGCCTCCTGTCTCTCCTCTGGTGCTGGACGAAGGCTTGCAGGTCTGCGCCGAAGGCCTCAGCGGCTGGGGGCTCGGCCCCCGCGGTGGCTTGCTCACATCGCTCCAGGAGTAGGGCCAGTAGGGGGAACAGGGGATGTCTGGAACAACATACATATTTTGATTAGCATGAGCAGCGATAGCCTAATGAGATAGACTGCCACGCAGAGGTCTCGAGTTCGAGCCTAAGGCCAAGGCAAGTTATAGCAATTCCTGGATCTGCAGGGTGTATAACACTTTCGACCAGCTCTGCCAGTACAGGTATGGGACTGTGTTGGATTTATAAGGAAGGAATGAGGATCATGAAAATATGTTGGTTAGGTACATCCATCATATTGTATATATAAAATATAGTTAGCTACCTATCCTAATAAATTATACATTTTCACATTTTATCCATCCACATACTCACATCGCACACACACATCTACAATCATTCACTTACATAATTATCCTAGAACTTCTATAATAATTATCCCAAATTACATTCACAATCTTATCCATCCACCTACTCATCCCCATAATCACAACACACACGTACACATCTGCAATCCCTCACTTACACATATTACATATTTCAATAATAATAAATATATAAATTAAGTACCTATGTAATAACTCTCTTGTGTCTATTGTTGCATTGTTTTGGCTGAGCGCTGCCTCCCAAAATACAGGCTATAGCCTGGTTTGGGAATCAGTGTTCGTAAGTATTGTGCTAACTCTAAGTCCTAGATTAAGGTTCACGCAATGTACTACATTTCTATGTCAATAAACATTATTATTATTATTATTATTATATCTGTAATATTGTTTAATTAAGAAAAAAGTGCATCTCTGACTTTTCGAAGTTATGTGCGTATTAAATAGATAGGTATCGCTCGCTTTAACGGTTAAGAAAAACATCGTGAGGAAACCTGCATGTCTGAGAGTTCTCCATAATGTTCTCGGAGATATGTGAAGTCTGCCAACCCACACTTGGGCAGCGTGGTGGATTATGGTCTCACCCTTCTTATTCTGTAGAGGCCAGTGCCCAAGAGTGGAACAGTTTAATACAGGGCTGATATTATTGTTATATTTTGATGATCCATTCTGTCTTGTCGGTGATTAAAGGATCTCGCCCAGATCCCACGACGAGACTGTTCCTATCCAGAAGAGTTCGGTATTGTTAAACTTTTTCTATTGTAATTGTTGGGTGGGCAATCCGAGGGTGTGTAGTAGCTTCCTCTTTACGCAATTATTTTAATGTAATTGATTTCTTCCTAATAATGTCTATTTCGATTTTCTATGCAGCGGCTAATTTTGAATGTGCACCATACGAAATCTATGTAAAGAATCATTGCAATTTTAAAACTTCGTCATCCTAATATGCTTTTGTCTAGTATGGGATAAATGAAACTACCTATAGATATATTTATATTACAAAAGTATTACTAAAAGTAAAAATATATTTTCCTCGAATTTGCAATGACTGTAGAATCCCGCTTTGATTTAAAAATCCTATTATGGAATACTAGCTGTCCTCCGCGTTCTGCTATCGTTTATGATTACTGCTCCGCTTACATGGCTCATAGCGTGATGTTATATAGACTAGAACCTTGCTTAATAAATAGGCTATTAAATGCAAAAAGAATTATCAAATCCGACTAGTAGTTCCAGAGATTAGCGCATAAAAAACAAAAAAAAGCTCGGCTCGAGCTTTATTAACGTCCGAGTCTTCGAAGAGGTTAATGAAAACACTTTGTGTCGGTCTGTGTGTTAGTGACAGATTGATGTTAGTGACTGGCATAACTCCACTACCTAACTTGTACCTTGGGGTCATACGTCGGTTGAGTTTGAATATGGGCCCTTGTGGGTCAAAAGACCCCCGAAATAAAGGGATCACATATTTTAAATTGAAAATATTGACTTGGTAATTTGGTGTGCAGACACCTTAGGGTCATACCTCGGTTGAGTTTGAATATGGGCCTTGTGGGTCAAAAGACCTCCGAGATATAGCGGTCACAAGGTCAATTGTATTTTTAATAGAAAATATTGACTTGTAACTTGGTGTGCAGATACCTTGGGGTCATACGTCGGTCGAATTTGAATATGGGCCCTTGTGGGTCAAAAGACCTTCGAGATATAGGGGTAATTTCTTTTCATTACTTTTACATTTAAGACCAAGTGAGTTTTTACACCCATCTCGTTATATTAGTTTAGATTTAAGACCTTGAACTTAGAATGCATGGACGGCGTAGTAATTGAAGTGGTCGCCTCGCCACTGCCTCTGCTCCGAGTGTTGTGAGTTCGATACCTTGCCGGCACAAAAAATTGTGTTATACGCAAATAGTTGTTTCGAGTCTTTATGTTCTTTGTGTCCGTTGTTTGAATGTTTGTAAAGTCCCCCGCGACACAGGAATTATGCCTAGTGCGGAAGTCGTCTATTTAAAAATAAATGAAGTTTGCAAAAAATATTATAGTTATTTATGTCATTACGACACGCAATTAGTTATCCCAATCAACCTGGATATCAAACGATGTTTACATATAAAAGTAATAAATTGATTGATAACCTCGACTAAACATGTTACCTTCATTATTGATTGATAATATCAATTAATTAAATAGCTAATAATACGGCACTCTTTTGAGAAATTTGTCATTAGACTGAAAAAATATTATAAAAGCGAATGGGAATGTGACTATATTTGCTTGTCTGTTACATAATTCGAAATGTCAGAGCCGTGCGCCTTGGGATCTAACTGGTACGTAAGACCCACAAAAATATCAAGCCTTTAACCTTTTATCCAGGCATACTGACGTAACCGACATTAACGCGAGCGATGCCGCGGGCAAAATCAAGTATTATATACAGGTCTTCTCGACGAAATTTCTGTTACGGCGACCAAAGTTAACGCAATTTCGCCCCATACTATAATATATTTCTAGATATACAGGGAGTCCGGTAATTAATCGATAACCTTGAAATATCTTATAGTAGAATTGATAGCCGTTCAGAAAAAAAGAAAAATGTATTAAAAAAGTGCAATAGCTAGTAGTAGTAGCTTTTGACTGTCTATCTATTAGCATAATTAGTATTTAATAATAAAACAACAAAAAACCGATGGAATTCATTCATTTATGGTCGTAGTGTACAAGAAAGTTAAATATAGTAATTTAAAAAAATCATATCTCAGGTAGTAGTAGGTAGTTGGGATAGACTTTTTTTTCATTATTTTTTCTGAACGGCCATCAGTTCTACTGTAAGACATTTCAAGTTTATCCTTTAATTACCAGACGCTCTGTATGATCTCTCTCCGGTCATGTGGATGACGTCCCATCGAACTATGAGTGAGGTGAGGTATGAGAGAGTGGCACTTGTGTTTGCGCACACACTTGTGCACTATAGTGATTCCGCAGGTTATTTTAGGATTGGCCGCTGTGACTTAAACATTGCAAAGAGCATTGGCAATATCCTTAAGAAAGTAATTGGGATAGCAGCGATACTCTTGATGAGACCGTTGAACTGCCACGCATAGTACGAGAGGACGATCACAAGGCGCCTTCGACTTTTCGAAGTTATGTTCGTAATAAATAGTTAATTATTATTCGCTTTAACGGTAAAGAAAAACATCAATGGAAAACGTGCATGTCTGCAAGTTCTCAATAGTGTTAACCTTCAAGGTTATGGAAGAGAAGGCCGCTGTACCATCCAGTGTCTGGTCAGGGCTATTAGTAAATGTCGCACTCTTAATAAAACAGCGACGTAACTCGAAAGTTAAAGTAGATATGTAAGAGCGTTTACTTGTAGACAGCCCGCTTGTCTGCCTCGAACTGCGCCTGGTCGGCGTCCGCGGCGGGCGCGCCGCCGCCCTGCATCCCGCCGCGATCACCACGCGCGCCGCCGCATCTGTAACAAGCAACACATCGTGTTATATAACATAACATCACAGCCCAAACAAAGTTTTTCTGAAAGAATAATCAACGATATGTTCAAATCAAACTAAAGTCAAGTGACTCAGACTTTAATCACTCGTTGTCAGGCGTACAGAAAAGGACGTAGAGTAACTTACATTCAGCAAAAATACTGTTCTCGAGGAATAGGAATTTAAAATCTACTACGAAGCCTCGGGCAATGTCTGGTAAGCTGATCCGCGATACTTCGTTTGCTTCACGTAAGAAAATCTTCACCGTTTTTGCAAATTTTTTTATTGATGCTCCGTTTCTATTGGTCGTAGTTTGATGTTATATAGCCTATAGCCTCCTCAATAAATGGGTTATCCTACATTAAAATAATTTTTCAATTTGAAACAGTGCTTCCTAAAATTAGCACGTTCAACTAAACAAACTCATCAGCTTTATAATATTAGTATAGATAAATAAATTAAGTCTGCCGCTTTGACTGCTATGCGTCGGTTCAGGGTCTCGGGTTCGATAATTCAGGCTCATACCTCTGAATTTTTAAAATTATGTGCGTATTCATTTTTAATTATCGCTCGCTTTAATGGAAGGAAATCATCCTGAGGAAACCTGCATGCCTGAGAGTTCTTCATAATGTTCTCAAAGATATATGAAGTCTATCAAACCGCTTTGGGCCAGCATGGTGGGCTATGACCTTAACCTTTTACACTGAGACCAATGCCCGGTAGAGAGACAGTTTATATACAGAGCTGATAGTAAATAAGATTATTATATTATAAGAAAAATATAACCTTTCTTTCTAATTATAAACACACCAATTTCTCCAACTATTAAAACCAAAACACCAATCCCCACATTACACAACTCCAAAAAACCTTCACACCAAACTATAAACTAAATAAATAAACGAAAAACAAGAATATAACAATAAACAGTTGAAATAACACAGTATAGGGGTAAATCGCGACGGCTGGCAATAAAAATATATATTAAAAGCTTACGAAGAACATTCATCACAAGTGTTGCCACTAGATTGATATAAAATACCACTTATATTTTCTTTACTGTTTCTAATGGTCCTGTGTGGTTTAAGAGGGTTCATTTTTAATATCTATGGGGTGTGTTCAGTTACTTTGGTCAGTGGAATGTTTACGAAACCCTAGTATCTTAAATTTTTGTAAAATTTGCCTTTGCCTGTGACATGGTCTGCATGAGAAAACTATTTTGTCCGTTACCGCATTGAGTAGAGTCACACTACGCTGAATCTGTACCGGTTGGCAGACTTCACATATCTTGGAAAATATTATGGAGAACTTTCAGACATGACATGATGTTTTCTTTCACCGTTAAAGCGAGCGGTAATGAACTATTTAATACGCACATAACTTCGAAAAGTCAGAGAGATGCGCGCCTTGGGATCGAACTCGAGACCTCTGCGTCTGTTGCGCGATAGCCAAGTGGATCGTTGGACTGCCAAGTCCAACGATCTGCCACTAGCCTATCGCTGCTCTTAGACTAGGTACTTAATAACTAAATGATTGAATGGAACAGTCGCAAGAGGAAAACCTAGGCGAACGTTTCTCGACCAGATCGGAGGCGTCCTGGACAAAGGCCAGGTTAAGAGCTCCTTGAACCAACGGGCGTGTATGAGGAATGTGATGAAAGTGAATGAAGCCAGAGAAGTGTGTCAGGATCGTAGCAAATGGAAATCCGTAGTCTCTGCCTACCCCTCTGGGAAACAGGCGTGAATCTATGTATGTATGTATGTATTAACTTATCGCTATCGCCGCTTTATTAGTAACTAGATGTTCCCGCGGTTTCACACGCGTTTATCGTTACTGCGTCACCCCTGTGGGTCGTAGCGTGATGTTATATAGCGTATAGCCTTCCTTGATAAATAGGCTATCCAACACTAAAATATTTTTTCAAATCGAACCAGTAGTTCCTGAGATTAGCGCGTTCAAACAAACTCTTCAGCTTTATAATATTAGTATAGATAGATGTTCCCGCGGTTTCACCCGCGTTTATCGTTGCTGCGCCGCCCCCGTAGGTCGTAGCATGATGTTATATAGCCTATAGCCTTCTTCGATAAATAGGCTATCCAACACTAAAATATTTTTTCAAATCGAACCAGTAGTTCCTGAGATTAGCGCGTTCAAACAAACTCTTCAGCTTTATAATATTAGTATGGACTAGCTTTTGCGCGCGGCTCCGCCCGCGTGGTACCTACATCAATAAAAAGTAGCCTATGTCCTTCCCCAGGTTTTAAACTATATCTGGACCAAATTTCATCTAAATCGGTGGTTTAGCCGTGAAAGGGTAACAGACAGACAGACAGACAGACAGACAGACAAACAGACAAACAGATAGACTGACAGACAGGTAGGCAGACAGAGTTACTTTCGAATTTATAATATTAGTAAGGATTATAATTAACCTTGTTTACAAGCCAATCGGATCGATAAACAGTTTAAAGCCTAAAGTATTGCATAAATAAACTCTAAAATAATTAAGTAGGTACGTATTATTAGTTGCGATAATAATCTAATTAGTTCAATTTAGATATCATTCAAGGATTAAGTATGATTATTCAAGAAACGAGTCGTTTTACCTACGGATAGTCAATTTTAACACATCTTATCTAACGAAAATGAATATTTATTTTTAACCAAAGAAAAATCATCTTTTGTTCGTATCCAGACAAGCCTGTCCTGTGTGTGCCTGCTACGTTTACCAAAATGCTTACAAAGTATATGTCTGTAGATAAAAAGACTCGTTTCTTGGTATAGGAACCGGGTTATAACACTGGTTTATGCCGAAGGTGACAGGCCCAGAGTTCCATTAGTTTGTATAGCGTAGTGGACTGTATGGCGTAGTGGACTGGATGGCGTAGTGGACTGTATGGCGTAGTGGACTGTATGGCGTAGTGGACTGTATGGCGTAGTGGACTGGATGGCGTAGGGGACTGTATGGCGTAGTGGACTGTATGACGTAGTGGACTGTATGGCGTAGTGGACTGTATGGCGTAGTGGACTGTATGGCGTAGTGGACTGTATGGCGTAGTGGACTGTATGGCGTAGTGGCTTAAGATGTCGCCTCGCCACTGCCGCTGTGCTGAATGCGTGGGTTCGATCCCCACACGGATCAAAAATGGGTGTTCTACATATAGTTGTTCCCGGTCTGGGTGATTTTCGTGTTCAGTGTTTGAATGTTTATGAAGCGACACAAACGATCCCTAGTTTTTAAGAAACCTTGATTGTTTAAAAAAAAACATAACGTGATCGTTTACTCTACGTATTTTACTCTGGGCACGGGACGTTTCTTGACCGATAAATCTAATAACACAGCCTTACCCGGTAATTGAAGCTGAGACGTAAAAGTAGGTTCGGTTAGGTTAATAACAATAGGCACAGATTAAAAACTTAATGATACTGTGAAAGATTTCGTGATTTTAGAAATAAAGTATGTTTTCTTTCTTTTTTCTTTTTCTAGTTATTTCTGGATAAAAGATACCCTATGTCCTTTTCTGTACCCTAACAATGTGTATTCAAAGTTTCATAATAGTCGATCGAGTAGTTAAGGCGTGAAAGCGGAATAAACAAACTCACATTCGCATTTATAATTCAACTAGCTTATGCCCGCGGCTCCGCTCGCGTTAATTTAGAGTTTGACAATCAAATCGGGTTGTACTCTGCTTGTAATAATATAAATCAATCATGATTCGAAAGACACGTGGCGCCATCTATTATCATAAGAGCGTTATTGTTGTTTTCCTCGGGAACAGTAATTTTTTTCGGGATGAAGGTAGCCTATGTCCGTTTCTGTACACCTGACAATATATATGCAAAATTTCAGAATGATCGGTTCAGTGGGTTAGGCGTGAAAAACTAACAAACAAACAAACAAACAAACTCTTTTTCGCTTTTATAATATTAAATTAGGATTAGGATAGTAGCTAGGATTAAATGGTACATTTGATAGATCTGCCTCCTAATTATTTGATACATTTGTTAAAATATGTTGATTTACAAAGATCTGCCTAACCTGTTAAGGCTACATAGGCGAGATATTATGAGTATATATTTTCGCACGTATATATTGTTCCGTGCATCGATCCCGCTTTCTGAGTTCCATTGAATAGTCGTTAGACAATTACTTTCCCAACACGTAACTGTCACAAAAACTCAGTTATCAAAGGCTAACGGGGTCGAATCTCGTGTTGTACAGTGTTGCAAGCGACAATTTAGTTTTTTACATTTATAATAAACTAGATGTTCCCGCGGTTTCATCCGCGTTTATCGTTACTGCGCCGCCCCCGTGGGTCGTAGCGTGATGTTATATAACCTATAGCCTTCCTCGATAAATAGGCTATCCAACACTAAAAGAATTTTTCAAATCGAACCAGTAGTAATCACGCAGAATAAACCAGGAGAAACATCGTTTGTACTATGTCTGTAATGGGTAATTATTTTGCTGCGATGTTATTTTAAAACTGCGATATCTCCTAAAATATTCATTGAAATCGAATGATGTAAAGGGCAATTTTGTTTTAAATTAAATACTTGTGATGAATAACGTATTTATTTGGATAAGAATTAATATCATGTTTATAATAATACCTTCGAAAATAATGCATTATTTCAGAACAAATATGGTTAGCATAAAAATGGTTATAGTGAGCCAACCTTAAAAGATAGATATATGCTGTCGCGGACTTTTTTTAGAACTTTTAAAGGGGATCAATTTTGTCATACATGATTTTTGCGAAACTTTAACTGTTTACGCAGCGTACGCAGCGGAAGCTCTCAAAAGGAAAAAATACCCTCCGATTTTAAAACATTCTTCATTGGTGCTCAGCTCCTATTGATCTTAGCGTGATGATATATAGCCTATAGCCTTCCTCGATGAATGGGCTATCTAACACTGAAAGAATTTTTCAAATCGGGCCAGTAGTTCCTGAGATTAGCGCGTTCAAGCAAACAAACAAACAAACTCTTCAGTTTTATAATATTAGTATAGATTAACAGATGACATAAAAAAGTTAAGTACAACGAAATTTAAAAAATGTATTAAAATATTATTAATTACCAAATGCAATATACTATACAATATACAATTAATGATTATTTATTAGACAATTAATATGAGTAATTTCAAATTCTGATCATATTGTAACATAATTGCCATGCATCGATGGATTTATTAACATAGACATTGTTTGACAATTGGCAATTTACTTTGACATTATTGTATGGAATTCTGATTTAATTTAATTTACTTTGACATTTTTATTATTATCTATATGTATTGAAGTGTGGCTAAATGTAGAGGTGCTTCATTTTGTATAATAAGAACATTTTATAACTATATTATTGCAAATAAACTAATTTGATTTGATTTAATACGAACCTAACTGAAGAAACTAATGCGTGCCGGGGAGTCTGACTTTCGTATGGCAGTCTAACAGTCGGTTTAGTGGCGTGGGTAGAAAAAGGATAAGCCCGACATTATTTATTTTTCAAAAGACGACTTCTGCGCTTTCTTTAATTCCTGTGCCGCGGTAGGCTTTATACACAGGCACAAAGAACGTAGTGGTTAATGTAACCGACTGCCACACCTGAGGTCGCGGGTTCCATTTCCGCACAAGTCAAACATTTGTGTGCATGAACATGGATGTTTGTATTGGTCTAGGTGTTTCTATGTATAATATGTATATATTTACAAAAAAAAGTAAATATGTATGTTTATCCATTGTCTAATACCCATAGTACAAGCTCTGCTTAGTTTAGGCTAGATGGCGTTGTGTGTATATGATAGAATATTATATTATTATATACCTACTCAGAACAACTAATTTTGGATCACACACATTTTGGTCCAGTCTGGGATACAAACCCACATCACTCGGCGCAATCACGGCGGCGAAGCGACCAATTAAACCACTATGAAATCCGAGCAGTCAAGTTTAGTGGGTAGTTATTAACCTCTGAGTCTTCTTCGAAGAGATTAATAAAAACACTTTGTGACGGTCTTGTGTTAGTCTCAGATTGATGGTAGTGACTGGCATAATTCCGGAACCACTGGACCGATTGACTTGTAACTTGGTGTGCAGACACCTTACGGTCATACCTCGGACGAGTTTTAATATAGGCCATGTAGTTCGAAAGACCCCTGAGATATAGGGGTCACAAGGTCACATGAAGACGAAGAGGTTGAATCCAAGGTTTACACCCATCTCGTTAAATTTGCGTTGCGAAATTGTCAGTAGTAACATGAAGTCTAGAATGTCCCTGGTAGACAATAATACACACAGTATAATAATAATATCAGCCCTCTGTTAAACTGTCCCACTAGCCCATAAGTCCACAGCGCTGGCCCACTGTCAGTTGGCAGACTTCACATATCTTCGAGAACATTATGGAGAACCCTGAGACATGCAGGTTTCCTCACGATGTTTCCCTTCACCGTTAAAGCGAGTGATAAGTAACTATTCAATCCTAACTTAACATAATATTATAAATGCGAAGAAATATTATAAGCTTCTTTGTGTCATGATTTTTTATTTTTGTTAATAATTCTGTTCGGGGTTTTTATTTACCCAACTGGCAACACAGCCAACCATCATTTTTAAATAGTGGGCTTATTGTGGAAGGGAAAAAGTAACTCGTCTCTTGGCGAAAGATCGCACAGCAGTAAGGAACTAGCATTCAACTGAGTAAGACGTTCTCAAGAGACCGTGTAATTGCTGTGAATTTGGTAATATAGTCGCATAATATTTTAGACGAGTGAGTTTCATTATATGCTATCACGCCATAACCACTTGGCCGATTGTCATGAAATTTTGCATACACGTTGCTAGGGATACAGAAAAGGAAATACCATAATAAAGTACCTTCATGTAGAAAAATACTGTTACTAATAAAAATTAACCTAACCTACATTAACGCGAGCGAACCCGCGGGCAAAATCAAGTAATATCATGAATTGCGCATGTAATTTTGTTTGTTTGTTACACTATCACGCCTTAACTATTCGACCGAATATCATGAAATTTCGCATACTCGTTGCCTGGCCCTTTCATAAAAAGTACTGTTTCTGAGGAAAGTGACGGGCAAAAGCTAGTATGCATCATGCTTCAAAAAGTCAAGATGCGCGCCTTAAGCGCGACACACACGGCGAAGATACTTTAATATTCTATGTTAAGATAAAATATCGCTCACTATACAGATTGTATCAACTATCACAAGCGACTAAAATATTAATGTATCTTCGCCATGTGTGATGCGCTTTAGTGTGGAACTGATATTTTTTCAGGACTTACGTACGTAAGACCTAAAAATAATATCTAGCAGAAATGTGCGTATGAAAGGCCAGAGGTATTGCCCTGCCTACCCTCGGAGGATTCAGCCGTCTTTATAATTTGGGAGAAGGAAGAACAGTATTACTCGCTGTGTTCCCCCTCACAAGATACGGTGCACAGATAATTAATCCCAGACGATTTGGCTAAAACAAGGAAAACGTTTTGTTTGTACATTTTCTTAGCGAGGCGAGATTTTCGAGTCTGTATTTGTCGAGGTTTTCCTGGAGCTATTGATTGGACTCTCAGAGTACGCACAGAATATTCTCGTGAATATTTAGTTAGGTAATACCCGCGGTTGCGTTCGCTTTTTGGTTACGATTTAGCCTTATACTAATCAAAATGTATACAGACCAAAGATATAAATCACAAATGTGCTTTCATTTTACTTAGATCGCACGAAAGTGTCCGATGTAAGAAGAGTGAGCTCACACATTACATTAATAGGATATAGAAGGAGATTGTAAGATTTAAATTATAGATGTGCTTTCGTGATACTCAAATCGCACAAAAAGTGTATCTTTAAACTAACTAAGAAAGCTCACTCAGCTTACACATTAAAAAACAATAAAGTGAAATTTAAGTCATAGATGTGCCCTTACCATATTAGGTTGAACGAAAAACAGTCCACAGTAAAAAGAGTGAGCTCACATATTATATTTACCGGTTAGAGAATGATAGTGTAAGATTTAAATCATAGTTCTGGCCTCGCCGTACTTATATCACACGAAAAAGAGTACACATTAAAGAAGAGTGAGCTCACACATTACATATGCATGATAGAGAACAAAATTATAAGATTTAAATCATAGATGTCTAAGTAGACATCTAAATACAGCAAGTGCTGTATTTAGATCGCACGAAAGTGTATACACTAAGAAGGGTGAGCTCACACATTACAATTATATGATACTAGATGTGCCCGCGGTTTCACTTGCGTTTATGATTACTACGCAGTCCCCGTGGGTTGTAGCGTGATGTTATATAGCCTATAACCTTCCTCGACAAATAAGCTATCCAAAAAAAAAAAAATTTTTCAATTCGAACCAGTAGTTCCTGAGATTAGCGAGTTCAACCAAACAAACAAACTCTTCAGCTTTATAATATTAGTATAGATTGTAAGACAAATTAAAGATGTGCTCACCGTACTTAGGTTTCTCAAAGTAAGAAGAGTGAGCGAACAAATTTAGGCAGTTCTTTTTTCGACCACGTCAGACCAGCGGCGTTACTGTGACGAGAGACTGCGCAGATAGCTAATGGCTTAATTAACGAGATAATACAATTAGTATACAATTATTCAAAATGTTATCGCAATTTGAATGCCGCCCGCATATCGCCATTATTTCAAACGTTAGGTATTCCCTATCGAGAGATACGCAATAGTTTACAATTCATATTTAAGTGGTACTGGGACATGTAGAATGTAAACTATGCTATACATTTATTATTATCGATCTACTAACAAATAGGTACCATGCCTATAGTATTTTTTTTTTTTAATAATCAGAGATATTGCGTAAAGACACATCTCTATGTATTGTCTTACTTATTTTATTAACCTCCGAGTCTTCTTCGAAGAGGTTAATGAAAACACTTTGTGGGTCTGTGTGTCTGTCTGTTAGTGACAGACATAGCTCCGGAACCACTGGACCGACAGACTTGTAACTTGGTGTGCAGACACCTTGGGTCATCTCTAGGTCGACTTTGAATATGGGCCCTGTGGGTCAAAAGACCCCCGAGATATAGGGGTCACATATTTTAAATGGAAAAATATTTACTTGAACTTGGTGTGCAGGCACCTTGGGGTCATACCTCAGTCGAGTTTGAATATGGGCCCTGTGGGTCAAAAGACTCCTGAGATATAGGGGGTCACAAGGCCACATGAAGACGAAGAGGTTGAATCCTTGGTTTTTCCTCCCATCTCGTTGTATCTAGTTATAAGAGAACGAATATAAACTGAAAACAGTAACTGAGTAATTTTATAATGTGTTTGTTGTTTACTAAATAAGATGCAAGGAAAAATGGAAGATCAATTTTTGTGCAAATTTACGAAAAATTTGTCCACGGTTGACATGTACATTTATTGATGTCCACAATGTAATTAAGACTATACATCGTAGAGTATAATGTTCAAGATTGTTGCAGTAGGTATGATAAGATCTCGCTAGTACCCCGTGGGCTAACCCGATGCCGCGAATTAGATCTTATTTACCGGGACGATTTTGATCTAGTAATTTATTTGATCGAAGTTAAATAATGAGTGAGTTTCAGAGTTTATTGATCAATAGATATGGCTAAGACTGCATCAATAGTCTAATGACCTAATCTCCATACAAACTATAAATCGCGAGGGACAATGTTCTATTTTCGGGTCTGGCAATATGTTATCAAAATGCCCTTAGCCTTTTTGTCGGCCTCGATGGCGTAGTGGTTAGTGTAACCGACTGCCACACCTGAGGTCGCGGGTTCGATTCCCGCACAAGTCAAACATTTGTGTTTCTATATATAATATGTATGTATTTACAAACAAAAAAGTATATGTGTATCCATTGTCTAGTACCCATAGTACAAGCTCTGCTTAGTTTGGGCTAGGTGGTGTTGTGTGTATGTGATAGAATATTATATTATTAAATATAAACATTGTACCAAGCCTATATCTAGGGGTAGGCAGACTCAAATAACACCCACATCTCGCCAACTACGACTTTTGGTCCTCCGCAATAAGGAACCTATTGCCCTCTATCATGCACCGTCTCATAAGCCATGCTGCTAGTAAGATATTCTGCTCGACTAATATTATAATATAATAATATTCTATCACATACACACAACACCATCTAGCCCAAACTAAGCAGAGCTTGTACTATGGGTACTAGACAATGGATAAACATATATATACTTTTTTTTTTTTGTAAAAACATACATATTATACATACATAGAAACACCCAGACCAAGACAAACATCCATGTTCATGCACACAAATGTTTGACTTGTGCGGGAATCGAACCCGCGACCTCAGGCGTGGCAGTCGGTTACACTAGCAGCTACGCCATCGAGGCCGATTTGACATAATAAAGCTATGTAAATTCGAAAGTGTGTTTATTTACTAGCCTTTCATTTACGTAAAACAACTCCACGGTTTGTCATGCCTATAACTGACTCTAGGATATAGACATCACAGACCAAACATCCAAGCAGATTTTAAAATGGCATATAAATATACGTTTTTCTTAACTTCAATAAAGAGACGCTAACCTCCTACACTAAAATAGATACAGAGAAACGAATACTAAATCAATAAATATAAACTTTTCAACATATATACAAGTTGTGTTGTGTAAATACGAGTGGCGAACGTCGGTCGCATGTAAATGGCGGTTATTTTGGCGCGCTTTCGTTCTACAGTGTTGCCAACTGTCGATTGTCATTTACGATATTTATTTTTTGGAGGGTAGCTCGTTCTTATTTTGATTAGAATGTTTGTTTACACAATAATATATTGTAATATATAGACTGCTTGAAAGGTTGGTGTATTAGTTTGCGCTTGTGTTTGTTAATCATGAGGTTTGATTACTAGGTTAGACGTAGTTCATATTGGGATTCTAAGTTAGGTTTTTTAAGTTAGGTTTTTTAAATATAAGTCTTGATAAGTCCCGGTGTATAGCTAGGGCTAACTTTCTAATATGTGGGAACTAAATATAAAACTGATGAAATGTGGGTAGACTATACCTCTGTTTATCCTTTATATATAAATTTATCAAATCTACTTTTGTCATATTGCGCAAATCAATAAATCTTTTAAGTCATCTAACACTGCTGCTTATCCCTTCGTTTAAAATATAGCCTAGTTTAAAATGTAAATATAGACGTATGTTAGTATGATACATAGCACCACGCCTCTGTATCCGTGAGGTGTTAATTATTTGTTATTATATAACAATCCTAATCCTAACTAATATTATAAAAGCCAAAAAGCGTGTTTTTTTTTTTATTGCCATTGGTGGCAGACGAGTAAGTGGCCCACCTGATGGAAAGTGGTAACCGCTGCTCATAGACTTCAGCAATGTCAGGATACAGCAAAGCCGCTGCCTACCGTGAAAGAAGAACTCTCTTTAAACCTCGTTTGAAGAAGGACATATCATAGCGCTGTTTGTTACTTTTTCACGCCTAAACCACTGAACCGATCCTGAAATTTTGCATATACGTTGACAGGTGTACAGAAACGGACATAGGCTACCTTTCATACCGAAAAAAATTACTGTTCCCGAGGAAAACAATAATAACGTTCTTATGATAATAGATGGCGCCACGTGTTTTTCGAATCATAATTGAATTATATTATTACAAGCAGAGTACAACCCGAATTGATTGTCAAATTCTAAATTAACGCGAGCGAAGCCGCGGGCAAAAGCTAGTAATAAATAATTACCTTACTCGTATACTATAGATATATTTACCTTTGCGACTTAAAGACTATCTTAGCTCAAACGACACTCAATTGATAGAATGAATCACACTAAAATAAGGTCCGGCTAGAAATTAAGGATAGGATATTATAGCACTGGTGACAGACAGACAGTAGACTTTGATTCCAAATATACACACAAATGCCAGCAAAGTAAGTAATAATATAAATTTGTAGAAGAAAACATGAAACTACCCCACAATAACAAACTCGTAATAAAAAAAAATGTACGCCTTCCACTCCTAGTTGTCTTTTCATCCATTTTATTACAATACATACATTTCTGTTGGAGATACATTTAGAAAATGCATAAAGTACCAACGACATAACATATCAAGGCGACTCAAGACCTATAAATACTCATGGTGGACTATCTTTTCGGAATTGTTGGAATGCCAGACATAAATGAAAACCTAATGAGCCTGGCTGCTGGTGTGCCACTGCGACTCAATAAGTTAAGTATTTTTTCTTAATCGTCACTTATCTTTACTTCATCTACAGTTATCCATAGCCTCTGCTTACCCTCCAAACACGCGTATATCTGTATTGTCAATAAAATAAGAGAACAAACTAAGCCGACCCAACATTAAAACTACGCTAGATATTTTTGCAAACATTTATTTAGGCTTGAAGCGACGGTATCTAGTTAATACCTTCCGTCCCCCTGTTTATTTGTCCATCCTGCCATACTCCGATATCGGACAGGAAAATGAAGGAAAAATCTTCAAAAATATTTTAGTTGGGAGAAAGATCCCCATTTTGCAAGCTTGCAAGATATGGTATAACGTTGGTACTGCTTGATTGGGGGACTTGATATACAGTTTTTGGGTCGCAATCAATGTTAAACTCTGCTGAATTCTTGTATTTTTTATAGTTTGATGGTAAATGAGTTTTGATGAGACTTTCTGATGGGAAACAATTAACCTAGTATATTGTAGCACTATTTGAATCAGTCTCTAGGTGCAGATTCTGCAGAAATGGAGTCACTGCAGTGCCTTCGGAACGATTAAGAGCACTGGTTCTTCGGCTGGAAAGACTATCTTAGAGACGTGGAAAGTCTGCCTACCACTAGTACTAGATACGATTATATTTCCCAGTCTGTAAAACAAGTTGACATCGGGAAGTTATGACTGTAAGTAAGCTAGATTGAACTTTGGTTGGTGAAATGTGAGTGATAAATCCCTCTTTTTAACAATATGGTAAACTAAATACTATATCAAAAATAATTACAATATATTTATTTATTTCAAGAAAAAACAGCTAATAGTACACTGTTTGGATTTAGAATTATCTTAGCTTTTCGCTGAATACAGTCACCCACTGTGCACTAATGCTCAGTTTTCCGCCTACCATATCTAAATAAGACGATCCAATCTTTTGCTTATTAATTATTAGCTTCCGTCCGTGACCGTTCTCGTATGGTATGCCATTTAAACAGCCTATGTTACTTGGAGATAATGTAGCTTGCAATTAATAAAAGAAATTTGAGAATGGGTTAAGTAATGGCAGAGATAGATATAAAAAAGTAAATACTACTGTGTAATATTAGTAAATATAGAAAATCCAAAAGTCAAGCAACTTGGTGCCACAATTATATAGAAAGACGATGATGGGCGTGTATTTCTTGCAGGTATCTTCTCATAGACAAAACCCATTGCCTGAAAGCAAGCAAGTAACATAAAGGTATCTTTTGTAAACTTACTGATCAAAAACTTGACGAATAAATAAACGATTTTTGACTTTACTTAGTTTGTAGATATTGAGATATGGAAGGCGACTGAGGCGGCTTCTGCCCTGCCGTGTGACATTTCAAGCTTATAATAATAACATTTGTATTGCGTCTACCATGCATTTTTTGGGCATTACATTTGATTTAATTGACGGTCTACTCTCAAGGACTCATTAGCTAGGTCAGGTCTTTGCTCTGTATTGGGACATTAGGGTTTAATAATAAAAGCATTGGGATTGCAGCTAACACATATATTTTAGGCATTACAGTAGATTTAATTGCCGGTCGCTCAAGGACACATGAGCTGGGACATATCTGGGTAAGTTATCGAACCAACTAAAATGGCTAGTGCACCTAATGATGCACCAGCGACTAATCAATTCCACCATGTTGTACTCATATTGTATGTAAATCAGTACTTTGTAACGCAGGTCTAAACAAAAAGAAACAATTGTAAGGTCTTACAGACCAGGTCAATGTCTTGAAGGCATAGGTGCATAATAATATAATCAATGGTAGAGAATTAATATTTAATAAGTTCGCTTAGCATTGACTGGTAATTTCATACCAAAGCTTTTATGCAAGAGCGTTTAAACCTTGTGAGCTATTCTGAATGGCAACGTCGCAAATATGTGTCAAATTTTAAGATTGATTGATTAGATATAGATTTATTAGTTTTAATACTAAGAGATCAGAGTGCAGTGAGCAGGTGTATCCACTGGCGTGGCGTACTAGTGGAGAGTCCCACTTATCTGCGAA
The DNA here is from genome assembly GCA_963564715.1 of Catocala sponsa. Taxonomy (NCBI): domain Eukaryota; kingdom Metazoa; phylum Arthropoda; class Insecta; order Lepidoptera; family Erebidae; genus Catocala; species Catocala sponsa. The sequence continues at coordinate 2,826,665 of OY751354.1, read as the reverse complement.
CACATTTAGTATGTTGTTGTGGCTGGATCTAACACAGTTCACTAACATCATTGCTCTTTTATAAGATTTCTTTTATAAGATATATATCGATAGCTTTTGCCCGTGTCTTCGCTCGCGTAAAAGTAGGTTAGGGTATGTCAGTCACCGTGCCTTTTTAAAATTAAATGTCGCCTATGTTACTCGGCAATAATAATGCTTTCTAATGGTAAAAGAATTTTTAAAATCGGTTGAGTAGTTTTTGAGTTAAATCTTTACAAAGAAATCAACAAAAAATCAAATCTTTATAACAATTTTTGCATTCATCTTTATCTTTATATATATATATATATATATATATATATATATATATATATGTATATATATATATATATATATAAATCTTCTGTGCGTGTATTTGTAATTAAACTCCTCCTAAACGGCTGGACCGATTTTGATTAAATTTTTTGTGTGTTCAAGTGGATTCAAGAATGGTTTAGATTTGTTCTTTTTTTTGTGTTTACAGTTCATCGTCTGTCGGGACAGTTAGTTATTAATATAATAAAGATGAGTATCTACGAGCATGTTTGAAGGACTGCCAAATCGCGGCAGCCCAAGCACGTTTTAATTAATTTAGGCTACTTAGGGCCACTTGCACGACAACTCACAAAATACGTTTAGCACTAAATAGATTTAAAACATCGTGGTCACAGTCACCTTCACACGGATGACTGCGACAGCACGATGTTTTAAATCTATTCAGTGCTAAACGTATTTTGTGAGTTGTCGTGCAAGTGGCCCTAAATGTGTTAAATACAATCTATAGACGAAGACAAAAGTGTATCATAGATGGAATATAATTATATTTGTAGTTCTTTTACTTTTATTAGGCATCGAATAGTTTCGACTGAACGCTAACATCATACGGGACAAAAAAATCATGTCATCTACAATTAGTTGTTCCGAGTTTGGAGATTCTTTGTGTGCGTTGTTTGAACGTTTATAAAGTCCCCCGACATACAGTAATGACTCCTAGTGAACGTCCAGTCAACATGGTCAACACTCAGCACCAGAACTCCCGACCTCAAACCATCCTTCGATTCCGACCTCCGAAAAGCCGGATTACAGGAGACGCCACGCTCCCAGTCAAGTTTTGTTTCAAAAAGAAACGTATTAATCAGCTTAGAAAAGAACTAAATGCAACGAAATAAGCATAAATTACACGATATAAAATTATCGAATCGATTTTCATTCGATTTACGATTCATCGACACATGTAAAGCACATCACTAACACACGCTAACATTGTGAGATGTGTTTTGTATGCAGCATTGAGCTCGAACTGTCTCAACTTACTTTAATTTCCTACTATTTAAAATACATAATATATGTTGGCATAGAATCAACTGCATGAATGGCGCAATGATAAGTATTCAACTGATCAATAAGTCGAGTGTTGTGTTCGATGCGCCCATGGAGAAAATTGTGTTATCCACAAAAAGTTGTCATGGTTATGAGTGAGCTTACATTTTCAATGTTACCAACAACAAAAGTATTGCAAAGGCCTTCAGTAGTATTCTCAGTACTCTAGTGCAGAAAATGTTAATTTTTTAACTATTCATACCGAGTCCCGGTGCTTTTGGGCTATGGGCTATAGGCTATTCGTGTGCTATTTCGTAGTTCCTCTAAACACATCTGGAGAAATTTGGGGTATAATACATTTCTACCTACGTCCTTTAGGATATACCTACAGTCGTGGGCGTATGTATCACTTAGATACCATACCTCTAGAATCTAGAGCATTCCTCTAAATAAAAGTACAACTGAAGCACAAGGTATAATACTCCCTGTGACGAGAGCTTTTACAAACATTCAAACAAACGCCGGTACAACTATTATCGGATAACATTTTTTCATCCGTACGGGAATTGAACCCACAACACTCGACACAGCGTTATAGCAAGTCACAAAACCATTACCGTTCAAATCTCGACATGAAACTAAAGAAATATTTATCTCACATCCACACTTATTCCATAAAGAAAATATTATGTAGTTTCCTTATCTTAAATTCGTATAAACCAATCATTCAATCCATCGATTATTCATTCACTCGATTACCGATTCATCGACACACGTGAAGCACATCACTGGCTCACTAACGACACTGCGTCAGTGGAATAGAGGCTAGATATTCTGTATGCAGCCCCGAACGCCAACTGTCTCAACTCTGCTTTGATTTCCTACTATTCGTATAAATACTGCTTACATAGCACAAGTTTTACAACATTTATAGTAATATCATGTTAGTAGTACTATTTCTCTTGAATTTACTAATCGAATAATAGTCAGCTATGTTAGCAACTGAAAGTAAGACGCAAGTTCACTTCTTTTAAAAATATATAAATATATACAAAGTCTCACAGAGGTGTTTTGCACCCACATTTGGGCGAGCGATTGCCATATGCCGGGTAAAGATCCGGTCTTCGTGTTGCTACTGAGAATATCTTGCTATAAAACTGCCTGACCTGACTGAATTATTTTAGGACAGATTGCCATAGTGCAGAATTTACAAAAAAGAACAAACACTGCCTGACCCATTAATAGAATCCGAGACCTCATGCATAGCAGGCAACTGCTCCACGTAACACTCACTATTATGTGGGACTGTAAGGTGGCGAGCGTAAGCCATGCTGTTAAGTGAGTAGAAGAGCACTCTAACACAAACAATGTAGTTGACATGTCTTTTTTATTTCTCTATGATTATACCACGATATGCGCGGGAAGAAGTTAGAAGTAAAATAAAAATCGATACATACAAACAACAGGAAGAATCGTTTACAAAAAACCTGATGATGATGATGATGTTCCAGAAACAATTTCCAATTTATGTTTCCTCGATTACCAAACTCTTAACACAACATTACCCTTTCCGGCACAAACAGAAAATGACAAAATTCTCTCACTCGCCGATCATTCAATAAAACAAATGGAATAAAAAGAACAATGGCACCCTTCCTCCCGAAGAGACCTCTTCAATTTAAATTCGTTTTCATCCAAAAACGATAATTAAAAAGGAAAAATCAAGCAGACATCTTTCTTTTTACGTTTGGAAATCCACTCGACGTGTTCCCTCCCGCCTTTGCAATTAGCTCAATTTCTGAACAAAACGTACTGTGTTGCCAGAGTGCAAAATTAAATTGTCCTATTTTTCAAGTGGTCATTATTTTAGTAGAGTTCTAATTTGCTTTTTTGTTTGTTATATTGATTATGACGATTTTAAGTTGCTTTATTCGTTGTAATGAGTGGATATTTTTCTGCATAACAGTGAGGTATGGGAAAGGGATAATGAGGCCTTTGCTCTGCAGTGGGATCTCATAGGCCAATAGTGTAAACGTGCCCGGTAAATGGAAATAAGCTTGTTGCTTATTATGCGTGATCTAAAATAATAGAAAATTTCTCATCCACGTTGTCCAAATAGGAAATAGAGTAACGTTCATCTAAAAGAAAGAAACTATTTTCCAGGGATAGTTTATTGATAAGTTCTAGATTATCGCAAGTGAGGCCGCGGACATAATCCTATACTAATATTATAAAGCTGAAGAGTTTGTTTGTTTGTTTGAACGCGCTAATCTCAGAAACTACTGGTTCGAGTTGAAAAATTATTTTAGTGTTGTATAGCCTATTTATCGAGGAAGGTATATAACATCACGCTACGACCCACGGGGGCGGCGCAGTAATTATATATAAAGCTGAAGAGTTTGTTTGGTTGAACGCGCTAATCTCAAGAACTACTGGTTCGAATTGAAAAATTATTTCAGTGTTGGATAGCCTATTTATCGAGGAATGCTATATGCTATATAACATCACGCTACGACCAATAGGATCAGAGTATAAATGAAAAATGTTGCAAAAACGAGGAAAATTCTCTTATGTGAAGCAGGCGAAGTTGCGCGGGTCATAATATTATAAATGTGAAAGTAAGTTTGTTGGTCTGTCCTTTATTTATATTACAACGGGACAATAGATCAACGTGATTTAAAAACTGCATAGCTATAGTTTATGGGACGGCAAGTGACGTAGGCTACTTAAAAAAAACTGATTGTGACGAACGCGTTTGTATACGTTTCATCCGACTGCGATGAAACTTTGCTGAGTTGTGTACTGGAAAGGATTTTGACAAACAGAAAGAAGCATTGCAGTGAAAGGCAATTTTAGCTTGTTAGAAAATTGAGAGTTGTAAAAGTCCCTTAATAATAAATAAAAACTAAAAATTAAAAAAAAAAAAAAATTGAGGGTTTAATATAATTAAAATGACTTTTTCTGGATTACATATACTAAGGTGTTTATAGCTCCGAAGGTATAAGCAGACGTGTATTACACACAATTTTCGACAACATGGAAATGGAGGAGCAATTACTTTCACATACACTTTTGGACTACGTATTTTTACTGAGAATGTTCTAACAGAAAAGTCCAATGAAACTGTCTGACACAGCAAGCAAATTCAGGACTCACAGTTTGATTGAAACATAAATAATAACTTATGCCACGGCACCAAAAAGACAGACGAATATTATTTTATTATTTGTATAGTCTCATAACCAGGACAAAGGCAACATTTACCTCTTTTTCTAATTTTGTTCAAAGTGAAGCCAATCTTGTCAACAATATTAGCAATATTAACAAAGTCGTTGATATTTATTACATAGATATCTACTGAGAAGTATCTTATATAGGTAGAGGGTAGATTAATAAATATTGATATAATCCGTTACAAGTGGTTTGATTTCCAAAATTTTACTAATTCTTTAGTATAGATAGACAAATCTTAACTCGAGTGTCTGGCAAAAAAAAGTGAAAGGAAGGTCCTTGGCGCTTATGAACACCAGGTGTGCAAAAAGCACTTGAGAGGTCGTTAATAATCTCTGAAACTACTGAACCGATTTTAATAATTCTTTCACCATTGGAAAGCTACTTTCTCCACATTTCGTAAGGCTGTAGAGGCATTTTCTATAGCCGCCTATCAAGCCTAATTTGTTTGAACGCTCTAATCTCTGGCACTACTAATAGTAGTATTTTATTTGATAGCCCAATTCTTAGGGAGGTTTATAGTATATATAACATTACGCTACCACTAATAGGAGCGGAGCATCAATGAAAAATGTTGCAAAACGGGGCGAATTCTCTTATGTGAGAAGCAGACGAAGTTGCGATAAATGGACCTTCCTCGATAAATGGGCTATCCAACCCTAAAAGAATTTTCAATTCTAACCAGTAGTTCCTGAAATTAGCGCGTTCAACCAAACAAACAAACTCTTCAGCTTTATGATATTAATATAGATGTACACAACTAAATTTGTAAGTACCCACAAGGCAGGTTAATACGTAGATAATACATGGTAACAGCTTACAAATCAAAAGTTTAGCATAAATATCCAATAAAGTACGAACAGAGGTCGCACGTGAGCCAAATACATACTTCTCAATTTTACTCATAGTTTAATACAAGTCGAAACATATCGATTATGTACCATCAATGTTTACTATACCATAACGTTCAGAGGCGTTCAAAATGTAGACGATATTTTACTGTTTGTTAAGAGCAGCGATAGGTCAGTGGAGAGACCAACAGACTGCAATGCAGTACCTCTGCCTTTCGGAAGTTATATGACTTTTCGAAATTATGTGCGTATTGATTGACAATTATCGCCTGCTCCGTGCCTCGGAAAGCACGTTAATCCGTTGGTCCCGGCTGCCATGAACATCTATGGCAGTCGTTATTGGGAGTCGATTAAAGGTCAAAGTGTCGACGGTCTGCACTGACTGGCCCCCACATAAGATAAGATACTGTTTGTTAAACAGTTATAGGCTAATAGGATGCTGTTGGAATGCCACGCAGAGGTCTCGAGTTCGAGACTCAAATATAATACGGATACAAGCTTTTCAAATCTGGTAGTAGAGGTAAATATAAAATGAAAGATATTCTATAATATTCTATTCTATCACATACACACAACACCATCTAGCCCAAATTAAGCAGAGCTTGTACTATGTGTACTAAACAATGAATAAACATACATATATACTTTTTTATGTAAATACATACATATTATACATAGAAACACCCAGACCAAGACAAACATTCATGTTCATGCACACAAATGTTTGACTTGTGCGGGAAGACGAAGAGACTAAGATGGTAGTTGTCTCAATGTTCCAGTGTAGTTATTTCAAAGTACCCGAACATATAGTAGTTTAATTTCAATGAATAACATTCGCGTAAACAGAAGACAACTTCTCCCATATTAGATCTATATTTATCAGATGAAATATAAGAGCAATACACTCCTACCTACCCTTTTGGGGATATAATGATATGAACCTATGTATATTTGTATATATGTAATAAGATTAAAGTTCAATCACAATTAGACTGCCAACGAAAATAGAACATTATGTGACAAGAATAGAAATGTATTACGAAATGTTTCAGCATAGCTCAAATGTTAAACGAGTTTAGCTGTTTGATAACCTATCGCGAGTTCGAAACCTAGATCGTTAACCTAGTGCCATAAGTTTTATTTATACAAATATAGTGGCATACAAGCTTATAGCTCGTTAATTTTCGCTCGCTTTAACGGTAAAGGAAAACATGAGGAAACCTGCGTGTCTGAGAGTTCTACATAATGTTCTCGAAGATATATGAAGTCTGCCAACTCGCACTGAGGGCCTCTTCTCAGTATGAGAAGAGGCCTGTGCCCATCACTGGGACAGTTTAAAAACAGAGCTGACCTATTAATCCCTATAGAAATACCGCCAAAACATGGTTTGCGAAATGCAAGAGTCTAATGTGCTCTGTCGTTTAAAATTAAAACAAATATTTAGTTTTTATAACAGTAACAATTAAGAGTTTTAATCTTCGATCAAATATACCATAGATGCACATTCTCATACAAAAACCGCGTCAATATGTGGCACTGACCAGTACTACTTGCTTATAAGTGTCTGCATTTATTATGCAATCCAGGATATAAACCGGAATTACCATTGAACGCCCACTGAGAAACATTTTGTAATAGTTTAGTTAAAACGCGTCAATGTAAAGCGTCCTAAGTGTGTTACTTGCGATACGCAAGCGTACTAAGTATATGGTACGGTCTCCACCGTAGTAGTGGTGTCGATTCGCTCTCGCTTACGGGCAGCGCACGCAAGAGTGAGTGGGACAGGTGCATAATACAGCGCATACGACTGATTTATGCACAGTTTTGTTGGGGCCGTTTTTCGAGCGACGATCGTGCATCTATGGTATATTTGATCGATGGTTTTAATTTAATAAAAAGAGGCAGTAGAGCATTGGATAAGGCATCTAACTTGCTATTAAGAGGTCGCGGTTTCATATCCCAGCTATTGCACTAACGCCGTGAACCCACTCCTAACACAAACACTTTAGCTTAATTTCCCCAAATTAATAAGAATACTAGTGATTTTTTATCCTAATGTTAGTAAACTTGAATAACATACAGTTCAAAATCAAAGTATAAATTAGAATTTTAAAAAGACTTAATGGCATACATTTACACGAATGGTTTATAATTTTATATGGACAACAAACATTTTAATTACTTTTAAATTATTTAAACTGTTAAACTATTTAAACTTTCACTTGCCCGGAGAATTGGGCTGATTTTCAGGAACCACGGTTACGGGGATACGAAGATCACTAAGATTGTGATAAATAGTTTAATAGTTTCAAAATTATCTAACACTAGCTATTGCCCGCGGCTTCGCTCGCGTTAATTTAGAATTTGCTAATCAATTCGGGTTGTACTCTGCTTGTAATAATATAATTCAATCATGATTCGAAAGACACGCCATCTATTATCATAAGAAAGTTTTTGTTGTTTTCCTCGGGAACAGTAATTTTTTTCGGGATGAAAGGTAGCCTATGTCCGTTTCTATACACCTGACAACGTATATGCAAAATTTCAGGATGATCGGTTCAGTGGTTTAGGCGTGAAAAGGTAACAAACAAACTCATTTTCGCTTTTATAATGTTAGTTAGGATTTGTGTTGTTCAAATAAACCACGATAAAATGTTTATAAAGAAAGTAAATTTCAAAACTAAAAATTCTTGGAAAAATTTCTTCATTGTTTGACTATCTACATACATATGTTACTGTATGTATCTCTCTGCCTACCCTATTAACAACAAGCACACTTCACACATACAAAACACCGCACCGCGAACACAAGCTAAAATATTCACAGAGGGTCCATAGCACCATTCTGCTTCCACTGCATGTGCCAATACCTTTAGCATATGTATAGATTTTCAGTTTTGAGGAAAACGGAAGGGAAATAAACAGGCCTAAGACAATACTGTATAAATATGATAAGATCCAATCTTAGGTAACGTGGCAGGGATGCCACAGTAATATTTCGCACTATATTTTCGCTCCTGTTAATCTAGATATGTCAATAAATAACTGTCTCTCGGGAACAGTATTTTTTCCTGGATGTGAGTACCCTATGTCCTATTCTGTACCTCTGAATGTGTATGCAAAATTACATGATGATATGTCAAGTAGTTAAGGTGTGAAAACGTAACGAAGAAACAAACACATTTATAATACACTAGGTGTGCCCGCGGTTTCACCTGCGTTTATGATTACTGCGCCACCCCCGTAGGTCGTAGCGTGACGTTATATTATAGCCTATAGCCTTCCTCGAGAAATGAGCTATCCAACACTAAAATAATTTTTCAATTCGAACCAGTAGTTCCCGAGATTAGCGCGTTCAAACAAACAAACTCTTCAGCTTTATAATATTAGTATAGATATTAAGTTAGGATTCCGGATCGAGCATCTTTAATAAGGCAAGCCGGGCTTATGGACTTATATAAAAGTTATGGTCTCTGCCAAACAGCCTAAAGGATACACTGCTTCCGTGGTCCGCAGGTACTGATGCTTATTTGTGGGACCGTAAGCTCCCGAGTCAAGTAGTACCTATTGCTGGGTAGGAACTAAGAAGGCAAGATATCTGTTAGGCAATTCTCAGAACTTAGCAGATAGATAGACACACAGAGTTTCAGACTGTGCCAGTAGACTATAATAGCCTAGTCTTCTAAAACGTGGACAGAAATAAATAAGTAGAAGAAAGACTTGCTGGCAAGTTTGGTTAGGTCATTTGCCTAGTCCTTTGAGGGCTGTACAGGCATTTGTCTATGTATGTGTGTCTCGCTTTACCAATGTAAGGCCGTGACTCCACCAAACCGGAGATGTGTGCGGTGTGCTGTGTGCTGTGCGAGAAGAGATGTTTTTCAGCTCGGGCCGGCTCGGCCGGCGCGCGCGCGGGGCTCTGCGGGTTGCTGGCGGGCGAGAGGGGGGAGGGTGAAATCGCTCACTGCACGCCGCTTACATCTCTCGTCTCCACTGCGCGTCGTCCGCACACAGCTCACATCTCCGCTTCCATCGCGCCATACAAATATTACACATCTCCGCACAGCGATCTCCACTGAAGCTGAGCGGAGAAGAGATGTGTCAATAACACAATTCTATTGGTTGTTTAAAAAACATCTCTCCGCTCGTCTCGTCTCCGCTTTGGTGGAGTCCCGGCCTAAGAGTGCTTATGATGTCTGAAAGTTGACTAAAATATTCTTCGATCAAATATACCATAGATGCACTTTCTCATACAAAAACTGCGTCAATATGTGGCACTGACCAGTACTACTTACTTATAAGTGTCTGTATTTATTATGCAATCCAGGAAATAAACCGGAATAACCATTGAACGCCCACTGAGAAACATTTTGTAATAGTTTAGTTAAAACGCGTCAATGTAAAGCGTCCTAAGTGTGTTACTCGCGATACGCAAGCGTACTAAGTATATGGTACGGTCTCCACCGTAGTAGTGGTGTCGATTCGCTCTCGCTTACGGGCAGCGCACGCAAGAGTGAGTGGGACAGGTGCATAATATAGCGTACACGACTGATTTATGCACAGTTTTGTTGGGGCCGTTTTTCGAGCGACGATCGTGCATCTATGGTATATTTGATCGATGGAAATATTGCTAAAAATGTGTGAAGCCTGCCAACCCTCATTAGGTCGGCGTTTTTGACTATGGGCTGGACCTTGTCATACCGAAAGAGGCCCGTGATCAGCAGATGCAAAGTTTATAAATCAATCTAACATTATATTCAATTATTTACAACGACAGAAAAATGTTCTAATATACGTAAATATACTAGATGCTTGACGAATGTTCCAAAAAATACCATTTCGTTTATGTGAAGTGATCATGTTTGAAGTAAATTCAGTATATAGTGAAATTAGTAAATTTCTAGAATAACAATAGATAATTTCAATTATCACCGATAAAGTGACATTTAATCTATACAAATAAATAAAAATTGAAGTGTCTGTTTGTAATGTCAAAATAACAGCTTTTTATCTAATGCATATGAAAGTATATAAGGTACCTATACGAAAACATCTATTTTTAAAATTTTTGTCTGTCTGTCTGTTTGTTCCGGCTAATCTCCGAAACGACTGAACCGATTTTGACGGGACTTTCACTGGCAGATAGCTGATGTTATAAGGAGTAGCATAGGCTACTTTGATTTTAGAAAAAAAATAGGTTTCCGCGTAGACAAACACTTTTTAGTTAAAATCTACGCGGACGAAGTCGCAGGTAACAGCTAGTTCGAAATAAAATGGTATACAGAACAGCTCGACTAAAAGTAATCACTGCGAATTCGGAAGTGAAGCATCCGTACCATTGCAGATCAAACAAAAATATTTCACACTTTTCTTCTAAACAGTACGTATTTATCGGTGAAGAGTGGCAACCCTGTGTGCAGGATATTCTGTGTAGCGTGCACAGTACTCAATATTTGAGCAGATGCGCGGGTGGCGTTATTTTTATGCGACCTACATGAAAATGTTGCTACCCCCACGCTAGGGGTGCGCGCGTGTCGATACTTTGTTTATTAACGTCGATACTTTGTTGAAAAATAGAGTGACTTATATTTTTGTTTACTTGATAGCATGAACAGAGTGTAGTAGGGCTAATTTGATGGATGCGTGTCCTAGCTAAGGGAAGCTGTTAAATGCTGATTGTATCGAATCGGTTGCTGTGAAGGTCGTTAGGAGAAACGAGTTAACGTTATTGGTATAATTATATCGAATATAATTTATTTTTTATTTTTATGACTACGTCTATTACCCAATAATGTTTACTACCTAATCCACTGGTGGACCTGGACCCCCTATCAATAATGAAAAGTATTAAGCATTATTTTACTACGCTGGCCCTCTATCAGTTTGCTTTAAAAATTGCTGGCGACTGGTACTTACACATTTTTTTGAGACCATACCTAATGCAAATATCAGAGATGCACATATGTAGCGTGAGTTAAATTTAAAATGTCAAGCATAAAGTCACACAAAGTATAAATAAATGTCGAAAAGTTAATTACAATGCATATGCGTTTAAAATTCATGTTAATATTTAATTTGTATCAAAGTCATGGATTTCGCCTATAAATAATATCATCAGCTATTTGTAGCACATCAGCAGATACGAAGTAATATTTTATTTTCTACAATGGTGCAGGCAACTCTTTATAAATAATCGACGCAATCCTAACCAATATTATAAATGCGCATGTGAGTTTATTTGTTTGTTTGTTACGCTTTCATGCTTTAACTACTCGACCAATCATCATAAAATTATTACATACACGTTGTCAGGAGATCAGAAAAGAACATAAGGTACCTAACATCCAGAAAAAAATATACCGTTCCCGAGGGAAGCTGCGGGCAAAAGTAAGTACAGAATAAATTCTTACGCATAAGTATAGTCTTGGATATGGTTTAGCGAAGTCAAGCTTTAAGCATGGATAAGAAACGATATTTTTCTAGTAGCAAGGTGGAAAACATGCATGCAGCTTGCCTGATAATAAGCGACTAGCGTAAACCATGGGCACTAAACAATACAGGCAGCCATTGTGCTGCCAACGCAAGAAACAAGGTCTCCTACTAGCAGCACACCGATTCCTTAAGGAGCCTGGAAACCCTGCTCATCGCAGGAACACAACACAAAGTTATTTGTCTGTCGTTCATTGAGTTTTCCGTAGGGGTAGTGGGCCTGACCTTCTTTTGGATAAACATTACAATATCAGAGATGTATTAAGACCAAGTATTTCTATTTTCTTTAATATCCAGCTAATATTGATTATCTAATCTGGAAGGAGTCTTACAAAAACCAGGTCAAACATTATACATGGTTATTTTTCAACAACATTATTTAGCAACAACATCGACGTATAATTACATACGCTCCGCCGTTCACGGTCGACAACATTTAGCACAAACGGACAAACATATTACGTTATAATTATAGTTTAGATGTAACATTAAACGTTACGTTAACACCAAAATATCAACATCTTCATGACCTTTCTGTGAATATTATGAGGTCAAATTCTAGCCCATATTTGTGAAACGGTTTTTTGGTTGATGTGAGGCCTTTCACTTTACTATTTATTATATGGCATATCATTATGCTTTATAATACCAGCCCTGTATTAAACTGTCCCATTGCTGAGCTCGGGCTTCTTGTTTCTATCACGCGGCCCAGTGAGGGTTTCCAGACATCACATATCTTTGAGATCATTACGATAATTAACTATTTAATACGCACATAACTTTGAAAAAAGTCAGAGATGTGTACCTTTGGATCGGACTCAAGACCTCTGCGGCAGTCTGATATGGTATATAGGACGATACTGTCTTAGAGTATACATAAACATAGAACGTGGACATCACTTCCAAACTATGGCACTGGCCGTAACTAGCTTTTGATACCGTGCACGAAATTTTTTTTAATTTATTTTGCCTCTAAATTGTTTTGATACACATGTTAGGATCTTTATCTTTTAATTGGAAACGTATATAAATAGATTTAGGGACTATCATCCAATATGTTAGAATGTTTACAATGTTCATATCTTAGCTAAGCTGTTCACGTCTTAAAGATTCGCTTTCATTTAGTTTACTTATGGATGCTTTAAAAGTACCTTATGGTAGCGTCAACCGGGCTCAAAATACAAGAAAATAAGGTTATATATGGCTGCGATTAAGAGTTTTGCTCACTAAAACCAAGTAAAATTTCTATCTCAATATGAATAATTATACCTGTGTCCTACCATGTGGAAAGTTATCCAACTACTGATAGATATTATCCTTTTCCATAACTCAAAATAAATACACTAATCCTTAACCAAATAACAGTTTTTAATCCAATTTAAATATACTATCCCATTAGCTGCCAAACCCATAGCAGGTACTAGGTACCATCTTAACATGTACTGAGATGTTATCTTATCTTATCTTATGCGGGGGCCAGTCAATGCAGACCGGCGACACTTCGACCCAGTGAGATCTTTTGTGTCGACACTCTCCCAATAACAACTGCCATAGATGTTCATGGCAGCTGGGACCAACGGCTTAACGTGCTCTCCGAGGCACAGAGCAGGCGATAATTGTCAATCAATACGCACATCATTTCGAAAAGCCATATAACTTCCGAAAGTCAGAGGTGCGCGACGTGGGTTCGAACCCGAGACCCTCTGCATTGCAGTCTGTTGGTCTCCCCACTGAGCTATCGCTGCTTTACTGAGATGTTAAAAATAGTGTCAAGAATAACATGACGTATTAATGGTCCCCTTAGGGTCCAAACAAGTGTTCAACGTCCACCGTTGATATAATCTATCCTACTTTAAAGAAACCCACGCAACCGTTACACCTAAGGCATATTTGATAATCAAAATAATGTGCAGTTTTCTACTACCAAATATGGAGAGGGCTCTTGAAATTATTGCACCAGCAAATTTTATGAATATAATTCATGACATTTATGTGTAATACAAGATTTCTCCGCTTGCGAAAATGTAAATTATGTCAGTTTTCAATCCCTCGGGAGCAGTACTTTTTTCTGGATGAAAGGTACCATATGCCTTTGACAATGTGTATGCAAAATTTTATGATAATCGGTCGAGTAGTTAAGGCCTATGCGTAACAAACAAATTCACATTCGCATTTATAATATTAGTTAGGATGAACATAAGACAGCAATATAAAGAATGTTAATGTAGAAGAGAGATCTTAGAATAAACATGACTAAACTATAGACCGCTATAATCCTAACTAATATTATAAATGCAAATGTGAGTTTGTTTGTTTATTACGCTTTCAGGCCTTAACCACTCGACCGATCATCATGAAATTTCATATACACGTTGTCAGGGGTACAGACAGAATAGGAGGACATATACCTTTCATCTAGAGAAAAAGTTTTCTTGGGCAAAGCCGCGAGCAAAAGCTATTGTACAATAAAAAAACAATTCGAATTTAATTAACCCAAGAAGAGCAAAACACATCTTGACTGTATTACACTTTGAGCTCATCCTGCATAAATAGGAACATCAATAATTAAGCAATGTTCGGATTCTTTAAAAGACTTCAATTCCAAGATTGAGACGAACACTACCTTAGTCTCCCTGTGACCATGGCTGCTGCACAGTCATATATAAATAGTTTAAAACAATAGTCTAAATATATAATATACATAAACCGCGATGCAATCTATAAAAACTAGTTTAATTTCAATATAATACACAACATTAGTATCATAACTTAGATTTTTATATTATTGTAAATGAACCTACAAGGTTAAATAAATAAACAAAATTCATCGATAACAAAACATCGACACATACACAACCTTACACCGAAAACTTCACCCTTTCCTATTCGAGCGCCCTCGGAAAATACACGAATTTGTATCTCTGCCTCGCTCCTCTATTATTTAACTAATATTAACATAAATTCTTTTGGGCCCAGCTGAAGCTTCACGACTCTTACGTGGTGAGGTAGGCAGTGTCGATCGTTACGTGATGCTGTTTATTTGGATGCTGTTGTGTTAACATACTTTTAGGAAAAAATAATGTTACATACATAGATATAGTCTATGTATGTATGTATGTAACATGCTATAGAGACCTATCTTTATGTATTGTCATTCTTCCTCGTCATCTCTATTTGTTAGAGAATGGCTATAGTGTGAAAATATAATTGAATAATTTTATAATGACCTAACTTTTGCCAGCGATTACGTACCTATGCCTGGAATTTGAAAGTAGGTATGGCTTGCTGGTAGTTAGAAATAATTTAAACAATACATATTTTCTGTTTTGACATCTCTATTTATTAGAGAACGCATATAGTCTAAAAGTATACGTGAATGATTTTATAATAATCTAACTTCTGCCCGCGACTTCGTGCGCGTCAAATTTGGCAATGGGCATTTATCTATATTTTCATTCTTTGTATGTAAAAAGATGATTTACATACTAAATACTTGACTTCTAGACTGAAACATACACTAGATTTGCATAATGCGCGTACAAAGGCACAGACAGACAAACATTCTAAA
This sequence comes from Catocala sponsa, assembly GCA_963564715.1. Taxonomy (NCBI): domain Eukaryota; kingdom Metazoa; phylum Arthropoda; class Insecta; order Lepidoptera; family Erebidae; genus Catocala; species Catocala sponsa. The sequence continues at coordinate 2,811,191 of OY751354.1, read as the reverse complement.
ATATGCAGCATTAATCATAAACGTGGGTGAAACTGTTGAAGACTGAACTTTTTTTTGCTCTATTACCGATATTCAGGGTTATAATAGAGGAATACGTGGAATGTCGCTATAGACGTTCCTGACCGTAATTCCGTTTAAATCCTAACTAATATTATAAATGAGAATGTAAGGTTTTGTGTTTGTTCGTAATGCTTTTACGCCTTAACTACTCACACGATCATCATGAAATTTTGCATACACGTTGATAGGGTTACAGAAAAAGACTACCATTCAGATAAAAAGTACTGTTCTCGAGGGATAGAATAGATATTTATTGACATAACTTACATTAACGCCTACCGAACGAAGCCGCGGACAAAATCTAGTATGTTATATATTAGCCGATGTTCTATATCTGTATGTTTTGTGAGGGGACTCTGCGGTGACATTCTATGTGACTCTTGACGGCACTCCCCCCTCGGCTAATTAGAGTTGCCCCCCTCTGCGACTCGGATCTCTCGTTTGGCGTATTGGGAATATGATCGCCATTGAGAGCAGGGATGGTTGAGTGGTTTTAGTTCGTCTCGCTACTGCTAATGTAGTTTTGGGTTCGATTTAAAAGAGTGGCCGTGAGTTTCTTGCAGGTTTCTTCTCATAAGCTCAACCCTTTGCCTGAACATACTAACCTAAATGTAGCTTCAGTAACTTAGTAAACTGTTAGTTTGGGCTAGATGGTGTTGTGTGTATGTGGTAGAATATTATTATTATAAAAAAGAGAAAAAGAGAAACTCACTAACCTACTTTGACGTTCATAAGTGTTACTTTGTGACCTAAATGAATAAATGATTTTTGACTTTGACTTTGATCTCTACACGAAATAAGCGTGAGTTTATGTTACATATTAAATAGTATATGTAGGCTCACGACTATATTTCCAATGGGCTAGGCAGATGTGTATTAATCTAACATTTCGGCAGCTATTTTTGTCGTGTTGACGTCTGCTGGGCACAGCTGCAGACTCCGTGTTGCTACTAACAAATTGTTGACAAAAAATCCCAATAACATATCGCCTGACCCGCGCATCGAACTTGAAGCTTTAAGCATCGCAATCGCAATCGCATTCCGCTGCACCGATATAGTCAGAATATTACAAATATCTAAAACCCCTTAAACAGTTATTAAAAGCTTAAAATTGTCGGCTCTCACAGGCAATACCATATTTTACAAATTGTTGATAGTACTAGCAGTACAATTTTCAGATTTAATTATCTATACAAATAAATAAAATTTAAGTGTCTGTTTGTAATGTCAAAATAACAGCTTTTTATCTAATGCATATGAAAGTATATATATATAAGGTACCTATATGAAAACATCTATGTATTTTAAAAATGTCTGTCTGTCTGTCTGTTTGTTCCGGCTAATCTCCGAAACGTCTGAACCGATTTTGACAGGACTTTCAGTAGCAGATAGCTGATGTTATAAGGAGAAACTTAGGCTACTTTGATTTTAGAAAAAATTTAGGGTTCCGCGGAGTCAAACATTTTTACTTAAAATCTACGCGGACGAAGTCGCAGGTTACAGCTAGTTTTAAATATAGCAGATTGCTTTTTCATTTGAACAACAAATAAAATTAATCACTTGCTTTAGAATTCATATATTAACAATTAACTGCAGACAGGCAGACAGACGGATGATGGCTACAGATGATGCTTAAACAAATAAAATAATAATCTCAAGTAAACACTACTTTAAGTGTATGATTCCGTATGCATTGAGAACATAAAATCTCAAACTCCTATACTTACAATTCTAGTTAAGCTTTCGTTAGCAACAGGATTACTTATAAAGCTTAATTATTCAGTAGTAAAACAAACCATAAGAAATCAGATAAAACTGAAATTGGCAATTACATCTCCAACACTAATATGAATGTAATTCAATTTGTTTGAAAAATAAACATGCAGTTATAATCTAAAACTAATATGGTTTCCATAAAGTCAACTCTATCTGAGATGACTCTTTCTTTTTAGTATTTTGCTGTGTCAATAGCAAAATTATACAACAACTGTTGTCCTGGAAATGTCAAAGGCTTTTGACTTTGTATTACATAATTAAATTAGGAAAATACTGTAACGATACGGGATCTATAGATGAAACCAGCTATAATTTAGTTGCAGATTTTTAGAAGAAAGACTTTCAATCAAAGACATAACTCAACTTAACTAAAGGACTTGTTGCAGGGTGCAACGAGAATAAGAAATTTGGACTTTCTCAGGGTAGTGTGTTGGGTCCCCTCTCTTGTTTTTATCTACGGCAATGGTTTACCAAACGTTACAAAATAATACTATATAATATGCGGATGATTCATGATATCAGTAGTAGACTTCTAAAAAAAATATACGAATGCCTAACATTGAGATTTATTGTAAGTTGTGTCAAAATAAATGCCAAAATACTTTATTGAAAACAATTATTTAAATATGACTTTCAATAGACACAATCTACAGAATGCTGACTGCGACCTTTTTGTGGCAATATTAACAACAAAAATACTAGTTAATATTAATTATTTTAACGCATTTGCAGCATAATGTGATCATGTTGCCCTTTGCGATAAAACACAGCTACCATATTTTTTTATATTCTGCTACGCGTGGAATATCTGGTGTTGATAGCATCCAAAGACTACGACAAACGCTTACCACCAGACCACTCATATTTTTGTTTGCTACTTCGATTATAAGTGTAGTAGAACTTTCATAAATGTTAATTGCCTTACTATGATTTCCTTCACAGTGAAAGCGACCAATAATCGAAAATTCAGAGGCCGTAGTCCCCGTAAAATCAAAATCCAGACCTTTGTGTCGCTGCTCGACTGTGTTACCAAACTGTATAACCCTGCTCTGAGGTTGTTCATAAACCCTCAGTAAGTAAAATAAAAAAAGTACCACCCATTTAAAAACAACTCCAAAACTAGATAATATCAAACAACACTTTCACGTGAAAAAACTTAACAAAACAAACATCTGTTGGCGCGAGTAAATAAAAAAGAATGGTAACATACAAATTATCATTACTTCACGCCTGTTAGATTTCCATAAGCGGCGAGTGTGTTAAGTGAGAATAATGGCCCGTGTGTGGCTTCGAGTGTGGCACAAGCCGTGGGAATAAGCGGGCGTAAGCAATATTTTTTTATAATACCAATAACTAAATAAGCGTACGACGCGCCTGGTTCAGTTAACGTAGACTACAACTCAAGCGTGACCGACCGAAAGGAAAAGGAATTAAAGATGGGATGAATAGTAAAGATAGGTTCAATGCGCTTTCAATATTTGAAACTAGATGGCGTGGACTACAATTCGCTCGTAATCTATACTAATATCATAAAGCTGAAGAGTTTGTTTGTTTGTTTGAACGCGCTAATCTTAGGGACTACTGGTACGAATTGAAAAATTATTTTAATGTTGGACAGCCTATAGGGTATATAACACCACGCAACGACCCACGGGGACGGCGCAGTAACGATAAACGCGGGTAAAACCGCGGGAACATCTAGTGTCATATAACCAAACTGCACTATGGTTTTACTTCTACCGTTCTACTAAGGGATTAGATATAACACGGTTTAGATTTTAGGTTGTGCCAGCTGCTGCAGTGGTAGTGAATGCGACTGCTGTGCATGAGGTCTCGGCTTCGAATCCCGGATCGGGCCAATAAAAAGTTATTGGGTTTTTCTATTAAGAAATCTCACTAGCAACTACGAGTTAGTTCGTGCCTCAAAAAGCACGTAAAGCCGTTGGTCCTACGCCTGATCTCTCTCCGGTCATGTCAGATTACCGTCCCATCGGATCATGAGAGTTAAGGAACAGAGAGTGCAATTGTGTTTGTGCACACGCTTGTGCACTATAATATCTCCTGAGCAGATGGCCAGTCTTCGTTAAGACCGTGACCGTAATTCGTTCTGGTGGACACATTACACATAATATAGCACCCGAATCAAAAGCTGTTTAATTGTATTTGTGTAACTTTTTCGATTTTTGCATGCTGCTTAGTAGCAGTAAGTAGAATCCAATCGTGCACTCTCAGACGCAGTGCATGCAAAAATCGAAAAGTTACACAAATACAATTAAACAGATTTTTATCTTATCTTATCTTATGTGGGGGCCAGTCAGTGCAGACCGGCGACACTTCGACCCAGTGGGATCTTTTGTGTCGACACTCTCCCAATAACGACTGCCATAGATGTTCATGGCAGCCGGGACCGACGGCTTAACGTGCTCTCCGAGGCACGGAGCAGGCGATAATTGTCAATCAATACGCACATAATTTCGAAAAGTCATTATAACTTCCGAAAGTCAGAGGTGCGCGACGTGGGTTCGAACCCGAGACCCTCTGCATTGCAGTCTGTTGGTCTCCCCACTGAGCTATCGCTGCTCTAAACAGATTTTAGTAATTAATCCTTATAATTGGATATCTTCTCATACTAATCAATATGTATCTGTGTTTATAAATTACATATGTTATATGTTATCTGTATAAAAAAGGAAATATTTACATAGCGAATGGATACACACTCTGATTAGGTGGCGTGAGTTAAGCAATTTTAACACCAGTAAGAACTAACGAAGTGTTGTAAGTTTTATGCTGAATTTATAAATTTAAAAAAATCCGCACTACGCAAAAGGTCCATATATCTTATCGTGCTTACGATTTAATTAAATCGCTCAAAACTCACAACACATACCAACGCACATTACACTTGTTTTAATATTAATTATCGCATGACCGGTTACGTTTTCGGATGGGTGTAAACAATTGGAGATCGTGACTGAACGCATTAGTAGCAATCATCGACGTGAGATAGATGGCCACCCATCCAAATTTATGTACGGTTAAGTATGTTTGAGTTGTAAGATTTTTTGAGATTTATCGACTTCTGAAAGTTGATTCGGAAATCTACTGTATGATTTTTCTCGTGCTAGCTTTTACTTAGTTTAGCAGAATAATGACTAGCTTACTGCAATTATGCATTTTTTTGCAATAAACTATTCTTTATCTTAGAAAATGCATTTTTATGCTCAGCCTCGCTGATTTCAGCATGAATGGGCCCGGCTCGACCGGGGAAGGACTACCCTCTTACAGAATATCGACGTGAAATACCAGTATTCCTACTGTTGTGTTTCATTCGGTTTCATAGTGAGAGTGCCGGAGGCCCAATCACCCTCTTTCCCTCTTCTCGCTCCTTCTCCTTCCCACTTCCTTTCCTAAAGGGTCGGCAACTCGCATGTGATGCCTCTGGTGTTGCAGGCATCAATAGGCTACGGTGACCACTCACCGTCAGGTGTGCCGTATGCTTGTTTACCACCTCAGTAGTATAAAAAAAACTCAGGAACAGCATTTTTACTGGATGAGAGATTTTTCTGTACTCCTAACAACGTGTAAGCGTAGTTTCATGATGATCAGTCGAAAAGTTAAGGCGTGACAAACATACTCGCATTGGCATTAATGATATGAGTTAGGATTATAGAGCATTATCATGTTTATTAAATTGACATCAAAAAGATGATTCTCAAATCTGCTGCACGCCTTTTCACCTTCCGTGTTTGCTTTTACTTGGCATAACTAGTTATTCCCCTTAGAACCATAATCTAAGGATAATTGACTGCATGGATGGGGTAGTTTAAATGGTCGCCTTGCCACTGTCAATGTGCCGATTGTCGCCAGTTTGATCCCCCACAGGTCAAAACTACGTAATCCACAAATGTTTAACAATTGCTCACTACAATGGGAGATTTTTTAGGGATAAACTATTCTTTATCTCAGAAAATCCATTATCTTTGCATAAAGATAGTGAATTTTTCAACATAATGCCGAAAAATTGCTCTTTTGCCGCGTGAAATAAGGATAAGTCAACAACATTTTTTTGTTGAAATCATAGACTTAGAATTTTTTGCTACATGGTGAAATTTACTTTTGACGCAAATATTAGCCAAAAATCCTAGCAACCTAAATAAAATCGCCAAAATGAGTCTAATACACCTGTGGCTACCATAAACAAACGTCACAACGTATTTAACCAACAACATTCCCACTGCCTCTATTCACCGAATTTATATTGTCAACCTACCCTCCTAGATACGAACTCGACAGTTCAAAAATTTAAACTGTACCCAAGAAATAGACAATCAGGCGGACCCTAAACCCGTGATGCCGCCGTAATAACGGCTTGGGTCCCTTTATTTTACGGGTACCTAAGATACGGGCCGCCATTGCTGAGTGCTACGGAGTAAATGAGTTTCGGAGGGCCAACATTTTCGGTCCTTTTTTTGGATGTAGCTAATGAGTGATCGGAAATGTATTAGCTTGCTATTGTAAGTATATAAAGCAAAGTAATTTTGTTTTATTAAAAGGAGTAATGATTTAAAAAAAATGAAGATAAGCTACTTTGCACGGATTTTTATCGTTGTTTATTTAGAAACACTACTTTTACATAGTTTTGAAATTATTTAACTTCTCCCTTAACCTTTATTATTCCCAAGCCACTTGGGGTCGGCTTTCTAGTTTAACCGTATTTGACTGGATATCAGTTTTTATACGGAGCGACTGCCATCTGACCTCCGCAACCCGAAGGCTAACAATACCCTAAGGCTAAACCAGTGTCATACTAGAGGGCACTGAATTCCCAATAACGACTGCCATAGATGTTCATGGCAGCCGGGACCGACGGCTTAACGTGCTCTCCGAGGCACGAAGCAGGCGATAATTGTCAATCAATACGCACATAATTTCGAAAAGTCATATAACTTCTAAAAGTCAGAAGTGCGCGTCGTGGGTTCGAACCCGAGACCCTTTGCATTGCAATCTGTTGGTCTCCCCACTGAGCTGTCGCTGCTATCTTTTTGAAACTATTTAACTAGTTATTTATTTTAATAGTAGTAGTGGTATTATAAAACTTTACTCCTATTTAAAACTTTAATTTAATAAATTATTCTTTCACTTTTCTCGACGTTCCGCTAGGTCTTCAGCAGCTATAGTGACGTGGGACTGTGAGTTAATATATACTACGTGATAGAGGAGACTATTGAACAATGATGGCGTAAAGGTCTAAGTGACTGCCTCACAATTACTACCGCGTCTAGTATTGTGAATTCAATTCCCACACGGAACAAAAAAAATTTTATTCATATATGGTTGTATCGAATCTTTGTGTCTCTTGTTTAAATGTATGTAAAGACCAACACCAGATATTTTAAAAAGTAATATTAATTGTTTTGAACACGCGGTAGATATACATGCTTTATATCTTACTTAGGCCCGGTTCATTCAAAAACGAGTCGTTTAAATTTTTAATACGAATTCCATGGAAAATATGTCGAAATTTAATTTTCCGAAGCTAAAACGACTTGTTTGTTAAAAATAAGAACCGACCCTTAGTCTTGGCCATCTGCAACAACTACAAAAATGAAGACCAAAAAAGGACCAAAGTTATGTTTCGTAGATGCATTTACGAGGAAATGCGAGTAGCGTTTCGTCCGTACAAACGAATTTACGCACAAAATATGTATAATAATTTAGGCGTGAAAATGTAACAAACTAACAAACAAAGTCATTTTCGCTTTTATAATATTAGATAGGATTAGGATAACATTTACTAAATATTAAGCCATGTTAAAATAAATACATCTTTTGCAATCACCATTAACTGGGCTGACCGACCTATCATGACTTCTTTACAAAGATTAGGTACTTGTATGTCAAGTGTGAATGGGACCTCTGGAAGGTACAGACTTCAACGAAGGGGCCTTATCACTAAATCTTAAACTCTACTATATATTAGACATAATAAAAAACCATTAAATATAGAGTTGATCTCCGTTTCAACATAGAAAGGTTAATGCGTGCGAACAAGATAGTACGATATACTGTTGTATAGCGTTGTCTCGTTTTTACGCACTAAATAATGTTGCTTTAAGTGATGGTAGTTCCATTACCCCAGTAGCTCGTTTTATAGGCACACGGTTTAATTCGATTAGTAGATTATTTTATCACATATTTGCATCGATCAAATATACCATAGATGCACGATCGTCGCTCGAAAAACGGCCCCAACAAAACTGTGCATAAATACTGATTTACAGGGACAGGGGTGGGACAGGTGCATAATATAGCGCATAGGACTGCCTATGCGCTATATTATGCACCTGTCCCACTCACTCTTGCGTGCGCTGCCCGTAAGCGAGAGCGAGTCGACACCACTACTACGGTGGAGACCGTACCATATACTTAGTACGCTTGCGTATCGCGAGTAACACACTTAGGACGCTTTACATTGACGCGTTTTAACTAAACTATTACAAAATGTTTCTCAGTGGGCGTTCAATGGTTATTCCGGTTTATTTCCTGGATTGCATAATAAATGCAGACACTTATAAGTAAGTAGTACTGGTCAGTGCCACATATTGACGCGGTTTTTGTATGAGAATGGTATATTTGATGTATTTGGTGTATTTGGTATATTTGGTATATGGTATATTTGGTATATTTGATCTAAGCATATTTGTATTTAAAATTATCAGCATTTGCATGTTTGAGTCCGCAAAACTCGAAAAGTAGTCGATGGATTGACTCGATTTTGTTACACAGCGTTGCATTTTTATAAACATAAGATTGATTTACATATTTTAACTGCCTTCGTGGGACAGCGGTAGTGTATGCGACTGCTGTGCATGAGGTCTCTGGTTCGAATCCCGGTTCGGGCCAAGAAAGTCATTGGGTTTTCCCGTTAAGAAATCTCAATAGCAACCCGGCGTTAGGAAGTTGGCGGTGTTAGACACCCCCGTGCCTCGGAAAGCATGTAAAGCCGTTGGTCCTGCGCTTGATCTCTCTCCGGTCGTGTCGGATTACCGTCCCATCGGATCATGAGAGTTAAGGAACAGAGAGTGCCCTTGTGTTTGCGCACACACTTGTGCACTATAATATCTCCTGCGCAGAAGGCCAGTCTTCGGTAAGATGCCATGACCGAAATTCGGTCTGAAAGACATTATTATTATTATTTATTATATAATTTTGATCCCGAAGCTCCTATGGGAACAGGTAATTGAATACTTTTGTTTACCCTAATAAATAATATCAGACTAAGCCACAACTACGTGTGGTCGGGCTTAGCTTGTCTATACTAATATTATAAAGAAAAGCTCTTCTCATCTTTAGTAGAGTACTGTTCTCATCTTTGGGATGGGTCCGCGCAGTACTTGCTGGATAATCTCGACAGGTTACAGCGGCGGGCTGTCCGTATCATCGGCGATCCAGAGGTCACTAGATCACTAGAACCTCTGCAACTCCGTAGGGACATTGCCTCTTTGGCATGTTTCTACAAAATATACCACGGGGAGTGCTCTGAAGAGTTATTCCACCTTATCCCGCCCTCCCCTTTCCTATCCAGAACAACACGTGCTGGGCTCAGATGCCATCCTTACACGGTAGTCGATTAGAGCGCGCACTAACAAGTTTGGGTCCTCCTACCTCTGCCGAACGATCAAGGCATGGAATTCTGTGCCAAGGTACGTGTTTCCTTCTTCCTTCAATCGTGGGTCCTTTAAGCGGGGCGTGAAAAAGCACCTTTTTAGGCCGTCAAGGTAGGAATCTCAACATCGCCTCAGCTGCTATGAGGATGGTGTGGAGGCCACTGCTCTTAGACCACATGATCGCTTACCATCAGGCGGAGTATGGTCATTTTGACGAGCAAAATAAATCCTAACTAATATTATAAAAGCGAAAATGAGTTTGTTTGTTTGTTTGTTTACCTTTTCACGCCTAAACCACTGAACCGATCATCCTGAAATTTTGCATATACGTTGTCAGGTGTACAGAAACGGACATAGGCTACCTTTCATCCCGAAAAAATTACTGTTCCCGAGGAAAACAACAATAACGTTCTTATGATAATAGATGGCGCCACATGTCTTTCGAATCATGATTGAATTATATTATTACCAGCAGAGTACAACCCGAATTGATTGTCAAATTCTAAATTAACGTGAGCGAAGCCGCGGGCAAAAGCTAGTAAAAAAATAAAAAAAAGATTTGTATTTTAATTTTTAATGAATAATATTTTAATGCTAATTCATTAAATTTTAATGAATTAACTCAAAAACTACTAAACCGATTCAAATATGGTGCCGCTTCTGGTTCCTGGTAGAAAAACCTTTGGTCAACTCAGAAATCGAACTCGCGATCTAATTAATACAGACACACATACGCCAATATTACAAGAAAGTTATTGTGGGTTCAACGTTCGATAAAATTGGACGCTTCAAACAAGTCAATTCATTTGATGTAGCTCCAATTGATATCAATCAACTACATGCCAAACATAAATCTGCGGAGTACACTGAATCTTGGTACAGCTAGCTCCGAGTAGCATCTCTTTCGAAAGTTAAAGTCAAGTCAAAAATCTTTTATTCATTTAGGTCACAAAGTAATAGGCTTTTATTACTTAGTTAAAGGTTGTCGGTTAGTGAGCTGCCTTAATTTGCTGAATATACATTTACCAACAAGAGAGGACCAACCACTACCTGAAATTTCACAAACCACAGTTTCTCGCTAAAGAACACGGATTCCTACCAAGGATGCTTTGCGAGGCTATCGAAATCAAAAAACATCCAAATTTTAATAGAGAAGATGGTTGGAATGTACCATCAGCTTGGGATCCAGTAATTCAAATAGTCAAACCCAAGAAGAAACAAACCACAGCTAGACTTCATGATACTTTGAGCTCATTCTGCGTAAATAGAAACACCAATGATTAAATTATGTTCGGGTATTTTGAAATAACTACACTGGAACATTGAGATAACTACCATCTTAGTCTCCCCGAGACCATGTCTGCTGAAAAGCAACCGAAACGTCGGAGAAAGTGTAGACTTAAATATAAATAGTTTTAATAATTTAATTAGCTTAAAAATTAGTAAAGTTTAATAGTAGTAGTGTAACAGTTTCTAAATCATGTAATAAAGTGTCAAATAAACAACACGATAAAATCCGTTTAGGTATAGTAGTTTAATTTCAACAAAGAATTTGTCATGTTTTAGTTCTATGAGAAAAGACATGCAAAGAACTCATCGGCACTATTTTAAATCGCCTTTAAATTATGGTTTCTGTATTTTATAACTCATTTGTGGAGAGTCTATCATATTCAATTATGTGGTGCGAATAATAATATCCAGTAATTTAATAATTAGCTATTCGCAATTTGTCTGAGAGAGAACAAGTAAAAGTATCAATAGCCCAACCTTTCGGTCCCAAAGTTCGAAAACCATCCATTGCACTATTGACGTAAACCCACTCGCAAAAACACAAGCATTCATATGCTAATAATCGCAATCGAACTTTTTAATAAAATATTTATGGTGTATGGTTTGTTGCACATTTCCCATCAGGGCCATAGGACCCTCAGACTCGCACACAAACCCAGTACCAACAGCCTAAATACCTAACACACCAAATAACTAAACAAAATAATCCCAAAAAGCATATTTTCGCCATCTTCATCCAAATTATTTCGTTATCACTCTGGGCAAAAGAAATTTCCATGCGTGTGCTTTCTAGGGATTCATTATGGTAAGGCCGACGTCAATGGCGGGCACCACCTGATATATGGGGTCTTATCTACGGAGCGAGGGAGTTAATTGGGACTGTGTATGGTGGAAAATGATGAGGTTGCACGGCTTAATCTATGGCGAAACGTTGTGAGTGTCTTAATCATGAGAAGATTTTATAAGTCACTGAGTTTTGTAGAATTTTTTGTGTGTGAGTTACGGTCTTGGTGTGTGTTAAAGTCAGATATAGTATCTATATATTAATAAGTTAAGCAAAAACTTTGTACCCCTTTTTACGAAAATTGCGCGGACGGAGGGGTATGAAATTTGGTACAGATAAAGTTTATATGGAGAAGGAGGGGCGAATCCTAATATTTTTATAAAATATGCAAGAAATATATTAAATTAATGAAAAGACACTACACGCACACAACCATGCATTTGACACACGCAGTCGAATCGCGTTCGTAGTATTTCGGCATTGTTCGTCTGACGTCGTACAATTCTTTGTAAGTATGCTATTACCTCAAGTTTTCTTTATTACAAAAATAAGGTATACCTTATTTATATGTAACTAGATGTTCCCGCGGTTTCACCCGCGTTTATCGTTACTGCGCCGCCCCCGTGGGTCGTAGCGTGATGTTATATAGCCTGTAGACTTCCTCGATAAATGAGCTATCTAACACTGAAAGAATTTTTCAAATCGGACCAGTAGTTCCTGAGATTAGCGCGTTCAAGCAAACAAACAAACAAACTCTTCAGCTTTATAATATTAGTATAGATAAAGAAAAAAAGAAAACAAAGTAGCAAGCTTAAGAATTTTGGTCGAATTTTGACCACTAGGCGACCGCTAGTTATATTAATTCCTTACTAATATTATAAATTCGAAAGTAACTGTCTATCTGTCTGTCTGTCTGTTACCTTTTCACGGCTAAACCACTCAACCGATTTAGATGAAATTTGGTACAGATATAATTTAAAACCTGGGGAAGGACATAGGCTACTTTTTATTGATGTAGGTACCATGCGGGCGGAGCCGCGCGCAAAAGCTACTACATTTATATTTCAAAGCTGAAAGGGGTTGGCAGAGGCATACTAGATGTATTGTATGTATTCTACCGTCAGAAGGAAAATATATAAACTTGTAATATTCATGTCACACATTCATACATTGTCACTTTTGTAAATGCTGAATGTTGATTACCGCACTCATAAAAATCAGATGTGGTGTTTGTCTATAAGTGTTTGTTACACTCTTGTTATTGTTCGTGCTCTTTTCAGTGTGTATATTAGTGTCAACAAATGTTGGTGAACCAAATAAATAAAATAAAATAAGGAAAAAGACGTATCGACAAAAAACAAGTGATTTTTTGATTCACAACTTAAGAAAACAGACTTATCCAGAAATAGTTGTTGCTAGTCTGTTTGTTAGGATAGGTATTTATAATATTCCGGCAGTCGATTTTAACAAACAAGATGAAAATAAATCAAATTGAATAATTACATATTATAGAAAAGTTGGTAGTCAGGTAAAAAAAAAAAATATAAATAACATAAGAAGGATCTTCCTCATAATAATATCAGCCCTGTATTAAAATATCCCACTGCTGGGCACGAGTCTCTTCTCAGTGTAAGAAGGATTAGGCCATGGTCCACCACGCTGGCCCAGCGCGGGTTGGCAGACTTTACATAACTTCAAGATCATTATGGCGAACCTCAGAATTGCAGGTTTTCTCATGATGTTTTCCTTCACCGTTACAGCCAGTGATAATCAACTATTTAATACGCATATAACTTCGAAAAGTCAGAGAAGCGCGTCTTGGGATCGAACTCGATACATTTTCTTAAGTTATGTTTATTGAAACTATTAGGTACAGGTTCCCTAATTCCTCAAAACACCTAAATTTTGTTTTCGCTCTTGGCAATAGTCAGCCTACTTTATGTTAATGTAATAAAGTAAACCTTAACCCAATTACCAAAGCTGTAATATATCTATAAATCCTCTGTTCAAATAGTTTTCGAGATACCTCCATAATATAAAACTGTAAATATATATATTAATGTTTATAAGTCACTAGTTCCATTTTTACTTAATAAATATAACGAAAGAAAACAACGTGTAGACTACCTACTACAAGCAACCATTATTTCCAAACTTTTCTTAAGCTACCCACTTTTGTTAGAAAAATAAAAACCTAAACAGCAATTACTGAATTAATGTTACAATAAATCAAATCTGTTGTCTTTCTACCCACAAATATAAGCCGGCCACTATGTCCGTTATTAAATTCGTCCATAACTTGCCGAAGCCAATTATACAACGGGCCGGCGTCACTTGCTAGTAATGGCGGACGTTCCCGCCTTTTTCGCTGTCAAAGCGGTTTTTTCGCGGGAAATCCACACGATATTCGCCCCTCGAGTTTCTGCATCCTTGACAAAAATCTTCGCTACGGTATAAATTTTAAGTTGCCCAGATCCTTTTTTTAGAATTTTTGATAAAATCTTCGTGTTAGGAGAAAAATATTGAATGTGGAGTGGAGGGAGGGGGGAATAGGGAAATCGGGGTCGAAGGTTAAATGCATAAAATATTAATCAGTTTACGTACGATGACTTTTTTTTCCTTATAAATTACGGTGTTTTTTACGCAGCATGATATTTTTTGTTACAGTGTTCTTGTACCTACTCGGATAAGTGTGCATTTTTACTATGGTATGAAACGTGTAGATATATTATTAAGTAGCTTGTAGCCGCCACGTTTTCGTGAAATTGTATGAAAACGTAGCATGCCGCAATTTTCGTACGTACAAAGAACTTACCTAGTAAAGAGAAAACCTTACCACTTTCGTAAAGCTCTCTCATTTAACTATGACCCGATGATCCATTTCGTATTCTTAACTAATTAAAAAAAGGAGGTCCTAATTTAAGGATGTTTTGCTCTTCTGCTTACTATAGCTATAGTTTGTCCAAGAATTGCATAACAACCTGAATGCGACATGGTTGCGGATGGAAGGGAGACAATTTGGTCAACGTCTGTGAGACGACTGCATGAATATTTAGTATTTTGATGTTGGTTTTATTTTGTGGTAATATTGTCTTATGTTTACGCGAATGTTATACATTGAAATTGAACTACTTTATACGGGTTTAATCGCGTTGTTTATTTTAAAAGTCCTATTATTAGGTACCTACATAATTTTGAAATTATTATACTACTACTGTTAAATTTTACTACTACATATTTAAGCTATTTATGACTATGGCTGCCCATAAGCAACCAAAACGTCGAGGAAAGTGTAAACCTAAAATCAAATACAATTTTTTTTATTTATACTTCTAATGAAATGACGAATATTATGTCGTTTCATTTAAAGTATATATAAAAGTAAATATCAAAAGTAGGAATCCTGTATTAATTTTGAATACATATTGCGCAGTAAACGACAATTAGCCTATCTAATAGTATGACCTAACATAGCTGGCGGAATACAAATGTCTGACAATAAATACATGCTATGTAATGTCTCTTATTTTATAAATACACTAGATGTTCCCGCGGTTTTACCCGCGTTTATCGTTACTGCGCCACCCCCGTGGGTCGTATCGTGATGTTATATAGCCTATAGCCTTCCTCGATAAATAGGCTATCCAACAGTCAAAAAAATTTCCAAATCGAACCAGTAGTTCCTGAGATTAGCGCGTTCAAACAAACAAACAAACAAGGAAACGAAGCAAGATGAGTAAAAAGGAAGTGGGAAGGAGGAATGAGTGTGATTGGACCTCCGGCACTCTCACTCACCGAACGAAACACAACAGTAGGAATAGGTACTGCTATTTCATGTCGATATTCTGTGAGAGGGTAATCCTTCCCCAGTCGAGCCGACCCATTCATGCTTGACATCAGCAAGGCCCTACTACTCAAAAAAATTGTTGGCCCTGCAGAGTAAGTCTATTGGCGTATACCAAACACATTTCGACACACAATGCTGCAACTGAAAAATTCTTGAACACTTTGCTTGTAATCCAACTTAAACCCCATACGTCATGCACAGCAATCGTGTTCTCTACTTTTATGAACCCAAGAACCACATCTTACCTAAATACACATTGTAAATTTTGATTATCAAACAAAACGAGATGGGTGTAAAAACCCAGGATTCAACCTCTTCGTCTCCATGTGACCTTGTGACCCCTATATCTGGGAGGTCTTTTGACCCACAGGGCCCATATTCAAACTCGATCGAGGTATGATTTCAAGGTGTCTGCACACCAAGTTACAAGTCAATCGTACCTACTGCTGGGTATGATACCCACAGTTGGGCCTCATGTCCACTTTTAGGCATCTTGCCCACTGTTAGGCATCATACCAACTGTTAGGCATCATATCCACTGTTGGGCATCATGACCATTGTTGGGTATCATTTCCATTGTTGGGCATCATGCCCACTGTTGAGCATATTGTGTTGCAAAAACGCAGCACAAGATAAAACTCGACAGCAAACAGCAGCAACCAACTCGAATCAGCACACCACCACTCTGCATGTGCCAGATTTGCATTGCCATTTAAAATACATGTGACCTTGTGACCCCTATATCTCGGGGGTCTTTTGACCCACAGGGCCCATATTCAAACTCGACCGAGGTATGATCCCAAGGTGTCTGCACACCAAGTTACAAGTCAATATTTTCCATTTCAAATATGTAACCCCTATATCTCGGGGGTCTTTTGACCCCCAGGGCCCATATTCAGACTCGACTGAGGGATGACCCCAAGGTGTCTGCACACCAAGTTACAAGTCAATCGGTTCAGTGGTTCCGGAGCTATGCCTGTCACTAACAGACAGACACACAGACCCACAAAGTGTTCTCATTAACCTCTTCGAAGAAAAAGAGGGTAATAAACGAAACGTTACTCAATTCAAATTCGTGCGCTCAGTTTCTAAGAACGGTTTTAAGTAGGTAGCCAAATGTATATCTCGAGTTATCGCCATATCCATATGTAGCCTAAATAAAATAATTTACATATAAACCTTATTTATTCGGTGAAGGAAAACATCGTGAGGTAACCTGTTTGTCTGAGAGTTATGTATGTTTAAATATCTGAAGTCGGGCAGCCTGCACTGGGCCAGCGTGGTGGACTATGGCCTAACCCTCCTCACACTGAGAAGAGGCTCGTGCCCAGCAGTGGGACAGTTTAATCCAGGGCTGATATTATTATATTCCTCATGCATTGTATTTGTGTTAGTACTTGTGATATAAAGGTAAAGATTTAAATCATATATGTGCCGATACTTAGATTGCACGAATAAGTGTCCACACCTGAAAAAGTGAGCTCACACATTTCATTTACGTGATAGAGAACGGTAGTGTACAATTCAAACTAATATTATAAATGAGAATGTGAGTTTATTTGTTTGTTTGTTACGCTTTCACGCCCTAACTACTCGACCGATCATCATGAAATTTCACATACACATTGTCAAAGGTACAGAATAGGACATAGTGTACCTTCCAACTAGAAAAAATACTGTTCCCAAGGAATAGAAATTTAGTGAAAATATCTACATTAACGCGAGCGAAGCCGCGGGCAAAATATAGTTTTCAATATGAGTGAGTGTGATGATTCTATATTTATAATTCAGATGTCATGTTGGTGTGTCGGATGAACACTTGACGTCCAGAAAGGTGACCATATTTAAACGAAGTAGGGTATCTATGACCTAAATCATTGTATGATAGATTTCTTAGTAAGCATATAGGTAATAACTTCCCTTTGATTTAATTCAGTGGCTTGAATAATATCCGCCTATACAAACTTTCTCATGCATCGTATTGGAAGTAAAGTATTAATATAACGTAACATCAATGTAACATAACACCACGCCCTTTTGTCATTCAAGGTTAATACAGAACTCTTCAGAACATTTCGTCAATTCAGGACATTCAAAACCATACTCCGTATAGAAGCACTAGTTTGACTGCTTTCAGGCTTATGTAAAAAATCTCCTTTGCCCTACTACTCTAAATATCAGATTTGCCTCAGAATAAACGCCTTGTCTTATAAGAAAACATGAATGTGCCAATAATGACAACGCAACTACCTAGAATTAAAATAGCATTTGATATCTCCTGAGCCAATTTTTTTTACCACCAGCTGACAAAAGATAGTGCCCAGTCTTATTATAGAAGTAGCACACCGAGACGATAAAAAACAATTTGACAGAGACACCAGCGGATTACAACCAAGATACTTACCTAATTCTTTTTTTAAACTACCTACCAAAAACACGAAAAAAAAGGAAATTTAGCTCGGCATATCAAAAAAGTTCGGCGCCAAATAGTGGTTTAAAACTGGAATCATTTTGGTGGAAACTTTTTATGTTCTACCCACCCGACCCTCGGACATGGCCTAACATTGTTGGACCTACGAAAATTTTCCGGGAGCAACGACGTTTTTTCGCCCAAAATGTGGGTAGATGTTTATATTTTTGTTTATATCTGTTTAGTTATGGGGTAAATACAAGTGCGCGGAGTTTTGAAACAGTCGACCTATTTATTTTTCTGTTTTGCTAACGGATGGACTTCACAGAATTGGTTTTGTGAAATAAGAGTCTTTTTATGAAAGGATTTATTTGGACCTTATGTTATTCCACGATTCTGAATTTTAAGTCCTATGGCGTAAGGTTGCACTTAAGTTCATTGTTGATCGTATGTAACCAGAAACCCAAACGGGCCGTTCTGGGTATTTGTTGTATGTAAATTCTTTAGTAGAAAGCGTCTGAAACTGAGTCCATGATAAGTAGTTATAATATGATATGTCCTTGGAACAGTTGATATGTTTTATTTTATTTGCATCAGTCCAATTTGTCAATATGTTCACATATCCAGACGTTAAAAATATATAAACGTATAGAATATGAAAAGTTGTTAATTAGCTTTGTACGTCAAAACTAATGAACTTGACTTTGCAATGTTTATATAATGCTTCAAAACCTAGAATCCAGATATAACTGCGTTACGCAGAAGAGATTGATTGATTTATTATGACAGAAAAATTACGATAGACCACTAAGATACGATGATGAACGCTACATAGCTCTATGATCAGTTTTTATAATTAAGATGACAAACAAGCATACGGCTTGCCAGTGGTAAGCATTTACTATACTTTATAGACGCTATTAAGAGTAATATTACTAGCATGTTTCTGATGTTTACTAACAAGGCGCTCCTGGGACGACAATGGAAGATATGAGCAGTCAGCAAGGAGTTCAAACCTAGCTGACAATAAAGCGGATATCTTTCGCGTTTTAAATATTTCTGGAAACTATCTGCAGGAACACGACACAAGGTGAAATTGAAGCAACCCGAAAAGACATTGACATCTGAGGTTCTTAAAAATCTTGGTTGAATGACAGGCTTGATGGCACAGCAGTATTTATAGTGACTTACGCAATACATCGATTCCCTAGTCTGTGTTATTCGGTTTTCTTAAAAGAAATTATAGTAGCAGAACGGGGTCTAGTTCCGTGCCTGGTAAATGGCAAAACGCTGGACTTCTACTACGTAGGACCTAAAAGCATAGCTGACGTTTCAACCAACGCTTATTAGACAAAATTATCTATTTCGTGAAAAAGTTCCCCTTGTGCTGTTGTTTATTTTTGGCAAAAAGAATTTGGTACTATTTTTTGTTAACTGCCTCTGCTACTACCGTCATCTAAGTCTACCTTTGCGTATTATCAGCCACATTAAGTGTACTATCTACATTAAGTAAGCTGAACCCAAGGAATCTGTAGTTATCATCGGAGTCACGTAGTGTCGCGAGTGTGCACGATATAAGTTCATATCTGATTAAATCTGTACCGCTCATCGACCGTCGTTTAAACTCGGTTACTGTAAAGACTAGCTTCAGCCCGTGGTTTCACTCACATGGAGTTTAGAAAACGATATTGGTACGAATCAGGTGACAAAATCACCCCCTTATATGAACTGTCTCACGGTCTTAGTATGAGAAGGGTTAGGCTAAAGTCTACTACGTTCACATATCTGTGAGAACATTATAGAAAACTCTCAGACATGTGGGCTATATCACAACGTTTTCCTTCGCCATTAAGCGATTAAAATACCAATTTAATACGCACATCAATTCGAAAAGTCAGAAGTGCTTGGCAGTCCAACGATCTCCTACTAGGCTATCGCTGGTCTTTACACACGTCACGGACCTATTATCCTAATCCTAAATTAATATTATAAATGCGAATTAAAATATTGTTTATTTGTTACGCTTTCACGCCTAAACTACTGGATCGATTATCATGAAATTTCGCATACATTTTGTCAGGGATACAGAAAAAGACGTGGAGTACCCTTCATCCAAAAAGAAGTACTGGTCCTGAGGTATAGAAATTTATTGACAATATACATTAACACGAGTGAAATCGCGGGCAAAATCTAGTAAAATTATATTTATTAGGTTGCTTATTAATTGTTAACTAATCAACTAATTGCTTTTAAGTTAGCGGAGTTAAATAATATCTGACCGTAAAAATGGCAGATTGAAGAACGGAATTTGAAGTATGCAAAAAGAGGGTACCTACTTACCTAAAATAAAATTGATAACTTTATTTCTTATAGTGCAAAACAAAGAGCAGACGTTCACAAGTATGAACCGTGAGCTATTTAGTGCAGGTGGAAACATTTAATATATCCAATTATAGCCACAGAATCCATTTATTTACCATTTAAGTCTAAGAGACGAGGGTTCAAACATGCTGGATAGCTGTATCTAAATCTATTTTTAGAAGCAATATGACAGAAAAATTACATTTCTTTTGGTGGCTAGCCTGTCAAGGGTTGGAATGGCAGACATAATTAAAAACCTATTGTGTCTAGTCACTGGTGTGCTGCTGTGACTCAATAGGCTAGGATTTAAAGCTGGTCATTCTCAGTGCAATATTGCGCTCTCTAAGTATATTCTAAACTTCATATATCTGTAAATATCAGTCCTGTTTATGAACTGTCCTACTGCTGGGCACGAGCCTCTTCTCATTGTAAGAAGGTTGAGGGCATAGGCCACCATGCTTGACCAGTGCGGGTTGGCAGTGTTCAACATTATGTAGAATTCCTGGACATGCAGGTTTGTTCAAAAAGCTTGTTAGTGCGCATATAGCTTTAAAGTTAGAGGTGCGTGGTTTGTGATGGAATTTGAGACCACTGCGTGGCAGCCCAAAGGTCTGGTCCATAGCTGCTTTCTAACTAATAAAATAAATGCGAATGTGAGTTTGTTTGATTCTTTGTTAAGCTTTCACGCCTTAACTACTTAACCGATCATCATGAAATTTCGCATACACATTGTCAGGGGAACAGAAAAGGACATAGGATACCTTTCATCCAGAAAAACTGTCAATGGTCAAACTGTTGCTAACATAACCTAACCTAATTTTCATTCGCGTCGAGTGAAGCCGTGGCCGAAATTTAGTCTTCATATAAGCCGAGAAGGCAAGGCTTTTCGGCTTTTATGAAAACTAAATTTGCTCTATCCAAATAAAATATCATTATGTTCAATGACTAAGCATGCCTACAATGTGCTTTGTTGAGCTCGCGATATGCAAATGAAATTGAAGAATAATGAGCGAACAAAATGGATCTAACTCCATTTGCCATTTTAAAGACTTACATTGGTCTTGCCTTATTCGGAATCGAGCACGAGAGACTTCTTTCTACAGACCCGCTTGTCATTTCGAATACAATGTACGAATATTAGCTTTTTTTTCTTTTATTGTGGTTAGTGGCCAACCTGTTATCAAGAGTTGTTCAAGCCGCCCGTAAGCGTCTGACATGGCTTAACGACTGCTATCAATTTGACAACAACCGGGACCGACTTTTTACGTGCCCTCCGAAGCACGGAGACGCTCAGATGAAATACCACTAAGCGGTCACCCATCTATAGACTGACCGTACCGAACATTGCTTAACCTCGCTAATCGTTTACCGATCAGTGAGTGCAACTGGCTATGAGTATTAGTAACAACTACGTACTCACGCAATAAAAATATGACACTACGTTTTTTTAGACTTTAATTATTTACTAGGGATCCGCCCCGGCAAATTATACACCTAAACCTTTCTTATGAATCACTTTGTCTATTGGTGAAAACCGCATAAAAATCCGTTCAGTAGTTTTTGAGTTTATCGCAAACAGACAGACGCGGCGGGGGACTTTGTTTTATAATATTACTAGCTGTTTCCGCGGTCTCACCCGCGTCAGTGGTATTTGTGGTTACTGCGATGCTACCGTGAGCCGTAGCGTGATGTTATATAGCCTATGTGACTATGTCCTTCCCAGGGTCTCAGACTGTCTCCATTCCAAATTTTATCAAAATCGGTTCAGCGGATTGAACGTGAAAAGGTAACAGACAGACAGATAGACAGACAGACAGACAAACCGACAGACAGACAGACAGAGTTACTTTCGCATTTATAGTATTAGTAAGGATGTAGATTAACGAAACTCTAAAATACAATTTTTTTTAATCTTCTCTAAAATGAATAATATACAAGCAATTTATGGCGTAGTGGTTAGTGTAACCGACTGCCACGCTTGAGGTGGCGGGTTCTGATTCCCGCACAAGTCAAATATTTGTTTGCATGAACATGGATGTTTGTCTTGGTCTGGGTGTTTCTATGTAGGTATAATATGTATGTATTTACAAAAAAAAAGTATATATGTATGTATGTTTATCCATTGTCTAATACCCATAGTGCAAGCTCTGCTTAGTTTGGGCTAGATGGTGTTGTGTGTATGTGATAGAATATTATTATTATTTAAATCTAGTAGAAAGGGTGATTGTCAAATGACATAAAAGGATGCACGATGCTGCTGATGACTATGACGTAACGCCTCTTTAAATGCAGCTATCCGAGGGAGATAGGGAGATATTCTCACTACACCCCCACTACTTACATCCAAATTTAATCATCCAGTGTTGATAAGGTTTGCACAAAAAGATTTCGATTGATTGCTATTTTCTCGTGTGTGTAAAATAGTATACAGAATCAAACATAGGCCCATTACATTTTATTATACTACCCTATTCGACACGCATCCGGAATCGACCACCGACCAAGGATAAACGATTATTCCGCAGCCCTAGTCAACCAAGTTCGAGTCAATGCAAAGGCGGCAGTCGCCTGTTTAAGCAATACTTCGACCCAGACGCCTTCGGCACGTCCAGTTTAATCCAGTCAACCTCAGTATCAAGCGAAGCGAAAGCTTGCAACAGTCGCCTCTGTGTATGCTTCGACCGAGCCGGCTTCGGCAAGCCGAAGTCGACAGACGACCTAGCGTAAATGACCCAATAAATTAAGGAACTAACATTCGGCTGCGCTCGGCGCCATCCCCTAGTTCCCAAAGTGGTCCAGGTGGACTCCCAGGGGTCCACGGGAGACTCGACGGGGTCTACGGTTGGCGTGACAAAAAATGGGGTTCACAGTTCGTGAGCCCACAAAAATTTATTTGCTTTCGATAGTGAAGACCTAAACTGTTGGCTTGACTTCACCTATCAATGTAGGCAGATAATATTTTAAGAAGTTCAGCGACTGTTACTTGTAAAACTTGCATATTCCATATTCAATAACAGTGGTCTCGAACATACCGATTATTCGGCAGAGAATTATTAAAAAAAATTACGTCGGCCCGCCTACCGTGGTAGGTTATCTTATCTTATGTGGGGGCCAGTCAGTGCAGACCGGCGACACTTCGACCCAGTGGGATCTTTTGTATCGACACTCTCCCAATAACGACTGCCATAGATGTTCATGGCAGCCGGGACCAACGGCTTAACGTGCTTTCCGAGGCACGGAGCAGGCGATAAATGTCAATCAATACGCACATAATTTCGAAAAGTCATATAACTTCCGAAAGTCAGAGGTGCGCGACGTGGGTTCGAACCCGAGACCCTCTGCATTGCAGTCTGTTGGTCTCCCCACTGAGCTATCGCTGCATTTTACCGTGGTAGGTTAATCTCCGAGGAATAATAAAAAAAAGGATCAGCCCGTAGAGATTTGATCAAATTTGTTAATTGCATGAACTTGATGAAAATTCTTCACCAATATAAATACGAAAGCCAAGTTATATGGTAGAAATGTAGCTACAGGGGGTCCACCGGAACCAGCTAAATTTTGAAAGTGGTCTATGAGAAAAAAAGTGGGAACCTCTGCTCTACACAAATACCATTATTACTGCTGTCCCTAGTAAACGCACTTCTGTCTATTAGACAGAATATGACTGTGTGCACTTACTTTAGTCTGTTAGCTATAAACTATCTCACTGCTGAGCACGGCGCTTCTTAGTGTGTGAATGGTAAGATCACAGTCTACCAAGCTATCCAAGTGTGAGGCAGACTTTAGAGATCATCTAGAACATTAGAAAAATTCAATAGAGTAGCAAATATTCTCACGTTACATGTTTTCCTATACAATTAAAAACGGCGATAATTAACTGGCTTAACAGCACATTACAGCCGTGACGTGGGATTAAACTCGAGCACTCCCAAGCCGGGAAACCCTGTCAACAGTCTTGCAAAACTATCGCCTTCTATCTTTAAGTCATATTTATGTAATACAAGCTGTCTCTCACGGTTTAACCTACGATAATGATCACTATTCAGCACCCGTGAGTAAAAAGCGTGATATTACATAACCAATGTTACTTCCGAATACAGTAGCTTTTTATTTTTAAAAACTATTAACAGGTCCCATAAATTACATATGATTTGATATGATACATAACAATAGATTTTCTATTGTGTCAATCACGGGACAGCGAAAGGGTTAATATTGGCCCAGCAGTTTTTGAGTTTATTCACTACAAACAAAACTACTAATCTTTCCTCTTCATAATATTAGAGTAGATAAGAGAGCATAATCAACTGGACATAATACTAGGTTTTCATAGTGCATTGCCAGCTTTTTGCAACATAGTTCTTAGTCAGTTGGAGTATTAATCCAATGGTCCAACCCCTTTCTACCTTGTCCCTTCTCTGTTAGCAGGTTTTCCAGTGTTAACTCATCAATTAGATGGAAAACAGGCACAATGAAAAAACATAATGACTGGGATCCAGAGTTCAAATGTCAAAGGCCTACGGGTGGCTTGAACAACTCTTGACAACAGGTTGACCACTAACCACACAAACAGAAGAAAAGAAGAAAAGTTCAAATGGCAAAAATGTTGATGGTTTTTAAATGCCAACCATATTTGTGGTCAGATTGATCAGTAGAATAACTTTTCCTTTGTAATTAATGTCTTATATATTTAATCTTTTAGCCAAAGCTTAAACCTCAGTGTCCAGACACAATGGTTCTACCATCGGCTCTCAATTCCAGCTAATTTACTCATTAAGTGTATTTAAAAATTAATGGTCAAGGGTAATAATCTCAACTGCTGTATGACTTTTGGATCCATATTTAATATTTTGTGTTTTAAAGGGCGTTGCGTAGAATAGACCAGAATCACACAAAAATTATTTATAATTATCTGGGTGTCCTTTCTGACAGTTATTTAAGTATTTGTTAAGTCTCCCACAACACAGGAATTATCCTGTGGGATTAGTTTCCAAATATTATAATACTATATACTTATCCTGTATATTTAATTCAGAGTAATTATAGAAATGGCATATAACCGACTGCCACGCCTGAGGTCGCGGGTTCGATTCCCGCACAAGTCAAACATTTGTGTGCATGAACATGGATGTTTGTCTTGGTCTGGGTGTTTCTACGTATAATATGTATGTATTTACAACACAAAAAAATTATATATATATGTTTATCAATTGTCTAGTACCCATAGTACAAGCTCTGCTAAGTTGGGCTAGATGGTGTTGTTTGTATGTGGTAGAATATTATATTAGGCTTTGCACCTAAGAGTTAGAATATGCTGTAAATTATAATAACTAGATTGTCATCCTTACAAATGTACCATATTTGAATGAATATACAGGTTATCCCAGAAGTCGACGTCAAGCCGGAATCAGGTAAAAGGCTAAGTTATAATAGCTATCAGAAATATATAAAAAAAGTCTAAGGTACATATTTTAAAATTATAAGCATTTCAAAATAACACAAAAATCTACACCCTGTGATGGTCTTTTCGCTCCTGTTACTACTATTTTTTGTTGTTATGTAATCTAAAATAATGCTTCTTTAAGGTCTCGATTTTTTCGATTATAAATTAAACAAAGGACATAAAGTACATTTATGATAAATATTTACTCTTGTCTTTAGTCCCAAAATAGAAGGATTTTCCTAGTACTGGAGCTTTAAAAGAACAATAAGAAAAAGGCACATTAATCTATTGTTATTAATATCATCAATAGTCCTTAGGTGATCATAAGATCACCTAAGGACTATTGATGATATTATTAATAGAATTATGCATAATTCTTACTGAAATTGCAATAATCTAAATACAAAACTGAATTTATATACAAGATAATTTTGCTACCATTATTTTATTCCTAAATGAATAAGCAAATGCAATCTAAATAAGTCCAATATATTGCAGTGAGCAAACAATTAAAACGAGGATGCTGACGGATTGTATCCTTGACTAAGAATTAAAGGAAGTCATTATTGGACAATTTGAAACGAAATATAGGTACTAGTTGTAAGTTAAATCAGTCTGATACATTTAGGTACTAATCGCAGAATCTACTATGTCTTTTAATGACATTTATTTATGAATGAATCATAATTTAATTGAATAGCTATAAATAGAATTTAGTTTAGTATTAAATACAGGGCATTAAGATGATAAAACATGCAATATTTTTTCATGTAAGGTACACATAATATGTATCTCCTTGTTTGGTGTGTAGCCTTAGGGGCGCTATGGAAAAAAGTCTCAGAAAATTCTGATTATAAAATAAATTATTGGACAGCTTGGCTAATATTGTAAATTCATAATATTCATAATAATTATCTAGTCAATACTGTCAACTCATTTATAAATTTATGGTTAAAAGTAATAAACATTTTAGTAAAATAACTTACCGAATTAAGTAGGTACCTACTGCAATAAAAATTATAACGATGATGTAACTAACACTAATAGGATAAAAGCGTTTTACACTGCCGAGCCTCTCGCGATAAAACAAAGCAAATAATTTTGGACCACAAATAGTAATTAAATATTAAATAACCGCGCATTAAACCCTTTACTTGTTAATTAATATATCAAAACGTAAGAGAACTTGAAACTTGAAAGTAGGTGATACAAGTTTTGTCTTAATTTAAATGAAACAACACGCAAACCGAATACAATATTTCTGTTAACATTTTACATGTGAATATAGTTG
Organism: Catocala sponsa; assembly: GCA_963564715.1. Lineage (NCBI taxonomy): Eukaryota > Metazoa > Arthropoda > Insecta > Lepidoptera > Erebidae > Catocala > Catocala sponsa. The sequence continues at coordinate 2,784,259 of OY751354.1, read as the reverse complement.
ATGTTTATTCTTAAAGCTAGTTAAATTTAAATAATGATTTTAATTAGCTTCGTTCGTCCATTGTTTGTTTTTTGTTTTGATTATTTTTTTTATTTTATTTATGGTGACATGCAACGCTACCAACTACATACAAAAAATAATCGATTAAAAATAATCGATAATCAAGTTTAATTACGTTCACAGAAGAAAGCACAAAGCCTGCAAACCACGTGGAGCGCCAAGGTCGAATTTATGTTTTCAACTTGTCAAGCGCGGCGTGTGATAAATTAATTCTACGGGCCGTTATCGTTATCGTCATTCCAAAATTTTGAACCTTATTCAGTTACGTATAGAGTTGAATTTCGCTTGTGCATGGAGCCCACGCATAGTCGCCAACCCAGGCAATATATCTTAGGCCGTGTACTGCCCCTGACAGTTCGTAAACAAACTGGAGCTACCGCAACAAAGGACGACTGTCATTTTACACTGTAAATATTAAACTTTTGCCAAATAATACTATGATCACAATCATATACACTTCTAGAAAAGTCTATTTTATCAATCTCTCAATGATTATCGACTGCATTACATTCAAATAACAACAATTATACACACTTACCAGAAGAATTCAACACGAGGTTGAGTAACGCAGAGTCATCTGTGGTAAATCTTGCACATATCGATCAGCCTTGCAGTTCTCAAAAACACTGACGGGAGAGAAAAAAAAGAACGAAGAGGTTAGCACCAAAATTCGTGAAACAAACGCCTATCACTCGTCACTGTTGTAGTAAATAGAGTTTTTATTGCTAACAGACGCGCAACGAGTCAGCAAACGCAAACTGGTCGTTAAATGATTCACTATCAAAATAAAAATAATCCGGCAGACGCTGCGTCGACGACCGCGCCACTGTCTGTCTGCCGTGCTGTCAATATTCGTCAAAACGAAAATGGCGACACCCTCGACGGAATACGATCAGCACCGGCCTGCCTGCTACACCCGTCTCTTTCTAACATCTAAGAGAAACAAGGACCGAGTATAGACGTGTTGTCTTCGGCTCGACCGGACTGATTTGTGATGTCACGCCCAGCGGCGTAACGTTTTGCGTAATTACACGTTCATGAACGCTTGTAAACTTGTTTTAATAACGTTAATTTATGATCGTTTCGTATATGAGGTCACCTGATGAAAGTGTCGGTTGATAGATAGATTAATTGCAGAGGAAAGCCAGATTATTTTTAAGTAATACGTCTTTGCGCATGCTAGGCCCATCCCACTACTCAATATCTGTCGTACGAGCGCCTCCTACTTCTTCTTATTTTATTCAGTACATTTTTTTGGGATGTTCATCTCGACTGCATTAATACGATGCGAAAGCAGTCGCAATGCAGTTTGATTAATAATAGAGTTGAGTCCATAAATTTCTTTGTCTCCATTCGTAATTGAGTTACATTCGAACTGTAAAATTCAGATTTTTTATCGAACACTTGCTATGGAATAACTGCATCGTGTTTATGAATTTTAATTGACTATTGTTCTGATTTATTTTTATTCTGTCTTTGATTGCAAACACGTTGCTGTTGAATCTGACTTCAATGTAATGCTATTAGCATTTACATTCTAGTATGACTAAGTAGTTAGGCACATAATTATTATAGTAATGAAAAATGTCCTTGAAAGTGCAGGCAGTAAAGTAATTCACATCGATCCTAGCCAAAGGTCAAAAATAATACAATTTGGCCTCATAACTTAAGTAATCTCATCATTTATTATAATATTATTCATTAATGCAGATATATCTCTTGCATCATGAGATAATAAGTAGCCGTAGTATAGTTATACTCTTTGATATGTAGTTATTTCTCGATCGACCATTCAACAATAATAAAACAGCCGTCAATGTCAATTTGACACTTGACTTAACGTCATAATATTGTGTACATAATCTAAAAGAAAAGCATTGAACTCGATTATAATATGATGTAATCGATTAGAAAGTAATTTCACTATTATTTGAATAGGCACTAAACGTAGCACCAACTGAATAAATGATTTATTTTTTCGTATATGTTGCCAACATGAAATATACTATTTTAAGTTCTTATATTGATTTTTACGTTTAAATTTACAAATAGATAATTTAATATTAATTATACGATCAAATATCAATAATCATTTATTATTATTAGATGAATAATTTTTGTTAGATGCCTGTTGCCTGTAAGTAAATGAGCACAAGGCATGTCTGTCAATTACTATTTAGAGGTAAGAAATGTGTATAATTTGTTGGCGATCCAAATAAATAAATCATTATTACTTTCATAAGTACAATCAGGTGTCACGCACCCTAATCATCTCCGTTTCCTGTAGGAATTGGTCACACTGTCAAAATTATGTCTAAGGAATCAAGCGTACATACCGTTGCTTTTTAAACTTTGAAAAGTTAACAGCTGTGCTGTGCATGGAAACTTCCTTTTGGTTTTTATCACTTTATATCACTTTTATAATTTAATTCTTTACCTTTTTATCAATATTTCTCAACGATGGCCGACAAAACTCACTCGTCAAGATTATCTGCGTACAAGAATGCCGGACATGGAACTACGGTAAGTTTAAAAATCGAATTATATTTTAATTACTGTAGGCAAGCAATAATGAATAATTTAATTGTATCGAAACGTAGTGAATTAGGATTTGTTAACATCAGTCATTTTAAAATCTCTTGGTTTAATTAAATTGGTGTGAAATTGCCACCTGTTCTTGTATTTCGTTATTCGTATCACACGTTCAACCTTCTTTTCATGTGGTTTACCCTATGGCTTCTTTAATCGCTTGAAGTTTTCAGATTTTATTTGAATAATAAAACACGGCTTCTATGTTGCTTAGACAATAGTACATATTGTTTAAGATGGAAAATCTATCTCAATTATTTAGAGGTTTGTAATGTTTGTATGATAGGCAATTAGGCGTGTATTTCATCTCAAAGAAGTTACTACTAGAAGTTGTTCATTTTACTAAATAAGCAGTTGAAGGTTGAAAGACTAAAACCAATGTAAATTTACTCTGTACATACATACATACATCTTATCTTATCTTATGTGGGGGCCAGTCAGTGCAGACCGGCGACACTTCGACCCAGTGGGATCTTTTGTGTCGACATTCTCCCAATAACGACTGCCATAGATGTTCATGGCAGCCGGGACCAACGGCTTAACGTGCTTTCCGAGGCACGGAGCAGGCGATAATAATTGTCGATCAATACGCACATAATTTCGAAGTCATATAACTACCGAAAGTCAGAGGTGCGCGATGTGGGTTCGAACCCGAGACCCTCTGCATTGCAGTCTGTTGGTCTCCTCACTGAGTTATCGCTGCTCTACATACATACATACATAGATTCACGCCTGTTTCCCAGAAGGGTAGGCAGAGACTACGGATTTCCATTTGCTACAATACTGACACACTTCTCTGGCTTCATTAATTTTCATCACATTCCTCATACACACCCGTCGCTTCAAGGAGCAAATTAAATTTAACTTTAATTATTTTTTAAGATTTACTCTTTATTGCCATATTATATGCAAACATGTATTATTTTGACAACATTTCTTAAACATATATGTTCAGTGACTTAGTACACCTATACCATACTACAAGTACTGTAAAATGTACTGTAAATATGAAATTTTCCTTTTTCTTAGAGCTTATAAATTTGTCAATATATGGATATAATCAGTAACATCTTTTTTTTGTTGTTGTGATGCTACTTGAAGCAACTTTATATAGAACTAGCTGTTACCTGTGACTTCGTCCTCATAGATATTAACTAAAAAGTGTTTGTCTCCGTAGAACCCTATTTTTTTTCTAAAATCAATGTAGCCTAAGTTACTCCTTATAACATCAGCTATCTGCCAGTAAAAGTCCCGTCAAAATCGGTTCAGCCGTTTCGAAAATTAGCTGGAACAAGCAGACAGAGAGACAAAAATTTAAAAAATAGATGTTTTCATATAGGTATCTTATATACTTTCATATGCATTAGATAAAAAGCTGTTATTTTAACATTACAAACAGACACTTCAACTTTATTTGTATAGATGTATAGATTAAAAGAGTAGTACATAATATACTACAAATTCACATTATACATGGTTGTAGCATTTCTATAGTAGAACAATACTGAAATATGACGAGTTAGGCAGATTATTTCATGTAGCTGCATTGGTTTGAACCTGGTCACTGTAATTGTGAAAAAATATAACTGATATACATTAGTGCAAGTTAATAAGTAAGTTTAAAACTTTTGCAATGTGGGTAAGACACATGCTTGAATCATAATCTTTGTGTTGTAAGGTTTTTATTGACATTGAAACAGCAGACCAGAAACACCTAGACTTGTAATAACCATTTAAGCATTGCTGTAGGGTTTCGTTACCGTACATACTTATTCTGTCGAGGCAGCAATACTAAAATGAGCACACAAGATTGTTGCAATTTACCTCATATTGCTGTGATATATAATGATGCAATTCATAACAACATTAGAGTACATTTATAACTATAAAACTATACACTTGCCGTGAGAAAGATCACACTTATTAATTAACTTGTAAACATTTTACTTTAACTTTTAACAATATAACTTTTAAACTTAACTTGTGGTTCTTTCTGTGTACTTCAACAACTTAAAACATCTTCGAGTGTAGGAAAACTAACTGGCTCCTACAATTGCAAATAAATTTGTTTAATGTTCATATAGTTACTCCATTTTCATATGGTTTGTGGGAAGGTGACTACTTAAATTACTATTCCTGCCTTCAGTTAATGCAGATTATAAGAACTAATGTCACATAACTACAAAAGCTTATACTAACATAATATGGAAAATGTGTTTTCCAACCAAGATGGTAATTAACATAGCCTGTAAGTGTATATATTGATAATATTACCATTTTAATAGAAAATGTGTATGAAAACATGCAAAACTATCAGCTTTACCGATAAGAAATAATGGTAAAATCTTTGTCTAGATGCCCCACATCCAAACTATGGTTAATGAGTTAAGAATTTATTTAATTTTCTATATCTCGTGTACTAGACTGTCTTACTGGTCCTGTGGAATAAGGGTATACTGATGCTTCCAACCAATATTGAGGAATAGAGTTTGATTTGCAGGTCAAGTTTATACCTGTTAGTTTTAGGAGAGGAGTTAAGAGTTAAACTACATAACATGTTATATTAGATAAATACTTTACTATGAATATAATTTTACTGCTATCTACCCTGTTGCAAACAAAGAAAAAATACATTTTATTTGTTACAGAAAATGTATAACTAAAAAGCTAAATTCTTGAACTTGAAAACCATTTAGTTGCTCACGGCCCCTGCTTTCTATCAGACTGTATACAATAGAGAGGACAAGTTGTATCTCAGGAACTATTCAACTGATTAAGATGAAACATAATAGAGAGGTCAAGTTGTATCTCGGGCACTATTCAAATGATTAAGATGAAACATAATAGAGAGGTCAAGTTGTATCTCGGGCACTATTCAACTGATTAAGATGAAACATGTCTCAGTTTTCAAGTTAAGAGTAGCAGGCATCAGTATAAGTTACTTTTAAATTGGTCCAGTAATTCTATAGCTTACAAAACTTACGAACACATTATTTCTAGATTTTAATAAATTGTTATTAGTCTAATTATTACACAGACTATTGTATCCTTACAGTTTTTACATTAATATAGCTGGTTATATTAAATGCTTTAGCCAAATACAGGAGATCTCCTTTTGTTATATTCTGTTAACTTGATATTAATCTGAAGTCAATATACTTGCAGGGACCTGCCAGCAGCCAGTCTCAGATGTGTTCCAATGATGTCTGGCATTCCAGTGATTGACATAAAATACATATAGAGAAAGTTTATAAGTTTGTCATAAAGCAATGCAATCCTAACTTCCTAACTAATATTATAAACGCGAAAATGAGTTTGTTTGTTTGTTACCTTTTCACGCCTAAACCACTGAACCGATCATCCTGAAATTTTGCATATACGTCGTCAGGTGTACAAAAACGGACATTACATCCCGAAAAAAATTACTGTTTCCGAGGAAAACGACAATAACGATCTTATGATAATAGATGGCGCCACGTAACTTTCGAATCATGATTGAATTATATTATTACAAGCAGAGTACAACCCAAATTCATTGTCAAATTTCAAAATTAATGCGGGCGAAGCCGCGGGCAATAGCTAGTATTATAATATTGCACCATAAATAAATAAACCAAAATAGCTGAGTTTTAGCTATTAAAGAATTTAAGTTGATATTTAAGTTAAATTTTTGATTCTATGCTGCTATATTTACCATATTTAAATATATTAAATACAATACTATATATTGTCTTCTGTTTACGCGAATGTTATTCATTGAAATTAAACTACATACTATATACGGATTTTATAGCGTTGTTTATTTGACACTATTACAAAATTTTTTGAAAAACTGTTACACTACTATCATCACTATTAAACTTTACAAATTTTTAAGCTTATTAAATTATTGAAACTATTAAAACTATTTATACTATTACTATACTATTATACTATTTAGATTTATTTTTACACTTTCCCCGACGTTTCGGTTGCTTTTCAGCAGCCATGGTCACAGGGAGACTAAGATGGTAGTTGTCTCAATGTTCCAGTGTAGTTATTTCAAAGTACCCGAACATAATTTAATCATGGGTGTTTCTATTTACGCAGAATGAGCTCAAAGTATCATGAAGTCTAGCTGTGGTTTGCTTCTTCTTGGGTTTGACTATTTCGATTACTGGATCCCAAGCTGGTGGTACATTCCAACCATCTTCTCTATTGAAATTAGGATATTTCTCGATTTCAATAGCCTCGCGACGCATCCTTGGTAGGAATCGGTGTTCTTTAGCGAGCATCTGTGGTTTGTCAAATCTCAGGTAGTGGTTGGTCCCCTGTTGCACATGTTCACACACAATACTGTATTAAATTCTCATTATGCGGTTATGAGTAATGCCAAGGCAAACTAACATACACACAGACAGATCTATCCAAACAGCCAATCCTTATTAGTGTTAAGTGCTAAGGGGTAGACAGTACTTATTTCTGCTAGTAACTGTGTCGTAAGAAACTTACCGCCTGAAATAATTAATGATTAAGAGATTTAAGTTTTCAAATAACAACAATCACAAGTCTTACTTTGTGACCTAAATGAATAAATTATTTTTGTCTTTAACTTTGAATGAAACAATGTACCTGGGGCCCAGGATCTGAGTGTTGGTTAAGATCCTTAACCTATTGAGTCGCAGCGGCACACCGGCAACCAGACACATAAGCTTTTTAATTATGTCTGGTTTTCTAAGACTTGGCAGGTTAGACATAATTCTTGAGCAACTTTTTAGATTTATATAAAAATCTTTTCACAGGATCTCCGTCGCAAGCGTGCAGAACTATCGGTGGCTCTTCGCAAGCAGGCTCGTGATGAGCAGCACCTCAAGCGCAGGGCTCTGTCTCCGGAGGCTGGGGAGGAGGTCCATGACAATGATAAGGTGCTTACTCCAGCAGAGATTGTCCAGGGTGAGTCTATTATCTGCATGCCTAATTTGTAGACCAAGTATTGATAAACCACTTATGAATATTTAAGAGGTGGCCAAGTATTAACTGTAAATGCAAATTGACTAAACATATGAGACAACTACTGTTTAAGCGGTTGAACCTCAAATGGGACGAAAAAATATGTGATCCACTAATAATTATTCCGAGTGTTAAGTATTCTTAAAGTCCATTATCTAAATGTTTTTAAAGTCCACCATAACACCGGAAATAATTCTAGTGTGAGCGATGTCTTTTATAAAACTGGTAACAAACTAGAAAAATAGAAACATTAACCTTACTTAGTGTTAGTTTGAGTAAAGTAATGGCAGTGAAGAATTGATTGAAAGTTAATAATTGATTAAGTACTTGAGAGCTACTCAGTTGAGTGGTGGCTAAAGTATTAATTAGCATTGTTTTTGTATTAAGGCCTTAAAATGATCAGTTTTTATTCCTTTTTTTCATAGTCTTGAATTAAGTGTGGATTACATAAAATATTTATTCATTGCATTTCCCCAATTTATTATTTTTTTATTAGGTAAGGAGTAGGTAGTAGTATGAGCACCCACAATTCCCAAGCATTTAAAAAAAGGCCAAGCTATTAATGACTACCTGCACATTTTTAGACTGCATGGGACTACTGAGAATTTCTCCATGACACTGCTCGACCATTTTTTTTTTTACGTGCGGAAATGCTTTGTCGCGTACCCCTCTGCGGAGGCGGGCGAAGGGGTTATGTCGGACTCACGGACTCACCTGGGAAAAGATGGAGATATCCCGGTAATACCGACTTAAACTTACCACCGTGTTACTTATCACTATCTATGTCCCGGGCGCAGGGATCACTTGCGCATTCATCCTGCAGATGACACTGCTCGAACTAGGAATATCAAAACCAGGCCGTCACTCTGCTCCAAGCGTTACAGCAAAGACGTCACAGCAAAGACGTCACAGCAAAGACGTCACAGGGCCAATAAGGCAGCACTGACGACGTGACGAATGCACGGATAGCGTAGTGGATTAAGTGGTCGCCTTGCCACTGCCACCGCGTCGACATTTGTGGGTTCGAACCCAGAACAAAAATTTGCATGATCCACAAATAGTTGTTCCGAGTTAGGTGTTCTTTGTGTCCGTGGTTTGAATGTTTGTAAATACTGCCGTGACACAGGAATTATTGATAATGTGGTAGATGTCGTAAGAAAAAGTTTTTTTTTAATACCTACCATCTCATAATATTTCCTTCAAATCTACAGGCCTTCGCGCTTCAGATTTGGTCACGAAGACCACATCAGCCCGCGCTGCCCGTCGTATGCTGTCCAGGGAACAGAATCCACCGATAAATCCGATGGTCAACGCTGGTGTCATCAAGCCACTTGTTGAAGCACTAGAAAGAGATGATTGGTGAGAATATAATATTAATAACTAACGAACCACCCCGGTTTCGCACGTCCCGCAAAATAATCATCAATCATATTTCAACGAATTTACAAAAATCCTACACAAATCATACACTTAAACCTTCCTCATGAATCACTCTGCCAACCCACTGTGACAAAAATCAGTTGAGTAGTTTTTGATATTTTCGCGAACAGATATACAGACGCAGGGGAGGAGTTTGGTTTATAATAAGTAATGATAAATAATAATGCTTTATTGACATAGAAAGAAGACACTTAAATATAATTGCTTTGATGTAATTACAAGCAGTTAAATTAAAGAACTATTTTAACATTCATTATATTCTTAAGTAAAAGCATGGAAATGAATACTATACTAAGTTTGAAGTTTCATGTGCGTTTGATAAATTATTTTAGTAATATAATTTGAATATTTGTATACCCTAAGGGAAAACATAATGAGTCTGTTTGTAGTATAATACCATGCATTCTATGTGAATGTAATCATGTTTCTTACAAATAAACTGATCTTTATCTTACTAGGTTATGTACCAAGTATAGTTTCAGAATCTGTGCTGATACTGTACCTTACTATTAGCACAGATAACATAATACTATACTAGTACTATTAGTCTGTTCAGGCATAAATATGAACAAAATAAAGAAACACTAAATACACATACATAAACAAGACTATCCAATAAGCAAGCACCTACTTACCTACGTTTAAATACTTTAGAAGTTTAGAACAATGACAATCAGTAATTTTCTTTTAAAATCTTAATATGATATTATCAAACATTTATAAATAATCTAATCTTTATATAATAGTATTAAAAAGTGTATTAGGCGGCGATAGCTCAGTGGGGAAACCAACAGACTGCAATGCAGAGGGTCTCGGGTTCGAACCCACGTCGCGCACCTCTGACTTTCGGAAGTTATATGACTTCGAAATTATGTGCGTATTGATTGACAATTATCGCCTGCTCCGTGCATCGGAGAGCACGTTAAGCCGTCGGTCCCGGCTGTCATTAACACCTATGGCAGTCGTTATTGGGAAGTCAGTGCCCTCTAATATCCTGACACTGGTGTAGCCTTAGGGTATCGTTAGCCTTCGGGTTGCAGAGGTCAGATGGCATTCGCTCCGTGTAAAAACTGATATCCAGTCAAATCCGGTTAGACTAGAAAGCTGACCACAAGTGACTTGGGAATAATAAAGGCTAGGGAGAAGAGTATTGAAAAGTGAAGTCTTCAATAAATTCAGATAAGGAGATGCTAGTTAAGCGTAGTGGGATGCTGTTGGACCGCCAGTCACAGGTTTCGAGATCGATCACAGGGCACCTGTGAAGATTGAAGTTATGTTATATATTTAACGGCGAAAGCATAGTGGACTATGGCCTAATCGTTCTCATACTGAGAGGTTAGGTCGTAGTCCACCACGCTTACCCAGGGCAGGTTGGCAGACTTAACACATCTTCGAGAACATTATGGAGAACTGTCAGACATGCAAGTTTACTCACTATGTTTTCCTTCACCGTTAAATCGAGCGATAATTTACTATTTATTAGGCACGTAACTTCTAAAAGTCAGAGATGCGCACCATTCCACTAGGCTATCGTATTAAATATTTAATTATCGCGCGCTTGAACAGCGGGGGAATGCATCTTAAGGAAACTTACATATCTAAGAGTTCTACATAATGTTCTCGAAGAAGTCTCCCAACCCGCACTGGACCGGTGTGATGATGTACTATCGACTCCAGCGACGGATGACCACTCCTAAGGTTAAAATCGCATAGCAGGCCAACACTTGGTACCCGTACCCGTGACACGCCCCTTTCTTTGTTGGAGTTTTTTTACACTTTACATTTGTTTACTGATTCTAAGGCGATGCAAACTCAACTGGTCAACATGTGCATGCGAAAATTTTCTGAAATGGTCACCCGTCGCTGGAGCCGATAGTACGTATGTATACATATAACTGTGACAACTAACGTGTCTGTTTCCTTTCAGTCCTGATCTCCAATTTGAAGCTGCGTGGGCACTCACCAACATTGCATCTGGTACACACGAGCAGACCATGGCAGTTGTTGATGTGAGTATTGTATTTTAATTTTATTTGGCTATATCATAGGGAACTGCAGTCACAGCCAAATGGGTGATTGTTGCACTGCCAAGTAGAGGTATCAAGATTGATTCAAAAGGATGTACCATTTATTTTTTATTTTTTTTTATTTTTTATTTAATAGTTAGTTATGGATTGTAAGACTTATTTTACTGCTTTCTAATATCTATTAATTTTTTGGCACACCCATTTAAGTGAGATTTGTCATATTTAAAATTTATATGGTTGAATTTCGAAGATTGAGCGGTTTCTACTTCCTTACTAATATTATAAATATAATTCTTCTGTACGTGTGTTGATAGTGAACTCCTCCTAAACGGCTGGACCAATTTGAATGAAACTTTTTGTGTGTGTCCAAGTGGATTCGAGGATGGTTTAGATATGCTTTTTTGTTTTTTTTCTTTTCTCTTTTTCTTTTCTACTGTACAAAGTCTGTTGGGACAGCTAGTATATATATATAATATTATAAATTCGAAAGTAACTCTGTCTGTCTGTCTGTTACCTTTTCACGGCTAAACCACTCAGCCGATTTCGATGAAATTTGGTACAGATATAGTTTAAAACCTGGGGAAGGACGTAGGCTACTTTTTATTGATGTACGTACCACGCGGGCGGAGCCACGCGCAAAATCTAGTCCTAACTAATATTATAAATGGGAAAATGGGTTTGTTTGTTTGTTGGTTACGTTTTCACGCCTTAACTACTCAACCGATCAACATGAAATTTTGCATACACGTTGTCAGGGGTACGGAATAGGACATAGGGTACTTTTCATCCAGAAAAATAACTGTTGAAAACCTAACCTAACCTAACCTACATATACGCGAGCGAAGCCGCGGGTGAAAACTAGTATTTCATAAATCTATATATAATTATGTAAGTTTGTTACTCAATTAATGTTAAACTTTTGTGAAGGAATGTGGTGTGATGTGCTTCCTATTGTCGGCCTCGATGGCGTAGTGGTTAGTGTAACCGACTGCCACGCCTGAGGTCGCGGGTTCGATTCCCGCACAAGTCAAACATATTGTATGCATGAACATGGATGATTGTCTTGGTCTGGGTGTTTCTATGTATAATATGTATGTATTTACAAAAATAAAAAAGTATATATGTATGTTTATCCATTGTCTAGTACCCATAGTACAAGCTCTGCTTAGCTTGGGCTAGATGGTGTTGTGTGTATGTGATAGAATATTATTGTTATAATGTAACAATATAGTCTCAGATTTAAGTACTTGGCCACTGCTATTATTATTATTGTTTATGGATATTATAAGTACTTTGATCACATTTGTATCTTTTGTTTTTTCTATGAAACAAAATACAAATAAAACGCTAGTCAGTCTGCTGAAGCTTCTTGCTGCGTTTTATTACTTCCAACACAAACCAGTTGGGTGATAGTGCCTGACGGGCCGCGACACTACTTTTAATATTGGGATCTTGTATAATAATAATATAATATTCTACCACATACACACAACACCATCTAGCCCAAACTAAGCAGAGCTTGTACTATGGGTACTAGACAATGGATAAACATACCTACATATATACTTTTTTTTTTTGTAAATACATACATATTATACATAGAAACACCCAGACCAAGACAAACATCCATGTTCATGCACACAAATGTTTGACTTGTGCGGGAATCGAACCCGCGACCTCAGGCGTGGCAGTCGGTTAAACTAACCACTACGCCATTGAGGCCGTTATAAATATATAAATATAGTAGCGCTCAGTGCAACTTTTGTTTGCGGGATTCAAGATGGATGTGTGTAATTTTATACAGCGCCATCTCTTGTCGTGTGTTGTAACGTCTAAGTTTGGGTATAGTCGCTACACTTTCAACGGATAGAATTTGGCTTCTAAGATAGAACCACTAGCGCCAACTCCATAGGGTCCCATCATTCGAAGGGTTAGGCACCCCGATAATTTTGCCTGTGACCCTAGTAACAAACATTAACTTTATGAACAGTGGCAAAAGCATATATTCGTTAGTTTTCGTTTACTATTCCATGAAAAATGTAAATAAAAATCCTAACTTTAATATTATAAAAGCGAAAATGAGTGTTTCTTTGTTACCTTTTCACGCCTAAACCACTAAACCGATCATGCTGAAATTTTGCACATACGTTGTCAGGTGTACAGAGACGGACATAGTCTACCTTTCATCCCGAAAAAAATTACTGTCCCCGAGGAAAACAACAATAACGTTCTTATGATAATAGATGGCGCCACGTGTCTTTCGAATCATGATTGAATTATATTATTACAAGCAGAGTACAACCCGAATTTATTGTCAAATTCTAAATTAACGCGAGCGAAGGCGCGGGCAAAAGCTAGTACATTATAAATGAAAGTCGTATATGTAGTCGAGGCTCTTTGATAGAACATGTCATACTTTTAGCGATAGCCTAGTGAGCAACTGATAGACTGCCGCACAGAAATATTGAATTTGATCCCAAGGCGCATTTGTTTTGTGCGCCATTATGTGCGTATTAAATACTAGCTTTTTCCCGCGGCTTCGCTCGAGTTAATTTAGAATTTGACAATCAATTTGGGTTGTACTCTGCTTGTAATAATATAATTCAATCATGAAACGAAAGACACGTGGCGCCATCTATTATCATAAGAACGTTATTGTTGTTTTCCTCGCGAACAGTAATGTTTTTCGGGATGAAAGGTAGCCTATGTCCGTTTCTGTACACCTGACAACGTATATGCAAAATTTCAGGATGATCGGTTCAGTGGTTTAGGCGTGAAAAGGTAACAAACAAACTAATTTTCGCTTTTATAATATTAGTTAGGATTAGGATTGCTCGCTTTAACAGTGAAAATATAAAATGAGGTAATGCATGACTGAGAGTTCTACGTAAAGTCTTCGAAGAGGTGTGAAGTCTGTCAATCTGTAATGGCTTAGTAGGGTGGACTATGGCATGCAAAGTTAGTTTTTAAGTACATGTCCTAATAAACTAAAATCACCACTAAGACTTGTCCAGGAGGTGGGCGCCTGGTGATCTGTAACACAGGTTTTTACCTACTATAGACACTCTCACAAAGGAATGAGAATTTTTGCAACATGTATTGTATTAGATAATAAGTACTTACCTTTGTGAAAGAGGAAATAAATATCTTTTATTATTATACTCTTTGTTTAAAACTTTTCAATATATTCTTCATTTTTAAATATACATAATATAAAAAATACATTTAAAAATATAAAATATATGGTACCCCACCGGCATCGGGAACAGGGTCCAAGCTGCCGGTGGTTAGGATTCCAGAGATAGGAACCTCCTCACTATGCGTGCCGTATCTAATAGCACTGCCTTCTGCATCAAACCCTTGATCCAAGCACCTAACGCGAGCCTCTTTAGATGGTGATCGAGGCTCTTGGCTATTAGACCATTGACAGATATGACTATCGGCACAATGATTGCCGAATCCACATACCACATGTCGACAACCTCGCGAGCTAAATCGAGATATTTAATTTGTTTATCTTTTTCAGCATTCGCGGGATTGCCGTCATGTGATGTTGTTTATTATTATTATTATTGTACAACGAGATGAGTGTAAAAGCCTAGGATTCAACCTCTTCGTCTTAAATGTTCATCATGTCACCTTGTGATGCATATATCTTGGGGGTATTTTGACCCACAGGGCCCATATTCAAACTCGACCGAGGTATGACCCCAAGGTGTCTGCACACCAAGTTACAAGTCAATCGGTCCAGTGGTTCTGGAGTTATGCCTGTCACTAACAGATAGACACACAGACCCACATAGTGTTTTCATTAACTTCTGCCGAAGACTCGGAGGTTAATAAGATGAGGCCTATGCTCAGCTGTGGTACAGTTTATAAATAAAGCTGGTATTATTAACGTTTAAGCCACGACCAGTAACAACATTATATCCCCAGGGCGGAGCAATACCCAAGCTGGTCTCGCTGTTGGCCCGCGGCGGGGTGGTGGGCGAGCAGTCGGCGTGGGCGCTGGGCAACATCGCTGGTGACGGTCCGAACACGCGCGACGCGGTGCTGGCGCACGGCGCGCTGGTCGTGCTGCTGCCGCTCATGACCAACACCACGCCCTCCAGCCAGCTCAGGACTGCTGTCTGGACATACAGTAACTTTTGTAGGTGAGTCACTGGTAAGGTGGAGAGGTCAGCTGAATTTCTTTAAAAATGATTGGTCTTTCTTGGGATACAGAGGTGGAAGGAGAGTGCCTTTGCTCTGCAGAGAAACTTAATGTGCACATGTAAAAAAAAAAACAAGTTACGATTTAAAACAACGAGAAGCTTTAGATTAGAAACATTTAATAAACAAATATAAAATCACCCAGGCTCGGACTAACTATTTGTGGTTTACAGACATTTTTGTCCCGTGTGAGGATCGAACCCATAACACTCGAAGCTGTGGCAGTGGCAAGGCTACCATTTAAACTATACACCATACGTGCAAACGATTCGAAATACTTATAATTAATTCCCGATTCTCAATGTAGTCATCCCTGTTCAAAAGGTAATTCTCAGTATCAAAGCACGGGGCCTGGTACTAGCTCAGTAGACAGCTATAGACTCTTCGCCTTACGACGTAGGAGCAAAATCGGGCAAATTTAGATCTAGAATTGTTACTATATCGCACTCTTAATAAAACGAGAGACCTGTGTGAGTATTTTTGGTCAAACAAACTTAAACTCTGTTGCAATTACTTAACACATATAATATTAAAATTTATAATCACACAATTAGAGGTTAAATTCCCTTACTTCTAATTTTCGAGTTACGTTACTGTTTTAGTAAGAGATATATTTTTTTGGAGCCGCGATAGCTCAGTGGGGAGACCAACAGACTGCAATGCAGAGGGTCTCGGGTTCGAACCCACGTCGCGTACCTCTGACTTTTGGAAGTTATATGACTTTTCGAAATTATGTGCGTATTGATTGACAATTATCGCCTGCTCCGTGCCTCGGAAAGCACGTTAAGCCGTTGGTCCCGGCTGCCATGAACATCTATGGCAGTCGTTATTGGGAGAGTGTCGACACAAAAGATCTTACTGGGTCGAAGTGTCGCCGGTCTGCACTGACTGGCCCCCACATAAGATAAAGAGATATATTTTCGCCAAACTCGAAGTAGGTCGAAGTCAATTTCTGTCTGAAAGCCATTTATTACTTTTTCAGGAACAAGAACCCGCTAGTTAAATTCGATTACGTTGCCCCCGCATTACCGTACATCTCAGAGTTGCTAGAGACTGCCGACCAGGATGTGTTGGGTAAGTACCTTTATACATATTATATTGTTACATGGTAGGATAGTGGTTCAATTTAAAAGGCTTATATTTAGTAAAATATAACCGTTAAAAATAGTAAATGATCACCAAATTGCACAGCAAAATATATTTAAAGAGATCAAAATAAGTCGACTCCTATTGTTGGGTGGGTTTAAGAAGGAACCTAACATGACCTGATCCTTCCGAGACGGAATGCAGTGATTTGAGGCGTATAGGTGCTAGTTATGATATATTTTAGTAAGCATATTTTGCTGCGCAATTACTATTGTTGGTGGTCATTATATTTAATCACAATTTAAAATGCCAGTTGTACAACAAAATAAATATCTATATCTATATCTATTGAAAAAATAAAATAAAAAGTTAGTTATAAAATCGAAGAATGCGTGGTGGGATAAAGATGTGCAAGGGGTAGTACGTGAGAAGAAGCAGGCATGGTTGGACTGGCTATCTGTCAGAGCCAATGAAAGAATGCAAGAAGCAACGAATGAGGATGTGAATGAAGCTAGGAATAAGTTTATAAGAATGAATAAGGTAGTGAAAGATGTAATTAAAAGGAAAAAAGAGGAATTGAAAGACGAGTTTGATAGAAGATTATCTGAAGATTTCCGGACCAACGCGAAGTTCTTCTGGAAATCCATTCGCTCGGTTCGAGGTAAAACCGTAACCACAGAGCTGAAATCAATCAGAGATAAGAATGGAAGTTTACTGAATGAAGAAAAGAGCGTACTGAAGAGATGGAAGGAATATTTTGAAAGTTTATTTGAAAGAGAGGAATGGCAAGGGCAAAGTTTCGAAATGAATGATAATGATAGTAGTGATGAAAGCCCTATTAGTATGGATGAAATAATGAAAGCATTGAAAAGCATGAAAGCAGGCAAGGTTGGTGGGTATGATAGGATTACAGTCGAAATGCTGACAGCTGGACAGGGTCTTATAGCAACTCAGTTGTGCCGCCTTTTTAACTTGTGCTGGAATACCGGCCGTGTACCAAGTGGTTGGTGCAAGGCCGTCATAGTACCTTTATACAAGGGAAAAGGCTCACAGCAAGAGTGCAAAAGCTATAGAGGCATTAGCTTGCTCAGCGTCGTCGGTAAATTGTATGCAAAAGTGTTAATTGAAAGGATTGTGAAAGTAACCGACAAGAAAATATGGGATGCACAAACGGGATTTCGAAAGGGTATGGGATGTACGGATCAGGTCTTTTCCTTACGGAGCATAGCCGAAAAAGTTTTGGCCAAAGGTCAAAAGGTCTATTGCGCATTCGTAGATCTGGAAAGGCTTATGATAAAGTGGTGAGGAATGAACTTTGGTCGGCATTGTCCATGTATGGAGTGAATAGCAACCTCACGCGAGCTCTGAAATCTCTTTATGATGATTCCAGAGCTTGTGTTAGGATAAATGGGACCTACACAGAGTGGGTTAGCATCGATAAAGGTGTTAGACAAGGATGTGTAGCGTCACCTTGGCTGTTTAACCTATACATGGACAATTGTTTGAAAGATTTAAAAGATTGTGAATGGGGATTAAGAATGAATGAGTTACTTGTCAAATGTCTTCTTTATGCCGATGACCAAGTAATACTTGCGTCATCAGCGGAAGAGTTGCAGGCGATGGTAACTATTATGCATGGTGCTTTTGAGAGTAAAGGAATGAAAATAAATGTAAGCAAGACGAAAGTAATGGTATTTAAAAAGGAAGAGTGCGTGACGATGTGTAATATTATGATTGATGGATAAAAACGGGAGCAAGTGAAAGAGTTTGTATATTTGGGTACTTTGTTTACAAGGGATGGTAAATATGAGGGAGATATTGAAAGGAGAACGATTGCTGGCAACAAAGTGAATGAAGCCCTACGCGCTTTTATGAACAGTCGAAATGTATCCGAAAAGGCACGTTTGGCTGTTCATAGAGGACTATTAGTGCCCACACTTATGTATGGAAGTGAAAGTTGGGTATGGCAAAAGAAGCATCAGGGCAGAATAAATTGCTGTAGAAATGAGAGCGTTGAGAAGCATATGTGGTGTGGCTCTGAAAGATAGAATAAGAAATAGTGTGATTAGAGAGAGATGCGGCATGAAAGTGGATATAGTTACAAGAATAGAAAAGGGTATGTTAAGCTGGTTTGGACATGAGAAAGAATGGACGAGGAAAGACTGCCCCTCTGGGAAACAGGCGTGAATCTATGTGAGACTACGGATTTCCATTTGCTACGATCCTGACACACTTCTCTGGCTTAATTCGCTTAATAAAAATTAATTAATTGTCTTAATTTTTGACAGATATAATATTTGACAGATATAATGGAATGTGAATAACAATTCTTATTTAAAGATAAAGATTTAAATCATTTGTACCCTCACCATATTTACATTGTACTAATAAGTGTCCACACTAGGAAAAGTTAGCCTCGCATTAGAGTAGTAGAGCTTCACTGATTTTAGCTTGAATGGGCTGGCTCAACCGGGGAAGGACTACCCTCTCACAGAATATTGACATGAAATAGCAGTATTCCTACTGTTGTGTTTCGTTCGGTGAGTGAGAGTGCCGGAGGCCCAATCACCCTCTTTTCCCCTTCCCGCTCCTTCTCCTTCCCACTTCCTCCTTTCCTAAAGGGTCGGTAACGCGCAAGTGATGCCTCTGGTGTTGTAGGCGTCTATAGGCTACGGTGACCACTTTCCATAAGGCATGCTTGTGTGCAACCATAGTAGTAGAGAAAAAAATAAAAAATAAATATATGGAACGATATTATACTGTTTTCGATATGAGTAAGCGAAATAATAATGAAAAATTTATATTAAAATATTATTATATTTATTTAAGAAAACAACATCTTTTATTTATATCCAGTGCTACATTTAAAATTCAGATGTCGTGTTGGGATTGTGTGTCAGATGACAATTTAACCACCACAAGTCCATATTTGTATCATATTTTAAATGTAGTTAGGCGCATCTTAATCTTTGTTCTAAATTGTAAAAAAAGCTTAAGCAAAAGATTAATTTTATTTTAGTATGATTCATGCTTCTCTTCACTTATATTAATATCAGAATAGGTTTATTTTTCAGAATTGTTCAATATTTTGGCTCATTCTAGGAAGTACTGTAGTATTTCACATCGGGCGAAACTCGCAGCATATTCAGTTAAACGAAATAACTAAAGTATTATAAGAGTATTAGGCAAACAGATTGGCCATGGTCTGGATTAAGCCATAGTTAACCGTTTTATTTTGACATGCGTCATATATTAATGACTCCTTATTCATCCACAGCGGACGCATGCTGGGCTCTCTCATACCTCACAGACGGACCGAACGAGCGCATAGAAGCAGTCCAGCAGACTCCCAAACTCCTCACTCGCTTGGTCTCGCTGTTGGAGCACAAGTCCCCAGGGGTCCGGACCCCTGCGCTCAGGGCTATTGGCAATATGCTTACGGGGTCTGATGAACAGGTAATTTTTATTTGTTTACAAAATTATTGGGGCACATTTTTAAATAACGTCTCAAGCTTCTTAAATAAGTCCCAAAGCCCTATTTACTTTTTTCTTATGTCGTTAATCGTTTTACCTACGAAGTGTTAATTTTTTACACACATCTTTATATATATATATAAATCTTCTGTGCGTGTGTTTGTAATTAAACTCTACCTAAACGGCTGGATTGATTTTAATGAAATTTTTTTGTGTTCATGTGGATTCGGGAATGGTTCTATATAAATATGACAAAATTTTACTATACAAAGACGACTCGTTGTTTAAATATATGAACCGAGCCATAGCCGACTACAACGACACAATTGAATTTATTTTTAACAAGACTTTGTTCGCGACTTCGCTCGCGGACAGGTTATGTCACTAAGTTTCGATCCTCAGGAACAGCACTTTTCTGGATGAAAGGTACCTGTACCCCTGACAACGTGTATGCGAAATTGATGATCAGTCTAAAATGCGTGACAGCATAACAAACAAACATATTTACATTCGCATTTATAATATTAGTTAGGATAATAAACTGCAAAAACAACATTCTCAATCTCCGCTATGCCCAAACTTAGGACCTGATGATTTGTTGCAAACATTAAACATTTATATATTACTAGCGGTCGCCTAGTGCTCGAAATTCGACCAAAGTTTGCCTGTAATATATTGCTGATTATATGTCATTATATATTGATATATGTAACCATAGTTACGCGCTTCGACTGCGTGTGTCAAATGCATGGTTGTGTGCGTGTAGTGTTTTTTCATTAATTTAATGTATTTCTAATGCATATTTTATAAAAATATTAGGATTCGTCACTCCTTCTTCGTATAAACTTTAACTGTGCCAAATTTCATACTCCTCCGTCCACGCAATTTCCGTAAAAAGGGGTACAAAGTTTTTGCTTCACGTATTTATATATAGATATTATTAAATAGTGTCATTGGCGCAAGTCGTTCTATTTGATATAAATAAATAAATAATTAATTAACCATAATACCAAACATTTAATCATTTTATAAAAAATATTATTTTCTTTCCAGACGGACCGCTGCTTAGAAGCCAACTGCTTAAAACCAATAATGTTACTCCTGCGTTGTGGCAAGCCGTCTCTCATGAAGGAAGCGGCGTGGGCCGTGAGCAACATCCTAGCCGGGACTCAAACCCAAATTCAGTGCGCGATAGACCGCGGCGTGCTGGTGCACTTGATAGAAGTAATAGCCACCGAGGATATTAAGTAAGTTGATATATTTTTAAAGTAAGAAGACGTAACGTGAAGCAACTATAGTCTAATGGGAGACCATTGGCCTGCATGGAGTGGTCTCGAGTTTTTGCGCTGAGTGTCTGTGTTGTGTGTTTGTGCCGAATGTCCGTGCCTACTGTCTGCGTATTGACTGCCTCCGTGGCGCAAAACGGTAGTGAATGCGACTGCAGGAGGTCTCGGGTTCGAATCCCGGGTCGGACCAACAAAAAGATATTGTGGTTTTTCTGTTTAGAAAGACGGCAATCCAAGACGACCGTAGAGAGATCAGGTACAGGACTAACGGCTTTACGCACTTTTCGATGCACAAGGTTGTGCAATACTACAAACTTCATAACGCCAAGAATAGAATAGAATTTCTTGACTGAAATTGGACTGTGATGTGCAGAAATGATCCATGGGTTCTTTTTTAATTTATCTACAAGTATAAAGGTCTTTTGAATAAACATCAAGTAATGCAAAAATTCAATTCTTTATGAAACTACATATATGCATAACATGATGCGGTAGGATAAGTCACAAGAAAAATTAACTTTAAATTTATTAGTTTCAAATCGACCGGAGTGATACAACAACCTCACAGAAAACCAACGTGAAATAGTGCTTGCGTTGTGTTTCGTTGAGTGAGCGGCGGCCCAGAATGATGGTGCAGTTGAACTACCGTATACTACCCCGCCTATAAAATCAGCCTTTTACCTTTTCCCGTAGGAGCTTCCGGCTTTCTAATTTACTAAGATCTAATTGGCCAAAGGGCGTGGCTAAGCTAAAAAAAAATTGGTATTTTTCTCAATTTGGATGTTTTTAAATATCAATAGCCTCGCAATGCATTCTTGGTAGAAGTCAGTCCCTATCTGTAGTCTGTCCTATCTCAAGTAGTGATAGTCCTCTGTTTCCTGTTAAGCGAGTCGAGCGTCTGTGTTCACATGAGCTTTGTCGGTACTAGATGTCAGAAGGAAGCGGCGTGGGCCATCACAAACTTGTGCCTGGGCGGCACCCCGGAGCAGTTGGACGCGCTGATCTCGGCCGGCTTCCTCGAGCCCTACTGCGCACTGCTGCGGGCGCCCGACCACAAGGCCATCTCCGTCGTGTTGGACGGACTTAGCAATCTTTTACAAGTGAGTCTTGTATTATACACTTTTTACATTACTTGTGACATTTAACCATGTAGGAACACGGGTGATAATACTCAAAATACTGACTTCTTTATCCATGATTTTTTACTCAATAGCCAAGTAGTTATAGGACCTTTTTTTTTTGAGCAGCGGTAGTTCAGTGGGGAGGCCAACAGACTGCAATGCAGAGGGTCTCGGGTTCGAACCCACGTCGCGCACTTGTGACTTTCGGAAGTTATATGACTTTTCGAAATTATGTGCGTATTGATTGACAATTATCGCCTGTTCCGTGCCTCGGAGAGCACGTTAAGGCGAGGATTTCCCAAAGTACAGTGTTATCTAGCGTGCTTAAACGCGTTTTATTTGTAAATAACATAGATTTAAATTCTGAAAAACATATATGTTATTTTACAGCATTAGATCTTGATTTGTCGGGCATTCGAAACACGATTACTGATATTATATACGATCGAAAAAATCGTGAAGATAGGTCTGATTTAAGCATTTTTCGTGTTTTATTTGAGTTATATTCGGAATTGAATTTTCAAAAATATACTAAAAGAAAGGTAAAGGTATAAACGGTTATTTGTCGGGCATCATAATATACATTATATAATATACAAAAATATAATACCGAAATTAAGTGATTTCCTACTTCCGCCCGCGCTCTCTCTCGCAACTCGCAGTCCCGAGCGGGATGTAATGGGGATAGGACGTATCGCTAGTTTGCAGAGCGCACCGCAGAATTACGAATAATTTTATCGTCAGTTACGAATGTCATCACTTATTGATAAATATATTATATCTATGTTTAGTTTGTACATAGGTATTATAAATTTTTAGTAATAAGAGTGTATATAATTAGCATAGTTTTGAAAATATCGTTTTGATTATTGGACGAGATAACGGACTTGATAACAACAGCATAGTTAGGTACCACTTACCAGTGCAAGTCCATTATTGATTTGTAGATGACGAGTGTAGAAATGGGCAATAAAATAAAAGAAAATCAAGGTTGTCATTTTTAGCCTTACGTAGGCTAAACAAATGTAGAAGGTAAGTTGCTTACCTATTATTTGAAAATTACTAAACACTACCTATCATATTTGTATAGGACTTGAATCATTATTTTATAGCATTATTATTATATTAGGTAGGTATACGGGAATAAAAATGTGAGATGTGCCTAAAAGCAATACGAGCGAATTTTATAGGTAGGTACCTGCCTACCTAAATAAATACAAATATTATCCTCAGTTATACCTGCGCGTTGTGGTGGTATTTATGTTTACTGCACCACCCTCGTGGGTTGTAATGTTATTTGGTACTAGATGTGCCCGCGGTTTCACCCGCGTTTATCGTTACTGCGCCACCCCCGTGGGTCGTAGCGTGATGTTATATAGCCTATAGCCTTCCTCGATAAATAGGCTATTATGAGATTAGCGCGTTCAAACCAACAAACAAACAATCAAACAAACAAACTCTTCAGCTTTATAATATTAGTATAGATCGCTGACCCGCGCAACTTCGTCTGCGTCACATAAGAGAGAGAGTGGGTCGTAGGCACCTATAATACAATTTTAAAGGAGCTGAATCTTTCTTTGTTAAATCCACGAACCACATAAGAACCATTGAACAACATTTTATAAATATACCTACAGTGCTAATTTAAAATCACGCAGAATAAACCAAGAGAAACATCGTTTGTATGTCTGTAATGGGTAATTATTTTGCTGAGATGTTATTTTAAAACTGCGATATCTCCTAATATATTCATTGAAATCGAATGATGTAAAGGGCAATTTTGTTTTAAATTTAAATACTTGTGATGAATAACATATTTATTTAGATAAGGATTAATATCATGTTTATAATAATACCTTCGCAAATAATGCATTATTTTAGAAGAAATTTGATTAGCATAAAAAAGGTTATAGTGAGCCAACCTTAAAAGATAGACATATGCTGTCGCGAACTTTTTTTTAGAACTTTTAAAGGGGAACAATTCTGTTATACATGATTTTTGCGAAAATTTGACTGTTTACGCAGCGCACGCAGCGGAAGCTTTCAAAAGAGGAAAAACCCTCCGATTTTGAAACAATCTTCATTGGTGCTCCGCTCCTATTGATCTTAGCGTGATGATATATAGTCTATAGCCTTCCTCGATAAATGGGCTATCTAAAACTGAAAGAATTTTTCAAATCGGACCAGTAGTTCCTGAGATTAGCGCGCACAAGCAAACAAACAAACAAACTCTTCAGCTTTATAATATTAGTATAGATAATATTATAAAGCTGAAGATACATGATGTATGACAGAATTGTTCCCTTTTAAAAGTTCTAAAAAAAAGTCCGCGACAGCATATGTCTATCTTTTAAGGTTAGCTCACTATAATCTTTTTTATGCTAACCAAATTTGTTCTAAAATAATGCATTATTTGCGAAGGTGTTTTTATAAACATGATATTAATCCTTATCCAAATAAATACGTTATTCATCACAAGTATTTAATTTAAAACAAAATTGCCCTTTACATCATTCGATTTCAATGAATATCTTAGGAGATATCGCAGTTTTAAAATAACATCGCAGCAAACTAATTTTAACGAAGTCGCGGGTTAAAGTTAGCGTTAGCCCAAAGTAACTATTCCACGCGGACGAAGTTGCGGGCAGAAGCTAGTGTTCAATAATCCTATTGACTATTACCACACTATTACCAAACATGGAATACGGTTTGATTGTTAAATTTACGTAGTTTTTATGGACACTTAATAATATTATTATCGTATTATCTATCTTTATCACGCCTATGAAGAATGCACTAGTGTCATAGCTTAGAAATGTTCTACCCAAACCGAGTTTCAGTATCCCTCTACCCAAAAAAGGCATTGCAAGAAAACAAATTAAGCTATTAACGTAAAAATTACAAGCAGCCAAAGTTCAAAGAAGTTGACACGGCCGATAATTAGTGCCACCACCCTACCTACGTCACCGGCTTTCGCGAGTAGCATAGCGCCCGACTCATCGTAATTATGGACGTCGGCGTACGCGCGAACCGGGGAAGCGGGGGGCCCCAAAAGCTTTGAGCGCTCGGAAATCCTCGCCTTAAGCCGTCGGTCCCGGCTGCCATGAACGTCTATGGTAGTCGTTATTGGGAGAGTGTTGACACAAAAGATCCCACTGGGTCGAAGTGTCGCCGGTCTGCACTGACTGGCCCCCACATAAGATAATAATATAGTACCTTTACAAAGTCAAATAAAATATCACGAATAAACTGAAACTTTTACTCTTCAGGCGACATAGCTCATTCGTAAAGCCACCAAATAAACGACGCAATATTTCATTTACAAATATAATTTCAGGCTGCTGTAAAATTCGGTCAAGTGGAACCTCTATGCTTGAAGTTGGAAGAAATTGGAGCCCTGGACCAGATTGAGACTCTACAACAACATGAGAACGAACAGGTATGTTTTGTTGTGATATATTTCATTTCTTGATTTGCCTAACCTATTAGTGCATAACATCCGATAAATCGGACCACAATAAAATGTTTATTTTAGGGGTAATTATTGTTTTTATTGAAGGTTTTTATTCTAAAATAGTAGTTTAATATATTTGCTCATATGGCAAAACTGTTATTATGAAATGAATAGACGCCAATAGCGGTCAGTTTTTAAAATGGCGGGACTCGATAATAGTTTTTCGCGCCGAAGGTAAGAGTTTATTATGTTTTCTTTTTATATTTTGTTTATAAGTATGTATAAAAAACGATATTTTTATTGCTAAATTATCAGACTATATAATTCTACTGTAGTTTTTGCGCGACCATTGTTACCTTGAATGCTGCGCCTGCGTATTTTGTACTGTCCGATGTATCGGACGCTATGTACAGCGGGTATTGTATGTGGTATATCTTATTTATTTATTTATTTATAGACACGCTAACAGTATACATATATAACATTTAAACATTTAGCACTCTATACAATTATTATCCTTATATGTACACCTATAAAAGGCATGCACAACATACACTAGAATGGACAAGGTTGACATACATACAAGCTATTTAAGATTAAAGATAGAAGTATTATAACTAAAACACAGATTAACATATATGAAAATTACAACAATAGACAAATAATAATAATACAATAATATCAAATATAATTAAAAATAACTAAGCTCATATTATTCGAGCTCTTATTATTGGACTAAGAATAACAATTACTAATTAAGCGAACGTTTCAATATTTTATTTTTGAATGAATAAAATGCATCAGAAAAAATATCAAACTGATCAATTTTTTTATTAAATCCATTGTACTCGTTTATCTTGAATTGTTACAGTTTAAAAGTGCATGATATACTGTCTGCTTTGGATTGTGAGGATGGTAATGATTATTCAGAAAACATAATTTACGTTGAGCCCCCGATTGAGGATGCGAATCAAGTCACTGATGAAGATAGTGACAAGTCTGATGAGGAGCATGATGCAAACCTAAATCACTTAGGACGAAGATTGCTTCAAAGTAGTTGTGAATCTAAAAGAACCCGGCTATTATGCTACAGGAACTTTACGAGCTAATCGCAGTTCTCAGTTCGATTACCAACTAGGCGATGAAGTCTTTGTGTGCCAGTGGAACGACAATAGTGTTGTCACAGTTGCCACTAACTCACAAAATTTTTAAATGACTACTGCTACGCGCTGGTCTCACGAAAAAAAGCCAGTGTTAGTTCCTTAGCCATCATTTATTTCAAATTACAATAAGTATATGGGTGGAGTTGACAAATACGATCAGGCTGTGGCAAATTTATGTACTCGGATGCCTATAAAAAAGTGGTGGTGGCCTATATTTGAATATTTAGTAGATGTCTCGGTAGTAAACGCGTGGTTACTGGCTCGAAAGAATGGCTGCACAAAAAACACTGAATCCTTGTTCGTTTTTAGACGTTTTATAGCAAGAAGCTTACTACACATGGGAACAAGAACGCAAACCAGCAAAACCATTCTCTACAATGCGATATGACGGCTAAGATTATTGGCTTGTCCCAATAAATATGGAACGGGGCGGTGTTATGTTTTTGAGCCGTTTGGGGTCGAAACGCTAGGGTCATGGGGTCCCAGTGCTCGTGCGCTCTATAGAGACATAGCAAAAAGGTTAGTCGACGCTTCCCGTGACCAGAGGGCTGGGCTTTATTTTGCAGAAAGAATAAGCATTGCCATTCAACGTGGCAATGCTGCCAGTCTTCTGGGCACACTACCGGTCGACTGTGATGCGGAGGAATTTTATGACGCCTATTAGAGGGTTTTAGTTTTCTTTTTCTTTGTTTTATAATATTTTAGGAATAAGTAATTTTTAAAGAATTGTGATTATATGTACATATTAAAACTTATAGTATAATGATATAATATTTTAGTATAAAATCGCATTTTAATTTCAACCTATTATTAACATCATTTGTCCCCGCCACAGCCCGCCATGCATAGCGTCTGATTTATCGGAAGGGTTATAAAATCTGAGCTGTCACAAAAAATCTCCAATGCCAATATTAACTTATCAAAAACACTTTAAATGATAGTATATCACACTTAACATAATAAAAAAGGCGTAGATAAACTTTATGCACTAATGACTTTAAGTATAGGTTACTGATTCTCTGCCAAGAAATTCTCTGTAGTATTTAGCAGGAAAAAGCCGCGATAGCCTAGTGGGAGACCGTTAGACTGCCACATAGTAGCATTGAGTTCGATTCCAGGGCACGCACTTCTGACTTCGAAGTTAAATATCGCTCGATTTAATTTATATTAGCATGTCTGAGAGTTCTTCATAAGATGTTCTCAAAGATATGTGAAGTCTGCCAACCTGCACTGGGCCGGCGTGGTGGACTGTTGCCTAACCCTTCTCACACAGAAGAGAACACACCTGTTCCCAACAGTGGGATAGTTAATTACTGATTAGTTGGTTCCGTGGTATAAGTTTGCGCTTATATTTGTATGCGTTCGTGAGGTTCCGGGTTCGGTTGCATTCTTATGGTAATACTTACCATGAGATTATTATAGGGTACCTGCTTGATGTTAAGAAAAATTTGGATTTTATTTAAGCCACAGCAGCATTTATTTTCAAATATTTATGCACAGGATGTGATGTCCCTCCAATACAAACGGAGGAGCATACGACCCGACTGGATGATTGTGTGTCTGTTGAGCCGCCGCACGACAATTGATGTTGAGAACTTGTAATATTTTTTAAAGCTTGCTGTGTAAATTTCGTTTGCGAGATTCAGTTTTGTATACTGTAGTCAGTAATTGACTATGACGCCATCTCTTGTCGTGTGTCGTAACTTCATTACATGTAGCGCAGATACAAGTACTTAAAATATTCATAACATGCATATTATAATTTACAGATCTACAAGAAAGCACTGCAGCTGTTAGACACATATTTCTCGGAGCAAGACGACCCAAATGCACAGCCTGCTCAAACGGAAGAGGAGTATCAATTCGGGACGACCACGAATACAAATATCAACTTCTAGCTGTTAGTTAAGATAAGCATCGTTTATACATTCTGTGATAAGTACAAAATAACTTAAAGTAATGTTTTTGTGTGATATGTGGGGTGTAACTGAAAATTTTGCTCATATTTGACTTACTAAACGAATTGATAGCGTCACTAGAACTTTAGAAAAAGCCAGTTCCATGTATTTTTAACAGAAAATCAAATGTAATAAATCATTCAAAGTCAAAAGTCAAAGTTTTAGTAAAGCAACACCGCCTCGGTGACGTAGCGATAATGTGTCGGACCGCTGTACATGAGGTCCCGGGTCGGCCAGTGTTTTTAGCATTTTTTGTCGAGATATGCTCAGTTATCAGTTACAAGAAACATTAATAGGCTAGCCTCTCGCCACATCATATGTGGTATTTGGTGTCATAGCTGGCGAAATGTAGTTATGTTGTCTATCCCTTCGTGGATATAGAAGAGACTATGTATGTTTGTATGTTTAGTAAGGTAAATATGACCACGGTTTTTTGATACACGCTATGGGCGTTTGTGCACTACAAGGAATTTTACTGTCTGGCAGTCCGATTTTTACGGTACGAAAAAACGGACGATTGGCTTGTGCACTTGTCCGTCTTTACTTGGATCGGTGCGACGCAGTTTACGGTAGCTCTCTTTGAAGCTACACGCCACGCACGCGTAATTACGCTAGGAACAATGAGTTTTGTCCCCCCTTCCCCTCGCCCGCCTCGCCCGCTCATGAATAACGCGGACGCAGTCCACAAGCATAAACACGTTTTTCATTGCTGCCATCTCGGACCGGAAAAACGGCCCGGAATGGAGAAAATTAAAATGTCGGACGGTAAAATTACGTATAGTGCACAAACTAGTATATACATTTATGGCGTGCCATATTGGACCGTAAAAAATCGGACTGCCGGACAGTAACATTCCTTATAGTACACAAACGCCCTATGTCTATCAAGTGTATCATAATCATCTATCAATTAATACGGCAATCGGCCAATACAATTACCGTTAAAATACTGTTATTAAAATCATTAAAACCGACTATAGTATATCAAAAACTATTGTTAACTTTCGATCAATACCAGAGTGCCTAATGAGAGTTTGTTTTACATACATTAACACGATCGACGCGTTTATGACGTTCGAGGCTCTGATTGGCTCCTAACTCTTAACCAATCACAGAGACAAACGCGGTAACCTTAAAATAACTCTCACTAGGCATCCACATGCAAGTGCCTTTTTACCCGACTACGGTGAAGTCAAAAGGAATGGTAATGATTTAGACAGTCTGGGTATGTATGTTTGTATGTTCCACCGTAGCGCCTAAACTACTGAACTGATTTTAATGGATGAGGTGTCGATAGATTTGTAATAATGGCCTGGGTGACATAGGCTACATAAACTTTAAATTCGTCCTTTTTAGATCCCTATCTTTACGTAGTCGGGTTATAGTTTTTATACTTTTATTTGGAATATTGTTATATATAAATTACAAGTTAACTAAAAAGGAAATCAATTTTATAATCCGGATTTTAGGTTGGTTCGATCAAAAACCGTACCAAAGCGCGCGCACACATTGACGGTTTTGCAATTAGATTGCCATGTTCTGCCTATTCAATAACCGTAATATCGAATTTATTGTGTATGAATAACATATTTTTTGCCAATACCAGTTATGTTCACTAAGATAATTAATAAAATTTTAAGTTTTGCTGCCGAAAGGATACTAACCATAATATAGACTGATCTTGAAACTGATTCTATATTCGATCAGTAAACATCCAAAAACTGATCATATTTTGATTTGTATAAATCTTTCTTATCAGTAATTGTTGCAATGCCAGACATAATTGAAAACCTGTTGCGTATGGCCGCCGGTGTGCCGCTACGACTCAATAGGTTAAACATAAATTTTGTTTCAATAGTCTTACTGACATATCATCGTATAGACTGATCACATCAAAGTATTGCCTCTCTGATCGTATTGTAGAGAACATGAGGCTCCTTCGATCATATCTTGTTTGGCGTAAATAAATAAACAAATAAATAAATAATTTATCTAAATTGTCAAATTTCGAGCTTAAAAGAACTGAGTATGTTTAGTTGATTATTGCAAGTGTTTTTATAATAAACGTTTTAATTTTCTTATTTATATTGTTTTATTTGTGTTGTATATATTAGCTCAGTGGCGCAGCGACAGATGCCTGTCCCGGGTTAAGTATAGCTGGCAGCAAGTCTGACCGGAACTGTGCCGATATCACACATGGGATTTAAAATTGTGCAATCGAACTGATCACGGTATGCCAACTCTTCGCCTTGAATGGTGGGTAGATCTCTAGAACTGAAAGCACTTCAGCGACCCACCCAGCAGTGCCTGAAGCAGACTGTCTGCGGGCGACGACTCCTGGGCGAGACGCCCCGGCACGGCTCAGTCGCACAATATCCACTTCTCAAAATATCCTTTGTTATCAATTCCTTGGTACAAGTAAAAAGCCCGGCAGCGTATTAAGAAAAGCTACTTCAGTACGTCTCCGCAGAACTGTTCCAATACGTCTCGGAGGGTGATGTTCTGCAGTAGGATTTCAGGTTTTATACGCGCCGCAGAGTAGGGGTCATCCTAATTCTGTTCATCAACGTGAAACTAGTAGTAAAAGGAAGGCTAAGAATTAACTATATAGGTTTGTGGTTAAAAGATTGAGTAGGTATGTAGCATGATAAATAAAGCAAATACAGTACGAAAAAAGGTATTAGAAAAGAAAATGGTTAGGTTAGGTTAGAACTGCGACTATACAACGCTAGAAACTAATTTATTTACACAAACAAACCAAACGAAATTATCTCATCCTTCCTTCTGATATTTCCGTCTTTACAACAATAGAGGTTATCTTTTTGCACTCGCTAATTACGGACATAAACAAATCGCACGTGTTATGCATGCAGTGATGATCGGCGCGCGCAGAGCGAGATAGAAAATACGCAATGACATACTGTGTGCGTGTAATAGCAATATCTGCATAGAGAGACGTATCGCGTTAGCTTTTCAAGACAATTTTGTTGTTCAATTACTAGAAATCCTACGCCAATACCTACGTCACGCGACCTTGACGAATAGGATGAGTGTAGTACATTTAAATATGTATTAACTTAGAAATCCTACTGCAGTACATCACCCTCTAAGACGTATTGGAGTAGCATTTACGCGTGTTTATCGTTAGAAAATGTTAATTCAGTTCGGTGGAGACGTACTGTAGTAGCTTTTCTATATACGCAGCCCGGCACGACAAAGGGCGTCGCTCGAACTCAATGCCTGGCGGACAGGGATGCCCGGCCGCGGTCCTCGCTATGGCAGCATCAGAAACGAGACTACGCCGCCAAAATAAAAAAAAAAACATTATCAGATTACATATCAATATACCTAAAATTTTGTGATTGTTTGGTTAAAAGGGATGACGATGTCGGTGGTGTAGCGTGCCTTGGAGGGCCCTGTTTCAAAATTTGTTGGGGGTCTAAAGTGAAAACTATAGGCACGTATGACAGTTTTTTATGTTTTTTTCCCGCGGGAAACACGAGATTAAGTGACATTGTGAATAACATTTTACTAAATTTTGCTTACACACGTTAGGGGCCTCTGTAGC
The DNA here is from genome assembly GCA_963564715.1 of Catocala sponsa. NCBI lineage: Eukaryota > Metazoa > Arthropoda > Insecta > Lepidoptera > Erebidae > Catocala > Catocala sponsa. Next base: position 2,751,832 of record OY751354.1, on the reverse strand, counting down.
CCGGGGGCCCCGTATCATTGATACGGCGGTAGCTACGCCCCTGGACGATGTCTTGTTCGTATTTTTTTATAAAGACAACTCTTTCTATTTGTTATTCATGTGTCGCGAGAGACTTTACAAACAAGAACACAAAGTTCATCCAGACTCAGAACAATCTTAATGCATCATACAATTTTGTACAAAATTGTATGATAGGTATAACACTCTCCGCTGTGGCAGTGCCATTTTAACTGATGCGCCATCCGTGCAGTTTTAGTTGTGGCGTATGTATATACGCACAATCAACATATAAGTTTATTAGGAGCCTGGAATCGAACGGAGCATATGTCTAGCCGCGACGATATCAAGCGACGCGCGAAGGCGATCGATCGGAGCATCATACGCCTAGCCGCGACGATATCAAGCGACGCGCGAAGGCGATCGATCGGAGCATCATACGCCTAGCCGCGACGATATCAAGCGACGCGCGAAGGCGATCGATCGGAGCATCATACGCCTAGCCGCGACGATATCAAGCGACGCGCGAAGGCGATCGATCGGAGCATCATACGCCTAGCCGCGACGATATCAAGCGACGCGCGAAGGCGATCGATCGGAGCATCATACGCCTAGCCGCGACGATATCAAGCGACGCGCGAAGGCGATCGATCGGAGCATCATACGCCTAGCCGCGACGATATCAAGCGACGCGCGAAGGCGATCGATCGGAGCATCATACGCCTAGCCGCGACGATATCAAGCGACGCGCGAAGGCGATCGATCGGAGCATCATACGTCTAGCCGCGACGATATCAAGCGACGCGCGAAGGCGATCGATCGGAGCATCATACGCCTAGCCGCGACGATATCAAGCGACGCGCGAAGGCGATCGAACGGAGCATCATACGCCTAGCCGCGACGATATCAAGCGACGCGCGAAGGCGATCGATCGGAGCATCATACGCCTAGCCGCGACGATATCAAGCGACGCGCGAAGGCGATCGATCGGAGCATCATACGCCTAGCCGCGACGAAACCAAGCGATGCGCGAAGGTGATAGAACGGAGCATCATACGTCTAGCCGCGACGAAACCAAGCTATGCGCGAAGGTGATAGAACGGAGCATCATACGTCTAGCCGCGACGAAACCAAGCGATGCGCGAAGGTGATAGAACGGAGCATCATACGTCTAGCCGCGACGAAACCAAGCGATGCGCGAAGGTGATAGAACGGAGCATCATACGTCTAGCCGCGACGATATCAAGCGACGCGCGAAGGCGATCGATCGGAGCATCATACGCCTAGCCGCGACGATATCAAGCAATGCGCGAAGGCGATCGATCGGAGCATCATACGTCTAGCCGCGACGATATCAAGCGATGCGCGAAGGCGATCGATCGGAGCATCATACGTCTAGCCGCGACGATATCAAGCGATGCGCGAAGGCGATCGAACGGAGCATCATACGTCTAGCCGCGACGATATCAAGCGATGCGCGAAGGCGATCGATCGGAGCATCATACGTCTAGCCGCGACGATATCAAGCGATGCGCGAAGGCGATCGAACGGAGCATCATACGTCTAGCCGCGACGAAACCAACTGACGAACTAGCGACGCGCGAAGAGGCCATCTGTTTTTATAGTGGCAGTATTTATGCGCACGCGCACACGCCCAAGAACTCCTCGTAAACGATAGAATTTTGTTTAGTCCTCGCTGATTGGTGTAAATGAATATCGTACACATTAGTGCTAGCGTTACTTGTATGAACGATAAATATAATAGATATAAGATGGCGTAAAAATATATTCACAGTTGAATCAGTCGACATGTTTCATTATAACCCTAACGGTTACCAGCTACGGACCTGTTTATGTCCGCCGGCTGGCAATGGGTTAAAAGTTTTTGTCAGGTTTCAGCCGAAATTTTTTGCTTTGTTTAGATTTTGTGTCAAGCCCAGGTGAATACACTATAATAAAATAACAAAAAAAAAAGGATTTTCAGGCGTTTATTATAAAATGTAACTTAGAAAATTACAGATTTAACAATCGAAGATAGTTAGTACTAGCATATGGACCTTTCATATTGCGAGCCTGTTTCACAAAGTCCAGAACACTTATATAATCATAATCATATACTTTTATACAATATTTATATATTTATTCTAAACAGAAACAACTTGGATATAAATATTAGTAGATACGGTTTATATAATGTTTTAATGACATGTGCGAAATTATTGCTATTTCTACTAAAAAGTAAGGGTTGTACTTGACTTAGCCGCGCAGTGACATAATTTGGGCGCAGCAGGAAATGCGAACTATGTCCAGCAGTGGACTATTATAGCCTGATGATGATGAGGAAATGCGAACACTCATATTGAATATGGCGCAGCTCAATTATTATAAGCAAAATCGCGATGATATCACGTTTTCTCAAAGAATTATAGAAGCGTTTTCACTGTATTTAAACACCGTATAATTGATGAGTCAGCTACAGTGCGGTTATGTATGTATCCATATGGCTTCCAAGTAGGTACCCATATAGGCGATAGCCAGACCCGTGAGTCAAACCACAACTTTCAAATCCATAATCGCAGTTCCGTTATACTCTTGTGCAACTCCACTCGACCCACAACGCGACGCATGTGTTGCCATGTTCGCATATATCAAGTACAACCCTTATTTATCTAAAATATGCATACTAATAGCTAAAACTGAAAAAATATTGAATGGTCTCTGCTACACCCATAATTAACAGTAAGACTAAAGATACTCATATACAAGTGAAGTGTTTTTTACATTTATGTGACTTGGCGTTACTTTCAGTAAATGTAATTACAATTGCTAGCAGCACAATTAAGTTACAAATAGTTACTTTAAGAGACAGTGATGAAACAGGCACTTAGGTTAACCAATAAATCACAATATTTAGTATAATGAGTTTTAAAAGATTCCTCCATTATTTTTCTATATCTATAATAATATTAAAAAGAGGAGAAATTTGTATTTTTGTTTATAAATTCAAAAGCGCTAATTTTATAAAATCTATCACTGTTGGAAAGCTACCTTATCCAGGCTATTATTATAACATCAAACAACGAGTCACGAAAGCAGAGTAGTAAACGTAGGTGAAACCACAGGGGGCAGTTAGTCAAGTAATTTAATGTGTGTATGTTTCTATTAATACAATCTGTTCAAAATGGAGTTCTGATATAGTCTAATAAATGTCAAACGTAAACTAAAATACAATTTATGTTCACATTAAACATCTATTTTAATATAGCTGGATCAGAATTGCAGTTTGAACAATTTTTATTATAAGAAATGGTCTTTTTGTGTAAACTGCTGAACAGATTCGTATGAAACTCCACTCAGATAGACTATGTCCTGGATTAACATTAAAGATAATTTATATGTTTCTACTAAGCTATTACGCACTTCACCTGTCTTTTACCGTAAGATTATTTTAAACATACTTTATGGATATTTACTAGACTGTGCGTTAAGCATTATTACCTGCCATTGTAATTATTATCATATCCAAATATTGTGATAAGCGGTTCAGTAAGTAATCAGAAAGCATAATAGTAATTTAACCTTATTAGTCTACAATTAAACTAAGTATTTTAATCCATGTTGCGATCTTTCAGCTTCTCCAATTGTTGTCTGTAAAAGAAAAAAGAAGGATTTTATTGCATTGTTTATTTTAAAAACACTATTATTACATAATTTTGAAACTATTAAACTATTACTTTTAAACTTTATTATAATTTAAGCTAATAAATGGTTGAAGTATTTGTATTTAAGTTTACACTTTCCCTGACGTTTCAGCTGTTTTACAGCAGCCATTAAAATATGTAATGTTGGAAATTCCATATATTATAGTTTATTTTCTGTTTAAATGCAAGACAATATTATGGAGCTGGGTTAGGCTTGGGTAAGGCAGACACAAGAATTCATTTTTTTTATATTAGCCTTTTGGTCCTTTTATCTTTGGGGTTTCTTAACAAATTAAAAACCAGGTTCAGAGCAATTATGTCTGTATAATGCAGATAATTATTGTCCAGTGTGGGATTTGAACCTACAACACTCAGCACAGTGGTATTGGTGAGGTGACTGCATGTTTGCTGCAGTTAAGAGGCGACCACTTGTTATGTCATTTGTGCAGTTTGATAATGATGAAGTGATTCTATCTTGTTACTTTAGTTATGCTTGCCAATGATTACTATTAGACAGTCAGTTTTTAGTATATTTTCTCTTAAACTTGACATAATCTGTATCACAGTGCATGAACTATCAATTGGGTCATTTGACCGCAAGCTAACACTTTTTGTAGCATAAATATACACTGGCTTCAAGACTATAAAACAGGTATGTAATAGTTTTTTTTTATTATCACAGCATTTTGATATTTGTTTTAAATCTATCTGTATGCTAATAGTATGATTTGTCAAATATAAATGCAATAGTTTATTATGTATACAAAATGTAAATAAATCGTTAATCTTGTAAGCTGACAAAGAAAATTGAAACAGTCTAACAACTATTCTTGCCACATTCAGATCAATGTATAATGAAAGTGCAGATTCATTCTAACCTAAACATGCAGTTATAAGGTAAATACTATTAGTTATGATACCATAATGCCTTAGCCATCTGTATTATAAACTCCACTAAATATATATGGCATACTGATATAAAACATTTAAAAGAAATGATTCTAATCTTATACTTAACTTTTTAATGAATCATGTTAATATAAGATATGCAGTTACAGTTGTTTAAATGCAGAAAAATGATGGAGATTTTTTATGTTAGTTACACAGTTATGATTCAAAGAAGTTTTAAACAATTATAACCTCAATTGTTGATTGAAGTCATCTTGAACGATATCATCTTCCCAGTTATCTTCCCATACCGACACATCTTCGTCCTCAGCCTCAGCCTCGACGCCCCAATCTAACAAGAAATTACAATTATTAAGCATATTAATTAGATAAACGCGTATGTTTTGTTTCAAAGTACATACGTTCGGCGGGAAACTCTTCAAATTCATCGTCTTCTTCGAGAAGGCCCAGATCTACTTTTTGTTTGTCTGCCGACATCTCTGGGATTTTCATTAGGAATACTTGATAAATAACAAGAATTGGACTAAATTTATCACTTCAAACAAATTGACGTTTACACGAAAATGCAAGTTGTGGGTCTTAGAATTTGACGTTCATGACAGATTGTACAATGACAAGGCACTATCCAAAGAGAATAAATTTTAGAACGTTTAAGAATGATTACGACCACAGAGTTAAATTATTCTGTGCTTTTGAATTACCAAATCGGTAAAAGTTACAGCTGATAATAATTCATTGGTACATTTGTCATTTATTGTCAAGTACCTAATTAATTGAAATGCTGTTTTGTTTTTATTCAATGAAAAGCCGAAGTTATACGGAGACTTTTTAATTTATATTCTTTATTCAGTGCATTCTAGTTAAGTAAGTATCTAGCTTGGATTTATTTGTACTTAAATGGGATACAACCAGGGCCGCGCCGACCCCCCACAGCGCCTGTGTGCGAAATCTATATAGCGCCTCTTTTTCCACGCAACTTCATATTTCTACTTATTTTTTTTTATTATCTGTTAATTTTGACCGAAATAAATGTTCTCGAGTTTTATATATATAGGTACTAGCATAATACTAGCTTTTGCCCGCGGCTTCGCTCGCGTTAATTTAAATCTGACAATCAATTCGAGTTGTACTCTGCTTGTAATAATATAATTCAATCATAATTCGAAAGACAGGTGGCGCCATCTATTATCATAAGAACGTTATTGTTGTTATCCTCGGGAACAGTATTTTTTTTCGGGATGAAAGGTAGCATGATATGTCCGTTTCTGTACACCTGACGATGCATATTATTATATTATATAAAATTTCAGGATGATCGGTTCAGTGGTTTAGGCGTGAAAAGGTAACAAACAAACAAACTCATTTACGCTTTTATAATATTAGTTAGGATAGTTAGGATTGTCTTGGGAGACTTGTACAATAAGCGGAATATGTTTTGTTATTTACAAGGCATATGTTGCGCCTAATGTACCTACTCACTTATCGATACTCCACTACAAAGAATATGTTGTTGTGTAAGTGTAACAAAAATAATTTCGATGGTGGCGCCCCTATTGCCTTGGCGCCTGTGTGCGCCGCACACTTCGCGCACAGGGGCGCGCGGCCCTGGATACGACAATATGATATTTTTGAGAGCACACATTTATTCCAGTGTCCTTGTACTGCATATTACATGCTTTTTAAAATTGTCTGCGTTGTCTAACAGTATTATATATTATGTAAGTAAAAACGCATCGCTGTCTACAATTTATTTAAGAGTAGGTACCTACCTATTATAAAATAAGACTATTTTCGAATTAATCTACACTTACTGTATCACGCAGACTAAAACAACTTGTGAAATCAAAAACAAATGATATTTAAATTATTTTATTTTATTTACTTAAGGATGTACCTACTAGTTATAATCCTTGAGTTGTAGAGGCCTTCACAATCATGGAATTAAAGCCCACAATAACAAGTGGTTCTTGTGTCCGTTGGACTGGTAGACTCTCAATTTCATTCAAATTGTAATATATTTTTATATCCCATATTCGAATTTACCTGACAACGTGCCATCGTGGCAATCCTAGACAAAAAATTTTCATTCTTCCTTAAATTGAAGCATTTTGCTGAGGGAGGAAGTGCCTTTAACCTATGGCACATCGGCATCAAATAAATTGTGTTAGACAACACAATGTTGACAATACAATGTTGCTGCGTCGAATATGGTTTTAAGGCTCCTTCTGGTGATGGTATGCCATTAGCAAGGTTTCAGTAAAAATAATAATAAATCTTGATTCTCAATAAATAATTCTGTACATGGTAGTGGATTTATAGCGACTTCATACAGACGGAGAAGTTTTGACGATTGACGGGAGATGGCACTGTACACAATACGTGCTTCGCCATACAAACCTGAATCATGCTACTGAAGTTTACATAGCGAGTAACTAATAAATAACAATATTATATACAAGTTCCCGACATCAACAGTCGAGCCGCGGCCCACCAGGCACGACCAACCAGCCTGGTTGGAAGATCCCCCTTTGTGTTTGAGGGACATCACACTATGTTCCATCACAGATTCCTTGGCACCTGTATTATTATAAGTTTATAGTAGATGCCAGTCTCTTCAGTGTAGGTATTCTTAGCTCCTTCCACTGGCAGCACAGTGGGTTCTACTTTCTGTATGAAGAGTTAATGACGCCCGAGTTAAACCCTCGAAAATAAACCCCAGAAAAAATATCAACCGCAAACGTATATTGGACGATCTTAGCTGGAAAATCTGGATTGACAGTATCATATGAGTGTATAAAAAATATACGGGCAGAATTTACTTAATTATACAAAATGAAACAAATAAATAAATTTATAAAATATTTTTATTAAACAATATATTTAGATACAAAATTCCTAATTACTATATACAATTATTACTACAATTCGTATAAAAATATTTCTATAGAACCACCGATTTTCCTTTAATTATTAAAAAAATAATTTTATTCATAAAAAGGGAAGTCTTTATACATTAAAGCTTTACTAAACTCTAATTAGATATGTACGTTTGGTTGGAGTAGTCGTTGAATCGACCATTTAGTGCAAAGTCAACTTTCAACAGTCATACAACTTTAGACTCATTTTAGTTAACTTTACGCCAAATAGTCGTTATACACGTGCTATACAACATTAAACTTTTTAAAACATGTATTTATAAGGTTATATTAGCTTGCTATTAGAAGCATGCTTATAGTTACTTAGATAGCATGTGTATATTTAACGCCTATAAGTTATTTTATAAAATAACTTTACTCATTAAATTCGTAAATATTTTATACATATTAAGCTGGTACGACAAGAAAAAGAATATAGATAGGTGTATGTAATTAATTAGTTGAATTACCGACTATTTAGTGTAAAATTGACTAAATTTATAGATGAATTTAGTGAACATATAATTTCATTTGAGCAATTTTAGAAGGAATGTTTTCGTTGATCTAATACTATTTGAGATAACGTATAGTATTTTATAATAAAAAGTATCTATAGTATTCTCTCAAAGTAGCTGCTAAAAGACATAACGTTTATGACGTACCTATTCTTTTAACTATTAAATGTGCGTTACAGAAAATTAAAAAAAGAAATATTTATTAAGACGCGCACAACATATATAGAATTGGAAGTTTTTGAGATAATACTATAAAATTTGCCAAGTTTTTATACCATCGTATATTTTTTTATAAATCATTATTGTCATACATACATACATACATAGATTCAAGCCTGTTTCCCAGAGGGTTAGGCAGAGACTACGAATTCATTTGCTACGATTCTGACACACTTCTCTGGCTTCATTCACTTTCATCACATTCCTCATACACGCCCGGTTCAAGGTGCTCTTAACCTGGCCTTTGTCCAGAACGCCTCCGATCTGATCGAGAAACGTTCGCCAAGGTTTTCCTTTTGCGACTGTTCCATTCACATTAGCTTTATAACGCAGTCAGTCAATCAGTCTTTCCTCGTCCATTCTTTCTACATACCCAAACCAGCTTAACATACCCTTTTCTATTCTTGTCACTATATCCACTTTCATGCCGCATCTCTCTCTAAACACACTATTCCTTATTCTATCTTTCAGTCACACCACATATGCTTCTCAGCGCTCTCATTTCTAAAGCATTTATTCTGCTCTTATGCTTCTTTTGCCATACCCAACTTTCACTTTCATACATAAGTGTGCGCACTAATAGTCCTCTATGAACAGCCAAACGTGCCTTTTCGGATACATTTCGACTGTTCACAAAAGCCCGTAAAGCTCCTTTCACTTTGTTGCCAGCAATCGTTTTTCTTTCAATATCTCCGTCATGTTTACCATCCCTTGTAAACAAAGTACCCAAATATACAAACTCTTTCACTTACTCCACTTTTTGTCCATCAATCATAATATTACACATCGTCACGCACTCTTCCTTTTCAAATACCATTACTTTCGCCTTGCTTACATATTTATTTTCATTCGTTTACTCTTAAAAGCACCATGCATAATAGTTACCATCGCCTGCAACTGGATGAGTTGATGACGCAAGTATTACTTGGTCATCAGCATAAAGAAGACATATTGAAGTAACGCTTCATAAGAATAATATCTTGAAAAATTTAAACCACAAGAATCAATTAATTGTTTTTGTAAACTGTCTGATTGCGATATAGGTGTCTCGGTCTTTTGATTTCGAAGCTCAAAATTCCACACACTTTAAAGAATACTTTAAGCCAGACAGCCTGACCCATCGGCGGTGTCGTTATCATACTCCTTTTCAATCTCTCTCTCACAGATATATATGAAATTTCCCATTTAAGAATTATATTAAAAACTAGATGTGCCCGCGGTTTCACCCGCATTTATGATTACTACGCCTCCCCCGTGGGTCGTAGCGTGATGATAAATAGCCTTTAGCCTTCCTCGATAAATGAGCTATCCAACACTAAAAGAATTTTTCAATTCGGACCAGTAGTTCCTGAGTTTAGCACGTTTAAACAAACAAACAAACTCTTCAGCTTTATAATATTAGTATAGATTGCCTTAAGTACCCCTAAAACATATTCTGTTTACTTTAATTGCCAAGCGGATTTAATTTCCCATTAGCAGTTCCTCGTTCTTACCCGATAAGGCTTGGCTATGTTGTCTAGATTTTAGCTATGTTTACAAATAACAGCTGCTACCGGCACATATGCCACCAATTGCAATAAAAAAAAACATTAACTTGGAACGAAAATAATGGCGAACACATGACGTATTCTTGTGGATTAATTATTATTATGTATTATCACGTAATTAATATTGTTTTGCACCTCAAGTGCCCTTTTAATACATTATACCTAATATATAATGTCACGGACGACAGGGGTAACCAGTAACGATATCACAATCGAGATTGCGTAGTAAATTTAGGAGAATATTTAAAATAAAATCAAAGGAATTTGTATAACACTTTAAGGTAATTTGGCCAATATATCAATTTATTTTTCGCCTATAACATACACATTTTTATTTAATAAGAAAGTTGTTTTATATATAAATCTTTTAAGCATTAAAAAGCCTGCGGGGCGTTTAGCGCCTATTCCAAGTAGCATATTTTTTATTAATTTTGTTACTTGGAAGTAAGAAGGGGACTTAGTAACAAAAGGCAAGATCGAGATTCTTTCATAGACTAGTCATATTTTTTTTAAATAGTCGCATACAAAAGTGTTTAAATGCCCAAGTAGCTCAAATTAACACATTTCAAGGCAAGATATGACGAATAGACATTACGTTATAGACGAAAAATGTATAAATGAGCAAATCTTCTTTTAAAACTAAACAGACCCCATCAAAATCGGAGCCCTTTTCCATCAGTCGTTTACACAACCTTAAAATTAAAATAACCTAAAACGGTCCCCTAAGACATTGACTCACGTAATATAAAAAAAACTAACTTTAATATCTACGTCTCTTTTCAACAAACACCATAAGAAAAGGATAGAGGATTTTTAGTATAGTCTAAATAGTTCCCTTGCTTAACTTTAATAAATAAAAGAGATGTATGATATTAAAACTAATTTGATACGGAATCGGCACCACTGTTGATTATCACGCATTTTTATATTACCCTGTTATACAAATTAAATTTTTGTCACTTTGTCAGAATCACTTTATTGTGGTCAGAGATATGTATAGTCTGACAAAAGTAAAGTTATAATTATAGTAGTTCATTACATTTATCAAGAATCAAGAAGTTACGTTGTCCAAACTCGTAAGCACATTTGACTGTAGGTATTCTGTTACGTATAAATTAAAGTAGAACATTAAATAAAGGCAATGAACCGATTTATAAAGACCATATACGTAAATTTAAATAGATCTACATTTAAATTTTACACATATTCTCCGGCATAACTTTATTATAATATAACCAAGAATGACAATTATAAAATGATGTCAATACTAACGTAACTACTGACAACTCTGACAAAACTAAAGTGACAAAACACTGGTTTGACAAAGGGGAACAGTCTTTTACACTAAACCCATTTATTCCTGAGTAGACCTACTATGTTCTGACACAATAAAAGTGTTGTCAGACCTAATTAAAGATTCCCTTTCCATATCACTAAATGTTGACTTGACGAAGTCAGCTTTTAAAATATTTTTAATTTCTAAATTACAGTCAGTTCTGACGTAGCTAAGTTCTTGGATTTTATCACTGTTTAGTGGTAAATATACTGATTCCCTGTTTGGCATGATTTTGTGAGAACCGTTTATTATTAAGGTGGACCCTCTTCTAAGAGTTTGTCTGCCAAGCTCAACGATTTCTATGGAGTTTTGGCCGATGACGAGGCTCTTGTATGCTTTAACGAAGACCATGGTGAGGGTTAGGAATCCTATGAGGATTAAGGAGTAGGTGATGACCGGCGCTGCTACTGGACCGATGGTTGTGGCGAGGAAGATCCACCGCCAGATTGGTGTTGATAGCTCGTGGATACCCTGGAAATAGAGATGAGTTTTAGTAGAAGCAATATTTCTTTTCTGTCTCGTGTGCTTGGTTAATGTTAGCCAGTTCTTGGTAAAATTGGTTAGTTAAAGTTTATTGTGAATGATTGAATTTGATTGAGCGTCGCAGAGTATTGAATGAGGTTCGTGTGTTGAGTGTAATGTTATTCTTTTTTTTATGAAGTTGGGGGCAAACGAGCAGACGGATCGCCTGATGGTAAGCGATTACCGCCACCCATGGACTAAATGTTATTAGATCTTTATGTCTGGAAATTCTCAGTAGCAGTAAACGACAATAGGATGCTGACCCTATAATCTAGCGGTACGAAATATACTTTACGACCTATTCTCATACCTACTAAATATACATAAAAAATCATACAAATCGGTCGAGCCGTTTCGGAGGAGTGCGACCACAAACACCGTGGCATGAGATTTTTATATATATTATGTATATAGATTGTTTAGGATTATTATTAGATTAAGTACTGATTTTTTACAACCCTTGTTTTACGTCCTAAATCGTTGAGTTAAATAAAACAGAAATAAGAAGATATCTCCGTTTTTCTCAATTCTATTCATAGGACAACGATTCGTCAACAAATCGTTTGGTTTATCATAATATCTGCTTAAAGAAAAGCTCATTCCTACACTGTAACATAATATGCTATGCTTTTAAGATGGTGGTGATAATATTCATTACTATTTGCAGTGTTCTGTTGACAATTTCACGGTAGAAAGTACTTTAACGAAAGTTTTGTCTATCCTTGTAGCTAATGTTTGAGTTTACTTATGTTTGAGCCTAGTGAAATTTATGGTATCCGATTTCTGTCTGCAATTTCGAATCAAGTAATTGCAATTAATGATAGTAATTATCTATACTAATCTAATAAAGAGGAAAGATTTGCTTTTTTGTTTGTTTGTAAGAATATTACTCAAAAATTCGTACAAACAAACAAAAAAGCATATTTTATTTAAAAGAAGTACTGTTACTAACATAACCTAACTTACTTTTACACGAGCGAAGCCGCAGGCAAAAACTTGTATATAATAAAAGTGGCAAGCGAGTTTACGGCCAGCCTGATGGTAATCGATTACCATAGCCTATGAATACTTATAATACTATGGATATCTTTCAAGCATTGCTGACCGTTTGAAAAGGAAATAAATATATGTTAAAAATTCATATGAATTTTCAAAACACTTATGTAACGGGCAAAACGCAATAGTGTTACTAGATTTTCATTAGACGTATCGATTAAATCTGGGCTGGAAGAAACAGGTGCAACAGTACCGAGCCTCCAAAAAGGTGGCTCTGACAAGAAATTGCACTAAAATTACTTCAAACCCAAATTATTTTATCGTTAGGTTAAATAATTATAAGTCTTCAAATAATAGATAATTCGAAAGGTTTTCAATAAAGTATTTATATGTGTGTGTTTTTTAAAAACTGTCACTTACTTCTTCAAGCCACATGACAGGGAATATCATATCGGGGAAGTTGTCGATGTTGTTGATCGGGATGTTCGGAGCTCGGTCTACTTTCATGTTCAACTGCACCCGGACGAAGCCTTCTAGTGGTACTCCAATTTTCTGGAAAGAATAGCTTTGTTAAAGACCTGGACTATTCTGGTTCCTAAACAGAACATACATACAGGTTGTCTCGTATAAAATGGACAATCTGTAACACATTAAAGATATTGGGGACAACACAATAAAAACAAAGTTTTCCAGGTTTTATTATAAAGTGTTTCAGGATTGGCTAAAAGAGGAGGATGCACTATACTAAACTTTCAGATATCAATTAAAACATTAATTTAAATACACTTATAAATCACACATACATATTTATAGCAATAAGGTGCCCAAAAATGATGATATAACTGATTATAATTCGAATCAGTATCACATATTCGAAAGGATTTGATAATATTAGTCGTGGTCGATTGTAGTCGACTACATTGCTTTGACTAGAATGACGACCTTTTTGTTAGGTTGTTAATCAATGAAAGTTGCCTTCGAATATTTATCTAAATTTCGAATAATTCGATTAATAATCAATAATCGCACAACGCTAAACGGATTCTCTGGATGAAAGAAAGAAAGAAAACAGTTTATTTTGTTCTCTCCACTGGCATAAAACAAAAATAAATTTTAGATATACAAAAAAGAAAAAATAATGATGATGGTCTTCTACAGTCGTGCATCATTAGACCCCAATAATGTTATCTTCTTACCTGTTGTATCATGAAGTATGTTTCGTGCTTTTTCTTCTCGGGTTTCAGACCTTCAAAAGGCACCAGCAGTTCTGGATCGCCATCGTAGAAGTGTGGGAATGATAGATATACAGGCGCATCTGGAAACAGATAAACAAAATGTAAACACTTGCTATTAGGTGGGCCATATACTTGTTTGTCTTAGTGCTTGTATAAAAAACAACCAGCAGTCGATATAGGGAACCATCTGCTGTAATTTTAAAGTGTTTGACAGTGCCCATTATTTTGCCCCCATCATATGAAGATGCAATAGCCGACGGCAATAGTCTAGTGAGAGACCGTTGGACAGTCACGAAGAGGCAGTTTGATTCTAAGACACACCTCCGACTTTTGGAAGTTGTGTGCGTATTAAATATTTTAGAATCGCTCGCGTTAAAGGTGAAGGAAAACATCATGAGGAAACCTACATATCGGAGAGTTCTCCGTCGCCAAGAGGCCAGTGTCGTGAACTTTGGCCTAACTCTTCTCTCACTAAGGAAAGGCCCGTGTCCAGCAGTGAGACAGTTTTTTATTTATTTGTTACGCTTTCAACTAATGCCCTAACTGCTCAACCGATCATCATGAAATTACGCACACAAGTAGTCACGGGTACATAAAAGTACATAGGCTTTTCATTCAGAAATAAACAAAATTTTAACAAAAAACAAAACCGACTTCAAGAAAGAATATTCTAAAACTTAAAATGCACTAAAAAGTTACTAAATAATTGCATATTCTTGTGAATAATTAAATTATTGTTATTTTTGGAGTCGATGTCAGCCGCCCGCGCCGCGTGCTGCGTCTATGTGTGTAATTGTGCATGCCGATGTTATGTTATGATTATAGAAAGACATCTCATGTTTAATTAGTTACAAACCTACCTTGGCTGACACCGACTCCAATAATAACAATAATTTAATTATTCATAAGAATATGCAATTATTTATTAACTTTTTAGTGCATTTTAAGTTTTAGAATATTCTTTTTTGAAGTCGGTTTTCTTTTTTGTTAAAATTTTGTTTATTTCTCAGTTTTTTGTGAACCTTGCCATATATGAGAGCATCATCAATGTAGCCAAATACGCATTATTAAGAATAACTCGAAAATGAATGGTCAAATCTTGATCAAAATTAAATGGGACCACACGGGAAGCACCAGCTTTCAAATAAAAAAAGAATCATCAAAATCGGTTCACCCAGTCGAAAGTAACGAGGTAAGAAACATAAAAAAAAAACTGACGAATTGAGTACCTCCTCCTTTTTTTGAAGTCGGTAAAAAAAGAAGTGTGTCCGAGCAAGCGAAGGCGCGGGCAACAGCTAATTATGTTATAAGATTGAAGTTTGAAGATATTGTAAGAGGCACTTACTGTATTGACAAGGGCTGATATTCTGTAGACCCTTAGGAGGGCACTTCTCGCCAGGGTAGTAGCATTTGTTGTCAGGGTTGATATCAGCGCTCTCGAAAGTCGATGGTGGCGGAGTGTACAGTCCTGCTTGGATACCTGGAGACACCAAACGTTACATTAGAATACGAAGCTGGCGTTAAAATAAAAGCGTAAGAAGAATATGCCAAGTTTAGATGAGAGCAACAAGACTGTTTGATTTGATATATTTATTACTAGCTGTTACCTGCGACTTCATCCGCGTAGATTTTAACTAAAAAGTGTTGGTCTCCGCGGAACCCTATTTTTTTTCTAATATCGAAGTAGCTTAAGTTACTCCTTATAACATCAGCTATCTGCCAGTGAAAGTCCCGTCAGTATCGGTTCAGCCGTTTCGGAGATTAGCCGAAACAAACAGACAGACAGACAGACAAAAATTTAAAATATAAATGTTTTCGTATAGGTACCTTATATACTTTCATATGCATTAGATAAAAAGCTGTTATTTTGACATTACAAACAGACACTTCAATTTTATTTATTTGTATAGATGAAGTACTTTTATAAACTTATATTTAATTTAGTGAAACAAATACATAAGTAAGATTAACTGTATTTTTAACAAATTACGTATTTAAAGTCAGTTTATACTTTTATGATTGAAAAATATCAAACTAATCATAACGCGACAAATGTATTTTCTGGTATAAAGCCTTCATTTTTTGTCAAATCACATCGGAAAAAATTGAGCTTGTGTATCTTTATTTGCACTATTCGAACCTGCAATAAAGACAAGCAACGTAATTGTACTTACGCCTTTCTGCACTGAGGATGCAATATCCCCGAACGAGCAGGAAGAGGTGCATCGCACCTACATTTTTTTATATGCTTTAGGTCTCATGTAATAGAAGCGAGCCTTTTGCCGTTTGTAATCCTAACTAATATTATAAATGCGAAAATGAGTTTGTTTGCTTGTTACGCTTTTACGCCTTAACTACTCAACCGATCAACATGAAATTTTGCATACACGTTGTCAGGGGTACAGAATAGGACATAGGGTACCTTTCATCCAGAAAAAATAACTGTTGCAAACCTAACCTTACCTAACCTACATTTACGCGAGCGAAGCCGCGGGTGAATACTAGTATCGGTATAATTGTAGACTCCGTGTTGTCACTAAGAATTTCTTGACAGGAAACCCTAATAGCACTTTGCAGTGTCTGGAATTCGAACCTGACACCTCATGTACTCAGTTGCGCTTGCTACGGTTGTGCCATCGATGCTCAGCGTTAAGGATATATTAATTAAGTATTGGCACTCTATAAATAAGGAGACTCAAAAATATGCAGCTCTAGAAAAGGCGACCTCATTTTATATCCGGCCATTTTCGGTAAAATCTGTCTAAATAAATGGTCTTAGAAATATATTTTTGTGTCTGCTTGCTATTTTTGAGCAGCGAAAGTTTAATGGGAGACCGATAGATTGCCACGTAGAGGTCTCAAGCACAATCTCAATCCGCTGAGTTTGTAAAGTTAAGTGCGTATTAAATAGTTAATTATCGCTCGCTTAAACGGTGACGCAAACATCGTGAGGAAACATGTCTGATGCATGTCTGAGAGTTCTCCATAATGTTCTCGAAGATATGTGAAGTCTGCCAACCCGCACTAGGCCAGCGTGGTGGACTATGGCCTCACACTTATGAGAAGAGGCCCGTGCCCAGCAGGGGGACAGCTTATATACAGGGCTGATATCATTACCATCTTTGTAGACATCCTTGCGATATTGCAGGGGCAGGATACGGCAGAGATCTTTGTCATACACGTGGACGATGTCGGACTTGGTCAGCGAGCGAGGAGGAAAGAATGAACCTTCGGATGCACTGGAAAGAGAGATACAGAATATAAATAACATTTAATAAAATAGAAAGTCTCATTCAAGCTACAAACAAATAATATAACATTCTATCACATAGAGTAGTAGAGCCTCGCTGATTTCAGCATGACTGGGCCGGCTCGACCGGGGAAGGACTACCCTCTCACAGAATATCGACGTGAAATAGCAGTATTCCTACTGTTGTGTTTCGTTCGGTGAGTAAGAGTGTCGGACGCCCAATCACACCCTTACCCCCTTCCCACTCCTTCTCCTTCCGACTTCCTTTTATTCCTAAAGGGTCGGCAACGCGCAAGTGTTGCCTCTGGTGTAGCAGGCGTCCATAGGCTACGGTGACCACTTACCATCAGGTGGGCCGTATGCTTGTTTGCCACCTTAGTTGTATAAAAAAAAACATACACACAACACCGTCTCGCTCAAACTAAGCAGAGCTTGTACTATGTAGTATGTATGTAGTAGACAATGGATAAACATACATAATATATTTAAAAAAAAAATGTAAATACATACATATTATACATAGAAACACCCAGAGCAAGACAAATCATCTATGCCCATGCACACAAATGTTTGGCTTGTGCGGGAATCGAACCCGCGACCTCAGGCGTGGCAGTCGGTTTCACTAACCACTACGCCATCGAGGCCTCCATAGACACCAGGTTGATCAAAGAAGAATTTTTCATTTTAAAAGATAACTGCCGCACTAGGAATAGTTCCTGCTGTGTCGCGGGGGACTTTACAAACATTCAAACAATAGATACAAAGACCACCCAGTTTCGGAACAACCATTTGTGGATCACACAAATTTTTGTCCCGTGTGGGATTCGAACCCACAACACTCGGCGCAGTGGCTCTAGCAAGACGACAATTTAAACCACTACGCCATCAGAGCAGTCATTTAAATCAGATGTGATTTCACCTTACATAGATTAAACGAAAAAGTGTCCGCAGTAAGAAGAGTGAGCGCACACATTACATTATATGATATTTGCTTAACCGTTACTCAATCTCCAGGAGATACATAACAATATATTTTTTATTGTGTCTTTAAAATGATAGACGGAGGGATATAGAACGGTGATATACAATGTTCAATATGAGTGAACGTGATATAGGTTTATTACTATATTTTTTATAAATCAGATGTCATGTTGACATTGTGTGTCAGATGACAACATAACGTCCAGAAACGTGACCGTATTTAAACGTAATATTACCCACCTATATATAGACTCTGAAACTACTGAACCGATTTCGATAATTCTTTCACCATTCGAAAGCTACTTTATCCAGGAGTAACATCACCCAACAAGCCACAGGAGCGGTGCAGCAATCGTAAACGTTGGTGAAACCGTGAACAGTTCATTATATAATGCGTGTGTTTGTAAACGTTAAGTAAGGTCATGTTTAATGTATCTGCTCACGACCCCCACCTTGTGAGACAGACAAACAGACATTTATATTATTGTTTGTTAACAAATAACTTTATGCGTTGCACGTAGCGGCTGAATGCATTATTGTATAGAAATACTATATTTATAAAAGTGTTGTCAATTGGAATGGTCAGACTTAATATATAGTAAAGTCAAAGTCAAAACTTATACCATAGAACGTATTAACTCAATGTCCAATAAGAGATAGTCAGATATGTATTACACATCTATAATAACTAGCGGTCGCCTAGTGCTCGAAATTCGAGCAAAGTTTGCTTGTATCCTGATATATGTCATTATATATTGACATATGTAACCATAGTTACGCGCTTCGACTGCGTGTGTCAAATGCACCATGCATTTGACACACGCAGTCGAAGTGCGTGTAGTGTTTTTTCTTTAATTTAATGTATTTCTAATGCATATTTTATATAAATCAAATCAAATCAATTTATTATTGCAAATATGGGTACATTTTAAGATGATACATGTGTATATTAGCATTCGTCACTTCTTCTCTGTATAAACTATAAGTGTGCGAAATTTCATACTCCTCCGTCCGCCCAATTTTCGTAAAAAGGGATCCAAAGTTTTTGCTTCACGTATTAATATATAGATGTATGAACAATCAATGTCGATGTGTAATTAATGTAAGAGGTGGCAACACTGATTATTAATAATTGGACTTTAAAGGATTTTTCAATTTTAATTAAAGTTAATAGTTTTATAAGAAGAAATGAAGTTTTTTATCTTATCTACAAATTTTCTACGGCAATTAAAAAAAGTAACATTTTTATTTAAAACAAAGTATCACGAAATGTTATTTATTTTTTATTAAAGATGTTAAAATATTCTATCATTCTTCCATTTACTATATTAGAAAATTCCTCATAGATTTTTAGATATTTGATGAAATATAAAATATCCGTAGATTCTTTTGATGTGTGTATGTAAAAACGCAGTTGTTTTTATAAAACTTCTGCCTATAGCCCTCAAGGATTATAGCAGTGACGCAATTTTCTGTAGCGAGACAAAAACCAGTCAGTTGAATAAGGAGAAATGCGTCAGCGTGACTAATTTCAACGGAACTGATCATGCGCAGTCATAATTTACACCTTATGTGTTTTTCAAGAGCAACGCTGGGAAATCACAGTATCATTCGTGGAACAGATCAGTTGGTCAATCTGTTAGTGTTAACTTATGACATTGTGTCATTAAATGACAATAAATATTGACAGATGGATCTTTTCTTGAGTCATGAATGTGTGTCATGACTGTGGTTCGGTTTAAAATGCCTGATCGTTCTATGGTATAAGTTTATAATTCAATAGGTTATTTGACAGTATGAAAAATAATGTCTTATGAACATGTTAACAGATTAATGAAAATTCACATTACAAAATAATAATAATATACATTCACACAACACCATCTAGCCCAAACTAAGCAGGGCTTGTACTATGGGTTAAATTACTGAACCGATTTTAATGAATGATGTGTCAATAGATTTGTAATAATGGCCCGAGTGACGTAGGCTATATAAATTTTAAATTCGTCCTTTTAAGATCCCTTTTTTACGTAGTCGACTTATAGTTTTTAAACTTTTTTAGATTATTGTTTCTCAAATAAATAGAGATAACATAGGAGAAAGACAATACACATCTAATGGTCTCTATGCTGTCTACTACCAGTACGCCATATTGGTTTGCTAAATAAGACATATAAAAAATAGACTTCACGTTTATTAAGCGAGAAAATTGTCTATAGCCAGTCGCTTACTCGGCAGTAGACCAAGTACTAACCGTTAAAAAATGTTGACATGTCAATAAAAATAACTCTAAACTAGAAACTGATTATACTTACTCAACCTTGCAATGTAGTAACTGATCAATTAAAACATCCTTCAGCTAACAACTAATTGTATAATATATAAGGAAAATGCAAAGAAATACTTCAAAATGAGTCAACAAGAGTTATATATTGAGTTAACTAGATTTTGTCTGCGTAAATGTAGGTTATGTCAATTTTCTGTTGGCAACATTACTTTTTTCTGGATCAAAAGTACCCTATGTCCTTTTCTGTACCCCTGACAACGTGTATGCGAAATTTTATGAAGATTCGTCGAGTAGTTCAGGCGTGAAAGTGTAACAAACAAACAAACTCACATTCGCATCTATAATATTAGTTAGGACTAGCTGCCACCCGCGACTTCGTCCACGTAGATTTTAACTAAAAAGTGTTTGTCTCCGCGGAACCCTATCTTTTTTAAATGATAGTAGCCTAAGTTACTCCTTATAACATCAGCTATCTGCCAGTGAAAGTCCCGTCAAAATCGGTTCAGCCGTTTCGGAGATTAGTCGGAACAAACAGACAGACAGAAAGACAGACAGACAAAAATTTAAAAAATAGATGTTTTGTTATAGGTACCTTATATACTTTTATATGCATTACGTACAAACAGACACTTAATTTTATTTATTTGTATAGATGTAGCAGCGATGGCCTAGTGGGACACCGTTGGACTGCCACGCAGAGGTCTTGAGTTCGAACCCAAGACGCGCATCTCTGACTTTTCGAAGTTATATGCGTATTAATTAATTAATTTTCATTTGCTTTAACGGTGCAGGAAATTATCCTGAGGAAACCTGCATGTCTGAGAGTTCTCCATAATGTTCTCGGAGATATGTGAAGTCTGCCAACCTGGACTGGGCCAGCGTGGTGGACTATGGGTTAACCCTTCTCACACCGAGAAGAGGCCCGCGCCCAACAGTGGGACAGTTTAAATACAGGGCTCATAGCCAGTTGCACTCACTGATTGGTAAACGATTAGCGAGGTTAAGCAACGTTGGGTGCGGTCAGTCTATAGATGGGTGACCGCTTAGTGGTATTTCATCTGAGCGTCTCCGTGCTTCGGAGGGCACGTAAAAAGTCGATTCCCGGTTGTTGCCAAATTGACAGCAGTCGTTAAGCCATGTCAGAGGCCTACGGGCGGCTTGAACAACTCTTGACAACAGGTTGCCCACTAACCACACGAAAAGAAGAAGATTATTATTCTTTGTAGGACTAGCCTACATTGTAAAAGAAACCTCTCTAGCTCACGATGTTTTCCTTCACCGTTAAAGCAAGGGATAATTAACTATTTAATACGAACATAATATTGAAAAGTCAAGATGCATGCCTGGGGCTCGAACTCGAGGCCCCTGCGTAACAGTACGACAGTCCACTCCAGTGTCCACCAAGCTATCGTTGCTTTTAGACTGATTTTATGCAGTGGTCCGACCGCCGGCGAGAAAACGACTAACTATCGTCGATTTTCTCTCTCAAGAAACGCAAAAATAATATACCTACATTCCGTGTAAACGAAAGAGATGCATATATTAAAAATTGCTCGCTGACTGTTTATACTGCCGGCGACGACTCGCTTTACTAGTTTTGTCGCTGAGCGACAAGAGCTTTCAAAAATAAACTCGCTCAGCGATACTCGTTCAGCGATGCTCGCTCGTCGCGCGCGCAGGTTTGCACAGGACTGAGCGACCGCGGGCGAGTGGCGCGAGTAATCGCTTGTCGCGCACACTCGCTTATAGCCCGGCGACAAAACTATCGAAACTACACACTCGCTTCCCGCTGATCGTCAACTCGTTTATAGTTTCTAGTTTTATACGTTTCTCGTTGGCGGTCGGACCACTGCCTTAAATAGGATTAAATCAACACCTAAAGCGATAAAAAACATTTCAAGCTCTAATATATCAATACAGGCAGTGACTTTTCAAAATACCACGCCTAAAGTGGTGAAATAAGGATTTGCGGTGTAACCGAATTGTACACGGACGAAGCCGCTGGCAACAGCTAGTAATAGTATAGGTAAATAGATTGTTTATAGTTCTTTTGACATGTACTATTGAACATCTGTATTGTAGATTGTAATTATGCGCTAATGGTATATTTAAGTTAAGGTAATGTGTTTGAGGACTTAGTCTTGCAGCACACTGCGCCACTTGTGTCTAAGCTCTGCGGCTAAGACGTGTAGCCGCTAATGGATGCTTGCCGCAATAGCCAATAGTTTAAGCTACTAGTGCTAATATCGTCTTCTGTTTTCGCGAATGTTATTCATTGAAATTAAACTACTATATACGGATTTTATCGCGTTGTTTATTTGACACTTTATTACAAAATTTTGAATACTGTTACAATACTATTACTATTAAACTTTACAAATTTTTAAGCTTATTAAATTAATGAAACTATTAAAACTATTTATACTATTACTATACTATTTATATTTGTGTTTACACTTTCCCCGACGTTTTGGTTGCTTTTCAGCAGCCATGGTCACGGGGAGACTAAGATGGTAGTTGTCTCAATGCTCCAGTGTAGTTATTTCAGAGTACCCGAACATAATTTAATCATGGGTGTTTCTATTTACGCAGAATGAGCTCAAAGTATCATGAAGTCTAGCTGTGGTTTGCTTCTTCTTGGGTTTGACTATTTGAATTACTGGATCCCAAGCTGGTGGTACATTTCAACCATATTTATTGAAATTGGGATGTTTTTTGATTTCAATAGCCTCGCGAAGCATCCTTGGTAGGAATCGGTGTTCTATAGCGAGCATCTGTGGTTTGTCAAATCTCAGGTAGTGGTTGGTCCCTGTTGCAAATGTTCACACACAGCAGACTTCAACTTACTAGTGCTAAACATATAAATATATTCCTCAGTACTCGATAGAAGACGGATCATGTTGGCAATGGCAGTCGAGTTTGTGTTATTAAGATTTTATTATTATTTTTTTATTTCAGCTTTTAGTAATGGTATAATGGCTGCAATACCTTGTGCATATGTGTTATAAAATAATAAAATCCTAACTAATATTATAAAAGCGAAAATGAGTTTGTTTGTTTGTTACCTTTTCACGCCTAAACCACTGAACCGATCATTCTGAAATTTTGCGTATACATTGTCAGGTGTACAAAAACGGACATAGGTTACCTTTCATCCCGACAAAAATTACTGTTCCCGAGGTATATAATAGATGGCGCCACGTGTCTTTCGAATCATGATTGAATTATTATTATTACAAGCAGAGTACAACCCGAATTGATTGTCAAATTCTAAGTTAACGCGGGCGGAGCCGTGGGCAGAAGCTAGTTATATATAAATGCCGATTTAAAAGAGTACCCGTGAGTTTCTTGCAGGTATATTCTCATAGGCTCAACCTTTTGCCTAAACCTAGCAAATCTAAATTCAGTAACTTCACTAAAACACTAACTTATATAATTTGACGTTCATAAGTGTTACTTTGTGACATAATGAATAAATTATTTTTGACTTTGACTTTATGCGCGGCTGACAGCAAGCGCAGACCACTTTCGCAGCTTGTGGCTCAGAAGCTGTCATTTGGACAAATATTGTGAGCCGCTACCATGCATTCCTTAGTCTTTATTATTTTCTACTAGCTTTTGCCCTCGGCTTCGCTCGCGTTCATTTAGAATTTGACAATCAATTCGGGTTGTACTCTGCTTGTAATAATATAATTCAATCCTGATTCGAAAGACACGTAGCGCCGTCTATTATCATAAGAACGTTGTTGTTGTTTTTCTCGGGAACAGTAATTTTTTTCGGAATGAAAGGTAGCCTATGTCCGTTCAGTTAATATATCCTACGAATCCTAACTAATATTATAATTGCAAATGTGAGTTTGTTTGTTTCGCTTTCAAGCCTTAACTACTTGACCGATCATCATTAAATTTCGTTTACACGTTGTCAGGGGAACAGAAAAGTACATTACCATTCATCCAAAACAAAATACTGTTACTAATGTAACCTATAATTACGCGAGTGAAGCCGCGGACAAAATCTAATCCTTACTAATATTATAAAAGTTCGTTTCTGTACACCTCAAAACGTATATGCAAAATATCAGGATGATCGGTTCAGTGGTTTAAGCGTGAAAAGGTAACAAACAAACAAACTCATTTTCGCTTTTATAATATTAGTTAGGATTCTTTAAAAAGGCATCGCATTAGAAATCATTACTGTGTCGCGGGGGACTTTACAAACATTTTAACAACGGACACGAAGAATACTCTGTGTGTTCTTTGTGTCCGTTGTTTAAATGTTTATAAAGACCCCCGCGACGAAACTATTATTTGTAGATCGCATAAATTTTTGTCTCGTGTTACGTTCAAAACCATAACACTCGGCGCATTGGCGAGGCGACCATTTAAGTTTTAAACCATCGGCCATGCGTGCAGTCAACAACGGACACAAATATCACCCAGACTTGGAACAACTATTTGTAGTTGACACATTTGAATGTTCCATGTTAGGATCAAAACCATGCGGCTGCCACTTGTGGCTTTACTGTGGCCGCCACCTACAGCCCAGTATGTGGCAGTAATTAGCCATTCATTACTTTTAATGTTTTATCAGGAAGATGTTTTGCGATCATTAAGACTTGCAATGTGACCCTACCAATAAGGTAAACAGTCATTATCTTAGATACTCAGTCTCACGTCTATATCCGCAAAAGAGAAGGCAGATTTGATATATTAGGTGTACATTTTGCGAACTATACTGATAGCCGATGCCGTACACCTGGTAAATTTCCAGACTCCGTGCAGCTACTGGGTATTTCTTGACAGGAAATACCAATAACGCTCTCCTGCCCTGGGTATGGAAGATACCTATTCTACCAAAACCTAATATTAGACGCTTTAAATATTACTTTAGTGTTTCATGATTGGTAAGCTAACAGAACAGATTTAAAAATCTGGCGATTAAAAGAATAGCCGTGAGTTTCTTGTCCGTTCCTCTCATTGGTTCTACGCCCTTGCTTTGATGAACATGGCATCAGGTAAATGTAAATTCACATTAATAAGTGTAACTTTGATGTTCATTAATTTAACTTTGTTACATATGTGAATAAACTTCTTTTTTGTTTTTAGTCTGCCAAGGTCGATAGGGCAGCAGCGAGCAGAGAAAAACAGCGATAGCCTAGTGGAAGACCGTTAGACTGCCACACCGTCTGTGTGCTTTATCTCGATCCTGAGGAGCGCATCTCTGATTTTTCGAAGATATATGCATATTAAATAGTTAACTATCGCTCGCTTTAACGGTGAAGGAAAACATCGTGAGGAAACC
This sequence comes from Catocala sponsa, assembly GCA_963564715.1. NCBI lineage: Eukaryota > Metazoa > Arthropoda > Insecta > Lepidoptera > Erebidae > Catocala > Catocala sponsa. The sequence goes on along the minus strand of OY751354.1, from coordinate 2,726,120 downwards.
TGCACGTCTGAGAGTTCTCCATATTGTTCTCGAAGATATGTGAAGTATGCTAACCCGCACGGGGCCAGCGTGGTGGAGAATAGGTTTTTAATTATGTCTGGCACTCCAACAATTAACAGGTTAATAAGTATACCTTTGACGTTCATAAGTGTTACTTTGTGACCTATATGAATAAACATATTTTTGATTTTGGACTGGCTGGGTCTAAATATAGAGTGATTTGGAAATCCAATAAAGAGGCTTTTGCCCAGCCGTGGGACAAAAAGCTAATAAAAATGAGAAGCTTACCGTATGTCATTGCACGGCTTGTCCTTCCAGTGGGGTAGGTGGTCCAATCCATTGATCCTGTCCATATATCCAAATCTGTCCATGTCTTTCTGTCCAGTGTACATCGTGGAAACTTCGTCTAATGTGCCGTTTCTCTGAAAAATAAAATAACGTCACGCTACGGAAAATATCTGTAGAAAGATGTGGTTTATAGCTGTATGTGTCCTTGTGAACGACATTGATAGAACTGACGCAATAGGATATCGACTCATGTTTAGTTAACTTATTTTACGTAAAATATAAAGAATTTTAAAATCATTTAAAACATAAACGACTTTGCGGATGGCGTAGTGGTTTAAGGCGTCGCTTCGCTACGGCCACAGCGTCGAGTGTTGTGGGTTCGATCCCCACTCGGGATAAAAATTAATGATATCCACTAATGGTTGTTTCGAGTGTACGTGTTCTTTGTGTCCGTTGTTTGAATGTTTGCAAGGTCCCCCGGGACACAGGAATTATTTCGGAATAATTCCACTGTCACGAGGAGACACTCGAAAAGGCTTATTTAAAAAGACAACTCCACACCCCAGTGAGGGAGTCGTCTTTTCAAATAATAAAAATAATATAATGAAGTGGCTTTCTTTCAAATAAAATAAGTAACTAATTAATATATTAATTTACTAGCTTTTACCCGCGGCTTTGCTCGCGTTAATTTAGAATTTGACAATCAATTCGGGTTGTACTCTGCTTGTAATAATATAGTTCAGTCATGATTCGAAAGACACGTGGCGCCATCTATTATCATAAGAACGTTATTGTTGTTTTCCTCGGGAAAGTAACTTTTTTCGGGATGAAAGGTAGCCTACGTCCGTTTCTGTACACCTGACTATGTATATGCAAAATTTCAGAATGATCGGTTCAGTGGTTTAGTCGTGAAAAGGTAACAAACAAACAAACTCATTTTCGCTTTTATAATATTAGTTAGGATTAGGATTAGGATTATCCTAATGGATTATATGCAAATACAATGTTCACATAGAAACATTGATTGCATAGTTGACTCAGTAAATTTAGTGGTCACCTCGTCACTGCTAGTGGACAGAGTGTAGTGAGTTCGTTCCTTACACGGGACAAAAAATTGTGCGATTGTCAAATATTTGTTCAGATTCTGGGTGTCGTTTGTGTCCGTTGTTTGAATGTGTGTAAAGTCTTCAGGTGTACAGGAATTATTCCTACTGTAGATGTCTTTATAAAGATAAGCTTCACTTGAATATTCCTTATTTAAACTGAATGGTTAGACAATTATGATTTTGTTGTAGCATGTACCTAAATATACATAATACAATATTTGCACACTTCTTTTGAGGTTATAATTCAGCATGTTCTATGTTATATACCTACCTACTATGTACCAACTTTATGTACCTGAGTTATGCAAATAAACGTTTGATTTGATTTGATTTGTTGACAACCACATTTTGTTGTATTTAGATCTCATAAAAAAAGGCAAGGAAATTGATAATTTAAAAATGTTCAGTAAAATATCCTAGGAATTCAAACTAATATTATAATTGCAAATGTGGGTTTGTTTGTTGCGCTTTCGAGCCTTAACTACTTGACCGATCACGTTATCAGGGGAACAGAAAAGTACATAACCATTCATCCAAAAAACAAAATACTGTAACCTATAATTACGCGAGTGATGAATGGCGCGATGATTCTTCACGCAAATATGAGAATCAAGAAACACCAGAAAATGATATAGATAAATTAATGAACCTTTGCAAAACAAGGTTGAACTGCAAAGGTGATAAAATACTTTTTATTTAATAAGATGTACAATTTTCATCAATATCCGTATACGCAATTGCGGAGCTTCCTCATCGATTTGGACAATCACATATGCATCCGCATTTGCAGATGTGAGCCTTTAAATATCCGTATCCGCATCCGCATCCGCGGATGTAAAAGGATCTGCACCCGCAACATCCCTGGTTTGAATATTTGTGAAGTCCCCAGCGGCAAAGGAATTATTTCTAATGCAGGAGATGTTTTGGATTAGAATCTCACTAGGGATATTTGTCGGCCTCGATAGCGTAGTGGTTATTGTAACCGACTGCCACGCCTGAGGTCGCGGGTTCGATTCCCGCACAAGTCAAACATTTGTGTGCATGAACATGGATGTTTGTCTTGGTCTGGGTGGTTCTATGTATAATATGTATGTATTTACAAAAAAAAGTTTATATAAGTATGTATGTTTATCCATTGTCTAGTACCCATAGTACAAGCTCTGCTTAGTTTGGGCTAGGTGGTGTTGTGTGCATGTGGTAGAATATTATTATATGTATGTTCCATAAATTAAAGTTTTGAGTCTGTTAATATTTGTAAAGGCTCCGCGATACAGGGCCTGAGAGAGAAAAGAGCAGAGGTCGTCTTTTAAAATTTAATATGTATGTACTATTAATTAGGTCATGTCTTACCGCCAGTAGTAATCCCATTTGGCTGTTAGGTCGCTTGCCTTTTGGGTAGAAGTAATGCGCAAGTGTCACCAATGGGTCGTTGTAACTGAAAACAAAAACTTGATTAAAAGAAACTCTTACAATACTAAAGCTTTATACCATAGACGCGCCCTTTTACGTATTTTTAAACTAATAAGATTTTTATTATCTCCATGGACTGTGGTGCATGCGCTCGGTTAATTTTCGTTATAGTTTTTAGAATACTTCCTGATGTGTCTGCATTTTTATTGTGCCAGGCAGCATCACAGTTTAGCAATAAACTTAAAAACGTTTACGTTTGTTAATTTTGTTTATTATCGTTACTATATTATTCAGCTGAAGCCTTACTACGTTTAAATATGTAGGTATGTAATATCTGGAAATTGAGTTGTCTTTTAATATACAATGCCAACATGAGATCTGGATTGTATATTGTATTGTAATTGTACCTACACTATCGTCCAATGTATGAGCACACTCTTCTTAGCGTGGCCACATTTTTGTGCGATCTAAGTACTCTGAGATCACATCTGGTGATACAATTTTGGGTTGCAGGTCTCAGGATTGTTTTACTTTTTCCGGGAGTTTACGAGAGTCGAACTGATGATCCTGGCTATACAGGTGTTACAGTGATGGGCGATATTAGCAGCGATAGCTCAGTGGGGATACCAACAGACTGCAATACAGGGGGTCTCGGGTTCGAACCCACGTTGCGCACCTCTGACTTTCGGAAGTTATATGACTTTTCGAAATTATGTGCGTATTGATTGACAATTATCGCCTGCTCCGTGACTCGGAGAGCACGTTAAGCCGTCGGTCCCGGCTGCCATGAACATCTATGGCAGTCGTTATTGGGGGAGTGTCGACATAAAAGATCCCACTGGGTCAAAGTGTCGCCGGTCTGCACTGACTGGACCCCACATAAGATAAGATATAGTGATGGGATTACGGGTAAGACTGGTCCTGACAAAGCCTTTATAATGCTGGTTGGTTTATTCATCTAGTGAGATGATCACTTAATCTAGCAGTTCAGTCAATACTGGTACTCACCCAAACACCAGCTCTTCAGCGGTGACGTGCACGAAGGGCTTGGCTCTGTCGCGATACGTGATGGCCAGTCCAGACACCAGCAGGTTGAACACCCAGCTTGCCAAGTTTGGGGAGAATGACGTCACGGTCTGGAATTGGATGGGTATTAGGCTATGTTGGATAGCATAGCGTCGCTTACTTAAGTCAAAATCAATATAATTTTACAGAGATACTTCAAAGGAGACAGTAAATGGTGGGTCAAATTGTAATAAGATGAGATATGGTCTAAAATATTAGGCATATTTTTTATTTTAAAATATAAAATATGAGCTCAATTTACAATCTGGGTGCGGAGAAAATGAGATAGATAGTTTTCGTGATATTTTCAATTTAATTAATCCCACGCGTTGGCAATAGCCCAAACCAGGTCTCTATTCCATTTGGACAACCGTGTGCCTAACACCCTGTATGTTATATTTTCTCTAATATTGTATTAATTTTAGATTTATATATACCACTTATATTTGTTTGTCTTACCAAAGACAAAAGAGGGCTCTGTACACCTATTTATAAGATCTGTATTTTTGTCTACCTATGTTTTACAAATAATAAATGATTCTGATTCTGATCCGTGTAGACTCTAGTCTTTCCACCTTAGCAGTAGAAACCTCCCTTCATCTATAAGCTAGAGTAGGTAGGATGCTATGTGGCCTACCGTTTCATACGTCGGGCCTAAACCTCGGCGGGGTCGCGATTCGCGCGGCCTCATCGGGTATATCCAGGAACACCGTGGTAGGTTTAGTGAGTATTACAGGGATATCTTGTCCCCGGTGAGCTTTCCGTCGCCCCGCGGAGAGGTATGCGTCAAAGTATTCCTCCACGTTAAAAAAAGAGGTTTGTCTGCTATGCTCGCCACTTAAGTAGTCTTGTGGTAAAGTGCAGAGTCTGAAATTCTCTTACCAATAAAGGAATGTTGGGTACAACCAGTTTCTGGTTCTTGTCGACGGACATTTCTGGAACGAATCTGAGGATCTTGTTGTGCTGGTATGTCACGGTGTCATTTTCGTGGAACTTGATGTTGACCTTCTCCATGTCTTCTCTGAAACAGAAGGGTTTCTTTAGAACCAAGTTTTTTTCTACAGGTGAATGGCACGTGAATGGCGGGTAAATGACGGATGAGTGGTGGGTAAAGGGCAGGCGAATGATGGGTAAATCACTGGTAAATGGTGGGTGAATTGCTGGTCAATCGCGGGTGAATGGCGGGTGAATGATGGGTGAATGGAGGGTGAAGTACAGTTGAATGACGGGTGAATAGCGGGTGAGTGACGTAATTTTGTTGGGTTGTAATATGGACTATATCTCCAGGTCTGCTTGATGGAATAAGATAAAACTCTGCTTTGTTTTTAGCATGAGTCGCAAGGGAATTTACTGTGAAAATTGGATTTCAATCTATTTAGTAGTTCTTGCGTGTTATGAGATAAACAAATGGATAAACAACAATTTACATAACATTATATGAATTCAGTCGCTTAAATAAACAATCTCAATTATGTGTTTATAAATATCTCTTATATATAGTCCGCCATTGTACGTATCTAAAATATTATAGAAATTGGGTAAGCAATGTGATGTTTCATACCGCTAGATGGCTTTCGTAATAAATAAAACTATAGCAGACATCGTTAACAACAAAGATTATTTATAAAAATAATAAATAATATAAAAAAAATATATAATAATACTTTGTAAGCATCCTTGGACTGCCACGCAGAGGTCTCGAGTTCGATCCCGAGGCGCGCATCTCTGACTTTTCGAAGTTATGTGCGTATTTTATCGGTTGCTTTAACGGTGAAGGAAAACATCGTGAGGTAACCTGCATGTCTGATAGTTCTCCATAATGTTCTCGAAGATATGTGAATTCTGCCAATCAGAACTGGGCCAGCGTGGTGGACTATGCTCTAGCCCTTCTCACACTGAGAAGAGGTCTGTGCCCAGCAGTGGGACAGTTTTAAACAGGGCTAATATTATTAAATATTTAATTTAACTATCTATCTAAGTCTACACAGTGACGTCCAAAAAAATATTGAGCACTAGGTTTTGACCGTGGCTTCGCTCGCGTTAATGTAGGTTATATCAATAAATTTCTATCCCTCAGAAACAGTAAATTACTCTGTCTTTAACTGTACACCTAATAACGAGTACGTATGCGAAATTTCATGATAATCGGGCGAATAGTTAAGGCGTGAAAGCGTAACAAACAAACTCACATTCGCATTTATAATATTAGTTAGAACTAAGTATACTTCTTGACATTGGTGGCAGATGAATCAACGGCTTATCTGATGGTTGGCGGAATTGCCAATCATGAATATGGCAGTGTTTCTCTATAGAAACATTACTTTTTTCTGGATGAAAGATATCCTATATCCTTTTCTGTACCTTGAAAACAAGTATGCGAAATTTCATGATCGGTCGAGTTGTTAAGGCGTGAAAGCGTTACAAACAAACTCACATTCGCATTTATAATATTAGTTAGGATTTAGCAGGTTTCTTACACCGAAACAAAAAAGAAAAATAAAGATAAATTGCAATGCATAAGAAGCATTCATTACCATTCTATGAATTGAATAGTTATTTTTTACAGTAACAACACCTATACAAATCACTAATGGATAATCTATTATGCAAAAAAGAGTCTAATGTTATCACAATCTATTTTTAAAGAGGTAGGTATATCATGTCATAGAATATGAGAATTTAAAGGCTTTGCATGCAAGTAATGATTTCCTCTCAGTAAATTGTTTAAACATTTAATTCAAACATGCAATGTTAGCAGGCAAATAATAATATAATTTTTGCATATTATGTTCTAGGATGTTCGTAAAATAAAATATTTGTGAGAATATGGTAGTTGACTGACATTGGTTTATTATATAAGTCATTTGAGTTAAAGAAAAAAAATAATTTATAATTTATTGAAATTTTTTTTAGTGTAATCCTATCTTTATAATGTGTAATATCATATGATTTTTATTTATTTTTTGTTGAAAATTAAACTACTATATACTTACGGATTTTATCGCGTTGTTTATTTGACACTTTATTACAAAATTTTGAAAATTAACTTTCGCATTTTCTGGTTTTACCGTAAATTTACATTTATAGTCAAGGAACAAATCCACGGTTAAAATCTAGTCATAAAATAAATGATTCACATATCAAACAAATCATTAGTTAGGGGCAAAACCCAGACATTATAATGTAATGACGTTTGTACGTAAGTTTTAAATTTCAATTACCTCCAACGACAACGGGTCAAGGTAAAATATTTCTATCAAAAGTTCACAGCGCTGCGTAGAATTATAATTGTAAATTTGAATAAAACAAATTTTTATAAAAAAAAATATTGTAAGTTGCTTACGCTTTGTCATATTTTGATTATACAATCCTTTGTACAGAGTAACGAACGGTGGCGAACGAAGGCGAACAAATATGATTGCATACGAGCGCAGACGAACGCGCATGATGAGCAATGACGAACGAGAGTGATCGCAAGCGAACATTGACAAATGCACGCGACTGTAGACGAACGCATGCGAGCATTACAGAACGTACGTGAGCGCAGACTAACGCACATTACTGCTGACTAGCGTAGGCAACCGAGGCTGAACGCTGGCGAATGACGACGAATGCACGCGACTGTAGACGTCACCACGCGACCGCAGACGAACGGTTGCGAGCGGTGACAAGCGCAAGCAAACCAGTGAATTTTGCTGATAGACACCTCATGTATCGGCTTTGTTGTTAGCAGTGGCGATACCTTTGTACAAGGTTATTCTTAGTAAACTGAAAACCTCTCAGGGGGTGATTGTACCTACTTGTTATTATAAAAATCTTTTGTTCTGTGACATTACCGAAATCGCGAAAAAGCCAGCTGTTCCCAACCTCTAAATGCCCGCCTTCCACTAAAAAAGGGTAATGAGCGGAAACTGAGCTGATGATCTGAGCGGACCGGAGTAAAAATAGTTGTAGGTACACTTCCACTAAGGACTTTCACCTCGGCAAAATGTATGGAACAGCTGATTTTTTTTCGCGATTTCGGCAATGTCTCAGAACTAAAGTTGTTTATAATAACAAATATAATCACCCCTTTGAGAGGTTTTTATTTTACTAAGAGTAACCTTGTATAAGCTCAAAAACCCCGCTGGCCCATACTAACATGCTCGCTACAGAGTATACTGTCGCCAATGCCACTATCTCGAGTGGAATCCCTCCAAATCTCAAATCCGGCTTTTAATCCCGGAAAACATTCCCGTAGGATCAATGCGAGCGAACAACAGAATCTAGTATTAACATAAAGCTTTCACAAACCCATTGCTTCTCAAAGAAACTTAGTAACTAATTATATGGTCATTATAAGGTACTAGACCTATCCAAGTAAGTAGAAAATGAACGATCACGTGTAACATTTAATTGGACATTGCAAAATTACTTTAATGTACTATCGGTGATTGCTTAGAAAGTGCAGTTTATATCTTCAAAAGGTAATAAAATAAGTAAAAGCAAAGATTTAAACCATTAATAATAATAATAATAAATATGTGGATTCGCTGATTTAGAGTAGTAGAGCCTCGCTGATTTCAGCATGAATGGGCCGGCTCGACCGGGGAAGAACTACCCTCTTACAGAATATCGACGTGAAATACCAGTATTCCTACTGTTGTGTTTCGTTCGGTGAGTGAGAGTGCCGGAGGCCTAATCACCCCCTTTCCCCCTTCCCGCTCCTTCTCCTTCCCACTTCCTTTTTTTCCTAAAGGGTCGGCAACGCGCAAGTGATGCCTCTGGTGTTGCAGGCGTCCATAGGCTATAGTGACCACTTACCATCAAGTGGGCCGTATGCTTGTTTGCCACCGTAGCACCGTAGCATTAGTTAATTATCGCTTGCTTTAACGGTGAAAGAAAATATCGTGGAGAAACCTGTATATCCGAGAGTTCTCCATAATGTTATCGATGATATGTGAAGTTTTCCAACCCGCACTGGGCCAGCGTGGTGGACTATGGCCTAACCCTTCTTACACGCACCCGCCGCACATACTCCCCTATGCAGAAGTATACAAGTTCGATCTCAAGTCACGCACTAATGACTATTCTAAGTATAGTGCGTATTAGATTGCGGTTTAGGAGTTTGGCCGTGACAACTAACAAACGGACATAGCTATATTATTATTAGTAGATACTTGAGCAGCGATAGCTCAGTGGGGAGACCAACAGACTGCAATGCAGAGGGTCTCGGGTTCGGACCCACGTCGCGCAACTCTGACTTTCGGAAGTTATATGACTTTTCGAAATTATGTGCGTATTGATTGACAATTATCGCCTGCTCCGTGCCTCGGAGAGCACGTTAAGCCGTTGGTCCCGGCTGCCATGAACATCTATGGCAGTCGTTATTGGGTGAGTGTCGACACAAAAGATCCCACTGGGTCGAAGTGTCGCCGGCCTGCACTGACTGGCACCCACATAAGATAAGATAAGATTAGTAGATACAATTTTTTGTTTATATGTATTGTTTTTGATTTGCATTAACAAAAGATATTTATTCATAGTGTTTTTCTAAGAAACCTTTTAATGTAGGAACTGATTAATCTATACTAATATTATAAAGCTGAAGAGTTTGTTTGTTTGTTTAGTTGAACGCGCTAATCGCAGGAACTACTGGTCCGAATGGAAAAAATATTTTAGTGTTGGATAGTCCATTTATCGAGAAAGGCTATAGGCTATATAACAACATGCTACGACGCACGGAGGCGGCGCAGTAACGATAAAGGCGGGTGAAACCGCGGGAACATCTGGTTTAATGTATAAAGACAACTCTACATTTGAGATCAATCCCTGTGTCGCAAGGGACTTTATAAACTTATTTATCGGATACAAAGTACATTAAAACACACATATTTGTCCAGTATGGGATTCGAACACACAACACGACTAGTTTGCCAACTTCGTTGTATAAAAAACTAGAGGTGTCACGAATAGTTATTTGGCCGAATACCGAATATTCGGTGAGGCTCGTGGCTGAAGCGTCTAATATTTGGCAACTGAATATTCGGCAACACTTAGTACTTTGACGTTTGACAAAATCGTCACTTACGAGTTTAAACTTGCATCGCTGAAGTAGTACGTAGCGGGGGTAGTTTTGTTTCATTTCTGATTAGGTGGCGGTCGTGTCACAACACGTTTTATTTGTTGATTCTTGGTGCATCATACTGTACAACATACTGAGTGTAAACTAAATATTACTTTTAATTTAATTGATTACCTTAAGAAATATCACTATTTTTCGAGAAAAGCAAAATTATTCCATTTAATAAAAAATCACCAGTTCGGAAATATTATGAAATTTATAGTGAAGATAATAAACTGGCAGTTTGTTTGTTGTGTCACAGCAAGTGCAAGCAAATTCTTGAGTTCTTTTTTTCATGATTTGCTATTCAGTATTCGGCCGAATAGTTTGCATTATTCGGCTGAATACCGAATAGTGAAAATGTGGCCGAATAGCCGAATACAGAATAGTTGCCGAATATTCGTGGCATCTCTACAAAAACTAATAACATATGACACAAAATATTCTATGTTTTTATCGTTTTTGTCGTCAATGGGGATTACCCATAGTAAAGAAATGAAATACGCCAAAAATACATAATAAACAAAAACTTTACGTTTAATACTTAACCGTGAAAAACCAAATATAGCCATAAACAAAAGCTAGAAGGTTTTGTTTGTGGTTTTAAACGATTTGTAAAGATTGATTTATCATTATTTTCTGTGATTTTACATAAATTATTATTGTTGATAACATGTTTTTTCGTTTGTGGTTTCCTATGGCGGATATAAAATTATGTTTTTTATTACGCAATGTCGAATAGATAAAATATAATTATGTATTTTATTCAGGTGGTAACAAAAAAAATGGCTGTTGGTAAGCGGTTACCATAGCTTATGAATGCTTGTAACATCAGGGTAACTCATGAGCCTAAGAAAAGTAATTTTCAATACAACTTCCGCCCTAGGAATAATTGACGGCCTCGATGGCGTAGTGGTTAGTGTAACCGACTGCCACGCGTGAGGTCGCGGGTTCGATTCCCGCACAAGTCAAACATTTGTGTGCGTGAACATGGATGTTTGTCTTGGTCTGGGTGTTTCTATGTATAATATGTATGTATCTACAAAAAAAAGTATATATGTATGTTTATCCATTGTCTAGTACCCATAGTACATGCTCTGCTTAGTTTGGGCTAGATGGTGTTGTGTAGGTATGTAATAGAAAGAAACCTGTATTGCGGGGGATTTTACCAAGCATTTAAATAACGGACAGAAAGAACATCCAGATTTGGAACAACCATTTTTGGATCATAGAATATTCAGGATCAAACCTATATTATTTGGCGCAACCTGCACTAGACCAGCGTCGTGGACTTCAAAAAGTAAGACCCACCGGCATCGGGAACTGGGTCCAAGCTACCATTGACGTCCAGAGAAAGGAACCTCCTCACGATGCCGTGTCAAGCAATACGGCCTTCTGCTTCAGAGACTTTATCCAACCGTCTAACGCAAGCATCTTTAGATGGTGATCGAGACTCATGACAATGTCCATGAACCCATACGAATATCGGCTTGAGTGAACTTGGTGATTGAAAATAGTGGCCGTGAGATTCTTACCAGTTCTTCTCATTGGTTCTACGCCCTTCCTTTGCTGAACATGGCATCAGGTAAGTGTAAATACACATTAATTAGTGTAACTTTGACTTTCATAAGTGTTACTTTGTGGCCTACATGAATAAACATATGTATTTTGATTTTGGAACAATATATATATTTTTTTTTATTTTGCTCGTCAAAATGACCACACTCCACCTGATTATAATTATAATTATAATCCTTACTAATGTTGTAAATTCGAAAATAGCGCTGTCTGCCTGTCTGTCTATTACCTGTTCACGGCTAAACTACTTAACTGATTTGGATGAAATTTGGTACAGATAGTATAAAACCTAGACAAAGGCTTTTTATTGATGTAGGTACCACGCGGGCGGACCCGTTAGGAAAAGCTAGTTATTCCTAGTACAAAAAGCGATTACCAACACTTACCTATAGACAAACGGCCCGACTTCTACGAGTTTAGGTTTTTCGCCATGTTCCAGGAATGCTTGAGGATTCGTCACGTTGAATATGTATACTTTGGTTAGTCTGATAACTCCTGGTTTGTGCCAATAGCTGTAACTGAGTGAGCCGTTCCAGAGTTTCAACTCCTGAAACAAACAAACAGAAAAGAAAATTTAGCTCACACATTACACTTACGTGATAGAGAATGACTTTAAATAAGGGTAGTATTTAATTGCACAGCAAAATATGCTTACCAAAAATACTAATTGCCCAGTAAAATATGCTTACCAAAAATACTAATTGCACAGCAAAATATGCTTACCAAAAATATCTACTAATTGCACACCAAAATATATTTAAAGAGATCAAACTAAGTCGACGGAGCCCCGCTTCGCAAGGCTCCTATTTTTGGGTGGGTTTAAGAAGGAACATAACATAACCTAACTCCTCCGAGACGCAATGCAGTGATTTGAGGCGTATAGGTGCTCGTTATGATATATTTACATAACATAACCTAACTCCTCCGAGACGCAATGCAGTGATTTGAGGCGTATAGGTGCTCGTTATGATATATTTTGGTAAGCATATTTAGCTGTGCAATTAGTATTTTTGGTGGTCATTATATTTAACACTTTAAATAATAGATCTTTAAATATGAAGTTGTCGCTCTGTATGAAGAGAATCGGTAACGTTGTGGTTTTCATAAAAAAAAGATAAAACACAGAAGGGTAATTGGTAACTGTACGAGTCATAACATCGCACATGGCACACGCGCCTCCTTTAAATTAGCACTTTTACGTCGCCTCATATAATGGTGTAAATCAACATTAGTGCGCGATTATACTTCGTAATCAGCGGTGTTCATTTATAATAATTATCGTATCAAACATAGTATCCTAAGTTACGTGGTAGTTAAGTGATCAATAAATCGCATCTCATTTTGACTATCAGTGATCTTTCATTTCAAACAACAAAGTTGTGTGCGACCCATTCAGCAGCGCATAATTTTTTTTAATTTTCTAATTTTTTTTTATATTTACATAATAACTATCAAAAAAATTTTTTGAAAAATACCGGTCTCTTGATAGGTACAATGAAACCTTTTCTATTTGTGACAGAAAAAGATCTGGCCGTCCACGTAGTATTCGTACGAAATACGCGATCAAAGCAGTGAAGAAAAGAATTCGAAGAAATCCTGTCCGAAATCAAAAGATTTTATCTCAGGAAATGAATATAGCACATGGAACCATGTCGCGTATTTTAAAAGATGACATAGGACTTGCAACCTATAAGAGACGAACTGGTCATTACTTAACTGATAATTTAGAACTGAATAGGGTGTTAAAATCAAAACAACTTGAAGTGAGCTCACAGAAAAAAATTATTTACTGACGAGATTTTATTTACTATTGAGCAATGTTTTAAAAAGCAAAATGACCGAGTTTATGCTCAAAGTTGATTAAAACCTTCCCAATTAGTCAGCAGAGTACAATGTGGAAATTATCCGACTACAGTGATGGTTTGATGGGGTGTTAGCTGTCAAGGAGTGACTCAGCCATATTTATATATGTTTATCCATTGTCTAGTAGGTACCCATAGTACAAGCTCTGCTTACTTTGGGCTATTATATTATACTAGCTTTTGCCCGCGGATTCGCTCGCGTTAATTTAGAATTTGACAATCAATTCGGGTTGTACTCTGCTTGTAATAATATAATTCAATCATGATTCGAAAGACACGTGGCGCCATCTATTATCATAAGAACGTTATTGTTGTTTTCCCCGGGAACATTTTTTTTTTCAGGATGAATGGTAGCCTATGTTCGTTTCTGTACACCTGACAACGTATATGCAAAATTTCAGGATGATCGGTTCAGTGGTTTAGGCGTGAAAAGGTAACAAACAAACTCATTTTCGCTTTTATCTATATATTAATACGTGAAGTGAAAACTTTGGATCCCTTTTTACGAAAATTGGGCGGACGGAGGAGTATGAAATTTCGCACACTTATAGTTTATACAGAGTAGAAGTGACGAATGCTAATATTTTTTTTAAATTATGCGTGAAAGTACATTAAATTAATTAAAATACACTACACGCACACAAGCATGCATTTGACATACGCAGTCGAAGCGCGTAACTATGGTTACATATGTCAATATATAATGACATATTATTATATCAGCAATATCTTACAGGCACTTCGAGCACTAGGCGACCGCTAGTAATATTAGTTAGGAGTTAGGATGTTATTATATTAATGTATAAACTAACACGCATTACAGTAATAAATGTTTTAATTGCTTGCAATAGAAAAAAAGAATTTTATATTAATAATACTCACTCTAAATATGATGTAGTCCAACCAGGGCACGAAGGAGAGGATGATCCCTAGCACCACTGTGCATATGCTGAACATTATCACAGCCAGACGACCTGTAACAGAACAAAACGAATTTTATTAAACGTGAAATAGCATTATAGGTTATTTTAGTCAAATAGTTACATTACCTAAACTCTAAAATGAAGACCATTTTTGAAATCTAATCTAAAATTAATAATATACAAGCATTTCAAATCTGGTCAAATGACAGAATAAATAATAGTTTAAAAACTAAAAAAACAAGCTTTATTACAAAACCAAACTATAAAGTAGAAAATAATTTAATAATTTGTATAGCGTGTTGTTTTAGTTTTTAATTTTTTTTCAGAATTATGTATTGTCATCGTTCCATTTGAAGTAGGTCAAAATCAAGTCCAAAGGAGTCGGTTACAATTAAACTATCAAACAAACAAACAAACGTACAGGTGAAACTAATAAAAGCGTGTTAATGATGCACGATACAAGTTGTGACGTAATCGCTATTTAAATGCAGCTGTCCGAGGGAGATAGCGAGATATCCCCACTTTTTCTCATATCCAAATTTAAAATAACATTTATTTCCACAGAAAATATGGATTACATAAATTTATGTCCCGTGAGGGGATTTGAACCATACTCGGCACAGTGTACAAACAACCACGTCTTAAACCACTACGCCATGCCACGCGGTCAAAATTCTTTCAAAATTGAACTACTTTATACGAATTTTATTACAGTTTTTAAACTTGCGTGTTTATTTAAATAAATTGCGTTATGTACGTTTGAAGTACTATTTTTTATTTTATTTTAATGTCTAATATTCTCGTAAACGTATGACAATATAAGGAGTTGTCCTTCAACTTACGACATACCTATTTTTTTGTTTAAAACATGTTATACATAACTAGATTATAATCTATACAAATAAATAAAATTGAAGTGTCTGTTTGTAATGTCAAAATAACAGCTTTTTATCTAATGCCTATGAAAGTATATATTTTTAAATTTTTTGTCTGTCTGTCTGTCTGTTTGTTCCGGCTAATCTTCGAAACAGCTGAACCGATTGTAACGGGACTCCCACTGGCAGATAGCTGATGTTATAAGGAGTAACATAGGCTACTTTGATTTTAGAAAAAAAATAGGGTTCCGCGGAGACAAACACTTTTTAGTTAAAATCTATGCGGACGAAGTCGCAGGTAACAGCTAGTTTAGAATATATTCAGTGGACTTCCAGTAATTCGACAAACGTTTTGCAAGGCGGTGTTGGACGTGAACCATATATAGAGTACTGCCACAGACACCTATAGACCGGCTTTTTTAAATAAATGAACGATGTAATCTGACAAATTCTAAATCAAAGTGTTGAGATTCTATTTGAACTACAACATGTCGAGCACAGTAGGGGTGACGTTTAATTTTATGTAGTGTAATAGGCATGTTGGATTACAGACGGCGCCAGATTAGACAGGGGCCGGATTACCGGGGGTCCACTGAATAAATAGGCTTGGATCGCGTGATTTTTTTTTTATGGATTAGTGGGCAAACGTGCAGACGGATCGCCTGATGGTAAGCGATTACCGCTACCCATGGACACCCGCAACACCAGAGGAGTTACAAGTGCGTTGCTGGCGTGTAGATTAAGTCATTACTTATGGGTAGTATTTAACTGCACAGCAAAAAAATACTAATTGCACAGCAAAATATATTTAAAGGGATCAAATTAAGTTGACGGAGCCCCGCCAACCTATTTTTGGGTAGGTTTAAGAAGGAACCTAACATAATCTAATAGTATAGGTGCTCGTTATGATATATTTTAGTAAACATATTGTGCTGCGCAAATACTATTTTTGGTGGTCATTATATTTAATCCCATTACTTATTGACATGTTTTATAATTATATAATTAGTACTGTTTATTGTTATCAAATAAATTTCATTTTCAAGGTATATGGGCATAGAGCCAGGATGTTGATATCGATATTTTTAATACTAGCATTTCTAAAGTGAAAAAGGTATTGTGCAATTGGTACTATGGAACCAGGACCTAAATATGTACTTACTATTAAATGTAAATATTATTAATATGTTTAGTCTATAAATTGTTTTTTTTTATCATGTGTGTAGGTTTAATGTTTCATGTTGTAATTGGCCTTCTTTTTATATTATTCGAATTATTACTTTAATAGCTGTAAGTTTTCTTAAAATGTAAAATAAAATAAAAATAAAATAAGCATGAAGTTTTACTTGACATTTCCATGTATTGTTAATTTAATAGACCAGTTACTTTATTTTTTAAAATATAATATTAGACATGTAACAAACATTTATTGTATATTATTATGTATTTTGCACGCCACATGTGGCAGAACATGCTGTACATTTTTATAAAACGACCAACCTGTATACTTGACCATATTCTTGCAAATAAAGTTATGATTTATGATTTATTATTTAAAATTACTAACAGGAAATAATACTTTTTCATTACCCCTGATAACGTGTATGCCAAATTTCATGATGATTGGTCGAGTAGTTAAGGCGTGAATGCGTAACAAACAAACTCACATACGAATTTATAATATTAGTTAGGATTACAAATATACATAGTCTCACACCTATATCCCCTAAGGGGTAGGTAGAGGTGTTTTACACCTACTTTTTCAAATAAGGTTTTAGGTTATAGAGGGCAAGCATCTAGCCGTCTGTAGCGCACAGTTAAATAAATAAAAATACAAAGTTTAATAAAAAAACTAAAAAAATTCTAAGTACTTTCTACAAAATAATTTCTTGACAAAAAAGATTATGCTTTTTTATATAGGTATTATGTTATGCAATGTCCAAATTGGCAATCAAATCCGAGACTTTATTCATAAACTCTGCGCCATAAGTCAATTGAATCTGAACTCCATGCAGGTAAGTAGGTACCGTAAATTCGTCATCAAAAAATTCACTGATCCGGGACTCTCATCCAAGACTTCATGCATGGGATTCATAACCGTTACGTCATTGGGGACGTACCGTAGTTATATAAAACGTGATACAGAACTGGTTTAATAAAAAGCATAATGGCATACTGAGCATATAATTTATGTTACATTATTATTTACTATTAAATCGTTATTATTATTATTTTAGGTCAAAAGGGCACCCATGTTTCTTGGAAAATGCATGTTACGTACAATAATTAAAATCATTAAAAAAACGCTCTATACTACATCTCAGTCACGTTTCTGGACGTTATGTTGTCAGAATACAATGTCAACATGACATCTGAATTATCACGCTCACTCGTATTGAAATTTGTACATTATCGTTTTCTATCATGTAATGTGTGAGCTCACTGTTCTTAGTGTGGACAGTTTTTCGTGTGATCTAAATACGGTGAGGCCACATCTATTGACTGCGCGGATGTATCGCGACGCATCCTACGGCCTATTTTAGATTTATATTGAAAAATATAACTAGAAACAAATTATTTAATCTCTATAATCTATATATTAATACGTGAAACAAAAACTTTGTACCCCTTTTTACGAAAATTGCGCGGACGGCGGAGTATGAAATTTGGCACAGTTAAAGTTTATATGGAGAAGGAGTGACGAATCCTAATATTTATATAAAATATGCATTAAAAATACATTAAACTATTGAAAAACACTACACGCACACAACTATGCATTTGACACACGCAGTGGAAGCGCGTAACTATGGTTACACATATCAATATGTAATGACATATATCAGCAATATCTTACAGGCAAACTTTGGTCGAATTTCGAGCACTAGGCGACCGCTAGTATTATTAAGTTATTATTGTTTTTATCTTTAGTTTTTTAAAGTCAGTATATGATATAGCGTTTGCAACACCTTGTTGATATGAGTTGTAAAATATTGAAATTATATTTAACTAGCTTTTGCCCGCGGCTTCGCTCGCGTTCATTTAGAATTTGACAACCAATTCGGGTTGTACTCTGCTTGTAATAATATAATTCAATCATAATTCGAAAGAAATGTGGCGCCATCTATTATCATATGAACGTTTTTGTTGTTTTCCTCGGGAACAGTAATTTTTTTCGGGATGAAAGCTAGCCTATGTCTACTACTACGTCCTACTTTGACTTTGACTTTGATATCGTAGTGTTTTAAGTGGTCGCCTCGCCGCTGCCACTACACCAATTGTGGGTTCGAATCCCACACGAGACAAAACTTTGTGTGATTAACAAACGGTTGTTCCAAGTTTGGGTGTTCTTCGTGTCCGTTGTTTGAATGTTTGTAAAGTCCCCCGGGACACAGGATTTATTCCTAGTGTTGAGAGAGTTGTTTATTTTAAAAAGAGGAATAAGAAAGAGGAGTAAAAGGAAAAGAAAGGAAGGAACTTTAACGTTTGGAGATATAGGCTTGTTAATATATTTAAAAGAAATAAATTTAAGGAGATAAATATATTAACAATAGCCAACCATTTATCAAAATTTAATTGATGTATATAAAAACATTGATTTATTCTATAAGAAAAGCGATATACATAATATAAATACAAGAAACAAAAACAGACCACCAATGTGTAATGTGCATGCTTTTGTTCTCTTCCGGCTTCAAAAAATTAATAAGTCGTTTAAAGGTCAATGTGTGTGCTTTTACAATAAACTTCCAAGTGACATTCAAAATCTAAGTTTTAATAATTTTAAAATATTTGTAAAACGTAAATTATATTCGAAAGGTTAAAAGTCACTGAATATATAGAAGATAAAAATGCTTGGGATTGAGTTGCTTCCACTTACACGTTATTTCTATTCACAATATACATGTACTATAATCATATAAGGAAAATAACATAACATTGTATTGTATTGATGAACATTTGGCGATTGAAAAGAGTGGCCATGAGTTTCTTGCCTGCCTCTTCTCATGAAAGCTCTACTTCTCGAACAGGCTTTTTTCAATTCTAAATTTTTATTTCCTGCTATTTATTTTTATATATATTTTTTTATTAATGTAATATTGAATTGACTTGTCCAAGAATTGTTTGCACATTTTTATGGAAAATAAATATGTAACCTTCGGGTTTAGTTAGGATTACGACAGGCCACGCTGTAGGGGCGTGGTGTCTTGAGGTTACTTTAAGCAGAGATGATTCAAAGATAGTACAACAATTAACACTTTTAATAACTAGAAGTAATTATATAAATTATACTTTAAGAAAGCTACGCGAACAATACTCAGGGCGTGGTTCTATAAGGCTTCCTACGTGGTTTCTTTAGGAAGAACCACTTAACTTAATAGTGCAGCGCAGCGGAAGGAAGGAGGACTCCACCAGGGCGCGATCCACTTATATAGGCGCCGCCGCTCGGAGGGGACTAGTGATGCCACCATCTCGCTCGCCGCGCACGCAGCCGTGCGCCGCGAGTCGATTACGTGACAAATAAAATAAATAAATATTTTTTTTTGACTTTGACTTTATATTTAACGCAACACATCTCCGCATATATATCCTTATACCCCGTTCGTCTTTAACCAGCTCATGGACATACCTACCGGTAGGTAAAATTTTACTGAATTTTTTTGTAATACTTGATTTTTTTTATATAACCTACAACACTCTAAGTCAGTGGCGAGGCGACCACTTTAAACACTACGCCTTTCGTACAATATCCGTTATCTATCTTATCTTATCTTATCTTGTGTGTGGGGGTGATTTATCCCTTAGCTATCTCCTTATGAATGTACTGCATTAGCTGCAGTGTACAATTCAGAAGGAGAAGCCTGAAGTCTTCAGGGTTTGGATATGCCAATCCCATCAGACCCATACTAAGTCCGGCCAACGCGTCGCATTCACACAGTAGGTGCGATATGGACTCGTCCTGTTCACCACAGGCTCTGCAGATCGAATCGTGTGTCAATCTCAATCTGCACAGGAAGTCGTTGGTGCCAAAATGGCCAGTGAACGCTCCTGTGAGCAGGCGCATTTGGCTCTTGCTATACTCGCAGAACTTCCAGGTGAAGCCACAGGCTCCGTTTGCAATGAATTTCTTAGAGTGTTCCAGACCCCTAAGGGCCATCCACTCTAGCCTGTGTTTCTCATTGCCATGTGCATTTAAAGCTGCCTTTACAGTGCTCTCAGAGAGTCCCACGAATGGCTCGGGGCCCAGAAATAGTTGCTCCGAGCCTTTTCTGGCTAATTCATCAGCCTCCTCATTGCCCTGCACCCCTGCATGCCCCGGAACCCACACCAGTCTGACTGTGTTCTTCCTGCCTAGTTTGTTAAGGAGCTTAATACAGTTCAGGACCAGTCTGGAGTCCACCCTACACGAGTCCAGAGCCTTGAGAGCAGCTTGACCGTCACTGAGAATATACACAGTCCTGTCAGTGACATCACTGTTGATATTCTCCTGAGCACAGGCAATTATAGCATAGGTTTCCGCTTGGAAGACCGTTGCATATTTGCACATGCTTTGGCTCACCTTACAGTCGTTGGCATAGATTCCAGCGCCCGATCCTGTTTCCATTTTGGAACCATCAGTGAACCAGTTGAGACAACCCTTGTCGGTTTGTAAACCTTGTCTCCATTCGTCCCTCGTGGGGACCTTTATCTTAAAATTCTTTTTGAATATGTGCAATGGTTGCATTTTGTCGCATCCCATGCTCATAATCCTTCCGTTATCTATACTAATATAAAGCTGAATAGTTTGTTTGTTTGAACGCACTAATCTCAGGAACTACTGGTTCGATTTAAAAAAATATTTCAGTGTATGCCCATTTATTGAGGAAGGCTATAGGCTATACAACATCACGCTACGACTAATAGAAGCGCAGCAGCAATGAAAAATGTTGCAAAAACGGAGAAAAATCTCTTATGTGAAGCAGACGGAGATGCGCGGGTCAGCTAGTAAATACATAAAGCAATATAACTTGTAGGATTTTTACAAGTTATCTTTGGTCTCTGCTTACCCTCTCAGGATTATGTGCGTGAGTGTATATATGATTGCTGAAACACCAGCGTCACGTGTTTATGACTTCGACGTGGAATCAAACGTGATAAATGTACTGGTGACTGATAATTTATAATTAATTAATGACTGCGATACAGGTAATTCACCTAGCTCTCAGTATGGCCTGAGTTATGAGCTCTAGATATAATACTTACTAATATATTATTACTAGATGTTCCCGCGGTTTCACTTCTTAAGTACTATACTGCAATCATGCAATTTCGCTTACACGCTGTTAGGGATACAGAAAAGGACAGAGGGTACCTTTCATCCAGAAAATAAGGACTGTTACCAAGCGAACAAACCGCACGTAAAAATTATTTTATCTATACTAATATTATAAAGCTGAAGAGTTTGTTTGTTTGAACGCGCTAATCTCAAGAACTACTAGTTCGAATTGAAAAATTCTTTTAGTGTTGGATAGCCTATTTATCAAAGAAGGCTATAGGCTATATAACATCAAGTTACGACCAATAGGAGCGGAGCAGTAATGGAAAATGTTGCAAAAACGGGAAAGATTCTCTTATGTGAAGCAGACGAAGTAACGCGGGTCAGCTAGTTTTACATAAAACTAGCTGTTACCTGCGACTTCGTCCGCGTAGATTTTAACTAAAAAGTGTTTGTCTCCGCGAAATCTTTTTTCTAAAATCAAAGTAGCCTCAGTAACTCCTTATAACATCAGTTATCTGCCAGTGAAAGTCCCGTCGAAATCGGTTCAGCCGTTTTGGAGATTAGCTGGCACAAACAGACAGACAGTAAGACAAAAATTTAAAAAATAGATGTTTTCTTATAGGTACCTTATATACTTTCATATGCATTAGATAAAAAGCTGTTATTTTGACATTACAAACAGACACTTCAATTTTATTTATCTATATATTAATACGTGAAGCGAAAACTTAGGATCCCTTTTTACGAAAATTGGGCGGACGGAGGAGTATGAAATTTCGCACACTTATATTTTATACAGAGAAGAAGTGACGAATGCTAATATTTTTTTTTAATTATGCGTAAAAATACATTAAATTAATGAAAAAACACTACACGCACACAACTATGCATTTGAGATACGCAGTCGAAGCGCGTAACTATGGTTACATATATCAATATACGAGTATAATGACATGACATAATATACATATATATCAGTTAGTCGAATTTCGAGCACTAGGCGACCGCTAGTCTTTATAGATATAGATATAGATGATGTATACTGTTTGCTAGAATAATTCAAGTCGTTGTAAGCTACTAACTTGGTACATAATCATCAATAATTTACGGCTTCCTACAATAATACATGTGCGTTTTCACAAATCATGTAGGTACACACACGAACTTGTACTTGTTTCGTGGAATAACTTATTATCTTCAGTGTCTTCTTCACTTCGCAGTCAGTGATTTCTTGATCATGTCTCTTCTAAGGAAAACATAATCACAGGACTGTGGCTCTTTGTGCACAAAGCATTTTCGACTCGTAATCGTAGGTTTCACTACAAATATGAAGACAGAACCTTCGACTTGTCTTGCTAATCTTATAATAATATCAGCCCTGTATTAAACTGTCCCACTGCTGGGCACGGGCCTCTTCTCAGTGTAAGAAAGGTTAGGCCATAGTCCACCACGCTGGCCCAGTACTGGTTGGCAGATTGCCTGATGAATTTTCCATCCAGTCAAGGGACAAACATTTTTGTGATCCACAAATGGTTGTTCCCAGTCTGGTTGTTCTTTGTGTCTGTTGTTAGAATGTTTGTTAAGTCTCCCGTGACCCAGGAGTTATTCCTAGTGTAAGAGATCCTGCTGTCTTTAAAGAAATGTGTGAGTTTCTTTCAGGTATCTTCTCATATGCCTTTGTCTGAACCTAGCAACTATCTTATCTTATGCGGGGGCCAGTCAGTGCAGACCGGCGACACTTCGACACAGTGGGATCTTTTGTGTCGACACTCTCCCAATAACGACTGCCATAGATGTTCATAGCAGCCGGGACCAACGGCTTAACGTGCTTTCCGAGGCACGGAGCAGGCGATAATTGTCAATCAATACGCACATAATTTCGAAAAGTCATATAACTTCCGAAAGTCAGAGGTGCGCGACGTGGGTTCGAACCCAAGACCCTCTGCATTGCAGTCTGTTGGTCTCCCCATTGAGCTATCGCTGCTCACAACCTAGCAACTAACCTAAATGTAAATTTAGTAACTTCACTAAACACACTTACTGATGAACTTTGATGTTCATAAGTGTTACTTTGTGACCTAAATGAATAAATGATTATTGACTGATTGCCTCGTTGCCGCAGCAGTAGTTATTGCGACTGCTGTGCAGGCCTTGGGTTCGAATCCCGGGTCAGATAGACGTTATTGGGATTTTCTAGCAAGACATTTTCTATAGCAGCAGGGAGTCTGATATTGCTCACGTGGAACCCTTATAAGAGGGACCTAAATCATGGTTTGCGAAGTGCTTACCTCTTCGGGGATGTAAATCTCAGACTTTGGCTGCAAGTCTAATCCTAATCCTAACTAATATTATAAAAGCGAAAATGAGTTTGTTTGTTTGTTTGTTACCTTTTTACGCCTAAACCACTGAACCGATCATCCTGATATTTTGCATATACGTTGACAGGTGTACAGAAACAGACAAAGGCTTCCTTTCATCACGAAAAAAAATACTGTTCCCGAGGAAATTAATAATAACGTTCTTATGATAATAGATGGCGCCACGTTTCTTTCGAATCATGATTTAATTATATTATTACAAGCAGAGTACAACTCGAATTTATTGTCAAATTCTAAATTAACGCGAGCGAAGCCGCGGGCAAAAGCTAGTATAATAATATAATATTCTATCACATACACACAACACCATCTAGCTCAAACTAAGCAGAACTTGTACTATGGGTACTAGACAATGGATAAACATACCTACATATACTTTCTTTTTGTAAATACATACATATTATACATAGAAACATCCAGACCAAGACAAACATCCATGTTCATGCACACAAATGTTTGACTTGTGCGGGAATCGAACCCGCGACCTCAGGCGTGGCAGTCGGTTACACTAACCACTACGCCATCGAGGCCGACAAATGCTTTATCCATTAGGTTACTGCCACATTAGTTCTTTACACTGTTCCCAAACTAACTCATATGGTCTACAAAGGCAAAGGATCCACGAGTTACATATAAAATACATATTTCAATCGTTGTAAACTTAGATATATTATTTAAAGCTTTTATTATTGACCTCAGATTTGTAGGTTAATTATGTAAAGGTCTTTAACCTATCAAGGCGATTTATAGGCCTCTAATATTTAAAACTCCGTTTTAATATTAATTATAGGCACCTAAGAACACGTTGTTAAATATTTCTGCAACTTTATTTATAGGCCTCTAATATTTTAAATCCCGTTTTAATATTAATTATAGGCACCTAAGAACACGTTGTTAAATATTTCTGCAACTTTATTTATAGGCCTCTAATATTTAAAACTCCGTTTTAATATTAGTTATAGGCACCTAAGAACACGTTAAATATTTCTGCAACTTTATTTATAGGCCTCTAATATTTTAAATCCCGTTTTAATATTAATTATAGGCACCTAAGAACACGTTAAATATTTCTGCAACTTTATTTATAGGCCTCTAATATTTTAAATCCCGTTTTAATATTAATTATAGGCACCTAAGAACACGTTGTTAAATATTTCTGCAACTTTATTTATAGGCCTCTAATATTTAAAACTCCGTTTTAATATTAATTATAGGCACCTAAGAACACGTTGTTAAATATTTCTGCAACTTGATTTAATAGGCCTCTAATATTTAAAAGTTTGTTTTAATATTAATAGGCACTTAAGAACACGTTAAATATTTCTGCAACTTTATTTATAGGCCTGTAATATTTTAAATCCCGTTTTAATATTATTTATTGGCACCTAAGAACACGTTGTTAAATATTTCTGCAACTTTATTTATAGGCCTCTAATATTTGAAATCCCGTTTTAATATTATTTATAGGCACCTAAGAACACGTTGTTAAATATTTCTGCAACGTGATTTAGGCAGTGGAAAACCGAGTGATCATTAATTTAGCTAACACAGGCGATCCGCCCAGGCTTCGCACGGGTAGTAGTGTAGTACCAAACCTTAACAAATTTTACACCTAAACCTTCCTCATGAATTACTCTGTCTATTGGTGAAAACCGCATGAAAATCCGTTTAGTAGTTTTTGAGTTTATCGCAAACAGACAGTCAGACGCGGCGGAGAACTTTATTTTATAATATGTAGTGATTATAAAGTAGCTGTCTCCGGATTAAATAAAAATATATATATATATAAATTACCTATACAGAAAATTAACCAGTATAATCAGATCCCTGATTTGCATATGATCGATTAGTTACTAGAGGTCAATAGGTATATAAATACAATCTGACTCTCCGGATTCACTCACGTTTATAATCACTGCTCCGCTCCGGTGGCTCGTAGCGTTATGTTGTATAGCCTATATTACTTCTAGATAAAGCAGCTTTCTATTGAAGTATTAGTTATTAAAATCGGTTCAGTAGTTTTTGAGTTTATTCATTACAAACAAAGAATATAATCCTAACTAATCTTATAAAAGCGAAAATGAGTTTGTTTGTTTGTTACCTTTTCACGCCTAAACCACTGAACCGATCATCCTGAAATTTAGCATATACGTTGTCAGGTGTACAGAAACGAACATAGGCTACCTTTCATCCTGAAAAAAAAAATATTCCCGGGGAAAACAACAATAACGTTCTTATGATAATAGATGGCGCCACGTGTCTTTCGAATCATGATTGAATTATATTATTACAAGCAGAGTACAACCCGAATTGATTGTCAAATTCTAAATTAACGCGAGCGAAGCCGCGGGCAAAAGCTAGTATAATATAATAGCCCAAAGTAAGCAGAGCTTGTACTATGGGTACTAGACAATGGATAAACATACATATATACTTTTTTTTTGTAAATACATACATATTATACATAGAAACACCCAGACCTAGACAAACATCGATGTTCATGCACACAAATGTTTGACTTGTACGGCAATCGAACCCGCGACCTCAGGCGTGGCAGTCGGTTACACTAACCACTACGCCATCGTCATCCAATGCGTGTTTATTTGATCATCGCTAGAGTATTTATCTATACAAATAAATAAAATTGAAGTGTCTGTTTGTAATGTCAAAATAACAGCTTTTTATCTAATGCATATGAAAGTATAGGTACCTATACAAAAACATCTATTTTTAAAATTTTTGTCTGTCGGTCTGTCTGTTTGTTCTGGTTAATCTCCGAAACGGCTGAACCGATTTTGACGCGACTTTCACTGGCAGATAGCTGATGTTATAAGGAGTAACTTAGGCTACTTTGATTTTAGAAAAAAATAGGATTCCGCGGCGACAAACACTTTTTAGTTAAAATCAACGCGGACGAAGTCGCAGGTAACAGCTAGTAATACAATATTATGCATGTTCGGGTACTTTGAAATAACTACACTGGAACATTGAGACAACTACCATCTTAGTCTCCCTGTGACCATGGCTGCTGAAAAGCAACCAAAACGTCGAGGAAAGTGTAAACTTAAATATAAATAGTTTCAATAACTTAATTAGCTTAAAAATTAGTAAAGTTTAATAGTAATAGTAGTGTAACAGTTTCTAAATTTTGTAATAAAGTGTCAAATAAACAACGCGATAAAATCCGTATATAGTAGTTTAATTTTAATGAATAACATTCGCGTAAACAGAAGACAATATTATATATTAATTCAGCACAATTGAGTTATACAAATTTGAGGTCATAAATATGTCTAAAATATTGAGGTGACCAGGTTGTAATGTGCCTACACATTCAAATAACGGACACAAATAACACCGATTCAAAACATTTGTGAATCTCACAAATTTTTGTCCCACCTGGGATTCGAAGCCAAAACGCACCCAAATATCCTTTTTTTTAAAGTACCTACGCGACCTGTCTTTTTTAATAAAACAATCATTTGTACTGTTTTTAAGCAGACATAAATTTGTCTAACTTGGGAATAGAATACACGTCTTGCGGTCAGCAAATATGACCGCAATTTAACGCAACTAGGCTAATGTAGCAAGCAGCAATTATATATAAACAAATGTAAATACATACGTATTTACATTTGTACATAATAGAGATTAAAGTTCATATATATTATGTAATAAAACTCAATGTGAGTTGGTTTTTAATTAGTTATTATTGTTTTACTGAGATAATATCTTATCTTATTTTATGTGGGGGCCAGTCAGTGCAGACCAGCGACACTTCGACCCAGTGGGATCTTTTGTGTCGACACTCTCCCAATAACGACTGCCATAGATGTTCATGGCAGCCGGGACCGACGACTTAACGTGCTCTCCGAGGCACGGAGCAGGCGATAATTGTCAATCAATACGCACATAATTTCGAAAAGTCATAATTATAACTTCCGAAAGTTAGAGGTGCGCGACGTGGGTTCGAACCCGAGACCCTCTGCATTGCAGTCTGTTGGTCTCCCCACTGAGCTATTGCTGAGATAATAACATCACGCTTATTTATATATCTACGGAGGGCCAGGGAGAGGCTTTTTTTTATACTACTAACGTGGCAAACAAGCATACGGCCCACCTGATGGTAAGTGGTCACCGTAGTCTATGGACACCTGCAACACCAGCGGCATCAGTTGCGCGTTGCCGACCCTTTAGGAATAAAAGGAAGTAGGAAGGAGAAGGAGCGAGAAAGGGGAAAGAGGGTGATTGGGCTTCCGACACTCTCACTCACCGAACGGAACACAACAGTAGGAATACTGCTATTTCACGTCGATATTCAGTGAGAGGGTAGTTCTTCCCCGGTTGAGCCGGCACATTCATGCTGAAATCAGCGAGGCTCTACTACTGTATAGAAATAACGAAATCTGATTGGTTTATTCAAAATCTCTCGTCTCCTCTCTCTCCTCTCTACTTTGGTGGATACCGGGCCTTACGGCCTTTTAAGTCTGGGTGTATTTTGTAACCGTTGTTTGAATATTAATAAAGTCTCCCGCGACACAGGCTTTATTCCTAGTGCTCTTAAAAAGAATATTGCAGTTAGTGTCACCCATTTAAACCACAACTTCCATCGTGCAGTAACAACAATATTATTACTATTTCTCGTTACTCTTAAGTCCGCGTAAACGCACAAATAGTTAGAATAACAACCAGTTAACTAGAAAACCTATTATAACTACACGTGAGACGCATAACCGCAAACTAAACTATTATGAACGATGATAATTAACTTACATGCAACAGTTGACCTATTAGCTTTGCTAAACTAGCTTCCGCCCGTGGCGATACTTGCATGGTATGTCAAAGAAAAGCCTCTGTTATGCCGTGATTACGTAGCTTTCTATTGGTGAAAGAATTTTTATAATCGGTTTGGTAGGTTCGGAGATTAGTAGGTATATCTAAACAGACATTTTTATAACGGTAGTACTTTTTATCTATATTAATATAATAAAGAGGAAAGATTTTATTTTTGTTTGTTTGTTTATAAGGATTTAATACAAAAACTACTAAACCGATTTTAAAATTCTTTCACTATTAGAAAGCTATATTATCAGCGAGTAACATAGGCTATATTTTATTTTAATAAAGTACTGCTACAGCAGCGATAGCCTAATGGGAAAGCGTTGGACTGCCACGTAGAGGTCTAAAGTTCGATTCCAAGGCGCGCATCTCTGACTTTTCGAAATTAGGTGCGTATTAAATAGTTAATTATCGCTTGCTTAGGTGAAGGAAAACATCGTGAGGAAACCTGCATGTCTAAGAGTTCTCCATAGTGTTCTCGAAGATATGTGAAGTCTGCCATTGGGCAAGCGTGTTGGACTATGGCCTAACCTTTCTCAAAATGGGAACAGGCCCGTGCCTAGCAGTGGGACAGTTCAGGGCTGAAATTAACAGTAATTTTTAATTTTTTAGTAATTAACACTAACATAAACTTTCTTTTTTGACCCAGGAAAATCCGACAGACCGGGATAGACAAACAAAGGACAGTGAAACACGCTAGAAACAATAATATGAACCGGCACGCAAGTGCTCTTTAGCCGGTCTGACACTTCGCTACGGTGACAGAAGCGGGTCGTTACCAGGGGACGCGACGGTCTCAAGCACTGTGGGGGTCCCCCATTTACTAACATAACCTAACCTAACCTACGTTTAGT
The DNA here is from genome assembly GCA_963564715.1 of Catocala sponsa. NCBI lineage: Eukaryota > Metazoa > Arthropoda > Insecta > Lepidoptera > Erebidae > Catocala > Catocala sponsa. Next base: position 2,696,580 of record OY751354.1, on the reverse strand, counting down.
CGAGCGAAGCCGCGGGCAAAGGCTAGTATGTAATAAATAGCTAGTTATACATTATAATTCAATATAAAACACTTCAATTATATAATGCAAATTTATTTATTCATTAAACTAAGCATTGTATATTAAAAACGTTATCGCAAATAGAACATAAAGTTTATAGATAATTATACCTAAGAATGCAGTTGTATATAAAACACTTTATATAAACACGAATTATTTACTTTATATAACATTGTCGATTTCTTGTTTCACGGCATGAATTGCTTAGTGGTTTAATACTTGGTTCCTTTATCAAGAAACAAGTCTTTTTACCTACGGCCTCGATGGCGTAGTGGTAAGTTTCACCGACTGCCACGCCTGAGGTCGCGGGTTCGATTCCCGCACAAGTCAAACATTTGTGTGCATGAACATGGATGTTTGTCTTGGTCTGGGTGTTTCTATGTATAACATGTATGTATTTACAAAAATAAAAAGTATATATGTATGTTTATCCATTGTCTAGTACCCATAGTACAAGCTCTGCTTAGTTTGGGCTAGATGGTGTTGTGTGTATGTGATAGAATATTATTATTATATTATAGTTAGATTTGATATATCTTTCATAGAATTGCCGATTGCACGGATGGTGTAGTGATTTAAGTGATGGCCTCGCCTCTGCCACTGCGCCGAGTGTTGTGGGTTCGACTCCCACACGGGACAAAACATTGTGTGTTCCACAAATGGTGGTGCCGAGTCTAGGTGTGCTTTGTGTCCGTTGTTTAAATGATTGTAATTTGCATTTTTCTATTTATTTTTCAAAACACGGAGGTCCGTGTTTTGAAAAATAAATAGAAAAATGCTAAATTCCTGTGTTTTCTTTTAAATTTAAATTGTTAAAAGTATTACAAAATTATATTCTAAATAAATTTAACAAAACTAATAAAAATAAATAAATACATAATATATTATAGACAAATATAAAATCCTTCAATTTCACTTTTTCATAAGCAATGTTTGTTAAACTTATTAACATCGGCTTTGTTTTAAAGGAGGAAATAATATTCTCGAAGGTATGTGAAGTCTGCCAACCCTGTCCCTGCTGATCCCGAGGCAAGCACCTCTGACTCTCCGAAGTAACCTCCCTCCGTATTAAATAGTTAATTATTATCGCTCGCATTAAAGGAAAACGTGGCGAGGAAACCTGTATGTCTGAGAGTTCTACATAATGTTCTCAAAGATATGTACATATATACATACATAGATTCACGCCTGTTTCCCAGAGGGGTAGGCAGAGACTACGGATTTCCATTTGCTACGATCCTGACACACTTCTCTGGCTTCATTCACTTTCATCACATTCCTCATACACGCCCGTTGGTTCAAGGAGCTCTTAACCTGGTCTTTGGAGATATGTGAAGTCTGCCAATCCGCAGTAGGCCAGCGTGGTGGACTATGGCCTAACCCTTCTCACATTGCGAAGAGGCCCGTGCCCAGCAGTGGGACAGTTTATTTACAGAGCTGATATAATTATTATTGTTAATTAAATCAATAATTAAGTTGTCATATTACTTTATTGCGCTAACACGTCGATTATAATATTACCATAATTGTATTATCATAGTAAAACCAGTAAAACTTACTGTACCTGTATAAGAACATAGATGTGCCCGCGGTTTCACCCGCGTTTATCGTTACTGCGCCGCCCCCGTGGGTCATAGCGTGATGTTATATAGCCTATAGCCTTCCTCGATAAATAGGCTATCCAACAATAAAATATTTTTTTAAATCGAACCAGTAGTTCCTGAGATTAGCGCGTTCAAACAAACAAACTATTCAGCTTTATAATATTAGTATAGATTGCTACTTTGCATTATAAATATACATAGTCTCATATCGATATACACGTGATACTATGTATGCATGTATATACAGTGTATAGCAGAAAGGTGTGGTCATCAAAAAAAACCACGACGCTAGTTAAAAAAAATATTTAATTGTAAGACAATTTTAATATTATTTTATTATTTATATTTATATAAACTATAAAAAAATTTTTATGGCCTTTAGTGGCAGACGAGCAAGTGGCCCACGTGATGGAAAGTGGTAACCGCTGCTCATGGACTTCAGCAATGTCAGGACACAGTAAAGCCGCTGCCTACCGTGAAAGAAGAACTCTCTTTAAACCTCGTTTGAAGAACATATCATAGCGCTTGGGAAACACCGAAGCAGGCAGTTCATTCCAGAAACATCAACTGGCTCAATTTAGTATTAACATTCGTTAATACTATTTTTACCTGCTTCTTTTAACCTTTGGATACTATTTATTTATTGGATACTTATGGATACTATTTATTTATTGGATACTTATGGATACTATTTATTTATTGGATACTTATGGATACTATTTATTTATTGGATACTTATGGATACTATTTATTTATTGGATACTTATGGATACTATTTATTTATTGGATACTTATGGTTATGTCTCGTTCCGGCGCGCTGCTCCGCGCTGTGCGGTAGCGGGGCTTCGCCGCGCGGGCATGTCGGCCCGGCCGTTTACTGTTAATTATTTTTTTGTATTTAATCTACCTAGTATATGTATATATATATATATATAGATGTTTATGTATCCACGAGAATACTGCCGACAAACTGTAATGCAGTTTGGCAGGAGATTGTGTCTAGATATGTATTTGTTTAAATAAATAAAAAAAATAACTTTTATTCATTACATACTTTTATTTATTGGGTACTATTTAACCTTTGAATGCTTTATCCAATACATACGTTTATACTTTGGATACTTTTATCCATTGAATAACTTTATCCCGGTATACTTAGGGCACGCAAATTGGGATATAAAGTATTCTATGTGGTAATCTAGGATAATTATGGTCTAACTTATCTTATATAAACAGCAGACAATGGTAACGCAGTAAACCCAGAAAGAGATTTTAAGTTAGAGTTGGATAAGTTAGACTCCTTTCTGATAGAATGGATCCAACTTGTGGTCAACCGGGCAAAGTTTATAGTTCGACTGCACGGATGGCTTAGTGGTTTAAGTGGCACAGCCACTGCGCCAAGTGTAATGAGTTCGAAGCCCCATATGAAACAAAAAATGTGTGCTTCACAAATAGTGAGTGTTCTTCGAGTCCATTGTTTGAATGTTTGTAAAATATCTCGTAACACTAGTGTGGGAGTTGTTTAAAAACAATCAAAAACAGTGGTCGTAGTGCAGGGAGACTTTTGCCCAACAGTGGGGTAAATTTAAAAAAAAAAAAAAATATTTAGTTAATCATACTTATACTGCCTGCTTCGGTGTTTCCCGAGCGCTAAGATATGTCCTTCTTCAAACGAGGTTTAAAGAGAGTTTCTTCTTTCACGGTAGGCAGCGGCTTTGCTGTGTCCTGACATTGCTGAAGTCCATGAGCAGCGGTTACCACTTTCCATCAGGTGGGCCACCTGCTCGTCTGCCACCAATGGCAATAAAAAATAAAAATCTTTACAGGAAAAGTCCTAATGCGGCAGTATAGCCAACAAAAACAATATTACATATAGCTTAGTAATTTTACAGTATACTTATTTTATTTAATTACTATATTATTATATTTGTGCTAATAGTAGTGGGGTCGTATTTAAAACACTGACAGTGGCAATTGCGAGACCACTTCTACGCCATAGGGCGGACCACAGTCTAGTTTACCACGTCGAATACATAGGGCGGACCACAGTCTAGTTTACCACGTCGAATACATAGGGCGGATCACAGTCTAGTTTACCACGTCGAATACATAGGGCGGACCACAGTCTAGTTTACCACGTCGAATACATAGGGCGGACCACAGTCTAGTTTACCACGTCGAATACATAGGGCGGACCACAGTCTAGTTTACCACGTCGAATACATAGGGCGGACCACAGTCTAGTTTACCACGTCGAATACATAGGGCGGACCACAGTCTAGTTTACCACGTCGAATACATAGGGCGGACCACAGTCTAGTTTACCACGTCGAATAAAAAATATGAATTACATATACATAATAATTTATAATATTATGTTGTTGTTTATACATGTATAAATATATAAATTACGCCTGATACAGGTTTTGTATACAGGTTTGAAAACCGGCCAAGTGCGAGTCGGACTCGCGCACGAAGGGTTCCGTACCATTATCAAAAAAAATCACGTTTGTTGTATGGGAGCTCCCCTTAAATATTTGATTTATTTTAATTTAATTATTTATTTTTAAAGTGAATATATAACTAAATATTCTGTGAATATTTCAATCGTCTACCTGTTGCCGTTATCAATATCGAGCAAAAACAAGCAATAATATCACGTTTATTGTATGGGAGCCCCCTTAAATATTTATTTCATTCTGTTTTTAGTATTTGTTGTTATAGCGGCAATAGGAATACATCATTTGTGAACATTCAACTGTCTAACTATCACGGCTTATGAGATACAGCCTGGTGACAGACGGACAGACAGATGGACAGCGGAGTCTTAGTAATAGGGTCCCGTTTTACCCTTTGGGTACGGCACCCTAAAAATAACAAGCTATTAATCATAACTTTTTATAGTGCGGTGACATGAAGTAGGCATTAAAGTACTTTAATCCGGGTTCGAATCTAGTTTGAAGTAATTTATTCTAACACTAGCTATGAGCTACTTCATTTTTTTATTAAATACTAGTTGTGCACCACGGTTTCGTCTGTTAAAATCTGTACTAACTAATATTATTAATCCGAATGTGAGTTTGTTTGTTACGCTTTCACGCCTTCACTACTCGTACCGAACTTTACGAAATTTCGCTTGTAAGTTGTGCGACCTGTAAAGAATAAGGTAACTTTCATCCTTAAAAATTGGTTATCTGTAAAGTCGGTTTACGGACGATAGTTTAACGTGACAACGTCATAACAAAATTTCTTGCCCGTAACGTTACAATGAGCGCAACGGGATAATGGGCGTAACAGGACAATGAGCGTAACAGGACAATGAGCGTAACGGGACAATGAGTCATCCTTTTTCGTGCGAGCAGCCGGCGTTCATCGATTTATTAGATGTTGTCACGTCAAAAGTTTTTGTTTTCGAGGATTAGAAATAGCTTGAAGAAATCTACATTTATGCGAGTGACGCCGCGCGTCGAATCTAGTACTAATATAATAAAGCTGAAGTGTTTGTTTTTTTATTTAAACGCGGTATGCTCTAGCTCAGTGGGGACACCAACAGACTGCAATGCAGAGTGTCTCGGGTTCGAACCCACGTCGCGCACCTCTGACTTTCGGAAGTTATATGACTTTTCGAAATTATGTGCGTATTGATTGACAATTATCGCCTGCTCCATGCCACGGAGAGCACGTTAAGCCGTCGGTCCCGGCTGCCATGAACATCTATGGCAGTCGTTATTGGGAAGTCAGTGCCCTCTAATATCCTGACACTGGTCTAGCCTCAGGGTATCGTTAGCCTTCGGGTTGCGGAGGTCAGATGGCAGTCGCTCCGTGTAAAAATTTATATACAGTCAAATCCAGTTAGACTAGAAAGCTGACCCTAAGTGACTTGGGAATAATAAAGGCTAGGGAGAAGAAGATGCTCTGCAATTAGCAGTCGGATTTGAGAAATTCTTTTTGCATTTTATAACATTATTCTTGAAGAAAGCTATAGGCTATATAACATCACGCTATGAGCTACCGGAACAGAACAGTAATCATGAACGTAGGTGAAACCACTGGGAGACAGCTAATGCTGCTCTATTTTTTTATTTCCAACTCCGATCCTATTGGTCGTAGTAAATGTTATAATTATAGTCTACTAGCATTTGCCCGCGGCTTCGCTCGCGTTAATTTAGAATTTGACAATCAGTTCGGGTTGTACTCTGCTTGTAATAATATAATTCAATCATGATACGAAAGACACGTGGCACCACCTATTATCATAAGAAAGTTATTGTTGTTTTCCTCGGGAACAGTCATTTTTTTTGGGATGAAAGGTAGCCGATGTCCGTTTTTGTACACCTGACAACATATATGCAAAATTTCAGGATGATCGGTTCAGTGGTTTAGGCGTGAAAAGGTAACAAACAAACAAACTCATTTTCGCTTTTATAATATTAGTTAGGAAGTTAGGATAACCTTTTTTGTTAAGAGACCATATACAGGGTGATTTTGAAATCATGTTATTCCTTTTAATCACGCATTCTTCTGGTGATATAGAATAACCCTGACCATATTTTATTTTAATAGAATTTATTTTTTGGCAATATTAATATACCGTTTTTTTTCGTGAAATAGTTTCAGATAGTCATATATTAACCACCCGACACAATCTCAATATTATACTAATTTAAAAAATAACATAACAATGACTAATGTCGTAAATAATAACGGGCGGTACTTTTTGCGGCCTACATTCTCTCTTGACCCCGAGCGACCGCGTAGTTAGTGTAAGTACATACCGATCGCCGATCAGCTGGGCTTCGTTAATAATCCTTATCAGTGAGCGGAGACCTTCTGGCGTCGACGCACGAACGGCGCCGGCGCTTCGCGGCGATCTTATTAATTCGCAAATAACCGAGAGGTCTAGCAAAAACCTGAGTAATTTACTTTCCTCACGTAGTTAACGTACTTATCTACGATTGGATTTAAGCCTTATAATTAATTAATCGTTGCCTGATACTGACTATCTACGTTGTACCTACACAAATGTCAACCCAATAAAACAAAAGCTGTTTTGTAAAGAAACAAATTCTACGAAACAGCATTTAAAAAATTTAGGTCTAAGACGTTCCTAAACATGTCTATCGTCCCTAAGTATCATAAATTAATAGTTTCTACGACCAACACATTCAAAATACACACCAACTTATGTTTATCTACATACCTAAATATTATACCTACGTACGCAATGAAAATAAACTTCCCTTAACTCGCAAACATTCACCGGAATGTTGAATACGTATGATGAACCTACTCTCTACAGGACCCGAGTAGATAGGATTTCAGAGGGAGAACTACGGGTCTCCCCCTTTGGACCAGGGTACTGCGGGGTCAAGAAGCCCACTGCGCCTCGAAAGGCGTATTCTATCGACCGCTGATTAGAGTGCGCGGTGCCTGACATTGGTGTTGGACTCGCAGGGGTAAGTGGTTAGCCGCTGAGGACGACATGTTCGTTGCTGGGCAAGCACGTGGCGTTCGAGCGTCGGACTCATGCGCGGCTAGTGCGAACCAGTCGGTCGCGCGAGGCACGGAGTTGTCTTTAGCGAAGTGGCAGTGTGGTTTCACTGCCACAACGCATCTCGGGCGCTTGCCTGCTCAGCAAGTAAGAGTCATAGCTGGAGTGACTCGGGCCTCACCCGGCTTGTAGGCCTATTTGGGTAGGCGTATGGATGTACACACAGCAAAATAGATAGGTTTGCAGGGCACACCAACATAAATTGGTGTGCGTGAAATCAACGAGTGTATTCGCCTATTTATTGGTGTTTGCTACGGAATAACCTGTTGTCCACGCACTCACTTGCAATTTCTGACCACTTTAATGCTGCAGGGAATATGAAGCTTATATTTAGCTTATATGATAATTCTCTCCATGGCGCATTAGTCGAGCATGCGGTAGATAAAATCTTACGTCGCCGGCGCCGCGCGCCGTAAGATCAAATCCAACTGCCAAACACTTAACTATTAACAAGTCTTCTTTATATTTGTGTTGGAATATATTTATTGTCTACCCTCTAAAATGACAAATCATGTATAAGTTAGTAGTTCAAGTTCATCGTCATAATGCTATTGAATATCGGGCTTTCGTTATGTTTTTATACATATACCCTGCGTGTTTTGAGAAATGCTTATATTTTCGAATCAATATGAATCACTTATCTACACTTTTAAGAGCTGAGATTATTATTTTGCATGAGCAAAATCATTTTAATATGTTTAAATAGTCCAAATGTTATTGATTGTTGTTTTTTGTAACAATATTTTATTATTGTTTACAGAGAAGAGCTCTGCAATTGTGGCTCCATCGTTATGCAGATTCGGAAAACATTGATTGTTACCGACCGGGACCAAAGGCTGGATTTGTATACACAGATACCAATGCCCTGCACCGTGATATAGCTACTAGGCATAATTATGACTGAGTCCTCCCTCACTACTCGTTCCACGGCGACTAAATATGACGTGGCATTACAAACCATACGGAACCACTTGCGTGCAGCTGGTGTGAAATTTCGTAGGTCAGCCAAGATAATTCTACTGTCAGGTATTCACAGGCAAAACCAGATACGCTTCGCAAGAGAATATTTGGATTTCGATTGGTGTAATAATATGTATAATTATATTTAGCGATGAAAAATGTTTTAAGTCTGATAAGGTCAGTCGCAAAATATTGTTATCGTTTCGTGGCACTGATTTGTGTAGGAACATAGTTGCTAGCATGAAGACACGATTGCAACAAGTAATAGATAGCGAAGGTGCACCAAGCAGCTATTAGAAACAATTTTAGGGGTTTTATACAGTGAGTGATGTTGTTTTTAGTGAGATTACATACCTGTATCTTAATATCTAACTTACTAATATGTTTATTCATATCACTAATAAATAAATTACCCACTTGAATATGGAAAATAACGTTAATTCTTGTCAGACTTAGAATATTTGTCGTGCACAAAACTTTATAATTTGATAATTTGAAAAACACCTAGTCAATAAAAATTATTGGTTTCTTATTACAAATTGTTTAATTTTTACTTCCATACTGTCATATATTTTTATCGAATATATATATATATATATATATATATATGTATAATCAATATATACATATATAATCAAGTTAATAACAAAAATAAAAAAATACATTTATTATATTATTTATATATTATATAAAAATATATATAATATATTCAGTAAAATAACAAAAATAAAAATGTAACACTGAAAAAAAGTTTTAAATAATACAATAAAAGTTGACGTCAGCGGTGAGACTCGACCCCAAGACTTTGGTTTACCAGCCGGATGCTTATACACCTATGCCATGGACTCGGTTAGAAAAATGGTTAAATTTATGTTTCATATTCTCTGCAACATTAAAGTGGCCAGAAATTGCAAGTGTGTGTGTGGACAACGGGTTATTTTGTAGCAAACACTAATTAACGGGTAAAGTAATACACACGTTGATTTCACGCACACCAACATCTATGTTGATGTGCCCTGCAAACCTATTTATTTTGTGTGTACGTCGGGAAGTGAGCGTGCCTTATACAACTCCGATACCATACTGGAGATACGGGAGGCGGCTTCTCCGTCGGCTTCAGGGAGGTTTTCGTTAGCAACTCCCAGAATTGCGAGTGGTGAGTGGCTTATTGCTCCGATACCTGTCTCGAGAATAGGTAGTGTCACTTGGGCACGAGGTAGCTTGCTAACGAGAACCAGATCTCTGAGGTTAGGATGGAGAGTCGAGATTTGGGGACAAGACCTGTCTATAACTGGTCCCGGAAACTGTTCTCGGGCACTGGAAGGTACAGCGGCTCCACCTAATATAACCTTGACGGTTGGTGTAGGGGAACGCTATATCATAAACTAGACTAGTCGTAGAGAGAGGGGAATCTACTTTTGTATGTAAGGTATTTGAATTCCACGTTTTTTCGATTTGTCACTGCCTGGTTACGTAATTACATGAATACTTTAAACAACACCATTATAGCCTATAACATTAATTCTAACGAAACGATCGTAAAACGCAGCCTAATAGCATATTAAAATCTTTAAAACTTACCAAACAAGAAATCCAATCACACCAGTTTAGTACATGACCAAACACATAAGTAGACACCACAAATTCACTTAACACATTAATAAAATAACATAATTTTAATACAACTTCACTCATATAGCATCTTTCATACGCAAAATCAAAATAATGATAATTCCATGTTATAGCAGATAATTCGATAGAAGTATCTAATTCTGGCATAAATACAAATCGTAAGTACTGAAATAATCGAGACGCGTGCACTTCACAGTATTCATCATCTTCCTAAGCATTGTCCCGTCATCTGGGGTCGGCTCTCCTTGTCTGCTTCTTCCATTGTTGCCGGTTTTGAGCAATTGAGGCACCCACTCCAAATTTCTGCATGTCCTTTTGGACTGTTGTCAGCCAGGTGGCGGGTGGTCTACCCCGTCGTCGAGTCGCCGTGGGTAAGTCAAGGGCTACTCGCACCATATTATGATCTTCTGGGCGGCGGAGTACGTGCTCGTACCAGCGGAGGCGTCTCTCCTTGACTTGTGCACTTCACAGTATTAAAATGTTACAACTGATTTAATTTTCGTGTATGTTAATTAGCTTGCCATCATTATTTCGGCGATTTATTTTACGTGATTTCAAATTCAAATTCACATAATTTAAAAACTAAGAAACACGATCAACATACTGTCCAATACATATAATATTACTACGAACTTACGTGACAACATCTCGAGAAACACGTCCACTCAGTAAGAAAATAATATAATGCACTAATTATATTTTAACGTATTTACACGGTAATGTTATTAACAGTATTCTATCTTTATACAAACAGTCGGAACTCGAGTCATACCTATGCGTCTCGGCGTTGGTATGCGCTTAGTTCGCAACCAGTCGCGAATGCACCGCAGTGAAGAACGGACGGTGTGATTGTTTTGTAACCAGTAAGCGTGCGATTTGTACATATTTTATTGAAATAACTATATAAATAACAATACAATAAAGCTTTTCGTACGTCTCGGTCGAGTCGCAAATATTTTCAGTCTCAAATTTATAAGGATGTTTTTTATTAAATCTACAAAATAAAAAACACAACATGCTTTTTATTTTTATTGAACACTTTCTATTTAATTCACTACAAATTTCATTTTTATAATATAATATAATATTTACAATCACTAAACTAGAAAGAAACTCAAGTAGGTAGATAAAATTAAAATACTGTAGGCGGGCAGCCCTAACGCGTGTCTACCAACCGCACTGTTGTAGGTAATTATTTCAAGGACAGGGCCGAGTTACAATACTGTATAGATATCATTACCGCGGTATTTATTTTATATATTTCATGGACAAACCAAAATCGGCTCCCTTTGTCGGTTTGCTGAAACGCGACGATGCGTCAATAAGTACAAACAAATTTAGCTCTTATTTCGTATTGATTGATTTCAATTTACATAAGACACTATTTGCAATTGGCTTCATGAAACGATTATGAGCTATTATATAAGGTTTAAGAACAACTTTATTTCTTATAAAGAATTGTATACATAATTCACTTACTGAGAAACAATGTTTAAAACTAAGATTAATATTTTTAGAGCGCACATGGGTACGTAAATAAAATAAAACAAAGCGAGAAAAAATAATAACAACGATGTGGGTAAACAAATAACATTAACAGTATGACACTCGGTCCTAGCCAAGCACGACATGGATACATGAATTGATTTTTATAGATGTGGCATTGATGGCATAGTCTGTCATCATTAACAATTTTTGTAATATTTGCGTTTTATATGTGGTTTATGAACCATTTTAAATATTGGATTTATTTGTTTGCGTTTAGTTTAGTTAGAGGTACATACTTAATCTATATATTCTATGTGTATTTTATATATGTGTTATTGTATAGATATAATATATAGATATATATTTTATATTTACTATTATTTGCCTGCTTATTTGCATGTATTAATTGTATGAATTTTGAGTAGCTTCTTGAATCGGGGATAACTCTTTTCTTCTTTTATTTCTGATGGTAATTTATTGTATATTTTAATGCCCTCAAACTCCAAATTTCTTTTTTCATAATTAGTTCTAGGTGGGCGGGTCACTAAGTAACTAGCACGTCTTAAATTCATCTTTCGTATTTGTTGTTTTGTTACAAACTTTAAATTCGAATGGATTTCCTTATTTAAATTTTACGTATAAGAATACATGTGTAGTATATGTACGTTTGTTTTATATTCATTATTTTTGTTTCCTCGTATAACTTCTCAGTTGGTGTCCGAAAATTATAATTAAATAAAATTTTAATTAATCTATTCTGAACTCGTTGAATTCGATCTATATTAGACTTTGCTGCAGTACCCCAGATTTCAATTAGGTAGGCGATATGAGGCTTAACCAGATATTTATAAATTAAATATCGCACTTTTCGAGGGAGACAATTTGTTATATTGCGTAGTGCCCCCGTAAGGGAAGTTAGTTTAAGTTTAATTTTTTCTAGGTGTGGTTTCCAAGTTAAGTTACTATCTAAGATAAGTCCGAGATATTTTTCTTTTGGCTTTCGTTCAAGTAGTTGGCCATCTATTTTAAGTTCAGAATTATTATTATTCTTTTTATTTTTTGCTGCAAAGATTACATAATTTGTTTTTGTAATATTAATAGTTAGAAGATTTGATTGAAACCATTCATTTAACAGATTAAGATCATTCTGAGCGTCAGCTATTATAGCTTCAATTAAGTGTCCAAAGTAAAAGAGACTTGTATCGTCTGCATAGAGGGAGATGTCTGCTTTGAGACCTAATTCACTGATATTGTTAATATAGATAAGAAACATGAGGGGGCCCAGTATTGATCCCTGGGGCACACCAAAGTTTAGGACACTGGCATTGCTTTCATATTCACCTATTTTTTACTATTTGCTTACGATTCTCCATATATGATCCAAAAATTTTAAGTGCTTTGTCTGTAATTCCATTAATTTCTAGTTTTTGTAATAATATGTCATGACTGATGGTGTCAAAGGCTTTCCTGAGGTCAATAAATATACCTAAGACAATTTGTTTTTTATCAATATTATTTTTAATTTTGGTTACGAGATCAATTGTAGCAGCGAAAGTATTTGATGTAGGTCTAAATCCATACTGTTTAGGGTAAAAGAAGCTTTTTGATTTAAGGAATGATTCTAATCGGCTATAAAGGATCTCCTCAAAAATTTTGGAAATTACCGGTAGAACCGATATGGGACGGTAATTGCACGGGTCATATTTACTTCCGGATTTATGAATTGGTACATCTTTTGCTACTTTTAAATCGTTAGGAAAAATACCTCGTGCCATACAATAGTTAATGCAGGCTGTAAGTTCCGTAGCAATAATATCTTTTACGCTTTTAATAGTTTTGTACTAATGCCATCAATGCCAGATGCAGTATTACAGTCCAAATGTTTAATTATGGTAATAACTTCCTTCGTGGTAGCTGGTTTCAGTAACTGTAATTCCGTTTTATCAGTTTGACTACACTCTTCTGCGAGTCGACTTCCTCCTCCTTTTGATTTTTCAGAAATCATATTTGCCAGGGTTAAGCCAATGGTCGAAAAGTATGAATTAAAACTTTCACATATTTCTTTTTGATCTGTAATAGTACCATCTTCGGTTTCGAGTTTGTCCAGTCTAGTTTTGTCACGTAGTTTGTTTTTCGACAGATCGTTTATTAGCTGCCACATTTTTCCTGGTTTACTTGAATTTTCTTCAAATCTCTTTAAGTAGTAGTAGTATAAAAAGGGTAATATTTAACTGCAAATCAAAAAATCTTCCTTTTGCATTAAAAATACCCGTATCCTAATCAAAAATACTGATTGCATAGCAAAATAGTTATCTCAAAATATTATAACCTCAACATCAACTTTACAACCTTTTCATCTACAAGTTCCTCCTCCGTCAGTCGTATTCCTCATGTCTGAGAGTCGTGACCTCCTTCATTCATTAATCTTCTCACGATATTACGCCATCTTGATCTATCTCCGGCCACTCGGAGAGCATCGTAGATAGTGGTGCGAATTTGGTCGGACCAACGCATCGGGCTGCGGCCCCTCGCTCTTTTTCCTTCCACTTTGCCAGTGACCACTAGTTTTTCGAGATTGTCTCCGTCTTTTCTGGCAATGTGTCCGAAGTACTTATGAATACGCTTGAGGCAGAAGGTTGAGAGCCTTGTTTTAATTGTTAGCTTGGCAAGTGTGGATGCGTTGGTACAGTTATGTTTAAATAATAGTTTTTTGTGTGATATATCTTTGTTTTATTATTATAATATGTTTTAATGTATTTTCAACAAGTATTTCTATAACAGAAAGGCGGATCATCTAAACGTTAGGTAGGTATTTAGGTTCGGTACGAATGAGCATCATTAGGCCAGGTATCGAGCCCGGGACCTCACGATCGCGATCGGTCGAAACTTAACGTATCGATTGGACAATTTGTTATACGCGTTTCCTAGTTTTTAAGTTATACCTATTATTCGATACGTAAGGTAAGTTGCCGACACAATAATGGATAGCGAAATCACTCTTATTAACACGTTCCTGGACACTTGACTTTTTGCAAATGTCATGATATGACACTACAAAATCCAAAGATATATTTTAAATTTTTTGATACGGCAATTACGTCAACAGACGTTGACGCCTAGGGGCGAAAATGGCTCGGTCTACGCCTTACGGCGCACTCATAACACATACAGGACATAAGTCGATTTCTCGAAATGTGTCGTATCGTAAATCTGGTTGCTACCTGATTTACTTGAATAGATAGTAGACAAAGGGCCGACCCTTTTTTGTCCCTCTGCGCCGCTACACAGGTGAGGCACCAGTCGCAAGTTGATTGTCTTTGTCAGTTCACATGCGTTATTAAATCATTCAGTGCAGTGAGAGTGTTTTTAAAGTTCTTTAAAAATACTTTATTCGAAATATTCACCCTATATTAAGTACGAATATTTTGAAGCAGGTATTTACAATATATTTTAATTATTTTTGTAATATTTATTAATATTTTTTTGAAAAATTAACCGATTTTCGAAAACATAATTTTATAATCGTAAAAAATATTGAACTTTAAGGGTTTTCTTTCACTTCTGGATGCGTCCCGGCTATAATTTTATTACTAACGTGTAGATTAAAGTCTCTTCTTCTAATTCAAATAAAAACCGGTCCAATTTGTCCAACGTTTTTAGAAAACGTCAGCGAACGAACGACGAGGAGAAAGACAGAAAATATTTGTGAATGATGAAAAACTCGCAGAAGACTCTTCGAATGAGCCGTGGCTATCATCATCAGATTAATCTTAACTGGATCTACCTGATGTACGGTATTTTGATTAAAAATACTATGTTATTTCGATTATTCGTGTAAGACAAATATTGTAATAATACCTATTTATACAAATATTGAAATAATATCTATTTAGATTTACCTGCTTTATCTAGATTCTATAATAAAGAATATATTATGTATTCTAAAATTAAATTATGTCAGTTGATAATTGCAAATGGCTCGAGACGTAGATAGAGCATTGAAGTATTATTACTAGCGTATAGAACCGACGCAACGAACCAGTTTTTCTCGCCGTGCGTTGTTGCCAATTGGCAACAACTGGTTTAGTTACTCGCCTCAAGCTGCGTTTATACTTAACCTGCCCCGCGTGTCACCACGTTGCTTGACGAACGGGCGGTGGGTGATTACATTATAGTGTCGTGTCGCCGCGCGATCTGCCGAAAATTCGTCTCAGTCCAGTGGTGGCCTTCAGAGTAAACGCTTTACAATGTTTTACCAGTACGGTTATAGACGGTATGATAAAATGTGCAGAACCATACGACGTTAGCGATTTAATATCAGGTACTTGGGAATTGGTGGAGCCAATATCTGAACCAGTAGGAAAGTGAATCGGAATCAATCTTTGATACTCCTCGAATGATAGTATTAAACAATAAATTATTAAAAGAAAGTACAGCTAGAAAAGTACTTGCAGATAAATTTAAGAAGATATAGAGTCAAAACAGATACTTAAAAAAAAATGTGAGTCTTATAAATTGAAGATCAAGGATATGAAAAGTAAGTTTGGATTTGATGCAGAAACGGAAAATGCCTTAATGCATAAAGGTTAGGTTGTAGACTTGCATAAATCATTAATAAAAAAAATTAAACAGAACAAACATTCCTTGCTGTATACTGCACCACTACGAAAGTTTGCGCTAACTTTACACTATCATTCTCCAGCTGCTTATAAATACATTAGAGAGACTTAGCTCTTCCGCACCCCAGAACAATTTGTAGGTGATACTCAACAATGGATGCTGAACCTGACTTCACGCAAGAAGATTTTAAAGTGTTAAAAAAGAAAAGCCAATTAAATGAAAAGCCGGTATTATGTTCTTTAGTATTCGATGAGATGGCAATTCGAAGTCAAAAGTTTTTTAGCAAACAACGCAAACTTGGCACGGTCAACTTTGGCGCAGGTCCTATAGTAGAAGAGGACACAACAGCAACTCAAGCTTTAGTATTCATGCTGGTTTCTATAAATGAAAATTGGAAATTGCCAGTTGGGTATTTTTAATAGCGGGTATTAATGCAGAAAGAAAAGCAAATTTAATTAAAATTTGTTTAGAAAAGTGTCATGAGTTTGGCGTGACTGTTACAAATCTCACATTCGATGGTTGTGGTACAAATTTAAAGGCAGCTGAAATCTTAGAATGTCAATCGACCGATTTAAATAATATAAGGACTCAATTTCCTCATCTTTCTACGTCAGAAAAAGTGTGCATTTTCTTCGACCCTTGCCATACAATAAAATTAATCAGAAACACATTTAAACGTAATATGTTGATATTTGATGGAAATAATAGACAAATAAGGTGGCAACTGCTAACCAACTTGAACAAACTCCAGCAAAGTGAAGGTCTGCGATTTGTTAATAAATTGACACCACGTCACATTTGTTTCCGCAACCATATAATGAAAGTGAAGCTTGCTAAGCAATTGCTTAGTATGTGTTACAAAAGCAATAACCCTTTGTGATGAAATTTTAAAATCAAGCAAATTCAAAGATTCTTCTGCTACTGTTAACTTCATAACAATCATGAATAACTTTTTCGATGTTATGAATTCCAGAAAATTTCATTTCTATGGTTTTAAACATCCAATGGACAAAAAAAACACATCAGACATTTTTGCCTTCCTAGATGAAGTCAAGTCATATATGCTACAGTTGCAATACCAAGTGTAAACCCAAATTTTATCCGCCGTCCAGGCTTAAACCCTATGTATTGCTAGAAACTGACATAGACGAGGTTATAAATGTAACTTCTGGTCTAAAGGACACTTGTGCAGTTGGTTGGGATAATATCCCTACCAACGTAATCAAAAGGTTTCTTGCCCATCCTTTAACTCATATATTTCAAATATGTATGACCGAAGGAATTTTCCCTAAAGTATTAAAAAAAGCTGTTGTTATCCCGGTCCATAAATCCGGAAACAAAAGCGATTTAAACAATTATAGACCAATTTCTATCTTACCACCATTGTCCAAAGTTTTAGAAAAGTTAATAAATAATAGATTAATAAAATACTTAGAGGTAAATAATATTCTTTCGGGCAGACAGTTTGCATTTAGACCACAACGATCAACCAGTCATGCGGTTCAACAACTAACTGACCATTATAACCTCTTACTTGGATAATGGAATGCATAAAATTGGAATCTTCTTGGACCTCGCCAAAGCATTCGACTATGTTTCGAATTCTATATTGCTTAAAAAGCTCGAATCGGTTGGAATAAGAGGCAAACAGCTACAAGTTTTTGCTGACATACTGATCGATATCAATGTGTAAAAATAGGCGAAATCATCAGTAAAGACATTCCAAATACTTCTCTTGGAGTTCCCCAGGGAAGTATTATTGGTCTCACACTTTTCCTTATTTACATAAATGATCTGTGTAATTTGTATTTTCGGAACGGGGTTACAATATCATACGCAGATGACACAGTAATACTGTTCACCGCTCAATCACGCATCGAAGCCTATCAGCGCGCTCAAGAAGGTTTCAATACTATCAGTAAATGGCTCTCTAACAATTGTTTAACCCTCAATGCACAAAAAACTAAATATATTCACTTTTCAATGCACAACAAAAACACACCATATTTCATAAATAACATCATAAACAACAATCATAATTGTCTGCTATCTGCTGACACCGCATGCACTTGCTCCACTTTAGAAGCAACCGATTGTATAAAATACTTAAGCATTACGCTTGACATTAACCTTAATTTTAGCAAACATATTTATTTATTATGCAATAGACTACGCAAACTAATATACCGGTTTATTTAGCATTATGCTAATCAATCATAACCTATTGTGTAACATCGTGGGGTGGAGCATCGACAACAATATTATTGCCATTAGAACGTGTGCAAAGAGCCATCTTAAAGGTAGCCACATTCCGCCCTTTCATCTACCCTACCTAGGAACTATATCAATCCACTAACATTTTAACTGTCCGTCAACTATTTATCCTGCACACTGTCATTAAACAACATACGCTACTAACTTTTTACCTACGAACAAAAGAAAGAAAGACTTAGTTTGGGAAAGCTACCAAACTAAGCATGCTTACATGAAGAATTTTTTCTTATTCTTAGAGCCTTTTTTGTACAAAGTAAATAAGTTATTAAATATATATAGCATTAATCATAATCAATGTCACATAGTTTTAACAAAGTACCTAAAAACGCTTACGTATTCAGATACAGAGAAATTGCTAGTAGTTGTAAAATAATTTCTTATTGTTTAAGCAATTTTTTATTTATAATTGTTATTGTTTAAAACTATTTTAATTGTAGGTATATTTAACTAGCTATATATGTTTGCAGTACATATATAAATGTTTTTTGGAGACCTTTACTTTATTACCAATAGAATAACAATGTAATAATAGAAACAGCCTGAAACACAGGTCTCTGACGTAGTTCAGGTAATGAAATGTAAAAACAGACTTTATAAATAAGACTTTTTATGTCCAATTTTTAAATTGTAAATTATTCCTTTAGATTAAATATAATTTTAATGTAAGTTTAATACAATAAGTAGCCTGTAATGTGTTTTGTAAAGACTTTTATTTATTGAATACAAAATTTATTATTATTATTATATTATGTATATCAGGACGAATAAATAATACACGAATATTAAATAAGTTTCAGTCATACTGTCGTGTGCAAGCGTCGCGATTATATCAGTAGTCATGGTTTGTTTGTTATTTTATTATGCTGGAATTGGATATTTCTATCTAGTTATGTAAGTACATCAACATGGAATAATCGTTATTTTGACTTTGCGAACGTAAAATCATAAAATGCTGAATGAGTGAGGTTGTATTGAAGCTATTTTATTGGTACCGTAATGCATGAAGTGAATGTGTATCTACTTACGTGCTTGGTTCATGTACTTTCTTTGGTGTCAATAAATAAATTTATTATTATTATTATTACTGAAATGATTGTTTATTCATAATTGATTGGATTGATTTTAAGTTC
Organism: Catocala sponsa; assembly: GCA_963564715.1. Classification (NCBI taxonomy): domain Eukaryota; kingdom Metazoa; phylum Arthropoda; class Insecta; order Lepidoptera; family Erebidae; genus Catocala; species Catocala sponsa. The sequence continues at coordinate 2,677,261 of OY751354.1, read as the reverse complement.
TTTTTTGTAGTTATGGTAAGTTTTAAAGTTTTCAATAAAGCGTCTTAGGATCGCTTTGTAATTTTAATTAAATGTTATACCTAAGTAAGTTATTGGTCATATTCATGGAGTTTTGTGTAGATAGTGGATAACGGTGTTGTTTAAAGCATTCATGTTTACGTGTGTAACCAGGCAGTTATAAATCTAAATAACGTAGAATTCAAATAAGTACATGCAAGACTACCTATCCATTCATCATTCCGGTGAATGTTTGCGAGCTAAAGGAAGTTTATTTTTATTTGTCGTACATAGGTATAACATTAAGCAATATAGGTTCATAGAATTTATTTCTTTACAAAACAGTTGTTGTTTTATTGAGTTGACATTTGTGTAAGTAAATATCTTGGGAACAACAGAGGCAGTTAGTATCAGGCAATGATTATTAAATATAAACTTAATCGTATGTAGTTTTATAAGTAGTAACTCAGATTTTTGTTAGACTCTTGGTTATCTTAATAATGTCTAGTTTGCTTTGCATATAATAATAATAATAATAATAATAATATTCTACCACATACACACAACACCATCTAGCCCAAACTAAGCAGAGCTTGTACTATGGGTACTAGACAATGGATAAACATACATATATACTTTTTTTTTTGTAAATAGATACATATTATACATAGAAACACCCAGACCAAGACAAACATCCATGTTCATGCACACAAATGTTTGACTTGTGCGGGAATCGAACCCGCGACCTCAGGCGTGGCAGTCGGTTACACTAACCACTACGAATGAATAAGAAGAAGATAATTCCGACATCGCAATACGAAAATAATTTTCTTTTATTTTTATGCAATAGGCCCCAAAACCTGATCTAGGCTAGATATTATGAATTTTAAATAGTCTCTTAAAAATTATACAAGGTTATTAACAGTTATGAAACAAGGTACAGAATGGTAATTTGATATTAATGATCATGAGCGTCGCGGCTGAGTGGCAAACGCGCTGGCTCGCATTTTTGTGTTCGTAGTTCCACAAGTATTAAAATGGCTTGTTTATGTATGTGTTTGATCAAGCCGACATATTTCCACGGAAGTCATGACGTCATCAGGTCGAATAAATAATACACAAATATTAAATCAGTTTCATTATTTTTATACTGTCGTGTGCGTCACGCGTCGCGATTATATCAGTAGTCATGGTTTGTTTGTTATTATACTGAAATTGGATATTTCTATCTAGTTATCGACATCAACATGGAATATGTATTATTTTGCTAATTTATGAGTGAGGTTGTATTAAAGCTTTGTTATTTTATTGATGCGTGAAGTGAGTGTGTATCTACGTACGTGTTTGGTTCATGTACCTACTCAACTGATATTATTCATATGATTGGATTGATTTTAAGTTCTTTGTGTAGTTTTGGTGAGTTTTAAAGTTCAGTATGATATTATGCTGCGTCTTACGGTCGCTTTGTAATTATTCTACTTAAATATTATACCTAAGTAAGTTATTGGTCATATCTATGGAGTCTTGTGTAGGTAGTAGGTAGCACTGTTGTTTGAAGCTACCATGTTTACGTGTGTAACTATGCAGTTACAAATCTTAATAACGAGGCATTCAAATACACGCACGCCGCGCCGGCGAGCGATCACCGCGTGAGCTTGCCGCTCACTGATAATAAAACTCAAATGACCGATAGGCGTGGTATGTCGCGGTCGGTCGGGGTCGAGAGAGAATGTAGGTCGCGGAAGTACCGCCCGTTATTATTTACGACATTAATTATTACTAAGTTAATCTTTTTAATTAGTAAAAAAATTAAATTGCCTTTGGTGGTTAACATATGACTATCTGAAACCATTTTACGAAAAAAACGGTACATTAATATTTCCATAAAAAGTAAATTATTTTAATAAAAAAAATATGGTCAGGGATATTCTATATCACCAGTAGAATGCGTGGTCAAAAGGAATTACACGATTTCAAAATCGCCCTGTATAGCAAAAATATTATCCAAAACGGTCTAGTAGTTGCCGAGATTATCACGTGCAAACGAACCGACTTTTCAGCTTTGTAATATAGTATAGATATGTATAGTGTAATATGAGTAGAACCATACCTAACTTCACCAAAATCGGTGTAGCAGTTTAGGGAAGACATAAATAAACATACGATTTTAATAGTTTTATAATAATTATACATACATAGACGGCCTCGATGGCGTAGTGGTTAGTGTAACCGACTGCCACGCCTGAGGTCGCGGGTTCGATTCCCGTTCAAGTCAAACATTTGTGTGCATGAACATTGAAGTTTATCTTGGTCTGGGTGTTTCTATGTATAATATGTATGTATAAAAAAGTAGATATGTATGTTTATCCATTGTCTAGTAGCCATAGTACAAGCTCTGCTTAGTTTGGACTAGATGGTGTTGTGTGTATGTGATAGAATATTATTATTATATTATTTATTATAGTCTCACAACTATATACTCCTAAGGCCCAAGCAAAATTTGCCTATGTTCTGCTTATGACCCAATGTTCTTCTACAAGAACATTTTGTGCTACTGTACTTACAGGCCAGACACAAAACCAAAAAAAAATTGGGGCAGTCTTTGGGGACTGCCGATAGAAGTGAAAACTTTAATCCTTGATCATAAACACTTCTTTATAAACAAAAAACAAAAGAAAAGGGCGGGTCTGATTTCTAATACTCTCTTAGCGGTTATTAAGGGGGTCAAAACTACGTTATTTTTTGCGTAGGACGCACCATTTCTGAGATATTGTTAATATTCTAAAATAATTAAAAAATGGAAAGCGTGGACGCGTGACGATGACGAAGCGTAACGATGACGCGAGTTCTATGATTTTTGTTCACCCAAGTAGTGCTCAACGTGCCTAAAGAAGTTTTCAATTCAAAAATACGTTATGGTGTTTTCCTCGGTGGGGTTTTTTTCCAGGTATTATTGACAGATTTACAGTGTTTAATATTTAAAATATTTTGTTTTTGTCTGAGGACATTGGGCTGCAATGTCAATATTTTCACAGAGTTTTATATTCTTTGAAGAAGACATTGGGTCGTTAGCTTATATAAAAGACTAGATGTTGCCGCGGTTTCACCCGCGTTTATCGATACTGCGCCGCCCCCGTGGGTCGTAATGTTATATAGCCTATAGATAGCCTTTTTATATCCAACACTAAAATAATGTTTCACTTCGAACCAGTAGTTCCTGAGATTAGCGCAGTCAATCAAACAAACAAACAAACTCTTCAGCTTTATAATATTAGTATAGATTTTCATAATATTCTCTTCTGTTTACGCGAATGTTATTCATTGAAATTAAACTACTATATACGGATTTTATGGCGTTGTTTATTTGACACTTTATTACAACAATTAGAAACTGTTACACTACTATTACTATTAAACTTTACAAATTTTTAAGCTTATTAAATTATAAAATGAAATTAAATGAAAAGATTCTTATTTTTTTTATTTTTGATTAATTTTATTGAAACTATTAAGACTATTTATACTATTACTATACTATTATACTATTTATATTTATGTTTACACTTTCCCCGACGTTTCGGTTGCATTTCAGCAGCCATGATCACGATAAAATCCGTATATAGTAGTATAGATTTTATTTTAATTAGATATATTTTATTATTAAAAAAATCTCCAGTCTTAACAACGTAACGAAACAAATAAAAATAAAACAAAATCGCCTTTAAGTCTTGAAATCAACAATGGGCCTTAGGAGGATATTCACCGGGTATACACCCGAAAGGTTAAGTAGAGGTGCATTAGACCCACTTTACTCCAACTATGGTTTAGGTCAAAGGCGGATCCACCGTTGTGGGCACGATGGGTATGCCCACAACCCTAATAGACTTGAGACGTCATACTTTCACGGTCTATTGAGATTGATAGGCTGATGATAACAAACGCTATACGACTCCTGAGGCAGCGTCAAGATACCTATTTACCCAGTCTAGTGTCCCTATATTGGCTTACTGGCTACTAGAAAAGAAGAAAAATAATAATTTATTGATTGTAATCGGTTTGGAATTTAATCGAAGCTGTTTGACTATTTAATTGGATGAAATTGGGTCTGACTTCCTCCAATAATTATTTTCATTTCTAAGGCCAAAATCCTGATTCGCGGAAAAAAGGAAATAATCAAATTCAAAAGTCGTTCATGATTGTTCATCAGCGAGTTCGTACTCCGACTCGCAATTGGACGATTTTCGGGTGGCTGTGACCTTTTTTGAGGGCTGGATCCGCGCCTGGCTTAGGTCCCAAGTTGTAGGAGGTAAACCATCTACCGAGCTCCGCACTGCATTAGTTTCTTCTTTCTATGAGTAACTTCATAAAAATCTTTGATGACTGCACAGATGGCGCAGTGGTCGAAGTGGTCGCCTCGCCACTGCCACTGCGCAGTGTTGTGGGTTCGATTCCCAAACAGGACAAAAATTTGTGTGATCCACAAATAGTTGTGTTGTGTCTGGGTGTTTGGTCCGTTGTTTGAATGTTTGTAAAGTCTCCCGCGACACAGAAATTAGACTAGCGCGGGAGATGCTTCGAAGAGAAAAAAAAACTGTAGCCTAATTTTGTGCAAGTCTGGAATCGAATCCCTGACAATTTGATCAACAGTCTACCCAAATGCTTAAAGTAAGGGGTTTATTAAGCTGCATACATTTTACGCCACATAAAATTTGATAAATCAATGTATTTTAAACATTAACATAAAGTTTATTAATTACTTTGTAAATTAGTTTATGACTAATAAAACACATCATTAAAAGACATAAAATTAAGTTAAATAGGTACTTATCAGTACATATTATAAAACAAGTCCCCCGCCGCGTCTGCCTGTCTATTCGCGATAAACTCAAAAACTACTGAACGGATTTTCACCAACAGACAGAGTGATTCATGAGAAAGGTTCAGGTGTATTATTTGTTAAGGTTATATACAAAAGAGCAGCGATAGCTCAGTGGGGAGACCAACACATTGTAATGCATTACAATGTGTTGGTTTGGCTGTTATGCAGTAGGTTTTGGGTTCAATTTCCGGATCGGGTAAAGTTTTATTGGGTGTTACTGTCAAAATATTTTTAGCAGTAAATCAGCCCGGTAGATCTATTGTCGATGTTATTATGTCGTGTATATTTAGAGCAGCGATAGCTCAGTGGGGAGACCAACAGACTGCAATGCAGAGGGTCTCGGGTTCGAACCCACGTCGCGCACTTATGACTTTCGGAAGTTATATGACTTCGAAGTTATGTGCGTATTGATTGACAATTATCGCCTGTTCCGTGCCTCGGAGAGCACGTTAAACCGTCGGTCCCGGCTGCCATGAACATCTATGGCAGTCGTTATTGGGAAGTCAGTGCCCTTTAATATCCTGATACTGGTCTAGTCTTAGGGTATCGTTAGCCTTTCGGGTTGCGGAGGTCAGCTGGCAGCCGCTCCGTGTAAAAACTGATATCCAGTCAAATCCGGTTAGACTAGAAAGCCGACCCCAAGTGATTTGGGCATAATAAAGGCTAAGGAGAAGAAGTGTGGACATTGACCTAAAGCAATATATTGGTTTAGAATTTGTTTGACATAACTTACAATAATGCGAGCACAGCCGCGGGAAAAATCTAGCTGTAAATATAAGCTGAAATTACTCTGAACACTGCTAAAATTTGTTCTAGAAGTTAATCGAAGCTTAGACGACGTGGGGAAGTGACCTCGTTAACAACTGCGCTCGTACAACCAGTGTAGCTGATGATCGATCGATGTTGAGGTCAATAGCACTCACTTTTCAAGTTCGCGTGAACGCGTGTGAGTGAAAGTTTGTGCTTATAAAGGCTCCTACACACAGTGCCGGCGGCACTACCACCGGCACTGCCGTCGGTCAAGCCGCAGTACACCCGGCGGCATACAAAGCCGCCAGGTTTGCTGCACAAAGAAGCCGCCGGCATGGCCGCCGCATGGCCGATATGCCGGCGGACCGCGTGGCTAGCGTTCTACACGACTGTCATAACTGGAATGATACTCGACGGCTTTGTGCAAGTTTCTGCGGCACAAATGCCCGGCAAAAGCCGGCGGCACGTGCCGTTCCGCAAAACCCAGCGGCTCGTGCCGCCGGCTTTGTGTGTAGGAGCCTTTACGAATAGAAACTTGTTTTAGTAAAGAATCTTGCATACCGCAGTAGTTCATTGGTTAAATATATATAATTAATATAATTTAATTATAAACTTACTTTTATATTGATATTTCTTCACTTTTAATGTTTATCTTTGTTTTTCATGTCATATAATTAATGTAATGTTTAAAATGTAATGCATGCTGAATTCACCTTTAATTAGTTATACAATTGGTTAGACTCAAAATGTTGCTCTTATGTGTATGTGATATTGTAGTAACTGTTGGTGAATCTTAATAAATAAATAAATTACGCAATAAAAAGTGTAAAGTGAGGTTTTAGAGTTCGAAAAATCTCTTATACAACAGCTTTGTCCGTCCGTCTGTCTGTCTGTAATACAACTTTCAACTCAAGACCCGTAAGAGCTAGAGACTCGCGATCAGCGCCATTCGACTCAGCATAGTCGAAATGACTATGACCTTTGACCTTGACCTCAAGGTCACGTGATACCATTTTTTCGAACTCTGAGATTTACGGCAATCCATTGCCGTTTCTCACTTGTCTATACTAATAATGTCTTATGCTGGACTTTTCTTGGGTTAAAGAATCAGCATTGTCATTCAATGTTGCCAGTCTTCTGGGCACTTTTCCACTCAACAGCGATGCTGAGTAATGTTACGTAACTCCAGGCAGCTATTGAGATTTTCTTGACTGAAAAACTCAACAACTTTGGTTAGCCTGATTCTGGAATTTTTGAGTAGTAGAGCCTCACTGATTTCAGCATGAATGGGCCGGCTCGATCGGGGAAGGACTACCCTCTCACAGAATATTGACGTGAAATAGCAGTATTTCTACTGTTGTTTTTCTTTCGGTGAGTGAGAGTGCCGGAGGCCCAATCACTCTCTTTCCTCTTTCCCGCTCCATTTCTTTTCCACTTCATTTTTCTCTTCTTCCTTTCCTAAAGGGTCAGCAACGCGCAAGTGATGCCTCTGGTGTCGCAGGCGTCTATAGGCTACGGTGACCACTTACCATCAGATGGGCCGTATCCATGTTTGCCACCTTGGTTGTAAAAAAAAAAGAAAAGAACACCCCGACACGGCACAACCATTTGTGGATCACATACACTTTTGTCTTATATTGGATTGGACCCTAAAACACTAGTTACAGTGGATAAGCGACCACTCAATCTATTGACTTACAGCGGAACACCGGTGGCCGGATACAATAGGCTTTTAGTTATGTCTGGACTCTGTTTTTTAATTAAGATGCAGCAGGGTACGCCCCACAAGGTAGACCGACGACCTGGTAAAGGTCGCGTGAAGCGGTTGGATGCGAGTTGCAAGACCGGTTTGTGTGGAAACTTTGGGGGTGGCCTTTGTCCAGCAGTGGACATCTTTCGGCTTACATGATGATGGCATCCCAAAATTTGTATGGTTGAACCACTACGCTGTGTATACAATTTTTCAAAAGAAAATCTTTGTAAATCTGCCTGATGGAATCGAACTTCAGTTCTAACGCAGGCAATCTCGTGACTGGTTATACCACTGATCTGCAGGGCAATCATCTCACGTCACCTCATTAATACACTTTCTTACACTTTCTTATATACCCGCCTCTCTATTCATATGCGTTATATAATTGTCTACATTTCGAAACAACCAACTTTTTCTAGAATACATTTATTCTAGATCATTTTTTTAGACTATAAACTGGTTTCCGTAATAGCATGTTACGTAAAATAAAAAGATATTAAGCACAGTGGTTGTGCATGAATGTTGTGCTTGAGGTCTAGCCAAAACTAAGCAGATCTTGTACTATGGGGACTCAATGGATAAACATACATATATACTTTTTTTTGTAAACACATACATATTATACATATAAACACCCAGACCAAGACAAACATCCATGTTCATGCACACAAATGCTTAACTTGTGCGGGAATCGAACCCGCGACCTCAGGCGTGGCAGCCGGTTACACTAACCACTACGCAATCGAGGCTTTTCTTTTCTTTTCTTTTAAAAAAATACAACTCCAGCACTACAAATAATTCCTGTATCGCGGGGGACTTTACAAACATTCAAACAACGGACACCAAGAACTTCCAGACCCGGGACAACCATATTTTGTGGATCACACAAAGTTTTGTCCCGCGTGGGATTCGAACTCACAGTACTTGGCGCAGCGGCAGTGGCGAGGCGATCACTTAAACCACTACGCCATCCGTGCAGATTGTTTTGTCATGCAAAGTATTACTGGGATTTTCTATCAATAAATTTTTAGTACTACTACTTGAAGTTTGGAACTGTCTTCGGTAAACGGTAAGCTTTGCCCCTATTATGTGGGTCCTAATACCTCAAGAGGTAAGAAAAGGTACCTATATTATAACCATAACTCCCGCAGACGCTCAGGTTGTGGAATTAAGGTTTTCCCAGAAGAATACAGTATGGAGTTCTTTAAAAATGGTGTTAAAAGGTTTTTACAGGGTCGGCAACGTGCAAGTGTTGCCTCTGGTGTAGCAGGCGTCCATAGGTTACGGTGGCCACTTACCATCAGGTGGACCGTATGCTTGTTTAACAAGTTGTAGTATAAAAAATAAAAATCGCCTGCTGAGGTTCCACGTAAGAGAGGGTCCTACTCCCATCTAACAGACACAGTTTGTACAGGGAATTTCTTGACTGGAAAATTCACCACTTGCCTAAACCAGGTATCGAACTTAAGACCTCACGATCATAGGCAAATGTAAGAGCTAATGTATGTTAAGTGTTTAAATCACATCGGTAGTCAATGCGACTGCTGCGTATAAGGTCTTGGATTCAATTCCAGGGTCATGCATAACGTAGGGTTTGACATTCTTTGAATCAGCATGAATTTTCTAATAAAATTGTACTCGGTAGACAGAAATTACCTAGCCTCTTTTTATGTAGTACATAAAGCCATAGTTAGCGAAATGTGAGTGCAATGCGCTTGTTCTTTGTGGATATAAACATGTGACTATGTAAATATTACGTAAAATACAATTCGTAAACAATCTAATTATCCATAATGTTTTTTACAACCAAAGACAATCCATTGTTTGTTGTCTATGGGAAAAACAACAAAACCTTATTTCTTCGTTAGCGATAAAGCAAAGGTCATGGGCAGATGTGCTTTTAACTCTAGTGACTTTGGACTTGGAAAAATATATTTAAGTATAGGTTTTTATGGGGATTTTCCATGGAGATTTTGTATATAGTATATTTTCTTACTATTTTATTATATTATAATATTGGCCCTGTATATAAACTATGTCACTGCTGGGCACGGGCCTCTTCACAATCTGAGAAAAGTTAGGCCAGAATCCACCACGCCGGCCGACTTAGCATATCTTCGAGAACAGCATGGAGAACTCACTGATATACCGGTTCCTCTCGAACGAGTGATAATGAACTATTTAATCCTTCTTTTTTTATTTTTATTGTCAAAAGGATCACAGTTCAATTTAAAAAAAACGCTATATGTTTTATTCGATTATTAACTGTGTACATATAAACACAATTCTTTAAAACTAACTTATACCTAAAATATTATAAAACAGAAAGAAAAAGAAAACTAAAACCCTCTAATAGTCGTCATAAAATTCCTCCGCATCACAGTCGACCGGTAGTGTGCCCAGAAGACTGGCAGCATTGCCACGTTGAATGGCAATGCTTATTCTTTCCGCAAAATAAAGGCCAAAAAAATCACTACACAAAAAATGTAAATCTGTTTAATGAAAATAAAACAAATTATTATTATTATTATTTGACTTTGATTTTGAATAGGAGCATTCACACAGAACAAAAACAACGCGAGACCACATTGCAGTCAGAGATGAAGTCTAAATTCTCTTAAATTGCAAGTAAATTTTTCATCAAGTCTTTAGTAACGGTATTCTATTTGAATAAGGAACTACTCGCGACCATTGTTTGTCTGATTGTCTGTATGTCTGCGCCTGCGCACATGTTGGCTATTGGCCAATTGTGACTAAACAACGATGTATCATTTAATGTGACACTCTTTTGTTTATACTTCCGAATTCCTTGGAAGCCTTTATAATATTTGGCATCGGTTTTATTGCTGTGAGATTAGATTGCGGTTTCCGGGTTCGAACCCCGAGTTACGAGTTGCGTTTTGGAGGTTTTCGTTAGAAATATTGGTCTATAAAGTATGGCGGTAGTAATTAGACTTTCACTATCTCTGACCACCTTCTGCCTAATTTATATAAATTATTGTTTTAATATTATTAAAAAAATAAAATATTATTCAAAATATTTACAGTAAAACCATTACAATATACATATTTTAATATCCGCCGGCCCCACACCAGGCAAGCCTGTCCCTGTGGGTTCCTGTTACGATTTACAATTTTTGTTTTAATCATAAATACATTTTATTTTTATTAATACTACTACCTACTAGCTGTTACCTGCGACTTCGTCCGCGTAGATTTTAACTAAAAAGTGTTTGTCTCCGCGGCAACTTATTTTTTTTCTAAAAGAGTGAGATTCGAACACACATCACTCGGAGGCGACCACTTAAACAACTACTCCATCCATAGATTATATACATACATTATTTAATTCTGTATCTATATACAAAAAGATAATTCTGTAACAGTTACCCAAGCATGCAACACGGAAGGATCACGCCTGACGTTTTTATCTCCTTAACACTTGCCAAGAAACTAACATCTATTTATTACTCACAGAAAGATTAATATCTTTTTCATATTGTTTACAAAGCGATTATTTATTCAAATTGTGTAGGAGACACGACTGTGTATATTAATAAATAACTTATTAATTATTATAATATTGATCTATACTAATATTATAAAGCTAAAGAGTTTGTTTGGTTGGACGCGCTAATGTCAGGCACTAATGTTCGGATTGAATAAATTATCTTAGTGTTTGCATAGCCCAATTTATTATTACTAGCGGTCGCCTAGTGCTCGAAATTCGACCAAAGTTTGTAAGATATTGCTGATATATGTCATTATATATTGATATATGTAACCATAGTTACGCGCTTCGACTGCGTGTGTCAAATGCATGGTTGTGTGCGTGTAGTGTTTTTATTAATTTAATGTGTTTCTAATGCATATTTTATATAAATATTAGGATTCGTCACTTCTTCTCCATATAAACTTTAACTGTGCCAAATTTCATACTCCTCCGTCCGCGCAATTTTATAACTTCGATATGTCAGAAGTGGCATGCCTTGGGATCGAACTGGAAACCTTTGCGTAGGCTATATGTAATACTAGCTGATCCGCGCAACTTCGTCTGCGTCACATAAGACAATCCCTGTTTTTGCAACATTTTTCATTGATGCTCCGCTCCTATTGATCCTAGCGTGATATTATATAGCTTATAACTAAGACAATCTATATATTAATACGTGAAGCAAAACCTTTGTACAAGGGGTACGGTTGTGCGTATTAAATAATAATAATAATAATAATTCTTTATTGATACAAATTAAGCTACAAAAATTTTGAATTCTCTGACCCCTGCACTAGTAAAAACTGTGTTGCAAAAGGCAGTGTCTTCCCCCTATTAAAAGTTACAAATTATTTTATGTCATTAAATTAACACATATCATGAAACGGAAATTGCACAAAGAAAATAAAAAGAATAAAAAGGATTAGTAATTAAGTTACACTTCAATTCAGTGCTATTACACTGGTAAGCGATTGCTTATGCATGTGTGTGTGTGTGTGTATGTGTGTGTGTGTGTGTGAGCGCGCGCGCGCGTGTGTGTGTGTGTGCCTGTGTGTGTGTGTGTCTGTTTGTGTGTGCGATGATATGAAATAGGTAATTATCGCTTGTTTTACCGGTGAAGGAAAACATCGTGAGGAAACCTGCATGTCTGAGAGTTCTCCATAATGTTCTCGAAGATATGTGAAGTCCACAGTTGGCCGGCGTGGTGGACTATGGCCTAACCCTTCTCACATTGAGAAGACGCCCGTGCCCAGCAGTGGGACAGTTATATACAAATTTAATATTATTATTATATCTACACTATATTATAAAGAGGTAAGATTTGTTTGTAACGATAAACTCAAAAACTACAACACTGATTTTAACGAGGTGGGTGTAAAAACCCAGGATTCAACCTCTTCGTCTTCATGTGACCTTGTGAGCCCTATATCTCGAGGGTCTTTTGACCCACAGGACCCATATTCAAACTCGACCGAGGGATGACCCCTAAGTAGTTAATATAATGATAGGTAATGGGTCATACTCGCGATAAAGTATTTAAAAGGTAATAAATACCTATTGATTGCCCGACAAGAATAGAAAAGGGTATGTTAAGCTGGTTTGGGCATGTAGAAAGAATGGACGAGGAAAGACTGACTAAGAAAGTTTATAAGGCTAGTGTGAATGGAACAGTCGCAAGAGGAAAACCTAGGCGAACGTTTCTCGATCAGATCGGAGGCGTTCTGGACAAAGGCCAGTTTAAGAGCTCCTTGAACCGACGGGCGTGTATGAGGAATGTGATGAAAGTGAATGAAGCCAGAGAAGTGTGTCAGGATCGTAGCAAATGGAAATCCGTAGTCTCTGCCTACCTTTCTGGGAAACAGGCGTGAAGCTATGTGTGTATGATTGCCCGACTTTTCGACCGACTTGCATCGATCGTGATCACGGGTTGACTGGTGTGAGCTCAGCGGCGCCTTCGTGAAGTGCGGGTTTCGGCACCTACCCTCACTAGGTCACTAGTATTTATATTAAGTACTAGATGTACCCGCGGTTTCACTCGCGTTTATGGTTACTGCGCGGTCCCCGTGGGTTGTAGCGTGATGTTGTATAGCCTATAGCCTTCCTCGATAAATAGGCTATCCAACACTAAAAAAATTTTCAAATCGAACCAGTAATTCCTGAAATTAGCGCGTTCAAACAAACAAATTCTTCAGCTTTATAATATCTATATATTAATACGTGAAGCGAAAACTTTGGATCCCTTATTACGAAAATTGGGCGGACGGAGGAGTATGAAATTTCGCACACTTATAGTTTATACAGAGAAGAAGTGACGAATGCTAATATTTATATAAAATATGTATAATAAATACATTAAATTAATGAAAAAACACTACACGCACACAACCATGCATTTGACACACGCAGTCGAAGCGCGTAACTATGGTTACATATGTATATCAATATATAATGATATATATCAGCAATATCTTACAGGCAAATTTTGGTCGAATTTCGAGCACTAAGCGACCGCTAGTTAGTTAGTATAGATGTGTACAAATCGCGATAATCTAAAAACTTCTAAGGCCCAAGACCTTATGCAGATCAGTTTCATTCACAACTGCTGCGCCGAGGTAGTGCTATTATATGAATATAATATTAATAAATCATTTATTAATTATGATCTATAATTATTGTAATTATTGTTCATTTGTAATGAATAGATGCGTGGCGCGATAAGTCATGTTTGCGGAAGTTAGGTCTTGTTTATTAAACATATAGCGATGCCTTAGCGGCGGAGCGGTAAATGCGACTGTTATGCAGTAGGTTTTGGGTTCAATTTCCGGATCGGGTAAAGTTTTATTGGGTGTTACTGTCAAAATATTTTTAGCAGTAAACCAGGCCGGTAGATCTATTGTCGATGTTATTATGTCGTGTATATTTAGAGCAGCGATAGCTCAGTGGGGAGACCAACAGACTGCAATGCAGAGTGTCTCGGGTTCGAACCCACGTCGCGCACCTCTGACTTTCGGAAGTTATATGACTTTTCGAAATTATGTGCGTATTGATTGACAATTATCGCGTGCTCCGTGCCTCGGAGAGCACGTTAAGCCGTCGGTCCCGGCTGCCATGAACATCTATGGCAGTCGTTATTGGGAGAGTGTCGACACAAAAGATCCCACTGGGTCGAAGTGTCGCCGGTCTGCACTGACTGGCCCCCACATAAGATAAGATATTATGTCGTGGAAGAGCCACGCTCCGTCACGAATGGGCCGGCTCGACCGGAGGGATACCACAGCCTCACAGAAAACCGACGTGAAATAGCGCTTGCGTTGTGCTTCGTCGAGTGAGTGAGGGTACCAGAGGCCCAACTCCTCCTCCCCGGAGGGAGGGAGGCTAATTTAAAAGGCTGGCAACGCATTTGTGACTCCTCTGGTGTTGCGGGTGCCCATGGGCGGCGGTAATCGCTTAGGTACCATCAGGCCATCCGTCTGCTCGTTTGCCTCCTATATCATAAAAAAAGAAAGAAAATATCTACCGGGCTGGTTTACTGCTTCGCTGCTGGCTCTCTATTATGTGCGACTTTTAGCCACAGCTGGTGATATGTAGGTGAATAAGACACCTCTACCTATCCCTGCCAGGATATTGGCGTAATCCTATTTATTCTAATCGATTGAGATCGCTCTATAAGTAACTACAGACAACTAGATTTAGCTCACGGCTTCGCTCGCGTTAAAATTTCGCCTTATCAACCTCTGAGTCTTCAAAGAGGTTAATGAAAACACTATGTGGGTATGTGTGTCTGTCTGTTAGTGACGGTTTGTTAGTGACTGGCATAACTCCGGAACCACTAGACCGATTGACTTGTAACTTGGTGAGCAGAGAAACTGGCAGAGAACTTGGGGTCATACCTCGGTCGAGTTTGAATATGGGCCCTGTGGGTCAAAAGACCCCCGAGTTATAGGGGTCATTTCTTTTCATTACTTTTACATTTAAGACGAAGAGGTTGAATCCTGGGTTTTTACACCCATCTCGTTCATATATGATTTTAGATTGTCCCATGTCATTAGAAAAAAAGAAATAGGGGGCAAGCATATTGCCATCTGTCTAGTACAATTAAATACTCCATACTGCTAATGAGAATTTCTTCAGAGAAAAACGCTATCAACAAAACAAAAAGCAAAACATAACTTAATCTATACCTACTAATATTATTAAGGGGAACAGTTTGTTTGTTTGGTTGGTTGAACGCGCTAATCTCAGGAACTATTGGTTCGAATTTAAAATTATTTTAGTGTTGGATAGCCCATTTATCGAGGAAGGCTAGACTATATAACATCACGCTACGACCAATAGGAGCGGTGCATTAATGAAAATGAAAAATGTTGCAAAAACGGGGAAAATTCTCTTATGTAAGTATAAAGATGTAATAACATAACATAACGTGAATCGAGAACTAAACTTGACACTTCTCGCTTAACAGTAACACTCAAGCCTACACCACTGCGATTACGCGGTCTAAATAAAAGTCTTAAGGACAATTCACATCCGTCCGCACGATATCGTCCGCCTACGCGCGAACGCCGACGGAACATACATAGATTACAAGTTCATTACCACCTTATCATATAAACGCAGGACGCACACACTTTTTAAATTATTTATTAATTGTATTCACTAACCATATCCGTTTGTACTTTGATTGATTTTGTCGCGGGGAAGTGTGATAAGACTCTAATGAACTGCGTTTTCAAGGTCTTCGGTTTGATACCCAGTTTTTTATCTAACTATATTTTGCCCGCGGCTTCGCTCGCGTAAATGTAGGTTCGGTTGGATAAGTAACAGTACTTTTTTCTGGATAAAAGGTACCCTGTGTCCTTTTCTGTACCCTCGTATACATGTATAAGGAATTTCATGATGATTGGTCCAGTAGTTAAGGCGTGAAAGCGTAACAAACAAACTTATGTTTATGGGTGTTTCTATGCATAATATGTACGTACTTACAACAAAAAAAAGTATATTTGTATGTTTATCCATTGTCTAGTACCCATAGTACAAGCTCTTCTTAGTTCGAGCTAGATGGTGTTGTGTGTATGTGATACAATATTATCTATACTAATATTATAAATCTGAAGAGTTTGTTTGTTTGTTTGAACACGCTAATCTCAGGAACTACTGGTCCGAATTGAAAAAATATTTTAGTGTTAGATAGCCCATTTATTGAGGAAGGCTATAGGCTATATACCGCGGACACATCTAGTATATTATATTAGTACTAGCTGACCCGCGCAACGTCGTCTGCTTCATATAGGATAATTTTCCCCGTTTCCGCAACATTTTTCATTGGTGCTCCGCTCCTATTGGTCGTAGCGTGATGTTATATAGCCTTCCTCGATAAATGGGCTACCCAACACTGAAATAATTTTTCCGCAAATCCGCAGATATGGATTACACCAAAACACAAGGCATTAGATCTATAATTAAGGTGGGTACTGGAGCAGCGATAGCTGAGTGGGGAGACCAACAGACTGCAATGCAGAGGGATCGTAGCGAATCGTCATAAGCGCACGTGGCACAAGCATCAATTCAAGTTCTTCAAAATCGATCGGAGACATGCGCACAAAGTTTTTATATCGTTCAGTAATCAATTGGTTTTTTATCCTTACTAATGACAAACCACCAGATACGACTGTTTTTAAACAAATTTGATGTCCAATAACGTCTCTTTTTTCTTCTTAATTTGGACTAAACAATAATTGAGTAAAATCAAAGATCCCAACACAAATGCGTCGTCCGACATCTTGACTGAGAGTGGCTTGCGAATTTGGAGCACGGACGAGCAATGAGTTCGAAACGAGCATGATACACGGATTTTAGCACACAGCGTAACGTAACATATTATTTTTTTTTCGGGCTGCATACGCCCATAGATAAATACCTTAACCTAAATTTACATATTATATAATTTTATAATACATACACAACACCAACTAGCCCAAACTAAGCAGAGCTTGTACTATGGGTACTAGACAATGGATACACATTACATACATACTTTTTTTATTGTTTTATTAATACATACATATTATACCTACATAGAAACACCCAGACCAAGACAAACATCCATATTCATGCACACAAATGTTTGACTTGTGCGGGAATCGAACCCGCGATCTCGGGCGTAGCAGTTGGTTACATTTACCACTATGCCATCGAGGCCATTACTATTATATTTACTCTATCTATTAATACGTATGTTTATAAACTGTATGCCGAATAATCGTCCGTGCTAGCCCTTGAGTTTCGGCTGAAAAACAGCGCTGTGGTCATCTGCAGCAAAGGCTGAGCTGGCACCATTTGGACACACTGCACAACATTTCCTTTATTTTTGTTTATTTTTCGTATTTTCTTCTTGTTTCTATGTTAATATGTTGTGTTTTTGTGTCTAATAAATTATTTTTCTTTCTTTCTAACATGCTCGCTGCGAATGGTACATTACGCCCCGTAACACCGGTCACCCACCTTTAAATTGTTTATAGCTAGTCCAAATAGGAAATAAACAAATAATTACCATAAGTGTACCATAAACTAAGAGGGAACCTTGACACACTATATAAAATAAAGATATAACTTAATTTTGTTTGTATCGTAAATATTTACTTCCGATATAAAATAAAACATATATAGACACAGCTGTATGAGCTTAAAGAAGTAAATAAGAAGCGTAATTCACCCACTTTTCAACAGCCGTGTTTAGGTAATCCTAACAAATATTATAAATGCAAATGTGAGTTTGTTTGTTACGCTCTCATGCCTTAACTGCTTGTCGTAGTTAGTAGAACAGAATAGGACTTAGGGTACCTTTCATCCAGAATAAAGTACTCTTTTAGAGCGAGCGTAGCCGCGGGCAAGTGTAGTATATTATAAAAATAATAATACCAGCTCTGTGTATAAGCTGTCCCACTGCTGGGCCCAAGTTTCTTCTCAGTGTGAGAAGGTTTAGGCCATAGTCCACTACGCTGGCCTAATATGGGTTGACAGACTTCATATATCTTCGAGAACATTATTGAGAACTCTTAGACTTGCAGGTTTCCTCACGATGTTTTCCTTCGCCGAGCGAGCGATAATTAACTATTAAATCCTAAATAATAATAAATGCGAATGTAAGTTTGTTTGTTTGTTACGCTACCACGCCTTAACTACTCAGCCGATCATGATGGAATTGTCAGGGGTACAGAAAATAACATAGTACCTTTCATTCAGGAAAAAAAAGTCGGGGTATAGAAACTCAAATGGGATTGGGCTGGACACGTTTGCCGCATGCCGCAGGAGCTTTGTCTAAAATCAGTATAGACTGGATCCGTGCCCTCTAATATCCTGACACTGGTCTAGCCTTAGGGTATCGTTAGCCTTCGGGTTGCGGAGATCAGATGGCAGTCGCTCCGTGAAAAACTGATATCCAATCAAATCCGGTTAGACTAGAAAGCCGACCCCAAGTGACTTGGGAATTATAAAGGCTAGGGAGAAGTAGGAGGAACTGGTGCAAACTAGCACATAATAGGGATATGTGGAAAAGCGAGAGGGAGGCCTTTGCCCAGCAGTGGGACAATACAGGCTGAAAATAATAATAATAATAATATGATGCTATTAGTATTCAGGGCAGAAGCCATTTTATCATCCATAGTTACCAATACACCAGTCCATCAAACACCCATATCCATAGCTCATATATATTAGAATCCATACGTAGCAATAGTCCTACGCCTGCTGCGGCTAGTGCCGCTGTAGGGTTTTTAATTTTTTTTTTATTGCCATTGGTTGCAGACGAGCAACTAGCCCGCCTGATGGAAAGTGGTAACTGCTGCTCAATGACTTCAGCAATGTCAGGAGACAGCAACGCCGCTGCCTACCGTGAAAGAAGAACTCTCTTTAAACCTCGTTTGAATAAGGACATACTGGCACAGGCAGTCCATCTCATCTTTGATTAAAACTCTCGAAGATTCTCTTCACGTTGGACCTATGTCTCCGTGTAAGCGTCCCAAGGGGCCGGGTATTTTCATAATATAATATGTTAGAAAATACCTGTGATAAGAGAAACATAATAATATATTTGAAATTAAACTACTATATACGGATTTTATCGCGTTGTTTATTTGACACTTTATTACAAAATTTTGAAAAACTGTTACACTACTATTACTATTAAACTTTACTAATTATTAAGCTAATTAAATTATTGAAATTATTAATACTATTACTATACTATTATACTATTTATATTAAAATTTTATGTTTACACTTTCCCCGACGTTTCGGTTGCTTTTCAGCAGCCATGGTCACGGGGAGACTAAGATGGTAGTTGTCTCAATGTTCCAGTGTAGTTATTTCAAAGTACCCGAACATAATTTAATCATGGGTGTTTCTATTTACGCAGAATGAGCTCAAAGTATCATGAAGTCTAGCTGTGGTTTGCTTCTTCTTGGGTTTGACTATTTGAATTACTGGATCCCAAGCTGGTGGTACAATAATATAAATCTACACCTATCGTATAACTTCGAAATGCGTACTTTGGGATCGAACTCGAGACAGACCAACCTACAAGGTTAACTCTAAAAAAACTCTTTTACAGACAAACTAGTCAGAGTTTGAGGTCAAATCATAAGGTCATATGCCATGACAAATAATTTCTACGGAACTAACCTTGCTCTCTGCTTGCTCATAATACACAAATAGCTTTATATCACTATATTTAGTACTGCATCCCACGACTTAATTAAGTCACTTGACATTAGATCCGAGGTTGAAGCAAGTCTTTGTTTAGAGGGTAAATTTCTAGACATCCTTAAACACAAACTAAAGAAAACTGTAGAAATTGTCGGCCTCGATGGCGTAGTGGTTAGTGTAACCGACTGCCACGCCTGAGGTCGCGGGTTCAATTCCCGAATTAAAAATTCTTTTAGAGATAGAGCGAGAAAGGCTGTCAGCTATATATATATATCTAATACATGCTGCGACCAATAGGAGCAGAGCATCGATGTAAAATTTTGCAAAAACGTACCCCGTTTTTATCTATACTAATATTATAAAGCTGAAGAGTTTGTTCGTTTGTTTGTTTGTTTGAACGCGCTAGTCTCAGGAACTACTGTTTCGATTTGAAAAATTATTTTAGTGTTGGATAGCCTATTTATCGAGGAAGGCTATAGGCTATATAACATCACGCTACGACCCACGGGGGCGGCGCAGTAACGATAAACGCGGGTGAAACCGCGGGAACATTTAGTCTCTTATATGACGCAGACGAAGTTCCGCGGGTAAACCACTGAACCGATCATCCTGAAATTTTGCATATACGTTGTCAGGTGTACAGAAACGGACATAGGCTACCTTTCATCCCGAAAAAAATTACTGTTCCCGAGGAAAACAACAATAACGTTCTTATGATAATAGATGGCGCCACGTGTCTTTCGAATCATGATTGAATTATATTATTACAAGCAGAGTACAACCCGAATTGATTGTCAAATTCTAAATTAACGCGAGCGAAGCCGCGGGCAAAAGCTAGTAAATAAATAAACAACGCGGTAAAATCCGTATAAAATTTGTTTAATTTCAAAGTGTTTGTTAGTCAATATTTTTCGAATATGTCGTGTGCTGGTATTGAATAGGTCGATCTCTAAGTGTGAAGGTAGATTAGTAAAATATAATAATAATAATAATATAATATAATATTCTATCACATACACACAACATCATCTAGCCCAAACTAAGCAGAGCTTGTACTATGGATACTAGACAATGGATAAACATACATATATACTTTTTTTTTGTAAATACATACATATTATACATAGAAACACCCAGACCAAGACAAACATTCATGTTCATGCACACAAATGTTTGACTTGTGCGGGAATCGAACCCGCGACCTCAGGCGTGGCAGTATTACACTGCTAGCATGTGACCACAAATAACTGTTACACGCGGTAACCAGTTACAAAATTACTTGCAGTAATACAACTAAGACGAGGAAAAGTGTTTTTTGATTTCCTCACGGCATACCGCTAGAGAAATGCGGTCTGACCACTCTCGGAGCTGAAGGTCACTAGAGTACGTCCAACCACTGGCTGACGTTAACTTGTTGCGTTAGAAGTTTACGGAGTAGTAGAGCCTCGCTGATTTCAGAATGAATGTGCCGGCTCGACCCGGGAAGGACTACCCCTCTCACAGAATATCAACGTGAAATAACAGTATTCCTACTGTTGTTTTTCGGTGAGTGAGAGTGCCGGAGGCCCAATCCCCCTCTTTCCCACTTCCTGCTCCTTCTCCTTCCCACGTCCTTTCCTAAAGGGTCGGCAACGCGCAAGTGATGCCTCTGGTGTCGCAGGCGTCCATAGGCTACGGTGACCACTTACCATCAGGTGGGACGTATGCTTGTAATTAGAACTACCAAAATGACTAGTCTTCTCATATTATTGTGTCGGCCTCGATGGCGTAGTGGTTAGTGTAAACGACTGCCACGCCTGAGGTCGCGGGTTCGATTCCCGCACAAGTCAAACTTTTGTGTGCATGAACATGGATGTTTGTCTTGGTCTGGGTGTTTCTATGTATAATATGTATGTATTTACAAAAAAGAAAGTATATTTGTATGATTATCCATTGTCTAGTACCCGTAGTACAAGCTCTGCTTAGTTTGGGCTAGATGGTGTTGTGTGTATGTGGTAGAATATATTATATTATATATTATGTATAATTACAAAATCAGCCCTGTATTAAACTGTCCCACTGCTGGGCTCGGTCCTCTTTTTGGTGTGGCGAGGTCTCATTGTTACACTACCTGACCCGAAGATCAAAAAGGGTTGACTGCTTGGATGGCGTAGTGGTTTAGTGGTCGACTCGGCACTGTCGCTGAGTGTTACGGGTTCGATCCCCATACGGGACATTTTTCATCGATCCCACAACAATCGGCGTAATAACAGCGGCCAGGAAACCATTACCCCAATCAAATATCGAACCGAAGACTTCGTAATAAACGTCTATAATACTTTACGTCACAGAACAAGTACGTATTACAAACCGAAATTTCATAATAAATATGACTGAAATACCGACATCCAAAACAACGAAATTCAAAATACCGAAAGTTTTAAATGCCGATAGCCGTTATATCGAAACATAAAATACCGATGTCCAAATGCTCGAAAGAATGAAACCCCGAATGGACGAAATCCCGAATGAAATTCCTCAGTTCTATGGTAGAACTAATGGGAGTTTTGGATGGAGCTCCGCTTCGCGGGGCTCCTATTTCTGGGTGGGTTTACAAAAGAGAACCTTTTTTTTTTTTTTTTTTTTTTGACCTAGGTACAAAAGAGAACCTAACACAACCTACCGCTTCCGAGTCGGAATCGTACGGATGACTTCGGGATATGGATCATCGGGATTTTAACCTTTCGGGCAAATGAACTTTCGGGATTTAAAACTTTCGGCCAAACAATCATACAGCGTTTCATTGTTCGGGATTTCTTCCGTAGGTATTTTAAAATATGGTCTTTTAAATTTCGGTATTGTAATACGTACCGCACAGAACTACAGTATTCAATACAAAGTTTGTAAACAACATTGATAGCAACAACCTTTTGCTCAATTCAGCCGTAAAATCTATGTACTTAATCGAGAATCGAACTTGTAACCTTGTGATGTCAGTTTAACTTTGACCCTTGTTAAGGTAAACCACTGTAGTTAATGTTGACATCCTAATAATTAAGTTTAATGCGGTTATAATTTTACTACTTTGTTTAACTAAGGTTACTTCGGTCGCGTAATGTAATATAACTAGATATGCCCGTGGTTTTACCCGCGTTTATGATTACTGCGCCGCCCCCGTGGGTTGTAGCGTGATGTTTTATAGCCTATAACCTTCCTCGATAAATAAGCTATCAAATAATAAAAGAATTTTTCAATTCGAACTAGTAGTTCCCGAGATTAGCGCGTTCAACTAAACAAACAAATTCTTCAGCTTTATAATATTAGTATAGATATTCTATCACATACACATAACACCATCTAGCCCAAACTAAGCAGAGCTTGTTCTATGGGTACTAGACAATGGATAAACATACATATAAACTTTTTTTTTGTAATTACATAGTATATTATACATAGAAACACCCAGACCAAGACAAACATCCATGTTCATGCACACATGTGTTTGACTTGTGCGGGAATCGAACCCGCGACCACAGGCGACTATTATTATTATATTATTGTTTGCCCTCAATATTGTAATGCTTGAATAAGGCACTAATTTATAAGCACTATTCATATTCGTACACTTAGTCAACAGTAAATTATTTGAATTTGAAAATACGTGCAGATACGTCTTTTTCCTTATAACGGCAGTATTTGTCCCGTATGGGACTCGAACTGGTAACACTTGGTGCGGCGGTAGCGGTAGCCACTACCACCAAAGCTGACGAAATACATGAAACTGACATGTGCCTACCCCTTCGGGAATTCAAGCGTGAAGCCAGTTAGAGCGGGGCCCCAATTGGCAGGCGGAGCCGCGCTGTTACTACTAGTATTAATACCAGTTCTTACAGAACGGATTCGAATTATCGACCGACGTTACATATCGCGTGATTCACACACACTTTTGAGCCATAAGCGCCAAGCGATTACGCACTTACGGCTTATTTTAAAACTTTAATATTGATACTATTATTAACTTTGAATTTTATATATTTTACATACATACATACATAGATTCACGCCTGTTTCCCAGAGGGGTAGGCAGAGACTACGGATTTTCATTTGCTACGATCCTGACACACTTCTCTGGCTTTATTCACTTTCATCACATTCCTCATACACGCCCGTCGGTTCAAGGAGCTCTTAAACTGGCCTTTGTCCAGAACGCCTCCAATCTGATCGAGAAACGTTCGCCTAGGTTTTCCTCTTGCGACTGTTCCATTCACACTAGCCTTATAAACTTTCTTAGTCAGTTTTTTCTCGTCCATTCTTTCTACATGTCCAAAACAGTTTAATATACCCTTTTCTATTCTTATATTATATATTTCAATTTCTTTCTATTCTTTTTTAAAAATAAAGATGTCTGTCCCGCACTAGTCTTTAAGCCGTGTATCCCGGGGGACTTTACAAACATTCAAACAACGGACACAAAGAATACCTAGACTCGTCACAACCATTTGTGGATCACATAAATTTTTGTCTCGTGTGGGATTCGAACCCACAACACTCGGTGCGGTGGCAGTGGCGAGTCGAACACTTAAATCACTACGCCATTCGTGCTGTTAAATTTCTTGACAAATAAACTCAAAAATATTTTACTCGATCATCAAGCGAAACGTGTGCATTATACATCTCTGCTCTAGCCTTTATATTGGCGTGAGGGTATGTTTTGAGATCGAACCTGCAATACTCCAGGATGCACAGTCCCAACATGACATCTTAAACCATTGCGCTATTCGTCTGTACTAATTTTATAAAGAGGAAAGAGTTGATATTTTGTTTCTTCGTTTGTACGATTTAACTCAAGACATAAACAACCAATTTATAAAATTCTTCCATCATTAGAAACCTTTTTTTTTTACGTGTGTGGAATGCATTGAGCCGTATCCCTCTGCGGGGGCGAGCGGAGGGGTTATGTTGGACTCGCCGGGGTAAAAGACAAAGATGAAATAAGAATAATGAACCTCCCGGCATACCGACTAAACCTACCACGGTGTTTCTCGACAAAACCACTATTGGCGGGTCCGCGCGAATCATTTGCACAGTTTTCGGCCCGCCGTATAAAACGGCAGGCCACTATACGAGAGACCTACCCAATGGTCACTACTACAAAATCCCTACTGTCCCCCCCTAGAGGAGAGACGGACACGACACACCATTAGAAAGCTGTATTATCACCAATTAACATTGGATATATTTTATTTTCTTACAAGTATTGCGAACGAAGCTGCGAGCAAAAGCTAGTCTATATCTACTAATATTATAAAGAAGAAAGATTTGATTTATGCTTGTGAGGATTTAACTAAAAACTACACAATCGATGTTAAAAATTCTTTTACAAATGCGGCGCTTCAATACACGTGGCATACATGACGAAGTAATTCGAATATTACCTTGCCGTTAGCAATGCGTCGAGTCGAGAGCTCCATCGTCATAATGAGAAAAACTGTCATTCATGTAAAAGTTGATTGTTTAAATGGCGCAGTACTTAAAAGCATTGCGTTGCAGTGAGCGTTGCAGGTTTGATTTGCGATGCACTTTCTAGCAAGCTGTATTATTATTAAGAAAGCTGTATTATCACCGAGTACCATAGGCCATATTTTATTTAAATAATAGTACTGTTATTAACATAACGTGTAGTATATGTATGTCGGTATGTCTCAAACCAATATCATTGTAATTGAGGGTGTATTAAAATAAATCAGTAGTCGGCCTCGATGGCGTAGTGATTAGTATAACCGGCTGCTACGCCTGAGGGTTCGATTCCCGCACAAGTCAAACATTTGTGTGCATGAACATTGATGTTTGTCTTGGTCTGGGTGTTTCTATGTATAATATGTAAGTATTTACAAAAAAAAATTATATAATATGTATGTTTATCCATTATCTAGTAACCATAGTACAAGCTCTGCTTAGTTTGGGCTAGATGGTGTTGTGTGTATGTGATAGAATATTATTATTTAACCAGCTTGTGTGTGTTTCACAGGTTTCACTACATAACCTGCCTACTTGTACGTGAGCGCAGCTTGAAAGCTAGTACAATATATTTCCCCTCTTGCGTCTTGTGTCTTGCACCGGTATAAGTATTGCAAGACTCGGATGGTAGTGTCGTAAACGAAATTGCACAAAACGCGCGATATATGCGAGGTTACTGGGCCGGCCCGACGCTGTGGAAAGGGTATCAGCAGAGATTGTACGCTTTACTACGTAACACGAAAAAATTATGTATATATATTGTTTACATAAGACAACTCTCGCACTAAACTCCTGTGTCGCGGAGGACATTACAAAAAAACAAACAACAGACACAACAACAACCAGATTTAGAACAACTATAGTTGTTCTATTTTTGTACTTCTAAATTACATAAAAAAATGTTTAAGGAAGACAACTTCCGCACTAGGAATAAACCTTGTGTCGCGGAGGAATGTTTATAACATTCAAACAACGGACACACAGAACACATAGACGCGGTTTAACTAAGATTGTACTCTGTGCTATAATAATAATATTATAATAATATTATAATAATATTGTATCACATACACACAACACCATCTAGCCCAAACTAAGCAGAGCTTGTACTATGGGTACTAGACAATGGGTAAACATACATATATACTCTTTTTTTCTTTGGAAATACATACATATTATACATAGTAACAACCAGACCAAGAAAAACATCCATGTTCATGCACACAAATGTTTGACTTGTGCGGAAATCGAACCCGCGACCTCAGGCGTGGCAGTCGGTTACACTAACCACTACGCCATTGAGGCCGGATTTTTGTTGTTTAAATAAGACAACTCCCGTACTGGAATAAATCCTGTGTCGCGGGGGACTTTACAAACATACAAACAACGGACACAAAAAACATGCAGTCTCGGAACCACTAAGATTGTACTTTCATTTAACGAACAAAATACTTTAAAAAAAAAACAACGGCTTGCACTCCGGGAGTGCCGGCCGAAGTGAAAACTATAATATTAACGTTGTGCATTTTTGATATTTTGAAATGGTTAGGGAATAATTTTGCACGAATTGCTTTAATTATCAGTATAAAAGTACTATAATTTATGTCGTAAAATACAATATTCATTTATTGCGCTATTATCGTACACAAACATGACAATTCTCCCTCCGTCTTACAATTCGATCAGGTCACGTGTCCTGACGCGAGTTTAACATTTTTACCCATCACAAAAAAAGTGCACAACGCCGCTAAAGAAGTTTTCACTTCAAAAAAACCCTGCTCTAGGAATAAATTCCTGTGTCGCGGGGACTTTACAAACATTCAAACAACGGACACAAAAACATACAGACTCTGAACCACTAAGATTGGACTCTTTACTCTTTACCACGAAAAAAATTTTAAAAGTTTATTGTTAAATATTTCTGTGTCTCGAGGGTCTTTGCAAACATTTAAAGAACGGGTACAAAGAACATCTCTCCTGCGCAGTTGGCAAGTTCTCCGTTAAGATTGGCCGCCGTGACCGTGAAATTCGGTCTGGAAGACCTTAAAATAGACGTTGAAAATGTAATTTTACTGCTTTGTTATTAACTGCATTTATATTGATGATTTAAAGTAATAAATATCTCCATATAATTATAATATCAGCCCTATCCCACTGCTAGGTACGAGCCTCTTCTCAGTGTAAGAAGGATTAGGCCATAGTTCACCACGCTAGCAGACTTCTCTGAAGAGTTATTCCACCTTATCCCGCCCTACCCTTTCCTATCCAGAACAACGCGTGCTGGACTCAGATGCCATTCTTACACGGTAGAGTCGATTATAGCGCGTACCAACAAGTTTGGGTCCTCATACCTTTGCCGAACGACCAAGGCATGGAATTCTCTGCCTAGGCACGTGTTCCCTTCTTCCTTCAATCCTGGGTCCTTTAAGCGGGGCGTAAAAAGCACCTCCTCAGGCCGTCAAAGTAGAGACCTCAACATCGCCTCGGCTGCTATGAGGGCGGTGTGGAGGCCACTGCTCTTAGACCACACGACTGCTTACCATCAGGTGGAGTGTGGTCATTTTGACGAGCAAAATAAAAAAATATATATATCCTCGAGAACATTATGTAGAACTCTCAGATATGCTGGTTTCCTCACGAGATTTTCCTTCACCGTTAAATCGAACGATAGCTAACTATTTAATACGCACATAACTTCGAAAAGTCAAAGATGCGTGCCTTGGGATCAAAGACCTCTGCGTGGCAGTCCATCGGTCTCCCACCAGGATATCGCTGCTTTTACACAAAACTTTGCTAGCCATAGTAAAAAAATAATTACGAAAGAAGCATAGATGCATTGTAAAGCCTTTTTTATAATGATTGTATTACAGAAACGTTTTTAACCTTGTGTTGTCATTATCAAATATTACACCTAACTACTAGAAATGAAGGTTAATTGTCAATTTTCGTGTATACAGTCAATGTAATTAAAACCAGTGGTTGTGAAACCACTGCTGTGTGAAGTCTCGGATTTGATGACCGGATCGGGTAAAAGGGTTTTATAACCAACTAGCTGTTACATGCGACTTCGTTCGCGTAGATTTTTATAATAATTAATAAGAGTAAGTTTTCAAAATCAGACATAAATATTTTTTGAGTTAACTTAATCCCGTGCAAGTAAATATGCTCCGTTTTCGACTAAAAACTTCAAAAACCAACTTAGGTCAGAATGCTACTATCAATAGATTACTCAGTCATTATAACAAGCTGTGAAGTTATATGACTTTTCGAAATTATGTGCGTATTGATTGACAATTATCGCCTGCTCCGTGCCTCGGAGAGCACGTTAAGCCGTTGGTCCCGGCTGCCATGAACATCTATGGCAGTCGTTATTGGGAGAGTGTCGACACAAAAGATCCCACTTGATCGAAGTGTCGCCGGTCTGCACTGACTGGCCCCCCACATAAGATAAGATAAAATAACAAGCTGACGAGAAATCAAGAAATTGGCATAGACATCTTTTCGAACAGTCTTCCAAAATTTAAAAGCAAAGTAATTGCATCATTTAATACTCCTTGAGATTAAATGCATGTATTTATCGCGAGCCTAAATGTGTCACTGTGAACTGTAATCTCGATCATATTTTGTATATGTATTTTATTGTATTTGTATATGGACTGTGTAAACTTAATGTGTATTTTGAATGTATATAACTATCATGTTGTTTTACTCACATATGTTATCTGTAAAATTTTTGATAATTTGTTTTTCCTTGGTTTTGTGTTAATATTAAGTTTAGTGTTAGTTTAATAAAAGACGTATGAAACTGTCCCAAATCATGCCGTGGCAACTTGTAAGTGAAACAACACTCAGCACATATTTTTGAAACGGTTTGTAAACCCTGTATTAGTGCATGTTTTGTAAGTTGTCCTGAATAAATAAATAAAACATAAACTTTTCCAGTCCTGTAGTAATTGTCAAATGTATGAAAAAACACGCGCTATACTGTCTTGTGATGTCACCGCCATTTAAATGCAGGCGTGTGAGTGAGGTAGCGAGATATTGGCACTTTAGCTCCCACTCAATTTGAAAACATTAATTGCGACATTCTGTGACCAATTTCGATGCTTTTTTCGCAAAAAGATTTCTATTAAAAGCTATTTATGTATAAAAAATACACAAAATCAGACGTGGGCCATAGTCGTAGTTTTCAAATACTTAATAAAAGAATATCAAGTTGACACTCAATTTTCTATTCAAATGGTGAAACTTGTATGATATGTAACCGAATCCATCTATAATTAATTGTTGTGTCTAAAAAGTTGTAATTAAGCCTCAATAATAAAAAATAACTTATAATACGTGAAGAACACAATGAAAAATAAAAATAGAGAAGTAAAGTCAATGACATGAAAATAGAAAAAGAATCAAAGAGAAGAACAAGAAAATTAAAGAATCTGATTCGTTTTAAAAATAAACGTGAATCGTTTTAAAAAAAAGTCTACACTCACCACTACTGAGTCTTCTCTGCTGTGATATCAGCATACTGATAGGCACTCTTCTGTCAGACGGGTTCAGACCGAACAGTCGGTTTCTGGCCGTCTGACCGACCTGCGTCAGGTAAGGTTTGTGCCCCATGATGAACTGCTTCTGAGGTTACCACGGCTACATGTGGTGATGAATCTGGAAAGAAAGAAAGAAAGATTATTGTAAAGAACTCATAGATTTGATTGCACATGTGGCCTAGTGGTGTAAGTGTTCGCTACTGTCAATTTGTCTGCGTTCGATCCCCACACTGGGCAAAAAATTGTGTGTTCCACAAAAAAAATGGCCTTTATTTTATTTTAAACTAGACGTTCCCGCGGTTTCACCCGCGTTTATCGTTACTGCGTGCTGTGAGTCGTAGCGTGATGTTATATAGCCTATAACCTTCCTCGATAAATAGGCTATCCAACACTAAAATATTTTTTCAGATCGTAGATACCAGTGATTCCTGATATTAGCGCGTTCAAACAAACAAACTCTCCAGCTTTATAATATTAGTATAGATAAGTTTACTAAATAGTACTACTACTATTAACTGTAGCCAAAGCATCCAGTGGAACAGCCATTGGATTTTTATACTACATTTTAGAATAATAATAATATTCTATCACATACACACAACACCATCTAGCCCAAACTAAGCAGAGCTTGTACTATGGGTACTAGACAATGGATAAACATACATAATATACTTATTTTTTGTAAATACATGCATATTATACATATAAACACCCAGACCAAGACAAACATTCATGTTCATGCACACAAATGTTTGACTTGTGCGGGAATCGAACCCGCGACCTCAGGCGTGGCAGTCGGTTACACTAACCACTACGCCATCGAGGCCGACAAAATAATTAATTTTACGTGTGTGATAAGCTAAATTTAATAACCGTGTTATAATATGTGTGTATAAGTATTAAAATTACAAAAACTTTTCATATTTTAGCAAATTGGAGGTAAAATATATTTTAAAGTCATCTATTTTATTGCAGTTTATTTGAATTAAATCTTTTATGGATACTAGGACACCATATCTGCTTAAAGACATTTGAAACATGGATAATCTAACATGAAGGTCTGGATAATGTAATTATAAATAAGTAGTGTTAAAATAATATTCAAATAATTATAAATATAACGATAATAAAAACCGTATAATGCATTTAAATTTAAATGTGTAATATTCCCCTAATTGTATGAGAATATTAAGTCATCTGCGAAAGACTGCAGGCAGATGCTGGATGCGGCAAGCTGAAGAGGGCGCTATGGCGCTCTTTGGGGGAGGGCTATGTCCAGCAGTGGACTATTATAGCCTGATGATGATGATGATGATGATTAACAAATATGTGGGTTTGTATTTAGTGAATAATCTCAAAAACTCCAAAACCGACACAAAAACTTGTTTCACTAATTTGTACGAGAATATTAAGAAATATATGAGATTGTACTTAGTGACTAATCTCAAAAACTCCAAAACCGACACAAAGACTTGTTTCACTAATTGTACGAGAATATTAAGAAATATGTGGGTTTGTATTTAGTGACTAATCTCAAAAACTCCAAAACCGACACAAAGACTTGTTTCACAAATTGTACGAGAATATTAAGAAATATGTGGGTTTGTATTTAGTGACTAATCTCAAAAACTCCAAAACCGACACAAATACTTGTTTCACTAATTGTACGAGAATATTAAGAAATATGTGGGTTTGTATTTAGTGACTAATCTCAAAAACTCCAAAACCGACACAAAGACTTGTTTCACTAATTGTACGAGAATATTAAGAAATATGTGGGTTTGTATTTAGGGACTAATCTCAAAAACTCCAAAACCGACACAAAGACTTGTTTCACTAATTGTACGAGAATATTAAGAAATATATGAGTTTGTACTTAGTGACTAATCTCAAAAACTCCAAAACCGACACAAGGACTTGTTTCACTAATTGTACGAGAATATTAAGAAATATATGAGTTTGTACTTAGTGACTAATCTCAAAAACTCCAAAACCGACACAAAGACTTGTTTCACTAATTGTACGAGAATATTAAGAAATATGTGGGTTTGTATTTAGTGACTAATCTCAAAAACTCCAAAACCGACACAAAGACTTGTTTCACTAATTGTACGAGAATATTAAGAAATATGTGGGTTTGTATTTAGTGACTAATCTCAAAAACTCCAATACCGACACAAAGACTTGTTTCCCTAATTGTACGAGAATATTAAGAAATATGTGGGTTTGTATTTAGTGACTAATCTCAAAAACTCCAAAATCGACACAAAGACTTGTTTCACAAATTGTACGAGAATATTAAGAAATATGTGGGTTTGTATTTAGTGACTAATCTCAAAAATTACTAAACGGACACAAAAACTGGTTTCACTAATGCAAATGCTATGTCATCCTTCAATAAATAGGCTATGTTTTATTATGTTGGAAACATTAGGTACTTTTTCTGGATGAAAGGTACCCTATGTCCTTGTCTGTGTCCCTGACAACGTGTGCGCAAAATTTCACGATGATCGCAAACTCATATTCGCATTTAAATATAGGATGAGCTGCATTGTTCTTTGTTTTGAATGTTACATACCTGTTATATAACGAATGGAACTCGAATGAATGACTAAAATGAAGTAAATACTGTCTTTATGTAGCAATATAAAGTAAATAATGTATCATTCGTTCACTCATATGGTTCTAGGATTTGTTTTGTTTCAATGTACTAAGTGGGGCAGCCTTATTAAGTTGTAAAATATTATTTATTAGCTATGATGTCAGCGACATCCTAGTGGGAGATCGTTGGACTGCACCGCAGAAGTATCAAGTTCGATCCCAGGGCGCGCATCTCTGTCTTCTCGAAGTTTTTTTTTTTTTTTTGTAAGGGACTTTTACACATTGTGCACATCAGTCCTAACTTTGCGAAGTTTTGTGCGTATTAAATAGGTAGTTAATTATCGCTCGCTTTATCGGTGAAGGAAAACATCGTGAGGAAACCTACATGTCTGAGAGTTCTACATAGTGTTCTCGAAGATATGTGTAGTCTGACAACCCGCATTGGACCAGCGTGGTAGAGTATGGCCTAACCCTTCTCACACTGAGAAGAGGCCCATGTTCAGCAGTGGAACAGTTTATACACAGGATTGATATTATTATGATGTTAGAGGTACAGCCTTGCTGGTTTTCTCCCGCACTAGGTAAAACTCCTGTGTCGCGGGAGACTTTACAAACATTCAAACAACGGACACAACGGACAACTAAATCAGGAAAATCTGTTTGTAGATCATTATTTTGTTACGTGTGGGATTCATAGAGACAGTCCAAACATAAAATTGCTATATCTATACATGTATACAAACAAATAAAATTGAAGTGTCTGTTTGTAATGTCAAAATAACAGCTTTTTATCTAATGCATATGAAAGTATATAAGGTACCTAAACGAAAACATCTATTTTTAAAATTTTTGTCTGTCTGTTTGTCTGTTTGGTGTCGGCTAATCTCCGAAACGGCTGAACCGATTTTGACGGGACTTTCACTGACAGATAGCTGATGTTATAAGGAGTAACTTAGGCTACTTTGATTTTAGAAAAAAAAATAGTGTTACGCGGAGACAAACACTTTTTTGTTAAAATCTACGCGGACGAAGTCGCAGGTAACAGCTAGTTTTTTATATAAGTATAAGGACCTCTCAGGAACAAATTTTAACCATAGCCCATTGATTTTTTCGCGTATTGACTGGGCAGTCCCAGAATACATGCTGCTTCTAAAAATGACCTTAAATAAATCTACAGGCATTTTTCTCGATCCAATGATCGAAATGAAATCACTCAAATTTACAACAAAATCTTTAGGTCACACATATTATGATAAAAAACCATGTGTCACTATTTACCCCATTTTGAGGTCAGTTCAGTAATTATAATATGAGACGGAAATAGATAATACGTCTGTAAATAGTTCCAAGGTTCGAGGCCAGGTCGTGATGTTTTGGAAGCTACTTACTGTGCACCTTGACAACACGATTATTATATAATAATATGCTATTATATAATTCACGATAATAGAATGAGTATATTTGGAAGATTTCGGACAGAGGTATGCGGTTGAGCAATGTCGTCGCGGCTAATTATAATATAATAATATAATATTGTGTCACATACACACAACACCATCTAGCCCAAACTAAGCAGAGCTCTTACTATGAGTACTAGACAATGGATAAACATACATATATACTTTTTTTTGTAAATACATACATATTATACATAGAAACACCTAGAGCAAGACAAACATCCATGTTCATGCACACAAATATTTGACTTGTGCGGGAATCGAACCCGCGACCTCAGGCGTGGCAGTCGGTTACACTAACCACTACGCCGTTGAGGCCGTTGTTTGATGGGTGACAATAATTCATATCCTAACTAGTATTATAAATACGAATGTGAGTTTGTTTGTTTGTTACGCTTTCACGCCTTAACTACTCAGCCGGTCATGAGGAAATTTATATATCTATACTAATATTATAAAGCTGAAGAGTTTGTTTGTTTGTTTAAACGCGCTAATCTCAGGAACTACAAGATAGATTTAAAAAAAAAATAGTGTTGGATAGCCTGTTTACCGAGGAAGGCTATAGGCTATATAATATCACGCTACGATCCACGGGGGCGGCGCAGTAACAATAAACGCGGGTGAAACCGCGGGAACATCTAGCATTAGTGTATATGTATGTATAAAAAAATACACGTTGTCAGGGGAACAGAAAAGGACGTAGGGACCTTTCATTTTTATATTATATTATATTATATTATTCAGAAAAACATGACAGTGACAGACAATTGACATAACCTACATACATTATTACTACTAGATATATAATAATAATAATAATATAATGGCTTCCAGACCGAATTTCGGTCATGGCGGCCAATCTTAACGGAGACTGGCCATCTGCGCAGGAGATATTATAGTGCACAAGTGTGTGCTCAAACACAAGTGCACTCTATATTCCCTAACCCTCATGATCCGATGGGACGGATAATCCGACACGACCGGAGAGAGATCAGGCGCAGGACCAACGGCTTTAGTTATTTTTCGAGACACGGGGGTGTCTAACACCGCCAACTTCCTAACTCCGGGCTGCTATTGAGATTTCTTAACAGAAAAACCCAATAGCTGTTTGTTGGCCCGACCCTCTCGAACCCGAGACCTCACGCACAGCAGTCGCATTCACTACCGCGGCGCCACGGACGCAGATATATAATAAAGTACCAACTTATATTTATATATTTATTTTTTCAAACCGATGTCTGTATATTCTAGATGCTAAGCGACTAATGTATAACGTGTGGTTACCGCGATACAAGCCTCGAGCTTAGTGCGGAAGCCGCTGCCAATTATAAAAATGTGTAATGTAGTAAATAGAGAAAAAAAAAAAAAAAAAAAAAATATAATGAACATTCGAGAACTAAAAATATTTAAAAACAATTTACATAACTGATTGATTGAAAAAGTATATTACATGATCCAAGATTACCCTAATGGCAACACTAATTAGTTACTGACCTAGTTAGTTATATAAAATAAGCATGTATTCATTATTTCTTTGTTTTAATTGATAAATGTTGTATGCTTAACCGCAGTACATACTGGAACCTATGTTTTATAGTGGATTTGATTTGAAAATGGATTAATGCGAACGAAGTCGCGGGCAACATCTTATACTTTTTCTTTTAAACACAACTCCTGTATTTGAATTTATTCCTGTGCCGCTATAAACTTAGCATACATAAAAATAAAGGTTACTGGTAGTCTTTGGGACTGCCGATAGAAGTAAAAACTTTAATCCTTGATCATAAACCCTTCTTTATAAACCGAAAATATTTTTTATTAAAATACAATGTAGTCTTCGATTGCGTACTTGAGCTAAATAATGGTACCTATAGTCTATAAGTATCATTACGAGTCTTTGACATTTATAACTTCTTAAAATTTCTACGCATAGTGGCTGTTAACTTTTTCTTGTCAGACCAACTGATTTGAAGATTTAATGTGTTATGAAATACAAAAATGGAAAGCGTTTGGTGACGATGACGCGAATTCCATGATTTTTATTCAAGTGCTCAACGCGCCTAAAGAAGTTTTCACTTCAACAACTGTAAAATACACTGTATATATATTATAATTGTGTGATTCACAAATGGTTGTTCCGAGTATGTGTGTTCTTCGTGTCCGTTGTTTGAATGTTTGTAAAGTCCCCCGGGACACAGGAGTTATTCCTAGTGCGGAAGTTGTTTTTTATAATAAACGAGATGGGTGTAAAAACCCAGGATTCAACCTCTTCGTCTTCATGTGATGGTCACAAGGTCACATGAAGACGAAGAGGTTGAATCCTAGGTTTTTACACCCATCTCGTTATATAGATATAGGTATCTTAGAGATCTTTTGACCCACAGGGTAAAACTCGACCGAGGTATGACCTCTTCTTCTTCTTGGTGTCTGCTCACCAAGTTACAAGTCAATCGGTCCAGTGAAGAAGAGTCCGAGGTTAATAAGTATATATATACACAGGTGATTCATTATAACCGATGTGATGTAATCTCCTCGAAATTACTAAAATAATATAATTTCGAGTAAACATAATAATAAATTATTCAATGTAATAAATTTAAATATATTAACATTTATTATACATATTATATACAGATAATAAGAAACTGTCACTTTAATTTCGCAGGCAGTTTTATTATCGGATAAACAATTTTTTATTTTACATAACAACGGTCTGCGTTTTTTGCACGTATGAATTCAAATTACAAAGGGCCCTGCTAGGCAGACAACATTGTCTTGCTGAATTTCTCCTGTTCTGTTAAAGATTCCTGGGAGTTAATACATGAATCGAGAAGTACATTGGCACAAGTTATGATCAGTATTATTTTTATGTATTCTGAGCGTAATACAACCGAGGGCCCTGCTGGATGGATGAGGCGATTTATTGTAATTTCTACCATAATAATTGAGGTACATTGGATCTTGTTAATAAATTCATGAGGTACATTGAACAAACAACTTATCTTATCTTATTTTATTTGGGGGCCAGTCAGTGCAGACCGGCGACACTTCGACCCAGTGGGATCTTTTGTGTCGACACTCTCCCAATAACGACTGCCATAGATGTTCGTGGCAGCCGGGACCAACGGCTTAACGTGCGTTCTGAGGCACGGAGCAGGCGATAATTGTCAATCAATACGCACATAATTTCAAAAAGTCATATAACTTCCGAAAGTCAGAGGTGCGCGACGTGGGTTCGAACCCGAGACCCTCTGCATTGCAGTCTGTTGGTCTCCCCACTGAGCTATCGCTGCTCTCTTGAACAAACAAAGCATTGCCATTAGTTTTTTCGGTCTAGCTCGAGTGGCTCCGCTAGATACGAGTAGATACACATTTTATATTACTGCGAATAAACTAATAAATTATACTAATTAAAAACACGTTTAGTAGCGTCGTCAACGATGGCATAGTGGTTTAAACAGTCATCTTGCAACTATGTACGCCGTTCCGTATGGGGTTTGATTCCTTTACGAGATATGGGCTCTACTATAAAAGCAGTTACCTTAGGGTCTTCTTCTCCCTAGCCTTTATAATACCCAAGTCACTTGGGGTCGGCTTTCTAGTCTAACCGGATTTGACTGGATATCAGTTTTTACACGGAGCGACTGCCATCTGACCTCCGCAACCCGAAGGCTAACGATACCCTAAGGCTAGACTAGTGTCAGGATATTCGAAGGCACTGAATTCCCAATAACGATTGCCATAGATGTTCATGGCACCCGGGACCGACGGCTTAACGTGCTCTTCGAGGCACGGATCAGGCGATAATTGTCAATACACGCACATAATTTCGAAAAGTCATATAACTTCCGAAAGTTACCTTAGGGTTACCTTAGGGTAGCAAATGTAGCAAATGCGCGCCTGATGCCGCCATAGCGAGGGCCACGGGCGGGAGAAAGGGGATCTCCCGTCCGCCAGCCATTGAGTCGGAGTGACGCCCTCTGTCGTGCCGGGGTGTCACCCAGAAGTCGTCGTCCGTGTTGTGTTGGACGCTGCTGGGGTCGCTGATGTAGTTTCAGTTCCAGCGACTCACCCACCATTCAAGGTAGCGAGGTGGCACACCGTGGTGGGTTTAGTCGGTAGTACCCGGGACGTTCCATCTTTTCCCGAGTGAGCCCGACATAACCTCTCCGCTCCCCTTTTCGGCGGAGAGGTATGCGTCAAAGCATTAGCCCATGATAAAAAAAAAAGACGGCTAGCAAATGTAATTGGGTTCTTACGTGAAGTAATTTTGAGCTGGCAGCAAGGAATCGAGAACTCGCTCCCTATTATATTATCAGTTTTATTAAGCAATCCCACTGCTGGGCACGGGCATCTTCACAGTGTAAGAAGCGTAAGGCCATAGTCCACCAGGCTGACCCAGTACAGATTGTCAGATTTCACGTATCTTTAAAAACATTATGGAAAACTCTCAGACGTGCAGATTTCTTTACAATGTTTTGCTTCACCGTTTAAACGAGCGATAATGAACTATTTAATACGTAAATCGCTACGAAAAGGCTGAGGTTTGTGCGGGATCGAACTCGAGACATCTGCGTGGCAGTCCAACGATCCCTTTAAGGTATCGCTGCTTATTACATAGTATATAAACTCAACTCACAATATACATTACTTCTTCGTAATGGCCGTTTTTATAAGTTGCTTAGATAACTAAAGTGATGTAATAGCATATTGCACAGTTGCTTCTCTCTCTAGTATTGCACAGTTTTAGGCAACACAGCTATGACCGGTTCTTGACGATGTTTTTTAATAGTCAAATATTATTATTTGACTCGCTTTATACCGGAATCCGTCTGCATAAATCTATTTTCCGCCGGTTTTTTTTAATTTAACTGACTCAGTGTCGCAGGCATGTCTTATTTATTTATTTATTTAAGGATTTCCTACAAAGGAATATACAATAACATACATTATATAGCAGTAATAAAGTTCTTAGCGTGTATATAATTATAATTACAACTAAACTAACAATTTAATTAAAGAAACAAACAGAAACAATAAAATTTTTAAACATAAAAAAATAATCTTGAATAATAGTCTTGAATCCATAAGGCTAATGCTTTGCATAAGGTCCCGTTTGAATTTTGGGTCGGTTCAATCCAATCAAATCTCAATCCATCATTCATCAAAGAAACCCCTGACAACGTGTATGCGAAAGTTCATGGTAGTCGGTCGAGCAGTTCAGGCGTGAAAGCGTAACAAACAAACTCACATTCGCATTTATAATATTAGTTAGGTTTTTACTGTCACGTAATTCTCAATAACAGCCTTGAGTTAGGAAGTTGGCGGTGTTAGACACCCCGTGCCTCGGAAAGCATGAAAAGTAGATGGTCCTGCGCCTGATCTCTCTCCTGTCGTGTCGGATTACCGTCCCATCGGACTATGAGAGTTAGGGTATAAAGAGTGTACTTGTGTTTGCGCACAAACTTGTGCATTATGATATCTCCTGCGCAAATGGCAATCTCCGTTAAAATTGGCTGCCGTGACCAAAATGGAGTCTGTAGGACTTTATTATTATTTTAACTTTACTTTAACACCCGCGCTGTGATTAGTACTTTAACCACATCGACTTTTGACGTAGCAAACTTGTTATAACTAATATGCTAATTTACCTATTATAAGCAAATGTATA
This sequence comes from Catocala sponsa, assembly GCA_963564715.1. Taxonomy (NCBI): domain Eukaryota; kingdom Metazoa; phylum Arthropoda; class Insecta; order Lepidoptera; family Erebidae; genus Catocala; species Catocala sponsa. The sequence continues at coordinate 2,637,917 of OY751354.1, read as the reverse complement.
CTAAAATTTAAACAAATAACGTGATTCTGCACTAAAATAAGGTAAATCTGGCTAGTGGTTTTCCAGTTATAAGCCCACAAACGGACAGATAGAAAGAGGTTGTTTTGATACGCTTTTACGCTTGAAATACTCGAAACATCATGACATTTTGCACACACGGTGTCAGGGGTACAGGAAAGGACATAGTGTACCTTTCATCCAGAAAAAGGTACCGTTTCAGAGGGATTGACATTTATTTACAAAATTTTCATTAACGCGAGCGAAACCGCGGGCAAAATCTAGTTAAGTAAAAAAATATTTGAAGTCTATATTTTTTGTATGGAAATTTTTTATAGCATCATCCATTAGTAAACCTAAAACTGAATTTTTTATGTAATACTGTGTACCTCGTTGCAATCAACAAGCGTGAATATGTGTAGAAAATGCTTCTAAATCCATAAATATAAGTCCGTGTGCGTAGATACGCAATGTTATTTGAGTAACGACCGTCGCATGCGCATTCTGGTCAAGGATCAATGCTGCCCGCTCATTGGTCGGCAAACAAACGTTCCATATTTGAACACTCGTAACGGTTTTTCCAATTATTTGTAGTTTTATGTAATATTTATTGTATATGGTAATATGTACATATATAAATGAATTACATACAGATATCGTCTCATGGCTATAAGCAGAGGAAAAACCGAAGGGCTAAGCAGAGGAGAGGTGTATTAGGCCGCGTTCCCACTATGTCGTGACGATAGATTATCGTGTCGTTTAAAGCGTCGTGGCTTGTGTATTTAAATAGAGGTGTTCACATACAGGACGACACGATTAACTATCTTCCACGACTTTTTTTCGCAGTGACGACAGATTGTCAAGTCAATGGGAACTGCTAGCACGACAGTCGTAAAACGATAAAATAACGTCACGACTAATCATGACGGCATATCATGTGTCATTGTTGCAACTATCCATCGTAGCCACGATAAAAATATCGTCTCGTCGTTTATACGTTCGACGATAAAATATTGCGACGACACAGTGACGATAAACAGTCGATATAATGAGAACAGTTAGAGACGACAGTCGTCCAACGATAAATTAATCGTCACGACATCGTGGGAACGCGCCCTTAGACCCACATTTTGTCGGCTGTAGTTTTGGTCACATGTAATAGGGGATTACACAGTTCCAGACTTCGTGGTGTAAGGAATAATTTCTATGTATAATATGTATGTACTAACAATTTTTTTTTTTTTGTGAGGCCTATGTCCAGCAGTGGACGTCTTTTGGCTGACACGATGATGATGATGATGATTTACAAAAAAATCAGACCGAACAATTCCTCGGAACACTCTCCATAGTAAAAGTGATAGAAGAAATGTTTCCGAGTACAGACTCGGAAAAACTAGTTGTCGGAACACTATTAAACAACGGACACAAAGAACTCCCAGGTGTTTTTGTGTCCGTTGTTGATGAGTGTGTAGTTATTGGGTGTTTCTGTTAAGAAATCTCAATACCATCCCGGAGTTAGGAAGTTGACAGTGTTAGACACCCCCGTGCCTCGGAAAGCAAACGTATAGCCGAGGGTCGTGCGCTTGATCTCTCTCCAGTCGTGTCGGATTGCCGTCCCTTTGGATTATGAGAGTTAGGGAATATAGAGTGCACTTGTGTTTGCGCACACACTTGTGCACTATAATATATCCTGCGTAGATGGCCAGTCTCTGTTAAGATTGGCCGCCGTGATCGAAATTCGGTCTGGAGGACATTATATTATTGATAGTTTGTTAAGTCTCCCCAACAGGAATTATCCTAATACGAGAGTTACCTTTATCCAAGTAAATTAAACGAATATACGTACATGTTTTATAACGCTGTTTTTCCAGCGAAACCTTTACTCAACGTTTACCTAGGAAAGAGCTGCGGTTAACACAGGAAAATCAATCTAATTAACGGTAATTATACGTTATTTTCAATGTAAATATTCATTTCAAGGGCTTATTGCCTCACATCTGTTGTAGTAAGCCTACGTTGAATGTAATTGAAGCGTCTATTCATAATTAATCAGCGATAGTTAAGATTGAATGGAGCGTAATTGACTTTATTGTTTCCATTTCCGTCAGGTTTTTCCCGACCTTGCCGCCATCTTGTTTTTTATGTGTGGTTAGAAGATGTCTAGTCTGTGAGTTGTGAGAGTTAATTATGAATCGACTGCACGGATGGCGTGTTGATTTATGTGATACTACGCCGAGTGTTGTGTGTTCGAATCCATTACTATGTAATACATGCATACTTAATGAGATTAATAAATGTATTACATCTTGTAACAGTGTAATCAATTGTTGGTGAACCTTATGAATAAAATAAAAATATAAATAAAAATACGGGATCAAAATTTGTGTGACCCACAAATGGTTGTCCCGAGTCCGGATGTTCTTTTTGTCCGTTGTTTGAATGTTTGTAAAGTCCCCCGGGATATAGGCATTATTACTAGTACAGGAAAAATGGGTGAGGTAGGTACGTTAGATTCTCAGGCAGTTAATGCCTACATTGGGCACAAGTAGTTTCAGTTCCAGCGACCCACCATATATTCAAGGCAGGAGTAGGCACACCGTGGAAGGTTTAGTCGCTAGGCCCCGTGACTTTCCATCTTTCCCCGGGTGAGCTCGACATATTCTGTCCGCTCCCCTTTTCCACAGAAAATAATGCGAAAATGGCATTCTTCTAAGTTAAAACAAATGAAGGTATGTTAAACTATGCTATCGAGCGAAGCGCCGTAACCTTGTTAACACCGGTTTTCTCTATATTAGTTTCCCGGGTAGTGAACCTGCACATACGTACCATCAGCATCACCTAGATAAGCAAAGGTCTTCTATTCGTATTTATTATAGTTCCACGGATACTCCAGAAGGGACGAAACGCCGGATAAAGAGTTCAGCTTAATATTTTTAAAAAATCTTAAAACATATAAATCACAAATCTGTCTTACTACGTTTAAAGGTCACCTTTTTGAAAGTTGTCACCTGACACACAAAACTATCTTATCTTATGTGGGGGCCAGTCAGTGCAGACCGGCGACACTTCGACCCAGTGAGATCTTTTGTGTCGACACTCTCCCAATAACGACTGCCCTAGATGTTCATGGCAGCCGGGACTAACGGCTTAACGTGCTCTCTGAGGCACGAAGCAGGCAATAATTGTCAATCAATACGCACATAATTTCGAAAAGTCATGTAACTCCGAAAGTCAGAGGTGCGCGACGTGGGTTCGAACCCGAGACCCTCTGCATTGCAGTCTGTTGATCTCCACACTGAGCTGTCGCTGCTCTCCACACAATATTAACATGATATCTGAATTATAGATGCAGTATTATCACGCTCACTTATCCTAATATTATAAATGCGAAAATGAGTTTGTTTGTTTGTTACGCTTTCACGGCTTAACTACTCAACCGATCAACATGAAATTTTGCATAGACGTTGTCAGGTGTACAGAATAGGACATAGGGTACTTTTCATCCAGAAAAAATAACTGTTGCAAACCTAACCTGACCTAACCTACATTTACGCGAGCGAAGCCGCGGGTTAAAACTAGTAATGAATATTGTACACTATCGTTCTACATCATTATAATGTGTAAGCTCAGTGATCTTAGTGTGGACACTTACGTGCGATACAAGTACTGTTAAGGCACTTCCAGGATTATATCTTTAGTTACATTTTCTTATTATATATTTTTTTCCTTTTTTCTCGTCAAAATGACCACACTCCACCTGATAGTAAGCAGTCGTGTGATCTAAGAGCAGTGACCTCCACACCACCCCCACAGTAGCCGAGGCGATGTTGAGGTCTCTACTTTGACGGCCTGAGAAGATGCTTATTCACGCCCCGCTTAAAGGACCAATAAGAAGAATTTTTGAAATTTACTTATCAATTAATAAGATACAAGGGTTTCAAATCTGGTAGTAGGGGTAAATGAGAAGGATGCACGATACGAATTGTGACGTACCTGCTATTCAAATGTAGCTGTATGAGGGCGATAGCATAAAATCCCTACTACCCTGATATGACATTTCTTATATCCTGTAAAATATTAATTACTATCTCATTTATTATTTAGGTATAAGTCATTTTTAAAGAATTGTGGTTATATGTACATATTTGAATTTCTTATTAATTACAATCACTATCTTATTTTACAACTTATTTTCATACTGTCTGCAGGAAAATATTTATTTTGATTTCTATTAGCTCTTGTGTGTAAAATAATATACAAAACCAAACGTAGGCAACTACTCTATATAGTATTTCTAAATAAACTGCGATAAAGTCCGTATAGTAGCAGTTTTTATTTTAGTGAGTACCAGCCAAATTTTGTGAAAGTTAAGTTCAACGAACGCAGAAAAACAAAACTCTTTTATTTTTTAGCTCACGTATACACTGTTTTTTTAGTATTTTATCTAGATTGTGTATAACGTAATTTAGATAGTTGGCAGTCCACAGCTGTGCGTTTTTCCAGAAATTTGCCGCCTCGCACGACTAAACTGTGGAATGAACTGTCGCCTGCGTTATTTCCAGATCAATACGACCTACAAACCTTCAAGAAAAGAGCGTACTCCGTACTCCTTTTTAAAAGGCCGGCAACGCATTTGTAACTGCTCTGGTGTTGCAGGTGTCCATGGCCGGTGGTAATCGCTTACCATCAGGCGATCCGTCTGCACGTTTGCCTCCTATCTAATAATGATTTTATCTCCTATCTAATAAATTATGTGGTCGCCTTGCCACTGACACTGCGCCGAGTGTCGTGGGTTCGAATCCCACACGGGACAAAAATTTGTGTGCTCCACAAATGGTTGTTCCGAGTCTGTGTGTTCTTCGTGTCCGTTGTTTGAATGTTTGTAAAGTACGACACAAGCATTATTCCTTGTGCTGGTTTTGTCTTTTAAAATTTTACTGCCTAACTAATAATACTAGCGGTCGCCTAGTACTCGAAATTCGACCAACTGATATATATTATGTCATGTCATTATACTCGTATATTGATATATGTAACCATAGTTACGTGCTTCGACTGCGTGTGTCAGATGCATGGTTGTGTGCGTGTAGTGTTTTTTCATTAATTTAATGTATTTATTATACATATTTTATATAAAAAATAGCGTTCGTCACTTTTTCTCTGTATAAACTATATGTGTGCGAAATTTCATACTCCTCCGTCCGCCCAATTTTCGTGAAAAGGGATCCAAAGTTTTCGCTTCACGTATTAATATATAGATAAATGCGAATGAGAGTTTGTTGATTACGGTTTACGCTTTAACTACTCGACCGATCATCATGAACAAGTTTCTTTGACTAATGTTTTAGATCACACGTAAACGCAGACGTGCCCACAGCCATCAAACTTTTAGATTCCGTACTGCTATCTTAGTACCAATGCTGATTTCAGCATGACTGTGCCGGCTCGACCGGGGAAGGCCTACCCTCTCACAGAATATCGACGTGAAATACCAGTATTCATACTGTTGTGTTTCGTTCCATGAGTGAGAGTGCCGGAGGCCCAATCCCCCTCTTTCCCCCTTCCGCTCCTTCTCCTTCCCACTACCTTTCCTAAAGGGTCGGCAACGCGCAAGTGTTGCCTCTGGTGTTGCAGGCGTCCATGGGCTACGGTGACCACTTACCATCAGGTGGGCCGTATGCTTGTTTGCCACCTTAGTTGTATAAAAAAGACGGAAAAATCAAACAACACTTTACCCAACATGGGCGACAAACCCAGCACCTGACAATTAACCGTGATACTTATGCCTATACCTATTACACATTTATTTAAAAACTAGCTGTTACCTGTGACTTCGTCCGCATAGATTTTAATTAAAAAGTGTTTGTCTCCGCGGAACACTATTTTTTTCTAAAATCGAAGTAGCCTATGGTAACATAGTAATCCTTATAACATCAGCTATCTGCCAGTGAAAGTCTCGTCAAAATCGGTTCAGCCGTTTCGAAGATTAGCCGACACCAAACAGACAGACAGACAAAAATTTTAAAAATAGATGTTTTCGTGTAGGTACCTTATATACTTTCATATGCATTAGATAAAATGCTGTTATTTTGACATTACAAACAGACACTTCAATTTTATTTATTTGTATAGTCAAGGTTAAAATCAGAGAGAAATGTTTGAATTTAATTAACTCACATGTCTTAATAAGCCCTTTTAATGAGTAACATTATGTTAATGTGCCCGCGATGGCTGCTCACCTCATTGTGAACAAAGCGTGAAGATTGTAAAAAATAGTCAAGTCCGAATTGCGGTTTGTTTGATAGTATGACCTAGTTTCAATGTATTGTAGTATATTGAGGTTTTAAGTTGAATTGTGATTTGGTGTGCGGTTCAGTGGTTATGGCATTGGATTGTGACTGAAAGGCCGTTGGTTCGAATCCCACCTATGGTACGACGTGTCTATCACAAGTATTCTAGCTTAGCTGCAGGAGTTAACATGAATACTAGTCGGCTCGACGGCGTAGTGGTTAGTGTAACCGACTGCCATGCATGAGGTCGCGGGTTCGATTCCCGCACAAGCCAAACATTTGTGTGCATGAACATGGATGTTTGTCTTGGTCTGGGTGTTTCTATATATAATATGAATGTATTTACAAAAAAAAAGTATATATGTATGTTTATCCATTGTCTAGTACCCATAGTATAAGCTCTGCTTAGTTTGGGCTAGATGGTGTTGTGTGTATGTGACACAATATTATATTATTATTATTATTATTACTAGTATTATGTGAATCAAATGACTATTTCTTAACTAGTTTTTGCCCGTGGCTTTGCTTGCGTAAATGTAGGTTAAATTAGAATAGGTCAGTAACAGTACTTATTCTTGATGAAAGGTACGGTATGTCCTTTTCTGTACCCCTGACAACGTGTAAGCGAAATATCATAATGATAGGTCGAGTAGTTAAGGCGTGAAAGCGTAACAAACAAACTCACATTCGCATTTATAATATTGGATAAGATGTTTGCCTTAACTAAAGAAGATTTATTAGGCTTCAAGCAAGAGGGGAATTGCACCTACATTTCGATAGGTCTTTAGGTCATGCCTATTACTATCCATCGGCTACATACTAGATTCCGTGCAGCTAGGTACTGAGAATTTCTTCACAGAAATACAGTTTACTCTAACTAGGAATCGAACTCAGTACCTCGCCTCGCAATAACGGCCTCGATGGCGTAGTGGTTAGTGTAACCGACTGCCACGCCTGAGGTCGCGGGTTCGATTCCCGCACAAGTCAAACATTTGTGTGCATGAACATGGATGTTTGTCTTGGTCTGGGTGTTTCTATGTATAACCAAACTAACTTACATTTGCGTTTATAATGTTAGTTAGGATTTTAATTAACCTGGAATGCCAGATATTAAAAACCTATTGCCGCCGCGCCGGTGTGCCGCTGCGCCTCAACAGCTTAAAAGAAAAAAGGAAATAATAATAATAATAACGGAAATCTCGCGAAAGCTGAAAAAGATAAACAAATTAATTATCTCGATTTAGCTCGCGAGGTTGTCGACATGTAGTATGTGGATTCGGCAATCATTGTGCCGATAGTCATATCTGTCAATGGTCTAATAGCCAAGAGCCTCGATCACCATCTAAAGAGGCTCGCGTTAGGTGCTTGGATCAAGGGTTTGATGCAGAAGGCAGTGCTATTAGATACGGCACGCATAGTGAGGAGGAATTGGAATCCTAACCACCGGCAGCTTGGACCCTGTTCCCGATGCCGGTGGGGTACCATATATTTTATATTTTTAAATGTATTTTTTATATTATGTATATTTAAAAATGAAAAATGTTTTGAAAAGTTTTAAATAAAGAGTATAATCATCATCATCATCATCATTTCACCCTATTGCAGTCCACTGCTGGACATAAGCCTCCCCCAGGGTGCGCCACAAGGCCCGTCTCCCGTTTTCGCCATCCAGTCACCATAAGAGTATAATAATAATATTTTATTGCTTAAAAAGTACAACAAATAATATGTAAACAAAATATGAGAAAGCATACATTATGATGGTTGTACAATAACATAACAAGGGACACAGCGATTCCTAAACTGAGACTTGCTCGTATTTTAGAAACCGATAATGAAGATGTGTGTATGCGCAGATGTCGGTTAAAAGAGCTTGGGTTTGAATATCCTTTCGAGTCGTGTATTACCATCTATCTGCGTTCGGTATCAAAGCTACCGAATGGATGAAACATATCTATGCCCACCTCTTAGGGGATTTAGACATCATGCTGCTTCTAATAATTTCTTGACGGACAAAAGCAATCACACTTTGCTTCATCCAAGTATCAAATCCAAAACCTCGTTCTTAGTAGTCGCAATAACCTGCACCATCGACACAGTCGTGTTATATTACAAAAAAGCAATTTCAACAGTATAAAAAGAACAGACTGCATTTCCTAAAAAACATTGCAAAATCTATTAGTTTCAAATTTCTGCTTAGGTTGTCAATATTTTTATACGTGACAATATTAAAAATGGCTGATGTTTAAAATTGTGTCCCAGATGTCGTATTATATTATGTTTAGTGTTGTAAATTATTGTATTAAATTGTGATGACTCCGTAACGCCGTAGACGGGCGGGCGAAACGCTGTAATTTGCGGCTCAAACGCTGATGGGTGAGTTATATAAAATATAAAATATTAATTTGGTAATTTATGTAACTAAAGCATATTAGTGTAACGAATTTGATTTATAACAATTTATAAGAATATCTTAGAACCGCTTCTGCGAATTTTTTTAGCTACGTAGAGTTCAATTTTGACATATCTTGCACAGAATATGTGTTGTTGAGTATGGCAAAAGAAGCATGAGAGCAGAATAAATGCTGTAAAAATGAGAGCGCTGAGAAGCATATGTGGTGTGACTCTGAAAGATAGAATAAAGAATAGTGTAATTAGAGAGAGATGCGGCATGAAAGTGGATATAGTGACGAGAATAGAAACGGGTATGTTAAGCTGGTTTGGACATGTAGAAAGAATGGGCGAGAAAAGACTGACTAAGAAAGTTTATAAGGCTAGTGGGAATGGAACAGTCGCAAGGGGAATACCTAGGCGAACGTTTCTTGATCAGATCGGAGACGTTCTAGATAAAGGCCAGGTTAAGAGCTCCTTGAACCGAACAGCGTGCATGAGGAATGTTATGAAAGTGAATGAAGCCAGAGAAGTGTGTCAGGATCGTAGCAAATGGAAATCCATAGTCTCTGCCAACCCCTCTGGGCAACAGGCGTGAATTTATGGATGTATCTGTAAAAAATTGACTGAAAAGTGAATTTTCACACATACATATATATGACTTAACTGAAAATATATGACTGTTTGACTACATGCATGGCGTAGTGGTTCAAGTGGTCGCCTAGCCGTTGCCGCGAGTGTTGTGGGTTCGAATCCCACACGGGACTAAAATTTGTGTGATCCACAAATAGTTGTTCCGAGTCTGTGTGGTCTTTGTGTCCGTTGTTTGAATGTTTGTAAGTCGCCCGGGACACAGGAATTATTCTTAGTGCGGAAGTTGTCACTTAAAAAAAAGATGAATAAATAAAAACGCCCGTCTGCTAAATATTATAACGATATGCTTATTAAGCTTTATTACCTGTTATTTTAACAAAACAACGAGTTATTGGAGCATATGTTATATAAATTATAATTGTTATACATAAATCTACTAATTAACACTTTTATGAATGATTACTAGAATAAATAGTGTTTTGGAATAATTTTATATACATACATAGTCACATTTATATTTTTTTTTATACAATTAAGGTGACAAACAATCATACGGCCCACCTGATAGTAAGTGGTCACCGTAGCCTATGGACGCTTGCAACACCAGAGGCATCACTTGCGCGTTGCCGACCCTTTAGAGAAGGCGGAAAGAGAGTGATTAGGCCTCCGGCACTCTCACTCACTGAACGAAACACAACAGTAGGACTACTGCTATTTCACGTCGATATTCTGTACGCATATTAAAATAGTTAAGTATTACAACTATTTAAATATTGTTGCTTTGCGATCTATAGTGTAATCTCGGGTTTGATCCCCAAGACGCTAATAGTGTTATTGGGCGACTTGTGCTTTGGGAATGTGCATTTTCTTATATTTATATTAATATTATAAAGAGGAGGCCCAATCACCCGCTTTCGCTATCCCGCTCTTTCTCCTTCCCACTTCCTTTCCTAAAGGGTCGGCAACGCGCAAGTGATGCCTCTGGTGTCGCAGGCGTCCATAGGCTACGGTGACCACTTACCATCAGGTGGGCCGTATGCTTGTTTGCCACCTTAGTTGTTTAAAAATAAAAGGAAAGATTACTATGTTTGTTTATAATGACTAAAGTCAAAAACTACTGGATTCTTACTAATATCATATTGTACTGGTACAAAAATATACTAATGTAGTCATGCGTATATCCCTGAAGCTGTGGGCAGGGATATACAGGATATCCGGTAATTAATGAATAACCTTGAAATGTATGTTTGTATGTTAATATGTTGTTTTTGGTGTGTCCAATAAATTATATTTCTTTCTTTCTTTTTTAAAATGTCTTATAGTAGAACTGATGACCGTTCAGGAAAAATATGAATAAATCTATCCTAACTAAATCTATACTACCGTATTGATTAGTGTAACCGACTGCCACGCCTAAGGTCGCGGGTTCGATTCCCGCACAAGTAGTCAAACATTTGTGTGCATGAACATGGATGTTTGTCTTGGTCTGGGTGTTTCTATGTATAATATGTATGTATTTACAAAAAAAAAGTATATATATATGATTACCCATAGTACAAGCTATGCTTAGTTTGGGCTAGATAGTGTTGTGTGTATGTGATAGAATATTATATTATATTATATTACGACGACCATAAATGAATGAATTCGATCGGTTTTTGTTGTTTTATTATTCACACTAATTATGCTAATAGATAGACGGTCAAAAGTATGACTAGCTATTGCACTTTTTTATATCTTTTTAAATAGTTCTTTTCTGAACGGCCATCAGTTCTACTGTAAGACATTTCAAGGTTATCCATTAATTACCGGACATTCTGTATATCATCCAAAATATTTGTCTATGGGCACACTTAATGGGAAGCAAGCGTTGGTACAATTTCAGACCCCACTAACAATTTCTTTACAGATACTCCTAATAACACTTTGCCCACCCAGAATCGAATCCTAGACACACAGCAGTCGCAAGCTACCACTGCGCCATCAAGCATTCATAATAGTTGCTACTATCATCTATACAAATAAATAAAATTGAAGTGTCTGTTTGTAATATCAAAATAACAGCTTTTTATCTAATGCATATGAAAGTATATAAGGTACCTATACGAAAACATCTAGTTTTAAAATTTTTGTCTGTCTGTCTGTCTGTTTGTGCCGGCTAATCTTCGAAACGGCTGAACCGATTTTGACGAGTCTTTCACTGGCAGATAGCTGATGTTATAAGGAGTAACATAGGCTACTTTAATTTTAGAAAAAAATAGGGTTCCTTGGAGACAAACACTTTTTTAACCGACTTCAAAAAAAGGTGGAGGTACTCAATTCGACACTATTTTTTAATTTTTAGTTAAAATCTACGCGGACGAAGTCGCAGGTAACAGCTAGTTTAAAGTAAAGTGTTATTTTATACATTGTTGCTATTTCAATGCTCTAAGTGATCGCATGTTTTGGTTATGCAATATGAAAGTCGGTCTAAATGAAATATCTGACGGAAGTCTTATATTTTTGCATCAAAAACGATTTAGCAAGAATATTTTAGTGCCAACATATGTTTAAGATCAGATTTGTTAACTTATCTTTCGTCTGACTTAGAAATATATAAATACTTTTATGAAAACAACTCTCACGCTAGGTATAACTCCTGTGTCCCGGGGGACAAACAAACATTCAAACAACGGACACAAAGAACACACATACTCGGGACAATCATTTATATATTTATTCACTAGCTTTTGCCCGCGGCTTCGATCGCATTAATTTAGAATTCGACAATCAATTCGGGTTGTACTCTGCTTGTAATAATATAATTCAATCATGATTCGAAAGAAACGTGGCGCCATCTATTATCATAAGAATGTTTTTGTTGTTTTCCTCGGGAACAGTAATTTTTTCGGGATGAAAGGTAGTCCTATGTCCGTTTCTGTACACCTGACAACGTATATAAAAAATTTCAGGATGATCGGTTCAGTGGTTTAGGCGTGAAAAGGTAACAAACAAACAAACTCATTTTCGCTTTTATAATATTAGTTAGGAAGTTAGGATTTGTTCTATATAAGACTTATGTACAGCTAAATTAACAGATTAGCAGTAGAATAGTGACAGAAAGCCAATGACAAGTCTTCGCTTTTATAATGTTGATCTATACAAATAAATAAAATTGAAGTGTCTGTTTGTAATGTCAAAATAACAGCTTTTTATCTAATGCATATGAAAGTATATAAAGTAGCTACACGAAAACATATATTTTTAAAATTTTTGTCTGTCTGTCTGTCTGTTTGTTCCGGCTAATCTCCGAAACGGCTGAACCGATTTTGACGGGACTTACACTGGCAGATAGCTGATGTTATAAGGAGTAACTTAGGCTACTTTGATTTTAGAAAAAAAATTGGGTTCCGCGGCGACAAATACTTTTTAGTTAAAATCTACGCGGACGAAGTCGCAGGTAACAGCTAGTTAATAATATAATTAAGTGTGACTTGTGGATCATATAAATTTTTGGCCTGAGTGGGGATCGAACCTACAATACTCGACGCAATGGCGATGGAGAGGCGACCACTGAAACCAAAACGTTTCGTAAACGATATTCAAACCCATGACCTCACGATCGTCGACGAAGATTACGTCCTATCGTAACTAATATTATAAATGCGAATGTGAGTTTATTTGTTTGTTACACTTTCACTCCTTAACTACTCGACCGATTATCATGAAATTGCGCTTACACGTTGTCAGGAGTACAGAATAGGACATAGAGTACCTTCCATCCAAAAAAATTGAACTATTCCCAAAGGATAGTTAGTCATGTTATATATTTAGTAGCATTTTAAATTAGTCTTGTTAACCCAGCTAATCTAGAATGGTTGTATATAGTATCCACGTCGGTTTTGGTATGGGAGCGATTCGAACCCCCGACCTATCCATTGCAAATCCTACTCGTTCGCAGTTCATGTCGCTGTGTATTCTTTGTCTCCGTTGTTTGAATATTTGTGAAGTCCCCCGCCATACAGGAATTAATGATAGTGAGGAAGACGGCTTTAAAAAAAAAAAGAACACTGTACAGTTTAACGACCTATGAGCTTGCAATAAACAAAGACTTTATAAAGTCTTCAAGACTCACATTGTAAATAACTAAATATATAATGAATATGTAAAGCTTTTCACATAAAATATGAAAGGTAATGTCATATTTGTATTAATTTATTGTAAACTATGTATATAACTTGGCTTGCTTCATTTACGTTTAAGTACAACTAGTTTTGCCCGCGGCTTCTCTCGCATTAATGTTGATTTTATCAATAAATTTGGGAACAGTACTTTTTCTAGATGAAAGTCCTTTTCTGTAGCTTTGACAATGTGTATAAGAAATTTCATGAAGATCGGTCGAGTAGTTAAGGCGTGAAAGCGTAACAAACAAACTCACATTCGCATTTATAATATTAAGTTAGAATTTTATGTTTGTTGGCATAAGTTTTGCGTTTATGTTCACTTGTGATCGTGTCGTCTTAGGTTCGAAGATCGAGCAAAATACTAATAGGTTTTTCTATTAAAAAACCGAATGATACTAAGCCCGACTCGGGATTCAAACATAAGACCAAACACAACAGCTATATTAACAACCACTACGCCACCGAGCCAGTAACATAAGTAGTTCATAACAAATATAATTAATAGTAGGAAGAGTTTAATGTAAGTAATCTCTTCTTTACTATTCCCAACTCACTTAGGGTCGGCTTTTCTGGTCTAACCGGATTTGACTGGATATCAGTTTTTACACGGAGCGGCTGCCACCTGACCTCCGCAACGCAAAGGCTAACGATACTCTAAGGCTAGATCAGTGTCAGGATATTAGAGGGCACTGACTTCCCAATAACGACTGCCATAGATGTTCATGGCAGCCGGGACCGACGGCTTAACGTGCTCCCCGAGGCACGGAGCAGGCGATAATTGTCAATCAATACGCACATAATTTCGGAAAGTCATATAAATTCCGAAAGTCAGAGGTGCGCGACGTGGGTTCGAACCCGAGACCCTCTGCATTGCAGTCTGTTGGTCTACCCACTGAGCTATCGCTGCTGAGTTTAATGTAAGTAATAAAGTATTATTATTATTACTTATTATTTAAGGGAAGCGTAATAAATATACATTATTATTGTCATTTCAATTTAAAGGTCAAGAAGGCTTCACACTATTTTAAAGCCTTTAAACATTTATATTTATAATAGACCACAGAAATTATGTGGCAATGGGTTGTGGGTCCGTGGTATAAGTATTTTTGTAACATATGCACAGAGAGCGTTTTGGTTTTTGTGGTTGGTTCGCCACTACGTCGAGTATTGTGGGTTCGAACCCCACACGTGACAAAAATATTGTTCTTTCTCTGTTTGTTCATTGTGTCCGTTGTTTAATAGTCTGTAAAGTCCACCACGAAGTAGGAATTTAACCTTTGACTGAAGTTACAGTCAACTTCAGTCAAAGGTTAAATTCCTACTTCGTAATTAATTATAATTATTAAAATTTTTGATACCTATTGGCATACACTAAAATATAAATCTGTGACATCTTCTCGCAGTATTCCGCTTTCGGCACCAATTTTTTCGACAACTATGGTTTCGGCACCTAAGCTATTCCACTTTCAGCACCAATAGGTATTTTATTCGACATTCGGCACCAAGCAAAAATACCTATTGGTGCTGAAAGTGGAATAGCTTAGGTGCCGAAACCATAGGTGCCGGCAAAATTGGTGCCGAAAGCGGAATACTCCATCTTCTCGCTTCTAAAATGTTCAAGAAAACAGAACAATAAGATATTAATTGTTATGTGTTGCACGAAATAATTAAATATTATTTTATGTAACATTTTGCATGCCAGCCTGGTTGAAATATTGTGGTACTCACTGCTTTAATTGTAACAACTATTATTGTAATACCTATATATATTATATGAATTTCAATTTAAAAATTTCAACAGTAATATTCTATTTTGCTATTAACAAGTTCGTATCAAAAAACCCAAAACGAAAATTTAACACACGTGAACAGCAAACATACAGACCAAAGCATTCTAGCCTTCTAAAAACATCTACATAAAGGGGACAATAGAACTCTTTAGACCGCTAAACAAAAAACGTCCAAACTGCAATGTGCCGTTGTACCCTACATAAGCGGCTTGTCTTCTCAACTTAGAAAGTTAACAGTTAACTGACGCAGTTAAACTCACTGCTACTGACGGTTTTGTTTATTTTTTAACGATTCGGTTCAAATATTCGCTTTATATACCGGATGGCGTTGTGGTTTAAGTGTGACGTTGTTATAACGCCGGGTGTGGTTCGATACCTACAAGAAATAAAAATTGTGTCATTTACAAATATTTACTCCGAGTCTAGGTGTTCTTTGTGTCCGTTGTTTGAATGTTTGTAAAGTCCCCCGCGATATAAATTTTTTTTTCTAGTGCGAATGTCTTTTCTTTTTTGAAAAAGCAAAATTTTATTTCTAGTGCGAATTTCTTTTCTTTTTTGAAAAAGCAATAATTTATTTCTAGTGCGAGAGTTGTTTCTTTTTTGAAAAAGCAAAAGTTTATTTCTGGTGCGAGTGTCGTTTCTTTTTTGAAAAAGCAAAAATTTAATTCTAGTGCGGGAGTCGTTTCTTTTTTGAAAAAGCAAAAATTTGTGGGTGTTTTACATCTCTGTCTACCACCCCATCGGAACATAAACGTAAGACTAAGTATGTATTTAAATTAATGTTATGTAAAAGACATAAACGCGTTTGACAGTGATGGCTACAATTTGAAATTGAATTATGGACACCTTATGATGTAGTTAAAAATCGGGTAGTATTTAACTGCACAGCAAAAAAATACTAATTGCACAGCATAATATATTTAAAGAGATCAAACTAAGTCGGCGGACTATTTTTGGGTGGGTTTAAGAAGGAACCTAACATAACCTAACCCTTCCGAGACGGAATGCAATGATTTGAGGCATATAGGTGCTCGTTATGATATATTTTAGTAAGCATATTTTGCTGTGCAATTAGTATTTTTGGTGGTCATTATATTTAATCCCACAATCTACAAAGCCATTATCCCTAGTGCGGGACTACATGTTATAAAAACGGAAAAAAAATAACAAAGCCCACATCGAGCCCAGAACCTCATGCTTAGTAGTCGTCTTCTACTGCGCTACTCAGGTCTAAAGGTCTAAAGTAGACCTACAATAAAAGTTTAATGGTTAAAATTTTATGGTTACCATAAATTTAATGAATCAACAATTATCTATTTAATAGATTTGTTTATCGACGATACAGTAATAACAACATAATAATACCTAACTTATAATGATTTAATAGATTAAATCTAAAAATGTATACAACCTTGATTAAACAGTGAGGCTTTATTTCTATCTACATATAGTATGAATGAAAATGAAAATGAAAATATTTATTTGCATTAAACATGTGTGATACATTGAAGCATTGATATTAAACAAATTGAAAGTCCAGCATGTTCTACCTGAATAGGTGTACAAATGAGTGTAGTAATTACATAGAAATATATAATAAAAATTTGAATACTATTCAAATGATGGTAAATAATTAAATATAAATTGTAAAATCGAATAAAGACAGTAAAATTCAAATTAAAATCAAAATCAAATTAAAATATAAGTCGTCAAAATTAAAATAAATATAATTAAGCACAAATAATATAATTAATGTCAAGTATTGTTAAAAAGAACGTATGTACCACATACAAGCTCTACACCAAATTTCAGTTCAATAGGAGCAGTAGTTTAGCCACAGGATAGATTTTTACTTTTTGCTAGACTGCAACGTGTTGTATCTGCCCTAACAGCTGACCGAGAGTCTAAGCATATGTATCTAAGGTCATGCATCTTAAAGCGACAAAAATGTAGGAGATGTTGCTGCTCTGATACTTAGTATACATTATTACTGTAGCTAACAATCACGCCAAAGTGAGTCTTAATCTTAGCGCAATAAGAACGAAAACACAAGCATATGTTATGCTTGTGTTTGCATCATTAGTTTGTAACACAAACAAGGAAGCAATACATCAACCCGTGACAACAATGAAACAGAAAGAAAAACAACAATGAAACAGTGACAGACTACAGATGTTTATAAAATATGGTGTTTGCGTATTAAATTGATTTAATTTGTTTGAGAAAAGTGATTTTCTATTTTTGTTTATAGAGTTTTTAACCGTTTCGAATGAACACTGAGCCCATATGGAATACTCTGTTCAATTAAATGCCCATGGGTCATAACAACCTTATATAAATAACCTATACAGAAACTTAACCAGTATAATCAGATCCCAGAATTGCATACGATCGGTTTGTTACGAGAGGTCAATATATAAATACAATCTGCCTCTGCGGTTTTACCTTACTGCTCTGCTCCCGTAGGTCGTAGCGTTGTGTTATAAAGCCTATGTTACTTCTAGATAAAGTAACTTTCATCCTGAAAAAAGTACTGTAACTAACCTAACCTTTACTTTTTTTTATGTGGGAGAATGTATTGACGCATACCTCTCCGCGGGGCGACCATGGAGAGGTTATGTTGGTTTAATCCGAGGAAAGATGGCGACATCCCGATAACGGCCTCAATGGCGTAGTGGTTAGTGTAACCGACTGCCACGCCTGAGGTTGCGGGTTCGATTCCCGCACAAGTCAAACATTTGTGTGCATGAACATGGATGTTTGTCTTGGTCTGGGTGTTTCTATGTATAATATGTATGTATTGAGAAAAAAAGAGTATATATGTATGTTTATCCATTGTCTAGTACCCATAGTACAAGCTTTGCTTAGTTTGGGCTAGATGGTGTTGTGTGTATGTGATACAATATATATACAATATTATATTATATCGACTAAACCTACCACGGTGTTCCTTAATATAACCAGAAGCGGTGGGGTCGCGCGATCCATCTGACCTCTGAAAAATGATTTCAAAGGTCAGATGAATCAGTCCGATCTCTAGTAATTTTTTTTGCACATTGATATACTAGAAACCTTTTCTTTAAATTATTTAATATCCGCATTGTCACTTAAATAAAAAGCTTAGAAACTCATCGAAGGAATACAGCCCAAGGTTTTTTATATTGAAATAATCAACTTTATACGGATTTTATCGCGTTGAAACTTTAAACTATTATTGTTAAACACTTTTACTAGTTACTGTTTAATTATATTTGAGTTATAAAAACTAGATTTAATTTCAACCTTTCTTTCTTTGTCTGTCAATCACCTGGTTTTATTTAACTTATCGAGCAATTAGACTAGTCATACACGAATAAAGGCAAAATTCTTAGGAAAAACGCAGTCATACGGTACCCAAATTAACATCACGTATGCGGAATCTTAGAATGGTACTTGACACATCCATGGCGTCAATGTTTATTGAAAGAAAGTGCCTTATGCGCGCCAATGAGACGCAGTAGGTCGCAAACCAACGTCAATGACACACATCATGCACTAATGTTAGAAAAATGTACAATCAGTGACAACTAAGCATTTTAAACTGGCTTGGTTGCCGCAGCGATATTAAATGTGACTGATGTGATTAAAGTATCTTTACAGCGATTTAAAATAATGTGTTGTGGTCGAATTTCGAGCAAAATCATTATTGAGAAAATATTCGGCCGACATATACGGAATTAAATGAAAAATGTATTATCACGAAAATAACAATAGTTTTACGTTATGTTATCCAAATAATGGTATTGTCTTAAGCAGTCGACACATATACAAAAAATTTTTGCTTAGGTGAACTCTAAATAAATATTTTAATAATAATTGTTTGTTAGTCTTATGTACATACTAGATGTTTCACCCGCGTTTATCGTTACTGCACTGCCCCCGTGGGTCGTAGTGTGATGTTATATAGCCTATAGCCTTCCTCAATAAATAGGCTATCCAACACTAAAGTAATTTTCTAAATCGAACCAGTAGTTCCTGAGATTAGCGCGTTGAAACAAACAAACAAACTCTTCAGCTTTATAATATTAGTATAGATTATGTGCTAAGTTAGATGTGAAGTTTACGTATGTACATACCTTCATGCGTGATAAACGCATAGATTCTACATTAGTAGAAAAATAAGCTAATTTAAACTTGTAGACACAAGAATGCACATTTTTGTTTTACTTGTTAGTGAATTTTTTGTTTTAGAATATTCTTTCTTTAGGTCGATTTCCTTTTTAACCGACTTCAAAAAAAGGAGGAGGTACTCAATTAGTCTGTATTTTTTTTAATGTTTGTTATCTCATATCTTTCGACTGGGTGAACCGATTTTGTTGACTCTTTTTTGTTAAATTTTTTGTTTATTTTAGTTTAACACTAAATTTCGTCAATCTTCAAAGCGTTACAAAAATGGAAAATATTATATAAATTAAATATTTCTGAACTTTGTTAATTATGTAGCTACATATGCAAGTGATTGTACATATAACAGTCAAATAAAATGACGAATGTCTCCTCTCACCTATTAGTTACAGAGAGACAGAGACGGAGAAAGTTTACCGCTCACATTGTTTACGATGAACTATCTAAAAGAGATTTTAATTGGTGTCTCAATACTAATAAGATGGTAAATAGACATATGGCTCGGTAAGTAGTTACGGAATCAAAATGGATGCTTGCTTGAAAAAAGTAATGCTTTTAGGTCATTGTTTCGCCGCTGCAACAGCGCCAAGTGTTGTGGGTTCGATACCCACACGAGACAAAAATATGTATTTTTAACGTCAAAATGATCACTCGCCGCCTGATGATAAGCGATCATGTGGTCCAAGAGCAGTGGCCTTCACGCCATCCTCATAGCAGCTGAGGCGATGTTGAGGTCTCTACTTTGACGGCCTGAGAAGTTGCTTTTACACACCCCGCTTAAAGGACCCAGGATTGAAAGGAGAAGGAAAAACGTGCCTTGGCAGAGAATTCCATGCCTTGATCGTTCGGCAGAGGTATGAGGACCCAAACTTGTTGGTGCGCGCTCTAATCGACTACCGTGTAAGGATGGCATCTGAGGCCAGCACGCGTTGTTCTGGATAGGAAAGGGGAGGGCGGGATAAGGTGGAATATTCTTCAAAGCACTCCCCTTGGTATATTCTGTAGAAAAATGCCAATTCTGTAGAAACATTCACTAGGAATAATGCCTGTGTCGCGGGGACTTTACAAACATTCAAACAACGGACACAAAGAACACACAGACTCTAAACAACCATTTGTGGATCACACAATTTTTTGTCCCGCGTGGGATTCGAACCCACAATACTCGTCACAATGGCAGCGGCGAGGCGACCACTTAAACCACTACGCCATCCGTGCAGACAAATTAACAAAAACAATTATTAAATAAACAAAAAATCAACCATCATGTAATTATGGCGAATAGTTACATCGAATACGGACAGACACTAAGCGACATTATAACCGCCTTATTTATATACTGTCCCACTGTTGGACATACCTACACATTCAGTAATAAACGGTTAGTGGTTGAAAAATGGTTAGTGTAACCGACTGCCACGCCTGAGGTCGCGGGTTCGATTCCCGCACAAGTCAAACATTTGTGTGCATGAAGATGTTTGTCTTGGTCTGGGTGTTTCTATGTGTAATATGTATGTATTTACAAAAAAAAAGGTATATTATGTTTATCCATTGTCTAGTACCTATAGTACAAGCTCTGCTTAGTTTGGGCTAGATGGTGTTGTGTGTATGTGATAGAATATTAATAGAAGGGTTGGACCATAATATACCACAAGAAGCTGTATACCGAAGTATACACAAGCTGTTCCATTGCTGGGCATAGGCCAGCTTCTTACAATCCGAAGGCGGGTGGATTATCTTCGAGAACATTATATACAATTCTCAGACATGCAGGTTGTCTTATGTTTATCCTAACTAATATTATAAATGCGAAAATGAGTTTGTTTGTTACGCTTTCACGCCTTAACTACTCAACCGATCAACATGAAATTTAGCATACACGTTGTCAGGGGTACATAATAGGACATAGGGTACCTTTCATCCAGAAAAAATAACTGTTGCAAACCTAACCTAACCTACATTTACGCGAGCGAAGCCGCGTCTGAAAACTAGTTACCGCTAAAGCGAGTGATAATTAACGATTTATAAACACCTATGTGCAAAAAATATTATTACTAATGGAAATATGTGTATACACTCTAACATAACATACATACTTACATAAATATTAATATATACATAAATTACAGTATTCAATTATGAGTTTTATTTATAAGTAAACATAACGTAGTAACATAATTCTAACTAATGTTACAAATGCGAATGTGAGTTTGTTTGTTACGCTTTCACGCCTTAACTACTCGACCGATCATCATGAAATTTAAGCATACAGGTTGTCAGGGCAACAGAAAAGGACATACATCCAGAAAAAAGTATTGTTACTTATTTAACCTAACCTACATTGACGCAAGCGAAGCCGCGGGTACAACCTAATCCTAATCCTAACTAATATTATAAAAGCGAAAATGAGTTTGTTTATTTGTTAACTTTTCACGCCTAAACCACTGAACCGATCATCCTGAAATTTTGCATATAGGTTGACAGGTGTACAGAAACGGACATAGGCTACCTTTCATCCCGAAAAAAATTACTGTTCTCGAGGAAAACTATAATAACGTTCTTATGATAATAAATGGCGCCACGTGTCTTTCGAATCATGATTGAATTATATTATTACAAGCAGTACAACCCGAATTGGTTGTCAAATTCTAAATTAACGCGAGCGCAGCCGCGGGCAAAAGCTAGTAATAATATAAATGCGAATGTGAGTTTGTTTGTTATGCTTTCACGCCTTAATTATTCGACCGATCATCATGAAATTTCGCATACACTTTGTCAGGGGTACAGAAAAGGACATGGGGTCCCTTACATCAAGAAAAAGTACTGTAACTTATTTAACCTAACCTACATTGACGCAAGCGAAGCCGCGGGCAAAATCTGATATTGTGTATTTATTTATAGTTATTTCTTAGTATAAAAACTATTGTGGATCTATTAGAAATAATTACTAGCTAGTTTATAACACGTGATTCAAAATGCACGTTGTCAAAGTCAAAGTCAAAAATCATTTATTCATTTAAGTCACAAAGTAACACTTATGAACGTCAAAGTATATAGGTTAGTGAGTTTACTAAGTTACTGAAGCTACATTTAGGTTAGTTGCTAGGTTCAGGCAAAGGGTAGAGCCTTGCTGTTGTTGTAGAGAGTTGCGATTAATAACCCAATATGGTGTATTCTAGAAGGTCGGGCCAAGATTTTTGTTATATTGTCTGTATCAGTAGCACAGTGATAGTGAAATGAGTGCTGCGCTTGAGGTCTAGGGTTTGATGCTCGGGTCACGCAAATACTTTCGGTTTTTCTGTTAAATAATTTCCGATAAGTATGTTTTGGTTTACTGGCTTCAGTGGCACCGTGGATGCGATTGCTGAGCTTAGGTCTAGTGTTCAATGTCCGGGCTAGGCAAAGAGTTTTGGACTTTTCTGTCAAGTAATGGTTTCACATTGCACGGATAGCGTACTGGTTTAACGGGACACCGCTAAACGCGACGCCCGTACTCATTGACACTCATTGTGTATCAATCATTAAAGAGCGGTCATAAGGTCTAAAATTGCGATGCGCCCGCAATGATCGAGAGCGCTTAGAAATTGTTTGTTAAAATCTTAAAATATTATTTAAAAATGATTGGTTTTAGTTATGGAAATAATGAGCTAGCAAATTACTAATATTGATGTTACGAATATATTTGAGTAATTCTTAAGCATAATGATAGTGTAACTTCCTTGTTATTTCAAACATAGTAATTTTTCAGAGGTGTTTTCGAAAATAATTATGTTCGAGCCAAAATCACAATATCGTGTTTTTGAGCTGGAAAATTCTAGTTAAAGACATCAATTTACCTATATCAAAATTCTAGAGTAATTGGTCTTCTCGTAGTCCTATACTATTCGATGAAAGTTAGTGCATTGTGTCAGTGTATCCTCTTAAGTGGTTGCCTAACCCCTGCCGCTGCGCCGAGTGTTGTGGGTTCGAATCCTACACGGGACAAAAATTTGTGTGATCCACATATAGTTGTACTATGTCTGCTTGTTGTTTAAAAACATTGGCATATTAAAACGACTAGAAATGTCAGCTTTCTAAAATTTGAACTATGTCAATTTAAAACTATTACAAGTAAATTTTAATTGATGGAGAGTTAAAAATTTTGTATTTATAGTTTTAATTTTATGTGTTTCCCGTTGGTACGATGACATTGGTTTGCGATTGTGATAGCTTGCGAGCCTAAGTCTTAGTTTCGAATCCTGGGTCGGGCAGTTTTACGTCACTTTGTAAGAAAAATTCGAAGTAGAAGCCTTGCCTAAGTAACAGTGTCTGACAATGTGCCCGGTCGACGGCAATCGACTCGCCCTCACGTAGGACCTAGTAATGAATAATAATAATCTTCCTGTCCTAAAGGGTCGGCAACGCGCAAGTGATGCCTCTGGTGTTGCAGGCGTCCATAGGCTACGGTGACCACTTACCATCAGGTGGGCCGTATGCTAGTTTGCTACCAGAGCTGTATAAAAAAAACTTTCAGAATACCTACCCTTAAAAATTGCCATTAAGAAAAATCCAGTAACACTTATCCGACTCGGCAACTGAATCCGTGGCCTCACGATTACCAAAAACCGGCAAACATACCACTGAACCAACGACGCATACGTACAGAAAACACATTCTATTAAAATTTCACACATAAAACCAGCTGGGTATCAAACCTAATTACCGAAAACCAATTATGTAGTAACAAACAACATATACAGATTTTTATTTATAGATATGTTTATTTTACCATGTGCTAATTGATACGCCCGGCGTCGCCCAATTAATTTTATAGTTTTTATCGCAATATAATAGTAAAAAAGATGTCTAGTTATATTTATTTATGAAGTAACGAAAGCAACTGGTATTTCTAATTTTATATATACTATATTTTGCCCGCGGCGTCGTTTGCGTAAACGTAGGTTAGGTTAGGTAAGTAATGGCGCAGAAGGACACCGCGGAGAGGGTCAGGGAGAACAATCCCCTCGCTGACCCTCTCCGGCGCAGACGGACGGGCGCGAGGAGGAGGCGATTTGCCCGCCTTCTCGCCCGGTGAGGTCACTGGTACAGAATCGGGGGACTCTCTACCAGCTTGCAGGGCCCCACACGTCTGGAGGGTGGCCTTGGTGAGCAAGGCCACCCCTCCACAGGTGCTGAGGCCCGGTTACCATCAGCCGGGCCAACCGCCGGGGCGGGATGGTGATTGCTAACGCGACCCCATCCCGCCCCACCCCGTCGGCGGAGGGACTGCTCACCCCAGGTTTTTAGTGTGTATACCGACCCTTTCAGAGGCGGAGAGTCTCACATAACCACCCTCCCCCTCGGGAGAGGGGGTATCCATAAAGGATTTTCCTGGGTTAATAAAAAAAAGGTAGGTAATAGTACAGTTTTGTGGATGAAAGGTACCTTTTTTGTTCCCCTGACAACGTGTAAGCGAAAATTCATCATCGGTCGAGTAGTTAAGGCTTAATAGCGTAACAAACAAACAAACTAATATTCGCCTTTATTGTTTTAGTTAGGATAGCAGCGATAGCTCAGTGGGGAGACCAACAGACTGCAATGCAGAGGGTCTCGGGTTCAAACCCACGTCGCGCATCGTGATTGACAATTATCGCGTGCTCCGTGCCTCGGAAAGCACGTTAAGCCGTTGGTCCCGGCTGCCATGAACATCTATGACAGTCGTTATTGGGAGAGTGTCGACACAAAAGATCCCACTGGGTCGAAGTGTCGCCGGTCTGCACTGACTGGCCCCCAAATAAGATAAGATAAGATAGGATAGCAGCGATAGCTTAGTGGGAAACCGTTGGACTGCCACGCAGAGATCTCTGACTTTTCGAAGTTATGTGCATATTAAATAGTTAATTATCGCTCGCTTTAACGGCGACGGAAAACATCGTGAGGAAACCTGCATGTCTGAGAGTTCTCCATAATGTTTTCGAAGATATGTGTAGTCTGCCAACCCACACTAGGCCAGCGTGGTGGACTATGGCCTAACCCTTCTCACACTGAGAAGAGGCCCGTGCCCAGCAGTGGGACAGTTTAATACAGGGCTGATATTATATAATCCTAACTTCCTAACTAATATTATAAAAGCGAAAATGAGTTTGTTTGTTACCTTTTCACGCCTAAACCACTGAACCGATCATCCTGAAATTTTGCATATACCTTGTCAGGTGTACAGAAACGAACATAGGCTACCTTTCATCCCGAAAAAAATTACTGTTCCAGAGGAAAACAACAAAAACGTTCTTATGATAATAGATGGCGCCACGTTTCTTTCGAATCATGATTGAATATATTATTATAAGCAGAATACAACCCGAATTGATTGTCAAATTCTAAATTAACGCGAGCGCAGCCGCGGGAAAAAGCTAGTATTATTATATTGTATCCGCAAAAGTCCAAAAGTAGTCGATGAATTGACTCAACATTTTAACACCATATTGCCTTTCCATATATTATGTAAGAGTGTTGGTATCCTGTGAGATTGACCACCGTGACCGAAATTCGGTCTGAAAGACGTTATATTATTTATTATATTATTTAGGTAAAGCGAATCGTTTTTTGATATAGGACCTGGGCCACATTGGCTTTGCTATAGACGTGTGGTTATTGAGGATCTCTTGACAGAAAAACCAAATTATACATGAGTCACTTAACATAAAAGGGGGAGAAAGGAAGGATGGTTAACCGGCTGCTACGGTTGACATCAACCAAGCAACCACAATATCATACTATAATGTTTGAAATCTATGAACGTAATAAAAGTGAAAACGACTTTCTCCTAATAATGTTAGAAGCCTGAGACAAATATTTCTTGGCATTTCGCTAGCCTTCCTATATAATGAAAGTATGGTTTAGTAGTTACAAGCGCGGTAGCTGATAGGGTAAGGTCCGTAGTTCAAACCCCGGTTGAGGGAAGTAAACTATCCCTTTTAGGGTTCCGTACCCAAAGGGTAAAACGGGACTCTATTACTAAGACGCCGCTGTCCGTCTGTCACCAGGCTTTATCTCATGAACCGTGATAGTTAGACAGTTGAAATTTTCACAGATGATGTATTTATGTTGCCGCTATAACAACAAATACTAAAAACAGAATAAAATAAATATTTAAGGGGCTCCTATACAACAAACGTGATTTTATTGCTCGTTTCTGTTCGATATTGATGACAGCAACAGGTAGACGCTTGAAATATTCACATAATATTTAGTTATATATTTACTTTACTACATATATAATACTAGATGTTCCCACGGTTTCACCCGCGTTTATCGTTACTGCGCCACCCCCGTGGGTCGTAGCGTAATTAGCCTATAGCCTTCCTCGATAAATAGGCTATCCAACACCAAAATAATTTTTCAAATCGAACCAGTAGTTCCTGAGATTAGCGCGTTCAAACAAACAAACAAACTCTTCAGCTTTATAATATTAGTATAGATAAATGAATAAATAATCGAACTCACTCCCTCGCGATACGCAACCAATCTAACTTTACCACTGAGCTAATTTCACTAAATATTCGGTAACTACTGCCTTCCCTCCATAAAGAAGGTGTGATGTCGTTAAACCAAACTAATATTATAAATGCGAATGTGAGTTTGTTCGTTTGTTACGCTTTCACGCCTGAACTGCTCGACCGATCGTCATGTTTCGTATACACGTTGCCAGGGGAACAGAAAAGGACATAGAGTACCTTTCATCCAGATAAAATGTAGTTACTAATGCCTAATATGCAATTTCTTTTTTTTATTAATTTGTTAAAATTGTAGATAACAAATGGGACATTAATTTATTTTAATTTCCTTACAAACTAAAATTAAAAGGAAAGGAATTACGTAAGCGAAGCCGCGAGCAAAATATAGCAAAGGTGTGATGTTAACAACATCACACCTTGCGCGTTGCCGACCCTTCAGGAAAGGAAGTGGGAAGGAGAACTCGAGACTTTTAAAAGCAAGTCCAACGGTCTTCCACTTGCATAAATCCTTACTATATTAATTAATAATATCCTAATCCTAATCGTAACTAATATTATAAAAGCGAAAATGAGTTTGTTTGTTTGTTACCTTTTCACGCCTAAACCACTGAACCGATCATCCTGAAATTTTGCATATACGTTGACAGGTGTGCAAAAACGGACATAGGCTACCTTTCATCCCAAAAAAATTACTGTTTCCGAGCAAAACAATAATAACGTTCTTATGATAATAGATGGCGCCACGTGTCTTTCGAATCATGATTGAATTATATTATTACAAGCAGAGTACAACCCGAATTGATTGTCAAATTCTAAATTAACGCGAGCGAAGCCGCGGGCAAAAGCTAGTTTGACATAAATAGACTTACAATCATTAACATATTGGACGGTACTTTCAAAGACGTTAGAAATGCGCGTATTAAGGTCAACTTTAATGATTAAAGTAACAGTAATTATAACTGCAATTTTAATAGTTAAAAGCTTCTTTACCTGTCAAGTATTAGAATACCAGACATATGTAGTTAAAAATCTATTGTGTCCGGTCATCGGTGTACCGCTGCGACTCATTACATTAATAATACAAATAATGTATACCAAAATATATTCATAGTTGGGTAAACAGAGGTATAATAACCTAACTAATCCTTACTAATATTATAAATTCGAAAGTAACTCTGTCTGTCTATCTGTCTGTCTGTCTGTTACCTTTTCACAGCTAAACCACTCAACCAATTTAGATGAAATTTGGTACACATATAGTTTAAAACCTAAGAAAGGACATAGGCTACTTTTTATTGATATAGGTACCACGTGGGCGGAGCCGCGCGCAAAAGCTAGTATAATATAATATGCGAATGTGAGTTTGTTTGTTACGCTTTCTCACCTAAAATACTCGATCAATCATCACGAAATTTCGCATACACGTTGTCAGGGGAACAGAGTAGGACATAGGGTACGTTTCATCCCGAAAAAGGACTGAGAATACGTATCCTACGTATTAATCCAGGACATTTTCTATACGTGTGCCGAGTTACATCCAAATCGGCTTAACAATTAACGCGTGATTGAGTATGAAACATTAAAAAAACTTACACATTAGTAACCGCTATGACCCATATCCTAATCACTGCTGCCACAGACACACTCGTTATCACTTCCCAAAACGGGAATCGAACCACACATCAATCAGTGCTAGTCAAACAGGTATTTTCCAAATTATTTCCGTTCCAGCTGGCTTGTTGAACGGTACTTTATTTAATAATAGCCGATGCAACGATCATTTTCGTACATTCAACTCTTAGAAGTATTCTGTTTGTGGTTTTGAAAGAGATTTTGTGAAGTGTCATAGATAAGGCAGTTACGGATGGCAGTTTTTTTATAACACACATACATGTCTAGTCTCACACAATATTAATAACTAGCGGTCGCCTAGTGCTCGAAATTCGACTAAAGTTTGCCTGTAAGATATTGCTGATATATTATGTCATTATATATTGATATATGTAACCATAGTTACGCGCTTCCACTGCGTGTGTCAAATGCATGGTTGTGTGCGTGTAGTGTTTTTTCATTCATTTAATGTATTTCTAATGCATATTTTATATAAATATTAGGATTCGTCACTTCTTCTCTGTATAAACTATAAGTGTGCAAAATTTCATACTCCTCCGTCCGCCCAATTTTCGTAAAAAGGGATCCAATGTTTTCGCTTCACGTATTGATATATAGATATAATATAATATTCTATCACATACATACAACACCATCTAGCCCAAACTAAGCAGAGCTTGTACTATGGGTACTAGACAATGGATAAACATACATAATTATATACTTCTTTTTTGTAAATACATAGGTACATGTTATACATGGAAACACCCAGACCAAGACAAACAACCATGTTCATGCACACAAATGTTTGACTTGTGCGAGAATGAAACCCGCGACCTTAGGTGTGGCAGCCGGTTACACTAACCACTACGCCATCGAGGCCGACAAAAAAGTAGTGAGTAGTTAAGACGTAAATGTGTAACAAACGAACATACAAACAAACTCACTTTTAGGATGTATATGTATATCTAGTTTTAGCCTCCAAGCTGCATCTTAGAACTTCTTGATTGGCAACAAACATATAAGGAAAGACTAGATAAGTTCAGGATGCTGTCTTTGGAATCACGCCGTGCGAGCACTGATCTGTTGTGTCTTGACAAAATAATCCATGCTGCAATGGATTGCCCTGATTTGTTGTCTCTTATTAACTTTAGTACTAGGTTTAGATCACGTCAAAAGCGCAGCGATAGCCCAGTGGGGAGACCAACAGACTGCAATGCAGAGGGTCTCGGGTTCGAACCCACGTCGCGCACCTCTGATTTTCGGAAGTTATATGACTTTTCGAAATTATGTGCGTATTGATTGACAATTATCGCCTGCTCCGTGCCTCGGAGAGCACGTTAAGCCGTCGGTCCCAGCTGCCATGAACATTTCTCATTTCTTGACCTAAAAGCATAACCTTAAAAGTTGGTGCAATGCACCCCTGCCCCCTCTACCCCTCCAAAACAACAAGCAGAAAATATCAATATTATTATAATTATATTTACTTAAAATGTACACGCAAACATTATTTCACTGTGACATTTCCGCCATGCTCAAATATAAATCAAACCCACAATAATCGATCTAAAACTAATTCCAATACGTCCCTATTTCTACACAACCGGTTAGGCGTTTGCCTAATATATAATAACTATAGGAAGTAGGCCTGTAGGCCTGTATGTCTGTATGTCACAGTGTTACGTAAAGCTTGTTATGTAAGCGGTTACGGTGAGAGATGTTGAGATATTGGCTCATAGCTAGCGTAGAATAGTAGACATATGAGTTTTGCGTGGCTTTAGATATATTTAACACACTTATGTTGTCGCACTCGTTTGACTTCGCTAGAAAAATATTAAAATCAAGACGGACATGACGTCACACCGTGCGATAACAGTGTTTTAAAACAAAACGATAATGGCCGGCAGGCACTTTTGCTCCTGACTTCGTCGAGATAACACAGTTAAGCGGTTGGTGTTGAGGTGTCGTTCCCAATTTGATTGTGCACTGTAATTTAATATTTAAAATAATAAAAGGTAATATCTAATAATCATATTGTAAGCGTGGAGCATCTATGATGTATAACAGTGTTTGCAGTATTAATTGAGGAATTTAATTTGATTAACCACCGCGAAACGTGACGCCCGTACTCATTGACATTCATTGTGTATCAATCGTTAAAGAGCGGTCATAAGGTCTAAAATTGCGATGCGCCCGCAATGATCGAGAGCGCTTAGAAATTGTTTGTTAAAATCTTAAAATATTATTTAAAAATGGTTGGTTTTAGTTATGGAAATAATGAGCTAGCAAATTACTACTATTGATGTAACGAATATATTTGAGTAATTCGTAAGCATAATGATAGTGTAACTTCCTTGTAATTTCAAAAAATAGTAATTTTTCAGAGGTGTTTTCGAAAATAATTATGATCGAGCCAAAATCACA
The DNA here is from genome assembly GCA_963564715.1 of Catocala sponsa. NCBI lineage: Eukaryota > Metazoa > Arthropoda > Insecta > Lepidoptera > Erebidae > Catocala > Catocala sponsa. Next base: position 2,607,000 of record OY751354.1, on the reverse strand, counting down.
ATATCGTGTTTTTGAGCTGGAAAATTCTAGTTAAAGACATGAATTTACCTATATCAAAATTCTAGATTAATTGGTCTTCTCATAGTCCTAGACTATTCGATCAAAGCCACTGATTCATACAAATATACAGCTTGTATCTAATATTGTGTTTGTTTTACTTATTTGTCGTGATCGCCTAGGGAGAGACTGTTGGATTGCCATGCAAAGGTTTCAAGTTCGATTCCATTAACGGGGGTTCATTCACATTTTTGAAATGAAAACTTCTTTAGCGGCGTTGTGCACTTTTTTGTGATGGGTAAAAATGTTAAACTCGCGTCAGGACACGTGACCTGATCGAAAATTCGTAAGACGGAGGGAGAATTGTCATGTTTGTATACGATAGCGCAATAAATGAATATTGTATTTTACTACATAAATGATAGTACTTTTATAGTGATAATTAAAGCGATTCGTGCAAAATTATTCCCTAACCATTCCAAAATATCAAAAATGCACAACGTTAATATTCAAGTTTTCTCTTCTGCCGGCACTCCCGGAGTGCAACCTGTTGATTTTTTTTTCAATATTACCAGCAAGTTGGCTTTCAAATGACTAGCATTCTTGTTAACCCGTCCAGCTAACCTAGTATGCTTGTGTCAGGAGTGGGTTCTCGTCAGTAGTGCAATGTGTGGGATTCGAACCCGCGACCACACTAGTGCGAGAGTTATCTAAAATACAAAGAATTTTGAAATCTACTCAAAAATAAAATATCTTATTGATATTTATGACACTGACTTGTCATGACATGTCTTGACATGTCTTCATAGTGCGGGAACAACATTTATGCGCAAAAGTGTCTTTTGTATGGCACCATTCATATTTAATAAATGCCCTAAGAGTTGGAGAGAACTGCCCCCATTGCTTTTTAAGAAGACGCTGCGTAAATTCTTACTTAATAAAGCATACTACAGTGTTTTAGATTTTTTAAATGAGAGGGATTTTACTCTTCCTATTATTAATGTAGATAAGATTAAGTAGACCTAATTTTGTTTTTTTCAGTATTTTAATTTTGTTTTTAAATTGAATGTGTATGACACTAATGTTTTTGCATGCCGATTGGTAAAATATGGCTGAACACCATAACATGTTTATCACCTTTTGTTTTGTACCCATATTTGCAAAATAAATTATCTTTTATCTTTATCTGAAGCTAGATCGGAATTCTAATGAAACAGTTTTAATTAAAAGAATGAGCTATTTTCTTCCTTTTGTTATATCCCACTGCTGAGCAAAAGCCTCTCCTTGGACTTTTAAACTCCTTTATTCAAAGACTTTTCTTGCCAGTCCCTTTCGAAGACGTCGAAGTCATCTCGCGATCTCCGTTTAGGTCTGCCCCGTCGCCACCGATTGCCTTTGGCACTAAATAGGTCACAATTTCCGCCCTATTGCCCAAACATTGGCTCTAAGATTAAAAAAGACATCAGTGTTTATTACATTCTAATATTTTTTAAAGATTGTAATATTTAGATTTATTAATCGACTAGCTTTTGCTAGCGGCTTCGCTCGCGTAAACTAGGTTACGTTGGGTTATGTTAGTAACCGCCGATGTCGGAAGGGGGAATAGGTCCCTCACTTTGTCGTCGGGGACTAGGTACCCCAATTTGTGTGTGATGGTTGTGTGGGACCCGCCACGTCCATCGGCGGGTCGAACCTTCGGCGGGGTCGCGATTTAAATGCGAGAGCGATCCGCGCGGCCCCGCCATAAAGGTGTGAGGAACACCGCGGTGGTTTTAGTCGGATCAGCCCAAATTTCCATCTTGGGTTGGATCCCGACATATCCCCATCGCCCGCCCCAAAACCGGCGATGGGGAAAGTGAATAGCACATTTCCCCGCGTTAAAAAAAAAAATGTCACAGTACTTTTTAAGTAAAATATATACAGTTACTCGGTGAGAATAGAGCTAGCTATGGGTTAAAATTTATAAAATATGCTTGAGTAGTTTTTTGTTAAATACTTGCAAACAAACAAACAAAAATCTAATCTTTCCTCTTTATAATATTAGTCATCATCATCATCTCAGCCGAACATGTCCACTGCTGGACATAATTATTACCCATCGCATAGATCAATAGAGTTAACTTGATTATGGGAACCCGACGCGTCGAATTATCTCCTATAAATCATATTCAGTTTATATTTTGTAATAATATAAGTTCACTTTTGACAGTCTCTAGTATCTGGTTCCGTGGTGTAGTGGTTATCACATCTGCTTTACACGCAGAAGGCCGCCAGTTCGATCCTGGCCGGAATCATATCTTTTTGTTATTTATCATGGCTTCAAATGTCAAAAGTAAAAATCTCTTTTATTCATTTAGGTCACAAACACGTATGAACCTCAAAGTTTATGAGATAGTGATTTTAGTAAAGTTACTAAATTTACATTTAAGTTAGAATCCTGCAAGAGAATCACGGCCAATCGTTTAAATCACCATGCTAACTAATATTATAAATGCGAATGTGAGTTTGTTTGTTTGGTACGCTCTCACGCCTTAACTATTTGACCGACCTTCATGAAATTTCGTATACGCGTTGCTAAACAACCAGGAAAGGACAGGAAAGACATATTTAAGGTATCTTTCGTCCATAAAAAAGTACTGCCACTACCCTAATCAAATCAAATCAATCAAATCAAAAATAAATGTATTCAAGTTAGGTTACAAGGTAACACTTATGAATGTCAAAGTTACACTAAATTTTTCTCTGAATTTACATTTACTGCCACGTTCAGCAAAGCAAGGGTGTAGGGCTCATGAGAAGAACGGGCACGAAACTCATGGCCACTCTTTTTAATCGCCAAGTTTACAATAAAATGTTGTTTACAAATCATAACTGTAAGGTGCTGCAATCATTTCTCCATGAATTACTACTGAACATCTCAAGCATTAAATAAAATTTGATGGTAGCCTCTAAAGCAGCAGTATGGTAAACAGGAGCATCCACTTACATGTACATAAATAATCAAGACAAGGCATGATTGTAGTCCGTAGTTTAATCTAACTGTTTAAATAAAAATGTAGTAAGTAAATTATCGAATTCCATGAAACCAAGGTCGACCAGTCACCACAAGTAGCACCCGTTCACGAGTGCGACGCATGGGACAGCCATCGCCCCCCTCGCCATATTGAAGGGAAAGGAAGGACCCCGTCCATGACGCCACCACAAGCAATGACATTTGAGTGAGCATGACGGTCCTTGGCCTTGGTCCTTGGTAATCTAACTTATGTAGATTTACGCGAACAAAGCCGCGGGCAAAATCTAGTTTCATTATAATTTTAGTATTCTACAATTTATATGTACAAGGTGTTGCAGGCAAGACACCATAATAACGAAATATTCCATTGTGGGGTATAAAGTAAAGCTTCTGTTTGAGGCTATACCCAGCTGTGGCGTACCTCAATGGCGTAGTGGTTAGTGTAACCGACTGCCACGCCTGAGGTCGCGGGTTCGATTCCCATACAAGTCAAACATTTGTGTGCATGAACATGTATGTTTGTCTTGGTCTGGGTGTTTCTAAGTATAATATGTAAGTATTTACAAAAAAAAATAGTATATATGTATGTTTGTCCATTGTCTAGTACCCATAGTACAAGCTCTACTTAATTTGGGCTAGATGGTGTTGTGTGTATGTGATAGAATATTTATTTATTTATTATACAATCATTTAGGGTCAGCGCCGACGGACGGAGTGGCGACGAAGAGACTAATTCAGTAACAATTTAAATTCGATCTAAAGTGCTTCAGAATACGACTGTATTTGCTACAACGAAATAAAATAACGGCGAGCGACTCAAAGCGCGGTCATTTTATTTAGGCCAGTCTCCGTTAAGATTAGCCGCCGTGATCGAAATTCGATCTGGAGGACATTATTATTGTTATTAAAAGTCTAATAATCACCAGCTCGACCCAGGAATCGAATCCCAAACCTTCATGCAGAGCATTCACATTCGCAATCACTGCGCTACCGTGATTATTTTATGCCGAACTGTCACTCGTTAACAATAATTTTATTCTAGATGAAATGTACCCTTTGCCATTTTCTGTACCCCTGAAAACTTGTATGCGAAATTTCATGATGATCGGTCGAGTAGTTAAGGCGTGAAAGCGTAACAAACAAACAAACTTACGTTCGCATTTATAATATTAGTTAGGACTAGCTTGAGCAGCGATAGCTCAGTGGGGAGACCAACAGACTGCAATGCAGAGGGTCTCGGGTTCGAACCCACGTCGCGCACCTCTGACTTTCGGAAGTTATATGACTTTACGAAATTATGTGCGTATTGATTGACAATTATCGCCTGCTCCGTGGCTCGGAGAGCACGTTAAGCCGTCGGTCCCGGCTGCCATGAACATCTATGGCCAGTCGTTATTGGGAAAGTGTCGACACAAAAGATCTCACTGGGTCGAGGTGTCGCCGGTCTGCACTGACTGGCCCCTACATAAGATAAGATAAGATAGGACTAGCTTTTGCTCGCGGATTCTCTCGGGAATAGTACCTTTTTCTAGATGAAAGGTACCCTATGTCCTTTTATGTACTCCTGACAACGTGTATGCAAAATTTTAGGATGCTCGGTCGAAACTAAGGATCAATTCAGATCAGGCGGAAAAATGCTCGAGCATCTTTTAAGTGCTAATTCAATATCAAGCTTATTTAATTTAGATATACCTAAAAATAGTATGCAACATTAAAAACAGTTGCATACTATTTTAAGCGTTATCTAAATGGAATAAGGTTGATATTTATTACCACTTGAAAAATGCTCGAGCATTTTTCCGCCTGATCTGAATTGACCCTAAGCGTAAAAGATAAACTTACTCACGTTTGTATTTATAACTAGCTTTTGCGCGCGGCTCCGCCCGCGTGGTACCTGCATCAATAAAAAGTAGCCTATGTCCTTCCCCAGGTTTTAAACTATATATGTACCAAATTGCATATAAATCGGTTGAGTGGCTTAGCCGTGAAAAGGTAACAGACAGACAGACAGACAGACAGACAGATAGACAGACAGAGTTACTTTCGAATTTATAATATTAGTAAGGATTAGTAAGAATTATCTTTAACCCGTTATTTTTTTATATTGGCACAGTATTATTCGGTTTTACGTCATAAGATCCGATCGAATTACAATACTAAGAGTAATACAGTCACTGTATCGAATTGCATTAAAATCGGTTCAGCAGTTTAGCCGTGAAAACCACACAAACGGCTACTTTCGCATTTAGATTGATTACGTTTTAATTTTGACCATCTTTAGTTAATGTAGAATAAGAAGAGTAAGAGCAGCGATAGCTCAGTGGGGAGACCAACAGACTGCAATGCAGAGGGTCTCGGGTTCGAACCCACGTCGCGCACCTCAGACTTTCGGAAGTTATATGACTTTACGAAATTATGTGCGTATTGATTGACAATTATCGCCTGCTCCGTGCCTCGGAAAGCACGTTAAGCCGTTGGTCCCGGCTGCCATGAATATCTATGGCAGTCGTTATTGGGAGAGTGTCGACACAAAAGATCCCACTGGGTCGAAGTGTCGCCGGTCTGCACTGACTGGCCCCCACATAAGATAAGATAAGATAATGTAGAATAGATAAAAATATATATAGTTATAGTTTGCGTTGCAAGGTCTGGCTGCTGTTTTTTAATAATGACACTGGATCATCATCATAAAATTTAGTATACACGTTATCAGTGCACAAAAAAAGGCAAAGGGGACATTCCATCCAGAAAAAGCACAGTTCCCCAGCGAATCCACGGGCAAAAGCTGGTCCTAAGTTATCCTTACTAATATTTTAAATTCGAAAGTAACTCTGTCTGTCTGTCTGTTACCCTTTCACGGCTAAACCACTCAACCGTTTTAGATGAAATTTGGTACAGATATAGTTTAAAACCTGGGGAAGGACATAGGCTACTTTTTATTGATGTAGGTACTACGCGGGCGGAGCCGCACGCAAAAGCTAATAATTTATAAATCCAATTCTGAGTTTGTTTGTTCGTTTACTTGTTTGTTTGCAACGCTTTCACCCTTCACTTACTTGACCAATCACCATGGAATCGCATACATAATATAATAATATTATAATATTATTATAATATTATTCTATCACATACACACAACACCATCTAACCCAAACTAAGCAGAGCTTGTACTAGGGGTAGGTACTAGACAATGGATAAACATACATATATACTTTTTTTTTGTAAATACATACATATTATACATAGAAACACCCAGACCAAGACAAACATCCATGTTCACGCACACAAATGTTTGACTTGTGCGGGAATCGAGCCCGCGACCTCAGGCGTGGCAGTCGGTTACACTTACCAGTACGCCATCGAGGCTGACCTGACATAATATCAGGAGAACAGAAAAAGACATAGGAAACCTTTCATCCAGGAAAAACTACATTACCCGAGCGAATCCACGGGCAAGAGGTAAATATGTATAAAAGGCTATATAGTACCTAAGACCACTCAAATGGTCACAAGTAAAGGTTGAAATTACCTAGACTGGTACAATTTACAATTAAAGCGCCATTTTACGCACAAGGTGACTATTTTTCTAGGCTGCGGCCGCGACCTAATAGTGTGCCGAGACCTTGGTCGAGATCAGCTTGAGTATGACTTGTAATCTAGGTATAATTGATACCTAGTATTTAAAAGGGTTTACGCCATGTACCCTGTTTTGCGTGGCAACTTCGTTAATCTATTCCGACTTCGTTTTCATATATATTTATGGTTTAAGATATTTATTTTCTCAAAAAGAATAGGTACAATATTCATTTATCTGAGAAACACAAGTTAAATATAAGTTATAATAAGAAATACAAGTGCCAGAGCGGCTAATCAGTACAGTGGAAAAAGAAAGAATATAATATGTATATATTAATACTTAATACATTATGTTTTGTAACTCAAATCATATTCTAATGAGTAAATAATCAATAATGAGGGTAGCAACTACAAAACAAAAGCTAGTCGGACCCGCGCATGTATATATATAACAACTAGATGTGCCCGTGGTTTCACCCGCGTTTAAGATTACTGCGCTGCCCCCGTGGGTCGTAACGTGATGTTATGTAGCCTATAACCTTCCTCGGTAAATAGGCTATACAACACAAAAATAATTTTACAAATCGAACCAATAGTTCCTGAGATTAGCGCGTTCAAGCAAACAAGCAAACAAACTCTTCAGCTTTATAAGATTAGTATAGATAACAGCATTTGCACGCGGCTTCGCCCGCGTGGTACCTGCATCAATAAAAAGTAGCCTATGTCCTTCCCCAGGTTTTAAACTATATCTGTACCAAATTTCATCTAAATCGGTTGAGTGGTTTAGCCGTGAAAAGGTAACAGACAGACAGAGTTACTTTCGAATTTATAATATTAACTAACTTTTGCCTGCGGCTTCGCTCGCGTTAATTTAGAATTTGACAATCAATTCGGGTTGTACTCTGCTTGTAATAATATAATTCAATCATGATTCGAAAGAAACGTGACGCCATCTATTATCACACGTTTATGTTGTTTTCCTCGGGAACAGTAATTTTTTCCGGGATGAAAGGTAGCCTATGTCCGTTTCTGTACACCTGACAAAGTATAATAATATGCAAAATTTCAGGATGATCGGTTCAGTGGTTCAGACGTGAAAAGGTAACAAACAAACTAACTCATTTTCGCTTTTATAATATTAGTTAGGATTAGGATTAGGATATTATTAATTAATATAGTAAGGATTTATGCAAGTGGAAGACCGTTGGACTTGCTTTTAAAAGTCTCGAGTTCTCCTTCCCACTTTCTTTCCTGAAGGGTCGGCAACGCGCAAGTGATGCCTCTGGTGTTGCAGGCGTCCATAGGATATGGTGCCACTTACCATCAGGTGGGCCGTATGTTTGTTTGCCACTTTAGTTGTATAAATAAGTGTGGCAGACGAAGTAGCGCGGGACAGCTCATCAGAATACAAGTTTTTTATTCATTACAACTTTCATATGAAAACACAACCTGTTTTCAATTTGACGAATTATTAGAAATTTTGTAATTGGTTTTTGGCTTTTAAATTTTATTATATTTACATATGTATTTTGTAATTTAAACTGTGTGTTTATTAATTAACATAATTATGTATGTTTTTGTCCCTTCCTAAATTATTCTGCTTAGTTTATGTCAAGCTGTTTTCGAGTGAGAAATATCGGTTCGTTCACCGTGGTACCGTTAGATAGTACCACTGACGGTACTGTGGATCCTGATTGTGAATCGTTTGGTTGTGATACTGGTTATTTGGGTTTTACCGATAAGGGTTTATCGATAAATAATCGAATCATTCGATTCTTTGAGCATTTGATATACCTATTGAGTCGCAGCGGCACACCGGTGGCCAGACACGATATACAATGACTGCACGGATGGCATAGTTATTTAAGTAGTCGCCTCGCCACTGCCACTGCGCTGAGTGTCGAGGGTTCGAATCCCGCACGGGACATAAAATATGTGATTCGTAATCGATTGTTCCAAGTCAGGGTGTTCTTTTTTTCCGCTGTCTGTATGTTTGTAAAGATCACCGCAACACAGAAATTACTGTGCGTTAATCAAGTGTGGGTGGTCAAATTTCAAAATTCTAATTTAATTTAATAATACTTTTTAAATTATGTTTGGTATTCTAAGAGTTGACAGACTACGAAGGAATTAAGGGCCACTTGCACGACAACTCACAAGATACGTTTAGCACTAAATATATTTAAAACATCGTGGCATCTCAGTCACCTTTACAAGGATGACTGCGACAGCACGATGTTTTAAATCTATTTATTGCTAAACGTATTTTGTGAGTTGTCGTGCATATGGCCCTAAGTATGTTATTGTTTAAAAAAATTCGATAATATTTAGCGAAAATTCAGTTTTTTTGTTTTAGTTGATTAATATCAATAAAGTTGTTTGTCTGTTACAAAAAAATGGCGACCAGCAGTAAAAAAAACTATAAATTTGTGCCACGACTCTCGCATTATCTAGCATTTATGTTAAAATTATTTAACTTATGGTAAAAGGTATGATGGGGTTAATATGTCTGATTTAGACAAAAACATCGAAAGAAAAATAAATAACAAAAACAAAAAGACTCGGCGGTTAAATCAGGCCAAGCTGCCCGTCACCCGATCAGCACCAGGTTCGAGAGGCGGCGTGCGTGTTCCCTCAAGGGGACAGTAAAGGGTAAAATGTAGAACTGCCTAAAGGGTAAGTCTTTTCGTGTAGTGGCCTGCCGTTTCACACCGCGGCGGGGTCACGATTGCATGTTTCGCGCCCAGCCGACTCTGGTTCTGTCGAGGAACACCGTGGTAGGTTTAGTCGGTATTACCGGGATATCTTCTCCCCGGTGAGCCCGACATAACCTCTCTGTCACCCCGTGGAGAGATATATGTCAAAGCATACCAACAGGTAAAAAAAGGCTTATGTTTAACATATCACTAGGTATAGTAAAATATAACAGTCAAAAATAGAAAATGATCACCAAATTGCACAGCAAAATATATTTAAAGAGATCAAAATAAGTCGACGGAGCCTATTCCGAGACGGAATGCAGTGATTTGAGGCGTATAAGTGCTCGTTGTGATATATTTTAGTAAGCATATTTTGCTGCACAATTACTATTTTTGGTGGTCATTATATTTAATCCCAAAAAAAATGGCCTTGTACCATAATGATCCAAACAATTATTAACAAATTGTAAAGCATTAATGATTGAATCTCCATGTATTGCTTAGCAGTCTCCATTCAATTTTTTTCCCATTTATCTCGAGTTGAACATTTCATTACAAATAGATAAAGTATTGACCTAGTTAAAAACCTGTTTTTATATGACGCTTAGAAGTTACTACAGAAGGCATTTATATAAACGAAGACTATAATATAATAATATCAGCCCTGTATGTAACTGTCCCACTGCTGGGCACGGACCTCTTCTTTAAAGTAGCTTTCTAATAGTGAAAGAATTATTAAAATCGGTTCAGTAGTTTTTGAGTTTATTCGTTGCAAACAAATACATTTTTGGTCTTTCTAAGGTTTGTTCCGCATTCGGCCCTACATTACGTCCCATATTCCAAAAAGTTCCTCATTCACTCCTCTTTTTAAATTATTCCTTTTTCGTCCTACATTTTTGAGCATATGGTTAGCAAAACAAAACATGTTTAAAAATTATTTTAAATCTTTTTAATGTCAGGCTCATGGTGTCATGCAATCATAAGTCCAAAGTTTCGCCGAGAGATCAAGGAGGTATTTTAAAATATTTTCCGGCTGACGGTACATCAAAATCTGCTATACAAAAAAACAAGGTCAGAAAAGGAATATAATTTGGGACGAATTAGGAATTACGTTAATTAAGAAATTAATATTTATCTAAATTTCGGGGCATATGAGGAACAATTTTTGGGGCGAATGCGTATTTTTACATTCGGGACGAAAAATGAGGGTAGAATGTGGAATAAACCCTTTATAATTTTAGTGCAGATGTAATACTAATTTAGGCCTGTATTAAACTGTCCCACTGCTGGGCACGGGCCTCTTCTCAGTGTGAGATGGGTGTCATAGTCCACCACGCTGGACCAGTGCGTGTTGGCAGACGTAACATATCTTCGAGAACACTTGAGGTTCACAAACGAGGATTGTATTGTGCCTATTAGGCGATCGCCGAATGTTAAGGTCCCGTGCCTCGTAGAACACATAAAGGCTTTGAAACTGCATTTAAATAATAAGATGTCATGTAGTTTATGAAATCAAAAGATAGCGACACAATATACATACATAGACGGCCTCGATAGCGTAGTGGATAGTGTAACCGACTGCCACGCCTGAGGTCACGCGTTCGATTCCCGCTAAAGTCAAACATTTGTGTGCATAAACATGGATGTTTGTTTTGGTCTGGGTGTTTCTATGTATAATACGTATGTATTTACAAATAAAAGTATATATGTAGGTATGTTTATCCATTGTCTAGTACCCATAGTACAAGCTCTGCTTAGTTTGGGCTAGATGGTGTTGTGTGCCTCGCCTCCTATCTGGTGAAATGTAGGAGTCTGCACGGATTGCGTAGTGGTTTCAGTGACCGCCCGCTCCGCTGCCACTGCGCCGAGTGTTGTGGGTTCGAATCCCACACGGGACAAAAAATTTGTGTGATCCACAAAAATTTGTTCCGAGTCTGTGTGTTTTTTGTGTCCACTGTTTGAATGTTTGTAAAGTCCCCGCGACACAGGAACTAGTCCAAGTGCGGGAGTTGATTTTTTTAGTAAAAAAAGAAAAAAGTATAATGTCCCATTTAAACGTAGTAGAGTCTCGCTGATTTCAGCATGAATGGGTCGGCTCTACCGGGGAAGGACTACCCTCTCACAGAATATCGACGTGAAATAGCAGTATTCCTACTGTAGTGTTTCGTTCGGTGAGTGAGAGTGCCGGAGGCCCAATCACCCTCTTTCCACCTTCCCGCTCCTTTTCCTTCCCACTACCTTTCCTAAAGGGTCGGCAACGCGCAAGTGATGCCTCTGGTGTTGCAGGCGTCCATAGGCTACGGTGACCACTTACCATCAAGTGGGCCGTATGCCTGTTTGCCACCTAAGTAGTATCAAAAAAAATAAAAAATTGCCTACCTCTTCGGGATATAAGCGTGAGACTACATATGTATGTAATAGAATTCTACTTTGCCTAATTAGGCTTACCGGAAGACATTAATTAGATAATAAATTAATACTTTAAATATGTGAGAAAATATGTGTTTTGGTGTCGATTGTGATTTTTTTGAGTTTCCATAAAATTGTTCTAGCAAATAATAAATCTTAAATTTTAAATTAAACTAGTTAAAGTTTAATTTAAAACTACTATATACGGATTTTATCGCGTTGTTTATTTGACACTTTATTACAAAATTTTTTGAAAACTGTTACACTACTATTACTACTAAACTTTACTAATTTTTAAGCTAATTAAATTATTGAAACTATTAAAACTATTTATACTATTACTATACTATTATACTATTTATATTTGTGTTTACACTTTCCCCGACGTTTCGGTTGCTTTTCAGCAGCCATGGTCACGGGGAGACTAACTATATCTATACTATATCTTAACTAATATTATAAATGCGAATGTGAGTTTGTTTGTTACGCTTCCACGCCTTAATTACTCGACCGATCATCATGCAATGCACGTGGTCAGGGGGACAAAAAAGGATATACCTTTCATCCAGGAAAAAGACTGTTATTAATCTAACCTAAGCTACATTAACGCGAGCGATGCCATAGGCAAAAACTAGTAATATTATAAATGCAAGTGTGAGTTTGTTTGTATGTTGTGGATTCACGCTTTAACTACTCTACCAATGAGCATGATATTTCGTATACACGTTGTCAAGTACAGAAAAGGTCATGGGGTACATTTCATCCGAAAAAATATTGTTTCTGAGGGATAGCAATTTATTGCCAAATCTACATTAACGCGAGCGTAGCCGCGGGCTAAAACTAGTATTTTTATATAAAATTCTTCTTCCGTATGATCCGCAAAATTCTAAGAGTAGTCGGTGGATTAACTTAAAATTTCCACACTGCATTGCATTCTATATAAGAGTAAAATTAACCGCCGTGACCGAAACTCGGTCTGGAGGACAGTGGCGTAGTAGGGGCGGTAGGGGCGGCCCGCCCCCGGCGGCCCTTTTAGGGGGCGGCAAAATTTCTTAATAAATAACAATAATATCTTGTAAATACTCTTGTTTTAACAGTTTCATGGCGAACGAGAGGAATGGGCAGATGTACACACAATAACGATGTCTGTTCTTGCCGAAAAGTTCTTCAGAATTACTGTATATTATAAACCTTTCAAATTGAATTATCTAATTAAAAGGGCGGCAAACTTGTCTGCCGCCCCGGGCGGCTGACACCCACGCTACATCTATGCTGGAGGACATGACTTTACATTTTCCGTATGTTTGTATCCGCAAAAGTCCAAAGTACTCGATGGATTTACTTAAAATTTTTACACCACATTGCATTTCTATATAAGAGTGATTCCTTCTTCAAAATTAACCGCCGTGACCGAAACTCGGTCTGGCGGACATTACTTTATTACATACATTTTGTGTATGTTTGAAGCAGCGATAGCCTAGTGGGAAACCGTTGGACTGCCACGCAGAGGTCTCGAGTTCGATCCCAAGGCGCGCATCTTTGACTTTTCGAAGTTATGTGCGTATTAAATAGTTAATTATCGGTCGCTTTAACGGCGACGGAAAACATCGTGAGGAAACCTGCATGTCTGAGAGTTCTCCATAATGTTCTCGAAGATATGTGTAGTCTGACAACCTGCACTAGGCCAGCGTGGTGGACTATGGCTTAACCCTTCTCACACTGAGAAGAGGCCCGTGCCCAGTAGTGGGACAGTTTAATACAGAGCTGATATTATATAACATTATTATATTGTATACGCAAAAGTCCAAAAGTAGTCGATGGATTGACTCAACATTTTAACACCATATTGCATTTCTATATATATGTAAGGATGTTTTTCTCCTGTGAGATTGATCGCCGTGACCGAAATTCCGTCTGAAAGACGTTATTTTATTAAATAAATACATATTTTGCTTTCGTATGTTTGTGTCCGCAAAACTCAAAAAGTAGTCAAAGGATTGACTTGAAATTTTTACATAAATTTGATTTTGAAATAATTACAGCTGATATTGTAATGCCTTTTCTAATACATTGTAGACTCTTCGGCGTTTAAACGAATCAAGGTGACAAACAAACGGCAACCAGTTGTGTGTTTAATATAAATAACATTCTAGTTTATATATATACATATATACATTCAGGTCTATATTACTTTAAAAGGGTAAGCAGATATTTATAACTAAGGCTAATTACTATTTTTTTTTAAAAGACCCCTTCTGCACTAGGAATAAATCCTGTGTCTCGAGGGACTTAACAAACATTCAAACAACGAATACAAAGAGACCCCAGACTCAAGCGTCGGAACAAGAGTCGGGATGCGTACCCGCAACACTCGGCGCAGACCAAACCATCCGTGCAGTCAACCAGAATAGACGTCTGAGAGTTCTACATAATATTCTCGAAGATACGTGAAGTCTGCCAACCCGGAGCCAGCGTGGTGGATTATGGCCTAACTACTCACACTGAGATGATGCCCTTGTCCAGTAGTGGGACAGTTTAATACAATACCTCCCAGACGCTGTAAATCAAAACTGCATCCTATTTGCCGACGATACAACGCTTATCATTCAAATTAATACCATAAAAACTTTAGAGACAGAAGTTATTATTGCTATAGAAAGAGCTATAAATTGGCTAGAACATAATAATTTACGAATAAATATTAATAAAACAAATTTAGTTCAATTTCAGACATATAAAGCAAACATACCAAAATTAGAAATAAGCTATAGAGATCACACCATAAATAATGTTGATGAAAGTGTATTTTTGGGTATAACTTTAGATAAATATTGTAACTGGAAGCCACATATTAAAAAAATAATTGGAAATGTCCTCGGTGCTACGCTACGGTATTATTATATTATGGGGGAATTCCGTGGAAAAGGACAAATTGTTCATAACACAAAAAAAAACCATTAGGGCAATAAAGGGAGTTGAGTTTACAGATAGTTGTAGACCTATATTTAAGCAATTGAAAATTCTTCCACTGCCATGCCTGTATATCTATGAAATTTGTACATATTTTTGTGAAAAAACATCCACATCTATTTAAAAAACTGGGAGATATGGAAAATAGTCGGACGAGACACAAAAGCAGACTTAAACAGCCTCAAATTAAACTAGAACTGTTCAAGAGAAACACATATTGTATGGCTATAAAATTATACAACAATCTTCCAGATAGTCTTAAAAACTTACCATTCAAACAATTTCGCACAAAGCTATACAAAACACTACAGGAAAAAATATATTATCACGTTAATGAATACTTAGAGGACAAAATAATAATTTGACTAAATGAATAATTTAATATGTTTGCATGATTATACTAAGTTTTTATATTTATTTTCTATGTATTTTCTCTATATGTTCACCTCTCAGTAATATCCTTTTGACATCAATGATAATGACATAATATAATTACCTAATATAAAATGTTGTATGTTTTTTATACTATAAATAATTATATAGAATTGTATAACTGTGTGACATCAAACTAGAAGAAGAAATCCTGTATTATTTTTCAATATTTATGACATTTTAAATTTGGACATTATCAATACAATAATATGACTGTCTATATTTTATTTGTAAAATATAAATAAATGTTAGGTGTAATTTACTACAATTGCATGATAATAATAAGAAAGTAATAAATAATTAATTTTGATTGATTTGATTATAGATTGTCTGAACAAACTATATTTGCACGCCTGTAATGGCAGAATATGCTGTACAATATTTAATTTAAGAGCCTATATATCACCATATTCTTGGAAATAAAGTTATTATTATTATTATTATTAGTATAAGGCTCATATTGTTACATCTATACTAATATTATAAAGCTGAAGAGTTTGTTTGTTTGGTTGAACGCGCTAGTCTCAGGAACTACTGGTACGATTTGAAAAATATTATTTTAGTGTTGAATAGCCTATTTATCGAGGAAGGCTATAGGCTATATAACATCACGCTACGACCCACGGGGGCGGCGTAGTAACAATAAACGCGGGTGAAACCGCGGGAACGTCTAGTTATATATACATACATTACGCCTATCTATTCTTTAAAATAGGCAGGGGTATACCACATTTGCATGAATCCATACACTGTCAGAGGCATCGTGACTACATAATTTACTGCGCTATCCGTGCCTCACATATAACTCTCTAATGGCTATATTTTTTATTACCCATCTAATTGCTTGACCTTTACAATGTTACTTAACGTAGCTGACATGCTAAACGAATATTTTACAGTGTTGTTATGAAAATAAAATACCACGTTTATATTGTGATACGTATGTACCTACGTAATGTATAAGCGCATCGTTAAGTATTGAGACATTAATAAATAATTACCTTGGTCGCCTAGTGGTCAAAATTCGACCAAAATTCCTAAGCTTGCTACTTTGTTTTCTGTTTTTCTCTATGACATATAAATAAGGTATAGGTAACCATAGTTATAAAGAATTGTACGACGTCAGACGAACAATGTCGAAATACTACGAATGCGATTCGACTGCGTGTGTCAAATGCATGGTTGTGTGCGTGTACTATTTTTCCATTAATTTAATGTATTTCTAATGGATATTTTATAAAAATATTAGGATTCGCCCCTCCTTCTTCATATAAACTTTAACTGTGCCAAATTTCATACTCCTCCGTCCGCGCAGTTCTATTTTTAAGTTATAATTCAAATGAAAATTTTAAAATCGCATAACGACTAAAATTTAATATTTCATAAATTCATTCATTTTAATAAATATTGATGAATTAGCTTTTTCCCGCGGCTCCGCTCGCGGTAATTTAGAATTTGACAATCAATTCAGGTTGTATTCTGCTTGTAATAATATAATTCAATCATGATTCGAAAGACACGTGGCGCCATCTATTATCATAAGAACGTTATTGTTGTTTTCCTCGGGATCAGTATTTTTCGGGATGAAAGGTAGCCTATGCCCGTTTCTGTACACCTGACAATGTATATGCAAAATTTCAGAACGATCGGTTCAGTGGTTTAGGCGTGAAAAGGTAACAAACAAACAAACTCATTTGCGCTTTTATAATATTAGTTAGGATTAGAGAGAGATAGAGAGATTGCTGATGTGACATAATAATATACATCAGCAATATCTTACAGGTAAACTTTAGTCGAATTTCGAGCACTAGGCGACCGCTAGTTCATGTAAAATCTTAATCTTGCGTTTTTTGATTAATACAAGTTTGCGTCGAGATAAAGACGTCTTGCAAAAGTTTTTATTCTCTTACACCCAGTATATTTACATACGTAATCGTGCGTATAAAAGCGGCTTCCTTGCTACAGCGCTTGCGTAACACTCGTAACGGCATCCTGAAAATGATTGCTAACAGGCCAGACTGTCCTATACAACGGCACTGGGTGGAAGTAGCTATAGGTACACATACATAGAGCTCCCACAACTTAGCGTAGACGTACCTATAGTGCTACCACACGGTGCCTAGAGGGCGCGCTTACTAACACTACTAATATAGACTATAAGTACATTCTGTTACTAACACATTACTAAACAATCTATGGACGTTTTTATGTACATACCGACATTAATGTCCGAAATAAAGATATTTTATTTATTTATTTTATTAACAAAGACAAAGTAATTATAAAAAATGTATTTGTATTCATGGCTTATTCCCGACCGCTCCGCTATATTGCGCCCAAGCGCTCCAAGACTAAAATAAAATATTATTATTATTTTGTAAAATCGTTCCCAAGGGCTCCAAAAGCATATGCAATTTTTTTCTTTAAATCCTCTGATCTCCATATATTTATTGCTAGGAGCTCCAAATTATACCTATTAAAATAATTAAATAAAGACCTACTTACTAGTGTGTTCCCGACACCTCTAAAACAAACTGTATGGTTAGCAGAATTCAAACATGTAATAATTCATGTTTTGGTCTCAATAAATATTCTTTTATTATAACATTTTTGTTTACTTCTTATAAACATGGTCACGTTGTAACAAAGTATTAAAAAACCTAGGATTTCCCCGCATGTTTAATATTCCCACGATAATACAACGCAAATTGCGGTTAGAATGCACGTATGTAACAAATCTATACTAATATTATAAAGCTGAAGAGTTTGTTTGTTTGTTAGTTTAGATAGCTCATTTATCGAGGAAGGCTATAGGATACATAACATCACGCTACGACCAATAGGAGCGGCGCATCAATGAAAAATGTTGCAAAAACGGGGAAAATTCTCTTATGCGAAGCAGGCGAAGTTGCGCGGGTCAGATAGTCAATATATTATCTAATGGGCTATCCAACACTAAAAGATTTTTCAATTCGAACCAGTAGTTTCTGAGATTAGCGCGTTCAACCAAATAAACACACAAACCCTTCAGCTTTAAATATAAGTCACTAGATTTTGCAGGCCTGGATGAAATGTACCCTATGTCCTTTTCTGTACCCTGACAGCATATATGCGAAATTTGACGATGATCAGTCGAGTAGTTAAAGCGTGAAAGCGTAACAAACAAACTCACATTCGCATTTATAATATTAGTTAGGATTAGATCCTACTTATGAAATACGAATTTAGTGGGTAAGCAGAATAGTCAGTAAGTTTTTTATATTTTTAATTGAATAATGCTTTTAACTGCACGGATAGGACAGTGGTTTATGTGGTCGCCTCGCCAATGCTGCTTTTTTTTAATTGCCGTTGGTGGCAGACGAGCAAGTGGCCCACCTGATGGAAAGTGGTAACCGCTGCTCATGGACTTCAGCAATGTCAGGACACAGCAAAGCCGCTGCCTACCGTGAAAGAAGAACTCTCTTTAAACCTCGTTTGAAGAAGGACATATCATAGCGCTCGGTATGCTTAGCCGAGTGTTGTGGGTTCGAGCCCCACTCGGGACAAAAAAATGTGTGATTCACAAATGGTTGTTCCGAGTATGTGTGTTCTTCGTGTCCGTTGTTTGAATGTTTGTAAAGTCCTCCGGGACACAGGAATTACTCCTAGTGCGGCTGCCTAATTTAAAAAAAAAATTACTTTATACTGAAAAATATTAATTTCGTAATTGTTACAAACAACCTATTAGGTATATATACATGGACCTAAGTTTATATACCCTGTAGGTATCAGTAGAGGTGTGTTACACCCAAATTTCACTAGTCACAATTTAGGTCCCACAAAGGAGCTGTTGCGGTAAAATATTCTCCATGCTCGACCCGAGAATTGAACTTTAGACCTTACACTTACACGCAAACATGTTTTTGTTTGTGTGCAAATTATAAACTACTAGTTTTCACCCATGGCTTCGCTCGCGTAAATGTAGGTTAGGTTTAGGTTTGCATCAGTTATTATTTCTGAATGAAAGGGACCCTGTGTCCTATTCTGTACCCCTGACAACATGTATGCAAAATTTCATGTTGATCGATTGAGTAGTTAAGGCGTGAAAGCGTAACAAACAAACAAACTCATTTATGATATTAGTTAGGATTATAAATAGAGTTTTATATTAATAAAATACAATTTATAATTGAACAATAATATATTAATTAATTCACGATCATGTCTAGAATAAATAATTGATTTAATTGATTACTTTGCTTAACGATATCTCGATATTTATCACGTTTCTATAGATTTATTGTTCTAGAAGCCGTCACTACTGAGAATTCCTTGTTCGACCCGGTAATTGAACCTGAGATTTCACGTAAAGCAGTCGCATTTAATACTCCACTACCGAGGTAGTCAGGCAATCTCACGCCTCCCCGAAGGTATAAAAGGAGGTGTTTTGCACCCAAATTTGGCTAGCTGTGTTTTCAGGTGCTAAGGAGCGAACTTATTGTTTTACCAGGCACCGACTTCATGCAGCGATAATTTCTTGATATATAATAATATCAGTCCTGTATTAAACTGTCCCACTGCTGGGCACGGGCCGCTTCTCACTGTGAGAAGGGTTAGATTAGTCCACCTCGCTGGCCTAGTGCAGGTTGGCAGACTTCACATATCTTTGAGAACATTATTGAGAACTATCATGCAGGTTTCCTCACGATGTTTTCCGTCGCCGTTAAAGTGAGCGATAATTAACTATTTAATACGCACATAACTTTGTAATGCGCGCCTGGGGATCGAACTCGAAACGTCTGCGTGGCAGTCCAATCACTGCTCTCATTTTTTGATATCTTAATTCCTTGATAGAAAACCCAAAATATTTTGTCTGGCCCGTGAATTGAACCCGAGACCTCAAGAAGTGTAGCGACAGCTTCATGGCAGAAAACCAAAAACACTTTGGCCGATCGGGGAATCCAACCTCATGCACAGCAGTTTTATACCCCACCGTTGCGCCACTGAGGTGTTAAAAGGAAAATAAACTTACTGACCTTGTTTTGTTGTCAAGCTTTGTTTGAAACTTATGATGGTTATTTATTTGACGTTTACCTGTAAAAGAAAATATATTTAAGATCTCGGAGAAACAAAACGACTTACATCTATCCTTACTTAATATTATAAATTCGAAAGTAACTTTGTCTGTCTGTCTGTCTATTACTTTTTCACGGCTAAACCACTCAACCGATTAATTTTAGATTAGATGTAATTTGGTACAGATATAGCTTAAAACCTGGGGAAGGACATAGGCTACTTTTTATTGATGTAGGTACCACGCGGGCGGAGCCGCGCGCAATAGCTAATAATATTATAAGGAATGAAGATTAATTGTATTTTTACAACAAGAGTGACTTCACTACCTAGTACTTTATTAAAATAAATCTATATAAATAAAAATCTTTTGCCACATGTATGACGGCGCATCAATTAAAGCCGGCCATACACGCTAGGGTGTACCTAACCTGTCAGATACACCCTAGCGTGTATGTTGCACACTGTGCAGGTTGCCCCGCCTGTACAGGCAACTCGAAAACATGAATTTTGATATTTTTTGCCTGTGCAGGCAAAACTGAACATATGTAGCGGGCGTCAATTGTCCGCTGATTGCTAGAGGGGAAAGACACTCGCAGTTTGTACAGGTTTACCGCTACGGTTATGGTCTCCATGCAGCTCAAGTTTACCTGTACAGTTGAACTGTACAGGCAAACCTGTCAGGTACACCCTAGCCTGTATGGCCTGCTTAAAAGAACGGCTCGATTTGGCTGGTTATTTTGGTGTTTGTAATTGTCAGGACAAGTTTCGTATGTACGAAAATTTGCGAATAATCCGCGGAAGATACCGAAAATTTTAATAGTATTTTATATGAAAAAAATTGTTAAGACGTTTTGATATTGAATTTGAAACGTAAAATGTATTATAATAACTGTAATATAACTCGCTTAAGCCTCGCTGATTTCAGCATGAATGTGCCGGCTCGACCGGGGAAGGACTACCCTCTCATAGAATATCGATGTGAAATACCAGTATTCCTACTATTGTGTTTTGTTCGATGAGTGAGAGTACCAGAGGCCCAATAACCCCTTCCCGCTCCTTCTCTTTCTCACTTCCTTTCCTAAAGTCGGTAACGCGCAAGTGATGCCTCTGGTATTGCAGGCGTCCATAGGCTACGGTAACCACTTACCATAAGGTGGACCGTATGCTTGTTTGCCACCTGAGTTGTATAAAAAAAAAGTTTTCATTAGATTGACGGAACAACGACTGTCGAGTCATAGTAATCCTACTGGGCGAACGTTGAGTTCGTTGGACCGCCACGCGGAGGTGTCGAGCTCAATCCCAAGGCATCTCTGGCTTTTCAGTCATGTGTGTATTAAATAGTTAACTATCGCTCGCTTTAACGGTGAAGGAAAACATCGTGAGGAAATACATGTCTGAGAGTTCTAAATAATGTTCTCGAAGATATGTGAAGTTGGTCAACCCGTACTGGGCCAGCGTGGTGGACTACGGTCTATCCCTTCTCACATCGAGAAGAGGCCCGTGCCCAGCAGTGGGACAGTTAAATACAGGACTGATATTATTTTATATTGTAATCATTCAAAACATATATTATTTCTAGCTGTTCCGCGCAACTTCGTCTGCATCACGTTAGACAATTATTGCTCGTTTAAAAAGAAAAAAAAACTATCCAACTCTTAAGTTGGACCAAATTACAGATGGTTACGAAGTTTGATCAAAATCGGTTCAGTAGTTTAGAAGTCCATAGCGGACAAACAACGTGACGTAATTTATATATATATTAAGATATACATTGGTCTTACCAGCGAGAGTTAAATTACTACAATAATCCCGAAAAAAATTACTGTTCCCGAGGAAAACAACAATAACGTTCTTATGATAATAGATGGCGCCACGTGTCTTTCGATTCATGATTGAATTATATTATTACAAGCAGAGTACAACCCGAATTGATTGTCAAATTCTAAATTAACGCAAGCGAAGCCGCGGGCAAAAGCTAGTAATGAATAAATATGTAATTTGCGCATAATAACGATGCATAACTAAATCACACACACATATATCTATATATAAAAGAATAGATTAACCCCGCGTTAATGTAAAGTTTGTCAATAAATTACTATTTATTTATTAGTTTACCAACGGTTATTACAGTAAAACATTCATTACAAAACACAACATAGTACCTATTATGCTTAATCTAAGTGCACAACTTATATAAGTAAACACAACAGGCATATAATTTAGGATAAAAAATTAAATAGTTGTTATCGCTTGCTTTAACGGTGAAGGAAAACATTGTGAGGAAACCTGCATGTCTAAGAGTTCTACATAATGTTCTCGAAGATATGTGAAGTCTGCCAACCTGCACTAGGCCAGCGTGGTGGACTAATCTAACCCTTCTCACAGTGAGAAGAGGCCCGTGCCCAGCAGTGGGACAGTTTAATACAGGGCTGATATTATTATTATTTTTATTGATAAAAGATATCCAAATATCGGAGAAGCAAAACTTGTAAGTTATAACACTAATAACATAGTACCAATCTCTAAATAGGACAGTAATTAGTAGGTGGTTAATCGATAGTAAGATTATGGACTCGTATCACTCAAGTATTGTACTTTTTTCTAGATGTAAGGTACACTATGTCCTTTTCTGTACCCCTGACAATGTGTATACGAAATTTCATGATGATCGGTCGAGTAGTTAAGGCGTGAAAGCGTAACAAACAAACTCATATTCGCATTTATAATTAGTTAAGATGAAATAACCTGTAAAACAAATACTTACAATTTAATTAATTATCAATCACACAAATCTTACACACTTATTTTCTATCATAATTATAATTAACACAAACCAATTATCACATATAATATCACTTTGCAAACATTAAATAGTAAATAATTAATGTATTAAACAAAAATAAATTTAAACCGCTGATAGATTAGTATTATTGTAAAATATTTTATGACAGCAGTTCTTTTCACAAGTACCGCCGCCATATTGATATTACAAATAATTAAAATTATGTGAGTAGGTTTGCCAATCTATACATATAATAAAATCGTAGGAAAGTCAAAACTGTACATTGAATATTTTTTTAAAAGAATACTTGGGGTGTGATCTACAATCGATATCGAAGCCAAAAATATAGTTCTTAAAATTTTTGTCTGTTTGTCTGTATGTATGTCCGGGCTAAACTCAAAAAGTACTGCATGGATTTACTTCAAATTTTGCATGAATATTACTAACAGGTCGGGTCAACATATAGGCTACGTATTATCACGCTATCACCTACGGGGGAGGAGCTGTGAATCTTTATTTTTCTTACGCATTCTGTGACAGTGTGTAATCTAACGACGCATATTTAAATGTTGTTTTTGAGTAAGCCATGCTATTATCTAGCTTTACACTATAAAAACTATGCCATTCAAGTAACTTAGGCAGAGAAATATAGTTGGGTTCCGCGGAAACAAACACTTTTTAGTTAAAATCTACGCGGACGAAGTCGCAGGTAACAGCTAGTTATGCAAATAAATAGGGAATCGTAAGAAAGCAATAAAATTGTCTAAGATATAACGCATTAAAGTTCGGGAGTGGGGGCTTATGACGTCACACTTTTGTAAAATTTGAACGGACAAGTGACGTCACACGAAATTTAAACGCATTGTATCTTCATTGTTTGTGCGACAAAAGATAAAATACTTTATAGCAATATTTTTTGCTAATCTAAAAGTAAGTACCTATAATATAAATAATTTTGTAATTTCTTGATTTCGTTCCTTTTTATACGGAATCCTCAACGGAAAATACCGACTCACACTTGACTGGGTTATAATTATTAATTGTATGAAATCATAAGCTGGTAGAACAAGATCAACATATTTTTATACCAACGAGAGCGACAAAAAATATTTTACAAAAAATCTATCATGTTTTTGTGTGTCATTATATCTATATTTTAATACTACTTGTTATGTAGGTATACAGAATAATAAATTATTTCCTAAGTAATAATTCGAATAATAACGCCCGCAAGAAATTTGACGTCGAATAAATATCTAATATTTTTTGTATATTACTAGCTTATGCCCGCGGCTTCGCTCGCGTTAATTTAGAATTTGACAATCAATTCGGGTTGTACTCTGCTTGTAATAATATAATTCAATCATGATTCGAAAGACACGTGGCGCCATCTATTATCATAAGACAGTTATTGTTGTATTCCTCGGGAACAGTAATTTTTTTCGGGATGAAATTATGTCCGTTTTTGTACACCTGACAACGTATATGCAAAATTTCAGGATGATCGGTTCAGTGGTTTAGGCGTGAAAAGGTAACAAACAAACAAACTCATTTTCGCTTTTATAATATTAGTTAGGATTATATATAACTGCCTAATTATATATGTTATCATGCATTTATAATCATGTAAGCTTGTAAATTATATTATCGGTTGATTTCCGCTTGCTAATAAATATATAAAGCAGTTTCGTGTTGAATTAAAAATATACATTATCCTTACTAATATTATAAATTTTAAAGTAACTCTGCCTATCTGTCTGTCTGTCTGTTACCTTTTCACGGCTAAACCACTCAACCGATTTTGATAAAATTTGGTACAGATATAGTATAAAACCTGGGAAAGGACATAGGCTACTTTTTATTGCTGTAGGTACCCGCGGGCGGAGCCGCGCGCAAAAGCTAGTAATAAATATAATAATATCCGCCCTGTATTAAACTGTCCCATTGCAGGACACAGGCCTCTTCTCAGTGTGAGCAGGGTAAGACCATAGTCCACCACGCTGGCCCAGTGCGGGTCTGGAGAGAGATCAGGCGCAGGACTTCGGACTGTTACTGAGAATTTATTGTCGGATAAATCTAATAAATCTTTGTTGACTCGACCCCGGATTCGAACGTGCTGCAGCTTTAGGGATTTAGGTGCGAGAATAATCTCGCACTATTCTCGTAGTACACATAGGTATATCATTAAGAGTTTATATAACTGTAGTAGACTTCCCGTGCTTCAGGAAGCACGTAAAGCCGTTGGTCCTGCGAATGATCTCTCTCCGGTCGTGTCGGTGACGTCCCATCGGATCATGAGAGTTAGGGAACAGAGAGTGCACTCGTGTTTGCGCACACACTTGTGCACTATAATATCTCCTGCGTAGATATCCAGCCTCCGTTAAGATTGGCCGTCGTGACCGAAATTCGGTCTGGAGGACATTATTATTATATACATACACATATATATATATATAAACTGTTCTGTATGTGTGTGAGTGTGTGAGTGCAAAAAGTAATAAAAAAGACAATTGCTCAAAATAAATGCATGTCTATCAAATGTCATTGCATACATAATAATTATATGGTGTCATATTAAATGCCCTTCATGTATTTGACCCCCCAGTTGTTAGTATACCTTGTTTACGATAGTAACTATCAAACTAATATATTATAATTGCGAATGTAAGTTTGTTTGTTTGTTACGCTTTTACGCCGTAACTACTCGACCGAACATCATGAAATTTCGCATACACGTTTTCAGGGGTATCGAAAAGGAGATAATGAATTACTATCTTCCAGGAAAAGGTACTGTTACCAGGGCATTGAAAATTGACATAACCTACAGTTAAGTAAGCGAAGCCGCGGGAAAAATCTTGTAATCCTAACTTCCTAACTATCCTAACTAATCCTTACTTCCTTACTAATATTATAAATTCGAAAGTAACTCTGTCTGTCTATCTGTCTGTCTGTCTGTTACCTTTTCACGGCTAAACCACTCAACCGATTTAGATGAAATTTGGTACAGATATAGTTTAAAACCTGGGAAAGGACATAGGCTACTTTTTATTGATGTAGGTACCACGCGGGCGGAGCCGCGCGCCAAAGCTAGTATTATAAAAGCGAAAATGAGTTTGTTTGTTTGTTACCTTTTCACGCCCAAACCACTGAACCGATCATCCTGAATTTTTGCATATACGTTAACAGGTGTACAGAAACGGACATAGGCTAAATTTCATCACGAAAAAAATAACTATTCCCAAGGAAAACAATAATAACGTTCTCATGATAATAGATAGCGCCACGTGTCTTTCGAATCATAATTGAATTATATTATTATAAGCAGAGTACAACCCGAATTGATTGTCAAATTCTAAATTAACGCGAGCGAAGCCGTGGGCAAAAGCTAGTAATAATATAACGACTACAGAAGTAAATTACTATAATTAATTCATTCTAGTATTCTAAATAGATTTTAGATTTACATAGATTATAGAATTTTATTTATGAACTAGAATTTCGAGTATTTTTTTATGTGTCTAGATTTACACGTGTACTGATTATGCCCAGACCAACGATTTAAATTATAGATATTTTAAATCGCATGAAAATGTCTCCACACTTAGAAGAGTGAGCTCACACATTACACTTATCTTATCTTATATGGGGGGCCAATCAGCGCAGACCGGCGACACTTCGACCCAGTGAGATCTTTTGTGTCGACACTCTCCCAATAACGACTGCCATAGATGTTCATGGCAGCCGGGACCGACAGCTTAACGTGCTCTCCGAGGCACGGAGCAGGCGATAATTGTCAATCAATACGCACATAATTTCGAAAAGTCATATAACTTCCGAAAGTCAGAGGTGCGCGACGTGGGTTCGAACCCGAGACCCTCTGCATTGCAGTCTGTTGGTCTCCCCACTGAGCTATCGCTATCGCTATCTCCCCACTGAGTTAATATAGATATTTACTTTTGTTATGTAATCTCGAATAATCGAAAAATTCGACAGCAAGAAACATAATAGAAATAACTGCTGTATCGCGGGTGACTTTACAAACATTCAAACAACGGTCGCAAAGAACACCCAAATAAAATATGTGCCACAATATGTGAACGTAAATATCTTTTTTATGTAGGTAGGTACCTAGAAAGTAAATACTCGTTATATAATACACTAATTACCTATTTTAGCAACTACAGTTATAGTGCATTCACTAATTAGTGCTGTTGTAGTCATTATGATGTAGTTTGTTGCTTAATACTACCGTTATGGTCGCATGCGCACTGAATGCGAGCATCTTACGATTCCATATTCGTGTTCAAATATTTGAAAGGAAGAAAGTGTTCTTTTGAATTTTATTAAAAAAATGGCGTGGATTTGCTGTAATTTTATTTATTTATTTATTCAATAGGAATAACTACATATTCTATATATAATATCAGCCCTGTATTAAACTGTCCCACTACTAGGCACGGGCCCCTTCTCAATGTAAGAAGGATTAGGCCATAGTCCACCACGCTGGCCCCGTCCAGGTTGGCAGACTGCACAATTATATTCGAGAACATTATGGAGAACTCTCAGACATGCAGGTTTCCTCACGATGTTTTTCCCCACCGTTAAAGCAAACGATAATTAACTACTTAATACGCACATAACTTCGAAAAGTCAGAGATGCGCGCCTTGGGATCGAACTCGAGACCTCTGCGTGGCAGTCCAACGGTTTCCCACTAGGCTATCTCTGCTTTTTTTCGAGTACAGATAATGATATAGGTACAAATACATAATAATAATAATAGTCTATCACATACACACAACACCATCTAGCCCAAACTAAGCGGAGCTTGTACTATGGGTACTAGACAATGGATAAACATACATATATACTTTTTTTTTGTAAATATATACATATTATACATAGAAACACCCAGACCAAGACAAAAATTCATGTTCATGCACACAAATGTTTGACTTGTGCGGGAATCGAACCCACGACCTCATGCGTTGCAGTCGGTTACACTAACCACTACGCCATCGTGGCCGATGAATAATAATAGTAGTGACAAAGATATTTTACATAATATTGTCTTCTGTTGCCGCGATCATGTTATTTTCATGTTTCATGTTAATTTGGAAACCAATTATGGTTGAGCACAGCATTTGAAGAATATTGCAATTTAAGGGTATCTAGTTTAAGAAAAGAAAATCCTTACTAATATTATAAATTCGAATAACTCTGTCTATCTGTCTGTTACCTATTCACGGCTAAAGCACTCGACCGATTTAGATCAAATTTGATATAGAGGTAGTTTAAAACCTGGAAAGCTACATAGGCAACTTTTATTGATGTAGGTACCATGCGAGCAGAGCCGCGACACCATCTAGCGCAAACTAAGCAGAGCTTGTACTATGGGTACTAGACAATGGATAAACATACATATACTTATACTTTTTTTTGTAAATACATACATGTAATATTATACATAGAAACACCAAGACTAAGACAAACATCCATGTTCATGCACACAAATGTTTGACTTGTGCGGGAATCGAACCCGCGACCTCAGGCGTGGCGTGGCAGTCGGTTACACTAACCACTACGCCATCGAGGCCGCCATAAATTGTAGATTCCGAACTACTACTGAAAATTTCTTAACAGATAACCAATATTAGTATGTCTAATCCGGGAATCAAACCCGCTTACAATGAAAACGTTATGTTACTATTCTGTAAATTTCGCGACACATCCTATTAACAACACTTTGTCTACGGGAATCGAACTCGCACTAAAACAATTTTGCTCCTCGTCACCACAAATGTGGTCATATAACCACCTACATGGTGTATACCACATCCATCGCCATCACAAATCCACGTTAGGCCTACTTATAATTTCATAATACCTCAAACGAGAAGAGAATGTGTGACATTCATATAATATTCTGTTTCGTCAGTTTGTAGCGACCGAGACCTAAAACCATAATTTATATCTAAAGGTAAAAAAGACATAGGCAATTAAATATATTTATATTGATTTTTTAAGTTATCTTAATTACTAGATGTGCCCGCGGTTTCATCCGCGTTTATCGTTACTGCGCCGCTCCTGAGGGTCGTAGCGTGATGTTATATGCCTATAGCCTTTCTCGATAAATAGGCTATCCAACACTAAAATAATTTTTCAATTCGAAGCAGTAGTTCCTGAGATTAGCGCGTTCAAACAAACAAACTCTTCAGCTTTATAATATTAGTATAGATATCAGCTTAGTGGGAGATCGTTGGACGGTTTGTTCCGCATTCATCCCTTATATTTCGTCCCAGGCGTAGAAATACGCATTCGTCCCAAAAATTGTTTGCCTATTTCGCCCCAAATTACGTTCCTTTTCTGTCGCTATTTTTTTTTAAATACCTCTTTGATCTCTTGGCAAAGTCCGAAAGATTTAAAATAATATTAAACCATGTTTCGTTTTGCTGTCCATGTCCATAAAGTAGGACGAAAAACGAATAGTTTTATAAGAATGGCAAATGAGGAACATTTTGGAATGTGGGACGTAACGTAGCGGCAAATGCGGAACAAACTCGTTGGACTACCACGCAGAGGTCTCAAGTTCGATCCCAAGACAAGATATGTGTGCATTAACCTGTCAATAGGGTAAATATTTCATCTCGCGGCTCACTAATTGTTTTCTTAAATAAAAGTAGCCTAAGTTACTCCTTGTGACATCAGCTATCAAGCAGTGAAAGTCCCGTCAAAATCGGTCAAGCCGTTTCAGAGATTAGCGGGCAGAAGCAGACAGACTTTTTGGTAGAGGTACCGTATACACTTTCATAATTATGCATTTAGTAAAAAGTTGTTATTTTGACATTACAAACAGATACTTCAGTATTATTTATTTGTATAGATATTAGCCCAGTGGGAGACCTTTGGACTGCCACGGTCTTGAGGTCTTGGGTTCAGTCTTAAGGTACGCAGTTCTCACTTTTCGAAGTTATGTCCGTATTAACCTATCAATTAACTATTTATTTTTCTTTTGTGTTACTTATTTATAAGCTAGGTTTGTTAATATACGTTAGATAACTAATAAATTATCACTAATTAATTATATTTTCTTGGATGCAAGGTACCCTAAGTCCTTTTCTGTACCCCTGGCAACGTGTATGCGAAAGGACAATGAACAATGGCCTAGGGACCAACACACATTTCACCTAAACAGTAATTTGTATTTTATTTTATGACTCAATAATCAATTATTACAATTTCACGGACACTTTAGAATCTTGTTTTCGTTTTAAAAAGTGTTTTGGCGATTTCAAATACACCGTCGCCCATTGTTTTAAATCTGAGACAAGCAGTGTTGCCATGCCTACAGTTTTAACAATGTGTACGGTTTTATAAGATAAAGTATTCCCTATTTAGCTTGTCTGTAATTTTTCATACGTAGTTAATACCAATTTATTTTATAAATACCATTATTGAACTTCGTCATAGACATGACCAATTTTTAAAAAAATATAAAATTTAATAGAAAATGCTATAATAAATACCACGTTCTCGGTATTATACGCTTTTATAAAGTAAAGCAAGGCAACACTAATCCAAGTCAACCAAAAACAATGTTTGTTTTATTCAAACAGCGATTGAATGTCATTGTACTTATCGCAAGTGTGCTTTGAGTATATCTTATTTTGCGATACTTTATGTCAAACGGTTTTAATAACGACTTCGCTTGAACGACTGCCCGCTGTCATCTATTGGAACAACAACTTGGCATACAAGTCAAAAAGTATATTTTGATTATAAGAATAAGAATAATTTATTTGCAAAAAAATGTGGTACATTTATAGTTGTTACATATTATAATATTCGTTCGCAAATTTCACCAAAGTTGGCACGCAAATTTAAATTTAAAAACAAAAATGTATTATTGACAATTGTTGAGGTCTATACACATGACATCAAATTACACTATAATATTATTAACATTAAGAAATAAATACGCTTGAGGGAAGAAGGATGCTCGATATTATTACATTATTATTCAATTACATACACGGAAATTATAATAAAATCATTTAAATCACATGCTATAAAATTTTTAATTAATTACAAATCAGGAAATTATATTTTAGTAGAAGCTAACCGAAATAACAGGTACCTATGCAATAAGGCAGTATTGCTGTCATTGCATTGTGGGCCGCAGAACTATCGGCTGCTGCGCCCATGTGATGACAATAACATGGTACATGAGCTGGGCTGCTATCATAGAACCTGCACCGCTTTTAAATAATATTTTAATGGAGAATTAGGATGATCCTCCAGAACTAAGTGGATACTTACTGCTTGCTATTGGTTGGAATAATTATTGAATATTATGTCTGTATTTATAAATAAACATTTCCAAACAAAATCTTGTTTATTAACCTTCATTATGATCTTACCTGCATATAAAATGTCAACTCATAGACTACCGACCTTACGTTTTTTATCGTATTGTATTATACCTATTCTAAATTATAGTCGTAATCTAGAAATCTAGAATTTATGACGTTTGTGAGTTTATATTCGGATTAAAGTTGATGGCAATATAGCTATTACCAGCATAACTAGCTATAACTAGACATTAATCATAAAACAATCCACTTGTTTAGTTGATTGGTTTCTTTTTTTTTCTTCTTTTTTTTATTTTGCTCGTCAAAATGACCACTCTCCACCTGATGGTAAGCAGTCGTGTGGTCTAAGAGCTGTGGCCTCCACACCGCCCTCTACTTTGACAGCCTGAGCCTGCATTAGGTCTTAAGGCACCTACCCACCCATAATGGACCATATTATATACAAGCGCTCAGATAGGTTCTTTTCAGATACATAATATTTCAAATGCGACCCGCATTGCCAAACATAGGTACTAATCAAATAAAATAATAACCTCAAAAACGGTACATAAGTATTTCAGTTAGTATGCAATATTCAGAAGTGTCCGTAACTTATATCCACTTTTAATTGAATGTGGCCATCCTTAAGCACATATTTATCATTTCTTTGTGGCTGTTGGTTCTTAGGCTAACAATGTATGGCAGCTGAACAATGTCCTTTCATGATGATCGGCCGAGTAGTTAAGGCTTGAAAGCGTAACAAACAAACAAATTCGGAAATAATTCATCTCCGCTTACCCCTGACTGCCGTGAGTATATGTATGTATAATGTTGTCTTCTGTTTACGCGAATGTTATTCATTGAAATTAAACTACTATATACGGATTTTATCGCGTTGTTTATTTGACACATTATTACAAAATTTTTTGAAAACTGTTACACTACTATTACTACTGAACTTTACTAATTTTTAAGCTAATTAAATTATTGAAACTAATAAAACTATTACTATACTATTATACTATTTATATTTGTGTTTACAGTTTCCCCGACGTTTCGGTTGCTTTTCAGCAGCCATGGTCACGGGGAGACTAAGATGGTAGTTATCTCAATGTTCCAGTGTAGTTATTTCAAAGTAGCCGAACATAATTTAATCATGGGTGTTTCTATTTACGCAGAATGAGCTCAAAGTATCAAACCACAGCTAGACTTCATGATACTTTGAGCATATATGTATGTAGGTAAATATTTTTATTATCGGCACAGGATTCGAACCCACTGACCGTTAACGTAATGAATCAATCAACAAGCTTGTTATAAAAATTGACCTTAAATTACATTGATCGATATTGGAAGTGACACATTTTATTAGTCTCGAAACACGCTTGACGTTTTTCAGTTGACTTTGCGACCAATTGGTCGTTGATTGCGCTGATGGCGCAGTGGTTTAAGTGGTCGCCTCGCCACTGAGTGAGTGTTGTGGGTTCGATCTCCACAGGGGACAAAAAAATTGTGTAATTTACAAATGGTTGTTCCGAGTCTGTGTGTTCTTTGTGCCTGTTGTTTGTATGTTTGTAAAGTCCCCCGGGACACAGGAATTACTCCTAATGTTAGAAAGGTATTTAAAAAAAATAACAAAGAAAGAGGTTATATTGTTCACTGGATCATTCTTTTCTCTGGTTATTCCTTGAGTGCCTTATCGGTCTAATAGCAAAAGTTTGCGAGTGATGGCAACGTTTTTGAGTGCAGAGTCGACCGGGGATTCGAACCTGGGAACTTATGATCCGCGGCCGTATACAATAGCCTCTTGACCAGCGAGGCTATTAATCGAAATTATAAATATAAAAATTTGTGAAGATGTTTGTAAGTTTGTAACTCAATTACACGTACACTGTTGAACCGATTTAGATGAAATTTGACACTCAGATAGACTATGTACTGGGCTTACACATAAGATACACTTTTTATCCTGGTATATGTTTCTTTTGGATCCAAGCCACAGCCGAACGAAGCCACAAGCAGAAACTAGTATATTATAATATCAGCCCTCTATATAAATTGTCCCACTGCTGGGCACGGGTCCCTTCTCAGTGTGTGAAGGGTTAAGCCACCACACTGGCTCACTGCGGGGTTGACAGACTTCATATATCTTTGAGAACATTATTGAGAACTCTCAAAAATGCAGGTTCCCTCACTATGTCTGAGAGATCTCTACAATAATAATATTCTACCACATACACACAACACCATCTAGCCCAAACTAAGCAGAGCTTGTACTATGGGTACTAGACAATGGATAAACATACATATATATACTTTTTTGTAAATACATACATATTATACATAGAAACCCCCAGACCAAGACGAACATCCATGTTCATGCACACAAATGTTTGACTTGTGCGGGAATCGAACCCGCGACCTCAGGCGTGGCAGTCGGTTACACTAACCACTACATCGAGGCCACCAATAATGTTTTCGAAGATTTGTGAAGTCTGCCAATCCGCACTGAACCTGCATTGTGGACTATAGCCTAACCCTTCTCACACTGAGGCTCGTGCCCAGCAGTGGGACAGTTTAATACAGAACTGATATTATATAATTATTATTAAAATGTTAAAAACCGCTGTCCGTCTGTTTACATTCTGTCTCTCAACATATTGGCCTTACTTTAGTGCAGTATACGGAAGTGGAGATATCGATTACACTGGGGAACAGTCATTATGCGGCATGCTAAGTTGAAGTCAATTTTGTGTAAGTACGAGAAAAATACCAGATTTGTTAAATTGATTCACTTTATGAGATAAGACTTTATAACTATATGATTGAAAGAAGGTCAAAATTAAAATAGAATTACATCCTAATCCTAATCATTCCTAATTCTAACTAATATTATAAAAGCGAAAATGAGTTTATTTGTTACCTTTTCACGCCTAAACCACTGAACCGATCATTCTGAAATTTTGCATATACATTGTCAAGTGTACAGAAACGGACACAGGCTAGCTAGCTTTCATACCGAAAAAAATTACTGTTCCCGAGGAAAACAACAATAACGTTCTTATGATAATAGATGGCGCCACGTGTCTTTCGAATCATGATTGAATTATATTAAGTACAACCCGAATTGATTGTCAAATTCTAAATTAACGCGAGCGAAGCCGCGGGCAAAAGCTAGTATTAAATATATATTAGCGAAGCGGCTATATAATAACGTCAAGAAAACTTAATACATATGCTATTAAAATCAAATCATTAAAAATATATTTCTGGTATGACTGATGAAGGTGTTTATTAAAAACCAGTAACAAAATTAATGTAGCAGATTTTTTTTCCCAGTGATTTTTATTAAATGGTCAATGGTCATACACTAAATTATTTGAACCTGTTCTGAAATGCCAATTGGCAGGTTTTTTATACTATTCAACAGTAACACCATCATCATACGTTATTATTTTTAATCTAGTTAGTTATATAACCACATATCAATTATCAATTGGTATCAAGGATATGATCTTAGACCATATAATTTAGTTTTTTGTGTAGACTAGTTAAAAATATTGCATATATAATCGTTATATGGTTTGACCAGTAATAACAAGATACATTAATATTATAAAAACAAAATTTTAACAAAAAGAAAACCGACTACAAATAAGAATATTCTAAAACTTGCAAAATGCATTGAAAGGTCTTTTTTTATTTTTTATTGCCATTGGTGGCAGACGAGCAAGTGGTCCACCTGATGGAAAGTGGTAACCACTGCTCATGGACTTCAGCAATGTCAGGACACAGCAAAGCCGCTGCCTACCGTGAAAGAAGAACTCTCTTTAAACCTCGTTTGAAGAAGGACATATCATAGCGCTCGGGCAACACCGAAGCAGGCAGTTCATTCCAGAGCTTGCACGTACGTGGGAGAAATGATCGCCGAAAGCGTACCGTCTTAGAATTGAACGCTTCCAGGTGATATGGATGAACCCTGCTTCGGTGTTGAGTGGTACGGTGATAGAAAGGGGCCGCTGGTACCAAATCAAACAGTTCTTCAGAGCACTCCCTGTGAAAGAGTCGGTAGAACACGCAGAGAGTCCCAAAGTCCCTTCGTTGCTCCAACGACTCCAGTCTATCCGTGAGATTGGGATCATCGACGATTCGAACTGCCCGTCTTTGTAGGGAGTCAAGTGGGTCGAGCTGGTATTTGGGGGCTCCTGCCCAGAGATGTGAGCAGTACTCCAGGGTTAATAAATAATTGCATATTCTTGTGAATAATTAAATTATTGTTATTATTGGAGTCGGTGTCAGCCAAGGTAGGTTTGTAACTAATTAAACATGAGATGTCTTACTATAATCATAACATAACATTGGCATGCACAATTACACACATAGACGCAGCACGCGGCGCGGGCGGCTGACACCGACTCCAAAAATAACAATAATTTAATTATTCACAAGAATATGCAATTATTTATTAACTTTTTAGTGCATTGTGCAAATTTTAGAATATGCTTCTTTGAAGTCGGTATTCTTTTTGTTAAAATTTTGTTTATTTCTCGGTTTTTAGTGAACCTTGCCAAAAATGAGAACATCATCAATGTAGCCAAATACACATTATTAAAGATAACTCGAAAACGAACAAATCTTGATTAAAATGATATGGGACCACAGGGGAAGCACCAGCTTTCAAATAAAAGAAGAATCATCAAAATCGGTTCACCCTGTCAAAAGTTATGAGGTAACAAACATAAAAAAAAACAGGTGAATTGATAACCTCCTCCTTTTTTTGAAGTCGGTTAAAAAGTGACAAAGCGTAATCTACACTAATGTTTGTTTGTAAGCGGTTATATCAGTAACTATCAGTTTAATCCCTTTCACTGTTTTGAAAAGACAACTTTCGCAGTATGTGTAAATCCTGTGTCCCGAGGGACTCTACAAACATTCAAACACAAGGAACACCCAGGTTAGTATAAAATATTTATGGGATGTGAACCCACAACTTGCGGCGGAGTTGCAGCGGCGAGGCGACAACTCAAACCACTAAGCCATCCGTGCACTCATCAGAAAATGTTTAAGCTTTATGTGACATGTTTATTAAGAAGGATTATCTATATTAATATTAAACTTACTAACCTAATCCTAATCCTAACTAATATTATAAAAGCGAAAATGAGTTTGTTTGTTTGTTACCTTTTCACGCCTAAACCACTGAACCAATCATCCTGAAATTTTGCATATACGTTGTCAGGTGTACAGAAACGGACATAGGCTACCTTGCATCCCGAAAAAAAATACTGTTCTCGAGGAAAGAAACAATAACGTTCTTATGATAATAGATGGCGCCACATGTCTTTCGACTCATGATTGAATTATATTATTACAAGCAGAGTACAACCGGAATTGATTGTTAAATTCTATATTAACGCGAGCAAAGCCGCGGGCAAAAGCTAGTATATAATAATATCAGCCCTGTATAGAAACTGTCCCACAGCTGGGCACGGGCCTCTTCTCAGTGTGAGAGAAGTTAGGCCATTGTCCACCACTCTGGCCCACTGTGGATTGACAGACTTCAAGTATCTTCAAAAACATTATGTAGAACTCTCAGGTTTCCTCACGATGTTTTCCTTCACCGTTAAAGCGACCGATAATTAACTATTTAATACGCACATGACTTTGAAAAGTCAGAGATGCGCGCTATAAGTTCGAACTCGAGACCTCTGCGTGGCAGTCCAACGGTTGCCCACTTCTACATAATGTCCTCTAAGATATTATGTGAAGTCTGCCAACCCGCACTAGGCCAGCGTGGTGGACTATGGCCTAACCCTTCTCATACTGAGAAGAGGCCCGTGCCCAGCAG
The DNA here is from genome assembly GCA_963564715.1 of Catocala sponsa. Classification (NCBI taxonomy): domain Eukaryota; kingdom Metazoa; phylum Arthropoda; class Insecta; order Lepidoptera; family Erebidae; genus Catocala; species Catocala sponsa. Next base: position 2,569,867 of record OY751354.1, on the reverse strand, counting down.
TGGGACAGTTTAATACAGGACTGATATTATTATTATATAAATATTAAATATACATATACAAATCGTAAGTTAGTACAAAGCCTAAAATTAATAAGTACATTGACTTTTTCTCTTGTCAATCCACCATGTTTAATTCGCATAGTTTCATAATTTAGATCACAGACAATAAACCTTGTGTTGTGTGCAAATCTTCTTGGTAAAGTCAGCTGTTGTCTCGAGTTTGAATCCGAGGTTGGGCAAAAAATCTCGTCAGACAGCAGCTGGACCATAGCCGTTGAAATATGGTCGTAATGCCAGAATTATCGTATCTAATAATATAAATGCGAATGTGTGTTTGTTTGTGACGCTGGCGTAGTGGTTAGTGTAACCGACTGCCACGCCTGAAGTCGCGGGTTCGATTCCCGCACAAGTCAAACATTAGTGTGCATGAACATGGATGTTTGTCTTGGTCTGGGTGTTTCTATGTATAATATGTATGTATTTACAAAATAAAAATATATATGTATGTTTGTCCATTGTCTAGTACCCATAGTACAAGCTCTGCTTAGTTTGGGCTAGATGGTGTTGTGTGTATGTGGTAGAATATTATTAATATTATTATTATATTATTGATTAACGCATAACTAGCGTTTGGCTGTGGCTTCACTCGGAAACAGAACTTTTTCCTGGATGAAAGGCACCCTATGTTCTATTCTGAAACCCGTGCAACGTGTATGCGAAATTCATGATAAATCGGTCGAGTAGTTAAGGTGTGAAAGTGTAACAAACAAACTCACATTCGCATTTATAATATTAGTTAGGATTAAAATTTAATTAATTTCTATCGTTTTTCAACCACTAGTATACAGAATGATTTTGAAATCGTGTAATTCCTTTTAACCGCGCATTCTACTGATGGTATAGAATAACCTTGACCATATTTCTTTTTATTAGAATTCTTCTTTTGAAAAAATTAATGTACTTACTGTTTTTTTTTTCTTGGATTGATTTCAAATATTCCTATGAGACAATTTTAATTCTTTACTAAGTAATTAAATAAAAATAACATCAATAATTAATGTCGTAAATAATAATAGGCGGTCCTTTTTATTGACCCCTATTATTTACGACATCAGTTATTGTTATGTTATTTTTTTAATTAATTTATTTATTTATTTTTATTTATTTAAAATATTTATGGGAATTTAGTAAAATATTAAGATTGTGTTGGGTGGTTAACATATGACTATCTGAAACCATGTCATGAAAAAAATCGGTACATTAATTTCTTCAATAACATAATTCTGATAAAAACAATAAAGTGTCAGGGTTATTCCATATCACCAGTAGAATGCGTGGTTAAAAGGAATTACGCGATTTCAAAATCAACCTGTATATTAAACCGCTATATAACAAGTATATGTATAATCAGTATTATTTTACTGCGGCGCAGGCGCATGCTATCTAGCTCACGACAACCTGTGGTTAGTATTTCTGGTTCTGGGTGTCGTAACCCGCCGGTTTGTACCGCTGAACTTGGACTACTATGGTCAGTATTTACTTTCCAATTGTACCACCGGTAGGGTATAACATCGTGGCGCTAAAAGGTGTGGTCGACTTGTGAATGAATTTTATGGTTCTACCTAGATTTCTTCTAGATTTTACCCGCGGTTTCACACGCATTAATGTAGGGAATATTACATTTTCTGGATGAAAGGTACCTTATGTCCTTTTTTGTACACCTTAACAACTTGTATGCGTAATTTCGTGAAAATTGGTCGAGTAGTTACGCCGTGAAGGATAACGAACAAACGAGTGAACAAACTTACATTGGCATATATAATATTAGTCAGGATGTACGGTTGCCAGTTTAACTCTTAAGGTGGGTCTACGCTAGAGGAACCGAGCACGAGCGGAGCACGAGCCGAGCACAAATTCGTGTAGTATATATAACATTTAATTATTGTGTATAAATTATATATTATGTATTAAGTTTTAGTTTTTGAATATAAATACTAGATGTCGAAATAATGAATAATTGTATTGTTGATATATATATTTGTTTACTTAACCAAAACTGTATTTAATATAAGTTAGTAATATGTGGAAACGCTGTGAATTGTACATTTACACATAGCGTACTGTATACCTAGATAAAAATACTATGGACCGACTTACAAGCCTCGAGAGCAGTGATAGCTCAGTGGGGAGACCAACAGACTGCAATGCAGAGGGTCTCGGGTTCGAACCCACATCGCACACCTCTGACTTTCGGAAGTTATATGACTTTTCGAAATTATGTGCGTATTGATTGACAATTATCGCCTGCTCCGTGCCTCGGAAAGCACGTTAAGCCGTTGGTCCCGGCTGCCATGAACATCTATGGCAGTCGTTATTGGGAGAGTGTCGACACAAAAGATCCCACTGGGTCGAAGTGTCGCCGGTCTGCACTGACTGGCCCCCAGATAAGATAAGATACAAGCCTCGAACGAGCGCGATTCAAGCATTTGATTCGTGCTCGACTGTGCTCCGTCTACTGTCGGTTTTTTGACGAACACAAAGGGATTTGCATCGCGCTCACTACGTTCGATGACAGTGATTGTTCTAAGCTCGTCGTACGTCCACACTTGACACCGCGAGTATGCGGCTCGGCTTGTGCTCAGCTCGTGCTCGGCTCCTCTAGCGTGGACCTACCTTTTTATTTTTTCGTTATTTATTTGGGGACTTATATAAAGTAATTATATGTCAGTCCCATTATAACATTATCAGGTTAAAGCATCACATAAAAAAAATATAAACTAAGTACTTACATCTACATACATTAACAATGAATGTGGAAAATTGGCCAATACACAAAACATTAATGCTTTTTCAGAAGTTGGGTTACTGAACTTTACTTTTTACAATACTTCAAAACTTTATCTATACACATAAATAAAATTAAAGTGTCTGTTTGTAATGTCAAAATAACAGCTTTTTATCTAATGTATATGAAAGTATATAAGGTGCCTATACGAAAACATCTATTTTTAAAATTTTTGTCTGTCTGTTTGTTCTGACTAATCTCCGAAACGGCTGAACCGATTTTGACGGAACTTTCACTAGCAGATAGCTAATGTTATAAGGAGTAACTTAGGCTATTTTGATTTTAGAAAAGAAATAGGGTTCCGCAGAGACAAACACTTTTGTCGTGACAACGTCTAATAAATCGATGAACGCCGGCTGCACGCACTAAAAAGGATGACTCATTGTCCCGTTACGCTCATTGTAACGTTACGATCGGAGCGAAAGCGCTACACGAGCGAGCGAACAGCACGATATGACGTTGTCACGTTAAATTATCGTCCGTAAACCGACTTTAAAGACAACCAATTTTTTAGTTACAATCTACGCGCACGAAGTCGCAGGTAACAGCTAGTATGTAATAAAAAGTTTTATTGGGTTATTCGATTTGAAATTGGATTCTTTAAGCTCATCTGTTGTTCTTTTCGTGACTCGACCTTTCTTCAAAATGTCTACGGTGCAGTCAAAACTATTAGAATTAACTAGTTATCTTATGTTTTATGCGACGGAAGCTCAGTGGATCAATAACGCTGAAGGTAAGATCGTGAGGAAACCTACATGTCTAGTTCTACATAATGTTCTCGAAGATATGTGAAGTCTACCAACCCGCACTGGACCCCTGAAGAGACCCGTGCCCAGCAGTGGGACAGCTTATATATAGGGATGATATTATATTATTATATAATCTAGATATCAACCATAACCATATCTGAAAGATAGAATAAGTAATAGTGTGATTAGAGATGCGGCATAAAAGTGGATATCGAGACGAGAGTAGAAAAGGGTATGTTAAGCTGGTTTGGGCATGTAGAAAGAATGGACGAGGAGAGACTGACTAAGAAAGTTTATAAGGCTAGTGTGAATGGAACAGTCGCAAGAGGAAGACCTAGACGAACGTTTCTCGATCAGATGACAGGCTGAGTGGTCCTAAATAATGTTATAAATGCGAATGTGTGTTTGTTTGTTACGCTATCACGCCATAACTACTCGACCGCTCATCATAAACTTTCGCATTTGTACGGATTTAACACAAAAACTAGTCAACCGATTTTTTAAATTCTTTCATTATATGAATGCTATATTATCACAGAATAGCATTGGCAATATCTTATTTTAAAAAATACTGTTAAACATAACCTAACCGACTTTTACGCGAGCGAAGACGTGGACAAACCTAGTTTTCTATATCCTTACTAATATTATAAATTCGAAAGTAACTCTGTCTGTCTATCTGTCTGTCTGTCTGTCTGTTACCTTTTCACGGCTAAACCACTCAACCGATTTAGATGAAATTTGATACAGATATAGTTTAAAACCTGGGGAAGGACATAGGCTACCTTTTATTGATGTAGGTTCCACGCGGGTGGAGCCGCGCGCAAAAGCTAGTACTATATATATAGGTATGACCATAAAATATGGTCATATATCTTATTATAATAGTGTATATTGTTTAAATAAATCCTACAGTTATTTTCCAATAGCCCTTCGACTACCACGGTAAAACCGGTATTACAAAATTATATTAATGTTGTTTGGGCCCTGTCAAAAAGTGTTGAGTAATTTACGAGATTGACGCAACCATACAGACAAATACCATTAACTGGCTAAGAATAAACCGTAGGTTTATGTGACAATTGAGTTGATTGCCTCAGTGGTGCAGTGGCGTAATCGCATGATGAGGTGCAAGGTTTGAATCTTATGTCAGATTTAGATTTGTTTTGAGAAATTTCTGTGTCCGGTAGAGAATAATAGATGCGCTCCCTATGTAATCTTCTTCTTCTTCTCCCTAGCCTTTAGTATTCCCAAGTCACTTGGGGTCGGCTTTCTAGTCTAACCGGATTTGACTGGATATCAGTTTTTACACTCAGCAACTGCCATCTGACCTCCGGAAGCCGAAGGCTAACGATACCCTAAGGCTAGACCAGTGTCAGGATATTAGAGGGCACTAACTTCCCAATAACGACTGCCATAGATGTTCATGGCAGCCGGGACCGACGGCTTAACGTGCTCTCCGAGGCACGAAGCAGGCGATAATTGTCAATCAATACGCACATAATTTCGAAAACTCATACAACTTCCGAAAGTCAGAGCTACGCGACGACCTTACTTATAGATGTATGAGCTATCTCCAAACCAAATTTTATCAAAATATGATCAGCATTTTTCTAACTTTGAGGCCGTAAAAATAAGAGTAGTATTCTTATAAATTAATTCTTTAAGACTCGAGTAACTTCGAAATTTTATAAAAATGTGTTTCGCGTTTTTTTTTGTTGAAATACCTAACGAACATATAGATTTACTTTTGCATTTATTATTAACTATAGCTAGCTCATGCCCGCGCCTTCGCTCGCTCGGGAACAAATAATTTTTCCTGGGTGAAACGTACCCTATGACCTTATCTGTGCCCTGACAACTTGTATGCAAACTTTCACGATGAAAGCGTAAGAAACAAACAAACTCACATTCGCATTTATAATATTAGTTAGGATTATGAATATTTTAGATACAAGGGTAAGTACATACACAGTTTAGATGTCTTTTAAAATGCGCAAATTAATGATCTTGACCTTATTTGTGAAACTTTAACCCTTCAATCGCTAATGGCCGCCCATGTTACTGATAACATACATACATGCGTTAATACTGACGGGTTATCAAAAAATAAAATAAGATTTCTCGATGGTACAGTAGATTAGAAGAAGAAAGAAAGAAGAAAGAAATATTCTTTATTTTGGTACACAAATGGGCACACCCAAAACATAAAAAAATAAAATAATAATTAAAAATATACGAAATAAAAAGCAGTAAGTATATGTAATAAAACTAGAAAAATAAACTAATACTAACACTATAATTATTTCATTTCACTGGCAACACCACACCTTCCGTTTAACTTACGGAAACTGCCTCCCACGTGAAGGCACGTGATTTATTTACGTGAAGCTTGTCATGCTTAACGTGAGACCTGGATTTGATGCTCGACTCAGACAACAAATAATAATAATAAGGAATGCTCCTTATTATTATTTGTTGTCTGAGTCGAGCATCGAATCCAGGTCTGACGTTAAGCATGACAAGCTTCTGCTTCTAATGGTCTGCTGACTATCTGCACTGCAGTTTGGCAGATGTAATTCTATGTCAGGAATCCTAACTAATATTATAAAAGCGAAAATGAGTTTGTTTGTTTGTTACCTTTTCACGCCTAAACCACTGAACCGATCATCCTGAAATTTTGCATATACGTTGTCAGGTGTACAGCAACGGACATAGGCTACCTTTCATACCGAAAAAATTACTGTTCCCGAGGAAAACAACAATAACGTTCTTATGATAATAGATGGCGCCATGTGTCTTTCGAATCATGATTGAATTATATTATTACAAGCAGAGTACAACCCGAATTGATTTTCATATTCTAAATTAACGCGAGCGAAGCCGCGGGCAAAAGCTAGTACTTGATAAATTCCTACTGGCACTATGAAATGTTGGTATATAAGTCGACTATTGTGCTCATGTCCATATTGAGCAAGTTCGATACCCGAGTTGAACAAAGTGTACTTGGGATTATCTGTTAGGATTTTTAATAGCCACACTAAGATCTGAATTAGCAGTAGTGATAAAGATTCGATTCCCACTCGGGACACAAAATTGTGTGATCCACAAATGGTTGTTTAGAGTCTGTGTGTTCTTTGTGTCCGTTGTTTGAATGTTTGTACAGTCTCAGTGATACAGGCATTCTTCTGAGTGCGGGAGACATCTTCCAAATGTTTAATCATCATCATCATTCCAAATGTTTAATACTATAGCAGCACTAAAATCCGTATATTTTTCTTATGTACGCAGCACACTTGAGTATGCTTCTCCAATTTGGTCTCCTTTTTACCTCATATACATTAATCAACTTGAGCGCAAACAATAAAAGTTTCTTAATCATCTTAATTATCGATTCCGTAATCCTGCCTTGTCGTATCAACAAAACTGTGAGAGGTACGATTTTCTCACTTTATATAGGCGTAAACTAATATATATGTGTCTCATATGATATACTAAACGGACATCTGAACTGTCCTGAATTGGTCTCGCAGGTTAGATTTAATGCTCCAGTACGTCGCACCCGTCAAACATCATTGTTACATGTTCCCCGACCATTCAACCAACCGGGTTAGTAACTGTGTGCTCACCCGCTTTGCTCGCACCTATAACACAATATTCCAAGAGGGGGATCCCTTCTGCTGGTCTAAGAAATGTTTTAAATCACAATTAATAAAGATATTAAAAGATAGGCAACTACGCCCAACTTAATTTCATCTCCTGCTATTCTTATGTGTATGACCAGTCTGTTTATTTTTTATATTTATAAATTCACAAAGTTTGTATTATATGTCATGTTTATATAAGAGGTTGTAAATAGTGACCTTTATACGCTGAATTTGTTTAAGTATATTAAGTTATTTAGGGAAACCTGTTATTGGCCATATAAAATTGTACTATACTCGATTTGTTAAACAAACTGTATCGCTGTTGGTTTTCTTAATAAAAATAAATAAAAGACGCATACATCTACACTGGTAATAGTTTTGGCGATATAAATAAAATTGTTTTGCTCAGGTATCAAGGTTCACGGCAATGTTCCGGTTTGATAAAAATGATAGGCGACCTTAATCTCATAATATTTATATTTTTATCTAAACTAACAAAAATATACCAAGAAAGTTTATGATCAATCAGTGGTAGAGTAATAAATCTTTATATATATCATTCTACTGAACTCCTCCTAAACGGCTGGACCGATTTTGATAAAATTTTGTGTGTGTGTTCAAGTGGATTCGAGAATGGTTTAGACTTGTTTTTTTTCCCTGTGTACAGGACAATGTCTGTCGGGACAGCTAGTAATATTCTGTAATATAATATAATAATATTCTACCACATACACACAACACCATCTAGCCCAAACTAAGCAGAGCTTGTACTATGGGTACTAGACAATGGATAAACATACATATACTACTTTTTTTTTGGAAATACATACATATTATACATAAAAACACTCAGACCAAGACAAACATCCATGTTCATGCACACAAATGTTTGAATTGTGCGGGAATCGAACCCGCGAGCTCAGGCGTGGCAGTCGGTTACACTAACCACTACGCCACCGAGGCCGACAAAATAATGCGACTGCTGTACGTGTGGTATCGGATTGGATTCCCGGGTGTGTAAAATAAAATTTCGTTAGTTCTGAGCAGAAGTCCATGCCCAGTAGTCGGACAATTGTATTCAGGTATGATATCTATAGATTAATACGTGAAGCGAAAACTTTGGATCCCTTTTTACGAAAATTGGGCGGACGGAGGAGTATGAAATTTCGCACACTTATAGTTTATATAGAGAAGAAGTGACGAATGCTAATATTTATATAAAATATGTATAATAAATACATTAAATTAATGAAAAAACACTACACGCACACAACCATGCATTTGACACACGCACTCGAAGCGCGTAACTATGGTTACATATATATATCAATTTATTTGTTTGTTATATGTTAGATGTTTAAGTGATAAAATAATTGCTGTCCACGCATTGTTATTTAAGAGTTAGTCGTGGAGACTTATCATTGGCTCTCTGTTGCATATTTATTTTCACTACTATGTATTTCAAAGCTGTTGGTCTTCCTAATACATAAATAAATAAATATACGAGTATAATGTCATGACATAATATATATCAGTTGGTCGAATTTCGAGCACTAGGCGACCGTTAGTTATTATTATTCTATCTAAAGGACAATCCCTGTGAGATATATAATCAATAGACATGTGATTGCGCCGTGGCGCAGTGGTGGATGCGAGTGCTGTATGTGAGGTTTCAGGTTCGATACCCGGTCCGGCCGTAGTGTTATAAGGCTTTTCGGTCATTAAATGAGGCTTATAAACAAATTAGATCATTAGGCCGGGACTCCACCAAAGCGGAGATGTGTGCGGTGTGCTGTGTGCTGTGCGAGAAGAGATGTTCTTCAGCTCGGGTGCGAGGCGTTGAGTGACATCGCTCACTGCACGCCGCTCACATCTCCGCTTCCATCGCGCCATACAAATATTACACATCTCCGCACAGCGAATTCCACTGAAGCTGAGCGGAGAGATGTGTCCATAACGCAATTCTATTTGTTGTTTAAAAAACATCTCCTCTCCGCTCGTCTCGTCTCCGCTTTGGTGGAGTCCCGGCCTTATGGACCCTGTTTGGCACAGCAAAGAAGAGGGAAAGAGGGCAAACGTAGCATTTAATATTCTATATATTCTACCACATACATACACACAACACCATCTAGCCCAAACTAAGCAAATCTTGTACTATGGGTACTAGACAATGGACAAACATACATATATACTTTTTGTAACTACATACATATTATACATAGAACCACCCAGACCAAGACAAACATCCATGTTCATGCACACAAATGTATGACTTGTGCGGGAATCGAACCCGCGACCTCATGCGTGGCAGTCGGTTACACTAACCACTACGCCATCGAGGCCGACATTTACAATAGTATCATACATTTAAAATAGTATCCTTTAAAGGTATATAAAAATAATGTATATACATTTATTTATGTAATAATTATAACAGCCCCGTATATGAACTGCCAAACTGCCGGGCTTGTTTTTTTTTTTTATATTGTTTATTCACTTATAAGACATAAATTACAAAATTCAAATTTCCTCGCCAAGCTACACAGCTTGTTGGTGAGAATCCGCTCGATAACAATATTCTTTATTACTAAATAAAGCGAAATTCAAGCGTCAACCGCACCCTGGGAGTGAACCTCAATTATCCTAGTATCACCTTCGCCGAGCAGTAGACCCTTGAGTTTCGATTTTAACAAGTTTTTACTAATTTAAGGTTCTGTTCTTAACATTTCTGTATTATTAAATATTTTAGGAACTAGATATTCATTCATTCGTTCTCCGTAGTAATTATTCGCTTTTGGTTTAAGCACTCAGACAAGACAAGGTGGAAAGATGTAGTGCTAAAGGACAGGAGGGAATGTAATGTTACTGACGATGATGTCGAAGACACAGCGAAGTGGAGGAGACAAATAAGGAAAGCTGACCCCACCACCATGTGGGATACATAGCTAGGAAGAGAGAGAGGTTTAAGCAGTCAGAAGGGTTAGCCCACAGTCCACTACGCTGGCCCAGTGCGGGTTGGCAGACTTCACATATCTTCAAGAATTTTTTTTTCAAATTCCTCACGACGTTTTCTTTCATCGTAACTAAATTGCTACTTATGAAAACATGCTATATATTTAAAATAGTTTACAAAGTTTAAATGACAGTTATTTTAAAATCTGCCTGCGCAACGGTAAGGAATTTATATTATTGCCGTTCATTTATTTATAAAACCGGATATTTAGCGGCTGTGCTTAAAATGATGTAATGTTAACATAACGAGACATGCTCCGATGCTCATAGTGTTGTAACGATTGTGACGAAATGCGCTACATCACTAACTCAAGCCTTGTGAAGCGGTTTACCTTTAAAAAACAAGAATGCACAGCTGGATTAGTGGTTTACGTGGTCTGGACACTGCCACTGCGAGTGTGAGTTCGAGGAAACATTTCTGTTAACGATCATTTCTAAAGTCAAATTTTAAAATAAATTTATTCATGTAGGTCATTTATTTCAGCATGAATGGGCCGGCTCAGCCAGGGAAGGACTACCCTCTCACAGAATATCAACGTGAAATACCAGTTTTCCTACTGTTGTGTTTCGTTTGGTGAGTGACAGTGCCGGAGGCCCAATCACCCTCTTTCCCCCTTCCCGCTCCTTCTCCTTCCCACTTCCTTTCCTAAAGGGTCGGCAACGCGCAAGTGATGCCTCTGGTGTTGCAGGCGTCCATAGGCTACGGTGACCACTTACCATCAGGCGGGCCGTTTGTTTGCCACCTTAGTTGAATAAAATAAAATATATGTATGTTTATCCATTGTCTAGTACCCATAGTATAAGCTCTGCTTAGTTTGGGCTAGATGGTGTTGTGTGTAGAATATTATTATCATAACCAGTTTCCAATGACGTAATAATTTGATGACACTTTCACTCAACGATCTATCCATACATCAGCGAGACAGACTACATCTGATCTATCGTTAGCGTAATGACTATATACATCTGTCCGTCATCATTTACTTATACATTGACCCACTGTTGGGCAAAGCAACGACGACAAATACTTTAATCATAAATATAATAAGTGGCGGTAGCCCAATGGATAAGGCATTGCACTTGCGATCGAGAGGTCGCGGGTTCGAGTCCCACCCATTGCACAACTGACGTGAATCCACTCCTAACACACCGCCCTCGTGGTATCTGCATCAATAAAAATGTCCTTCCCCAGGTTTTAAACTATATCTGTACCAAATTTCATATAAATCAGTTGAGTGGTTTAGCCGTGAAAAGGTAACAGACAGACAGACAGACAGATAGACAGACAGAGTTACTTTCAAATTTATAATACTAGCTTTTGCGCGGCTCCGCCCGCGTGGTACCTACATCAATAAAAAGTAGCCTATGTCCTTCCCCAGGTTTTAAACTATATCTGTACCAAATTTCATATAAATCAGTTGAGTGGTTTAGCCGTGAAAAGGTAACAGACAGACAGACAGACAGACAGACAGATAGACAGACAGAGTTACTTTCAAATTTATAATACTAGCTTTTGCGCGGCTCCGCCCGCGTGATACCTAGATCAATAAAAAGTAGCCTATGTCCTTCCCCAGGTTTTAAACTATATCTGTACCAAATTTCATATAAATCGGTTGAGTGGATTAGCCGTGAAAAGGTAACAGACAGACAGACAGAGTTACTTTCGAATTTATAATATTAGTAAGGAGTAAGGATAAGGATTATGTGTATATTTATGTGTAATTATGCTATTTGACATGTCTTTACGCTTCTTTTAAATGTAAATTACTGGTTTGTAAACATGTTTTTTACATTATTATTAATAGTAAACAATAATTATATAAGTAATTATATTGAAAACTATTATTATATTTACGTGAATATTATACTGTGCTAGATGTAGCTCGCGGCTTCGCTCCCGTTATCGTAGGCTATTTAAAAAATAAATTATATCCTTCGGAAATGGTTCTTTTTCTGAATGAAACGTACCTTATATTCCATTCTGTACCCCTGACAAGGTGTATGCGAAATTTCATGATGATCGGTCGAGTAGTTAAGGCGTAAAAACGTAACAAACAAACATACACTCGTATCTATCATTTTAGTTAGGACTAGCTTTTGCCTACGAGCAGCGATAGCTCAGTGGGGAGACCAACAGACTGCAATGCAGAAGGTCTCGGGTTCGAACCCACGTCGCGCACCTCTTACTTTCGGAAGTTATATGACTTTTCGAAATTATGTGCGTATTGATTGACAATTATCGCCTGCTCCGTGCCTCGGAGAGCAAGTTAAGCCGTCGGTCCCGGCTGCCATGAACATCTATGGCAGTCGTTATTGGGAGAGTGTCGACACAAAAGATCCCACTGGGTCGAAGTGTCGCCGGTCTGCACTGACTGGCCCCCGCATAAGATAAGATAAGCTTACGCCTGCGGCTTCTCTCGCGGTTAGATTATGTTAGTAACAGTATTTCTTTTAAATAAAATATGGTCCTTGATGGTCTCAAATGATGAAATAATTTTAAAAAGCAGTTCAGTAGTTTTTGAGTTAAATCCTTACAAACAGAAAATTAAATCTTTCCTCATTATAACATTAGTTCGATTATATGTATGTCCTGAAAACCGGAACTTGATTCAAAAAATAAAGTACCGGTTGTAAAAACATTTTTATTCTTTGTATAAAATATTTTACAAAGTTAGGGTAATTAATATGCGTTATATAATGATGAGAAATAGTTACCTAATTAGTTAAATAATTAACATATAATACGTATAGGTAGTCATTAACTAGATTATTTTTAGTGATAATATAAATATTAATTGTTCATTAATTTAAAAGTGTCTCAAGTTCAGTGGTGTGTATGCGCTAACTTCATAAATCGTGAAGCGTCGGGTTCGATTCCTGCATTGGCAATGTTATTAAAGTTTTTTTTTATTTACAGACAATTTTTTATTTGACGGCCTCGATGGCGTTGTGGTTAGTGTAACCGACTGCCACATCTGAGGTCGCGGGTTCGATTCCCGCACAAGTCAAACATTTGCGTGCATGAACATTGATGTTTGTCTTGGTCTGGGTGTTTCTATGTATAATATGTATGTATTTACAAAATATATATATATGTATGTTTATCCATTGTCTAGTACCCATAGTACAAGCTCTGCTTAGTTTCGGCTAGATGGTGTTGTGTGTATGTGATGGAATATTATTATTATTATTATTAATTCTCTGTAGCACGGGCAATTTACTTTTAAGATTGTGAGGTACGGGGTTCCATTCCTGGGTTAGCAAAGAGTTATTGGGGTTTTCCTGTTAGGCAATTCTCTATAGTAGAAGTTGCGTTGCGTGGGTGTCAGCCACCCAGGGTAGATATTTTTTTGCCGCCCTTTTATTTAGGCATTTCAATTTAAAATAATATAATTTTCAATAATACTGAAGAACTTTTCGGCAAGGACAATCATCAATTTTGTGTATTGTACACACAGCGACACATCAACCTAGACTGTTTGGACTTTGAACTATTAGAAGTTGAACGCTGTGGATCGTGCGAGAGAGTGCGTTATATTTTTGTTATTTTGCCTCATTCACGCTGAACGGGATGCGACGCTCTATCCTTACCATTAACATCGACACCACTATGCACTGTCCCTTTCCGACAATTCTCTATTATGTATGTAGCGTAGTTATGCGTATATAGGGTGTCTAACTTGATGTGTAACCGCCTGTACAGTGCAAATATCTACGAGATATTATTATTATGTATTGTGAAGTTTGCCGCCCCCTAAAAGTGCCGCCCCTGCCGCCCCCACTACGCTACGCCGGGTACGTATTACAATACCGAAATTTCATAATAAATATGACTGAAATACCGACGTCCAAAACAACGAAATTCAAAATACCGAAAGTTTTAAATGCCGATAGCCGTTATATCGAAACATAAAATACCGATGTCCAAATGCCCGAAAGGATGAAACCCCGAATGGACGAAATACCGAATGGAACTAATGGGAGTTTTGGACGGAGCCCCGCGAAGCTATTTCTGGATGGGTTTACAAGAGAGAACCTAACACAACCTACCGCTTCCGAGTCGGAATCGTACGGATGGCCTAAGCATTAGCCAGCCAGTTTATTTTATTAAATGTTGTAATAAACGCTACGGCTGAATGTCGAATTTTAAACTTCAGGATTTTAAACTTTCGGGCAACTGAACTTTCGGTATTAAAAACTTTCGGCCAAACAATCATTCGACGTTTAATTTTTCGGGCTTTCTCCCATAGGTATTTTAAAATACGCTCTTTTAAATTTCGGTATTGTAATACGTACCCGCTACGCCACTCGGAGTACGGGCAGTGTTATTCGGTTTTCTGTTAGGAATAGGTATTTCTATAGCAGCACGGAGTTGAAATTGTGCCTTCTTTGGCGAAAACTAGGTGTAATAAATATCTGTCTACCCTTTCAGGAATGAATAATTGAGACTATGTATATAAATATTGGAATGAAACATTTCAGTGTCTAATGTGCAATAGAAAAAGGACGGCAATTATAATTATACTAGCGACCCGCGCTGGTTTCGCACGGGTAGTAAAACACCTTAACAAATGATACACATAAACCTTTCTCATGAATCACTCTGTCTATTGGCGAGAACCGTATGAAAATCCGTTCAAAACTTTTTGAGTTTATCGCAAAGAGACGCGGTGAGGGACTTTGTTTTATAATATGTAGTGATATCATCTATGATAGACTCTAATGTATATTGAGTATATTAAAACATTTTAAAACTAAAGCATTTAAAATCCAATATTTAATTATATTATGTTTTATTTTTGATACGACAGCTTTACGATTAATTCCTGTGTCCCGGGGGACTTTACAAACATTCAAACAACGGACACAAAGAACAATCAGACTCGGAACAACTATTTGTGGATCACACAAATTTTAGTCCGGTGTGGGATTCGAACCCGCAACACTCGCGGCAACGGCTAGGCGACCACTTGAACCACTACGCCATCCGTGCAGGTTTTCTTTGGGATAGAGACGTATGTTGAGGATTCCGGCGACTAGGACCGCAATTAACTCGGACCGCGGTCCCAGTTGCCGGATCCATTTAATTTTAATATTTTTCTTCCGGCAACTGAGACCACCCATAAGTTAATACAAAAATCTATTGTTCAAGCCAAAAACAATACAGTCAAACGAAAAAATGTTCAATGGAATAACATAAAAAAAACTCCTTGATTCAAAAATATGTCGGCCTCGATGGCGTAGTAGTTAGTGTAACTGACTGCCACGCCTGAGGTCGCGGGTTCGATTCCCGCACGAGTCAAACATTTGTGTGCATGAACATGAATGTTTGTCTTGGTCTGGATGTTTCTATGTATAATATGTATGTATTTACAAAAAAAAAAGTATATATGTATGTTTATCCATTGTCTAGTACCCATAGTACAAGCTCTGCTTAGTTTGGGCTAGATGGTGTTGTGTGTATGTGGTAGAATATTATTATTATATTATTTTATAATTTACTTATCCTAGACATGAAATAACAAGAACGGTAATTAAAGGGTGTTTTTTATATTATATTCTATTAATATAATTATATTTTTGAATCAAGGAGTTTTTCTTTAATTATTACTTAAACCATTTTTTCGTTTGACTGTACTGTTTTTGGCTTGAACAATAGATTTTTGTATTTATTTATGAGTGGTGCCAGTTACCGAATTAAGAAAAATATTAAAATTAAATGGATCCGGCAACTGGGACCGCGGTCCGAGTTAATTGCGGTCCCAGTCGCCGGAATCCTCGTATGTTTACTATGATGTGAAACTCAATGCGTATTAACTAAGAAAGAAGTCGAAGGCCAGTGTATGTATATATACAGAAACTACCGAAAAGTTTAGTAATAGGGCCTTCGAACATGATATAACCAGTTTCTAATTATTGTGTAAGTACCTAATGGTTCAATGGCATAAGGGGAGCCTTCGATCCGATTCCCGGGTCGAGCAAGTGTTGATGACGTGTGTTATTATAAAATATGTAACTTGTTGGTTGAAAAATTGGCAACATAGATGGTGGATCTTATCTTATCTTATGTGTGGGGGCCAGTCAGTGCAGACCGGGGACACTTCCACCCAGTGGGATCTTTTGTGTCGGCCCCAAGATTTAACCCTTAGCTATCTCCTTATGAATGTACTGCATAAGCCGCAGTGTACAATTCAGAGGGAGAAGCCTGAAGTCTTCACGGCTTGGATATGCCACCCCCATCAGACCCGTCCTCAGTCCAGCCAACGCGTCGCATTCACACAATAGGTGCGATATGGACTCGTCCTGTTCATCACAGGCTCTGCAGATCAAATTGTGTGCCAATCTCAATCTGCACAGGAAGTCGTTGGTGTCGAAATGGCCAGTGAACGCTCCTGTGAGCAGGCGCATTTGGCTCTTGCTATATCCACAGAACTTCCGGGTGAAGCCTGTGGCTCCGTTTGCAATGAACTTCTTGGAGTGTTCCAGACCCCTAAGGGCCATCCATTCCAACCTGTGTTTATCATTGCCATGTGCATTCGAACGTTTCTCGATCAGATCGGAGGCGTTCTGGACAAAGGCCAGGTTAAGAGCTCCTTGAACCGACGGGCGTGTATGAGGAATGTGATGAAAGTGAATGAAGCCAGAGAAGTGTGTCAGGATCGTAGCAAATGGAAATCCGTAGTCTCTGCCTACCCCTCTGCGAAACAGGCGTGAGTCTATGTATGTATGTATGTGCATTCAAAGCTGCCTTGACGGTGCTCTCAGATGGTGGATAAAGTGATTGTTGCGGGTTCGATCCCGACACTTTTATTTTTTTTATTTTTTCTATTTTTTTATTTTGCTCGTCAAAATGACCACACTCCACCTGATGGTAAGCAGTCGTGTGGTCTAAGAGCAGTGGCCTCCACATCGCCCCCACAGTAGCCGAGGCGATGTTGAGGTCTCTACTTTGACGGCCTGAGAAGATGCTTTTTCGGGATAAATTAACTTGTTGACAACACAGGCAACATATTTGGTATAGTGGTTTAAATGATCGCGCTGCGTTGAGTGTTGTGGGTTCGCCCCGGGATCAAATTTGAGTAGTTCACAAATAGTTTGAGTAGTTCACAAATAGTTTGAGTAGTTCACAAATAGTTTGAGTAGTTCACAAATAGTTTGAGTAGTTCACAAATAGTTTGAGTAGTTCACAAATAGTTTGCCCGGGTCTGGGTGTTCTCTGTATCCGTTGTTTGAATGTTTGTAAACTCTCACGGGACACAGGAATTATACTTAGTGTAGGATTTGTCTTTGAATCAAATTTAACTTTACGCCATATTATATGTGATTAAATGATTAAACAGTGCTACGGAGGGCACGTAAAAAGTCGGTTCCGGTTGTTGTCAAATTGCCAGCAGTCGTTAAGCCATGTCAGAGGTCTACGGGCGGCTTGAACAACTCTTGAAAACAGGTTGGCAACTAACCACACGGAAAAAAAGGAAAGACTAAATAGTGTAATAAGCAAAAAAGAAAAAAATTAAATTCTTATTATTAATGGTAATAAAACACACCTAGACTTAGAACAATTAAGTGTGAATGGCGTGGTGGTGTAAGTGACCTCACCGCTGCCAGTACGTCGAGTGTTGTGGGTTCAATCCCCACGAATGACAGAAGTTTGTAATATCTCACAAATAGTCGTTATTTGTGTCCGTTCAGTGACTGTAAAATTTCAGAATTAGTAAATCATTTCTACCGAGAGTGTAATGGGTTCGACCCCCACACTGGACAATAATTTCTTATGTTTCACAAATAGCTATTGTTCTTTGGGCCTATTCTATTCTGGTAAAATCCTCGCAATAACAGGATTATTTCTACTGAGGGTGTTGTGAATTCGATACCCACAGAGGACAAACATTTATTATGATTTACAAATATATATTCTTTGCGTCCGTTTATTGCCTGTTAAATCCCTGCTACAGCTAAATCATTTCTACTGATCTCTTTTAAAAGAAAAATTAATATTTCAGTATGAGAATCGACATAACTAAATAAATAAATAAATACTCAGACGGCAACGTCTATACAGCTGGTCCACTACGCCATCAAAATATGTCTATTACTTTGCGAACGAGTGTCTAATGTATTTTTTTTAAGTTGTTTTTCGAACAACTCTTCCTTGTTTGTATACGATGACGTCAATGTAGACGTCTTAAGTCGTTACAAATAAACTTGATTGGCATTATTATGACTTAAATGCCTACACCGAGCGGCGCCAGGCGTCGGGATAAAGCCGGACACAATCAAGCTTTTTGGTTGCGTGTGCGTCCAAACTAAACAGTGTTACTTTTGTTAAGCTTTACTTCTTTCTTCTCTAGTGATTTCACAAGAAACACTAAGGGCGAGAGAATTTGAAAAATAGTTATTTGTAAAATCTATTTCTGTCGCGCAGTGCCATGTACAGTATCATGAGCGCGATAGAGACAACTGCAGCTTGGACCGAAAATACCTATTACAAGTACATAAAATCAACGTTTTGTAGTCCCCTGATTCCTTGTCCCAAACTTGACCGACTTAACTACTTTTTTCATTAAAAATTAAAGAAAGACTTTGGCCGTGTTCCTATGTTTTCCTTTTTTTATTTAATCTAGTCAAATTTGTTTTCTGGATGTTTGAACACAGCGGAAAATCTGGACAATTTTTAGGGTATTTGAATGTCTCTTTTAATAATTAATTTATGAAAAAAAGAAAACATAGGGACCTGCTAATAGAGCCTATACATTTTTTGGAAAAAATTAATATTGCTCTACTGGCATTATCCAGTGAAGAAATAGGGGACTACGTTTGTATGGAAAAACGGCCCTTGTATTTCCTCTTAAATGTCATGGTTGGTTTGACTTTGGTTGGAATGGTTTCCACTCCGCCCGCCTTGCTTTGTATGGCTAGCGCAAGCGATCAGACTAGCACTACTGTCCTGGCCTAAAAAAATTGTCGTGATTTAATAAGACTAAAAAATAAAGGATATCTAGCCTTTTTTTTCTATTTAAAAAGACATCTCCCGCACTAGGTATAATACCTGTATCGAAGAGTAGTAGAGCCTCGCTGATTTCAGCATGAATGGGCCAGCTCGACCGAGGAAGGTAGTCCTTCCTCGGTCGAGCTGGCCCATTCAAAATCTGGTTATACAAAATAAACTAATTGAAGTACTATACTACTATGACTTTTAGAGTAGTAGAGCCTCGCTGATTTCAGCATGAATGGGCCGGCTCGACCGGGGAAGGACTACCTTCTCACAGAATATCGACGTGAAATACCAGTATTCCTACTGTAGTGTTTCGTTCGGTGAGTGAGAGTACCGGAGGCCCAATCACCTCCGTACCTCCTTCCCGCTTCTTCTCCTTCCCACTTCCTTTCCTAAAGGGTCGGCAACGCGCTAGTGATGCCTCTGGTGTTGCAGGCGTCCATAGGCTACGGTGACCACTTACCATCAGGTGGGCCGTATGCTTGTTTGCCACCTTACTTGTACATAACTGAAAAAAACATCCAGACTAGGAACAACCATTTGTGGGTCACACTTTTTTGTCCCGCGTGGGATTCGAACCCACAACACTCGGAACAGTGGCAGTGGCGAGGCTACCACTTAAACCACTATGTAATCCTTTCAGTCAATTTTATCCAAATGTCCGGCTAAATTGGTTGGTCTGTCCGGCTTTTTGGTTTTAAGAGCTGGCAATCCTACCTACACTTACCTATTGCATTAAAAAAAGAAAGCTGTATATTGAAAATGAAATATATAAATTAAATTAAAAGATTTTAATTTTTGTACCATCATGACATGCATCATCAATCCTAAGCGTTCCTGCACACGATGCCGTCACCGCGCCGTCGCCGCGCCGCCGCCGCGCCGCCTCCGCGCGCGTTCCCTCTGTTTGATTCATTCCATTACCAGCCGTGTCCGAACGTGTACGTGCGTAACGGCCGGTAATAGAATGAATCAAACAGACAGGGAGGGGAACGCGCGCGGTGGCGGTCTTCGCGCGACTCGTATCTACAGTGTAATTGTGCGGCGTCGGTGCGGCGACGGCGCGGTGACGGCATCGTGTGCAGGAACGCTTACTAATATTATAAAAACGAAAATGAGTTTGTTTGTTTGTTATCTTTTCACGCCTAAACCACTGAACCGATCATCCTGAAATTTTGCATATACGTTTTCAGGTGTACAGAAACGGGCATAGGCTACCTTTCATCCCGAAAAAGATTACTGTTCTCGAGGAAAACAACAATAACGTTCTTATGATAATAGATGGCGCCACGTGTCTTTCGTATCATGATTGAATTATATTATTACAAGCAGAGAACAACCCAAATTGATTGTCAAATTCTAAATTAACGCGAGCGGAGCCGCGGGCAAAAGCTAGTTATTATTAAATGTGGGTATAACAAAAGGTAAATAAAAATATGTAAGTATAAAAAACAATAAAAATGTTTATGTGCGGATGCACGTCCCATCTGACGGCACAAAAACAACGTTGATGCGCTCAGCATAATGCTGTGGCACTTGCATTGCTGCAAGCACTACACAGCGCTGATTTTCAGCGAACACCACAATTGACGTTTGGTCCGCCATTGTGCAATAAAATAATATTACTTAATAATAATACGTATGGCTGTTATGCCGAGGGCCCATCTAGTGAGTTGGCGATACACCGTCTGCCCATTCGATTGATGCTATTAGAGTATTAAGGGCAGACGCCATTTTTCATCCATAATTACCAATATACTGTATTTTCTTAGCATTACAGAAGCAATGTCAAAAAAACAACCAAGTCGCTGCCTACCGGTAGGAAAAGGGGAATGGAGCAGGATGGGGTTTGGGAAGGGAAGGGTGATTGGGCCTCCGGCGCTCTCACTCACGCAACGAAAAATAACAGATACTGGTTTTTTACGTCGATCTTCTGTGAGAGGGTGGTACTTCCCCGGTCGAGCCGGCCCATTCATGCTGTAACCAGCGTGGCCCTATCACTCAAACACGGTCAGGAACTTCTGGTTCGAATTGAAAAATATTTTAGTGTTGAATAGCTCATTTATCTAGGAAGACTATAGGCTATGTAACATCACGCTACGACCAATAGGAGCGGAGCAGACTTTCTATACTAACGCGAGCGAAGCCGCGGGCAAAATCTAGTAGTAAATATCAAATCCATCCGTTTTTTCCGAAAACACACAAAACTACTAAATGAATTTTGACACAGTTTTCACAGTTCGATAGCTTAATATTCAAATTAAAATCAAACTACATTTTCACTTATTCCGATTAGTTCAACCGGAGATATACATAGTGTGACCCACCAACATTATACAACATGCAAACGAAGCCAAGGGCAAGTACTAGTTTACATATCTACATTAATATTAGTATACTAGCGACCTGCCCCGGCTTCGCACGGGCAGTACAAAACCTTAACAAATTATACACGTAAACCTTCCTCATGAATCACCCTGTATATTGGTGATAACCGCATGAATATCCGTTCAGTAGTTTTTCAGTTTATCGCGAACAGACTGACCCGGCGGGCGGGGGATTTTGTTTTACCTAGTGATAAAGAGAAAATATTTGTATTTGTTTCTAATGCATAAACTCAAAAACTACTGAACCGATTTTAATCATTCTTATACCATTAGAAAGCTACTTTATCCAGTAGTAACGTAAGGTATGTAACATCACGCTACAAGCCACAGGAGCGGATCAGTGACCATAAACGTGGGTAAAATGGAAGACAGTTAGAATTGAATAATCATCGTTTGAAATGTGTAACAAGTCATTGTTAAGATGAAGTACCGTTAGAACGGTGACTACTGCGCATGCGTGACTGTTGAACCAAAGCTGACTATTCTACAGACACTTTAAACTCATCAACGCTATTTTGGTAAAAAAGGAAAGGTGTGTGGTAAATGTTTTTGTGGTAAAAGTAGTAAATAATTATGCCTGCCTAATGGTAAGCAGTTACAGGTTTGTGTCTTTCTTTCCTTTCTTAAAAAGATAACTCCAGTGCTAAAAAAGATCCCTGTGTCCCGGAGGACTTTACAAACATTCAAACAACGGACACAAAGTACACACAGACTCGTGACAACCATATGTGGATCACACAAAGTTTTGTCCCGCGTGGGATTCGAACCCACAACACTCGGCGCAGTGGCTGTGTTGAGGCGACCACTTAAACCACTACGCCTTCTGTGCAGTCGTCAGTAATGTGCGTAAAGTCCCCCCCGATATAGGAATTATGCCTAGAGCGGGAGCTGCCTTTAATAATAAAAAAAATAAAATAGTTAATAATAATGTCCTCCAGATCGAATTTCGGTCACGGCGGCCAATCTAACGGAGACTGGCCATCTGCGCAGGAGATATTAGTGCACAAGTGTGTGCGCAAACACGAGTGCACTCTCTGTTCCCTAACTCTCATGATCCGATGGGACGGATAATCCGACACGACCGGAGAGAGATCAGGCGCAGCACCAACGGCTTTACGTACTTTCCGAAGCAAGGGGGTGTCTAACACCGCCAACTTCCTAACTCCGGGCTCGTATTGAGATTTCTTAACAGAAAACCGTAATAACTCTTTGTTGGCCCGAACCGGGATTCGAACCCGAGATCTAATGCACAACAGTCGCATTCACTACCGCTGCGTCACGGAGGCAGTTAAAAAAAAATACAAAGGATACAAAGAGCTTGCAGACTCAGAACAATAATTTGTGGAATACACACAGCAGCGATAGCTCAGTGGGGAGACCAACAGACTGCAATGCAGAGGGTCTCGGGTTCGAACCCACGTCGCGCACCTCTGACTTTCGGAAATTATATGACTTTCCAAATTATGTGCGTATTGATTGACAATAATCGCCTGCTCCGTGCCTCGGAGAGCACGTTAAATCGTCGGTCCCGGCTGCCATGAACATCTATGGCAGTCGTTATTGGGAAGTCAGTGCCCTCTTATATCCTGACACTGGTCTAGCTTTAGGGTATCGTTAGCCTTCGGGTTACGGAGGTCAGATGGCAGTCGCTCTGTGTAAAAACTGGTATCCAGTCAAATCCGGTTAAACTAGAAAGCCGATCCCAAGTGACTTAGGAATAATAAAGGCCAAGGAGAAGAAGACAGATTATCTTTAAATTATTGATTCCTTTTACAATGGTAACTTACGAGACCAGCTATAAGAGAAATTAATAACAGCTCAGTGCACAAATTGTCCCACTGCATGTGCCACTTTTCAGTAAGACAGCTTACGCCATAGTCCACCATGCTGGCCTAGTGCAGGTTGGCAGACTTGACATCTTCGAGAACATTATGGAGAATTCTCAGACATGCAAGGTTTCTCATGATATTTTCCTTCACCGTTAAAGCGAGCGTAATTAACTATTTAAAAAGCACATGGCTTCTAAAAGCCAGATGTGCGTACCTTAGGGTCAAACTGGAACCTCTGCGCAGAAGTCCAACGGTCTCCCGTTAGGCTATTGCTGCAGTTAATCGTAAATACTATCTAACGTATGCAAATTTATAGGCAATGCTAGTTTAATATATTTATTGAGGTCCAAATGACCCTAAAATGACTCTGCATTAAAGAATTGGAGTCGTTGATCCCTGCATCAATAGGGTCAGCTGATACGTAGAGTCAAGAACTCAATTTTTTCTGACAGTTGCCTTTTATCACTTAAAGTCATATATTGGTTGAAGCAATGTGTCAATACCCTCAAATATTATGATAAATAGTTAATTTTTTAGCGCAGACTAGCTTTTTGCAGCGGTTTTGCTCCTGTTTACCATACTGCTGCTTTAGAGGCTACCATCAAATTTTATTAAATGCTTGAGTATGTGCAGTAGTAATTCATGGAGAAATGGTTGCAGCACCTTACAGTTATGATATGTAAACAAAATTTTATTGTAAACTTGGCGATTAAAAAGAGTGGCCATGAGTTTCTTGCCCGTTCTTCTCATGCGCCCTACAACCTTGCTTTGCTGAACGTGGCAGTAAATGTAAATTCACAGAAAAAAATTAGTGTAACTTTGACATTCATAAGTGTTACCTTGTAACCTAACTTGAATAAATTTATTATTGATTTTTTTGGTTTCGCTCGGGAAATGAACTTTTTCTGGATGAAAGGTATCCTATGTCGTTTTTTGTACCCCTGATAATGTGTTTGTAAATTTGATGATGATCGATCGAGTCGTTACTGTGTGGAAGCGTAACAAACAAACTCACATTCGCATTTATAATAATATTAGTTGGGATTAGGATGATTTATATAGTCAGTAATCTTAAACTTAAGAGTTTGTTTGTTTGTTTGTTTGAACGCGCTCATCTCAGGACCTACTGGTTCGATTTGAAAATTTCTTTTAGTTTTGGATAGCCTATTTATTGAGGAAAGCTACAGGCTATATAACATCACACTACAACCCACGGTGGCGGCGCAGTAACGATAAACGCGGGTGAAACCGCGGGAACATCTAGATTAATATGATATAATGGCTACAATACCTTGTTGATATTAATTGTAAAATACTAAATTTATTATTGAATGGCGATTTAAGTAGCCGTGAGGTTCAACCAAATATTTTCTCATAGGCTTAACCCTTTGCGTTCACCTAGCAACTAACTTAAATGTAGTCTCAGTAAACTCACTTACTAAAGGAATGAAGATGTCCAGAAGTGTCGCTTTGTGATCTAAATGAATAAATGATTATTACGAATTTTAATATACATACATATATTTATTGTTTAATTCTCAATTATATTATTCAAATAAAACAAATATTCTCGAAGATATGTGAAGTCTGCCAACATGCACTGGGCCAGCGTGGTGGACTATGGCTTAACCCTTCTCCCGGTGAGAGACCCGTGCCCAGCAGTGGGACAGTTTAACAAAGGGCTAATATTGTATTTTATTTATACTAATATTATAAAGAGGAAAGATTTGATTTTTTGTTTGTTTGTTTGTAAGGATTTAACTCAGAAACTAATCAACAGATTTAAAAAATTCTTTCACCATTAGAGAGCTCTTTTACTGACATAATCTAACCTAAACTAATCTACCTTTATGCGAGCGAAGCCGCGAGCAAAAGCCCGTTTATCATATTATTGAAATAAAATGACCTTTATCTTGCTTTTTTGTCTTTCCCGCGATAAGAATGTCAACCACAAAAGGCAGTTATTTCATTAAGTACAAGGAAAATGCCGTAAAGACTCAATGAAAAACGTGGTTACCATATAACGACCATATAATTGCATGTCATTGACAACTAATGCAGAAAACGTGAGACAATCTTATTACAGATGTAATCTTTAATACATTACATTAAAATCTTGGAACATATTTAATATAACCTATCGTATATTTATATTTTGGTTATACCTTATGATAATATATTATGTCCTTTACCAAAAAATCCATTCGTAGCCGATAAACAATTAGTTTTAATCGTTAAGGTTAGTGAAATAAGGTTTAAAGTGGTGCTCACTTAGTGACTCGTATCCGAGCCGGTAACAGATACACGGAACAAATGTGGCGGCTCGTATGCGAGCCTCTGTCAAAGGGCAGGTAAATGCTCTTAGATTACTGCTCTGCTCTTGTGACTCGTAGCGTGATGATATATGCCTTAAACCTACTACGGTATTCCTAGACGTTCCTAGGCGCACGTGGGACCACGCATGCCACATCTCGGACCTGTGAGCTGGTCGGGTGGTGGGCAGCCCCACGAAGCCCACCACCCCCAGGTATTACCTCCTTCACTTATAGTGGCTGGAAGATGTCTTGCACCTTCCGGCGCCCGGTTCTACGGTTGAGGAGAGGGTTCAAACTTCTCCCTCTCTCGCTCCGCCGCCTACTTGATGGAAATTACATCCTCACAGGAGGAGGCGACGGCATTCCAAGACCGCTTGCTCCGTACCATAGACTGTACCATAGCCAGGAGCGAGAGGCCAACCATACCGTCTGTCCATAGCCATAACAACATCGCAGCAGTCGCCGCAGTGATGACAACCGGGCGTCTCTTGCCGGCCTATGCGACACAGGAACTGGCCAAGACAAGGTTGGCCAGTCATTACCTGTGTCAGGCGGAAGGTAAGGGCGCCATCCACTCCTTTAATACGGGGCTTAGTCCGATACGGTCTTTAACCTTCCTCAAGAATATGCTATTTGGCTAGTTTCTGGAAATCATCTCACATTATTTATTGTTCTTTGGACCCTACAAATATTGTTTGTTTTAAATTATTTTTGCATAATACACTGATTATTTAATGTAAAACTGTCATAACGCTTGCTTGGCAATATGGCGTCGAGTCATCAATTGACGTAACACGTTTGTAAACAACATTGGATAGCAAGCAATGACAGAAGACGTTCGGAAATGTGTGACGTCAAAACATAATTATTTAGATACCTTTCATTCAGAAAAAAGTACTATTCCCAAGCGAATAACGCCGCAGGTCAAGGTGTATCTAAACTATAAAAATTGTTTGTCAAAATTATCAGGCAATTACAATTTAATTATATTAATATCACAAAGTAATTATCAAGCATAATTGTTTTTAGATAATAATATTTATTTTTATCACTGTTTACTATTTTCACTTACTATTATATTTTATTGTTTATTTTGTTTTTGATAAATCTTAATTAACATTATAAATGCGAATGTGAGTTTGTTTGTTACGCTTTCACGCCTTAACTACTCGACCGATTATCACGAAATTTGACTGCACGGATATCGTAGTGGTTTAAGTGGTCGCATCGTCACTGCCACTGTCCTGAGTGTTATGGGTTCGATTCCCATACGGGACAATAAAATTTCTGATCCACAAATGGTTGTTTCGAGTCTAGGAGTTCTTTGTGTCCGTTGTTTGAATGTTTGTAAAGTCTCCCGTAATATAGGAATTAATTCTATTGCGGTAGTTTCTTTTTTCAAATACATCAGAAAATCGTACACATATTGTCAGCGGTACATAAAAGGTACATAGGGTACGTTTCATCCAGAAAAGTACTGTTTCCAATTAATAGAAATTTATTGATAAATATTACCGCGAGCACAATCTAGTTTTAAATAAAGTTGTTTGTACGTTTATTACTCAATCATTCGTGAACTACTGATCTGGTTTGGATTAAACTTTGTACACAAATAGACTAAGTTCTAAATACTTTTTATTCCAGTATCCGTTCCCGTGGGATTCATGCGCGGGCAGATATATTTTTATCGTTTTTACTTCATTATACCGCCACAGAGATGATTACTATAATATGATACTTGACCACATTTTTTTATTATTTATATGAAATAGTAACATTATCCAAACGTAAAACACAAATATTTTTTTAAATTTACTTTATAATAAAATTAACTACTTTATACGGTTTTGTCAGGTTATTATTTTTTAAAACACTTGTAGTAAGGGTAATTGTCAAATGACAGAAAAGGATGCACTATACAGAGTGTGACGCAACCGCTATTTAAATACGGTTGTGCGAGGGAGATAGCGAGACATGCCCAGTACTACCCACTTTTTCATTAATCCAAATTTAAAATAATTACTTCCTTATTTTGCTACCAATTTTGATACTGTTTGCACAAAAATATTTCTTTGATTAATATTTGCTCTTGTGAGTAATCTTATTATGCCTTGACTCAAGAGAGAAAACCCTAACTCTGATCAACTATTTATGGATTAAATGTTGATAAGACCAGAAAATGTATTATATCTGGACTTATCAACATTTAATCCTTCCTATCTTATCTTATCTTATGTGGGAGCCAGTCAGTGCAGACCGGCGACACTTCGACCCAGTGGGATCTTTTGTGTCGACACTCCCAATAACGACTGCCATAGATGTTCATGGCAGCCGGGACCGACGGCTTAACGTGCTCTCCGAGGCACAGAGCAGGCGATTATTTTCAATCAATACGCACATAATTTCGAAAAGTCATATAACTTCTGAAAGTCAGAGGTGCGCGACGTTGGTTCGAACCTGAGACCTTCTGCATTGCAGTCTGATGGTCTCCCCACTGAGCTATCGCTGCTCTAATCCTTCCTAACTAATATTATAAATACGAATGTGAGTTTGTTTGTCCGTTACGCTCGCACGCCTTAACTACTTGACCTATCATCATGAAATTTCGCATACATGTTGTCAAGGACGCAGAAAAGACATAGGGTACCTGTAATCCAGAAAAAAAATTTCCCGATTGATAGGAATTTATTGACAAGATATATTTTAACGAGAAATTAAAAAATAATTAGTAATATATCTAAAAAAGACAAAATAATATAAAAATCTATTGTTCAAAACATTATTAGGCAAATAAAGTTACTAATTAATTTGCTGCTAATAGCTCGCTGCTCTTGTTAGGCAATGACCTAGAAATATCAACATAGATGTATTTACATAAATTATACACTACACTATCTTAGCATAACATCTTTTATCAATTAATCTTAAGGTTTAGTTAATTACCGTAATACAGGCTACAATTTAGCAAGAATTATGTTGTAGGCAATTTGAAATATATTCAGCGGGTAACAGAAAGTTGTGGTCATACTTAAGCGTCACATAATATAGCCCCTGTACAATGGAAAACCGTGAAAAATAAGTATACATTATTTTCACTAAAATATCATTTTCTTTTTTTTGTGACCTCCGTGAACCTGAAAATGACCAGGCGCTATTTAGATAGTAATTTAATGGGTTTGTTTGATGTTTAAACAATAGATAAGCCTATTGTCATTAAAATCACTACACAGTCTATATAATATATAAAACTCTTCCGTTACTGAGTGACTGACAGACAACGCACAGCCGAAGCTATTGGGCGCAAGAAGTTGAAATTTGGCATGTATGTTCCTTGGGTACTGTAGGGGTGCACTAAGAAGGGATTACCCGAAATTCCCACGGGATTGGGAAGAAATGGATAAATAAAAAAACATGTGCGGGCGAAGCTGCGGGCATCCTCTAGTATGAAAAAAAGTACCCCGCCGCGTCTGTCTGACTGTCTCTCTGTTCGCAATAAACTCAAAAACTACTGTACGGATTTTCATACTGTTTTCACCAATAAACAGACTGATACATGAGGAAGGTATAATTTGTTAAGGTTACCCGTGCGTAGCCGCGGGGCGCTAGATTTTGCTAAGATATAGCAATTTCCTTTTTGAAGTGAAAACTTCTTTAGGCGCGTTGAACACTTTTTGGGTGAATAAAAATCATAGAACTCGCGTCATCGTCACGCATCCACGCTTTCCATTTTTGAATTATTTTAGAATATTAACAATACCAGCCCCTTTTTTTTTATCAATAAATGTTTATTATCAAGGATTAAAGTTTTCATTTCTATCGGCAGTCCCCAAAGACTACCCCAATTTTTTTTCCGGTTAATCACTAACAGCACATTCTAGTCGATACTTAAACACATTGATATCTGCCTCTGTGACCTCCGTGGACCTAAAAATGACCAGACGCAATTTTGATAGTGAGTTAATACGTCTGATCTTTGATGTTAAAATAATAAATAAATAAAATGTTTGAATAAATTATGTCAGCCCTGTATTGAATGTTCTATGTTGGGCACGGGCGTCTTCTCAGTGTGAGAAAGATTAGGCCATAATCCACCACACTGGCCCAGTGCGGGTTGGCAGACATCACATATCACCGAGAAAATTATGTTGAACTCTCAAACATGGAGCTTTCCTCACGATGGTTCTCCTTCACCGTTAAAGCGAGCGATATAACTAACTATTTAATACGCATTATTTTCCATATAACAAAAAAAAAGAAAAATAACAAAAAAGAAAAACGGCTTCAAAAAAGAATATTCTAAAAGTTAAAATGCACTAAAAAGTTAATAAATAATTGCATATTCTTGTGAATAATTAAAATTGTTATTAATGGAGTCGGTGTCAGCCAAGGTAGGTTTGTAACTAATTAAACATGAAATATCTTACTATAATCATAACATAACATTGGCATGCACAATCGGGCGGCTGACACCGACTCCAAAAATAACAATAATTTAATTATTCACAAGAATATGCAATTATTTATTAACTTTTTATTGCATTTTAAGTTATAGAATATTCTTCTTTTAAGTCGGTTTTCTTTTTTGTTAAAATTTTGTTCATTTCTCGGTTTTTAGTGAATCTTGCCAAAAATGAGAACATCATCAATGTAGCCGAGGTAAACCAAATACGCATTACTCGAAAACGAATGGTCAATACTTGATCAAAATAAAATGGGACCACACGGGAAGCACAAGCTTTTAAATAAAAGAAGAATCATCAAAATCGGTTCACCCAGTCGAAAGTACTGAGGTAACAAACATAAAAAAAGAAAAAAGATACAGTCGAATTGGGAACCGCCTCCTTTTTTTGAAGTCGGTCTAAAAAAAGAAGAAGAAGAATACACATTACTTCGAAACGTTAGAGATGCGTGCCTTGTGGTCGAACTCAAGACCTCAGCCTGGCAAGTTACTAACTGTATTGTAGATAAAATGTTGCCTATTAAACATCTTTTGCATATTAAAGTTACTTAAGTTATATTGTCTTCTGTTTACGCGAATGTTATTCATTAAAATTAAAGTACTATATACGGATTTTATCGCGTTGTTTATTTGACACTATTACAATATATATATATATATATATATATATATATATATATATATATACATACATATATATACATACATATATATATATATATATATATATATATTTTTTTTTTTTTATAAACTGTTACACTACTATAATCACTATTAAACATTACAAATTTTTAAGCTAATTAAATTATTGAAACTATTAAAACTATTTATACTATTAATATATTACTTTTGTAATAGTGTCCAATAAACAACGCGATAAAATCCGTACATAGTAGTTTAATTTCAATGAATAACATTCGCGTAAACAGAAGACAATATAACTTAAGTAACTTTAATATGCAAAAGATGTTTAATAGGCAACATTTTATCTACAAACTGTTATACCAAACGATAGATGAAGTCAGATAAAATGGCCGGCGAAAGCTGTCAGAGCTTCAACTAAGTTCTTTGACACACTAAACTTTCATACACTCGTCGTAATATATATACAATGTATCAGTGACAAGTGTACGTCTCGCCAATGCCTCAGCGACAAGTGCTGTGGGTTCAAATCTAACACGGGTCAAAAAATTGTGTGGTTCAGAAATGGCTGGTCCGTGTCTGCGTATCCATTATATCCGTTGTTTTTTATAAATCTTCTCCCTAGCCTTTATCATTCCCAAGTCACTTGGAGTAAACTAAACTAATATTATAAAGGAGAAGTGTTTGTTTGTTTGAACGCGCTAATCTCAGGAACTACTGGTTTAATTTAAAAAATATATTTTAGTGTTGAATAGCCTATTTATCGAGGAAGGCTATAGGCTATATAACATCACGCTACGACCCACAGGGGCGGCGCAGTAACGATAAATGCGGGTGAAACTGCAGGAACATCTATAATATTATAAAGCTGGAGAGTTTGTTTATTTGTTTGTTTGAACGCGCTAATCTCAAGAACAACTGGTTCAATTTAAAAAATCTTTTAGTGTTGAATAGCCTATTTATCGACGAAGGCTATAGCCTATATAACATCACGCTACGACCCATGGCGGCGGCGCAGTAACGATACACGCGGGTGAAACCGCGAGAACATCTAGTGTTGTGATAATCGTGAAGTCACAGGTACGAATTCCGGGTCGAGCTAATTGTGCTTGGGTTTTGCTTCTAAGTAAAAGCACAGAGTCATGTAATGTGTCTGTATACGGTAGCCGCGATGTATTACGTAGGACATAAAAAAAGATTGCGAAATATACAGAGGTGTCATACACTTATCTGCCTACCACTTTGAGATATAGGTAACCTGTAACACAGGTAATTAAAGACATATCGAAGGCACCAGTCTCTCACTAAACTCTGTGAAAAATATTTTTGTATTACATTTGTAATACAAGTATTTTACATACACATTTTTGTATGTAACTTTTGTAAAGAGAAAATAATATATTCATACGTGAAGCAAAAACTTTGTACCCTTTTTTATGAAAATTGCGCGGACGGAGGAGTATGAAATTTGGTACAGTTAATGTTTATATGGAGAAGGAGGGGCGAATCCTAATATTTATATAAAATATGCATTAGAAATACATTAAATTAATGAAAAATCACTACACGCACACAACCATGCATTTGACACACGCAGTCGAAGCGTGTAACTATGGTTACATATATCAATATATAATGACATATATCAGCAATATCTTACAGGCAAACTTTGGTCGAATTTCGAGCACTAGGCGACCGCTAGTATGTATAAATCTAAGTTATATATTTGCGCAATCGCAATTACATCCAAATACTTTTCAAAATTATTGTTTTCAGTTTAATTGTAGACCTCAAGAACCCGTTTAGCATGCTTTCATAGAATAAGTGTTATAAAAATTGTACTGTGTAATATAATTATGTTCAATAAAAATATTTAACTTGACGGCCTCGATGGCGTAGTGGTTAGTGTAACCGACTGCCACGCCTGAGGTCGCGGGTTCGATTCCCGCACAAGTCAAACATTTGTGTGCATGAACATGGATGTTTGTCTTGGTCTGGGTGTTTCTATGTATAATATGTATGTATTTACAGAAAAAATGTATAATATGTATGTTTATCCGTTATCTAGTACCCATAGTACAAGTTCTGCTTAGTTTGGGCTAGATGGTGTTGTGTGTATGTGGTAGAAAAATATTTATGAATAACTAGATGTCCCCGCGGTTTCACCCGCGTTTATCGTTACTGCGTCGCCCCCGTGGGTCAAAGCGTGATGTTTTATAGCCTATAGCCTTCCTCGATAAATAGGCTATCCAACACTAAAATATTTTTTTAAATCGAACCAATAGTTCCTGAGATTAGCGCGTTCAAACAAACAAACTCTTCAGCTTTATAATATTAAGTATAGATATATAAATAACATGAAACCGACAGGTAATTTTACTAAATAATTAAAGTATTATCAAAGCTAATTATATAAAAATAAATATATTTTTACGAGAAATTACCTAGTAAACTCAAAAGTAACTTTAATACTTCTAAACCACATCATGATATAAAAAAACAAATGCATGAAATGAAAAATAAAAGCCTAAACGAATATATTCACAAAAGTTATTCTAATAAATGACACAGAAATGTATTTTTGTTAAGAATTTGAATTAAGTATTTTTGCAAAGTATAATTATGTTGTATCAAAAATGTAAAATAAAAGCGCATTAGAAAAATGTACAATAATTTTAAAATTGAAATGTACAATGATGTTCTATTTTATCAAAAATGTAATAAAAGCGAATATGTAAATGTACTTTCAAAATTGAAATTTATAACGACGTTGTTTTATCAAAAATGTAAAATAAAAGCGAATAAGTAAAATGTACGTGTGTATACTTTAAAAAATGAAAGTAAAGTCTTTGGTTAAATGCATCATAGCGGGCATCTCGGTGAACGCTTTCGTGACCAAGTGCCCTAAATCCCCCTCTCTTAGTGAAAGCAACTTATTAGCAAAATATGACATAACATAACATAATACCACATGCAAATATATACAAAATGATAATTATTTGATCCTTTTTTATAGTATATAATTATTATGTGGAACTGACGTCGAACGGCACGGGTTTTGTTTGTGCAATAGTTGTGATATAATTGTTTTGAAATCTATGGATAGACAATTTTTTTATTGGTGTACATATTTTATTGTTTAATAATTTTACTATTTTGTAAAATAAAATAGTAAAATTATTAAATAAAAAAGATTTTAATAAAGTATTATTTTCTGAAAAATTAATGCTTCTAGAATAATGTGGCACTACATGTTTTGCATATTTTTATTTAAATAATCTCATTTGAATAAGAAATAATAATAATAAATATTTTTTTAATAACTACATTATTATACATCTTAGATAAAAATATATTTTTAATAATTATTATTCACACAAAATTTGAAATATTCTTTAAAACATATCTTATAAAAATACGACCTAATATTCCTAAAAACAAAACCAAAGAAAAACCTACCTTATGAAAAAAAATCCCTTTCCTTTCCTTCCAAAAAAGCACAAACACAAAAAATCCACTTCAAAAAAAATTCACACCAAATATTTTCACTGTAAACTTTAATTCCGAAAAGCACTCGTATTATATTTATAATATTTTTTATTATACTTTTCGTCCGCAAAACACGCACGTTCGGTCGCCGCGGGCCTATGCGCCCGACTGCGAATCTACGCTCACCATTCTCTTCATAATTCATAAACTACAACGTCAAACTGTTTAAACAACTATAGCTAAGCTGTGTAACAAGTGTTTTCAAAATATTTTCAGTGTAAACAATTTCTGACGGAAAATGTAAACTATTTTTTATCAGGGTTAGCTAATTAAATGAGCTTCTAACTCCTGTGGCATAATAGGTGTAATATATAATATTGTCTTCTGTTTACGCGAATGTTATTCATTGAAATTAAACTACTATATACGGATTTTATCGCGTTGTTTATTTGACACTTTATTACAAAATTTTGAAAACTGTTACACTATTATTACTATTAAAGTTTAATAATTTTTAAGCTAATTAAATTATTGAAACTATTAAAACTATTTATACTATTACTATACTAATATACTATTTATATTTGTGTTTACATTTTCCCCGACGTTTCGGTTGCTTTTCAGCAACCATGGTCACGGGGTGACTAAGATTGTAGTTGTCTCAATGTTCCAGTGTAGTTATTTCAAAGTACCCGAACATAATTTAATCATGGGTGTTTCTATTTACGCAGAATGAGCTCAAAGTATCATGAAGTCTAGCTGTGGTTTGCTTCTTCTTGGGTTTGACTATTTGAATTACTGGATCCCAAGCTGGTGGTATACTATACTTATACTTCATGTTTGCGGTTGATTGTGAGAGTTAATCTTGCACTTAGTTGGACAAGTTTTATTCGATATTTATTGTTAGTAATTTTAGGAACATGTAGTTTTTTATTAGTCTATATTTCGGACGGTTTACGCAGATGTGTATTAATAATAAATTTATTTATTTATTTATTAATTCTACCACATACACACAACATCATCTAGCCCAAACTAAGCAGAGCTTGTACTATGGGTACTAGACAATGGATAAACATACCTATACACTTTTTTTTTGTAAATACATAGGTACATATTATACATAGAAACACCCAGACCAAGACAAACATCCATGTTCATGCACACAAATGTTTGACTTGTGCGGGAATCGAACCCGCGACTTCAGGCGTGGCAGTCGGTTACACTAACCACTACGCCATCGAATCCCTACAATTCGCAAGCTATCCCTTTCGATATCATGTAATAGGGGCCAGCCGATTGCCGTTAGTATGTGAATTTCCAGACGTGCAAATAACATTTTGCGCGACCGAAACCTGCGGTATATTGCAATAAACTGCAGGTTTGGACCTAAGGGTCCAAACCTGCAGTTTATTGTATATTCTCATAGACATAAATCGAAATAAATCCAATCTGTAACTATCTATACTAATATAATAAAGCTGAAGAGTTTGTTTGTTGGTTGTTTGAACGCTCTAAACTCTGGAACTATCATAAATATTTTTGCCATGAAATTAATTAAACTACTTTATGAGAAAATAAGAGAGAGAGTAGAGTAGACTCTCTACTCTTTTTCAGTGAGAAGAGTCCCGTGCCCAGCAGTGGGACAATTTAATACAGGTTATTATATTTTACTAGCTTTTGCCCGCGGCTTCACTCGCGTTAATTTAGAATTTGACAATCAATTCGGGTTGTACTCTGCTTGTAATAATATAATTTAATCATGATTCGAAGGACACGTGGCGCCATCTATTATCATGAGAACGTTATTGTTGTTTTCCTCGGGATGAAAGGTAGCCTATGTCCGTTGCTGTATACCTGACAACGTATATGCAAAATTTCAGGATGATCGGTTCAGTGGTTTAGGCGTGAAAAGGTAACAAACAAACAAACTCATTTTCGCTTTTATAATATTAAGTTAGGATAGGATTATAACCTTTAGAAGCGGACTAATTGAATCTGTGGGACACAGATAGTAGTAGTTTTCTTTGTGTCCGTTATTTGAAAAGCTTGGAGTCCACCTGGTCACAGAAATTATTCTTAGTGCGGCAGTTGTCCTTTTTAATAATAATCTATATATATATATATAATTAATCCCTGTTTCCCTTGGTCACGTCATGACTTGAGAGCGACTTTACTGATTTCTTTCAATTTTTTTTAAATTTTCTTATTCTTTTTTTTAAAGGTTCTTACGGAATGTTAATGAAATTGGATAATATCAGAAAACTTAACGACTATTAACCTCGCGAGTTTGACAGTTCGTCTAAAACAGGACGACGTGACCTCTTGTGGGGTCAGCGAGGAAATTAATCGATGATATCTTACAGTTTTGTCGTTGTAGTCTCTGGTGTTACAGTTCAGGGAGAAAGAGAGAAACAGCATATCTAGGCATATTTTCAGGTATTTCAACGGCGACGGCCTCACGACTCTAGGAATTGTAAGTTGAACCACTAAAATGGACTCCAGACAATTCTGGAGAAAGCATGACCTACCTGGCCTTCACATAAATTTAATCTATATAAAAATGCGTGAAGCAAAAACTTTGTACACCTTTTTACGAAAATTGCGCGGACGGAGGAGTATGAAATTTGGCACAGTTACAGTTTATATGGAGAAGGAGGGGCGAATCCTAATATTTTTAAAGTAATATATTTTTCATATTCTAAAGTAATATATTTTTAAATAATACGTGAAGCAAAAACCTTGTACCCATTTTTACGAAAATTGCGCGGACGGAGGAGTATGAAATTTGGCACAGTTACAGTTTATATGGAGAAGGAGGGGCGAATCCTAATATTTGTATAAAATATGCATTAGAAATACATTAAATTAATGGAAAAACACTACACGCACACAACCATGCATTTGACACACGCAGTCGAATCGCATTCGTAGTATTTCGACATTGTGTGTATGTGATAGAATATTATATTATTATTATTATTGTTTGTCTGATGTAGTACTATTATTCGTAACTATGTTTACATATTATATCAACGTAATGATTTGTTTGACAAAGATAGGTAAATTAACCTGTATAGATTGAAATCTAAATGAATTGTGATTATAAGGGTATAGTTCTAAACAATCAAACCTTAAAAACTATCAAACTTAAAATTTTAATCAATTGTGGTCAAATTTCGACCACTAGGCGACCGCTAGTACAGAGAAATACGTGTGTATGGAATGCCATGAACATCTATGGCAGTCGTTATTGGGAAGTCAGTGCCCTCTGATATCCTGACACTGGTCTAGCCTTAGAGTATCGTTAGCCTTCGGGTTGCGGAGGTCAGATGGCAGCCGCTCCGTGTAAAAACTTATATCCAGTCAAATCTGGTTAGACTAGAAAGCCGACCCCAAGTGACTTGGGAATAATAAAAGCTAGGGAAGACGTGTGTATGAAATTAAAATTACCCGCATTTTCTCTCAACACTATATTTATTTGTTATGAAATAACATTTAAGCAGCACCGATAGCCTAATGGGGAGTCGTCGGTCTATGACGCAGAACAAACTCACTTTCGCATTTATAATATTAGTTAGGATTATCGCTCAATTTAACGCCGAAGGAAAGCTGCATGTTTAAGATTTTCCATGATGTTTGCGAAGATTTGTGAAATCTGCCAATCCCGTATCAGTAAAGCCTAATGGGAGACCGTAGGAATGCCACGCAGAGATCTCAAGTTCGATCCCAAAGTACGCTTTGTACTATTCGAACTGATGTGCGTATAGCTCTCTTAAATGGTGAAGGAAAACATTGAGAGGAACTACATGTCTGAGAGTTCTACATAATGTTCTCGATATGTGAAGTCTGCCAACAGGTACTGAGCCAGCGTGGTGGACTATGGCCTAACCATTTACACTGAGAAGAGGCCCGTGCCCAGCAGTGGGACAGTTTAATACAGGGCTGATATTATTAGTAAACTGGGCTCCAGACAAGTGTCACGGTCCACGTTTACGTTATCTTACGTAAAGTTACATTTGTATGTAATTCTCGCTATCAGATTTTTTCTTAAGACTGCGCCGAGCGAAATGTGCCAAAACAGGCGGTCACGGTTAAGTGAATAAAATCAACACTTTTTGTTTAATACAAATATAAAATATACATTTACCATAACAATGAATGTGTTTACAATTACTCCGTGTAAAAAACTTAAAATAATTAATATTTTCGCCTACAAAATTATGTAAATTTGCACGAAAAATGCAAAAACGCTCAAAGCTCGTGTCACGTGATTTTTAGATTATTTATAACAGTAGAAATCTATCCTATTTTACAACTTAAACGAAACATAAATAGTTATATTACAATTGGTTCGTCCCAAATATTTAAGTTATTGATTGACAATAAAGGTACATATTTATGAAAAAAGCACTTCAAATTCTCCATTGGATACAATTTTACTATGGCGGCCGCGCGCCGTTTTGTATATGCGCCGCACGAGCTCTGTCATTATCTGTCTTACGCTCGGCGCAGTCTTAATTACACTGTTGCTATGTTGCAGTTCTTCACACTAATTACATAGTTAATTCTAAGACACTACAAAGATACATAGAAACTGCCTTGTAAATGCAAAAAAATCTTTACTCATATCTTAAATACGAATGTGAGTTAGTTTGTTACGCTTTCACGCCTTAATTACTAGACCGATCATCATGAAACATCGTATACACGTTGTCAGGTATACAGAAAAGGATTCAATTCGTTTATTGCACTCCATAATGTATACAATACAGGTCTTATAAATGTAGAGAGAACAATTATGGACCCCGTCGGGCACAGCAACATTAGGAGAGAAGAACGAACATTCTATTATCTTATCATCATCATCATCATCAGGCTATAATAGTCCACTGCTGGACATAGCCCTCCCCCAAAGAGCGCCATAGCGCCCTGTCTTCAGCTTGCCGCATCCAGCATCTGCCTGCAGTCTTTCGCAGATCGTCATCCCACCTGGTCAGAGGGCGTCCTACACTACGTTTGCCGAGTCGCGGTCTCCACTCAAGAACACGCTTACCCCAGCGGTTGTCGGTTCTTCGCGCGATATGGCCAGCCCACTGCCATTTCAGCTTGCTAATTCTCTGAGCTATGTCGATGACTTTGGTTCTCTCTCGGATGTATTCGTTACGAATTCTATTCTTCAGAGAAACTCCGAGCATAGCTCTCTCCATAGCTCGCTGAGCGACTTTGAACTGGTGGACCAACCCTACCGTGAGTGTCCATGTCAATGTCAATGTCAATTATCTTATATCATATTGAAATCAATTTTAGAGCTTAGTAGATATTTAGCTATTTAATTACTCACGTATTATAATTATCTGTTATAGTTTATTACTAATTTATTATCAAGTATGTATTAAACTTATATTCTAAATAACAAAAAATGTATCACCAGGTTAAATAAAAGCGCACAAACCGCAGGGCAGCTTGTGGCGAGCTGAATGTGAGTGGCGACACTGCGGTCCTGAATGCCTCAGAGAGTCGGTGAGGGCCTCGTCCCCAGTTTGCCGTTATTGGTTGGCTGGGGTGGAACTTCAAGAGCGCCCGTAGGACTCTCAACTCTTGCTTGCCTTGATCGGCCGGTCAGAGGGGGGCCGCTAGAGCTACATGCTTGGGGGTGGAAGTGTCATTTTCAAAGGCATAACTACGGGGAAACCCGCTCCGAGTCTCCGTTTTCACGAGACTCGTGATGGCGAAACTGGCGCCGCACTGTTCGACATGCCTAGCCGCTCGCACCGGTGTTGCCCTCTGCTGCTGGCTTGTATGCCTATGGTGGCTATTTAGGGGGCCCATCTAGTGAGTTGGCGAGTCACCGTCTGTCCATTCGATTGATGCTATTAGAGTATTCAGGGCAGACGCCGTTTTATCATCCATAGTTACCAATATACCAGTCCATCAAACACCCATAGCCCATATATTAGAATCCATACGTAGCAATAGTCCTACGCCTGCTGCGGCTAGTGCCGCTGTAGGTGTTCCATCCCACCTTTGATTAAAACTCTCGAAGGGCCTCTTCACGTTGGACCCATGTCGCCGTGTAAGCCTCCCAAAGGGCCGGGTATTTTCCTAACGTATTAGGAATATACCCGTGAAAGAGAAACAAATAATAATGTATTTATTTGGTGGTGGTGTACAAATTATTTTAGCATACTATAATAACCTTCCTTATATGAACTTGTTAATAATCCTTACTAATATTATAAATTCGAAAGTAAGTCTGTTCTTCTGTTACCTTTTCACGGCTAAACCACTCAACCGATTTAGATGAAATTTGGTACAGATATAGTTTAAAACCTGGGGAAGGACATAGGCTACTTTTTATTGATGTAGGTACCACGCGGGTGGAGCCGCACGCAAAAGCTAGTTAATAATATGAGCTAAATATTTAGAACAATATTTTAAAATTTTAGTATTAATGTCATCATAGCCAGTTGAATTAGTTTTATTTAATGAATTTATAGAATTGTGCACTGTTGAGGCATTAGTCGAGGTCAAGTGCACTGTTGAGGCATTAGTCGGGGTCAAGTGCACTGTTGAGGCATTAGTCGGGGTCAAGTGCACTGTTGAGGCATTAGTCGGGGTCAAGTGCACTGTTGAGGCATTAGTCGGGGTCAAGTGCACTGTTGAGGCATTAGTCGGGGTCAAGTAAATGCTATTAGATACATCTGTAATATTGTGTTTGCAATCAATGGGTGGTTTTGAACTGGAGTCAACATATTTATTTGTCAATAATAATAATCTATACTAATATTATAAAGAAGAAAGATTTAATTTTTTGTTTGTTTGTAAGGGATCAACTCAAAAACAATTCAACTGACTATCACCGAGTAACATTGGCTATATTGCTGACTGTCAGTCAGCTTGTGGACTATCACCGAGTAACATTGGCTATATTGCTGACTGTCAGTCGGCCACGGCCGGTGTCACCTGGTCGAAATGTCAAACATAAAAAGGTAAACATTATGCATGATCGCGTTAATACCCGATACGTATTCTGCCGCGAATGAAGCCAGAGAAGTGTGTCAGGATCGTAGCAAATGGAAATCCGTAGTCTCTGCCTACCCCTCTGG
Organism: Catocala sponsa; assembly: GCA_963564715.1. Taxonomy (NCBI): domain Eukaryota; kingdom Metazoa; phylum Arthropoda; class Insecta; order Lepidoptera; family Erebidae; genus Catocala; species Catocala sponsa. The sequence continues at coordinate 2,528,389 of OY751354.1, read as the reverse complement.
GAAACAGGCGTGAATCTATGTATGTATGTATGTATGTACTCTGCCGTGGTAATCCAGAGGGCAGTAAGTCAAAGATGGTCATTTTTTTCATTACTGATTTGGAATGCTTCTCTACTGTAAACAACATATTCTCCTCGATGGCGTAGTGGTTAGTGTAACCGACTGTCACGTCTGAGGTCGCGGGTTCGATTCCCGCTCAAGTCAAACATTTGTGTGCATGAACATGGATGTTTGTCTTGGTCTGGGTGTTTCTATGTATAATACGCATGAATTTACAAAAAAAACAGTATATATGTATGTTTATCCATTGTCTAATACCCATAGTACAAGCTCTGCTTAGTTTGGGCTAGATGGTGTTGTGTATGTGATAGAGTATTAAAAAAAAATATATATATTATTAATATTAATATTTTTTCCTTTCTTTTGATATAGTTTTATCACAAACGCAAAAATTGTACTTAACAAAATCTTTGTGCACTGTTTTCTAAAACTGACTTTTCTGACTTACTGCCCTCTCGATTACCTCGGCAGTATTATACAGCATGACTGGTTAAACATTGTACATACTTAAGGAAATGATAATTTATGGTCAGACAGACGTAACGTATAAAAAAGAAATAAAAATAAAATCTGTATAATCTGCGAAGAAAACCTTTATGAAAATTTGTATGAAATATCCATAAAATGTGGATACTGCGAGGCTAATGACCTTTGATAAAAATAGGACGGGCGGGGGTGCAAATTCGGAAGAGTGCGGGGTGCGGTAGCTGGGGGCGGGGGCGGAGTTTTAGTTTAGCTTTGGTATATGCGCAAGAGTGTCACATTAAGTTTTTATATTTGGATAACTAGGTCAAATTTTAAGTACCTATTTTTTTAGATATTCCGGTCCAGGATCGAGTACTGAATACCCTCCTTCAATATATCCAGTCTTTTACAAATCAGCCTGTATATAGGTATATATCATGTGACGCGAAAGTTTAAAAATTATTATTGGCTATATTATACGCGAGCGAAACCGCGAGCACAAGCTAGTGTTAGATATCATTTTTATTTCCTGTAAAACGATTTGGTGTATTAATAATACCAGCCTTGTATAAAAACTGTCCCACTGCTGGGCAAAACCTCTTTACAGTGGGGCTTTAAAGGGTCACGCAACGTAAGAGGTCCTTGGCAATACAGAAACAACAACAGTACCTTAACACTAATTATTAACTTAACAATAACTATAAATAAATTTATAACAGTTCTACGTGGTTAGCTCATGCAGAAAAACTTTTACTCTGTTAAAGAATTTATGGAACATAATAATAATATAATAATAATAATATTCTACCACATACACACAACACCATCTAGCCCAAACTAAGCAGAGCTTGTACTATGGGTACTAGACAATGGATAAACATACATATATACTTTCTTTTTGTAAATACATACATATTATACATAGAAACACCCAGACCAAGCCAAACATCCATGTTCATGCACACAAATGTTTGACTTGTGCGGGAATCGAACCCGCGACCTCAGGCGTGGCAGTCGGTTACACTAACCACTACGCCACCGAGGCCGGCGTGATGAGTACCAAATTGACCTACTAATCAAATACGAATTATGACATTGTTAATTTAAAATTTGTTATGATTGTTTGAAGAGACATACTTTGTTAACTCCATATAACATGTACCTGTATTTGCATGCTATATGTAACGGCTAAACAGGCTTGTGCTAATTTATTATAGTATGACATCAATGCAATGTACCTTCTTTACAGCAAATAAAGATATTCTATTCTATTACATCATTAATTCTATGAAACTACAAAGGGCCATAGAGATTATCTTTTAATAGCAAAAAAATATAGAATAGTCAATCAGTATAATAAGACCGGCCATATAAATGAATAACACTTGGTTCGCACGCCATGACACTTGCGCAAGAGTTTTTTATTGTAGTAGTAATCACTTCCTGAATAAAATTAAATATCAAATTGTTTTACTTCACCTCAGTGATTTTTTTTATACTACTAAAGTGGCAAACCAGCATTCGGCCCACCTGATGGTAAGTGGTCACCGTAGCCTATGGACGCCTGCAACACCAGACGCATCACTTGCGCGTTGCCGACCCTTTAGGAAAGGAAGACGAGAAAAAGGAAATGGGAAGGGGAAACATTTGGGCCTCTAGCACACTCACGTACTGAATGAAACACAACAGTAGGAATACTGGTATTTCACGTCGATATTCTGTGAGAGGGTAGTCCTTACCCGGTCGAGCCGACCCAGTTATGCCGAAATCAGCGAGATACCCGTTCAATTGTTAAAATTAATTCACAATAGATATAATTTAATTAAAATAATGATTTATTTGTTAGTAAAGATGAGAAAGTCTCTTATTAAAAATAAATAACGTACAAGCATCGATAAAATATACCATAGATGCACGAGCGTCGCTCGAAAAGCGTCCCCAACAAAACTGTGCATAAATCAGTCGTATGCGCTTTATTGTGCACCTGTCCCACTCACTCTTGCGTGCGTTACCCGTAAGCGAGAGCGAATCGACACCACTACTACGGTGGACACCGTACCATATACTTAGTACGCTTGCGTATCGCGAGTAACACAGTTAGGACGCTTTACATTGACGCGTTTTAACTAAACTATTACAAAATGTTTCTCAGTGGGCGCTCAATGGTTATTCCGGTTTATTTCCTGGATTGCATAATAAATGCAGACACTTATAAGTAAGTAGTACTGGTCAGTGCCACATATTGACGCGGTTTTTGTATGAGAATGTGCATCTATGGTATATTTGATCGAAGCGTACAAGCATTTCAAATCTGGTAGTAGGGGTAATTGTCAAATAACAGAAAAAGGATGCACGATACAAGTTGTGACGTAACCGCTATTTAAATGCAGCTGTGCGAGGGAGATAGCAAGATATCGCCAATACGACCCCACTTCTTTAATATCCATAACCTTACTAATATTCACTGCTAAACCACTCAACCGATTTGGATGCAATTTGATACAGGGGTAGTTTAAAACCTGGGAAAGGACATAGGCTACTTTTTATTGATGTAGGTACCGCGCGGGCGAAGCCGCGTGCAAAGCCAAAAATAAAATAGTAGATAATTACTCCCTTAAATTACAACTATGTAATTTTGAAACAGTTTTCTTAAAAATATTTTTGGTTGCTTGAATCAAACATAGACTATCAATATCATAGGCTACCAAAGCGAAAATTGAACCCAAATCCGACTGATTGTTCCAGAGATTAGCGCGTTCAAATAAACAAACAAACAAACTCTTCAGCTTTATTATATAAGTACTAACTATCCCTTGGAAACAGTACATATACCTGGATAAAAGGTACCCTATCTCCTTTTCTGTACCCCTGACAACATGTATGCGAAATTACATGATAATCGGTCGAGTAGTTACGGCGTGAGAGTGTAACAAACAAACAAACTCACATTCGCATTTATAATATTAGCTAGTATTATGTAAAACGCATATTTATATAATATTGATTATCGCAATATGCGATAGCGTCAGTGTAAACGTGACTACGAGTCACGAGGTTCCGGGTTCGATTCCTCGATTGAGCAGTGTTTGTAAGAACCATCATCATATTATCATATCTTATTAACAATAGTAGTATAATCATAAGTTGGTTATTTAACTAACCAAGTGTCGCGATTGTATGTGAAAATGATTTGCGCGGCCCCGCCGGCTGATTGCGGTTATGTCGAGAAACACGTGGTAGGTTTAACCCTAGAAAGATAAATCTACGTCCGCGAGACGTATGGCGAAATACACTTTTGTTATTTTTTTCTTTATTATGTCAACTAAGGCCCGGCGCTCATTATCGGCATCGGCACGGCTGAGGATTTTAGGTGATAAAAAGCATTATACATTAACTTTATGGCAATAAAGTAGAAATTTCCATGATATATGATCGTATTAACAAAAATACCGCTTCGGTATGCTTGAGGCTACTGCATCGGCAGCTTTGAGGATGCTTCGGGATACTTCGGGATCCTTCGGTACGCCGTCGCCCACCGCGCCGCCGCCGCCGGCGCTGAGGCAACACTCGGGGCTTGCAAGCTTGAGGACGGTGCGGCATGCTTAAGGGCGTCTCGTCATCCCTAAGAACGTTGCAGCATGCCAAGGCATAGATTCCGACAGTGTGCGCTTGCATGTAGGGATGCCGAAGGATCCCTTTCCTTGCCGATGCCGATAATGGGCGCCGGGCCTGTCGGTGGCCGGAGCTCGCGCGGAGCGGCCATGGAGCCACGGTAAGTACGCTCAATAAGTAGATACTGCTATGTCATACGACCGCGAGACCTATGATTATTTGGAGAACATAACAATGACGTGTGCCATGAGAAAGACTGATTATTATAGTAGGTATTGTTTTTGCGTGTGTTTACCATCTCCTACAGACTCACGCTTTATATGTGTTCGCTGCGGCAAGAAATTCCGTGCTGCAATAGGGCTACATAGCCATCAACGACGATGTAGCCACCCGTAAACCCACAAGCTCTGCAACAAACATCATCCATCAGCTCGTTTGCCTCCTATCTCATTAAAAAAGAAAAGACAGAATTTCGGTCACGGCGGCCAATCTTAAAGGAGACTGGCCGATGCGCAGGAGATATTATAATGCACAAATGTGTGCGCAATCAAAAATGCAGTCCTTTACTCTCTTAATCATTGTCTGTACCCCTGACAGTCGAGTGGTTGAGACGCGAATGTGTAACAAGCAAACAAATTCGCATTCGCATTTATAAGACAATTTTTTTCACCTTTGTCTTCGCTTGGTCCGTTTTTAATCTATAAATCGAGAACCCTACTACATCGTAGATTAAATAGTACCCATAGTTTTTCTCTACATCATAAATTGCGACATTTTTCTTCAAGCTAATGGATCAAAGTAATTAACATATACAGAGTGTCCGGTTATTAATGGATAACCTTGAAATGTTCTAAAGTAGAACTGATGGGCGTTCAGAAAAAAATATGAAAAAAATCTATCCTAACTACTACCTGAGATATGATTTTTTTGAAGTGAAAACTTCTTTAAGCGCGTTGAGCACTTCTTGGATGAACAAAAAAGATAGAAATCGCATCATCGTTCTTGAGAGAACAAAAATCATAGAACTCGCGTCATCATCACGCTTCTACCCTTTCCATTTTTGAATTATTTTAGAATATTAACAATATCTCAGAAATGCGTCCTACGCAAAAAATAACGAAATTTTGACCACCTTAATAACCCCGAAGAGAGTATCAGGAATCCGAACCGCCCCTTTTTCTTCTTGTTTTTTTTTTGTTTATAACGAAGTGTTTATGATCAAGGATTAAAGTTTCACTTCTATCGGCAGTCCCGAAAGACTGTCCCAATTTCTTTTTGAAAAAAATTTTGTAGCAGTGTAAAAAAAAATCGTCACGTTTTTCGGTTACGCGCCATGTTGCTTTTTTATCAAAGTTTAGTATAGTGACGTAAAGAATATAATGTAATATATTTATAATAATAACAACAATATATTAGTTTTGAAGTTTGGTTTGAAATAAGAATAACAATATATTAATTTGAAAGTGATAAAATAAAAAGACTTATTCAAATTTAAGTGAATTTACAAGAAAAGTGAGAGTGATTATATATTTCGTTTTATAAATTCAACACGTATGAGCATGATTTTAATATTTATTTGAGGTTAACCTCACTTTTTGATTGTAAGTATCAGTGAATGTATATAAATCTGTTAAAATTAGCAAGTATTAATAAATATGACTGTAAATCTAGTGAACATTATTAATTCTAAAAACAATAAAAAATATAAATTAAATAATAATTTAAAAATAAAACAAAACACGATTAGAAAATAAAAATATGTATACGTACATCTTTTTTAATTATTCGTTTTTAATGATTTATTTATTCATTTTTAATTTTATAAAATCGTTGCATTTCTACAAGATTAACTGTCATCATATAATTGTATTACTTTGAAAAGATAATTCCAATTATTTATTCATAACTTGTGTAATTGATTAAGTCATTAAATATCTGCTTTGAATTATTTTTATTAAGTTATGAAATAAATATTAATATTAAAGTTAGTTAAATAATTTTTGTTAACTAATTAACTTATTAATGTAGTAAAGAAGTTTCACTTCTTACCTGTGTACTCTGGTACACACACACATGTTTTTGTTTTTAATTAGGCACCGTGTTTAACTTTATTGTATACTACAACCATAATGAATGAATTCCATCGATTTTTTGTTGTTTTATTATTAAACATTAATTATTATGCTAATAGATAGACAGTCAAAAGTATGACTAGCTATTGTCCTTTTTTAATATTTTATTTTATTTTTTTCATATTTATTTTTTTCTGAACAGCCATCAGTTCTACAATAAGACATTTTAAGGTTGTCCATTAATTACCAGACATCCTGTATAATAAACAAATTAAACGGAACTACTAAGTAGTAGATAAACTAGTACAGATTCAATTCCTGGTTAAATTGCTCTTGGTCTTGGAGGCTCTAAAAGCCCTGGTAAGCCTTCTGTTTAATAATACTTCCTTTTGCCCACTATTAGTATAGATTTAATGTATGTGCACTTGGTTTGCAAATATACTTTTCTGTTTTTTCTGTGTACCTATTAGAATATTCGTGTAATAATGTGTACTTACGTTTTGAAAATAAATACTTATTTACTTACTTATCCTTATTAATATTATAAATTCGAAAGTAACTCTGTCTGTCTGTCTGTTACCTTTTCACGGCTAAGCCACTCAACCGATTTAGATGAAATTTGGTACAGATATAGTTTATAACCTGGGGAAGGACATAGGCTACTGATGTAGGTACCACGCGGCCGGAGCCGCGCGCAAAAGCTAGCGTTTCTCATAAAGTATGAAGTACGTTTGCCCGAAATACAATACTTTATTATAAACGGGTAGTATTTAACTGCACAGCAAAAAAATACTAATTGCGCAGCAAAAAAAGCTAATTGATCAGCAACTCATGGCCAGCAAACTTTAAAGAGATCAAACTAAGTCGACGGAGCCGCGCGAAGCGGCCTAACATAACCTAACACTTCCGAGACGGAATGCAGTGATTTGAGACGTATAGGTGCTCGTTATGCTGTGCAATATTTGCTGACCAATTAGTATTTTTGCTGATCATTATATTTAATCCCATATAAACTACGGTTGACAACCCTACTTGCAATAGTGTGGTGGACAATCCGAGGGTGTGTGGCGGGCTCCTCTCTTCCCAATAATTTTATTACAATGGACTTCCGCCTAGTAACACCTACTTGGATTCAATATATGATATTACTAGATGTTCCCGCGGTTTCACCCGCGTTTATCGTTACTGCGCCGCCCCCGTGGGTCGTACCGTGATGTTATATAGCCTATAGCCTTAATCGACAAATAGGCTATCCAATACTAAAATAATTTTTCAAATCGAACCAGTAGTTCCTGAGATTAGCGCGTTCAAACAAACAAACTCTTCAGCTTTATAATATTAGTATAGATTATATTATAATCATCTTCTAAGTACAATCATCAAGCAGTTACATTTTTTATTACCTGTATAGATAAACTCATACATTAAACTATCAACCATTCTTTATTTTTTTACTATATGTCAACTAACTATATTTAAATATTATAATTTATGGATCCACTGAGCCAATACTAGTTTGAAGGGACTAGCATTAGCTATGGACTTTGTTTGATATATAATCCTAATCCTAACTAATATTATAAAAGCGAAAAGGAGTTTGTTTGTTTGTTAACTTTTTACGTCTAAACCACTAAGCCGATCATCCTGAAATGTTGCATATACGTTGACATAGGCTACCTTTCATCCCGAAAAAAATTACTGTTTCCGAGGAAAACAACAATAACGTTGTTATGATAATAGATGGCGCCGCGTGTCATTCGAATCATGATTGAATTATATTATTACAAACAGAGTACAACCCGAATTGATTGTCAAATTCTAAATTAACGCGAGCGAAGCCGCAGGCAAAAGCTAGTAATAATAATAATAATATCCATAATTACTGACAGGATTGTTGTAGCCAATAGACCTGACATTGTGGTGGTGGACCGATTAGAGCGCCGTGCAATGATCGTTGATATTACCATTCCCCATGACGTGAATCTCTTGAAAGCTGAAAAGGATAAACAAGGATCTGACGCACGAGATTATCGACATGTGGGATTTGGATTCGGCGATCATTGTACCGATATAGTCGTATCAGTCCATGGACTGATTGCCAAGAGTCTCGATTACTATCTGAAGAGGCTCGCGTTAGACGGCTGGATTAAGTCTCTGATGCAGAAGGCCGTATTGCTTGACACGGCACGCATCATGAGGAGGTTCCTCTCGCTGGAGCCCTAACCACCGGTAGCTTTGACCTTGTATGCTTGTTTGCCACGTTAGAGAATAAAAAAAGCAAATAAAAATTACTGAAATCTTTGAAATGACAGGCTTTTATATTTAATTAATTTAAAAAAATAATTAATTCGTTTAAAAAAATACAGACGTATTCAATACCTCCTCCTTTTTCTGAAGTCGGTTAATAACTAGAGTTTCCCCGCGGCTTCGCTCTCGTAAATGTAGGTCAGGTTAGGTTACGTTAGTAACAGTACTTATTCCTGGATGAAAGGTACCCTATGTCCTATTCTGTACTCCTTACTTCTCCTGACTGAATTTCATGACGATCGGTCGATTGGTTTAGGCGTGAAAGCGCAACACACAAACCAAGAAACAAACTCACAATCGCATTTATAATCTTAGTTAGGATTGCCATGTTGTAGTTAGCAACCCTAAGGTGGCAAGGACTAGTATTTTGCCTACCCCTAGAGACATAACTAGGCGTGACGTCACATTGTAAATAACATGTACGCAGTAAAAATCTTATCGTAAGTACAAGCACCTATTTATATTAATAATTGTCAGTTGAATTTCTTGTCTCAGTGCCAATTGTTTATTTATTACTGGCTTTAATGTTGTACGTATTAAATTGCTTGTAATCTATTTAATTTCCTGATAAATTAATACATTAACGTATCAGCCGATCGTAATTTTTTTATATATGTTAATTAAATACATTTAAATTTTATAATTTATGGATTTATTTAGCCACTACTAGTTTCGGGTTAAAGATTCAATTATTCTCAAAAAGAACAGCTACAGTTCACTTATATTGAGTGTCTATATAATTTTAGTGTGTTCTATAAAATATAGTCTGAGTTATGTTAAGGTAAGAAAAGAAAGAAAGAAAACAGTTTATTTTGTCCTCTACACTGGCATAAAACAAATAAAAAAAAACAACAAAAAAAAACAAAAAAGCAATAACTTTAGATATTGTTAAATAAAAATATAAAACAAGAATAAGCAATTTTATATAGTTAATCATACCGCCAGTGCGAGACCAAAATAGCACTGGTGTAAACAATGGTAAGAGATGATAGATTAATAATTTTTTGTGACAAAATCCAGTAAAAGTTTTTTATACAATGAAGGTTTTATTGTTTCTTATTTCATCTGGTAATTTGTTGTACAGTGGTGCTCCTTCGTATAATATGTTCTTTTTTCCATAGTCAGTTCTGTGTATTGGTAGCTGTACTTAGTGTCGTCGTGTGTGGTATGTGTGTGATTTTGTACTGAATTCTAGTTGTGAGTGTATTGTTTTTGTGATGATTTTCTTTATCAGTATGCATGTTTTATAAGTGTATAATTGTTTAATAATAAATTGTATAGTATTTAATTGTATCTTTGTATATTTTACTGGTAGATGTTAAGTAGTCTTTTTTTTTTATTCTAGTTGAATAAAAAAAAATTACTACTTAATTTAGGTGGCAAACAAGCATACCTGATGGTAAGTGGTCACCGTAGCCTATGGACGCCTGCAACACCAGAGGCATCACTTGCGCGTTGCCGACCCTTTAGCAAAGGACGTGGGAGGGAAAGGGAGCGGGATGGGGGAAAGGGGGTGATTGGGCCTCCGGTACGTACTCTCACTCACCGAACGAAACACAACAGTAGGAATACTGGTATTTCACGTCGATATTCTGTGAGAGGGTAGTCTTTCCCCGGTCGAGCCGGCCCATTCATGCTGAAATCAGCGAGGCTCTACTACTCTAAAAGTCATAGTAGTATAGTACTTCAATTAGTTTATTTTGTATAACTTGTATTTCATGTAGATTTGTTTTGGCTGCACTTCCCCAAACCTCAACTCAAAGTTTGAAGGCACTAATATTTGCTTGCGACTTTATTTGATAATTACGAATCCTAATCCTAACTAATATTATAAATGCGAAAGTGAGTTTGTTTATTTGTTTGTTTGTTACGCTTTCACGCCTTAACTACACGACTGATCATCATGAAATATTGCATACACACAGGGGTACTAACAGAAAAGGACATAGGGTAACTTTCATCAAGAAAAATACTGTCTCTAAGGCAAAAGCTGGTGATTTAACATTTCATTTATTCATTTGCAAATATGGGTATATTTTTACATCTTAAATATTATATATATATATATAATATAATATATATAGGGTATATTTTTCGACTCGGCAAGCGTAGTGTAGGACGCCCTCCGGCCAGATGGACCGATGACCTGGAAAAGGTGGCTGGAGGTGACTGGATGGCGAAAACGGAAGATCGGGCCTTGTGGCGCACCCTGGGGGAGGCTTATGTCCAGCAGTGGACTGCAATAGGCTGAAATGATGATGATATGCTAAAACAATTTTTAAGGTCTTTCACCATATTTCACCATTAGGCACACAAAGAGTAAGAGACAAATATTTAATATAATAAAATTTACATAAAATAAAAATATCTACGCAATAAAATGTCAATGACATGTCAAAAAATATTATATTAAAAATATGGTGAAATGTTATAATCATTAGAAAATATTACAATATCCATATAATTATAATAAAGATTAAAATAATGTCGTCCAGACCGAATTTTTAACTTTTTTTTTAGTTGCATACTTTTATATTTATTTATAACTAGCTTTCAAATACCACCAATAATAAAAACTAATTGTTATATATAAACACTTTTATATTTTTAGTTATGTTTTTGTATATAAATTAAGTAGGTACTCTATTCTCCAACTTTACCCACTGCCGGGGCATATGCTACTCAACCTGTGCTATCCGCCCCGTTAAAAAAGACACCGGGGTAGATGATACTTGATCTGTCCCATCTACCCCGTTAAATTTATTGTAACATGACATTCATATGACATTATAATAATATTTTACAGAAAATCAATGTTAATTACAAATTATTTATAATTTTTATTGTAATATTTTATTTTCTAATCTTGTAGTCATAAGCTTATCTCAATAAAATGTAACATGGCATTCATATGACATAGTAATATTTTACAGACATTTTATGTTAATTTCAAATGATATATATTTTTTATTGAAATATTTAATTATCCTGCTATTAATCTTGTAATCTCGTTTAAGATTTGTACGCTGGAAACGGCAGAATATTTTGAACATTCTAATTATGTAACACCATTGTAAAAACAATATTCTCACAAATAAATGGATTATTATTATTTTTATTATTATTATTATTATTAAACAACGGGGTCGGCACTACCGGGGTCGATGAAACAATTTTTCCCAACTGTCCCGTTAACGGGGCGGGACGACCGGGGTGGATGGGATGCACCCAACTCCCGCACGAGAATTCCTGTGTCCCAGGGGACTTTACAAACATTCAAACAACGGACACAAAGAACACACAGACTCGCACCACATGTTTGTGGATCACGAAATGCGCCGAGTGGTGTGGGTTCGTCGGTCCTTCGGCGCTGACCCTGGACCTACCACGGGGTTCCTCAACGTTACCAGAGTCGACGGGGCCGCGCGAATCATTTTCACATACGGGTCGCTACCCCGCCGAGACCTGCTAGCATCCTAAGTCTACGATAACTTTCTTCAAAGTAGGCTGTATACTTGTTTTCCATCTTAGCAGTATAAAAAAGCATTTACGTCATCTAATTCTGTAAAATTAAGTCAAAAACGTGTTTCCAAACAGCTAGCTGTGTCCCGCGGTTTCACTCACTTTTTGACGTGACAACGTCTAATAAATCGATGAACGCCGGCTGCACGCACGAAAAAGGATGACTCATTGTCCCGTTACGCTCATTGTCCCGTTACGCTCATTGTCCCGTTACGCTCATTGTCCCGTTACGCTCATTGTAACGTTACGGGAAAGAAATTTTGTTATGACCTTGTCACGTTAAACTATCGTCCGTAAACCGACTTTACAGACAACCAATTTTTTAATAACTGCTCCGCTCCGGTGGCTCGTAGCGTGATGTTATATTTATACTGATACTAGATTTTGCCTACGGCGTCGCTCGCGTAAGTGTAGGTTAGATTAGTATCAATATATTCTGCCGAATGACATACCTGTCATCCTGCGTGTTCTAATATAAGGTACACCCTATGCCCCTATGTCCTTTCCTGTTCCCTTGAAATAAATTTCGCATACACGTTGTATGCGAAATTTTATGATGATCGTTTAAGCAGTTAAGGCGTGAAAGCGTAACAAACAAACTCACATTCGCATTTATAATATTAAGTTAAGATTATAAAGAAAAGTTATTTGTTTATGTTTGTAAGAATAAACTCAGAAACTACTGGATCGAAGTTAAAAATTCTTTCACCATTAGTCAGCTACTTTATCCGTCAGTAACATAGGCTATATAATATCACGCTACGAGCCACGGGCGCGGAGCAATCATCATAAACGTACTTGGAACCGCGCGGCTCAGCTAGTATCCTAATTCCTACAGGTATATAACTTTCCTCAAGAATTGAACTATCAGATGCAAAAAGTATGTTTCAAATCTGACAGATAGTTCTAGAGATTAGCGTGTTCAAACAAACAAAATATCAAATCATTCCTCGTTATTATATTAGTATAGGTACCTATATTCCTAAATAATTTTGCAATCTTCACCTTTATTACTTGCTTTTGCCCGCGGCTTCGCTCGCGTTAATTTAGAATTTGACAATCAATTCGGGTTGTACTCTGCTTGTATAATAATATAATTATTCAATCATGATTCGAAAGACACGTGGCGTCATCTATTATCATAAGAACGTTATTATTGTTTTCCTCGGGAACAGTGATTTTTTCGGGATGAAAGGTAGCCTATGTCCGTTTCTGTACACCTGACAACGTATATGGAAAATTTCAGAACGATCGGTTCAGTGGTTTAGGCATGAAAAGGTAACAAATAAACAAACAAACAAACTCATTTTCGTTTTTATAATATTAGTTAGGATTACTTAGTATATTTATTATACTAATGTCAGCAAATGGTTTCTGCTGCCAATAAAATTAATGATGTAGTTTTTATCTTAACAAGTTTATAATATTCTACCACATACACACAACACCATCTAGCCCAAACTAAGCAGAGCATGTACTATGGGTACTAGACAATGGATAAACATACATATATACTTATTTTTTTGTAAATACATACATATACATAGAAACACCCAGACCAAGACAAACACCCATGTTCATGCACACAAATGTTTGACTTGTGCGGGAATCGAACCCGCGACCTCAGGCGTGGCAGTCGGTTACACTAACCACTACGCCATCGAGTCGTCAATTACGTTTTGACAAGCGGAATTACATTTAAGTTATTTGTTCCGTACATTTATTTATTCATTCGCCTACAATATTAATTGTTACAAATCGCGCAATCCATGATGGCCGGACTGAACATAGCGTCTCCGAATTGTTGCGCATGTACAGTCGCTAAGACGCGTCCCGCCCCCGCCCCCTGTCACCAAAGAGACCTAAAACTTGTAACTGCGACGCCACTCGCGCGATGTTCAGTCCGGTCATCGTATATTGCGCGATCTGTACGTTTCTTAGAAGTATACTAATATTATAAAACTGAAGAGTTTGTTTGTTTTGTTAAACGCGCGCATCTCAGGTTCAAATTGAAAAAGTCTTTTAGTGCTAGATAGCCCATTTATCGAGGAAGGCTATAGGCTATATAACATCACGCTACGACCCACAGGGGCGGCGTAGTAACGATAAACGCGGGTGAAACCGCGGGCACACCTAGTGTTAGTCTATACTAACACTAGATATTCCCGCGGTTTCTTATATATATTCGTGTACTTCTATAAGTAGAGATAAATAATTAAACTAATAATTTTCTGCAAATGGTGTCTGCTGCCAATAAACTTAATGATGTAGTTTTTATCTTAACAAGTTTATAAAAACTAACGGTTTGACAAGCGGAATTACATTTATTAAGTTATTTGTTCCGTACATTTATTTATTTACTAGCTTTTGCCCGCGGCTACACTCGCGTTAATTTAGAATTTGACAATCAATTCGGGTTGTACTCTGCTTGTAATAATATAATTCAATCATGATTCGAAAGACATGTGGCGCCATCTATTATTAGTCTTTATACTGTGATAATACCTTCCCATCCACATCAAAAGAAATCATTAAATATAAATTTCAGTTTGGAAGGGCTCCAATTGCAAGTTGTTAAGGAGTTTAGCTTGCTTGAATAATGATAGACACCCATATTAATTGGGAACCCCATCTAAAAAAACTAAGAGCAAAACTATCAAAATTTGCACACGCTCGACGTGAAGTTAAAAAGACCACAGATCTATCAACTGCTCTCGTTACTTATTACGCATATGCTTACTCTTGGTTAGGCTATGGTATAATACTCTAATTTTCATCAAGGAGGTGGCGGAGCGGGAGATCCCGGGAGCGTTTAAACCCTCTCCCCAACCGCAGAGCCGGGCGCCGGAGGGCGCGAGACGACCTCCAGCCATCCTGAGGTTTGACCTGGGGGTGGCGGGCTTTGTGGGCCTGCCCGCCATCCGTTCAGCACCAGGTCCGAGAGGCGGCGTGCGTGTTCCCACGCGCGCTCCTGTGTCGTGTCCGTCTCCCCTCTCGGGGGGAGGGACAGTAAGGATTCATTTTCTAGTGATGACCATTGGGTAGGTCTTGTCGTGTAGTGGCCTGCCGTTTCATACGGCGGACCGAAACCTCGGTGGGGTCGCGACCGCATGTGAAAGTAATTCGCGCGGCCCCGCCGATAAATAAATGAATATAAGCATGTAATAAAATATTTTCAAACAATAATTTTAATAATAATTTATTAATATTAAGCCGGCTCTACACTCGCGGCGCGAACGGCCGCGAAAGCCCGCGAGAACTGCGAATCACGAGTGTAGATGTTGTTCACGCCTTCGCTTATGCGCTTTGCGCCTTTCCCCGATCAGTGTCGGTTTGCGGCGCGCGAACGTGAACGCATCTACACTCGCATTTTTCCACAGTAGCGGACAGGACATCTTTAACACAAAGGTAATTGTAATAAGCAATAGCAAGCAGTGACACAGCAGCAGCAGAAATCACGTCGTCGTCGTCCATAGTCACGAACAAGACTGTGACGATTAGCGAGTGTGGAGGGACACAGTTCACGCGTGGATCGCGGCATACATTCACGGCGTGAAATAACGGCGCGACTTCACGTGCGAGTGTAGAGCCGGCTTAATAAAAATATTAAGGGACAAGTCCTCTTCCTTTCTCCTAATATATTTAGCACGCTGTGCGCGACAGGGTCCACAATTGATACTTAGGTATAAGTCTACCATCTATTATTAATTATATACCTACTACATTGTCGCAAAGCAATAAAGATTTGAATTAGAATTTGCAGAAAAGTGACCATATATAATGAAATAATTATATTCAGGAGCATTTATAATCTAAATAATTAAATAAATCCTAACTAATATTATAAATGTGAAAATGAGTTTGTTTGTTTGTTTGTTACGCTTTCACGCCTTAACTACTCAACCGATCAACATGAAATTCTGCATACACGTTGTCAGGGGTACAGAATAGGACATAAACATAAGGTACCTTTCATCCAGAAAAAATAACTGTTGCAAACCTAACCTAACCTACATTTACGCGAGTGAAGCCGCGGGTGAAAACTAGTATAGAATAAAATATTATCAACAGGTAATAAATTCTATTAATTTAGCATAAGTCCATTATAATAATAGTAATTTTATTCTAGAGTAAACGATAAATATGTTAATTTATCTTAAAAGTACGTAATTCCCACAACTTTAATTTGGACCGGAATAAAAAAAACCTGGTCAAGTGTGAGTTGGATTCGGGCATCCAAGGCTCCGTATATTATGTTATCTTATCTTATGTGGGGGCCAGTCAGTGCAGACCGGCGACACTTCGACCCAGTGGGATCTTTTGTGTCGACACTCTCCCAATAACGACTGCCATAGATGTTCATGGCAGCCGGGACCAACGGCTTAACGTGCTCTCCGAGGCACGGAGCAGGCGATAATTGTCAATCAATACGCACATCATTTCGAAAAGTCATATAACTGAAAGTCAGAGTTGCGCGACGTGGGTTCGAACCCGAGACCCTCTGCATTGCAGTGCAGTCTATTGGTCTCCCCACTGAGCTATCGCTGCTTTCTGTATATTAAAAGAAAGCATATCAATATTTACATACAAACATATAAGTCTCATGACTGTAATAGACAGTATTGTGAATAGAATATCGACTAGCTGAATTTATTAATAGAGAAATGATTTTTTCAAAGAAACTGCCCTTACCATCCTCGTATACAATTCTCTAGTCCGCGGCATGTCAGAATACTGCAGCACAGTGTGGAGTCCATGCTAGCAAGTGCACATGGATCGCATCGAGAGAATTAAAAAAAAAACATCCACCATTTTGTCATCCATCATGTCCCACGAAGATCGCCTCAAATTCTTTAAAATGAAACACCTCCATAGAAGACGTAAAATTGGTGATATTGTATTTTTAAGCAAACTAATTCATGGTTACTAATACTAAAACTAGCCTGATGTATACTTGGCTTAGGCCCGTGCCATCAGTTTCTTACCGGCTAGCCGAGAAAAATAAAATGAAAGTATAAAAATAATAAAATAATAATAAATAATAATAAACTTATTTATTGGCACTAAAATACAAGTAGGTACATAGCAGTAGAAAACTTAGTCTAGGTACAAAAATTCTTAATTATAATGTTCTGCTGGTACTTAAAATAGGATATATCCTGTGCTATAAGTACCAGCAACCTTCCAGTTTCACAGTTAAACTAGGTAAAAATCTACTGGTGACAATAAATGTAAACCTACTTACATTATTTAACTTTATGAAAAAGATAAAATATAATTAATGTTAAAAATTTTGTAAACCTGTTGTGTGTGTATGTGTGTGTGTGTGTGTGTGTGTGTGTGTGTGTGAGAGAGGATCTGTGTGTGTAAGGGTGAGGGTTGTGAAGTTCTAGCACGTGTATCGTTCTTGGTGGCGCGGGTAGGCAGTCGCCTTAACAACCGGAAAACTTTCCACCTACCTCACTGTAAGACGAACGTCGGCCAAGATTCGCCCCTGTACCGTATGTGTTCCTCCTCAAACGACGTCAGATCAGACATCGATTTATTTAAATGTAGTTCTATGACCTCAATAAAGAAAAGTCATAATAATTGTCTATATTAATATATATTTCATTTTATCAATAACTAGCTTTTGCCAGCGGCTTCGCTCGCGTTAATTTAGAATTTGACAATCAGTTCGGGTTGTACTCTGCTTGCAATAATATAATTCAATCATGATTCGAAAGACACGTGGCGCCATCTATTATCATAAGAACGTTATTGTTGTTTTCCTCGGGAACAGTAATTTTTTTCGGGATGAAAAGTAGCCTATGTCCGTTTCCGTACACCTGACAACGTATATGCAAAATTTCAGGATGATCGGTTCAGTGGTTTAGGCGTGAAAAGGTAAGAAACAAACAAACTTATTTTCGCTTTTATAATATTAGTTAGGATTAGGATTTAGCTAAGCATACGTAATATGTCATATAATTATTAGCATGTAGTGTTTGCATCCAGTATTCCAGGCAGCGATAGCTCAGTGGGGAGACCAACAGACTGCAAAGCAGAGGATCTCGGGTGCGAACCCACGTCGCGCACCTCTGACTTTCGGAAGTTTATACATATATAGAATTAAATATGTGTGTTCTCTTAAAATGTACATATTTACATGATATTGTAAAAGATTTTGTGTTTTTAGAAATAAAGTATGTTTTCTTTCTTTCTTCATATGACTTTTCGAAATTATGTGCGTATTGATTGACAATTATCGCCTGCTCCGTGCCTCGGGGAGAACGTTAAGCCGTCGGTCCCGGCTGCCATGAACATATATGGCAGTCGTTATTGGGAGAGTGTCAACACAAAAAATCCCACTGGGTCGAAGTGTCGCCGGTCTGCACTGACTGGCCCCCACATAAGATAAGATAAGTTCACAAACACGGTAATTTTGTTGTAAGTACGACAGTAATGTTTCTATTTTCTAAACATAGTTCAAATACGAGTTACCTACCTACTTAATATTATACATTTCACCTATATTTTTATTCTACCTTTAGTTTTAATATTAATAGTACACATGTATGTTAAATGTATAATTTAACAGAACGATACTAATGTCTAATACACAGGCTCGACATACATTAGACAGAATTAAAAATATAAATGTATTTTCATAAAGGAATAACGGACTCCAAATTCGAATGTAATATTATGTTTTTTTTTTACTGGTATCAGTATTTATGGCCACACTGAGTATAATATTAAAATAAAATATATCAATAAGCTTTTATACGATTTTTATTTATAGTTATGTCACTGAGTGTCGGCCCGTAGGTAAGTATATGTTGTTTTTCGTCGCTCGAAAAACAGGTTTTACCTAGATCGGGCAAATATCAATTGTAAAATTGTGAACTTTTACCGATTATAAATAAATATTAAATTAAATATTAAGCGTCGTAGAGGAAGTGTGGCATGCGTTTTACGCATAAATGAACCGAACGCTGAATACTAGGCACTGCGTTTGATACCTAGAAATTAAAATAATAAAAAATATAATATAGAACTATCTCACATTAGAATATTGTACAGTAAAAATAATAAACTGCCTAAAAACTAAAAGATTCTAACCTATCTTCATACAAACGGTCGGAACTCGAGTCGTACCTACGCGCCTCGGCATCGGCATGCGCTCGGCACGCAACCAGTCGCGAATGCGCCGCAGTGACGAACGGACGGTGTGTTGTTTTTTAAACAGTAACCGCGCGATTTTTTTTACCAAAAATAAGTATAAGTATAGCCTATTTAATAAGACAAGTAGAATACATTGTGCTGTTTTTGGTTGCATGAATTCCTCAATAACGCACCCAGAGATAACTTTTTTAGATTACCTGGAAACTCCGAAAGGTAAGACTATAAAATGATTATACTTACTAGTAGGTAGGTAAGATACTGCAGTCTCTCGATGTTCGGAAAGCCAGTGGACCTGACGGCATCCCAGCTGTGGTCCTTAAAAAATGTGCAGCAGAGTTGTCTCCCATACTTGCGCGCCTATACCGGACGTCTTACGCCGCAGGCATTGTGCCTGAGGCTTGGAAGGAGGCGAACGTTCAACCGATTCCCAAAAAGGGGGACCGTTCCGAGCCAAGCAACTATCGACCCATAGCTATCACCTAGGTGCTTTCCAAGGTGTTCGAGCGGATTATAAACACCCAAATTGTCCGCTACCTGGAGGATCAATCATTGATCAATGATCGCCAATACGGCTTTCGGTCTAAACGATCAACGGGTGATCTTCTAGCGTTCGTCACGCACCTCTGGGGTGAGGCTATGGACAAGCACGGCGAGTCTTTGGCTATCAGCCTTCAGCCTTGACATAGCCAAAGCTTTCGACAGAGTCTGGCACCGGTCTCTTCTTTCCAAGCTTCCGGCCTATGGCTTGCCCCCTCAACTGTGCACCTGGATTGCAAGTTTCCTGCAGAAGTGTCGTATTCGGGTCCTTTGCGACGGTCGCGCTTCCAAATTTATGCAGGTCAATGCAGGAGTGCCTCAGGGGTCTGTCTTATCCCCTACGCTCTTTCTTCTGCATGTCAATGATATGTTGAATCTCGGCAACATACATTGTTATGCGGATGACAGTACCGTGCATGAGCGATATCTCGGACATCCTGGGGCCAAACAGGCTGAGGTTGATGGTAAAAGGCAGAATCTTGTCGTTGAACTTGACCAGGTCTTGGACCGCATCTATGAATGGGGTGCCAAGAACTTGGTCGAGTTCAATACCAAGAAGACCCATGCATGCGCGTTCTCAACAAAAAAGTCTCCGTTCCTTCCCCTCCCTTCTCTGAAGAACACTCCACTGGTGATACGTGACAGCCTCTCCATCTTAGGTATGGATCTTTGCCGCTCCCCAAAACCTACATCGAGAGCGTCATTAAGCAAGCTTCGCGAAAACTCGGAGTTCTGAACAGGGTGAGGCGGTTCTTCACGCCTGGGCAACTGTGCCTATTGTATAAGGCACAAGTGCACCCTTGCGTGGAGTACTGTTCTCATCTTTGGGATAGCTCCACGCAGTAGTTACTGGACGCTCTCGACCGGTTACAGCGGCGGGCTTTCCGTATCATCGGAGATCCAGAGGTCACGAGTTCACTGGAACCTCTGCAACTCCGTAGGGACATTGCCTCATTGGCATGTTTCTACAGAATATACCACGGGGAGTGCTCTAAAGAGTTATTCCACCTTATCCCGCCCTCCCCTTTCCTATCCAGAACAACGCGAGCTGGGCTCAGATGCCATCCTTACACGGTAGAGTCGATTAGAGCGCGTACCAACAAGTTTGGGTCCTCATACCTCTGCCGAACGACCAAGGCATGGAATTCTCTACCAAGGCACGTGTCTCCTTCTTCCTTCAATCCTGGGTCCATTAAGCGGGGCGTGAAAAAGCACCTTCTCAAGCCGTCAAAGTAGAGACCTCAACATCGCCTCGGCTGCTATGAGGGCGGTGTGGAGGCCACTGCTCTTAGACCACACGACTGCTTACCATCAGGTGGAGTGTGGCCATTTGACGAACGAAATAAAAAAAAAAGTAGTTTAAGTCTTTTTAAAGGATTTTTTTCCTCCCGAAAAAGAAATGCCTGGACTAATAAATAAAGTGAATAACTAAAGAAAAGTGATTGACACGAGTGAACAACATGCATTTTTATTGAACACTTCCTATTCCATTCACAAAGTATTTTATTTGTTTAAATAATATGAAAAATATTTACAATCATAAAAATAGATAGAAACTCAAAGTAGGCAGATTTAATTAAAATGCTGTAGGTGGGCAGCCCTATCGCATGTTTACGTACCGCGCGGCTGTAGGCATTTATTTCAAAGATACGGCCGAGTTACAATACTGTATATTTATGTACTGTGACAGGGCTGATATTATTATTATCATCACGTGACTTTTACTCGTGGGTCAATATACCAAAATGAGCGTCCCCGCTACATTCTGAGTCACGAAGCGCTCAGCTGCGCTTATTGACTAGGTACAAGCCGGGGTCACCTTAAAATCTAAAATACTGGTTTTTCGATGATTAAAATAGTTAATTAGATGTTTAATTAAGATTTTGCTAGAAACACATAAAACTATATAATTATATTTACATATACATATATACTAATATTATAAAGCTGAAGAGTTTGTTTGTTTGAACGCGCTAATCTCAGGAACTACTGGTCCGATTTGAAAAATTCTTTTAGTGTTGGATAGCCTATTTATCGAGGAAGGCTATAGGCTATATAACATCACGCTACGACCCACGGGGGCGGCGCAGTAACGAAAAACGCGGGTAAAACCGCGGGAACGTCTAATACATATATACAATCATACCATTCCAATTACTAAATAATATTATTCAATGTATTATAATATTGTAACATTCCTTTAATCTATACAAATAAATAAAATTGAAGTGTCTGTTTGTAATGTCAAAATAACAGCTTTTTATCCAATGCATATGAAGGTATATAAGGTACCTACACGAAAACATCTATTTTTAAAATAAGTCTGTCTGTTTGTTCCGGCTAATCTCCGAAACGGCTGGACCGATTTCGATGGGACTTTCACTGGCACATAGCTGATGTTATAAGGAGTAACATAGGCTACTTCGATTTTAGAAAAAAAAATAGGGTTCCTCCTCATAAACAAACACTTTTTAGTTAAAATCTACGCGGACGAAGTCGCAGGTAACAGCTAGTTTCTATATATATCCTCACAAACACCTACTCACCTTCTTGAGTTTAGCCATCAGGTATCGGATGGAAGGGTTTTCACTCTGTGTTGTAGCGGTATATTTCAACACTGCAGGCATTTTTGAAGTCCTGCCTTGTATTATTTCCTAGTCCTATAAAGAACAGGTTTGTTTTTGAATACTTTAAA
Source organism: Catocala sponsa (assembly GCA_963564715.1). Lineage (NCBI taxonomy): Eukaryota > Metazoa > Arthropoda > Insecta > Lepidoptera > Erebidae > Catocala > Catocala sponsa. The sequence goes on along the minus strand of OY751354.1, from coordinate 2,505,952 downwards.
CCTATCTTATATAATTTATTATTTTATTTAATATTTTCACTAAATATAATTAGGTACCTATTCATATTATTCAAATGACAATTTAAATATGTACAAAGTTGTTAAATGTTCAACTGAGATGACTGCTGTGCTTACCATTCATTGTTGACATGCTCTGTGATCTGGTTGAGTCGCATTTTGTTGGTTTGAGTGAGACTGCTGCAATTTATTATTATTATACTACATTTTGCCCGCGGCTTCGCTCGCGTTAATTTAGAATTTGATAATCAATACGGGTCGTACTTTGCTTGTAATAATATAATTCAATCATGATTCGAAAGACACGTGGCGCCATCTATTATCATAAGAACGTTATTGTTGTTTTCCTCGGGAACTGTAATTTTTTTCGGGATGAAAGGTAGCCTATGTCCGTTTCTGTATACCTGTCAACGTATATACAAAATTTCAGGATGATCGGTTCAGTGGTTTAGGCGTGAAAAGGTAACAAACAAACAAACTCATTTTCGTTTATATAATATTAGTTAGGATTAGGATTTAGATTACTCCTGACTATAATTATTTCATTATATATGGTCACTTTAAATTCAAATCTTTATTGCTCTGCCACAATGTAGTAGGTATATAATAATAACACATATATATATATATATATATATATATATAGTCTTAACACTTGCTTTAAAAACACACTCAAATGTTTCATATCTTACTCTACACATTTTTTACACTATTTAGTAATTATGTTTATATCTTATTTACTCGTATATTTACATATTAAGTATATTTATTTTTTTATGTTTAGACTCTAGGCGACGGCGTCACTAAATTGGATTTCACAGAATACTAGTGTTGCGATTTAATAATCGCAACGTACGCTGAGAGATGTCCAAATTTTGGCACTGATGGAACACACACTTTCCTTTAAAACTTAAGTCAAACTTAAATAATTGAATATTATTGTTTACTTGTATTTATGGTTTGTATGCTCACTGACAATACTAACCTTGACTTGATGGCTTGATTTCCGTAGTATATTTATACTCTTTGCTTGATGGGAGGGGAGGCAGTTTACATAAGTTAAACGGAAGGTGTGGTGTTGCCAGTGAGCAGAAATGAAGAAATAATTATAGTGTTAGTACTTATTAGTATTTAATTTTGTTTTATTTTTTTAGTTAAGTACATATTGTTCTGCTTTTTATTTTTTTTATTCTTCATGTGTCAGGTGTGCCCTTTTGTGTGCCAAAATAAGAAATATTTCTTTCTATTTCTTTTTTCTTTCAAAATAGACGTTTTTTTTTGGTATCTTCTATTATTTAATAAGTTATTGTATACTTAAATAATAATAGGGGTTTATGAAGTGTATTTGTATGAAGAAAATCGGAAACGTTGTGGTTTTCATACCAGTTATTACATCAATATTTTGTTAATGGTCCCTGAGAATTCTATTCCTTTTCTTTTCATTAAAAATATAACTCCTTCGCTAGGTATAATTAACCGCACTAGGAACAATTCCTGTGTCGCGGGGGACTTTACAAACATTCAAACAACGGACACAACGGACACCCCGACTCGATACAACCATTTGTGGAGCACACAAAGTTTTGTCCCGTGTGGGATTCGAACCCACAACACTCCGCGCGGCGCCAGTGCCAAGGCCACCACTTAAACCACTACGCCCTCAGTGCACTCTATAATATCAGCCCTGTACATACATACATACATAGATTCACGCCTGTTTACCAGAGGGGTAGGCAGAGACTACGGATTACCATTTGCTTCGATCCTGACACACTTCTCTGGCTTCATTCACTTTCATCACATTCCTCATACACGCCCGTCGGTTCAAAGAGCTCTTAACCTGGCCTTTGTCCAGAACGCCTCCGACCTGATCGAGAAACGTTCGTCTAGGTTTTCCTGTACTTATATATTATAAACTGTCTCACTGCTGGGCACGGGAAGCAGTCCGTGTGAAAAAAGTAAGGCAGGTTGACTCGATGGGGTAGTTTCTATTGCTGGAGTGTAACCGACTGCCACGCCTGAGGTCGCGGGTTCGATTCCTGCACAAGTCAAACATTTGTGTGCATGAACATGAATGTTTGTCTTGGTCTGGGTGTTTCTATGTATAATATGTATATATTTACAAAAAAAAAGTATGTGTGTATGTTTATCTAGTTTGTCTAGTACCCATAGTACAAGCTCTGCTTAGTTTAGGCTAGATGGTGTTGTATGTATGTGATAGAATATTATTATTAAACCTTTATAACGGTGAAAGAATTTTAAAATCGGTTGTGTAGTTTTTGAGTTAAGTCATTAAGTACATAATATTGTCTTCTGTTTAAGCGAATGTTATTCATTGAAATTAAACTACTATATACGGATTTTATCGCGTTGTTTATTTGACACTTTATTACAAAATTTTTGAAAACTGTTACACTACTATTACTATTAAACATTACTAATTATTAAGCTAATTAAATTATTGAAACTATTAAAACTATTACTATACTATTGTACTATATATGTATATTTGTGTTTACACTTTTCCACAAATAAACAACGCGATAAAATCCGTATATAGTAGTTTAATTTCAATCATAAGTACAAACAAACACACAAAAAATCAAATGTTTCCTCTACAATATTAGTATAGATAAAGTACTGTAATACTAGGTTTAGCCTACGGCTTCGCTCGGGATCAGTATGTTTCCTGGATGAAACGCACCCTGTCATTGTCCGTGCCCCTGACAACGTTTACCTGTGCATAATTTCATGTTTTTTGAGACATTCACATTTAATTTTATAATAATAGCTACGAAGACCAGGACAAAACTTTGCACGTGAGTTCAGTCACTTTTATCTACGTAATTAGTAGATAATTATAATATTATACATAGCAAGAAACACAACAATACATAATTATAATTATACAATTGTTGTAGTTTTTGTTTAAAATTAAATAATTATCTTATGTTTCAGCAACTAAATGTGAGTTTTCAGTTTGTTAAACAAACCTACATTCTCATGTTTAATATATTATAACGTTGACTATACTTAAATGAAAGATTATATTATTATAATAATATCAGCCCTGTATTAAACTGTCCCACTGCTGGGCATAGGCCGCTTCTCAGTGTGAGAAGGGTTTGGCCATAGTCCACCACGCTGGCCCAGTGCGAATTGGCAGACTTCACATATCTTCGAGGACATTTTGGAGAACTCTCAGACATGCAGGTTTCGTCACGATGTTTTCCCTCACCGTTAAAGCGACCGATAATTAACTATTTAATACGAACATGACTTTGAAAAGTCAGAGATGCGCGCCTTGGGATCGAACTCGAGACCTCTACGTGGTAGTCCAACGGTCTCAAACTAAGTAGTTCCTAAAGGGTCGGCAACGCGCAAGTAATGCCTCTGGTGTCGCAGGCGTCCATAGGCTACGGTGACCACGTACCATTAGGTGGACCGTATGCTTGTTTGCCACCTTAGTTGTATAAAAAAACATACCAAGTTTCATAGAAATCGGTTCAGTAGTCTTTGTGTGAAAGCATAACAGACATCCATTCATCCTCACAAATATTCACATTTATAATATAAGTAGGATACTTTGCCATCTAGGTCTAGTGCCTCGAATTAAAGCCTTGATGATGCTTACCAGGCATTGTCCCAGGTTCCGTATTGGTATTAAAATTTACCTCAACTTTTTGCCTGTTTGAACAATTGAATCCGAAAGGAAAGGCTTCACGCTCCAAGAGAATCTGCAGTACTCTAAAAAACATGCCATATTATTTAATATTATGCCTTGGTATCGTAGGGGCAGAAAGTACAAAAAAAAAGGGATTAAATATAATGATCATCAAAAATACTAATTGGTCAGCAAATATTGCACAGCATAACGAGCATCTATACGCCTAAAATCACTGCATTCCGTCTCGGAAGTGTTAGGATAACCTAACACTTCCGAGACGGAATGCAGTGCACCCAAAAATAGGAGCCCTGCGAAGCGGGGCTCCGTCGACTTAGTTTGATCTCTTTAAAGTTTGCTGGCCATGAGTTGCTGATCAATTAGCTATTTCTGCTCACAGATTATATTTTTCTGCTCACAAAAATACCAATACTATGCTAACCATTTAAATAACACGCCAAAAAAAATTGGGGTGGTCTTTGGAGACTGCCGATAAAAGTGAAAACTTTAATCCTTGATCATAAACACTTCTTTAGAAAAAAAAATCTTAACTACTACCTGTGATATGATTTTTTTAAATTACCATATCTAACTTTCTTGTACATTACGACCATAAATGAATGAATCCCATCCCATCGGTTTTTTGTTGTTTTATTATTAAACACTAATTATGCTAATAGATAGACAGTCAAAAGTATGACTTACTATTGCATTGAAATTAAACTACTATATACGGATTTTATCGCGTTGTTTATTTAACACTTTATTACAAAATTTTGAAAAACTGTTACACTACTATAATTACTATTAAACTATACAATTTTTTTAAGCTAATTGAATTATTGAAACTATTAAAACTATTTATACTATTACTATATTATTATACTATTTATATTTGTGTTTACATTTTCCCCGACGTTTCGGTTGCTTTTCAGCAGCTATAGTCACGGGGAGACTAAGATGGTAGTTGTCTCAATGTTCCAGTGTAGTTATTTCAAAGTACCCGAACATAATTTAATCATGGGTGTTTCTATTTACGCAGAATGAGCTCAAAGTATCATGAAGTCTAGCTGTAGTTTGCTTCTTCTTGGGTTTGACTATTTGAATTACTGGATCCCAAGCTGGTGGTACATTCCAACCATCTTCTCTATTGAAATTAGGATGTTTCTTGATTTCAATAGCCTTGCGAAGCATCCTTGGTAGGAATCGGTGTTCTTTAGCGAGCATCTGTGGTTTGTCAAATCTCAGGTAGTGGTTGGTCCCCTGTTGCACATGTTCACACACAGCAGACTTCAACGAGCGTTGGTGGTTTACATCAGCTATGTGTTCTTTTATGCGGGTGCATATGCTTCTCTTGGTTTGACCAATGTATGAGAGTCCGCAGTCACAATCTATTTTATAGACCCCTGCATCTTGTAAAGGTAGTTGGCACTTGACGAATGGTAAAAATTGACTTATCTTCGTTGGCGGCTTGAAGTATGTGTTGATTGAAGCTCGCTTCAAGATGTAGCCAATCTTGTCAGTGACACCCTTTACATAAGGTAGTATAGCAGGCTGGCGCTCGACTGTGGCTGGCTTTTCTCGGGATCTGTGACAGCGGCGCGGCTGTTGGAGCTTGTTGTCTTGCAGTACTTGTTTGACATGTTGAAGCTCGGCGTCCAGGTGTTTCTTGTCACAGATCCCGTGGGCTCTCTGAAACAAAGACATTCCCACGGTAGCTAACTGTTTAGGATGGTGGTGAGATTCACCGTTTAAGTACCTATTTGTATGGGTCTTTTTCCTATATACAGTGTGGCTCAAAGTATGATCAGGATTCCTGATGACAAGTACATCTAAGAAAGCTAATGAATTATTTGCCTCTAATTCCATAGTAAATTGTATGTTGTTATTAATGGAATCAAGATGTTCTAGGAATACACTTACACTATCTGTTGGTAATATTGTAAAAGTATCATTTACAAACCTCTTATACATCCTGGGTGTGATGGGGGCAGTCTGCAAAGCGCGAGCCTCAAAGTCTTCCATATATATGTCGGCAACAACAGGCGATACTGGGGAGCCCATTGCCACACCATCGACTTGTATGTAGAATTTATTGTCCCACAACAGATAGCCAGTTGTTAAGCAATGCTTAAGTAGTTCTGCATATTCCTCAGGCATATTGTACTCTATTAGCTTCCTTTTAGTTATTTCAATACAGTCATATACAGGTATGCATGTAAATAATGACTGTACATCAAAACTAACCATTGTTTCATTGTTTGTGAGACGTAGGTGTTTAATCTCACTCACAAAATGGTATGAATCCTTTACATGTGCTCTCGAGTTGCCCCTGAGTGGTGAGAGTATCTTCGCTACGTGCTGAGCCAGTCTGTAAGTTGGTGTGTCGATCTGACTCACAATAGGACGTAGGGGAGCGTTTTCCTTGTGTATTTTTGGTAACCCATACAGCTTTAGAGGTTTTACGTTTCAGCTATTGCACTTTTTTTGTAATTATTATTTATTCTTTTTCATTTTTTTTCTGTAAGTCCGTCAGTTCTATTATAAGACATTTCAAGGTTATCCATTTATTACCGGACACCCTGTATAATGAGTGTACAAAAATAAATTATGTCTTATTGCGTCTCTAATAGATACATTGTTTGAGAATATTCCATCATTACATTGATACATTAATTATAATATCAACATAATAATTGTATGATTGTTGGATCATCTCAAGATTAAAAACAAGTAGATTTACATACTAAATTTTGCCTGCGGCTCAGCTCGCATAAATGTTGATTTCCTCAAGAACAACACCTTTTTTATGAATAGAAGGTAATCTATACACTTTTCTATACACCTGAGAACGGGTATGCGAAATTTGATAATGATCAATCGAGTAGTTAAGGCCTGAAAGCGTAACGAACAAACAAACTCACATTCGTTTTTATAATATAGGTACCTATTAAATTTTGTTCGCCGTTTCATTATCGTAAATATGGGTTTGTAACATTACTATTTTCTGGATGAAAGGCACCCTATGTCCTTTTTTGTACTCCTGGCAACGTTTATGCGAAATTTCATGATGATCTGTCGAGTAGTTCAGGCGAGAAAGCGTAACAAACAAACTCATATTCGCATTCATAGTATTAGTTGGATTTTTCATAAAAATAAAATATCTTCATAGCATTGTATAATGTAATCTTGGCAATTAAGACAATTTTCACATCGTTAAAAGAACTGAAATAGTTATACCTATGTAGTGTACACATGCGTATCCAAAGCGTAAGTATATAATATATTTATATACATATACAATTATATGACCTTTAGCCTAGACAAACACGTGAAGCTCTATACTCTTGAATAATCGGCCATTTTGTCTTCTTCTGTGTAAAGCGTATAACAGCGATAGTCTACTGGAAGCCCTTTGGACTACTATGCAAAGGTGTTCAGCTTGATCCCAAAGCACGCATCTCTGAATTTTGAAAGTTATGTGCGTACTAAATAGTTAATTATGACTCGCTTTAACGGTGAAGGAAAACATCGTGGTGAAAACTGGGGGTGGAGGAAAATATATGAAGTCTGCCAACCGACACTGGCCCTTGTCACACTACGAAGAAGTCCGTACCCAGCAGTGGGACAGCTTATTTACAGGGCTTATATTATTGTTGTAAAGCGAAGCATGTGTGAGAATTTCTTACACCAAGTGGACGGTGTGATACAAACTTCGAGCGTGAATTAGTAAGGGCAAAAGCAAAAGCCAGGCATTGAAAACCATTTGTCACGTAATCGACTCGCGGCGCACGGCTGCGTGCGCGGCGAGCGAGATGGTGGCATCACTAGTCCCCCTCCGAGCGGCGGCGGCCTATATAAGTGGATCGCGCCCTGGTGGAGTCCTCCTTCCTTCCGCTGCGCTGCACTATTAAGTTAAGTGCTTCTTCCTAAAGAAACCACGTAGGAAGCCTTATAGAACCACGCCCTGAGTATTGTTCGCGTAGCTTTCTTAAAGTGTAATTTATATAATTACTTCTTGTTATTAAAAGTGTTAATTGTTGTACTATCTTTGAATCAGTTCTGCTTAAAATAACCCCCCTACAGCGTGGCCTGTCGTACTCCTAACTAAACCCTTAAGGTTACAATGGCGCCCAACGTGAGGTTACCTTAAGGTTACACGTTACAAATATGTACTAGTACCAGCCCTTATTTCGTTTTTTATCTATACCTTTTAAGCCCTATATTTTGTACCTAGATTAAGTGTTATTCTTATGGAGTAATAAACTTTATTGTTATAAGTATTTTTAGGAATCAGAAGAGAAACAGCTTAAAAAATTAACAGATGAGAATTAAATTATGTTCGGGTACTTTGAAATAACTACACTGGAACATTGAGACAACTACCATCTCACTCCCCCGTGACCATGGCTGCTGAAAAGCAACCGAAACGTCGGGGAAAGTGTCAACATAAATATAAATAGTATAATAGTATAGTAATAGTATAAATAGTTTTAATAATTTAATTAGCTTAAAATTAGTAAAGTTTAATAGTAATAGTAGGTAGTGTAACAGTTTTTCAAAATCTATACTAATATTATAAAGCTGAAGAGTTTGTTTGTTTGTTTGTTTGCTTGAACGCGCTAATCTCAGGAACTACTGGTCCGATTTGAAAAATTCTTTCAGTGTTAGATAGCTCATTTATCGAGGAAGGCTATAGGCTATATATCATCACGCTTAGATCAATAGGAGCTGAGCACCAATGAAGAATGTTTTAAAATCGGAGGGTATTCTTTCCTTTTGAGAGCTTCCGCTGCGTGCGCTGCGTAAACAGTTAAAGTTTCGCAAAAATCAAGTATGACAGAATTGTTCCTCTTTAAAAGTTCTAAAAAAAAGTCCGCGACAGCATATGTCTATCTTTTAAGGTTGGCTCACTATAACTATTTTTATGCTAACGAAATTTGTTCTAAAATAATGCATTATTTGCGAAGGTATTATTATAAACATGATATTAATCCTTATCCAAATAAATACGTTATTCATCACAAGTATTTAATTTAAAACAAAATTGCCCTTTACATCATTCGATTTCAATGAATATCTTAGGAGATATCGCAGTTTTAAAATAACATTGCAGCAAAATAATTACCCATTACAGACATAGTACAAACGATGTTTCTCCTGGTTTATTCTGCGTGATTACTACTGGTTCGATATGAAAAATTCTTTTAGTGTTGGATAGACTATTTATCGAGGAAGGCTATATGTTATATAACATCACGCTACGACCCACGGGGGCGGCGCAGTAACGATAAACGCGGGTGAAACCGCGGGAACATCTAGTAATTAATATTTGGCTTCAGTTTTGTTAGGAATAACCACAAATCTCTCCGTTCCGTGATATTCAATCTGCTCCTTTTTTATTAAAAGGTTTGTAACGACACTAAAACTTTTGTCGACAAGTTATGACGAGGGAAACGCTATCAAAAGCCTTCTCGCAATTCCCTACAGTCCAAGACTACTTCTACCTTACTTCTGTCTGCAGTACTTCTGCCTGCAGCCAAAATTTTTGATACCCTCTTTTAAATTTCACCTGAAGGTGAAGCTCCTGAAGCTGAAGCTCCTCATTAGCGCTAAGCTCGAGTAGCTCCTCTTGTAATATCACATTCCCCACTTCCGTTTCATGTTGGTATTTCCATCGTCAGAATATCTTGAAATCTGATTTTGAAGTTATCATGCATAGCAATTAAATGTTGAACGTATGTCTAAATATCCTCCTCAACAAGACATTCTACCTGTGACAAGTTTGAAAACGGGGAAAATTTACGTCGACTAATATTTTGCTTCAAAAATATAAATTTCAATTTCCCAAGAAAAGCTGAAATTACACCGTTTGTTTTTATTCGATTGAGGCTGTCCCCTTGTAATTGTAAGTTAATGTCATTAAATTTTTTGAACAAATCTCAAATACGCGATGTCTGCTTTCAAATTGATCAGGTTTTCTTTTAAATCTGTATCTTTACTTTCCAGAAACTCTAAAATTGATTCAAAAAGTGAGTAAAATCTTATTTATTTATTTATTTAATCTTAGGAAGGATTACAGACTAATATAATTCAAAAAAGAAAACAAACAAAAAAAAACAAGAATAATCTAACAAAAGTAAAGAAAAATATCAATAACAAATAGCAAACACAGTTTAATTACAATTATTACAGCTTTGCAGTTTGAGTTGCGCTACCCACTATCAAAGAAAGAATTGGCCAAGAGCCTACCCACTGTTCGAGCACTTGTGCAATATAGGTCTATGTCCAATTCGTTAGGCAATTGATTAAATGCCTTTCATTCTTCGTTGAACTAATGCATTACGCCTATAGTTTGTCGTTGCCAAGGGTTCATTAAGTATAGGACGCCGCCTAAACCAATTAAATTGGTACGTAATTCTAGCTTTGCTACAAGCTCAGGGCAGTCAATTGAACTATTTGCGATGTTAATTAAGTAACATATGTCGCTGATGTACCGTCTATATTCAAGAGGTAGGTCTTGTTAAACATGCACCTTTCGACAACCAGCGTACTTCAGTATGTAAGAGCAATCGTTGGAAATCTTCATCATTTTCATCGCACAATCTATACAAATAAATAAAATTGAAGTGTCTGTTTGTAATGTCAAAATAACAGCTTTTTATCTAATGCATATGAAAGTATATAAGGTACCTATACGAAAACATCTATTTTTAAATTTTTTGACTGTCTGTCTGTTTGTTCCGGCTAATCTCTGAAACGGCTGAAGCAATTTTGACAGGACTTTCACTGGCAGATAGCTGATGTTATAAGGAGTAACTTAGGCTACATTGATTTTAGAAAAACAATTGGGTTCAGCGGAGACAAACAATGTTTAGTTAAAATCTACGCGGACGACGTCGCAGGTAACAGCTAGTTTTGTAATAAAGTGTCAAATAAACAACGCGATAAAATCCGTATATAGTAGTTTAATTTCAATGAATAACATTCGCGTAAACAGAAGACAATATATTATGTGAATTTAGAACGATTAACATTATAAAATAATCAATTGCAAGTTTTATATTTAAAAAAAACATCACGTTGTATTAAAAATAATCTTTAATGTTGGCATCGTATTATTGTCTGCGTATTATTGCCTCCCATTTATGCTACAAAATGTTGCGTGCAATGTGAAATCATGTTATTTCTTTTCACTATATCAAAATCACGTACATAACTGTACGAGGCTGCCGGTGTCCTCGTAGAGTCTGTCAAGCGAGTCATGTCCCTTGAAAATGGGCAGCAAATTTAAAAAATCGTGGTGTGGTATCCCTGAGAGTACTGTAAAAAACCGTTTTGATACTAGAATTCACACTAAAACTAAATTCACAAAAATAATATATATTAGTTACCAAGACGGTTTTTTACAGTACCTGCTATCAGGGATACCACACCACGATTTTTTAAATTTGCCGCCTTTTTCATGGGACATGACTCGCTTGACAGACTCTACCTCGTACGGGATACCGCAAATCTCGTATTTATACGAGGAACCTCGTGTGGTTGGCAACCTTGAACTCGCTCGATCGGACGATGCGTGACGTTACTTGTTGACGTCGCATTCCGCAACCAACAGTATATTATTATTTATCATGATTTCGGTTCTTAAACGGATTTTCTTTACGATTCAGTTATCGTACCGGTGAATCGCTTCCTAATAAACGTTCCAAAATGCTGGTACCATACCTTCCGATTTAAAGGTTCTTAAGAAATTGGTAAAGTTTAGCTATTTAAAGAATGATGGATCCACCAAAAATTACCCTTCTCCAAAATCTAGAAATGCTTCGCTCACCAGCAGCAACCGCCCCACCTAGCCGTTATCGTACGGCGTTGAACGGCGTCGTATAGTATATAATATCAGCCCTGTATTTAACTGTCCCATACCGTCGTGTCGTCATCCATACCGCAATGCTTGAAAACGAAAGTTTTCAACCAGTGCGTGCTACCCGTCATGACCTACGGAGCCGAGACATGGACACTCACGGTAGGGTTGGTCCACCAGTTCAAAGTCGCTCAGCGAGCTATGGAGAGAGTTATGCTCGGAGTTTCTCTGAAGGATAGGATTCGTAACGAATACATCCGACAGAGAACCAAAGTCATCGACATAGCCCAGAGAATTAGCAAGCTGAAGTGGCAGTGGGCTGGCCATATCGCGCGAAGAACAGACAACCGCTGGGGTAAGCGTGTTCTTGAGTGGAGACCGCGACTTGGCAAACGTAGTGTAGGACGCCCTCCGACCAGGTGGGATGACGATTTGCGAAAGACTGCAGGCAGATGCTGGATGCGGCAAGCTGAAGACAGGGCGCTATGGCGCTCTTTAGGGGAGGGCTATGTCCAGCAGTGGACTATCATAGCCTGATGATGATGATGATGATGATGATTTAACTGTCCCACTACTGGGCATGGGCCTCTTCTCAGTGTGAGAAGGGTTAGGCTTTAGTCCACCAAGCTGGGCATGCACTATCTTCGAGAACATTATGGAGAACTCTTAGACATGCAGGTTTCCTCACGATGTTTTCTTTACCGTTAAAGCAAGCGATAATTATTGAATACTCTCATAACTTCATAAGTCAGAGATGCGCGCCTTGGGATCGAACTCGAGACCTTTGTGTGACGGACCAAGGGTTTCCCACTAAGCTATCGCTGCTTCTATCATCATAATCCTAACTAATATTATAAAAGCGAAAATGAGTTTGTTTGTTACCTTTTCACGCCTAAACCACTGAACCGATCATTCTGAAATGTTGCATATACGTTGTCAGGTGTACAGAAACGGACATAGGCTACCTTTCATCCCGAAAAAAAATTACTGTTCTGGAGGAAAACAACAATAACGTTCTTATGATAATAGATGGCGCCACGTGTCTTTCGAATCATGATTGAATTATATTATTACAAGCAGAGTACGACCCGAATTGATTGTCAAATTCTAAATTAACGCGAGCGAAGCCGCGGGCAAAAGCTAGTATGTATATAATTTTATAAAAATAAGATACAATGATTAGTTACCATCCGATAGTTTACTGTTCATTCCTACTGCCTCTAACACTGTTTCATCTTTAATTCTGTGCATTTACAAATTCTTCCTCTAACTCTGGGTGTTTTTTGTGTCCGTCGTTTGAATGTTTGTAAAGTTAAGTAAGTTTACTTTACAAACATTTAAACAACGGACACAAAGAACACTCAGACTTAGAACAAAAAATTTTTGGCCCGTAAGGTATTTGAACCCACATAACTCGACATAGTGGCTGTGTCGAGGCGATCGCTTAAACCACTACGCCATCCGTGCATGCGTGCAAATGATTATTACCTTACTCGACCAGTCTCGCGCGAATCGTCGAGGTGAGCGCACGCAATAAGCTGAGGTCGACTTTGTTCGAGTTTTTTTTTTTCGCAATACCCTCATTTAATAAATGTTACACGATAATGGATAACATAGACTTTTGCGATTCAAGTGGAAGTGATATAGTAGAAGAAGAGATGGTGAATGAGAGTGAGCAACTAGTTAATAATAAGAATTCGAAGGAAGAGGGAAAAAAGGTGGACAAAAGGCAACGATCAGACAGTGAAGAAATAATAGAAGATGAGGAGGGATTTATTACGGTTCGAAAGGACAAAAGGAGGTTAGTGAGGAGGCCGTCAATGTGTTCTAATAATAGTCTTGAGAATAATGAGAATACATGTAAATCAACAAATGAGAAAATAATAGTGTGCGTAACGTCGAAAGAGGTTTTACCCAAACCTTTCGGCATGGCCAAATTGTTAAGAGTAGAAAATATAAAAAATATTCTTAAAATACAATATAAGAACCCATACAAGATACTTATTCAATTTGAAGACCGAAAAGACGCGGAGAATCTGATCAAATGCAGCAAGTTTCAAAACTTGGATTATAGATGTCAGTTTATAGATGAAATTAATTTATCATATGGTGTAGTGAAACAAATTGACTTAGATATTGAAGAGAAAGAGATTCTAGAGAGTATTGAATGTGAGAGGGAAGTTGTTTCTGTCAAGAGATTAAAAAGGCAATCTGATAGTGGAGAATGGATACAAAGCGAGACTATTCGCATTTGTTTTAAAAGTTCTACTTTACCCCCGTATCTCCTAATATACGGGTGCAGGTTTAAGGTAGAACCTTACACATTTCCTGTTAGCCAATGTTCGGGATGTTGGAGATTTGGGCATTTGTTTAAAAGTTGCCCAACTAAGAAGTTACTGTGTCCAAAGTGCGGAGGAAATCACAACAATTGTGAAACCATCACATTTAAATGCATTAATTGTAAAGGCCCGCATATGTCAATGAATAAATCATGCCCTATGTTTAAAAAAGAAAAAGCCATTCGACAAATCATGTGCGAGGAGCATTGTACCTATAGAAGAGCACTGGCGCTGTATCTTAATAAAAGTAATTGGCATCAGACTAAAGAATGTTATAACCTAGAAGATAATATAACTCAAACGCGCCAAGTCCCACTTTCTGTTGACAAAGATAAGTCATATAGGGATGTTTTGTTGTCACAAGTTCACAATCATACAGAACGGATAGATTCAGTACCCAAAAATTATTATCCTGGCGAGACGAGTCGAGATATTACTATGAAGGAGTCTACTATCTCTAAAACTACGTCAAAATCGAAAGAAACAATTAATAATAGTCGACTGGAAAAGGCTGAAGTCTATGAGATGGGGCAATCATCTAAGAAAAATGAAAGTACAGAAGGTCAACAGACGTATACATCTAGGAATATATTTTACTTAAAAAAATTAATGGATAAACTGAATGAAATTGTATTCTCCAATTCGAGTATTGCTGTTAAAATCAAGTTAGTAATTAGTGTTATTTTTGAAGAAACGGTTCAATTTGTTTTAGGATTTGTAAGAGAGGGAGATTTGATGAAAAAATTATTTTCCTTATTTGACGATGGCTCCTAACAAATTACGCGATTTTGCTCTTAATATATTGCAATGGAATTCGCAGAGTATTAGACCTAAAATCACTGAATTTGAATCTCTTTTGTTTAAGGATCAAATCCATATAGCCGTCATCTGTGAGACATGGTTAGAGGAACATAATTTTTTAAACATATCCCAATATAATATTTATAGAAAAGACCGAACCGATGGTTATGGGGGTGTCGCAATCATGGTACATAAATCTATTATATCTGAATTGAAATTATCTAATATTAATAATACTGGCATCGAAATGTTACATGTTAAGATTATTAATTGTAAATATCTAGAAAACATAGTATCAGTATACTGTCCGTCCTCCGTCCAAACGAGACAATGTGATTGGGACGAGTTATTTTCTTTGTGTTCACGAAAAAGTCTTATAGTCGGGGACTTCAACGGGCATCACTCCAATTGGTCCTATAAGACTGATACAAGAGGTACACAAATTATGGACTCGGCATTGGAAAATGGATTTATACCTATTAATGATGGCAGTACCACTCGGGTAAAATATGTAAGTAGTGTTTTACAACAGTCATCTCCTGATATCACATTTTCCTCATCCGATATAGCTATACATTTCTCTTGGCGAGTGTTAAGTGATAACTTGGGGAGTGATCATCTTATTATTAAAATTAAAATGAATTATCAAGATACAGTTAATACAACTATTAAACGTAATTTTAAAAAGTCTAATTGGCTGGACTATCGTAAAGATATAGAACAGTTATTCTCTAATGTTGATCCTAATATATGTGACATCCAGGAAATGTATTCAACTTTTATTTATATTATTAATAAATCTGCTGATAAAAATATCCCAATAATTAAAATGTGCAATAACCCTCAAAATAACTTCAAACCTAAGCCGTATTGGGATTCTCATCTTTCTAAATTAGTAGCGGAAAGAAGACTCGCATTGAAGGAATTCAGACGTAACCCTACTCCGGCAAACTTAGCTATCTTAGAGGGTAAAACTTTAAAAGCTAAACAGGAAATCCGGCAAGCCAAGACAAATTGTTGGCAAAAATTTTGTAGCTCTATTGATGGCACTGTGACTTCATCAGTAATGTGGCGCAAAATGAAATGGATTAAGGGCTATAGACAAGCTGGTTATTTCGTTCCAATGGTTAAAAAAAGAGAGCTCTTGCAAAGTTTAGCTCCTGATTCATCTCTCGTCTCTAAACCGTTATTTTCTTCAAGTAATGTCTTTTTAGAGTCAGAGTTCACATTTCAGGAATTAGAGTCGTGTATCAAAAAGAAAGATACTGCTCCTGGAGATGATAATATCACTTATTCTATGATTTTTAACCTTCCAGATGTCGCAAAAACGTTTTTACTCCGTATATTCAACAAAATCTTTTATTCTGGTTGTATTCCTAATGAATGGCGTAATATAAAAATAATTGCAATACCTAAAGTGGGGAATAACTCCAAACTTAGACCAATTTCATTAATCTCTTGCCCTTGTAAGATCTTCCATTTGATGCTAACTAAAAGAATAGAGTGGTTTATTGAACATAACAGTGTGTTATCTCCCAGTACTACCGGTTTTCGCAGAGGCCAATCATGCTTAGATTCACTTGCACAGTTGATAGCCAATATACAGGTAGCTTTTACTAAAAACTGGTCCACATTAGCGTGTTTTTTAGATATTGAGAACGCATACAACAATGTTTTAATCGACAGTGTAGTTAAAACATTAGATAACCTCAAAGTGGGCAGTCGAATATGTAACTATTTATGGGAATTTCTTGGGGAAAGACATTTAATTGTTAAAGATGACACGGATGGGAAGGGTGATATCATAAGATGGACTAATAGGGGGTTGGCACAGGGAGACCCAATCTCTCCACTGCTTTTTAATATTGCAACACTTGAAATTTGTAAAAATATCAACAACAGTAATTTGATCAAAATTTGTCAATATGCTGATGACTTTGTCCTTTTTGTTAGTTCGAAAAAGATGTGTGACAATGTGCATAACATGCAGTTATCGTTAAATTATATTGTGGAGATTTTATCTAATATAGGTTTAGAATTATCAACGTCTAAGTCACAAGTCTGCCTTTTCAGTAGAGGATATCGAAGGCAAACTGTTCAATTATATTTAAATAATATCCCTTTAGTACCAGTTGATGGTATTAAATATCTAGGTGTCTGGTTAGACCCTTCACTTCGATGGGGCAAACATATTAATGAACTCAATGAAAAATGTCAGAAAATGTTAAATATTATAAAAGTTTTAGCTGGTGCTAATTGGGGTATGCATCCATTACAGTTGAGGCTTTTGTATATATCTTTAATTAGAAGTCGAATAGATTACGGCTGTGTCTTTTATGATAGTAGTATTAAGTCTCGATTATATAAATTAGAGAAAATTCAAAATAAGGCTATGAGAATTGTAGGTAGCTTCATTAAAACTACACCTATACATGTGATGGAGAGCGAGTTGTGCTTACCCCCATTACATATTAGACGTAAATTTTTAGCATTTAAGTTTTGTCTTAAAGTTAAGTCTTGTACCAACTGTGTGTCAAGTAAATGTTTATCTGATCTTGGAGCTCTTAGAACCCATAGGTATTGGTCAAATAAAAAAATACCTGTCTTAATGGATACATATAATATTACTAAAGAAGAAAATATATATTCATCTAACTCTTTAGATATGTATAAATTAAATGTTTGGTGTAGCTATATATCAGTTAAAAATGTTATTAAAATTAATTTAGAAACTGTCAACAGGCCTAAGAAATCATATGAGAGTAACTGTTTGAGGAACGATATCTTGCAAGAATTAAATTACATATACAATGGGTGGCATAAATTGTTTACCGATGGTTCTAAGAGTTCTCAGATTGGAGCCGCTTTTTATGATGCTACCACTAAAAATAGCGAATGTTTTAAACTTGTATCTAAGGTTTCCATAATGACAGCGGAGTTGTATGCTATTTCTGAAGCGTTGTCTTACGTTGCTACATTACAACACGTTAATATAGTTATATTCACAGATAGCAAGAGCGCGCTCCAGCATTTGGCTCGATGCGCCTCTGGACAGAGAGGTGTATCGACAGCCTTTGCTGTTTTGAGTAAAATTAATACAATTCTGCTGAATAATGTTAACTTGGTTTTACAATGGATTCCGTCACACATTGGCCTGAAGGGAAACGAGGAGGCTGACAGATTAGCTAGGATAGCAGCAACTACAGGAATAGAGGTTTATGTTTTACCAGTTTTTTCAGAAATTTTAGCCAAATTCAAAACTTATTGTTATAATGAATGGAAAGAATATTTCAAATCTAAAGACAAAGGGCTATGGTACAAAACCATCCAAAGTGAGCCTCCTCGGATCCCATGGTTTAGTAATTTTAAAGTTAGCCGTAGAATGTTGGTAACTTCTTTCAGAATTCGTTCCGGACACATGCCACTAAGATCCTTTGCATTTCTGATGAAGAAGGTAGAATCTCCGTTTTGTTTAGCCTGTGATAGTAAAGTAGAAGATGTTTATCACCTCTTGGTGGAGTGTGTCAGGAATGGGCCTGAAAGAAATGCGTTAGTTAGTGAACTAAACATAAATAAGTTAGATGTAGGTATATTTAATATGATCTTAGCGAAACCAATGTCGCCAGAGGCTGCATTGGTATATTCATTGGTTAATTTGTAAGTTTGTTAGTAATTAGATTAGTTTATGATGGAACTAGCGTAACATATTGTTAAAAGTTCCTAAAACAAATAAAAGAAAGAAAAAAAAAAAAAATAAAAAAAAAAAAACCTTACTCGACTCGGTAACAGTACTCTAGACCGATCGCAAGCATACAGCGTAAACGTATGCCACAAAACCACCTAGGTAATCAGGTTATATAATATACAAGTAACTTATAGTTATTTATAGTAATTAATAACTATGTAATAAAATAATATATAATAAATAGTAAACAAATTTTGTAATAACATTGTGCAATAATAAATGCAATACACATAAATTATCAATAAATATTATTATAAATATGTATCATAATATATGCTGCAATTTTAATTTAAATATTAAGTTTATTTATTTATTCATATTTTAAATTTCTCATGATTCTGTTAAATACTAACTTTTTTTTTTTAGTTTGCGGAATGCTTTGACGCGTACCCCTCCGCGGGGGCGGGCAGAGGGGTTATGTCGGACTCGCCGGGGTAACAGAAAGATGTTAAAACGATAAAATGGACCTCCCGGAATACCGACTAAACCTACCACGGTGTTCCTCGACAAACCACTATCGGCGGGGCCGCGCGAATCACTTTCACATGCAGTCGCGACCCCGCCGAGGTTACGGCCCGTCGTATGAAACGGCAGGCCACTACACGAAAAGACCTACCCACTGCTCACCACTACAAAAAAGCCCTACTGTTCTCCCCCTAGATGGGAGACGGACACGACACAGAGGCACGCGTGGGAACACGCACGCCGCCTCTCGGACCTGGTGCTGAACGGATGGCGGGCAGGCTCACAAAGCCCGCCACCCCCAGGTAAACCTCAGGGTGGCTGGAGGTCGTCTCGCGCCCTCTCGAGCCCGGTTCTGCGGTTGGGAAGAGGGTTTAAACGCTCCCTATCCCGCTACGCCGCCTCCTTGATGGAAATCACTTCCTCACAGAAGGAGGCGACGGCGTTCCACGACCTCTCACTCCGGACCATAGACAGAACTACAGCCGGGCGCGAGAGGGCAACCAATCCGACTGCCGCGATCAACTAACGGCGCTGCGATGCCCAGGCGGGGCAAACCGCCAAAGTGTGCAGCGCCGTGTCCTCAACAACGTCGCGGCAGTCGCCGCAGTGGTGACAACCGGGCGTCTCTTGCCGGCCTATACGACACAGGAACCGGCCAAAACAACCGTGGCCAGTCATTACCTGTGTCAGCCGGAAGGTGAGGGCGACATGCCGCCTCTCCAGCCACTCCTCAAACACGGGACTTACCGCCACGATTGTGGCGTGCCCGATTCTGTACCCCTGACAACGTGTATGCAAAATTTCATGTTTTAACTTTTTCTCCTCTCTTCTAATAGTGCTGTGCACGACAGTTACTTATTTTTAAACCTACCACCTGTAACTGTATATTATGGAATGCAATAAATTGAATTTGAATTTGGAATAATTAATAAAATAATTTCAAATAAATTAACATAAATCTGGTTTATCCTGTAATTTATTTACTTTTTAACCAATTTTAAAAAGTAAATAAATTACAGGATATATAAACAATTATTACAAGAACCATATTATAAAAAAGTAACGGATAAGTATTAAATTATTCTTAATTGACAACATTATCATAATTTAAAGTATTATAAATCTGTAAAAAAAAATGTGTCTGCCCATAAAAATATTTAAAATCTAACATAGATTAACTAATTGTCTGCACGAATGGCATAGTGGTTTAAATGGTTCAATCCCCGCACGGGACAAACATTTGTGTGATCCACAAATATTTGTTCCGAGTCTGGGTGTCTTTGTGTCCGTTGTTTGTATGTTTGTAAAGTCCCCTATGAAACCCAGATTATATCTCTTGCGGAACTTGGATAAATCTATACAAATAAATAAAATTGAAGTGTCTGTTTGTAATGTCAAAATAACAGCTTTTTATCCAATGCATATAAGGTACCTATACGAAAACATCTATTTTTAAATTTTTTGTCTGTCTGTCTGTTTGTTCCGGCTAATCTCCGAAACGGCTAAACCGATTTTGACGGGACTTTCACTGCCAGATAGCTGATGTTATAGGGAGTAACTTAGGCTACATTGATTTTAGAAAAAAAAATAGGGTTCCGCGGAGACAAACACTTTTTAGTTAAAATCTACGCGGACGAAGTCGCAGGTAACAGCTAGTAAGAAATATAAGTAAATACGATACTATGTTTTTCTCATGTCTATTCGCGCAAGCCTTACGTAAAAACCACTGAACGAATTTTAATGCGCTTTTTACACTTTTAGTGAAACATTGTTGGCCATTGTCTCTGGTTCAGTTTCAAGACACGATCATCAGATTTGTCGAAGTTAATTGTCGCTCAGTTTATAGGGTGAAGGTAAATATTGGGAGAAAAACTGCATGTCTGAGGGTTCTCCATAATATAGTCGAACACATGTGAAGTCTGCCAACTTACACTGGGTCAGCGAGGTAGACTATGGCCTAAATCTTCTCACACTGAGATGAGGGCCGTGCCCAGCAGTGTGACAGTTTATACTATACTGTCTGTTTGTGTGTGGCTGTGACTTTGCTAGCTTGGAATTCAACTTATAATATAAACACTAGTACATCATATAAATGAGACAAGTAAAGATGTATTATGTTTGTTACTAAATTACTCGTAAACTGTTAAACCGATTTAGATGTAACTTGGCACACAGATAGACCATATCCCAGATTTAAGGTCATAGCTCATTAAGGCTCCTACACACAATGCCAGCGGCACGAGCCGCCGGCTTTTGCTGGGCATTTGTGCCGCCGGCATGTGCCGCAGAAACTTGCACAAAGCCGTCAAATATCATTCCAGTTATGACAGTCGTGTAGAACGCTAGCCGCGCGGTCCGGCGGCATACCCGGGCGGCCATGCCGGCGGCTTCTTTGTGCAGAAAAACTGACGGCTTTGTATGCCGCCGGGTGCACCGCGGCTTGACCGACGGCAGTGCCGGCGGCACTACCACCGGCACCGCCGCCGGCACTGTGTTTAGGAGCCTTTAGAGCCACCCGGCACCCGATTAGCACCGCCTCGCCTCGAGCGGTTAGTATGCTTTGTATGGAATACTATGGGTATACCCTCACTACATCAACTCTGGACCGCCTCGCCCGCGGGCTGACCGCGTGCGGACGACGAGTGGGCCACTCGGTGACCACCCGTTGCCAGCACGCTTGCCTTGCGTTACCCACGCGCAGATACCGATTGGATCGCGGGCCGTCCGCGAGTGGTCACCCCGCGGGTTTCAGCGTGACAGCTATGAGAGCCAATCCTCTGTTTGTAAAGTTAGGCAACGATATACACGTGTAGAACTAGTGATGATCCCTGATAAACTACTGCAAACTACAATGCAATGTCAAATAGTTGACCACGCGACGTCCACTCGTTGACCACGTGGCGTGCACCCGTGGATCACCTAGTTGACACGTGGCTTCTAACCGTGGATCACCTGTCGTCAGCGAGTGGACACCGAGCGACGAGGTGATGCTTGTCGGGTGCCGGGTGGCTCTAATGAGCTATGACCTTAACACATAAGATACTGTTACATAGCCCCATGTGACTCAAGCGGGCGTACCCACGCACAGTGTCAAATTTTGTCTAAGTAGCGGACATCCTCATTTTATTTTTACTAGCTTTTGCCCGCGGGTTCGTTCGCGTTAATTTAGAATTTGACAATCAATTCTGGTTGTACTTTGCTTGTAATAATATAATTCAATCATGATTCGAAAGACACGTGGCGCCATCTATTATTATCATAAGAACGTTATTACTGTTTTCCTCGGAAACAGTAATTTTTTTCGGGATGAAATGTAGCCTATGTCCGTTTCTGTCCTGTCAAAGTATATGCAAAATGTCAGGATGATCGGTTCAGTGGTTTAGGCGTGAAAAGGTAACAAACAAACAAACTAATTTTCGCTTTTATAATATTAGTTAGGATTAGGATTAGGATAGGATTTGATAGATTTAGTTATAATAAGTTATATTATTGTGTTCTGTTTACGCGAATGTTATTCATTGAAATTAAACTACTATATAAGGATTTTACCGCGTTGTTTAATTGACAGTTTATTACATAATTTAGAAACTGATACACTTATCTTATCTTGTGTGTGGGGGCCAGTCTGTACTGACCGGCGACACTTCGACCCAGTGGGATCTTTAACTGGTACACTACTATTACTATTAATTAATTAAAGTAATAAAAAAAATTGTAAAGTAACAGTTTCTAAATTTTGTAATAAAGTGTCAAATAAACAACGCGATAAAATCCGTATATAGTAGTTTAATTTCAATATATAATAAGTTATATTAAAAAACACCTGGTTCACTTAATTTTGAAGATATAATAATTTCTTTCGTAAGGTCATTGAACTTCAAGAAACATGATTTTATCTTTATTTCTCGAAATAGGTGAAAATCGCTTACGCAAATCAATTGATTTTGATTATCGATTAAAAATATACAAGGATTATAAATTTTGAGGCCCTAACTGAACGAGAAAGAGAAAAATAATTGAATGTAAATTTTTAAAAGTATTTGTGAAAAGTTTACTGTATGTTATTAGCATTTCTCTTTGGCAAATATCCTTAATATATTAATGTATCTACAAATAAAAAAGAACTAAAGGTCTATCTAGCAGGAACTGAGAGATACGTTTCTATGTTTTTGTTTATTTCTATGGAAATAGGGTTGTCACTTGTCACTGAAAGATCAGAGTGAATAAATTAATGTTCTGTGATGATAAGTAAAGAAAACCCTTATAAAATCACTTGTTTTTGTGAAGTCTGTTTTGCTGGGGAGGGTTCATTGGCCATTAACACGAAACCTTAATAGAATCAAACAATGTAATTATAACTAACATTATAAATGCGAACATGAGTTTGTTTATTTGTTATGCATTCACGCCTATACTACTCATCCGATCATCATAAAATCTAGCATACACGTTGTCAGGAGTACAAAGAAAAACTAATGATACCTTCTTAACGCAAGCAAAGTCACGGGCAAAAGCTAGTAGTAGTATTATGCAAAATCTTCGTTGTCTGATTCTATTAACGTTTTATTTGTGCTAAGAATGACTTCGTTAGCTTCCTCACTATTAGAAACCGGGTAATGAATAACATTTTCGGTTGTCACTCTTAAAAGACGGAGAACTTTTTCAGGTATCGGCAAAGGATTATTGTGTGTTTGCCGTGTGCTGAGTGAAAGTGAGGATATATATGCATCAGACGATTCCAGGGCACGATGAAACAAATCTGTGATTTTTATTTTACGATCCAGCTTCCTGGTGTGATGCTCTCGATTATACCGCCAGTAAGTACTTGTTCCTGGATTCGCCTGCTTTTCACTAATCATCGTGTATAAGTCTCCCTGCGATAATAGATGTTGATAACAGCAACGTTATCGAGTGCGATATTTTTTTCGAGTAAGTAGGTTTGTGACAAGCGTAACCTAAAACTTTAGAACTTTATGGTAGTATTTGTTACCATATTTAACAAATACGTCTTGGAAAAAGATGCCAATCAGTGGAGATTATCGGAAGAAATATATTTTTGGAAATAATAGACAATATTTTATTGTCATCTAGAAGTGCTTGCTTATTTGAATTTCTGTGGTTATATCGATGCGTTTAGCGGGTTTGATCGTACCATATTTTTTTTAACAAAATGACAATTACTGGGAAGAAGGAAATGCGTTTCTATGGTTTCTATGGACATTTCTTGATTTTCTAAATAACTTAAAAATATAATACATAACGCCGGGAAAGTTTTAATAGAAGCTTTAGTAGGATTATATCTATTCAATACACACATAAACAGAAGATGTCCGCAACTATGATCAAATAACACACTGCCACGGGAGAATCTTGTCTACTAAATCAAGTTAAAATATATGTATATGTGATAATAAATACGAAAATAATATATTGACGTTAATTTGTTGATTAAAATTAAACTACTATATACGGATTTTATTGAAATTAAACTACTATATACGGATTTTATTGCGTTGTTTATTTGACACTTTATTACAAAATTTTGAAAACTGTTACACTACTATTACTACTAAACTTTACTAATTTTAAGCTAATTAAATTATTGAAACTATTAAAACTATTACTATACTAATAAACTATTTATATTTGTGTTTACACTTTCCCCGACGTTTTGGTTGCTTTTTGCTAAAATCCGTATATAGTAGTTTAATTTCAATGAATAACATTCGCGTAAACAGAAGACAACATTATGTTAATTTGTTGTTTAAAATGTTTGTAACAATTTTATGCAAAGATTTAATAAACTCTTGTGATTTCAATGTTAGTAAGGCCTGTTGTGATAAGAATTATGATAAGTGCAGGAGAATTTGATGAAAAATGTTGAATGAAATGTAATAATTAATTAATCTAAGTAATAAGTGCTCGATGTTGCATGCCTAATGGTGGAATGTGGAGAACCTATAAATGTATTATCCATAACATCTGCAAATGTATACCCATATTCGCAAACGAATAAATGGAGTATTCCGCTTTCGGCACCAATTTTTTCGGCACCTATGGTTTCGGAAATAAAAAGTGGAATAGCTTAGGTGCCGCTGCCGAAACCATAGGTGCCGAAAAAATTGGTGCCGAAAGCGGAATACTCCGAATAAATGAATTATGAATTTATTTAGTTATTTATTTAATTTAAATCTCATTATCGAGGTACTGCTTGAGTTGCCTAGCAGTCTTTAACTTAGTATAGTGTTCTGTTTACGCGAATGTTATTCATTGAAATTAAACTACTATATACGGATTTTATCGCGTTGTTTATTTGACACTTTATTACAAAATTTTGAAAACTGTTACACTACTATTACTATTAAACTTTACTGATTTTTAAGCTAATTAAATTATTGAAACTATTAAAAGTCTTTAACTTGTCTATATCGACAAGGTCACGCCTCTTTTCAATAATACGAGTAAAGGTGGCTCATTATGTTGAGCCGCTGGTAAACAACAGGTGATTACTATGCATGAGGTTCGATTACTGGGTCGGGCAAACGTTTTTCTGTCAAGGAATTATCAATTGCAGCATGGTGTCTGGCTGTCTGGGTTGGCCCGGTTGACGGTAGTAGACTCGCCTTTTTGTTAAGCGACTTCAAAAAAAGAAGTTTCTCAATGCGACTGTATGTTGAGATAGCGTGGTCGCCTCACCACTGTCCCGCGCCGAGTGTTGTGGGTTCGAATCCCACACAAGGCAAAAAAATGGTGTGATCCACAAATAGTTGCTCCGAGTCTGGGTGTTCGTTGTGTCTGTTGTTTGAATGTTTGCAAAGAACCCTGTGACACAGAAAATAAAGTGCTTAAAAAGCAAAAAGAAAACAAACACATAGATATAATTATATTTAAAATGAAGATTTTTCTTATTATATATGAAGGATCTACTGCATCAATACACACAGGCTTCATCATAGAGTAAAGTAAACGATTCATAGACGTGAGTAATCGGGCGAAGAGAATAAATGCACTTTCCACTTGATCAACGTACTATAATTTTAGTTCGTTACAATTATTACACTACCAATTGAAATATAATCACTATTATACAGTGTTCCGACCGCCGGCGAGAGAACGACTAACTATCGGCGATTTTCTCTCTCTTGCGACTGTTCCATGCACTTGCTATGCACTTTCATATGTTTTTTGTAAGATCTTTTTTATAAACCTGTGTTTAACAAATAAATAATTTGAATTTGAATTCTTCCAACTGTTAGATGTTATGTTTTATACAAAGGTAGACGCTTATACCTACTGTACTACATATTGCAATGTCATGGACAGACATTAAAGCTATTTTCCAAGACTTGTTTCCTCACCATTCCTTGTTTTTGACCTCAAGAACTTTCTTGATCTCGTTGACCCATCGATTCACATAGACGCCACATCAACATGACACAGAATATTCATATACAGATGTCCGAGTTCACACAACGCGTGATACAAACGCACTCACACTCACTGAGGCGCATTCGCGACTGTGTATACCGACTGTGTATACAAGTGTATACCGACCTCGACGCGCGTAGGTATGACTCGCTTTTCGACCATTTGTTTGAAGATAGAATACTGCTAGATAACATTACCGTGACTGTGTTGCCGCGCTCGGAATCAATTTCATAGAGATTCATAGAAACCAGTTGTGTCGCTTGCAGTTTGCGATCTGCAGCCCATCTCGGAATTGTACCTTTGGGTAGCTGTGACGTACATTTGAACCTTAACAAGGTATACACGTAAACCTGAAAGGATGTACGATACATACTGTGTCGTAACAGCAAATTTTAATCTCAGCTTTACTACCCGTTAAATCAAACAAGAGGAATAGCAAACAATACATTTTCTTAAATTTATATATGTGTAATTACGCGTTATTTAAAGATAAAGATACATTTATTGGCTAAACATGTGTAAATATCATTATACATTATTGTGATATATAAGGTAAGATGGTAAATAACAGTTTGTATCAACATGTTTAACCAAAACTGGTGTACAAATATAATTATTAGGAATTTAATTAAAATAAAATAGTTTTAGAATATCTCATAAGTAATCAATTAAGTACATATACATCAAAATAGTTAAATTAGTCAATATTAAAAAAAGTTATAATTAATAGATAAACAAAAATATACAATTTAAATTAAAATCAATTGAAATAAAAGATAATAATGTAATTAAACTACTATATACGGATTTTATCGCGTTGTTTATTTGGCACCTTATTACAAAATTTTGAAAACTGTTACACTACTATTACTATTAAACTTTACTAATTTTTATAAATAAACAACGCGATAAAATCCGTATATAGTACTTTAATTTCAATGAATAACATTCGCGTAAACAGAAGACAATATTATATAATAATGTAATTTAAATTAATAAAAATAATTCGAACTAGAAATTGTTTTCTTGTTTTGCACATCCTTACTAATCCTAACTAATATTATAAATGCGAAAATGAGTTTGTTTGTTTGTTACGCTTTCACGCCTTAACTACTCAACCGATCAACATGAAATTTTGCTTACACGTTGTCAGGGGTACAGAATCGGGCACGCCACGATCGTGGCGGTAAGTCCCGTGTTTGAGGAGTGGCTGGAGAGGCGGCATGGCGCCCTCACCTTCCGGCTGACACAGGTAATGACTGGCCATGGTTGTTTTGGCCGGTTCCTGTGTCGTATAGGCCGGCAAGAGACGCCCGGTTGTCACCACTGCGGCGACTGCCGCGACGTTGTTGAGGACACGGCGCTGCACACTTTGGCTGTGGCGGATCGGTTGCCCTCTCGCTCCCGGCCGTAGTTCTGTCTATGGTCCGGAGTGAGAGGTCGTGGAATGCCGTCGCCTGCTTCTGTGAGGAAGTGATTTCCATCAAGGAGGCGGCGGAGCGGGAGAGGGAGCGTTTAAACCCTCTCCCCAACCGCAGAGCCGGGCGCCGGAGGGCGCGAGACGACCTACAGCCACCCTGAGGTTTGACCTGGGGGTGGCGGGCTTTGTGAGCCTGTCCGCCATCCGTTCAGCACCAGGTCCGAGAGGCGGCGTGCGTGTTCCCACGCGCGCCTCTGTGTCGTGTCCGTCTCCCCTCTAGGGGGGACAGTAGGGAATATTTAGAGGTGACCAGTGGGTAGGTCTTTTCGAGTAGTGGCCTGCCGTTTCAGACGGCGGGCCGTAACCTCGGCGGGGTCGCGACCGCATGTGAAAGTGAATCGCGCGGCCCCGCCGATAGTGGTTTGTCGAGGAACACCGTGGTAAGTTTAGTCGGTATTCCGGGAGGTACATTTTTCTCATTCCATCTTTCTTTTACCCCGGTGAGTCCGACATAACCCCTCCGCCCGCCCCCGCGAAGGGGTATGCGTTCAATGTATTCCCCCACATTAAAAAAAAAAGGGGGTACAGAATAGGACATAGGATACCTCTCATCCAGAAAAAATAACTGTTGCAAACCCTACATTTACGCGAGCGAAGCCGCGGGTGAAAACTAGTTATGAATAAAACTTTTCATCCGGTTTTATGTTGTGTTGTTATTTTAATATTAATAACAACATGTATCTCTCGATTTATTTATAAGCCTGCTCGATACTTTGCAATTCGATTAAAAGGATGAAATGAACGTCACTATTGGTGCACTTTTATCAATAAAGTATGATAATTGTTATTTGACATTTTATACCGTTATGAAATACGGAATTTGGTGAGCGCGATACGTATAACATCTCTCTCAGGATCCAAGCATTTTTTTACGGAGTATTCTTTGCAGTCGTGTTAGAAAAGAAGAAAGAAAGAAAATACATTTATTTGCAGCAAATTATGCACTACATAGTTACATATTTCAGACACAGTCAATTACAAAAAAAAAATAAAAGAACAAATCTTACTGCAAATTGGTCACAACTCAGCAAAATGCTAGTTTTGAAAAAACTAGCGCTGGTCTTCCGCTGCGACCATGTTTGTAAATAATATACTTATCACAACACAAAGATGACAAACGATATTAAATAATAATAATAATAGCGTCCACGTTACCAATATGACAACACATACAATATATTTTTTTTGCACCCCAGTTAAATCTAACAACTTAATTATCTCAAAAATACACATTAATGTTAGCGACTGTAACTTCACTACATAGTTATATAGCACTTGTGTCGTGTTACCGTCCAGTCTGTACCTCTCTCTTCTATAACTTCACTACATAGTTATATAGCACTTGTGTCGTGTTACCGTCCAGTCTGTACCTCTCTCTTCTATAACTTCACTACATAGTTATATAGCACTTGTGTCGTGTTACCGTCCAGTCTGTACCTCTCTCTTCTATAACTTCACTACATAGTTATATAGCACTTGTGTCGTGTTACCGTCCAGTCTGTACCTCTCTCTTCTATAACTTCACTACATAGTTATATAGCACTTGTGTCGTGTTACCGTCCAGTCTGTACCTCTCTCTTCTATAACTTCACTACATAGTTATACAGCACTTGTGTCGTGTTACCGTCCAGTCTGTACCTCTCTCTTCTATAACTTCACTACATAGTTATATAGCACTTGTGTCGTGTTACCGTCCAGTCTGTACCTCTCTCTTCTATAACTTCACTACATAGTTATACAGCACTTGTGTCGTGTTACCGTCCAGTCTGTACCTCTCTCTTCTATAACTTCACTACATAGTTATATAGCACTTGTGTCGTGTTACCGTCCAGTCTGTACCTCTCTCTTCTATAACTTCACTACATAGTTATACAGCACTTGTGTCGTGTTACCGTCCAGTCTGTACCTCTCTCTTCTATAACTTCACTACATAGTTATACAGCACTTGTGTCGTGTTACCGTCCAGTCTGTACCTCTCTCTTCTATAACTTCACTACATAGTTATATAGCACTTGTGTCGTGTTACCGTCCAGTCTGTACCTCTCTCTTCTATAACTTCACTACATAGTTATACAGCACTTGTGTCGTGTTACCGTCCAGTCTGTACCTCTCTCTTCTATAACTTCACTACATAGTTATACAGCACTTGTGTCGTGTTACCGTCCAGTCTGTACCTCTCTCTTCTATAACTTCACTACATAGTTATACAGCACTTGTGTCGTGTTACCGTCCAGTCTGTACCTCTCTCTTCTATAACTTCACTACATAGTTATACAGCACTTGTGTCGTGTTACCGTCCAGTCTGTACCTCTCTCTTCTATAACTTCACTACATAGTTATATAGCACTTGTGTCGTGTTACCGTCCAGTCTGTACCTCTCTCTTCTATAACTTCACTACATAGTTATATAGCACTTGTGTCGTGTTACCGTCCAGTCTGTACCTCTCTCTTCTATAACTTCACTACATAGTTATATAGCACTTGTGTCGTGTTACCGTCCAGTCTGTACCTCTCTCTTCTATACCTTCACTACATAGTTATACAGCACTTGTGTCGTGTTACCGTCCAGTCTGTACCTCTCTCTTCTATACCTTCACTACATAGTTATACAGCACTTGTGTCGTGTTACCGTCCAGTCTGTACCTCTCTCTTCTATAACTTCACTACATAGTTATATAGCACTTGTGTCGTGTTACCGTCCAGTCTGTACCTCTCTCTTCTATAACTTCACTACATAGTTATATAGCACTTGTGTCGTCTTACCGTCCAGTCTGTACCTCTCTCTTCTATAACTTCACTACATAGTTATATAGCACTTGTGTCGTCTTACCGTCCAGTCTGTACCTCTCTCTTCTATAACAAAAACCTACTGCAACGTCACTGCCATTATAATAATGAACAATGATCACAGCTTCATATCAACAATTAGATAATTAATCTCTAAAGGTTAGTTAGCAATCTATCCGTGAAACGTGCTTGCACACGTTTTAACCTGTCAGTGACATTGTCAGTAAGAAGAATAATGGCTGGAGCAATTACTTACAACGTGTGTTTGAAGTTTGAACAGTAAACAAAAATAATTGATTTCATGCATGGTGTAGTAGTTTAAATGGCTTGTCGGATATGAGCTCGAATCGGGATGATTTTTTTTTTATAACCGACTCCTAGAACTCCTAGCCTCATCAAATCATTTCACACAAAGTTTTGCCCCGTGTGGGATTCGAACCTACTCGATGCAGTGGCGAGGCGACAACCAAAACTACTGTACCATCCGTGCAGTCATTGTGTGTTCCAGGTATAATAATAAGAGTGAGAGATTGTGATCGAGTCTTGATCACCATTTGAAGAGGCTGGATTAAGTCTCTGATGCAGAAGACCGTATTGCTTGACACGGCACGCATTGTGAGGAGGTTCCTCTCGCTGGAGCCCTAACCACCGGTAGCTTGGACCTAGTTTCCGATGCCGGTGGCACTTCATAGTTTTTATATTTTTAAATGTGTTCGTTTTTTTTATATATTTAAAAATGTAATTACTATTGAAAAATGTGTAAATAAAGAGAATAATAATAAAGTTTTTTTTTATTTCACAAAGGTTGGGTACCACTTTTTTTTTTTTTAATTTTTTTTTATTTTGCTCGTCAAAATGACCACACTCCACCTGATGGTAAGCAGTCGTGTGGTCTAAGAGCAGTGACCTCCACATCGCCCCCACAGTAGCCGAGGCGATGTTGAGGTCTCTACTTTGACGGCCTGAGAAGATGCTTTTTCACGCCCCGCTTAAAGGACCCAGGATTGAAGGAAGAAGGAAACACGTGCCTTGGCAGAGAATTCCATGCCTTGGTCGTTCGGCAGAGATATGACGACCCAAACTCTTTGGTACGCGCTCTAATCGACTCTACTTATACTAGGTAAGTATATGTTATTATGACAACGGTATAGTTGTTGCGAGTCTGGGTGTTGTTTGACCGTTGTTTGTGTGTTTCTGTGTTTGTAAAGTTCCCTTGCGGCATAGGAATTATGCCCAGCGCGGCAGTTGTAGTTCAATAAAATAATGCGTAAATAATGTAATCACGTAATATTATTTAATAAGTGAGGTGCTGAAAGGCCAATTGCATTCTTCATAGTACGAAGTGTTATTTCTTCAATCTTCTTTATTTAAATATATCTTCTTTATTATTAAAAAAGAAAAAAAAATAGATTGTGACTGCGGACTCTCATACATTGGTCAAACCAAGAGAAGCATAGGCACCCGCATAAAAGAACACATAGCTAATGTAAAACACCAACGCTCGTTGAAGTCTGCTTTGTGTGAACATGTGTAACAGGGAACCAACCACTACCTGAGATTTGACAAACCACAGATGCTCGCTAAAGAACACCGATTCCTACCAAGGATGCTTCGCGAAGCTATTGAAATCAAAAAACATCCTAATTTCAATAGAGAAGATGGTTGGAATGTACCACCAGCTTGGGATCCAGTAATTCAAATAGTCAAACCCAAGAAGAAGCAAACCACAGCTAGACTTCATGATACTTTGAGCTCATTCTGCGTAAATAGAAACACCCATGATTAAATTATGTTCGGGTACTTTGAAATAACTACACTGGAACATTGAGACAACTACCATCTTAGTCACCCCGTGACCATGGCTGCTGAAAAGCAACCGAAACGTCGGGGAAAGTGCAAACACAAATATAAATAGTATAATAGTATAGTAATAGTATAAATAGTTTTAATAATTTCAATAATTTAATAAGCTTAAAAATTAGTAAAGTTTAATAGTATGTCTATATATATATATAATATGTGTATATGTCGGCCTCGATGGCGTAGTGGTTAGTGTAACCGACTGCCACGCCTGAGGTCGCGGGTTCGATTCCCGCACAAGTCAAACATTTGTGTGATGGCTGTTTGTCTTGGTCTGGGTGTTTCTATGTATAATATGTATGTATTTACAAAAAAAATAAGTATATATGTATGTTTATCCATTGTTTAGAACCCATAGTACAAGCTCTGCTTAGTTTGGGCTAGATGGTGTTGTGTGTATGTGATAGAATATTATTATTAATAGTAGTGTAACAGTTTTTAAAATTTTGTAATAGTGTCAAATAAACAACGCGATAAAATCCGTATATAGTAGTTTAATTTCAATTAATAACATTCGCGTAAACAGAACACAATATTATTTTTCTTATTTATATTTTATTTTTTTACAAAGGCAACTTCATCTCTAGGAATAATTTCTGTGGCGCGGGAGACTTAAAAAAACATTCAAACAACCAAATCAAATCAAATCAAATCAATTTATTTTTGCAGAAAGCACTGTACAAAGTTGTTTTATAATATATAAAGGTCTCAAGTGTTCCTACCTTGAATGGCATGCAAAATGTAATTTTAAGTTAACAAAATTAAATTATACATTGGTAATTGTAGAAACAATATATGGGGTTAAAATATAATAAAAATGTCCGAAATGTAAAAATAAAGAATACAATATAAAATAAAATAAATATAATGAAAACAAAATATAAAATTAAAATTAAATTGAATACATTAAAATTTGTCATTTAAATAATCAATAATTTTATAATAACATTTTTGTATTAAAAATAGTTAAAATTTTTTCTTAAATAGATTTAAGTTCATAGCCTTTAAGTCTTTAGGTACTTTATTGTATATAATAGGTGCCTTATGAAATATACTTTTGTGCATGAGGGTGGTGTTGCATTTGCTTAGACACAACCGGTAAACATCACGTTGTTGTCTAATTGAGGATGCGTTATTATAGAGATTTAGATTTTGTTTCACAAATACGGCGGTTTCATAAATGTAAAGGCATGGAAGCGTTAAAATTCTATGTTCCTGAAAAACTGATTTACATGAGTCAATTACTTGCATCCCAAACATGGCTCGAATGCAGCGCTTTTGCGCTTTAAAGGCTAACTCTATGTTGGTTGAGTTTCCCCAGAAAATCACACCGTACCTTAACACGGAAGCTACAAGGCCATGGTATGCAGTCAAAATGGTATCAATATTTGCAATCTGAGACAATTCATAAAGAGCATAAACTGATTTACTAACTTTTTTGCAGGTTTGTTCTATGTGTAACTTCCAGGATAATTGGTTATCGACAGTAAGCCCCAAAAATTTGATTGACTGGACGGAAGAAACTTGGTGACCATTATAGTTTACAGTGGGCAAGGAAACACTTGTACGTTGACTAAAGTGCACTATTTTAGTTTTTGCTATGTTGACTTTTAAATTATTAGCATTCATCCATTTAATGATGTCACTAAGAGCATTATTAATGTCATGTTCATATGTCCTAATATTAGTGCATTTAATAGCAATCGTACTATCGTCAGCAAAGAGCGATATAGGATGGTTCGTAGCTTTTGGAAGGTCATTTATATATATAATAAATAGTAATGGTCCTAGGACGCTTCCTTGTGGTATACCATATAGGGTTCCACGTTTACATGAAAGATAGGATTCTTCCATTTTTGTTTCACTATTGACTCTCGTAAGTTTAGTATATTGCGTGCGATTTTTTAAATAATTTTCAATTAATTTTTGAAAGCCACCTCTTATGCCATATGCCTCCAATTTATGCATTAAAATGCCATGATCCACATAATCAAATGCCTGTGTCATATCCATGAACAAGGCACATATAGGTGTCCGATTGTCAACACCATTCATAATTATATTTAGAAAGTCATATATGGCGTTATTTATAGTTTTATCTTTCCGAAATCCTTTTTGTTCTTCGACTAAAATTTTACTCTTTTCGAAGTAATCATATAAAATATTATATATGTGCTTTTCAAAAATTTTTGAGAATATAGTTAACAAAGCTATAGGTCTATAGTTTTCTAAGTTTTCTTTACTACCTTTTTTATGTACCGGTATAATAATTGCTACAACGGACACAAAGAACATGCAGACTCGGGACACCCAGGTGTCAGCTCGCCGTCCCATCGGACTATGACAGTGGGGGAATAGAGATTGTGCACTAATACATATGCACTCTCTATCTCCTACATAAATGGCAGTTCTCCATTAAAATTGACCGCCGTGACCGAAATTTGGTCTGGAGGACTTTATCCTAACTAATATTATAAACTAGATTTTGCCCGCGGCTTCGCTCGCGTAAATGTAGTTGGGTTACATTGGTGGGAGTACTTTTTTCTGGATGAAAGGTATATGTCTGTTTCCGTACTCTTACCAACGTGTTTGCGAAATTTCATGATGATCGTTAGAGTAGTTAAGACGTGAAAGCGTAACAAACAAACAAATTTGCAGGAGTTTGATTGTTTGTTACGCTTTAATAATATAATAATAATAATAATAATACTGGCAACACTGGAAGTCAAACATCGAAAATTTTTATCGTCGGTTTTTATACAAAAATTATTTCTAAAATTGCAAATTTACAATATCAAAATATATATAGTTTCTTTAAAAAAGTCCATAAGATCACAACAATAATCATTTTCACAAGAAATATCTACATAAACCATAAATTAACCCGAAATCCGAATGAGATGGACAGAATCAATGAATGAAAATGTCATGCGGGCATATTTTATGGCGACAGAGGGAGGAATCAACCTCACTTCCTACCGTGATCGTATGCTGCTTCTGTTTCAGGACTTGGAGCCAGCTGTCAACGTTTCGGCACAACGACTGTCCGATCAAGTGCGGGCAATCCAACGTTGTCACCTGTTGGATGAAGCTGCACTTGAGAGGCTTCGCTCTGACGTACGTGGTAACCCTCCTATCCTTTCTACCACACAAAATATAACTCAAATAAACTGCATAACACCTGTACCACATACAAACGGTGTTGAAGAAGTGGATAGTAGGGATACACACGTAAGTACCCGGTGCATCGATAAACTAAGGAGTGCCTTGGAGTGCGCTGTTCGGGAATATAGGTACACAAGTTTAGAAAATAGACCTCGCCTACCCCAGTTGCCCATGCATAAGAAAAATATGGCGCTAGTTTGTGCCCTGGATTCGCTACTGTCTATTTTAAATAAATAGTAGACAGTAGTGAAGATCTTGGTGATACGCACTCAATTTTGTACTGTGCGGCTGTTGCGGTGTGTCGAGTAGCAGGTATTAAATTTACATACAATAGTGAAACTGCTACTCGAACTAATACCGTACCGGCCTGGCAGTGTAGGATTGAGCGGCGTATCGCCGAATCTAGGGCACTCATTGGCAAGCTAATCTGCTTCAGGTCGGGCAATACACGCCCGAGAGTGATGCGTTTTGTGACCCGGGCATTTGTGGGAACGGGCATTGAGCCTCACGAATATGCTTCACGGGTCACAGAACGCATTGACTTCCTGAAGCAGAAGGTTTATGCGTGGTCAAACCAAATTAGGTGATACAAAAAAAGAGTGGACCGATATACCCAGAACCGTGCATTCCAAAACAACGAGAGGTGTGTGTACAGAGTGTGGGAACGATCCAATTCAAGTGTGGATGATGGACGTCGACCAGATGTTGAAATTACAAATAATTTTTGGCGTAATATTTGGTCGGCGCCCACCAGCCACACGGAGGGCGATTGGTTCAGGGATGTCAAGCGAGCGTGTGAGGCAATAAATCAAATGGAGCCTGTAACCATTAGGCCAGAAGATGTATCTTGTGCGGCCCGTTCGCTCCCGAATTGGAAATCACCGGGACCGGACGGATTGCACAACTTCTGGCTGAAGTGGTTACGCAGTACTCACGATCGATTGGCGTCCCAGTTCCAATTGGCTCTGGAATCGGGGTCGTTGCCAGACTTTTTAACCACTGGTATAACCCACCTGCTCTTTAAGTCAGGGTGTACCACGGACCCCAAAAACTACAGACCTATTACGTATCTGCCGACTGTTTACAAACTTTTTACATCCATTTTGAGAACAAAATTATCACATCACATAAATACTAACCATATCATGTCCATATCTCAAAATGGATGTAGAAATGGGGCTCGTGGTACCAAAGAGCTACTCCTTATTGACATGAACATTTGCCAACAGGTACGTCGTCACCGAAGGGATTTGGCGACATGTTGGATAGATTATAAGAAGGCCTATGACTCTGTGCCCCATACATGGCTCTTGAAGGTGCTGGAGTTGTACAAAATAGATACAACTTTATGCACTTTCTTGAAGACGTGTATGGGGCAATGGAGGACTGTCCTTCGCTATCCGGGATGTCGGCAGATCCAGAGTGATGGTATGCCTATAATGATCAAGCGGGGTATATTCCAGGGTGACAGTTTGAGTCCACTGTGGTTTTGCCTGGCTCTAAACCCTCTTAGTACTTTACTGGAGAATTTGGAGCTAGGCTACCGGTTGCAGAGTAGAGGCCAGGTCATATCTCACCTTTTTTACATGGATGACCTTAAATTATTTGCCCCCACCCATCTTCAGCTGACAGAGTTACTAAAGGTAACTGAAAACTTTAGTAATTTTATCAGAATGGAGCAGCCATTATAAGCACGCACCCTATGACCGCCCGACAAGTAACTTTTGAGTATCTTTGTCAGGCGGCCAAAGAAGCGATCCCGCAATGTCTGTTTCATGCCAGTCTCTGAAATGCCCAACGCCTGCGACATACCCAGATATTTGTATGTTTCGTTTGCAGAGAGAGTCCTAAGTCTTGAGGAATCCGATAGTTCCATCCCATCAGATTCCACAATCCCACCTCGCTTTACATACATTGCCGCACAGTTGTCCCGGTCTTAATGTACTCCTTCGGCATACTCAGATGGACTCAGACTGAACTGGAGGCCCTGGATAGAAAGGTCCGTACACTGTTGACCGCATACCGGATGCATCACCCGCGCTCGTCTGTAATGAGGCTGTACATCCCGCGGAAATGCGGGGGTCGTGGCTTTCTAAGTGCCAAGACCCTCCATAATCGTGAGGTGTGCAGTCTTAGAGAATATTTTCTCCAGACCGGCTCGGGTGTGCATCGGGCTGTAGTCTCAGTGGACAATGGCCTTACCCCGCTGGCTCTGGCTAAGGAGAACTGGCGCAAACCTGTGGTACTCAGTACTGATGACCACAGGGATGTATGGAAAGGTAAAGAGCTGCATGGACGCTTCTATCGGGCCTTACACGGGCCCGATATTGATTTAATATCTTCTGTGGCCTGGCTACGTTTCGGCGATATTTTTGCCGAAACAGAAGGTTTTGTCTTTGCAATAATGGACGAAGTTGTTATGACGAATAACTACCGGCGGCATATCCTGAAGGATGGGACGGTCAACATATGTCGGGCGTGTCACCAGCCCGGTGAATCTCTCAGGCATATTGTCTCTGGGTGTTCCCGTCTTGCCAACGGCGAATATTTGCACAGACACAACCAAGTGGCCAGGATAATCCATCAGCAACTTGCCTTAAAGTACAATCTTGTGGATTCAGAGATACCGTACTACAGGTATGTGCCCGATCCAGTTCTCGAGAATGGTCGTGTCACTATGTACTGGGATCGATCTATCATCACTGATAGAACCGTTGTGGCTAACAAGCCAGATATTGTGGTGATAGATCGATTAGAGCGCCTTGCAATGATCATCGATGTCACCATCCCTCATGACGAGAACCTCGTGAAAGCTGAAAAAGATAAACAAATTAAATATCTGGACTTGGCTCGCGAGGTTGTCGACATGTGGGATGTAGGCTCGGCGATCATTGTGCCGATAGTCGTTTCGGTAAACGGGTTAATTGCCAAGAGCCTCGACCACCATCTTAAGAGGCTCGCGTTGAATAGCTGGGTCAAGTCCTCGATTCAGAAGGCAGTATTGCTCGACACGGCGCGCATAGTGCGGAGGTTCCTTTCTCTGGAGCCCTAACCACCGATAGCTTGGTCCCTGCACCCGATATCGGTGGGTCATTTCAGTTTTTATATTTTTAAATATACATAATTTTTATTATTATATTTAAAAATGTAATTATTAGAGAAAATAAGTAATAAAGAGAATAATAATATTAACCCCTCTGGGACAGCCGTTATCTCCTAATGAGACTAACGCGATACCGGCATAGTATACTAGCTTTTAAACTACCACCGTCGCCTTGTGATATAAACAAAAAATGTATCACCAGGTTAAATAAAAGCGCACAAACCGCAGGGCAGCTTGTGGCGAGCTGAATGTGAGTGGCGACACTGCGGTCCTGAATGCCTCAGAGAGTCGATGAGGGCCTCGTCCCCCGCTTGCCGTTACTGGTTGGCTGGGTTGGAACTTCAAGAGCGCCCGTAGGACTCTCAACTCTGACTTGCCTTGATCGGCCGGTCAGAGGGGGGCCGCTAGAGCTACATGCTTGGTGGAGGAAGTGTCATTTTCAAGGGCATAACTACGGGGAAACCCGCTCCGGGTCTCCGTTGTCACGAGACCCGTGATGGTGAAATCGGCGCCGCACCTCTCGACACCTCTAGCCACTCATACCGGTGTTGCCCTCTGCTGTTTTTAAGGCCTATAGGTATATGGTCTACGACGACTATTCAGGAGGCCCATCTAGTGAGTCGAAGAGTCACCGTCTGCCATTCCGACTTTGTACTGGGACAATATATCAGGCAGACGCTGTTTTTAACTATAGTTTGCATTTTACCAAACCATCAAACACCGATCCCTATAGACCAGAATAATTAGAATCCATATCTACATCTGGATTCTAAATAGTCTCTTACGCCTGCCGCGGCTCATCTCACTTTAAACTAAAACTCTCGAAGGGCCTCTTCACGTTGGACCCATCACCCATGTCTCCGTGTAAGCCTCCCAAAGGGCCGGGTATTTTCCTAACGTATTAAGGAAATACCCGTGAAAGTGAAACAAATAATAATTCATGTCCCTTGATGAAAACGTTACAACACAAACAACACCTCCAACATAATCTTTACACACTACACACTACATGTTACTTGGTTTCGGCTGTAAATGTACATAAAACCAGCCAAGAGCTGAGAAAAAAAAAGAAGACTGCATAATAATAATAATATCAGCCCTGTATAAAATTGTCCCACTGCTGGGCACGGGCCTCTTCTCACTGTGAGAAGGGTTAATAATAGGTAGAAAATAACCATAATATACATTTACGCGAGCGAAGCCACGGACAAAATCTAGTTAATGATAAGAGTTCATCTAAAGTTTATACATAATCTAGTTTTTTTAGAATATATTTTAAGTCGGAGCGTCAAGAAAATAATCATTGGATTGCAATTTATTTCTCTAATTGGAGTTGAATAAAGCGCCATCTATTAGTTTGTTTCGGAACGTCAAGCGTAAGCTTGAGTGAGGTCGCCATAGAGCCAATGTGTCAGTTGGAGTGACAGTTATAACTGTCAGTGTCATATTGACGTTATATAAGCGCCGGAGACTCGTGCGCGGACACATTCGGATTTCGGTGGACGAACTCGCTGCGTCACGGATTAAATCAGAGATAATCACAGTCAACCTTTATTGTTTTATTTCTCTTGTATTTGTCTATTATTAGTATACGTACGAAGTATAATACCACGCCTATATTTTGTTGCTTCAACATGTCAAAAGCGAGTTACCGTCCAACTCTCCGACATACACATTATTCATTATTACTACACCAATTAGGCTAATATTATAATTTTAAAAAACAAAAAGTAGTTACCTATACGAGGGTGCGTGGCGGGTTCCTGTCTCCCCAATAATTTTATTAAAAACAAGCTGACCCGCGCAACTTCGTCTGCTTCACATAAGAGAATTTTCCTAGTTTTTGCAAAATTTTTCATTTATACTCCGCTCCTATTGGCGTAGCGTGATGTTATATAGCCTATAGCCTTCCTCTATAAATGGGCTATCCAACACTGAAATATTTTTCTAATTTTTACCCGTAGTTGCTTAGATTAGCGCGTTCAACCAAACAAACAAAATGTGAGTGAAGTCGGCGCGTGAGCGCCCCCGCCTTTTTATAAATGCAGCGGATGGCCGTTTCGCGCGTTAAACAAAAATCAACCGTATACCGCCATATTGGCGTGGCGAGATTTGGAAGTTTTATTTCATCTATATCTTGTTTGTTTATAAACCGATTTCTATAATTTTTTTTTATAAAATAAATATTTAAGGGTACTTTTTGAATATGGGAGTTTGATAAAGATATATCTATGTGAAATACAATATATTTATGTATTTAATACACTTTGAAGAAATGCCTAACGATTAAACACGTTATAGTGGCTAATTTATAAAACATAGATATATACTATTAAGGACTTTTTTGTAGATCTTTTGAAGACCATCATCTTTGTAATACATACTTTTGGTGTATGATCAACGTATGCGAGGATAAGTGCTCGAAAGCGCATTTTCGTCCGACTTGCTTCAAATTTATCGTCATTGCTCATCTCCTATGTGTCTTAGCGTTATGTTATATAGCCTATAACCAGCCCAGAAGTATGGACTACAATCGTACCAAGTTTGATTAAAATCCCTTCAGTAGTTTTTGACCCATGCGTGCATATACAGACAGACAGACAAAAAATTTACTGATTGCATTTTTGTCACCAGTATCGATCACCATTCATCCTCCAATATTAATTTTGAGTATATATTCAATGTACAGAATTGACCTCTACAGTTTTAATATAAGTATAGATGTCAAGTCATATCATCGACTACTTTTCGAGTTTTAAAGACACGGAAGCTGAAGCTTAAGAAAATAAAATAATAATTTTAATTAGTATACATAATTATACCTATTACTAAAATTTTAATAAGTTAGTATGGATATTAATTCCTTGTTTATATGTTTTTAATTAACTATTAGTAAATGATTTTATTCTATGCAATATTTCTAAAAATATTTTTATTTATGTTAAACTACCTACCTCATAACTATCTGTATGCAATCCTAATCCTAACTAATATTATAAAGGCGAAAATGAGTTTGTTTGTTTGTTATGCTTTCACGCCTTAACTACTCAACCGATCAACATGAAATTTCGCATACCTACACGTTGTCAGGGGTACAGAATAGGACATAGGGTACCTTTCATCCAGAAAAAATAACTGTTGCAAACCTAACCTAACCTAACCTACATTTACGCGAGCGAAGCCGCGGGTGAAAACTAGTATAAGATAAGTTTATTACTTCATAAGAAAAACACTTAATCTAAGTACAAAACTAGGGCTTAAGGAATACATATGCTTGAAACATAGATTCTAAAGTAGTAAAGAGGTAACACAAGGGCCGTTTTCTCATACAAACGTAGTCCCCTGTTTCTTCCCTGGATAATGCCAGTAGAGCAAAAAATTTCCAAAAAATGTATGGGCTCTATTAGCATGGCCCTATGTTTTATTATTTTTTATAAATTAATTATTAACAGAGACATGAGCCTTCAAAAACCTCAAAAATTGTTCAGATTTTCCGCTGTGTTCAAACATCCAGAAAACAAATTTGACTAGATTATATAAAGAAAGGAAAACATAGGAACACGGCCAGTCTTTCTTTAATTTTTAATGGAAAAAGTAGTTAAATCGGTCAAGTTTTGGAGAAGGTATCAGGGGACTACGAAACGTTGATTTTGTGTACTTTTAATAGGTATTTTCGCTCCAAGCTGCAGTTGTCTCTATCGCGCTCATGATACTATACATGGCACTGCGCGACAGCAATAGATTTTACAAATACCTAATTTTTAATTCTCTCGCCCTTAGTGTTTTCTCTTAATACTAGCAGTCTACCACGACGAAATACCTACTGATGACGATGATCAAAGACTCAATAATATGAAGAGTTTAAAAAAAACAACTGTACGCAACACCTACTGTTTCTGTTTTTTCCAATCTATACTAAAATTATTAAGAGGACAGATTAAATTTTTTGTTTGTTTGTAATGAATAAACACAAAAATTTAGCAACCGATTTAAAAAATCTTTATTACAAAGCTATATTATCAGTTATCACCGAGTAACATAGACAATATCTTATTTTTAAAAGTTCTGTTGCACCTAACGTACTCTACTTTTACGCGGGCGAAGCCGTGAGCAAATGCTAGTAATTTTATAATGCCGGCGGCCCTGACAATCATCACCTTTGTAATTTTGCGAGAATACAAATCTACATGTAGTATAATAATATTCTATCACATACACACAACACCATCTACCCCAAACTAAGCAGAGCTTG
This sequence comes from Catocala sponsa, assembly GCA_963564715.1. NCBI lineage: Eukaryota > Metazoa > Arthropoda > Insecta > Lepidoptera > Erebidae > Catocala > Catocala sponsa. The sequence continues at coordinate 2,462,981 of OY751354.1, read as the reverse complement.
TACTATGGGTACTAGACAATGGATAAACATACATATATACTTCTTTTTTGTAAATACATACGTATTATACATAGAAACACCCAGACCAAGACAAACATCCATGTTCATGCACACAAATGTTTGACTTGTGCGGGAATCGAACCCGCGACCTCAGGCGTGGCAATCGGTTACTAACCACTACGCCATCAAGGCCGTATCTTGTATAATGGTGTTAGTTATTCTAGCTAATTACTTAAAGCTACAATTATATTTTAATTATACAGCACCGTGCAATAAACCCAAAATATAAACACATGCTTTAATTATGATTAATCATTTATATCTACTAAATGCTAATTATATGAGACTGGCTTTAAAAATATTGTTGACAGCTTATAAGCTGACCAATTTTGTATTCACGGCTGATAAAAATATTGTAATAAAACTTTTTAACCGATTATTGCTGGAAAATATTAGTACCTATGTGAAAGAAGCTAAAGCAGTTTTCCTCACGATGTTCTTCTTCACACTTGAAGCAAACTGTCATTTAATTTTATTTTTGCTCGCGTTAATTTAGAATTTGACAATCAATTCGGGTTGTACTCTGCTTGTAATAATATAATCCAATCATGATTCGCAAGACACGTGGCGCCATCTATTATCATAAGAACGTTATTGTTGTTTTCCTCGGGAACAGTAATTTTTTTCGGGATGAAAGGTAGCCCATGTCCGTTTCTGTACACCTGACAACGTATATGCAAAATTTCAGGATGATCGGTTCAGTTGTTCTGTGGTTTAGGCCTGAAAAGGTAACAAACAAACTCATTTTCGCTTTTATAATATAATAATAATATTCTACCACATACACACAACACCATCTAGCCCAAACTAAGCAGAGCTTGTACTATGGGTACTAGACAATGGATAAACATACATATATACTTTTTTTTTTGTAAATACATACATATTATACATAGAAACATCCAGACCAAGACAAACATCCATGTTCATGCACAAAAATGTTTGACTTGTGCGGGAATCGAACCACTACGCCATCGAGGCCGACATACAATATTAAGTTAGGATTAGGATTTTGCACATAACTTCGAAAAGTCAGGTGCGTGTCTTGAGATCGAACTCCAGACTTCGGCGTGGCAGTCCAAAGGTCTCCCATTAAGCTTTTACTGTTTTTTTTTATACAACGAAGGTGGCAAACCAGCATATGGCCCACCTGATGGTAAGTGGTCACCGTAGTCTATGGACGCCTGTTTAAAAGAAATAAGTTGTGAAAGATAGCAAGATACTTGAATATGGCAGTAGGTATCTAGATCGTTTTGTCTTCGTACCCCACAGTAGGGAGAAAATATTGTCTCCTAAAAGGGTAGGTCTTTTTGTGTAGTGGCCTGCCGATTCACACGGCGGGCCGAAACCTCGGCGGGTCGCGATTGCTTGTGAAAGTGATTCGCGGGGCCGCGCCGACTATGAATATCTCGAGGAACAGATTTAGTCGGTATTACCGGAATATCTTTGCACCGGTGAGCCCGACATAACCTCTCCATCGCCCCGCGGAGAGGTATGCGTCGATGCATCCAGGTAAAAAAAGTTGTTACCTAGAGATATAAATTATATTATTCAAGAGTCAACGGCAATCAAAATAAATCTTTTTGTTGCAAACAGTAGGTACCTATTAATCCTCGATCAGTCGCGTAGTCGCAAACAACCAAAACTTATGTCATAAAAACACTGACGCATGAGGCTCCGTAACTATTTATTATAGTCAAAGTCAAAGTCAAAGTCAAAAATCATTTATTCATTTAGGTCACAAAGTAACACTTATGAAAGTCAAAGTATATAGGTTAGTGAGTTTACTAAGTTACTGAAGCTACATTTAGGTTAGTTGCTAGGTTCAGGCAAAGGGTAGAGCCTATGAGAAGAAACCTGCAAGAAACTCACGGCCACTCTTTTAAATCGCCAGTTAAATATAATTTCAGTATTTTAGAACTCAGATTAACAAGGTGTTACAGCCATTATGCCATATACTACTGACTATAAAAAACTAAAGATAATAACAATAATAACTTAATAATATTATAGAGAGGAAATAATTTGAGCTAAGATATATTATTTAATATAAATCTAAAATAGACAGTAAGATGGCATGATGGCGCATACACTTACACTTTGTGACTATGCAAAGGCTTAAATTGACTTATAAGTAATACAGATCTTTGAATCCTGTATGCAACAAGCAACTAGCTCCATGAGTTTTTGTCATTTAAGTAGTCGTTGACTGAATAATAACCCTTCCGAATAAGTTGTTTTTAACGGCGTTTTAAAATTTAAACAATGGTAAATTAATTATAGTAATAGGTAATTTATTAAAAAAACGTATACCGAGTCCCGCAAATGTATTGTGAACTTTATGTAAACGATGATATGGGCCTACTAACTTATGCTTATTTCTAGTGTTTACGTTATGGATATCACTATTCTTATTATATAAGTAAATGTTATGTTTAATAAACATAATGTTAGCAAATATATATTGCGACGCAACAGTAAGTATGCCTATTTCTTTAAATCGATCTTTCAGGGAATAAATATAATTACATACGTAAGTATATAAGTTTATAGGTATTTTAATATTTACCCATACATTTTGATATTTTTTCATTATTTAATTGTAGATACAACTAAGTAAATACCTATATATTTTTACTATAATTAAGCACAAATATATAAAGATTTATGACAACGTATTTTCAAATAGACCTTTGAAAATAGACCTTTGAAAATAGACCTTTGAAAATAGACCTTTGAAAAATCTGCGTCATAAAAAATACATTTACGCCAAACGTTTTTTTTGTAAATAATATATTATGTTATATTAGTTTAGGTAAAGTTAAACATAACCCCTCCGTCCGCCCCCGCGGAGGGGTATGCGCCAATGCATTACCCAAGGTAAAAAAAAAAAAAGAAAAAAAAAATGATTTGTTTGTAACGCTCCCACGCCTTAACTATTCGACTAATAATTATCAGGACATTTCGCAAACACGTTGTAAGGGGTACAGAAATTAAAATCAAGATTAAGATTAACGCGAACGAAGCCGTGGCATAATCTGCTGGGAGATTTTTAATACATATTAATGTGAGCGGTCTTTATGAAACTTATAGAAACCAAAGTAATTATTTTTAAATTGTTATCTGTCTGAATGTTTGAACGAGCAACACGCAAAAACTACTGGACGAATCTACATACATAGATTCACGCCTGTTTCCCAGAGGGGTAGGCAGAGACTACGAATTTCCATTTGCTACGATCCTGACTCACTTCTCTGGCTTCATTCACTTTCATAACATTCCTCATACACGCCCGTCGGTTCAGGAATCTCTTAACCTGGCCTTTCTCCAGAACGCACACCTTTGCACGAATCTAAATGCGGTTTTCACAGATATATTGCTAGAGGTCTTACATAAAATCTAGAGCATGTTTCCTCTTGATACGCCATCTAAAAACCCAAAAGCAGTCGTCAGAAAACCAGTTATATTTTAAATAATTACGAGTATGTCCGCCAATCCAAATTTTATAATTAATTTTCTTCGAAAATAATACTATTTGTACACCGGATCCGGAATTATGAACTAATTCACATATAATCTATAATATTAATAAACCAAATAATTATGTTATTATCATGGTTTACCGGTTTTTTTTTTCGTTTGGTTAGTGGCCAACCTGTTGTCAAGAGTTGTTCAAGCCGCCCGTAGGCCTCTGACATGGCTTAACGACTGCTGTCAATTTGTCAATAACCGGGAATCGACTTTTTACGTGACCTCCGAAGCACGGAGACGCTCAGATGATGGTCGAAAATATTGTGCCTAGACTATTATTTTATTAATAACTGTGTGGAGGCACAGGCTGTGATGTCCCTCCAACGCAAAGGGAGGATCCTCCGACCAGGCTGGTTGATCGTGCCTGGCGGGCCGCGGTCCGACTGTTGATATCGGGACTTGTATAATATAATTAGTCGCTGTGTAAACTTTATCTGCGTGATTCAGGATTGTACGACGAGCATGATTATAAGCGCCTATTGTAAAAATGTGACAAACAAACTCACATTCCCATTAAAAATATTGGTTAGGATGTACCTACAGGCTTCGACCAGATAGACACCTACAACTTTATTAATATAATATAATTAGATGTTCCCGCGGTTTCACCCGCGTTTATCATTACTGCGCCGCCCCCGTGGGTCGTAGCATGACATTATATAGCCTATAGCCTTCCTCGATAAATAGGCTATCCAACACTAAAATAATTTTTCAAATCGAACCAGTAGTTCCTGAGATTAGCGCGTTCAAACAAACAAACAAACTCTTCAGCTTTATAATATTAGTATAGATTAATTAATAATATCAGACCTGTATTAAACTGTCCCACTGCTGGGCACGGACCTCTTCTCCGTCTGAAAAGGGTAAGGTCATAATAAAAGGTTTGAGAACATTATGTAGAACTCTCAGACATGCAGGTTTCCTCACGATGTTTTCCTTCACCGTTAAAGCAAGCGATAATTAACTATTTCTTACCCACAAAACTTCGAAAAGTCAGAGATGCGCGCCTTAGGATCGAACTCGAGACCTCTCCCTGGCAGTCTAACGGTCTCCCACTAGGTTATCGCTGCTACTATTTTATTAGGATAGACCATAGTCAGCTTTTCTTTAAATGACTTCGTCGTGTAATCCACGAGCACTGTCCTACACACACCGTGTCCTCGTTATTTTTTTTATTTTATTTTATTTATTTGGTTCACCAACAACTGTATACACAATTACTTACACTTAATACAAACTTATAGTAAATAACATTGTGTAACAATTACTTATAGGTAAACACCACATGAATTATTTAAATGTTAACAAAATAAACTTATAATCTAAACACGGTTGCTAATACATATAACACAAGAATAAGAATAAGAAAACTATGCATGGTAAAAACAAAATATACAAAAATAACAAAGATAGAGCCAGCTTGTTGTAATTTAAATTATTATGACAAGGATGATGACAATGTTATAACTGAAGTGGTGCCGAGGTCTCTACTGTGACGGCAAAAGGAGTGGCTTTCACACCCCGCTTGAAGGACCCAGAATCGAAGGAAGAAGGGAACACGTGTTTCAGCAGAGAATGCGTTTTAATAGTTCGGGAAAGATATGAGCAGTCAAGCCGTTCTAATCGGCTTTACCGTGTGAGGGTGATGGCCTAGAAATTGTTATTCTGGATAGGAAAAGAGAAGGGCCAATGAGTTTGTTTTGTTTAAAGGCAACTCCCGCACTACGAATAACTCCTGTGTCACGGGGAACTTTACAAACATCAAATAACGGACACGAAGGACACCCAGTCTCGGCACCACCATTTTTTTTGAGAATCTCACAGGGGTTAAGTCCGCCCCTGAGAGGAGTTTATTGCGACATAGTGCGCGAAATTTCTGCTATTTGATACAGAAAAGTAAAATTAACATTTAAAAATACATTATTAAAGAGAGAGATAAAAAAAAATAAAGTGATCGTCAGTGTTATTGCTTGTGTTTGTGTGCGTGGTTATGTATTGTTGAAGATTTTGAGTGTGTCGACTATGTGCGTTAGGTGTGTCCTGAAGGTGTCGGTGGCAGTTACATCTGTGAGTATGGAGTCTAGGTCATATGGTATAAGCTGCTTGAAGTGACAGTATTGTTCATAGTGTAGTCGTGTGAGTGTGTATTTTGGGCATTGTGTCAACAGATGTATGAATGTTTGGGTAGTAGTATTGTCGCAGGGACATGTATCGTTGTCAGTTATGTGGAAGCGGTGTAAATACTGTTTGTGATATCCGTGTCCAGTGAGTAGCTGTGTGAGTGCAAATGTGTGTCCTGTGGTATTAATGAGTTTGTGTAAATGGGTGAGTGTGGGGCACCAAGTTTTAATGATAACGCCTTTGGGGTTGTTGGTATATGCCTCCGCGGCGAGTGTGGAGCTTTTTAGTTTGGCTAGGCGTTTGACGTAGCCCAATGGGACGTGTGAGAAAGTGAGCGGTATGTCTTTTATTGCGGCGTCTTTAGCAGCGATATCTGCTAGTTCATTGCCATATATATTTGTGTGTGCCTTGACCCAGACGAATGTGATATGTATATGAGTAGAGTGTAAAAATTTGTGGATGTTAGTGGTTATTTGATGTGTACTGTTAGTGTTTTGAATGTCTTCCAAGGCAGATCTTGAGTCGGACATGATGACGGCCGCTGCGATGGGAGGGGTTTGCGTGGCGGCCCATTTGCATGCCTGATTGATTGCGACGAGTTCGCCTTGAAACACAGTACATAATGGGTGTAGTCTGTGATGCTCGGTGATGATTGTATTTTGTGGGGTGTGTACAATGAAGGCGGCTCCCACCTGACCGTCGTGTTTGCTTCCATCAGTGTAAATGTGATGAGCGTGTAAATGGTTTGTGAGTAGGTTATCGAGTTTGTCCTGTGTGTCTGTTGTGTGGTATTGATGTGGAATGCGGTGTGCAGGGTGTAGGAGGTGTGCAGGATGTGTAGGTCGGTCGAGTGTCATGTCGTCGGGGAGGAGATCGGTGGAGCCAGTGATACGAGCCAGTTCCGCGGTGGCGCACTCTTTTACTTGAATGTCGAGTGGAGTGAGTGTTGATATTGCGATTGCGTTGACAGTGTTAACTGTGCGGAACCCTTTAATGATTTTTAGAGCAAAGCCTCTTTGAAGGGATAATATTTTTTTCCTGTTGGTGCCATAATTGAGTGCGCCTTGCCATATACCGGCTGCATAACAAACGATGGGCTCAATCACTCCCCGGTAAAGTGTGTGTATGTTCTCGGAGTGTACTCCCCAGGTGGGACGAACGAATTTGGTGAGTATGTTGTGTAGTGCGCGTGCTTTGGTAGTGATGTAGTCGACGTGTTGTGTGAAGTGTAGATTGTCGTCGATGATGACGCCCAGAACCCTGGCAGTACGGCTAAACGGGATGTGTATGTTATTCATGCAGATGTTGAGTAGGCGTGTCTTGTTAGTGAATGCTAGTGCTACCGTTTTATCCGGGGCGAACGTTAATTTGGCCGAGTTGCCCCATTCGAGGATGGTCTGTAAGCTGGTGTTAATGTTGTGTTGGAGTGTTGTGAGTTTCCGGTGTGATGCAACCAGGGTGATGTCATCAGCAAAAGCCCGCAGGCGGCAGCCCTCCGGTAGGCGCCCTCCTCCGGGCGAGTCGCCAGACATGTCTAGTAACTCGTCCAGGATCAGGTTCCAGAAGGTGGGTCCGCATACAGAGCCCTGGATGCAACCCCTGGTGAGTGTTTTTGTTGTTGTGGTGTCGGTGTAGTGTATGGTGGCTGTGCGGTGTGTGAAGTAATTCTGGATTATAGTGTAGATGTTTTTGGGGCATTTCGTGTGGTGCAGGCGTGCGAGGATGGAAGGCCACCAGGCGTTGTCGAATGCTGCCTTAATATCTAAAGATATCATAGCGACATGGAATCCTTTTTTCTTTTGTTGAGTGATCGTATGAGTAACGTCTTGAAGTGCATGTATGGTGGATGTTTGTTGTTTAAAGCCGTACTGCCTGGTGTTTGATGTGTGTGTGGTGTTGAGGTGATGCGTGAGCCGCTGTGTGATGAGTTTTTCGAGTGTTTTGCCCAATATGGGTATAAGCCCAATCGGCCGGTAAGAGGAGAGTTTATAGTGGTCGGCTTTGTTGGATTTAGGTATAATTTTTACAATAGCGTGTTTCCAGGACTTAGGGAAGAGGGATAAGGTTAAACAACGATTCATTAGGTTAGTGATTATGTGGGGGAGGGAAAGGGTGAAGTGGTAAATTATGTCTGAAGTGAGATGGTCTGCGCCAGGGGATTTGTTGGGGTTCATGGATTTTAGTATGTTAAGTATTTCGTGTTGTGTAAATAGGGGTTCATCAGTAGTATCGGGTGGGTGAAGTGTGCGGTTGCGTGAGGAATGTTGTAAGGGTGTGTCAGATGTATCATCAGGGAAGAATTTGTCGAGAAATGTAGTGGCTGTTTGGTGTGTAGATGTTGTGTATATACCGGGTGTCGTCTCGATAGTTAAGGGTGGTTGAGTGGGGGGGCCCGCTTTAATTAGCCGTCTGGTGACCGACCAAACGTCCTCCTTCCCCTGTCTGGAGCAGAATTCACGAAAGTGTTGTGTAGAAGTCTCTTTGATTTTAGATGCGTACTCAGTTTTAAGTGCGTCCCTTATTTCGAGGGCTGCTTCCATGGGTAAATTGTTATTTTTAAGTCTAGTTAATTCGTGATGGTTGTCAATAACTTTTTTCTTTAGGGAGCTCAATTCCTCCGTCCACCAGGGGGCATGAGTAGGGCGTCGGCCGGCTTTTGGTAAGTGTGTGTTACATATGTTCTGTATAAATTTGTGGATCACACAATGTTTTGTCCCGTGTGAGATTCGAACCCACAACACTCGGCGCAGTGGCGAGGCGACCACTTAAACCACTACGCCATGCGTGCAGATGGAAAAGCTTTTTAAAACACTCTGGTGTAACCTCACACTTTATCACGCGCCGCGTATCTATCGAGCCCAGGCCCTGTCAACTCTGTATGGGGCAAGTTTATACCTACAGGGGCTGAATTTTATGATATTTAAATATTGCAACACCAAAGTATCGACGGCTTAAAAATGTTTTTTTATTAATTTATTATAAATACAATGCAAAAAAACTTGGAAATAATTATGAATTATATTTTTGATAATTAAACAATAGAGCAAAGTATCTTAATCGAAGTATAAAAAAGATAATTCAGTATATAAATATTTACAATTAATTTCGTATTATTTACTGGCAACACTACAAGACAAATGTCTGTCACCGCTTGCGCACCGTTTATCTTATAATTTTGGTTTACCGACTTCAAAAAAAGGAGGTGGTATTCAATTAGTCTGTATTTTTTTTTTATGTTTGTTACCTCGTTGCTTTCGACTGGGTGAACCGATTTTGATGATTCTTTTTTATTTGAAAGCTGGTGCTTCCCGTGCGGTCCCATTTAATTTTGATCAAGATTTGACCATTCGTTTTCGAGTTATACTTAATAATGCGTATTTGGCTACATTGATGATGGTCTCATATTTGGCAAGGTTCACTAAAAACCGAGAAAAAACAAAATTTTAACAAAAAAGACAACCGACTTCAAATAAGAATATTCTAAAACTTAAAATGCACTAAAAAGTTAATAAATAATTGCATATTCTTGTGAATAATTAAATTATTGTTATTATTGGAGTCGGTGTCAGCTAAGGTAGGTTTGTAACTAATTAAACATGAGATGTCTTACTATAATCATAACATAACATTGGCATGCACAATTACACACATAGACGCAGCACGCGGCGTGGGCGGCTGACACCGACTCCAAAAATAACAATAATTTAATTAGTCACAAGAATATGCAATTATTTATTAACCTTTTAGTGCATTTTAAGTTTTAGAATATTCTTATTTGCAGTCGGTTGTCTTTTTTGTTAAAATTTTTTGATAAATTTAATAAACTAGTTTTGACTTCTCCTGCATTAAAAACGTTGAGTCGGGCACCCTGTTACTCCGTTGTTTGGTGAAATGTGTTATTTTGTGAGATACAGACTCAAGTTGTGAGAAAGTGACTAACATTGTTTTTGTTGTTTTAAAATATGAGTTCCAATAAATCAGTCGAATATATATTTATGCACATGTACGGTCAAAGACAATAATCGAGTACCTATATATTCATAGTAAGATTTGTATGTGTTTCTTTATTCACAAAATCACAAATAAACCTTTTATAATAAAGTTATGTACATATTTTATTGAACTATCTAAACCGTGTTTTTCGATTAAGTTTTTCTTTGAATACCTATGTGAACGCTGATTTCATTAATAACCAGATTTCTATAGAATAACATTAAGTCTAAATCGGCATACACATTAACTTCAAAGAACTCTTCGAAAAATACAGTGAATTTTGAACCCTTAATAACTTCTTAATAATGACAAGCAAATAGATATACATACCCATATAGGTATATATATACCTACACACCACGATTACGATTTACGATAGTTTTGTGTGGGCTGATAATAGATGGCGCAAAACGCTAAGGAAAAATTGCCTCACAAATTTTGTATGAAGTTGTCATTCTTCTCTCTGAGCATAAGTGCTCTGAGTATAAGTGTTCTGTGCTATTGAGGATTCGAACACCATACGGGATAATAAATTGTGCAATCCACAAATAGTTGTTCCTTTGTTCTTTATGTTCGTTGTTTATAAAGTTAGAAATAATAATAATGCGGGCAAACCATTTGTGACAATAATAATTATAATAAGCTAGTTATATTCATGACCAATTGTTTAGCGGTATTTTTATAAAAGACGTGTTACTCCTCATCAAATATTATTCTTACAGATTATTATTTATTATTCTGTATGACAACGCGTTTCTATTATATACCCACTTTTGCAAATTTATTTATCAGTTCTTAAAAATAATTGCTTCAAGTGACATCTCTTAAAATTCATGTGAACTTCTTTGTGACTTGATGTACACTACAACAATGCGGTTATGACGTACGTCACTAGATGTCTAAAAACGAAAACTAACATAACAGACAATGAACAGAAATAGAAAATAAAAAAACAACAAACCATTTCTATATTTTTTTATGTAGGTATTATTTGTTTTGCAGTTTTATTTTTATACATGTAGTTAGTCTTCATAATAAATTAGACTACACTACTACTATTACTATTTTGGAGCCATGCCACATAATGTTTCTGAATTCTATGAGGTTTCGCTATTCGCCGATAGGTGTCATATTTCTCAAATAAATTACATTAACGTTCGGATACTATTACCATCATTAGCGAAAAATTCTAAGTCTATGATTACCATCTAAAAATTGCTTTATCATATTAGAAAATTGTTCGCCATTACGTATAACCTTATCTATAAAAATGTTTAAAATATTAAATTTACTTACGTTCATTCCAATAATTCAGTATATAAAGTTTCGGAACGTAACTGCCATTAAATATCCGAACTGAGTGTTTTGCAGTCAGCTGCTCATCACCAAAACTTAAAAAGTCCCTAAATTTAGGGAGATTTTGGCGTCGATAATGTGGTTACATAACATGTTATTTTTTAAATACTTATTTATAAATTTTAATTTTAAAGTAAGTGCATATAACATTTATACTTCGGAAATATATAGCTATCTCAATAAAATGCATAAAAATTGCGTACTTAATTACGCTGAAAATAAAATAAATAATTTCATAATATGCTTTTGACAAAATGATTAATATTTCTTTTTTCGATTTTGTTAGTACTTTTAATATTTTTTATCTTACCTGTTATGTATATCCAATATAATTACATTTGATGTATAATTCGGCTCGTTAAGTATACACCTAGTTAACCAACGATTTCTGTCTTCGCTTGTTTTAAAATTACTATTAGAACATGAGCTCTGCAGTAGTACGACGTCTAGACCTATGCCCGGTAGATAGTAATAGACTCGCTTACCATTACGTCGGACCTTAACCCAGTAGGTACCTATAAGCGAACTGAGGGTGTTATACAACTTTGTCTACTTCTTTAGGAATTTGGGCTTGAGACAATATACATATGTACCTACTAAAAAGAAAGAAACAGCTATAGTTTATATTTAACCTATTGATAAGGCCATAATTATTATACCATATCGTTAGTTTTCAGAGTCGAGATCCCTAAAACGTCTCCCTCAGAACGCTTCGCATATCCTTTGTTAATGGATATCTTTAATCATCAAGATGATGGAAATCTCTTTCTTGGTGTAAGAAGTGTTAAGTGTAACTGGCAAGACAAAAAGTGAGAGGTTCAATTATTCGAAAAGTGGAGTCTACGTAGGTACGTACTAGTCTACGTTTAACCACCACTAATAATTGTATAAAGATATGGAAGGTTTATAAGATTGTAGACGTTTTCTTGGTGGCCCAATTGTAGCTTGAGCAGAATGGCCGAAGCAGCTCTTTGTCAGCTATAACAGTAATAGGTAAGAATAGTATTAGGATTTCAAAAGATGGTCATTTTAAATATTATTATAATCACCAGTGACATAATAACAGATTTAAAAGAAGATACATACATACAATATCGGCAGACTGGGGTAATATTGTGTTATTGATAGAGCTATACTTTTTCAAAAAGGCACCAAAATATTCTTAACTAGATTTTGCCCGCGGATTAGCGCGCATATATGTAGGTTATGTCAATTTTCTATCCCTCGGAAACAGTACTTTTTCTGGAAAAAAGGTACTCTATGTCCATTTTTTATACATCTTAAATTTCCTGATGATCGGTTGAATAGTTAAGGCGTAAAAGCATAACAAACAAACTGACACTCGTATTTATAATATTAAGTTGTGATGTAATAGTTTATCGTATTTTGTTATAATAACTTCTATAATTAAAAAAATACTACTTTTTATCCCTATGATGGTTTTAAGGAAAAGATTGGGAATAATTTCCATGGACCTAACCGAGGAAAATAACCTCTATTCTTTACCCAACTTTATATACCATTATATAAAACTCAGTTAATATGTCATAAAACTGTGTCATGAAGTGCGTCATTTGAATATACCTAATTAAATCAGTTATAAGGAAACTATAGTATTTATATCTATCATTTAAAGTTTATGTTTATGAGATTAATAAAATAGTAAATTATAAAATCCAAAATATTAAAAGCAAAATGTTTTATTATTAAATATTAACTATTATACTTATTTAGTTCAAATTATTAAATATAGATGGCATAACGAGCAAAGCGAAGTTATCACTTTCTCTAAAGTAAGTCGGGTAATTTTATCTTGAGAGTGGTAATACCACAAGTGGCATGGTATGCTGTGTACTCTGTAGTACGTTTGCACGAACAACTGTTTATGTAAACTTTCTGTCAAGTGCATTGTGTTTCGAAATAGTTAACATCGGGTAAAATAACAATCGACGTTCCACTTTCGCATTAAAAACTATTGTATCGTGCAACTTCCTAGTTTAGAGGAATTTTTGGTACAAAATAACGTAGGATTAGTTCGTTACAGGCCTGGTGCTTGGTGTTTGAAAAAAAAACAAGTGATTCGTGTTTACAAGTTTTTTTGTTGGATATAAAAATGTGTTTCTGAAACGGAAATTCACGTTAGTTGAGTGCTACGTTCGTCAAGTTTTATCAAGTGAACTAATTAGTGAAAATAAAAATGTATTATTTTATATCGAAATGATATCGTCTTCCAAGAACAGAGTTCAAGAAATAAAAAGTAAATTTGAGAACTTGAGCGGCGATCACGTACCTGCTAAAATAGAGTCACATTTGCACAAACAAAAACATGGTTTCGCAGCAAACTTTGGCAAGGAAACTGTTGGAAACAATATCCATGTCGATATATCGACAAATAAGGGTATTATCGCCAGTGAGTCAGAGAACAGCGATGAATGGACACCTAAACCGAACAGCAGCTATTTGTATAACAAGACTGAAGTGAAGCGGTGTGTTAGTAACACAAGTAGTACCAAAAACAGTTTATCGCGTCAAATCAGTGATCCCGGAAAGAAACTACACAGAAGTCATGCATTTCGGTGTGATAGAAGTCAGAAAATAACCAGTAACAGTCCAAAACGACACGGCAGCTGCAACGGTAGGTCAGAAACCAGTGATTTTTATCTCAAAATGGAGCCCAAACTTAGTAAAGATAAACTCAAACGGCTTGGTAACTTCCTTGAAGAACAAATGAGGAAGGAAAACTATGTACCCCAAGTGCAGTATGCTGAGGTTATTGCACAAACAGATGAACCAGTGCCAGTTGATTCCATTCCTGACTCTGAGGTCCCTCATCATATATTGGAGCAGTATGCTCAAGTAGTAAAACCCAAGAAAAAGGACACTGAGAAACAAGACGCCATGACGGATAGCGGTGTTAGTTCTGAGACTGAAAATGTGGAGGATGAGAAAGCAGGCCGTATAAAAAGACTCCGATCCCAGTTTGAAAAATCACCAGATAAAACAAATTTACAAGCTATGGATGAATTCTGTGATTCCAGTGAAACTATACGGTTAGAACGTAAGAATCCACATTTAATTCTAACAGATACATTAAAGAAGGCTTTGAAACAACCACTGCCTGCAGGACCTCCACCGAAAAAACCACCCAGAGCATGCAAACCAACGATTTCTGAAGAAAACATTGAACAACAAAAGAAAGAAGCAATGAGAAAGCTAGAAAAGCTGGAGTCTTACTTGCAGCAGAAACGTGAAAGCACACTGGAAAAGCCAGAAAAACCGGAAACCAAAAAGCCTAAAGAAATCCATTACTTATGTACAGAAATCCTAGACATCACAAATAGAACTCTGCTACCAAACCAAACTTCAGATCCAATATCCCGCTGCCTGAATTCTCTAAACTGTGCCATTACCAATAATTCTACGTCAAGTCTTCCATATACTCGTTTGAAAGCCGATAACCCAAACTCTTTATCTATGTGCTGTGCATCTAGCAATGATAGTTTAGAACGTTCACCGAGCCAGCGTAAGTGTACTAAATGTGTGGTGAACGAAGGAAAGGAAGACCGTTTTAAGTGTCATTTGAGTTGTAAGTGTAATGTGAAAAACTCTAATTTTTATGTAGAGCATATTTATGATGTGCCGTGTACGGAAGATGATATCAAGGTTGTGCGCAAGAATAATTATGGGACGCTTAATACATTGAAGAGTAGCAAAAGTATGGAGGACTTAAGACTGAAAAACCATGAGGTGAGTTTTAGAATAGATTTTTTATTTATTATAACTAAAACAGGTATTAATGAAATCATGCCCAGTATTTACAAAACTTTTTGATAAAAAGGTATAAAATAGAGTTATTTTTACTATTGTATATTGTGTTTATATTATTACAAATCAATTTTCATAAACATTGATCTTCATTTGCGTTTTTTACTGAGTCCACTGGTATACTGAATGTTTTAGGATAATAAAAACCTGGTACAATTTTTTTTTTAAATCTGAATAAATAACACATTATATCAATAACTGACATTGAAAATAAACCATATTGTGCTAATTTTTTGTCTCGTTTACAAACAACGATAATCAGAGGAATATATAAACAATTAGAGCCATATCTATACTAATCTATACTAATATTATAAAGCTGAAGAGTTTGTTTGTTTGGTTGAACATGCTAATCTCGGGAACTACTGGTCCGAATAAAAAAATTATTTTAGTGTTAGATAGTCCATCACGCTAGGACCGATAGGAGCGAAGCATCAATGAAAAAATGTTTCAAAAACAAAGAAAATTCTCCTATGTGACGCAGCTAGTTCCTAAATAATATCTTACTAAAGGCTTAATATGATTGGTAGTTAAAAACTCAGTATTAGACATACTGAGTTTTAATTTCAATAAATGCATTGCAAAAAATCTTTATTCTCAAATTTTCTGTAAACATTTATTATATACAATATTGTTATTAGGCAAATTAGCATTCTTATACATTGTTATGAACAATACATTTTTAAATATATCTAAGTTATATCACTAGTTTTATGGATATGTGTGATAGTATCCATCAGCCATGGTCAGGACAAGACAGAATATAATAAACCAGTATGTATCAAATATATCCTTATTATTTAACTGTGTTTTGTTGAATTTGTATTTGCATTAATGTAAATTTACCAAACTGTTTAACTTCATATAAAAACCATTTTTTGTAAACGATGTGAAATGATGATGTACTCACGACGTGTTCTCCTGTAATTGAAGGAGCACAAATTATAGAACCACTTTTTGTAATTATTGCATGTACTGTGTATCCTTTGTTGGAGTTCCTAAGAATAAATAAATAAATAAATATCTATTTTTTGCTCCACAAAATCAAGTCTAACATTTACATAAAGTAGTATAAATAAATATGTCTTTGATATTGGACATACTAAACTATTAATCGTCAGAAATCCTAACTAATATTACAAATGCGAATGTTAGTTTATTTGCTACACTTTAACGCCTTAACTACTCAATCGATCATCATGAAATTTCGCTTACATGTTGTCAGGGGTACAGAAAAGGATATAGGGTAAGGTACCTTATATCCAGAAAAACAATTGCTCTCGATGGATCAAAAATTTACATAACCTACATTTACGCGAGCGATGCCGTGGGTATAATCTAGTGAGTAATAAATAATCCTAACTAATCTTATAAATGCGAAAATGAGTTTGTTTGTTTGTTATGCTTTCACGCCTTAATTACTCGACCGATCAACATGAAATTTTGCATACACATTGTCAGGGGTACAGAATAAGACATAGGGTACCTTTCATCCAGAAAAAATAACTGTTGCAAATCTAACCTAACCTACATTTATGCGAGCGAAGCCGCGGGTGAAAACTAGTAATGTAATTAAAAAAAAAGAAAGAGTAATAAATATAGGGCAAATTGACTATGATATTTTTTTACTATCAGGTAAACAGAATAATAACACCTTGGCAGTACAAAAAATACGGCACATGTTTGGCCGATATCACACACGCCCACAGCCAACCTAGATAAGTCTTGAGATATCTCTTGCAAGTGATAAATGCGCAGACAAACACACATTTGTTATTACACAGTACATTGCCCTGTGAGTCATCTCTACTTGAACAGTTATGAGTGGGTAATTATAAATAAGTGGGTGTTGGGGTCGATTCTTGTGTCACTCAATGAACAAAGCATTACGGATTTATTCCTGGATGGGGTGAGCAGTTGTGTTACAAGATTACTCGTATATACACTAGATGTGCCCGCTGTTTCTCTCGCGTTTATTATTACTGCGCCGCTCCCGTGGGTCGTAGCCGGTAAATGGGGTATCCAACACTAAAATAATTTTTCAATTCGAACCAGTAGTTCCTGAGATTGGCGCGTTCAACCAAACAAACAGACTCTTCAGCTTAATAATATTAGTTTAGATTTTGACTATACTGATGGCGTAGTGGTTTACGTGGTCGTCTCGCGACTGCCATTGCACCGTGGGTCGTGGGTTGCATCTTCACACAAGATAAAATCGTGTGATCAGCAAAGTTATGCCGGGTCGTGTGTACTTTGTGTGCATTCTTTGAATGTTTGTTAATTTCCCAGCTACATAGGATACAATTCTAGGATTGACTTCCAAGGGCAAGAAAAGTGGCAAGTGTTGTACAATTTTGAAATCTAGACTAAATGGGCCATCTTTTGAAATAACTTGCCAAGGGTAGTGTTGTACATTTTTTTTCTAACATGGAGTGTCAAAGTTAACTGACAATAATTTTGTAAGCCATTACTCGTCAAAACTTAATTTATTTTACTTAGTTAACAATGTTTATTACTTTGATTTGTGGTTGCGATTAGTAGCACTGTTATTTGAGATAATATTATTAAAAAAAATCACTGTAAAATTGTGAAAATTGTGATCACAGTACTTAAAAATGCGACCAACGGTGTCAAATTTTCAACTTTTTCGAAAAATGTCCATTATTGCTTGACTAAGTGACATGGATTTTTTTCTTATTTTTTTCATAACTGGTATACCTTGGCCTCTCGCCCGGTACCAGGTTATCGTTGAGTTTCGGGACACCCTGTATATACATATTACTTATATAACACTTATGTATGTAAACGTTAACAATCTTTTGCTATCCTGTTCTAAATGTTTATTTGATCTCTCTACTTTTTGAACTTACGTTTTTAATAGTATACTTAAGAGAACATATAAATATTCCTTATATGCACATGAAAGTAGTGTGTGCACGACTTTATTTTGATAATTTTCTTATTAAAAATACAAAACGTGCGAAACGACACCTGCGTTTTCAGACGGGAACGATTCGCACGAAAATATATGTATTCCATGTGTGCGAAACGACAACAAAATAAATATTATTAAAAAAGTCTTGTCGCACGATTTTGTTCGCACAAATCGTCAAAACGACTACTAATCCGAAAAATCACTGTTACTAATATAGCCCAACTTACATTTACGACAGCGAAGCCGCGGGCAAACTCTAGTCATAAATATACTGTGATAATACTCATATTCTTGTTAATTGTGTAATTCAGTTAGGTACATATTATGATTCATAAAGTTTACTTAGTCATTACAATTTTTGTTGTAAACTAACCACTAAGTATGATTATATTTTAACTTTATTATCCTGTCTTGTTGGTTCAGTGGTATAATCTGGCGAGTTTGCCAATTGTGACATTCCAAGTTCGATTCCGGATAGGATTATTGCGTTTTCTCCAGATATTCTCAGTACCAGTAAAGAGTGTTGAAACCTAAAATATACTTAGCGATAAGTAGGTGCAACGCACTTCTTTTTTCGGCGGTGTTTGGTATTTGAAGGATGTACTGGAATGACTGGTCTTTTGTGGCATTTTTATTAAGTATTTTGAAACGTTTTTTTTATTATTTACGTAAAGTAGTTACGCTACTCAAGCAGTCAATACATAACTTTTTGGGATTTTTGTATGTCTGTTTGTTTTTACGCACAACATGCAAGAACTGAAAGTCGAATGCTGCTAGAGATCTAACTTTAAATCTGATACCTGTTTTATCTTGATATGCCGCCTAGAAGCTGAGTGTGTACAAAAAAATATAGATAGTTCCAAATTACACGTATACTAGACTAAGTCGCGGGAACAAGCTTGTGTTTTTTTTTTTATAAAAGACAATTCCCGCTCTAGCAATAATTCCTGTGTCCCGGGGGACTTTACAAACATTCAAACAACGGACACAAAGAACAATCAGACTCGGAACAACTATTTGTGGATCACACAAATTTTTGTCTGGTTTGGGGATCGAACCCTCGGTGCAACGGCAGTGGCGGGGCGGCCACTTAAACCACTACGCCATCCGTGCAGAGATATAAGACAAAATCTCCAATACACTTAAAATTATTATTGTACCCATATCAAAATCACTAGTGCGTAGAAAGACACTGAGACGACACGGCTCGCCAGCTGGGAACTGAACCCACGATAGCCCAACCAAGCGTAACAGTTGAATCATCAGGTTACACGTTTCCTGTACGTTACTCATCGAAAGTTCGAGAAAGATCATTTTAATGTATACAATGCAATGTTAGGACATGCGCATTAGTTATTCTAGAATTAAATAGTTCATTCATTTACTAGACTTTGCCCGCGGCTTTGCTCGCGTAAGTGTAGGTACTTTTTTCTAGATGAAAGGTACCCTATGTCCTTTTCTGTTCCCCTGAAAACGTGTATGCGAAATTTCATGATGTTAAGGCGTGACAGCGTAACAAACAAACAAATTCACATTCCCATCTATACTAATATTATACAGCTGAAGAGTTTGTTTGTTTGAACGCGCTAATCTCAGGAAATACTGGTCCGAATTGAAAAATTATTTTTGTGTCGGATAGCTCATTTATCGAGGAAGGCTCTAGGTTATATAACATCACGCTACGACCCACGGTGGCGGCGCAGTAATCATAAACGCAGGTGAAACCGCGGACACATCTAGTTAATAATATTAGTTAGGATTCTTGCTTGAGTGTTTTTATAAGGCATGCTAAAAACTTTAGTTTTAGTTTTAAAACGACTCCGCACTAGGAATAATTCCTGTATCGCGGGGGACTTTACGAACATTCAAATAACTGACCGTGGGAGAGCCACGCTTCGGCACCAATGGGTACCACGGCCTCACAGAAAACCGGCGTGAAATAGCGCTTGCGTTGTATTTCGTCGAGTGAGTGAGGGTACCGTAGGCCCAACTCCCCAGGAGGAGGGGAGGCAAATTTAAAAGGCTGGCAACACACTTGTGACTCCTTTGGTGTCCATGGCCGGCGGTAATCGCTTACCATCAGGCGATCCATCTGCTCGTTTGCCTCCTTTATCATAAAAAAAAAGAAATGGCCATAAAGAACATCCAGACTAGGAACAACCATTTGTGAATTACACAAATTTTTGTCTCGTGTGGGATTCGAACCCACAACACTCGGCGCAGTGGCAGTGGCCAGGTGACCCCTGAAATCACTACGACCTTCGTGCAGTCAAACTTTTGTACTCATAATAATAATAATGTCCTCCAGACCGAATTTCGGTCACGGCGGCCAATCTTAACGTAGGCTGGCCATCTGCGCAGGAGATATTATAGTGCACAAGTGTGTGCGCAAACACGAGCGCACTCTCTGTTCCCTAACTCTCATGATCCGATGGGACGAATAAGCGACACGACCGGAGAGAGATCAGGCGCAAGACCAACGGCTTTACGTGCTTTCCGAGGCACGGGGGTGTCTAACACCGCCAACTTCCTAACTCCGGGCTCGTATTGAGATTTCTTAAAAGAAAACCTAATAACTTTTTGTTGGCCCGACCCGGGATTCGAAGCCGAGGCCTCATGCACAGCAGTCGCATTCACTACCGCTGCGCCACGGAGGCACTTTGTACTTATACAAAGGTACCGTTACTAGTGCCAATGTTTATGCTTTTTGTGTGTCATTTTATTGAGAACTCTTCCGCTTTTGTGTTTGGCATTGAAATGGAGAATTAACTTTACAAACGGAAACTCGTAAATATTTATAGCTTTCATTTCAATCCTTAAACACAGATTTAACTCTACACAAAAGATCCAACTGGATCGAAGTTTCGTCGGTCTATAGTGACTGGCCCCCGGATAAGATAAGATACGTCCAAATATGGTCATCTTTCTTGTTAAGTTGTCATCTGACTTCAGAGTGCCTAGTGCGAGTTCGTTTACGTTAACGCGATTGACACGTTTCTGACGTTCAACGCTCTGATTGGCCCGCTCCAAACTCTTAACCAATCAGAGAGCCAAACGCGTTAAATGTTTCGATCGCGTTAACGTAAGACAAGCTCGCACTAGGCACCATGAATTATGAATGTAGTATTAGGCTTAGCGCGCACTGCCTTGCGTTTTTTTTAAGGTATAATCTGTGAAGTATATAGTGTCATAGAAGTGAGCGCAGTGCGGTGAAATAAACGCAATGGGTAAAGTCGTCGTTGGCCTCCCGCTGCAAATTTGCGGAGAATCTACCGCACATATTTTTGTATCGCATAGAGATCTCAAGAAGTGCCGCGCACTGAGACACTCATTCAGTTGCTGTTGGGACGCGACACAGATATGTCGTTACCTGGCGTTTCTCCGGTGATGGCGAAAAACTTTTTTGGATACGAACGTAGATCGTTATACCTTACGAAAAGAAAGCCCTTCATATGCCTTAAGGACGTCAAGGGACGAAACCAATACCGTTTGGGTACCCTTTTTTTACGCAATATTAAATATATAGAGATAGCAACTCTTGTATCGTAGTGCATAACGATGACGTGTATGCACCACAGTTGGAGTACGAATGATAAAACGTGCGTGTTTTTCGCTGCAGTTCGCGGTACCGCGTTGCACCGCAAGGCAGTGCGCGCTAAGCCTAAGTGTTTGTTTGTTGCACTTTCTCTCCTTAACTACTCGACCGTCATGAAATTTTGCATATACGTTGACAAGGATACAGAAAAGGACATAGGGTACCTTTCATCCAGACAAAAGTACTGTTCCCGAGGGATAGAAATTACTTCTAAATGCTTTTGAAGTATTTGTAGATGACAAGTCATCATGCGGGATACGGTCGCTGGGGGTGGGGGCGGAGGTTTTGTTTAGCTTTGGTATATGCGCTGACTAAGAAAGTTTATAAGGCTAGTGTGAATGGAACAATCGCAAGAGGAAAACCTAGGCGAACGTTTCTCGATCAGATCGGAGGCGTTCTGGACAAAGGCCAGGTTAAGAGCTCCTTGAACCGACGGGCGTGTATGAGGAATGTGATGAAAGTGAATGAAGTCAGAGAAGTGTGTCAGGATCGTAGCAAATGGAAATCCGTAGTCTCTGCCTACCCCTCTGGGAAACAGGCGTGAATCTATGTATGTATGTATGGTATATGCGCAAGAGTGGCCGCACATTAAGTTTTTATTGGATAACTAGGTCAAATTTATCTATTTTTTTTAGATATTCGGTTCCAGGATCGAGTACTGAATACCCTCCTTCAATATGTGCAGTCTCTTACCAATCAGCTTGTATAAAGTTTGTCCGCAGTTTCGCTCACACGGGAACAGTACTTTTTGTTATAGATAAAAAGTACACTATGTCCTTTTCTGTAACTTACAACGTGTATGCGAAATTTCATAATGATTGGTCGAGTAGTTACGGCGTGAAAGTGTAACAAACAAACTCACATTCGCATTTATAATATTAGGTAGTTAGTAAGTTAGTATAACGCTTGCAATACAGAGATTGTTGCGTAGTGTATCATAACCATATATTATGTTGAGACATTAGAATAAAGAGGAGTATGACTAATAGCATTCCTGATGCACTCGTAAGCGACGCCTGGGTTCGGACTTAGTTTTGTAATTGAGTATTCAATTTGACGCGTCTGTTTAGGTCTAGACATTCCAGGACGCCATACTTTGAAGTATTTGTTGATGACAAGACAAATCTATACTAATATTATAAAGCTGAAGAGTTTGTTTGTTTGTTTGTTTACTTGAACGCGCTAATCTCAGGAACTACTGGCCCGATTTAAAAAATTCTTTCAGTGTTAGATAGCCCATTTATCGAGGAAGGCTATAGGCTATATATCATCACGCTAAGATCAATAGGAGCGGAGCACCAATGAAGAATGTTTCAAAATCGGAGAGTATTTTTTCCTTTTGAGAGCTTCCGCTGCGTGCGCTGCGTAAACAGTTAAAGTTTCGCAAAAATCATGTATGACAGAATTGTTCCCCTTTAAAAGTTCTAAAAAAAAGTCCGCGACAGCATATGTCTATCTTTTAAAGTTGGCTCACTATAACCATTTTTATGCTAACCAAATTTGTTCTAAAATAATGCATTATTTGCGAAGGTATTTTTATAAACATGATATTAATCCTTATCCAAATAAATACGTTATTCATCACAAGTATTTAATTTAAAACAAAATTGCCCTTTACATCATTCGATTTCAATGAATATCTTAGGAGATATAGCAGTTTTAAAATAACATCGCAGCAAAATAATTACTCATTACAGACATAGTACAAACGATGTTTCTCCTGGTTTATTCTGCGTGATTACTACTGGTTCGATTTGAAAAATTATTTTAGTGTTGGATAGCCTATTTATCGTGCAAGGCTATAGGCTATATAACATCACGCTAAGACCCACGGGGGCGGCGCAGTAACGATAAACGCGGGTGAAACCGCGGGAACATCTAGTCTATACTAATATTATAAAGCTGAAGAGTTTGTTTGTTTGCTTGAACGCGCTAATCTCAGGAACTACTGCTTCGATTTGAAAAATTCTTTTAGTGTTGGATAGCGTTTTTATAGAGGAAGGCTATAGGATATATAACATCACGCTATGACCCACGGGGGCGGCGCAGTAACGATAAACGCGGGTGAAACCGCGGGAACATCTAGTTTATTCTATTTCTCAGTAATAATATGTAGTATGGCAATGTGTCCGGTATAATGTGACTGCACGAATGGCGTACTGGTTTAAGTGGTCGCCTCGCTCATGCCATTGCGTCGAGTGTTGTGGGTTCGGATCCCACACGGGACAAAAAATTATGTGATCCACAAATGGTTGTGTCGAGTCTGGATGTATTCTTTGTATCTGTTGTTTGAATGTTTGTAAAGTGAGGTACACCTCTCGGTGAGGCATATCTCTGCCGAACGACCAAGGCATGGAATTCTCTGCCAAGGCACGTGTTTCCTTCTTCCTTCAATCCTGGGTCCTTTAAGCGGGGCGTGAAATAGCACCTTCTCAGGCCGTCAAAGTAGAGACCTCAACATCGCCTCGGCTACTATGAGGGCGGTGTGGAGGCCACTGCTCTTAGACCACACGACTGCTTACCATCAGGTGGAGTGTGGTCATTTTGACGAGCACGATAAAAAAAAAAAAAAGAGGTATTTGTCTTTTTGAAAACGAAACGAAAACTAACCCTTCTAGTGTATAGGTTTGATGCTATCCTAACTAATATTATAAATGCGAATGTGAGTTTGTTTGTAACGCTTTCACACCTCAACTACTTGACTTATCATCATAAAATTGCCCATACACGTCGTCAGGGTTACACGAAAGGATATATAGTACCTTTCATCCAGACAAAAGTACTGTTCCCGAGGGATTACTTATAAGTGCTTTTGAAGTATATATAGATACTAATATAATAAAGCTGAAGAGTTTGTTTGTTTGAACGCGCTAATCTCAGGAACCACTGGTTCGATTTGAAAAATTATTTTAGTGTTGGATAGTCTATTTATCGAGAAAGGATATAGGCTATATACCATCACGGTGCGACCCACGGGGGCGGCGCAGTAACGATAAACGCGGGTGAAACCGCGGGAACATCTAGTGTATTATAGTAAAATCAGTCCTGTATATAAACTGTCCCATTGCTGAGCACAGGCCTCTTCTCAGTGTGAGAAAGGTTAGGCCAGAGTCCACCACGCTGGCCTAGTGCAGGTTGGCAGACTTCATATATCTTCGAAACCATTGAGGCGAACTCTCAGACATGTAGGTATCCTCAAGATGTCTCCCTTAATCGTTAAAGCGAGCGATAATTAACTATTTAATCCTTAATAATATTATAAATGCGAAAATGAGTTTGTTTGTTTGTTACGCTTTCACGCCTTAACTACTCAACCGATCAACATGAAATTTTGCATACACGTTGTCAAGGGTACAGAATAGGACATAGGGTGGGTGACGTTCATCCAGAAAAATTAATTGTTGCAAACCTATTTTTAAGCTAATTAAATTATTGATATTTTAACTAGCTTAAAAATTAGTAAAGTTTAATAATAATAGTAGTGTAAGTTTTCAAAAATTTTGTAATAATGTGTCAAATAAACAACGCGATAAAATCCGTATATAGTAGTTTAATTTCAATGAATAACATTCGCGTAAACAGAAGACAATACTACATTGTAACCCTTTTTACGAAAATTGTGCGGACGGAGGAGTATGAAATTTGGCACAGTTAAAGTTTATATGGAGAATGAGGGGCGAATCCTAATATTTTTATAAAATATCCATTAGAAATATATTAAATTAATGAAAAAATAGTACACGCACACAACCATGCATTTGACACACGCAGTCGAATCGCATTCGTAGTATTTCGACATTGTTCGTCTGACGTCGTACAATTCTTTGTAACTATGGTTACCTATACCTTATTTATATGTCATAGAGAAAAACAGAAAACAAAGTAGCAAGCTTAGGAATTTTGGTCGAATTTTGACCACTAGGCGACCGCTAGTAAAATTTAAAACGTATAGCGTTAATATTTTAATTGAAGCTAGCACCTAACGATCGCAAGCTTTACGTTGACTCCACTGGACCAGCGAGGACATCGACATGAACTCCATTGAGGACCAGTTCCGATCGCCTTGGCGGACTGGTTTGGCATCCTGTCTCGCTTCAGCTTTCGTAAACAACGCGTTTTACTTGCAATACGATTGTTCTGTATTTGTAATGTCCATTTTATAATTAATAAGTTTATTTGGCAAAGTGTAAAATTAAATATAAATAGTTTTAATTAATCTAAATAGCTTAAATTGTAGTAAAGTTTAATAATAGTAGTGCTAGAGTTTCAAAATTATTTAAGAAAAGTGTTTTAATAAACAACGCGATAAAATCCGTATAAAGTAGTTTAATTTAAATGTGTAACATTCGCGTAAACATAAGACAATCTATATATCTATATCTATATATTAATACGTGAAGCGAAAACTTTGGA
The DNA here is from genome assembly GCA_963564715.1 of Catocala sponsa. Lineage (NCBI taxonomy): Eukaryota > Metazoa > Arthropoda > Insecta > Lepidoptera > Erebidae > Catocala > Catocala sponsa. Next base: position 2,437,152 of record OY751354.1, on the reverse strand, counting down.
TCCCTTTTTACGAAAATTGGGCGGACGGAGGAGTATGAAATTTCGCACACTTATAGTTTATACAGAGAAGAAGTGACGATTGCTAATATTTTTTTTTAATTATGCGTATAGATACATTAAATGAATGAAAAAACACTACACGCACGCAACCATGCATTTGACACACGTAGTCGAAGCGCGTAACTATGGTTACACATATCAATATGTAATGACATATATCAGCAATATTTTACAGGCAAATTTTGGTCGAATTTCGAGCATTAGGCGACCGCTAGTATTAATTAATACGTGAAGCAAAAACTTTATACCCCTTTTTACGAAAATTGCGCGGACGGAGGAGTATGAAATTTGGCACAGTTAAAGTTTATATGGAGAAGAAGGGGCGAATCCTAATATTTTTATAAAATATGCATTACAAATATATTAAGTTAATGAAAAAGCACTACACGCACACAACCATACATTTTTTATTTTGCTCGTCAAAATGACCACACTCCACCTGATGGTAAGCAGACGTGTGGTCTAAGAGCAGTGGCCTCCACACCGCCCTCATAGTAGCCGAGGCGATGTTGAGGTCTCTACTTTGACGGCCTGAGAAGGTGCTTTTTCACGCCCCGCTTAAAGGACCCAGGTTTGAAGGAAGAAAGAAACACGTGCCTCGGCAGAGAATTCCATGCCTTGGTCGTTCGGCAGAGGTATGAGGACCCAAACTTGTTGGTACGCGCTCTAATCGACTCTACCGTGTAACGATGGCATCTGAGCCCAGCACGCGTTGTTCAGGGTAGGAAAGGGGAGGGCGGAATAAGGTGGAATAACTCTTCAGAGCACTCCCCGTAGTATATTCTGTTGAAACATACCAATGAGGCAATGTCCCTACGGAGTTGCAGAGTTTCCAGTGAACTCGTGACCTCTGGATAACAACACTGCTACTGCGTCAAGTGTTGAGATTCGATTCCATCACGGGACAATTTTTGTGATCCAGAAATAGTTGTTCCATCCCTGGGTATTCTTTGTTTGTTGTCTATGATGTGCCCGCGACACCAAAATTACTGCTGGCGCGGACAATGTCTTAAAAATAAAACTGATTTCCGTGCCGTGGCATCGAATACAATACCTCTACGGCGTCCAAATCTCCAAATAAGTGCTAATTACAATTTAAATTCAAACACACAACCTCTATTAGCCTATTCAAACATGACTCTGTTATCATTCTAATCAACATTGAACCTTATGAAACTGTATTAAGACACAGTTTAGCTCAACAAGCACACTTGTGTCAATTATTTACTGACACAGTTCGTCATAATATGTCAATTGGTGTACAAGTGCGAATGAGGACGAAGGGGAAACTATTTAAAAATACTATTAATAGACGGATAACAAGAATGTTGGCTTAGAAAACCTTTAGCGGAAACATTTGCGGGGTTTTTAACCGACTTCAAAAAAAGGAGGAGGTTCTCAATTCGTCTGTATTTTTTTTTTATGTTTGTTTCCTCATAAATTTCGAGTGGGTGAACGGATTTTGATGATTCTTTTTTTATTTGAAAGCTGCTGCTTCCCGTGTGGTCCCATTTAATTTTGATCACGATTTGACTATTCGTTTACGAGTTATTCATAATAATGCGTATTTGGCTACATTGATGATGTTCTCATTTTTGGCAAAGTTAACTAAAAACCGAGAAATAAACAAAATTTTAACAAAAAAGAAAACCGACTTCTAGAAAGAATATTCTAAACTTAAAATGCACTAAAAAGTTACTAAATAATTGCATATTCTTGTGAATAATTAAATTATTGTTATTAATGGAGTCGGAGTCAGCCAAGGTAGGTTTGTAACTAATTAACCCATTCAATGCGGCGGACGCCGATCAGCGTCTTATTTTTCATACTCAGATTCAGAGGACGCCGATCGGCGTCATGTATAGTTGTTTTATATTTTACCCAAATTTAAAGATATTATATTAATAAAACAACAAATGTGTTTGGAATTTACTAATGAAATGCCTGATATGAGTAGTTTTTAGATATTTTGGTTCAAGAAATGTTGAGTTTTCTTACTCTGGTGCGAAAAACGCCATTACTATTACTATACTATTAGCTTAAAAATTAGTAAAGTTTAATAGTAATAGTAGTGTAACAGTTTTCAAAATTTTGTAATAAAGTGTCAAATAAACAACGCGATAAAATCCGTATATAGTAGTTTAATTTTGGTCAAAATATCTATTTAAGTGCCTATTTTTAAACAGTTTTCCTCGTTGTCCTTATAAATATATTAATTATCCTTCTACAGTTATGATATATTAAACATTTGTGTCAGTCTGATATAAGCATTCATTGTGAATTGTTGTAAAAATATTTTCTTTAGTGATCATTGTGTATATTGTTTCAATTGGTTATCCAAAGATTGTGTTATTGGGATGCTGTGTTTAATTGCGGGATGTGGCCAAATTAAGAAATAGTGAGTGTTGTTACACAGTTTTTAAAGGTAAGTAATAAGTAATATTACATCAGTTGGTTTTTAAATCTTTACTCATTTTATAAAGTAAGCGTTCACTCGCGTAAAAGCAGGTTAGGTTATGATACGGCGCTGCACACTTTGGCGGTTTGCCCCGCCTGGGCATCGCAGCGCCGTGAGTTGATCGGGGCAGTCGGATTGGTAGCTCTCTAGCTCCCGGTCGTAGTTCAGTCTATGGTCCGGAGTGAGAGGTCGTGGAACGCCGTCGCCTCCTTCTGTGAGGAAATGATTTCCATTAAGGAGGCGGCGGAGCGGGAGAGGGAGCGTTTAAACCCTGTCTCCAACCGCAGAACCGGGCGCCGGAGGGCGCGAGACGACCTCCAGCCACCCTGAGGTTTGACCTGGGGGTAGCGGGCTTCGTGGGCATTCCCGTCATCCGTTCAGCACCAGGTCCGAGAGGCAGCGTGCGTGTTCCCACGCGCGCCTCTGTGTCGTGTCCGTCTCCCCTCTAGGGGGGAGACAGTAGGGATTTTTATTTAGTGATGATCTTAGGGTAGGTCTATTCGTGTAGTAGCCTGCTGTTTCATACGGCGGGCCGAAACCACGGCGGGGTCGCGACCGCATGTGTAAGTGATTCGCGCGGCCCCGCCGATATTGGTTTTGTCGAGGAACACCGTGGTAGGTTTAGTCGGTATTCCGGGAGGTACATTATTCTCATTCCATCTTTCTCTTTTACCCCGGCGAGTCCGACATAACCCCTCCGCCCGCCCCCGCGGAGAGGTACGCGTCAACGCATTCCCCCAAGTAAAACAAAAAAATAAAGGTTAGATTATGATAGAAACATTACTTTTTAAATAAAATATTATAGCCTATGTTTATTGGTGGTAATATAGCTTTCTAATGGTGAAATATTTTTTTAAATCGGTTGAGTAGTTTTTTGCTATATCCTTAAAAACAAACAAATATCAAATCTTGCCTCGTTATAATATTCGTGTAGATAATATTTGTGTGTTTGGTTTGTATTGAATAAACTCAACAATTTCGGGACTGAGTTTAAAAGTGATTTCACTATTAGAGGGCTACTTTATCCAGAAATAACATAGGCTATATATCATCACTCTATGAGCTACGGGAGGGGAGTAGTGATCATAAATGTAGGCGAAACTGCGGGGACAGCTAGTTTATATATACGGTAAGTTCTGTCCGCGGCTTTGCTCGGGAGCAATACTTTTATTAGATGAAAGTTAATTTACGAAATTACATGACGATCGATCGAGTAGTTATGGCGTGAAAGCGTTACAAACAAACTCACATTCGCATTTATAGTATTAGTTAGTATTTCCATCTTTGATGCACATTTGCCTTAATCTATGGAGTGCATTAAAAGCATTTTAAAAATATAGCCTATATATCAAATATTAATTACATTTAAACATTTCAAAATATGACACTTATTTACGATGTCGCCACTCAAAACAGACCACAAGGCTTAAACACTCATAAGGTAAGATTGGTGTCAAATATTGATATAATTGAGGACATACACGAATTGATTAAAATTATGATTGAGCGCTTGGGTTATGCCCGATAAGCCGTGATAAGCACTGCTCCAATATTTACCTGTCTATTCTAACTTAAACTCACGCCTATATCGTAAGAGGTAGGCAGAAGCATTCACGCCGACTGCATAAGGCCTGGGGTCCTCGAGACCCCACAATGGCCTCATTGGTAGGATTGCGCCCCCAATAATTTATTCTAAGCCCTTGCCTCTCTACACATTTGTAGGTTCACGACTATGCACATAAAGATTTAGAAGCACCGGTGCCGCTTCCATAAGGCTTGGGGAAGCTTGAGACCTCCCAATAGTATTGTCGGTAATGGCGAAAGGTGATATCTGTCAGTTTTTGTTTATCGAAAATATAAAGCTAGGGTGCTGAAGACCATTATCAAAGTAAATTATTATTATCTTATTATGAGGCATTATCGGTAGGACTAAGTCCCCTAGATTCTGTGCCTCTGGGCAATTTACATTAATTGTATAAATAGTGTCGAAAGATAATATTCGTAAGTTTTTTACTATTTTATGGGAAATTCTGATAAATATGTTTTTTAAATAATTATAATAATATTGTATCACATACACACAACACCATCTAGCCTAAACTACGCAGAGCTTGTACTATGGGTACTAGACAATGGATAAACATACATATATATATACTTTTGTTTTGTAAATACATACATATTATACATAGAAACACCCAGACCAAGACCAACATCCATGTTCATGCACACAAATGTTTGACTTGTGCGGGAATCGAACCCGCGACCTCAGGCGTGGCAGTCGGTTACATTAACCACTACGCCATCGCGGCCGTCAATAGGTACGACTTCCACACTTAATTTTGCATTTAATCTTGAATGTACGGATGGAGTAGTGGGTCAAGTGATCGCCTAGCCTCTGCCACTGCGCCCAGTGTTGTGGGTTCGAATGCCACGCTGAACAAAAATTTGTGTGATCCATAAGTATTTGTTCCGAGTGTCGGTGTTCTTAGTAACCGTTGTTTAAATGTTTGTAAAAGGCGCGACACAGGACAAGAGCGGCAGTAGCCTTTAAAACAAAGCAAAGCGATAGTACTATTTTTATTAGATAATAAAGTTTAAATTCACATAGCCCTCTCTAATACATTTTTATAAAGACTAGCGGTCGCCTAGTGCTCGAAATTCGACCAACTGATATATATTATGTCATGTCATTATACTCGTATATTGATATACTAGCTGTTACTTGCGACTTCGTCCGCGTAGATTTTAACTAAATTGTTTGTCGCCGCGGAACCCAACTATATTTCTCTGCCCAATTTACTGGCGTAGTTTTTATAGTGTAAAGCTAGATAATTGCATGGCTTACTCAAAAACAACATTTAAATATGCGTCGTTAGATTACACGCTGTCACAGAATGCGTATGAAAAATAAAGATTCACAGCTCCTCCCCCGTAGGTGATAGCGTGATAATATGTAGCCTATATGTTGACCCGACCTGTCAGTAATATTCATGCAAAACTTGAAGTAAATCCATGCAGTACTTTTTGAGTTTAGCCCGGACATACATACAGACAAACAGATAAACAGACAAACAAACAAAAATTCTAAAAACTATAGTTTTGGCTTCGATATCGATTGTAGATCACGCCCCAAGTATTCTTTTAAAAAAATATTCAATGTACAGTTTTGACTTTCCTACGATTTTATTATATGTATGTATAGTTAAATTCACATAGCTCTCTCTAATACATTTTTATAAAGACTAGCGGTCGCCTATTACTCGAAATTCGACCAACTGATATACATATATATGTCATGTCATTATACTCGTATATTGATATATGTAACCATAGTTACGCGCTTCGACTGCGTGTGTCAAATGCATGGTTGTGTGCGTGTAGTGTTTTTTCATTAACACCCTCACCGCCAAGCCTCAATCGAATAAAACTAAATTTTCACCATAATTTATTTTTTGCGCTAACATAGGTCATAACCCAAACCCAAATATACCATTTTCGTCGTGCAGGCCAGGACACTTTATTTCCTGTACAAAAAGTATGAAACTCGAGTGCATTTAAGATACACAATGTGCCAAACACTATGGGCCCCTGTGTATCATTTTTGATACACAATGTTATAACAAGTGTGTGCAAAAATGATACACTGGCGCTGAGGGTGTTAATTTAATGTATTTATTATACATATTTTATATAAATATTAGCATTCGTCACTTCTTCTCTGTATAAACTATAAGTGTGCGAAATTTCATACTCTTTCCGCCCAATTTTCGTAAAAAGGGATCCAAAGTTTTCGCTTCACGTATTAATATACAGATTAGTAGCAATTTGGGTTTCAAACTACTAGTACTCTTGTTAACACCTACAGCTAAACTAGAATGCTTGTGTCAGGAGTGGGTTCACGTCGATAGCGCAATGGGTGGGATTCGAACCCGCGATCTCTCGATCGCAAGTACAATACCTTATCCATTGGGCTACCGCTGTTAAACATTTTAATGGAGTCAACGCTCCTAGACACTTGTTTACATAAATATTACAGCCAAATTTCGGGAGTAAAGTATTTAAGTCACTCCTAAAATATCTTATCTTATCTTATGCGGGGGCCAGTCAGTGTAGACGGGCCAGTCAGTGTAGACCGGCGACACTTCGACCCAGTGGGATCTTTTGTTTCAACACTCTCCCAATAACGACTGCCATAGATGTTCATGGTAGCCGGGACCAACGGCTTAACGTGCTTTCCGAGGCACGGAGCAGGCGATAATTGTCAATCAATACGCACATAATTTCGAAAAGCCATATAACTTCCGAAAGTCAGAGGTGCGTGACGTGGGTTTGAACCTGAGACCCTCTGCATTGCAGCCTGTTGGTCTCCCCACTGAGCTATCGCTGCTCAACTCCTAAAATAAGTCTATTATCTTCGACCGCATAACCAGATATAATACTACTGATCATTTCCTAACCGAACAATCCAATGACGCTATGCCTAAACTGGTAATGGAATCACAGATAGCACAGCTGTCACATCCACTACCAATGCGTCACTGACTCGCAATTTAGTAAAATGTTCCATTTTCCTATCCATATTCATGTCTACGTTATTCGTATTTATTGAATACGTTATTTTCCTTCACCAAGCAAGCGATAATTAATTAACTTATTAGAGTCAAAGTAAAAATCATTTATTCACTTAGGTCACAAAGTAACACTTATGAACGTCAAAGGGGTTAGTGAGTTTGTTACATTTACTGAATTTACATTTATGTTAGTTGCAAGGTCCAGGCAAAAGGTTGAGCTTATGAGAAGATACCTGCAAGAAACTCAAGGCCTCTTTTAAATCGCCATCAAATTATAATTTCAGTATTTTACAACTCATTTTATAATAATAATAATATTTTTATTTCAGACCAATGATCCATATAGTGTTAGTATCACCTTAGCCTATTGTTAGTAATAAATAATAAATAAAATAAACTAATTAAAGACATGTACATCTGCACGCACATGTCTACGCGCCCAGTGCTGTATAAACGGGCCATAAATTTTTTCCGCCAGGGTTGCCAGGATATTGTTGGAACTATCCCTCGCCGAAGCATTGACGCACATCGTTTGCGCATGATGGCATAAAAGTCATCTAGCCTTTCGTCCGCAAACATACCCGAAGCGCTACAGAATCGAGGTAGTCCCAACAACATCCTTAGCGCGTTATTATACTGGACGCGCAGAGCGTTGTAAGCCTTCTGCGTGTAACTCACCCACAGGCTGCACGAGTAAAACGACTGGCAATAAGCCCGAAAAAGAGTCAGTTTAACCCGTTTAGAGCACTTTGCAAACCTGCGAGCAAGCATATTACATCGAGCAGCCAACGCTCTGCGCTCCCTATCGATATCCTGACCATCTGTAAGAAAATCCGTAACCACATGACCAAGGTATTCAGTGACGACCTGCAGTGAAATTCCTAGTAACTTTACAGGCGGAATATTTACGGGTGTATTGTTGCGGACTTTGAACACGATTATTTTACTTTTGGTGGCGTTATACCTCAAGCCATGAGCCTCCGCATATTTCCCACAGACGGCCAGTAATTTTCTTAAACCACAAACCGATGGGCTAAGCAGCACCATATCATCGGCGTAACTGATATTATTGATCATTGTACCATCTATAGAACAACCGACCGTAGTGCTGCGCAGCTCACCAATCAGCCCGTTTATATATAAATTAAATAAACTGGGTGACGTTAAACCCCCATGCCTCACTCCACACTCTATACCATATGGTACAGACTGGGCATCTGCCCACTTAATATAATTTGTCTGGTTTTTATACCAACACTTAAACATATATATAAATTCAGTGGGTAGGTCTGTTTCATCAGAAATTTTTTGCCATAATATGTCATAATTTACCAGGTCAAAGGCTTTTGACAGATCAAGAAAACCGGTGTCTTCCTATCTGTGTAGTTCCTACACACATAACTTTGGATAGTCAGAGGTGCGTCTTGGGATCGAACTAGAGACCTTTGCGTGGTGGTCCAACTGTCTCCCACTAGGCTACCAATATTCAAAGATAATCCTAACTAATATTATAAGGGATTAAATATAATGACCACCAAAAATACTAATTGCACACCAAAATATGCTTACCAAAATATATCATAACGAGAACCTATATGCCTCAAATCACTGCATTCCGTCTCGGAAGGGTTAGGTTATAGTAGGTTCCTTCTTAAACCCACCCAAAAATAGGAACCCCGTGAAGCGGGGCTCCGTCAACTTAGTTTTATCTGTTTAAATATATTTTGGTGTGCAATTAGTATTTTTGGCAAGCATATTTTGCTGTGCAATTAGTATTTTTTTGCTGTGCAGTTAAATACTAGCCATATTATAATAGCGAATGTGAGTTTGTTTGTTTGTTTCACGCCTTAACTACGCGACTGATCATCATGAAATTTCGCATACACGTTGTCCGGGATTCAGAAAAGGACATAGGCTACCTTTTATTCTAGATAAAGTTAACTGTTCCCGAGGATCCACATTAACACGAGCGAAGCCGCGAGTAAAATGTAGAATATTATAGATCATAAAAATTTAACTTCTTAATTCGGATTTTATCGCGTTGTTTATTTGACACTTTATTACAAAATTTTGAAACTGTTACGCTATTACTATTGAACTTTACTACTTTTTAAACTAAATAATTTATTAAAACTATTTATATTTAAGTTTACACTTTCCCCGACGTTTCAGTTGATTTTCAGCAGCCATGGTCACGGGGAAGTCAGGATGGTAGTTGTCTCAATATTCTTCTAGTTCTAGTTTAATTGTAATGGATAACATTTGCGTAAATGTAAGTATATTATTATAGATCATCATCATCATCAGGCTATAATAGTCCACTGCTGGACATAGCCCTCACCCAAAGAGCGCCATAGCGCCCTGTCTTCAGCTTGCCGCATCCAGCATCTGCCTGCAGTCTTTCGCAAATCGTCATCTCACCTGGTCGGAGGGCGTCCTACACTACGTTTGCCGAGTCGCGGTCTCCACTCAAGAACACGCTTACCCCAGCGGTTGTCTGTTCTTCGCGCGATATGGCCAGCCCACTGCCACTTCAGCTTGCTAATTATCTGGGCTATGTCGATGACTTTGGTTCTCTGTCGGATGTATTCGTTACGAATCCTATCCTTCAGAGAAACTCCGAGCATAGCTCTCTCCATAACTCGCTGAGCGACTTTGAACTGGTGGACCAACCCTACCGTGAGTGTCCATGTCTCGGCTCCGTAGGTCATGACGGGTAGCACGCACTGGTTGAAAACTTTCGTTTTCAAGCATTGCGGTATGGATGACGAGAAGACTCGGCGTAGTTTCCCAAACGCTGCCCAGCCCAGCTGGATCCTTCTCCTGGCCTCCCTCTCGAAATTGTTTTTACCTAACTGCAGAATCTGCCCGAGGTAAGTGTATTCGGAAACGATTTCGAGAGCGTGACCATGTACGACGATCGGTCCTGGATCAATGTGGCCATTGATCATGACTTTGGTTTTATCCAAATTCATGCCAAGACCGATACGCCGCGAGGCTGCAGCTAGGCCGTCCAGCATTCGGTTCAGCTCCTCTAGCGACTCCGCCATTAAGACTATGTCATCTGCGAATCGCAGGTGTGAGATGTAGTCGCCGTTTATGTTAATGCCCTTTCCTTTCCAGTCCAGAGTTTTAAACATATCTTCCAACGCGCTTGTAAACAATTTCGGGGATATAACATCCCCTTGTCTCACTCCTCTGCGCAATTGGATGGGTTTAGACTGCTGGCCCTGTACTTGGACACTCATGGTGGCGGCTTCGTACAAACATCTCAGCACCTCGATATAACGATAGTCTACTTGGCATCGCTGTAGGGATTCCAGAACAGCCCAGGTTTCAACAGAGTCAAAGGCCTTCTCATAGTCCACAAAGGCCAGACACAGGGGCTGATTATACTCCTCGGACTTCTGTATAATCTGCCTCACTGTGTGAATGTGGTCTATGGTGCCATATCCTCCGCGAAACCCGGCCTGTTCCGGCGGCTGAAACTCGTCGAGTCTTCTGGCGAGACGGTTCGTGACCACTCGTGAGAACAGCTTATAGACATGGCTCAGGAGCGAGATGGGTCTATAATTTTTAAGGAGGGTTTTGTCACCCTTCTTAAAAAAGAGCACCACCAAACTCCTGCTCCACGTCTTTGGAGTTCTCCCACAGTGAAGGACGGCGTTGAAGAGGTTCTGTAATTCCTGTATAACAGGGGCTCCTCCAGCTTTTAGAAGCTCTGATGTTACTCCGTCCTCACCGGGGGCTTTTCCATTTTTAAGCAGCCTCAGAGCTAACACGATCTCGTCTTGACTGATGTCTGGCAGTTCGTCGGTGTAGTGGCGTATCAGGGTAGCTCTGGAATCGTGGTCGTCTCGTCTGGAATGAGGGGCATGTGCAGCGTATAATCGGCCATAGAAATCCTCTATCTCGGCGGAGATCTCCGGTTTTGACAATACGGTCCTCCCGTCGTGCGTTTTAAGCTTCGTCAGGTGGCTCCTGCCAAGCTGCTGAGTGAATACTTTAGACCCTCGGTTTCGTTCTATCGCCTCTTCAATGAGGCGTGTGTTGGAACTCCGAAGGTCGCGCCGTACCATCTTCGCAATTTGCTTGTTCAGGTCTGACCTCTCAGACGAAGTCGCTTGGGTGGTTTCCCGTCTTTTTGTCATCAACCCGAGAGTCTCAGCCGAGAGTTTTGATTTCTTGCCAGTCCGCTGCGTTCTGCAGAATTTGATGCCTTCTTCCCTCAGAGTTTCGACCAGATTGTGTAGGGTCTCATCAGCGTTATCAGTGGGTTCCAAGGCAACAAATCTATCCCCGAGAAGCTGCTGGAACTTCTCGGTACTCGCCATGATTTGGATTGGGTTAGGTCGGAGCGTGGACTTCATCAGGCGGTTTCTTTCAAGCTTTAAGTTGATATTCAGAGAGCCTCGGAGGAGTCGGTGATCAGATCCGGTATTGAACCTGTTGATCACTGAGACATCTCTGAATATGTGCTTGTTATCCGTCATGATGAAGTCGATCTCATTTTTAGTCACAGTGTCGGGGCTTTGCCATGCCCACTTCCTTTGAGGCTGTTTCTTAAAGAAGGAGTTCATTAAGAACAGTCCCTCTTTCTCAAGGAAGTTGACAAGCATTTGCCCCCTATGATTCCTAACTCCATAACCATATGCGGGCCTATCCGGGATTCGTTGCCAGTCTGGGTTCCCACTTTGCCGTTAAAGTCCCCCATAACAACATTGAAGTGAGCCTTAGTGGTGTTGTGCAAGGCTTTGGATATGTCATCGTACATATCCTCCACTTCATCATCCGAGTGTGTCGAGGTCGGTGCGTAAACCTGTATGACCTTCATGCTGTAGCGCTTGGACAGCCGAAGGATCAGGTACGCTACCCTAGTCGACACACTGGAGATTTCTTCAACGTTGTTAGAGAGGGCCTTGTTGACGAGGAAACCTACGCCACCCTGGGATGTTTTATCACCCTCGCGAAAGTAGAGAAGATGGCCCGAGTCTAGGGTTACGGTGTCCTCCCCCTCTCTACGGACTTCACATAATCCCAGAACATGCCATTTAATGTTCTCTAACTCCACTTCCAACTGCGCTAGATGGTGGTCAAGCCTCAGAGTGCGTCCGTTAAACGTAGCCAGGGTCAAATTTTGTAATGAATGGCAGCCTAATGTAGCCCGGGGATTCTTAGCACCCCCTGCCCCGCCGTTACCGTGGCCGCTGCCATGGCCAGGAATAGCGAGGCGGCCGGCAACTGGGGGCCATTTTCTTTTGGCGTGTACAATCATTAGGGGGTAATGCCCATAATCTCCACGCTGGGCATGCGGGTTGGGGATCGCAATTCAGTGGTGGATTTGTATTGCAGGGAACGCTGCTGCCCGCTCCCTGGTTTGTGTCCCTTAGTCGCCTTTTACGACACCCACGGGAAGAGTTGGGTTGGTGCTATTCTATTTGGCCGACACCACACAGCCAATAGATCATATCCTGAAGTAATATATTAAACATTATTTATCACTTTTCTTTATTAATATTGCCTATACAGGCAGACGAGCTCGTGATTTACCAATAGGTTACTAAGTGGCGGTAACCAGATACCCACCGACGGGTATCAAGGCTCATAGACTGTAGTCTATGAGCCTTGATAAGGATTTACCCGTCGGTGTTTCTCTACCTAGTTTCAGTTCCAGTGACCCAGCAACCATTCAAGGCAGCCAGTTGTCACAGCTATGGTAGGTTTAGTTGGTAAAACCCGGGGACGTTCCATCTTTTCCCGGGTGAGCCCGGCATAACCTCTCCACTCCTATTTTTAGCGTATGCGTCAAAGCAGATCCCGACTTTAAAGAAAATGGTTATGTTAGTACAATATCTAAATTTTTTTTTCAAACTGTATGTATATTGTTGTTACTATTTATCATTTATTATTCACTAGCTTTTGCCCGCGGCTTCGCTCGCGTTAATTTAGAATTTGACAATCAATTCGAGTTGTACTCTGCTTGTAATAATATAATTCAATCATGATTCGAAAGACACGTGGCGCCATCTATTATCATAAGAACGTTATTGCTGTTTTCCTCGGGAACAGTAATTTTTTTCGGGATAAAAGGTAGCCTATGTCCGTTGTACAGAACACCTGACAACGTATATGCAAAATTTCAGGATGATCGGTTCAGTGGTTTAGACGTGAAAAGGTAACAAACGAACAAACTCATTTTCGCTTTTATAATATTAGTTAGGATTAATCAACATTATATTTGCACGTCATTGTATTGGCAAACTTGTCTAGAACTTTCTTTAACTTTATATCTTGCATGCGATTGTTTATTGTATGTACACATAAGTTTGAGTGAATAAATAAATTAACTTATCTTATCTTATAATCGGCCGTGTAGTTTTTGAGTTAAACCCTTACAAACAAACAAACAAAAATCAAATATTATAATATTAGTATACATACATACATAGATTCACGCCTATTTCCCACAAGGGTAGGCAGAGACTACGGATTTCCATTTGCTACGATCCTGACACACTTCTCTGGCTTCATTCACTTTCATCACATTCCTCATACACGCCCGTCGGTTCAAGATGCTCTTAACCTTAATATTAGTATAGATGTCACAATCAGGCGAGTTTAGCTTTTTCATTAGGTATGCAAACCTTCTGCCAGGAATATGTCCGAAATGCAATCTACACGCGAGCAAGATCATTCGATGACTTCCAACTCATAAAAAGCTGTTAATCACCGAAGACACTGTCTACTATCTTAACAAATCACTTTTTTTCACAGGCTGTTAAAATCGCAATCGTTCGTAAATGTAGCATCGCTGCCATTTCGCAAGTCACCCATCCGGCTAACGGCCGTGTCGAATGTGTTTAACCTAGAATAGCGTGTGAAACATTGAACTGGTGTTTGTATAAACATTACGGTTGTATTTCCTGGGGTTGGCAGAACTGTATTATACTAATATTTGTACAGTTATGTTACCCTATCAATACAGAGGAAAGAATTGTTCATTTGTGATTGATAAACTCTGCAACTACTTAGGGTCAGCGCCGACGGACGGTGTAGCGGCGGCGGCGAAGAGACTAATTCAGTAACAATTTAAATTCAACCTAAAGTGCTTCAGAATACGACTGTATTTGGTACAACGAAATAAAATGACCGCGCTTTGAGTCGCTCGCCGTAATTTTATTTCGTTGTACCAAATACAGTCAGTACAGTACAGATCCTCGCTGGTTTCAGCATGAATGGGCCGGATCGACCGGGGTAGTACTACCCTCTCACAGAATACCGGCGTGAAGTAACGGTACCCGTACTGTTGCGTTTCGTATCGGTGAGTGAGAGAGCCGGAGGCCTAGTTACCCCGATCCTTTTCCTATCCTTTCCTTTGTCCTTTCCCTCCTTTATTCATTTTTAAAGGGCTGGCAACGCACTTGTAACTCCTTTGGGGTTGCGGGTGTCCATGGGCGGCGGTAATCGCTTACCATCAGGCGATCCGTCTGCTCGTTTGCCCCCCTATGCCATAAAAAAAAATCGACATCAAGCCGGAATCAGGTAACAGGCTAAGTTATAATAACTATTAGAAAAATAAAAAAATATATAAGTTACGTATTTTAAAATGACCTGTGACGATCTGTTCACTCCTGTTACTACAGATATTTACTTTTTGAATTTTTTTTTCTTATGTAATCTCGAATAATCGATAAAAATCGAGAGCTTAAAGAAGCATTATTCGGGATTAACAAAACAAAAAAAAAAGAAATTGAAACTGTAATTTTTAAAATACGTAACTTAGATGTTTTTAAATATTTTTCTGATAGCTATTATTATACTATGACGATCTGCGAAAGGCTGCAGGCAGATGCTGGATGCGGCAAGCTGAAGACAGGGTGCTATGGCGCTCTTTGGGGGAGGGCTATGTCTAGCAGTGGACTATTATAGCCTGATGATGATGATGATGATGATGATAACTATTATAACTTAGCCTGTTACCTGATTCCGGCTTGACGCCGACTTCTGGGACAGACTGTATACATAAACTGACTGACTGCTGGGCACGAGCCTCTTCTCAGTGTGAAAAGGTGACTTACAGACACAATTATTCAATTAAGCAGTATTGTATAATCAGCGATTACACAGAGAGGCCGGGAGGCAAATTAGAATTAAATTAAAACTAGCTTTTTCTCGCGGCTTCGCTCGCATTAATTTAGAATTTGACAATCAATTCGAGTTGTACTCTGTTTGTATAATAATATAATTCAATCATGATTCGAAAGACACGTGGCGTCATCTATTATCATAAGGACGTTATTATTGTTTTCCTCGGGAACAGTAATTTTTTTCGGGATGAAAGGTAGCCTATGTCCGTTTCTGTACACCTGTCAACGTATATGCAACATTTCAGGATGATCGGTTCAGTGGTTTAGGCGTGAAAAGGTAACAAATAAACAAACAAACAAACTCATTTTCGCTGTTATAATATTAGTTAGGATTACATAGTTTAATTACTTGCTCATACACATTATAACTGTAGGTATAAACTTAATGTATCTTTGACGTTCTAAAGTGCGTGCGCGCGTGTGCGCGTGTGCGCGTGTGTGCGTGTGTGCGTGTGTGTGTGTGTATATGTGGTAGAATATTATATTATTATTATTCTCTTTATTAAATTTTTTTTCTAATTATTACATTTTTAAATATAAATATGAAAATAATACATATTTAAAAATATAAAAACTAAAATGACTTACCGGTATCGGGTGAAGCTATCGGTGGTTAGGACTCCAGAGAAAGGAACCTCCGCCCTATGCGCGCCGTGTCGAGTAATACTGCCTTCTGAATCGAGGACTTGACCCAGCTATTCAACGCGAGCCTCTTAAGATGGTGGTCGAGGCTCTTGGCAATTAATCCGTTTACCGAAACGACTATCGGTACAATGATCGCCGAGCCTATATATTATTATTATTATAAATGTCCTATGTGACCTAAACGAATATTTATCTCGATATTGACTTCCGGCCCATCGTTTTCCAAACCTTTACCGTATCGCTTGCCATACGTGGAAACTAGTATTATAATTATATATGGAAGTGCCGATGCCGTTAGAAATCAAGTAAAAGTGTACACAGGTGAAAGTGGTTGAGTGACAAGCACATGACATGCCACCTCTGTGCAGATGGCAGCACTTGCGTTACATATACAGCGTGTAACAGGAAGATGTGGTCATATTTAAGGACGATAATGTATATCAGAAAAATAACCTATATCCGAATCAAAACAAATTCTTTAAACTAGATTTTGTTCGCGTAAGGTAAGGTAGGTATACAAAATAATTGTGTATACAAAATTTCAGAATGATCGGTCGAGTATTTAAGGCGTGAAAGTGTAATAAACAGACAAACTCACATTCGCATTTATATTATTAGTTAGGATTTTATAGCGATTTCAAACATTTTATTTAATTACTAGCTGTGCCCGCGGTCTCAACCCCGTCAGTGGTATTTATGATTACTGCGCCGCTCCCGTGAGCCGTAGCGTGATATTATATACCTAGCCTATGTCCTTCCCAGGGTCTCAGGCTATCTCCATTCCAAATTTCATCTAAATCGGTTCAGCGGATTTAGCATGAAAAGGTAACAGACAGACAGATAGACAGACCGACAGACAGACAGACAGAGTTACTTTCGAATTTATAATATTAGTAAGGATTATTAAAACATCGACAAAGCATTACATCACTAGCAAACCACACGACTGCTTACCATCAGGTGGAGTGTGGTCATTTTGAGGAGCAAGAAAAAAAAAACATTAGCAAAGCTGCGCCTGGTCATTTTTTGATTTACAGAGGTCTCCAAGTCAGCTGTTAGTGATGTTTAACCTTTTGAGCGCCACGGTCTTGTATGAAAGACAAATGTGTCCGTTCCCTCCACGCCACGTCTTTATTAATAATAATAATATAATAATATTTTATCACATACACACAACACCATCTAGCCCAAACTAAGCAGAGCTTGTACTATGGGTACTAGACAATGGATAAACATACATAAGACCAAGACAAATATCCATGTCCATGCACAAACGTTTGACTTGTGCGGAAATGGAACCCGAGACCTCAGGCGTGGCAGTCGGTTACACTAACCACTACGCCATCGAGGTCGTCGATTTTCATTTTCACATAATTTTTGAAAAGTCAGAGATGCGCGCTTTGGGATAGAACTCGAGAACTCTGCGTGGCAGTCCAACGGTCCCACTAGACTATCGCCGCTGAAGCTGATTAAGTGTGAACAGTGCCTCTTTCATACGGCCTTAATAATGATTGTGTCTTTATGTCACATGTTTAAGGTCAAATTATTGTATATTTTCTAGGCTAGAGTAGTTTTATCTGGGTGGGATGTGACCTTAATGAAAGAAGGTCGTTTTAATATCAGCCAAGGTACCAATGATAATAATATAGTGTTTTCCTAGTTTTAGCTAGATATAGGTATATAATACTAGATTTTGTCCGCGGCTTTCCTCGCGGAAATGTAGGTAGTAACAATACTTCTTTGCTGGATGAAAGATGTCCTAAGCCAATATCCTTTTCTGTTCCTCTAAGACGTGTATGCGAAATTTCATGATGATCGGTCGAGTAGTTAAGGCGTGAGAGTGTAACAAACAAACTCACATTCGCATTTATAACATTAGGTAGGATATTGCATCGTAGTTACACCCAGTTTCTAAAATACCTTTTAGAAACTGGGTGTAAAATAATGTTAAAGCATATCTGATTTTTATTTCCATTCATAACCCGCCCCGACTTCGAACGGATAGTACAAAACCTGATCAAATCACACACCTGAACCTTCCTCATGAATCACTCTGTCTATTGATGAAAACCGCATAAAAATCCGTTCAGTAGTTTTTGAGTTTATCTCGAACAGACGCGGCAGGGGACTTTGTTTTATAATATGTAGTGATGACAGGCAGTTTAGTCAGCTTTGTTAATATGGCGAGAATGGAGACCAACATCTATGTATATACATATATATATATATATAAGAATGAATCCCTTTCATGTTTTCTAATAATATGTAGAAGGTTCTTACGGAAAGAGTATTGCGCAGGAAATTGGATAATTTCAAAAAACTTAACGACAACTTTGCCCTTACGAGTTTGACAGTTTGTCTAAGACAGGCAGGGCAACGTCTGTGGGGTCAGCTAGTCTAGTATGAGAACTGAACTTATGAAACAGGAAAGATGGAGAATCAGTTCGTAATAGGTATTTCCAATCTGAAAATCTCGGGAGTTCATAAATAAATAACGAAACATTTATCCTCAACCGTTAGCTGATGTGGTCTTCGGGAATCCCTTTCAACCATTTGCGTTCTAGTTTATTTTTTATACTCTTAAGGGTGCGAGCAAGTGTACGACGCGCTTGGTATGACCATTTTAAAGAAAGGCCGTGATTTTCTTGCAGGCGTCTTCTCATAGGCTCTCCCTTTTGTCTGAACCTATTTGACTGCACGGATGGTGTAGTCGTTTAAGTAGTCACATGACCATTGCTACTGCACTAAGAGTTGTGGGTTCGAATCCCACACGGGACAAAAATTGTCGGATCCACAAATTATTCTACCAAGCCTGAATGTTCTTTGTGTCCGTTGTTTGAATGTTTGTAAAGTGCCCCGGGACACAGAAATTATTCCTAGCGGGAGATGCCCTTTAAAAAGTCGAAATCGAAATAGAATTAACCTAAATGTAAATTTAGTAAACTCGTAAACTTCGACATTCATAAGTGTTACTTTGTGACTCAAATTAATAAATGATTTCTGATTTTTACTTTAATTGAAATTAAACAACTTTATACGGATTTTATCGCGTTGTTTATTTTTGGGATTAAATATAATGACCACCAAAAATACTAATTGCACAGCTAAATATGCTTACTAAAATATATCGTAACGAGCACCTATACGCCTTAAATCACTGCATTCCGTCTCGGAAGGGTTAGGTTATGTTAGGTTCCTTCTTAAACCTACCCAAACCCGCGAAGCGGGGCTCCGTCGACGTAGTTTCAATCAAATCAATCAATCAATCAGCCCACCGCAGTCCACGTAGTTTGATCTCTTTAAAATATTTTAGTAAGCATATTTTGGTGTGCAATTAGTATTTTTGGTGGCACAAAGGCAAAAAATTGAGGAACAGTTAAATACTACCCTTTATTTTTTATAAAACACTGTTATTTTATTACGTAATTTTGAAACTAAACTACTATTGCTAAACACTTCAAATTGAAATTCAAATTCAAACTCAAATTTATTTATTTGCTAGAATGTAGATTTACATAGTATGATCTTAAATTCTAATGTCCCATATACATTCTACCATTACATATGGTGTGCAAATATTTGTTTTTGTTGTCATGTCATGCTATTATTATAATATAATAAGTAGGAATTAAATTTTTTATATTAGGTACAGCGAAAACAAAAAATAAAATAAACAATTACCTGATGTCAAATTTATAAATTTCAGTAGTTAAGTATATAAGTGAGATGTCACTTTTACTAGTTACTGTTCTATACAAGCTATTTAAAAAAATTAAAACTATTTAGATTTAATTTTATACTTTACCCGAAGTTTCGGTTGCTTTTAAACAGCCATTGTCTCGGGGAGACCAATAGTAAATGTGGTATGAATAAATGTTTTTTATTTTTGACGTTGACTTTGATAGTAAATATGGTACCGTGTAATACCTTTATGTAGCAGTGACTCAATGTATTGATTACCTAATGCGGCGGGTTTACTCCAGGAATGTTGGTTAACTACTACCCACGGGTATTACGAGTCAGGAACATTCATCGACACCCACGTCTTATTAGGGGTTTGACTCCTGATCAGTACTCCATGAGTCATAGTTCTTTTCTCGCAATACTAGGTAATACCTGCTTTTATCCTCACCTTACTTCTCGTATTTGATAAATCAATCTTAACTAATATTATAAACGCGAATATGAGTTTGTTTGTTATGCTTTCACGTTTTAACTATTTGACCGATCGTCATAAAATTGTGCATACACGTTGTCACGAGTACAGAAAAGGACATAGGATACCTTCCAACCAGAAAAAGAACAATTCTTGAGTTAAGCCGTGGGCAAATAAAATACATTGAAACCTCAGTGCATTGTTTGACATGACTGTAGATTCAATCGTAACTTAATATTATAAATGCGAATGTAATTTTGTTTTTTACGCTTTCACGCCTAACCTACGCCACCGATCATCATGAAATTTTGCATACATGTTGTCAGAGATACAGAAAAGGACATAAGATAAACAAAAAACACTTTACATAGTAACTTCGTATGACTTTAGCCCTGAGGGATGACATTGGCCTTTAATTGGAAAAAGCTGTTTAATTGGAAGAAGCTGTTTTACTGACAGTTTATTGTGCTATCTATTGATTTCCACGTGTATTTTTTCGGCAAAACATATAGTAGTGGTCTGGTGGGAATTTCAAACTTTTTCCAATTAAGGGCCAATGTCACCCCTCAGGGCTAAAGTCATACGAAGTTACGGTATTCAAATTGATTTTAATGGTGGAAAAGGTGAATTGATGACTATAATCAAGTTTCTCGGTGTATACATAGATGACAATTTGAAATGGCAAAGACAGAGTTTGTTTGCAAAAAAGTGTCACAATCATCTTATAGTTTATACATGCTAGCGAAAAAGGTCAATCTTAACACATTGCTTGTGGCCTATCATAGTAATGTTGCTTCTAGACTCAGATACGCAATCATATTCTTGAGAAATAGAACCAACTGGGATCATGTTTTCAAATGTCAAAAAAGGTGCGCGCGACCTATGTGTGGTCTAAAAAGAACTGACAGCTGCAAGGAATCCTAATCCTAACTAATATTATAAAAGCGAAAATGAGTGTGTTTGTTTGTTACCTTTTCACGCCTAAACCATTGAACCGATCATTCTTAAATTTTGCATATACGTTGTCAGGTGTACAGAAATGGACATAGGCTACTTTTCATCCCGAAAAAATTACTGTTCCCGAGGAAAATAACAATAACGTTCTTATGATAATAGATGGCGCCATGTCTTTCGAATCATGATTGAATTATATTATTACAAGCAGAGTACGACCCGAATTGATTGTCAAATTCTAAATTAACGCGAGCGAAGCCGCCGGCAAAAGCTAGTAATATTATAAATGCGAATGTGATTTTGTTTGTTACGCTTGCACGCCTTAACTACTCGACCGATCATCATGAAATTTTGCATACATTTGGTCAGGGACACAGAAAAGAACATAAGATACATTTCAACCAGACAAAAGTACATACTGTTCCAAAGGGATAGAAAATTGACATAACCTATATTCACGCGCTTGAAGCCGCTGACAAATTCGTTAAGTTTATTTGTTTGTTAGTTACGCTTTCACAACTTAACTACTCGATCGATCATCATGAAATTTCAAATACTCATTGTCCCCTGACAACGTATACCTTTGCGAAGGTGTCTTATCTTCTTTTCTGTACAAAGAAAAACATAGGGTACCTTTCGGCCAGGAAAAATGTATTGGTTAGAAAATTGTCAAATGAATCCGCTGGCAAAATCTAGTTAAAATACATGTAAAGCTTAGTGCATTGTTTGACATGAGTGTAGATTCAATTAACTAATAATTGCCAATCATTGACGTATTGCAATAGCGAAAGTCTATTGTGCGGCGTAGAAAGTGGCGTGGGCTATGCGGATATTAGCGTTTTTGTTTCGCTGCGCTGCGTATGCGTTGAGGAGTTGCGAGGAATACTTTAGTATTTGCTGTTAGTAGAGTTCTTATTCAAACGAGATGGGTGTAAAAACCCAGGATTCAACCTCTTAGTCTTAAATGTAAAAGTAATGAAAAGAAATGACCCCTATATCTCGGGGGTCTTTTGCCCCACGCGGCCCATATTCAAACTCGACCGAGGTTTGACCCCAAGGTGTCTGCACACCAAGTTACAAGTCAATCGGTCCAGTGGTTCCGGAGTTATGCCGGTCACTAACAGACAGACACAGAGCCACATAGTGCTTTCATTAACCTCTTTGAAGAAGACTCAGAGGTTAATAACTAGAAGAATCAAACACTACTGTAATCTGATTGCACGGATGGCTTAGTGGTTTAAGTGGTCGCCTCGCCACTGCCACTGCGCCGAGTGTTGTGGGTTCGATCCCCACACGAGACAAAAATTTGTGTGATCCACAAATAGTTGTTCTAAGTCTGGGCGTTATTTGTGTCCGTTGTTTAAATATTTGTAAAGTTCCCCGCGACATAGGTATTAAACCTAGAGCGGTGGTATTCTCGAAAAAAAAATCCTGATGTGAGGAGTAGGTACTTTAATATCTTCAGTTATAATAACTAGCTGAATGCGGCCACGCTTCGTTGTGGCACAGTCTCATATGAATTATAACAGAAATAATTCTCGCAGCAACGAACATTTTGGGAGACTCCAAAAAAATTTGTATTGCCACGCAAAAGTCTTGAGTTCGATCTTAAGCCCTTTTTTTTTTATTTTGCTCGTCAAAATGACCACACTCCACCTGATGGTAAACAGTCGTTTGGTCTAAGAGCAGTGGCCTCCACACCGCCCTCATAGCAGCCGAGGCGATGTTGAGGTCTCTACTTTGACGGCCTGAGAAGGTGCTTTTTCACGCCCCGCTTAAAGGACCCAGGATTGAAGGAAGAAGGAAACACGTGCCTTGGCAGAGAATTCCATGCCTTGGTCGTTCGGCAGAGGTAGCTAGTAGGTAGCTTTCTGACTTTTCAAAGTTATGTGCGTATTAAATAGTCAACTATTGGTCGCTTTAACGGCAGAAAAACGTCGTGCGGAAACCTGCATCTTTGAAAGTACTACATA
The DNA here is from genome assembly GCA_963564715.1 of Catocala sponsa. Classification (NCBI taxonomy): domain Eukaryota; kingdom Metazoa; phylum Arthropoda; class Insecta; order Lepidoptera; family Erebidae; genus Catocala; species Catocala sponsa. Next base: position 2,414,185 of record OY751354.1, on the reverse strand, counting down.
GTACCTGAACATCGCCTCGGCTGCTATGAGGGCGGTGTGGAGGCCACTGCTCTTAGACCACACGACTGCTTACCATCAGGTGGAGTGTGGTCATTTTGACGAGAAAAAAAAAATAGTGTTCTCGAGGATATGTGAAGTCTGCCAAGGCGCACTGGGTCAGCGTGGTAGACTATGGCCTTACCCTTCGGCCTAAGAGAGCCCCGTGTCCAGAAGGGGCACAGTTTAATATAGGCTTGGTATTATATACAGACTGAAATTAAACTACTTTGTATGGATTTATTTTATTGATTCTTGTGTTACGGATTCACCATTTTGAAATTGCAATTTTCCTTTCGTTTCGGTTGCTTCTTAGCAGCCTCGTTAAGTTATGGACAATATTATTCAAATTGTATTCAGAAAAAAAACGCGTTAAAATCCGTAAAAGTATTTAAATTTCAAAATGTTATACTACTTTCTTGTAGTACAACAATTTTACAAGTTTCGTACATTTTGAACGTAATAAATCTATACTAATATTATACAGCTGAAGAGTTTGTTTGTTTGTTTGAACGCGCTAATCTCAGGAACTACTGGTCCGAATTGAAAAATTATTTTAGTGTTGGATAGCTCATTTATCGAGCAAGGCTATAGGCTATATAACATCACGCTACGACCCACGGGGGTGGTGCAGTAGATAATCATAAACGCGGGTGAAACTGCGGGCACATCTAGTATTAAATACGTGACTAAGCCTGCGTTGGTCTTTTGGGCAGAAGTTACCGGTGATAAAAGGGTCCGGGTCATATAGGACACGGTCTATCTGCACGAAAAGTTTTATCCATAACTATTCAACAATTTACGCGTGATTGATAAACAAACATACAAATATCTTCACAAACTATCACATTTATAATATCTGTAGGATTATGATTGCATCTTTATTTTTCCTACGTGTCTGCCCAGTCTCAATCGTCCATTGACGACCAACCTTCACGCCATATAAAGTAAACCTAGATAAGCAGACAATGATTACTTAATGAGCACTGGAAGCCGTCCAAATGGTAATGGTATCAGAGGAAATCCCAGACGCATTAGTCACATATACTTAAGTATTTCTGAATAGTAATCCTAACTAATATTATAAAAGCGAAATTGAGTTTGTTTGTTTGTTACCTTTTCACGCCTAAACCACTGAACCGATCATCCTGAAATTTTGCATATACGTTGTCAGGTGTACAGGAACGCACATAGGCTATCTTTCATCCCAAAACAATTACTGTTCCCGAAGAAAACAACAGGCGCCACGTGTCTTTCGAATCATGATTGAATTATATTATTACAAGCAGAGTACAACCCGAATTGATTGTCAAATTCTAAATTAACGCGAGCGAAGCCGCGGGCAAAAGCTAGTACAATAATACATTCAGACTGCACGGATGGTGTAGTGATTTAAGTCGTAGCCTCGCCACCTTCGATCAACAATATCCACAACTAGATATCAGATCACGTATAAAATCAAAGCTAGATGCTGTCCGCGTGACATATACAGCTATACAATACGTATACAGCTACATTTGCTTACTAACAAATGTAGCTGTATATGTAAGCTCTCCGTTTGGAGAGAAAAGTTTTAAGTTCAACCTAATTACAACCATGGCACCTAGTAATAAAGTCACAAATCTTCAAAATATTATCTAATACTTACGATCATTCGTCACATACAACAACATTTAGTGTGAAATCAACCTTAAGTGGCAACAAAGAAAGTACTTTTTCCCGATATTGCCTTGAGAGCTATAACGTTTTGTTTCGTTTATTTTTGTTATAAAAGTTTGTGCGTGTGTTGGCGTCTGGCGAGCCTTGGTTAAACATTTGTAGCGGTTGTTTAAAATCGGTAATTTTGTTCAAAATTTGATATTATTTGTTATAGTTTAAAGCTTAAAATATAACTTATTCTTCATGTACTTACCGAAAGTAAGATACTCCGGCCGTTAAATTGCTTTTTCGGGCATTATTTTTGCAACTTTTGAATACACACTGCGGCATTGTGAGACGTGTTTACATTGGCTGTGTTTCAAGCGAACTAAACAAAATAAGAGCTCACATCTCAAGTGCGCTGTTATTTACCGAGACGTATTTTTTGCGCCGACCCGATATCTAGTTGTATTGTTGATCGAAGCTCGCCAGTGCCACTGCGCCGAGTTTTGTAGGTTCAATCCCATTGTAATATACGAGAGAAATGATTATTTCTATTGTGGGCGTACGTATTTAATAAAAGAACAAGATCCAGACTTCTAATTTCTTGAGAAAAAATCACAATGGGCGATCGGAAGTCAAACTCGTGACCTTATGCAGTCGCGTTCACTAACAGCTGCACCAGTTATTTTTATTTATAAATATAAATTCCCTTGTGGTACAAACAATCAAACCACGGACGCAAAGAATACCCAGACTCAGAATAACAATTTGTGAATCACACAAACTTTCGTCCCGTATGGGCTTCGAACACAACACTCAGCAGTGGCGAGGCAACCACTTTAACCACTGCACCATACAGTAAAACTTAGTCTCAACTAATTAAACATCTTGGTGCACCTACACTTTCAATATTATATCAATAAACTATCGCCAAACAATGGATTTGTGCTCACGCGAATATGCGCTTCATGTCGCGATCACGCTTGACGCATCACGCAAGTCTTGTCATGTTCTTGCGTGTTCACGTCAATGTGACATATATTAACTATCACTTCCACGTATACGCAAAACCAGACCACAGCTAAACTTCATGATACTTTGAGCTCATTCTGCGTATATAGAAACACCCATGATTAAAATTAAATTATGTTCGGGTACTTTGAAATAACTACACTGGAACATTGAGACAACTACCATCTTATTCTCCCCGTGACCATGGCTGCTGAAAAGCAACCGAAACGTCGGGGGACGTGTAAAAATTAAATCTAAATAGTTGTATAATTTAAATGGCTTAAATTGAAGTAAGCAGTAACTAGTAAAAGTGTTTAACAATATTAGTAGTTTAAAGTTTCAAAATTATGTGATACTAGCTTTTGCCCACGGCTTCGCTCGCGTTAATTTAGAATTTAACAATCAATTCGGGTTGTACTCTGCTTGTAATAATAAAAATTATGATTCGAAAGACACGTGGCGCCATCTATTATCATATGAACGTTATTGTTGTTTTCATCGGGAACAGTAATTTTTTCGGTATGAAAGGTAGTCTATGTCCGTTTCTGTACACCTAACAACGTATATGCAAAATTTCAGGATGATCAGTTTAGGCGTGAAAAGGTAACAAACAAACAAACTCATTTTCGCTTTTATAATATTAGTTAGGATTAAGATTAGGATAGGATAGAATTTATTTAAAAAATAAACAACGCCATAAAATCCGTATAAAGTACTTTAATGTATAACATTCGCGTAAACAGAAGACAATATTATGTGTAATTTTTATTGTTAATGCTTCTGAAGGTGGGCAAATATGTAATATACCCACTTTTTTCAGTATAATTTAGGTCTCAACAGCGGGCGAGCATATTGCCGGGCACAGTCAGTCTGCGTGCTGCTACTTAGAATTTCTTATCAGAAAACTCAATAATACTGCCCTATCTAGGAATAGAACCCGTCATCGCATGGCAATCACTCCACCGTGACAATCATCCTAACTCGAGAATTCCGGCGACTGGGACCGCCCAAATGGTCCCAGTAGCCGGAAGAAAAATATTAAAATTAAATGGATCCGGCAACTGGGACCGCGGTCCGAGTTAATTGCGGTCCCAGTCGTCGGAATCCCCCGTAACTTATATTATAAATGCGGATGTAGGTTTGTTTGTTTGTTATATTTTTACGCCTTAACTATATACGTAGTCAGGGGACAGAAAAGAAATAGAGTACCTATCACTCCAGGGAAAAAGTACTGTTTCCGAGGGATAAAAATTGAGATAACCTTCATTTACGCGAGCGAAACCGCGGGCAAAATCTAGTAGAACTATAAATTAATAAATGCATAGGCTTTTTTGACCCCGTGGCATAAGTTTGCGAGTACCCAGGTCATGAGATATCAGGTTCGGATCCCGGGCAAAGTGTTATTGGATTTTTAAACAGCAGAACAGCGTTTGAAAATGTGCCCTGTAGACGGCAATAGCCAAGTTATGGGGGAATGCTCATAATGTGGAACTTGGCAAGTTATTGGCGATATTTCGGCGTTGTACTTCGCTGCCTGTCCCTTTGGTCATTGGTGATATTTAGAGAGAAATCTACATATACAGGGTGTCCGATAATTAATGAATAACCTTGAAATGTCTTATAGTAGAACTTATGGCCGTTCAGAAAAAAAAAAATATGTTCGGGTACTTTGAAATAACTACACTGGAACATTGAGACAACTACCATCTTAAGTCTCCCCGTGACCATGGCTGCTGAAAAGCAACCGAAACGCCGGGGAAAGTGTAAACATTAATATAAACAGTATAATAGTATAGTAATAGTATAAATAGTTTTAATAGTTTCAATAATTTAATTAGCTTAAAAATTCGTAAAGTTTAATAGTATTATAGTAGAGTAACAGTTTTTCAAAATTTTATAATAAAGTGTCAAATAAACAACGCGATAAAATCCGTATATAGTAGTTTAATTTAAATTTAAAAAATATATTAAAAAGTGCAATAGCTAGTCATACTTTTGATTTTGATCTATTAGCATAATTAATGTTTAATAATAAAACACTAGTTATCCTAATAGGTAATATTAATTATGGTAATGCTCTTTGGGGGAGGGCTATGTCCAGCAGTGGACTATTATAGCCTGATGAAAAACCGATGGAATTCATTCATTATGGTTGTAATGTACAAGAAAGTTAAATATGGTAATTAAAAAAAAAGGTAGTAGGTAGTTAGGATAGATTTCTTTTAAAATTTTTCTGAACGTCCATCAATTCTACTATAAGACATTTTAAGGTTATCCATTAACTACCGGACAACCTATATAATGTAAATGTAACACACAAAGACAATTTGATCGCCAGATTCGGGATAGAAAGAAAAGAAAGAAGAAAGAAAAATTATTTATTTGACACATAGCACAAACACATAATAACAAGTATAAAATAAAAAGAAATACTTAGATACAAACATAAACTTAGCGAAACTAAACCAAAACAGAAAAATAAACAAAATACATATAAAGTGTGAACAGTAGTGTCAAATAGGGCCTAGTTCAGCATGTGTCAGACGAAAGCCTGACGCTGGTGTTCAACTGGGTCCTTTAGTGACTCACGGATATAAACCATCTATAATATAATCAAATCTATAGATCACATACTGAGTGCACAAATGGCGTATTGGTTTAAATGGTTGCTTCGCCACTGTCTCCGCGCCGTGTATTGTGGGTTCGAACCCCACATCGGACAAAAATTTTAGTGATCCACATATGGTTGTTCTGTTTTTGGGTGTTGTTTGTGTCCGATGTTTATGTTTGTAAAGAAGGAATACAGCAATTATTCCTATCGCGGGAGTTGCCTCTTTTAAAAAGAAAACGAAATAACTGGTCATCTCATTCAAGATTCAAACCCTTTACGCAATGCTAGTGTAAAATTGATTATCGTAACCACTGCGCTATCCATTCCGTCTACACATTAAATTAAGGTATCACATAGTGGGCGTTACTCCCTAATAGAGTAATCAGTTTTCGAGATCACTGCATACAAAACGTACAAAAACAACTTTCCATTTCATTACTGTCGTTTGTAAAGCAATCAAAAACGCGTTTTATTTGATGTAAGTAAAAGTGTGCGCGCGCACCATGCATTATCATTTACCACGCTTGCGCGGTCGTAGATTAAGTTGTGCAAGGCTACCAACCTCCAAATATTATGGTAAACTTGGACTTATATTGTTTGGTTCTGTTTAAGGTAGTTTTCGGTAAGTAGGCTCATTCGTTGCTTAACGGTCTTGAAGATGCCTCGCGGTGAGGCGAAACACGTGTCGACGCATATTTTGTGTTCGAAGCGGAATACTACAAGTTGGAGCCCCCCGACATGGCTGTCCTTTTTCAGGGTAGTTCGGTATTGTCAACCTTTTTCTTTTGCAATAGTTGGGGTGGACAATCCGAGGGTTCATGGCGGGTTTCTCCCTACTCAGTAATTTTAAGTCGAGTTCGTTTCCTCGGTCGCGTAATTCTATGAAATGTTTTTAAGTAAAAATAGATTTTTCAGTGCAGCACGCGATTTGGAAACGTGTCTGTCATACGGTAATAAGGTCGCGTAGAGTCTAAAATATACCTGGCTAAATGTGGATGTACTTAATATATTTTTGTAAAACAACAATGTTTCTTAGTGACCTAGGAAACATTTTATTTTATGCTCCCTATAAGGTATTTTAGGTATATCCATTCTTCATTCATTCATTTAAAATATATTGAAAGGAAATTAATGGAAGAGGTAGGTATGTGATCTTCTGGAAGTCTTATTCACCAGCCCAAACGCATTTTCGTGTTGGTACTCTTACGCCGGTTTCCTATAAAAATTGTATTTTCTGAAAGTGAACTCTCTCTCTTTCTTATCGGCACAAAGTTGACAATGATAGGCTCTTTCATTCGTTATGTTTTGTCAATTTACATTCTTATCTCTCTCTTATTATTTGTTATTGGGAGATATTTCCCGTATTCCCGTCATACGTATGATAAATTCGGGTTGTGGTGTAACGGTAGTGAGCGGCTGCTTTGCGTGAAGTCTTAGGATCGATTGCCGGGTCTTATTCGGGATTTTTAGTAAGAAATTCGCAGTATCAATCAGTCTAGTACTGTGCCCGGTAGTTTTCTATAGGCATGCCCCGAAAAGCATAAACCTTAAACTAATCATTACCTATATACAGACAGACATTTCGATGAATGAAATCGAGATCTGTCAAGAGCTATACATATAAATCTCGATACAGAGCCTCTGAACAGTTAAGTTACCGTGCGCTTAACAGTAAAAGTGCGCATGATAAAGCGCACTGGCGCGTGAGCGGATTATGCGTGCGCGCAGTATGCGCTGTGACGTAACGCCGTGCGCATTTATCTTATATTATTGAAGGTTATATAACAGTTTGTGGTATTAATTACGTTGCTGTGTGTTTAATGATGTATTATATTAACTGAATAAATCTGAATGTTTTAAGATACTAGTGCCCGCACAAGGCTTCGCTCGCGTGATAATTATGTAAATAAAATATATCGAACTAGCTTTTGCCCGCGGCTTTGCTCGCGTAATCGTAGGTTAGGCTGTTAGTAACAGAACTTTTATTTAAAAAAAAGTATAGCTTATGTTAGTCGCTGGTGATATAGATTTCTAACAGTGAAATATTTTTTTAAATGGAGTAGTATTTTAGTTTGATTTTTTGTTTCTTCGTTTGTAAGGAACAAACGAAGAGACAAAAAATCAAATCTTTCCTTTTTATAATTTTTGTGTAGACTAATATTCTGCCCATACCTACATATGAGCAAAATACAAGCATAATAAAACGTAATTTTAATTTAAAAAAATGGCATTGTGTGAGATCGTATCTTAAGAAAAGACGCGTCCTTTCCCACGATGTGTTCTATCCCATTGCCAAATTTCGTTAAGATCTGTTGAGCCGTTTAGCAGAGATGAATAAAATATTTTGGCATGGATGGATGTAGACATTTTTATGGAACTTTATTCCGTGTACATTTTATGTAAGGTGAATGTACTAGCGGCCCTGTTTGATAGCTATAAGTATCATAAACAACCAAAATAGAACCCTGATGTCTTTGCCAATCTATACTAATATTATAAAGCTGAAGAGTTTATTTGTTTCTTTGAACGCGCTAATCTCAGGAACTACTAGTTCAATTTGAAAAATTATTTTAATGTTGGATAGCCTATTTATCGAGGAAGGTTATAGGCTATATAACATCACGCTACGATCTACAGGGGCGGCGCAGTAATCATAAACTCGGGTGAAACCGCAGGAACATCTAGTTTTTAATAAGACACCTCGTGTACTAGTAGTAATTCTTGTGTCGCGGGGGACTTTACAAACATTCAAACAACGGACACAAAGACTTCCGAGTCTGGATGTTCTTTCTGAATATTGGGTGGGATTCGAACTCACAACACTCGGCGCGATGGCAGTAGCGAGGTGATAACTTAAACCACTAAGCCATCCGTGCAGTCATATAATCCTAAATAATATTATATATAATTATAGAGGCGCTCATAGCCAGTTGCACTCACTGATCGGTAAACGATTAGCGAGGTTAAGCAACGTTGGGTGCGGTCAATCTATAGATGGGTGACCGCTTAGTAGTATTTCATCTGAGCGTCTCCGTGCTTCGGAGAGCACGTAAAAAGTCGGTTCCGGGTTGTTGTCAAATTGACAGCAGTCGTTAAGCCATGTCAGAGGCCTACGGGCGGCTTGAACAACTCTTGACAACAGGTTGGCCACTAACCACACGAAAAGAAGAAGAGACTAATATAAATGCGAATGTGAGTTTGTTAGTTTGTTACGCTTTCACGGTTTAACTACACGACCGATCATCATGAAGTTTCGCATACACACGTTGTCAGGGGAACAGAAAAGGAGACAGGGGGATAAAATCTTTCGTATACAAAAAGTTTTGTCACCGAGCAATGGAATATTATTGACGCGAGCGAGCCCTGGATAGTAGATCATATTCTTTTATCTTTATAAATATAATTCCACTGTACGTATGTATGTCACTGAACTCCTCCTAAACGGCTGGACCGATTTTGATGAAACTTTTTGTGTGTGTTCAAGTGGATTCGAGAATGGTTTAGGTATGTTTATTTTATGTTTTCTCTTGTGTACAGGATAACGTCTGTCGGGACAGCTAGTTTATTATGAAGTACTAAGTGCCATGTACTAGTTATACCTACAATTTCACAGCAAAAATTAAAGCAGACAACCAAAAAAAAATTTGGGGCTGTCTTTGGGGACTGCCGATAGAAGTGAAAACTTTAATCCTTGATCATAAACACTTCTTTATAAACCAAAAATAATTCAAAAACAGAAAGCGTGCATTTGACACACGCAGTCGAAGCGCGTAACTATGGTTACATATATCAATACATAATGACATATATCAGCGATATTATTGGTCGTAATTTGAGTACTAGGCGACCGCTAGTATTCTAAAATAATTCAAAAATGGAAAGCGTGGAAGCGTGACGATGACGCGAGTTCTATGATTTTGTTCACCCAAGAAATGCTCAACGCACCTAAAGAAGTTTTCACTTCATAAACCCGGATTCCATAGCCAACTATATCTATTCCCTACGACACAACACATCATTTCCCTCTAATATATAAATAAACAAAACCGCAATATATATACTTACCTATATATTCTTCCTCATTACTTGAGCCTTAAATACACTCTTACAAATTCCTTCTTAAAATAGAGTTCCCCTCTCAGTAAGAAACAATAATATGTCTATAAATAGCTCAGGAAGGAAACATATGGTTAAAATCATTTGATGCCGAGTGACGTAGGGTGTTTGGAACTGCTCTTGTGGTTTGTAATGAATGTTCTGTGGCTCGTTGGCGATCGTGATGTTTCAGGTTCGAGGACGAGAAAAGAAATGTTTCTGCAGATGTATTTGAGGCAGGCTGCTAGACTATACTAATGTTATAAAGAGAAAATAATGTTTGTTTGTTTGTAATCGCTGAACTCTGAAACTACTGAATCGATTTTAATAATGCATCTTTAGATCTTATTTTTTTTAATTTTTAATTTAGGGTAATGCTTTGACGCGTACCTCCGCGGGGCGACGGAGAGGTTATGTCGGACTCAGCGGGGAAAGATGGTGAGCGACATCCCGGTAATACCGACTAAACCTACCACGGTGTTCCTTGACATAACCGCAATCGGCGGGGCCGCGCGAATCGCTTTCACATGCAATCGCGACCCCGCCGAGGTTTCGGCTATACACTAATTTTATCCCTACTGTCCCCCTGAGGGGGAGAACGGACACACGATACAGAGGCGCGCGTGGGAACACACGCCGACTCTCGGACCTGGTGCTGATCGGGTGGCGCGCAGGCCCACGAAGCCCACCACCCCCAGGTCAAACCTCAGGGTGGCTGGCGGCCCGCTCCGCCGTCTTCTATCGTTAGATAGCTACTTTATCTAGAAGTAACATAGACTATAATAGCAGCGACAGACTGGTGTTCAACTCCGATCCCAAGGCGCGCGCGCACTCCTGACATTTCAAAGTTATATGCGTATTAAATTTTTCCTCGCTCCAGATATAGAGAGGGAACGCAGGGCGTTGGCAGTGAGGAGTTACATGCTGGCCCGCAGGTTTGCTCGATGTACTAATGAAGTAAAATTAACTCTTTTTAGGGCATATTGTCGATCTTTTTACTCGAGCGGCCTGTGGGTTCGGTATACACAGCGAGCCTACAACGTCCTGCGTATACAATACAATGACGCTTTCAGGATGTTGTTGTGGCTACCGCGTCATTGCAGTGCGTCGCAGACGTTTGCAGTTGCGCGCATTGACGGCTTTCACGCTATAATGCGGAAAAAAGCGGCGTCACTTTTTCAGAGATTGCGTAGTAGCACCAACAGCATTCTGCTAATGATTGCTTCCCGTAATGATTGTCCCATACAGGCACACTGGGTGGGCATCGTTACTGGAAAACTGTAATGTATAGGCTTCGATCAAATATACCATAGATGCACATTCTCATACAAAAACCGCGTCAATATGTGGCACTGACCAGTACTACTTACTTATAAGTGTCTGCATTTATTATGCAATCCAGGAAATAAACCGGAATAACCATTGAACGCCCACTGAGAAACATTTTGTAATAGTTTAGTTAAAACGCGTCAATGTAAAGCGTCCTAAGTGTGTTACTCGCGATACGCAAGCGTACTAAGTATATGGTACGGTCTCCACTGTAGTAGTGGTGTCGATTCGCTCTCGCTTACGGGCAGCGCACGCAAGAGTGAGTGGGACAGGTGCATAATATAGCGCATACGACTGATTTATGCACAGTTTTGTTGGGGCCGTTTTTCGAGCGACGATCGTGCATCTATGGTACATTTGATCGATGTGTATAGGTACTTAATTTATTTCTTTATACTAACATAGTTTGTAAGAAAATTGATACTAACTCATATGGACTATATCCGAAATAAATGTTCTTTTTTATTTATTTTTTTATTATTTAACGGTAAAGGACAGCATTGTGAGGCGACCATGTCTGAGAGTTCTACATAATGTATTCGAAGATCTTTGAAGACTGCGAAGCGTTGCCTCACACTGAGAAGAGGCTCTTACCGCATTGGGGCAGTTTACCTACAGTGCTGATATTATTTAACATCATCATCAACAAGCCACAGGATTGCAGCAGTATTCATAAACATAAGTAAAACCGCGGTGACAGCTAGTATAAGATAAAATTGAGTCATAAGCCTTATTATTCGTAACGGGTACTAGCAGAGAGGTATACACATCGAATTATAACGGGATTACTATAGTAGAGTATGTACTCGTAGATTGAACCCGTGGGAATATTACTCAATAACTATATAACTATACTGTAAAAAAGCGTGGGGTGGGGGTTATCAAAATATGATTTCCTCTATAATATTATTAAGTTATTATTGTTATTATCTTTATTTTTTTTATAGTCAGTAGTATATGGCATAATGGCTGTAACACCTTGTTAATCTGAGTTGTAAAATACTGAAATTATATTTAATTGGCGATTTAAAAGAGTGGCCGTGAGTTTCTTGCAGGTTTCTTCTCATAGGCTCAGCCCTTTGCCTGAACCTAGCAACTAACCTAAATGTAGCTTCAGTAACTTAGTAAACTCACTAACCTATATACTTTGACGTTTATAAGTGTTACTTTGTGACCTGAATGAATAAATGATTTTTGACTTTGATTTTGACTATCTTAGAAAGCACCCCACGCTTTTTTACATTAAAATTATTAAATTATTTTCTACTTTTTATAGCGTGTTTTTTAGTTTCTTTTAACTATTATTTATTTTTTATTAACTTTCTATATTTTTTTTCTAAATTATTGTTTTGTCATCGGTCCTCGATAAGTGTGCAAAGTTTCAAATCAATCCGTCGGTTTTAAAGGCGTTAAAATCACGTTCAAACATTCCGTTACATAGATACATACCAAGCTAATAAAAGCGTGTTAAAAAGTGTGCGGTCGCACTTCGGACAAACACTGAGACTCCAAGTTTGGGTGCTCTATTGTTTGAATGATTGTAGTCAACCGCGACACAGGATTTTATCTTAGTGCAGGAGTGGACATAAAAAACAACAACCATAGATAAAATAGGCTTATGTTAAACTTATCACCAGATACAGTAAAATATAACAGTCAAAAATAGTAAATGATCACCAAAAATAATAAATGATCACACGGGATAAAAAATTGTGTGATTCACAAATGGTTATTCTGAGTATGGATGTTCTTTGTGTCCGTTGTTTGAATGTTCGTAAAGTCCCCCGCGATACAGGAATTATTTCTAATGTAATTATTTTTGGCTTATGTTTTACTTATCACCAGATATAGTAAAATATAACAGTCAAAAATAGTAAATGATTACCAAAATTAAAACCGCATTTTAATACCAAAAATATTAATTACATAGCAAAGGGATCAAAATAAGTCGACGGAGCCCCTTCGGAGGGGCTTTTATATAATAATAATAATATAATATAATATTCTATCACATACACACAACACCATCTAGCCCAAACTAAGCAGAGCTTGTACGATGGGTACTAGACAATGGATAAACATACATATATACTTATTTTTTTTGTAAATACATACATATTATACATAGAAACATCCAGACCAAGACAAAACATCCATGTTCATGCACACAAATGTTTGACTTGTGCGGGAATCGAACCCGCGACCTCAGGCGTGGCAGTCGGTTACACTAGCCGCTACGCCATCGAGGCCGATTTGGGTGGGTTTAAGAAGGAACCTAACATAACCTAATCCTTCCGAAACGGAATGCAGTGATTTGAGGCGTATAGGTGCTCGTTATGATATATTTTGGTAAGCATATTTTGGTGTGCAATTACTATTTTTGGTGGACATCATATTTAATCCCGTTAAAATATCTTCTAGCTGGGCTTAATTTTGCCCATGACATTGCAATAATTAAACTGTAAATAATAACTAATTGTGTTATGTAATATATTTACTTTGATCATGAAAGGTTATCTTGAGCTAATCAATCAATAAACAGTTTGTATTTAATATTACAAATGATCGATTGATTTATATTGAGATCAAGTATTATTTATAACATAAAGACTATCTACATGTGCGGGGTAAGCCGAGCCGAACATTCGTTGAATAGGAATTGGTTAAATGCTCGTTAATTACCAAAGAATTATAGAGAGGCAGTAGTGTTATTGCTTTGCAGTGGTAGTGAATGTGGCTGGTTTGCACGAGGTCTCGGGTTCGAATCCCGGGTCAGACTTTTATGCTGAAAATCTCAATGGCAGCGCGGAGTTAGGCACTTGGTTAAAGACACACGTGCCTCGGAAAGCACCTAATCTCCCTCCTGCGCCTGAACTCACTCCGGTCGTGTCGTACCCAATTTCTGTCACGGTGTCCAATCTTAACGGGGACTGGCCAGCTGTGTAGGAGATACTGAAGGGCACAAATGTGTACGCAAACACAAGTGCACTCTCTGTTCCCTAACCCTCATGATCCAATGGGACCACAATCCGACATGATCGGAGAAAGACCAGGCGCAGGACCAACGGCTTTACGTGTTTGGCATGGGGGTATGCGACACCGCCAGATTCTTAAATCCAGGTTGCCATTAAGATTTCTTAGCAGAATAACGCCATAACTTTCTTTTGGCCTGAGCCGGGATTCTAACCGAGACCCTATGCACAACAGTCGTGTTCACTACCACTGCAAATCAAAGTGTCTATCTACTGTTCTTTTAGAATTTCCTATTCAACGAACGCTTCTTGGTAGAAAAACCGAGTAACTTTCTCTTGCCTCGACCCGGGATTCGAACCCGACACGTTCAGCAGTTGCATTCACTATCGCTGCGCCATGCGCCATAGAGGCAATTTGTAAACAATGCAATACAATAGAAATCTTCATTTTACAAAGATTTTAATGTATTTCGTTGCGTTAGTTTATCTATTAAGTATAAAATTTTAGACATCGTTAGCTATTACACAATTATTGGTATTAATAGTAATTACCGTTATTACTATTAAACATGTTTACGCAAGTTATCAGTATATAGTGACTATTGGATTTCTTTAATTATTAAAAACTTTTATTATTAGTTGAAACGAGATAGGTGTAAAAACCCAGGATTCAACCTCTTCGTCTTAAATGTACATCATGTTACCTTGTGATCCCTATATCTCGGGGGTCTTTTGACCCACAGGGCCCATATTCAAACTCGACGGTATGACTCCAAGGTGACTGCACACCAAGTTACAAGTCAATCGGTTCAGTGGTTCCGGAGTTATGCCTGTCACTAACAGACAGACACACAGAGCCATATAGTGTTTTCATTAACCTCTGAAGGAGACTCAAGATGTTAATAACAACAAATTTTTTGATCCATTAATAGATGACACTACAAACATTCAAATAACTTAAACAACACCTGGACCCAGAATCTGGGTGCTCTTACCCCCTTCCCGCTCCTTCTCCTTCCCACTTCCTTTCCTAAAGGGTCGGCAACGCGCAAGTGATGCCTCTGGTGTCGCAGGCGTCCATAGGCTACGGTGACCACTTACCATCAGGTGGGCCGTATGCTTGTTTGCCACCAAATTAGTATAAAGATAAAGATAAAGATTTATTTATTGCATAACTGTGTACATTGACTGAAAAAAAAATAAGAAAATGGTTGACCCTATGAAAAGAAACTTGCAAGAAGCTAAGAAACACTTTTTCATTTTATTTTAATTACATTGTAAATAATATTTAAAACTAGCTGTAGCCCGCTACTTCTTCTGCGTGGAATTTCACAAAAAAATTATAGACTAATAAGTTACTCCTTATAATATCAGCTATCTGCCAGTGAAAGTCTTATTAAAATAGGTCTGGTCCGGAATTAGCCGGCACAAACAGACCTGACAGACAAAAATATATAAAATTGTTTTTTTTAGTTTCACGTGTATACCGTATATACTTTCATATGCATTTAGTAAAAAGCTGTTATATTGACATTACAAACAGACACTTCAATTTTATTTATTTGTATAGATAATAAAAAGACAAGCTCAAAAAATTTACGACGACGTTAACTTGTCGAAACGTCATATCGTTTGCAATAACTTTAAAACAAGAAATCTTGAATATTATTATTACAGACATATTAATTTAAATCCATAAAATATATACATATAATTTTATAAATGACATATAAACTATAAAATATTGAAAACGATTTTTACACAACCTGTCTTAATGTTATATCACACGAGCTGTACCCGCGGTTTCACACACGTTTATAACTACTGCTTCGCTCCCGTGGCTCGTAGCGTGATGTGACATAGCCTATGTTAAACCTGGATAAAGCAGCTTTCTAATGGTGTAAAAATGATTAAAGTCGGTTCAGTAGTTTTAGAGTTAATGGGTTACAAACAAATTAATATTTTCTCTTTATAACATTTTATAACGGATTACACAATGGATAATAATGTGACAAGCGACTGGGTTACTTTTACCGTCAGAATGCAATAAACATTATATTTTTTGCAATATTATTAATACTTGTATTTTTTTTAACAAGTATACTTACGTAATCCTAACTAATATTATAAATGCGAATGTGAGTTTGTTTGTTTTGCTTTTACTCCTTAACTACTCGACCGAGCATCATAAAATTTTGCATGCACGTTGTCAGGGGAACAGAAAAGGACATAGTGTCCTAGGTATGAAGGCATCCTCTATCATTTAGAGAAACGCGAGCTAAGCCGCGGGCAAAATCTAGTCTTCTATAAATTGTGGAGGAACGTGGTCTGAAGTCACTCCCACAAAGGGAGGATCCTCCGACTAGGCTAGGTGATCGTGCCTGACGGGCCGAGTGAGTGTAGCACCTCTGCCTTCCCATTCAGGAATATTGTCGTGAAACTATATATATAATAATAATAATAATAATAATCATTTATTTAACATAAATTGGTACAAATGGATATAGAGCTTATGTTACATCGTAAAGGTATTTTATAAGGGGTGCCTGTACTAGGGTAAACCTGTGCCACAGGCATTAGGGGCACATGCCGTATAATAAAGATATAAATTCTAAAACAATACTTATAAAACATTATTATTTGTATACAAAAACTTATGAATTACGTTATAAACTAAGTGATTATTATGACAACTTAAAGAGCTATTTTATTGCGTAACACTTATTGAACAACAGTCATCAAATTTTCAGTTTGTTCGTAGTACAAGGTTTGTAAATATTGCTGAACTAATTGCTTATACATTTGTATAAAAAAGCGATATAATAATAAGTTTATTTGGTTAATAAAAAGATACAAGTACACAAAATTAGATGTGATACTGAATCCCGCACTAGGATACCCTGTGTTGCGGTAAATGTAAATATTAATAGCTGTAACGTTAAATTGTACATAATATTTTCCGCTCGAAAGAGTTAAAGAATCTCACACAACCATGAACGTGATTAAAATTCTTTCATTTCATTAGTTACAGCGTTTCCTATTGAAACTCATGTTTATGTTTATTTTGTTTTACCTGCTTTAAAGGCAAGATACATAATTATGTACCTACATTTAATTTCGTTTTTGATTTCATATTTTCCATACCTATTGTTATTGATTTCTATTTTTTTTTTTACACACATTTTTTTTAACGTGTGGTAATGCTTTGTCGCATACCCCTCCGCGGGTGCGGACGGAGGGGTTATGTCGGACTCACCCGGGAAAAGATGGAGATATCCCGGTAATACCTACTAAACCTACCACGGTGTTCCTTCTCACAATCTATGGCCGGGGCGCAGGAGTCACTCGCGCATTCATCCTGCAGCCCCGGCAGGTTTGGGTGGCCACTTGGTCGTGGTGGTCTCGTCGCATTTTTATTTCTGCCACATTAGTATGTATAATTCCATATTTGTGTCATGTATATTTTTCAGTGTATTGTATGCTAGACTTTGCTGCGGGGCATTGCTCGCGTTAATCTACATTTTGTAAATAAATTTCTATCCCTCGAAAACAGTACTTTTTTGGTCGAAATGTACCCTATCTCTTTTTCAGTACCTCTGATAACGTGTATGCGAAATTTCATGATGACAAGGGTAGGTAAGTCCTGAAAGCGTAACAAACACACTCACATTCTGCACGGATGGCGTGGTGGTTGGTGGCGCTTCCCCACTGCCACTGCGCCGAGGGTTGTGGGCTCGAATCCCACACGGGATAAAAAATTGTGTGATTCACAAATGGTTATTCTGAGTATGGATGTTCTTTGTGTCCGTTGTTTGAATGTTCGTAAAGTCCCCCGCGATACAGGAATTATTTCTAATGTAATTATTTTTGGCTTATGTTTAACTTATCACCAGATATAGTAAAATATAACAGTCAAAAATAGTAAATGATTACCAAAATTAAAACCGCATTTTAATACCAAAAATATGAATTACATAGCAAAGAGATCAAAATAAGTCGACGCCGACGGAGCACCGCTACGCGGAGCTTCTATTTTTGGGTGGGTTTAAGAAGGAACCTAACGTAACCTAATCCTTCCGAGACTGAATGCAGCGATTTGAGGCGTATGGGTGCTCGTTATGATATATTTTGGTGTGCAATTACTATTTTTGGTGGTCATTATATTTAATCACATTATTTTTTCTAAAAATAACAATAAAAACATAAAATTATAGTTAATATAGTCACTGGACCATTGAATTTGTTGCTTAGTTAGTTAGTTGGACGCGTGTTATCCGCACTTAGCCCCGCAATTGTGCCATTGTGCGTAAGTGACCGACGCGAAAAGTTGTTCGGTTACTCATACCACCTCAGCTCCGTCCAGATAGATAATAGGGGGATAGGTGATGCGCAGTACTACTTTCTTCATCGTTTCTGGACTGTTTAGTAGTTTCGCCCGTTGCACGTTGGTTGCTCACGCTTTTGCAATGTAGGAGCACGTGAGCCGGTGTCTCCTCGGTTTCCATGCAGCCTCTGCATAAGGGGCTGTCAGTGATGGCCTGTTATTATACCCACTAGTTGTCGTAGGTTTTTCCATGAAGATCGTAGCAGTTTGCGTAACAGTATCTGTGGCTTAATCACATGGCCACGTTCTTGTTTTGTATTTTGCCTACCCTCCTAAACAAACAAATACTGTTAAATCAAGTAACCCACAAAGTGATCAACAATAACATCACACAATTGCAGTATGTTTATCTAAGTACATTATTGGATAAACGCTCGTAAAACCAGTGCTACTTAAACCTAATCTCGAGGTTATGTTCCCGGGCCGTGAACTTTATTATCTGTGGCATTGGACATATTAATTACACATGTGTCTGTTTAAATAACAAAATCCATTGGTAATCTAGTTGGGAGATCGTTGGACTGACACGCATAGATTTCGAGTTTGCTCTCGCGAATCGCGATTGCGCTTTTTGATGCTATTTGCCTAATAGTGGGATGGTAGTAGTATAGCGTGTAACAGAAACGTGTGGTCATATTTAAGGGTCATAATGTATATCTGAAAAGTAACCCATCTGCCCCAACCCTGGATCGTAACAAAGTATTTTAAACGAATTAAATCATCATTATTATTATTAAATCATTATCAAAATTGCGCCTGGTCATTTTTCGGTTTACAGAGATCACCGAGACAGCTATTTATTAGTGTTGTAAAAGGATCGACTAGAATGTGCTGATTTTGATTAGTCGATAAAAAAGAAAATGCCTTATCTTAGTGAAAATAATGTATACGCATTTATTTCTAGCTGGTTTCCATTGTACAGGGGCTATATTATGTGACGCTTATATATGACCACACTCCTCTTACACGCTGTATACATAGCTGATCTTAGAACATTAAAAGTATAGAGCCGGTGGTGAAGTACCGTAATATAATAATAATAATATTCTACCACATACACACAACAACCATCTAGCCCAAACTAAGCAGAGCTTGTACTATCAGTACTAGACAATGGATAAACATACATATATAATTTTTTTTTGTATATACATACATATTATACATAGAAACACCCAGCCCAAGACAAACATCCATGTTTATGCACACAAATGTAGTCGGTTACACTAACCACTACGCCATCGAGGCCGACGAATATGCCGGTGTAGAACCGCGCAAACAATGTATGGATAATTATATGAATGGGATAGCAGTTCAAATGGTCGCCTTGCCACTATACGCCGAGTGTTATGGACTCGTACCCGCAAGGGATAAAACATTGAGAAATCCGTAGTATCCGTAGTTTCGAGAACGGGTGTTATTTGTGTCCGTTGTTTGATTTGCAAAGTCCCCCGCGACCTAGGAATTATTCCTAGTACAGGAGAAGTCATCTACGAAAAAATATTAGTATTTCCGAATAATCTGTGAGGGAACAGGGTTTGCTGTCCTGTACGGTCCAACCGTACATTTCTTAAGTCAGCATTTTTACGCGATGCACGCGTTTTCATTAATATTACATTCAGTTCGCGTCGAGCCATCATTAACGCCGTGCGTTCTCAATTATCAGTCATTAAACATATCGCGTCATATCATACAAATTTTAGGTTATAAAGTTAATTTCAATATATTCAGTTTAACAGTCCATTCAGTGTTTCAATCCGTACCAACCGACGAGCCCTATCATTTTATCAATCAACAAAGTTGTGTGATAACAAGATCATACATGTCCCTCCAACACAAAGGGAGGATCCTCCGACCAGGCTGATTGATCGTGCCTGGCGGGCCGCGGCCCGACGGTTGATGTCGAGAGCTTGTAGGTATATACTTAGTCGCTGTGTAAACTCCACTTGTGCGATGCAGAATAGTATGACGTCATTTGAGCGCTTGTTGTATATAGCGCCATCTGTTGAAAGTAGGCTGAACTTCTTCGTCTGTGCAGCGTCGCCACATTCATTATATATCCTAATCCTAACTAGGTAATATTATAAAAGCGAAAATGAGTTTGTTTGTTTGTTTGTTACCTTTTCGTGCCTAAACCACTGAACCGATCATTCTGAAATTTTGCATATACATTGTCAGGTGTACAGAAAAGGACATAGGCTACCTTTCATCCCGAAAAAATTACTGTTCCCGAGAAAAACAACAATAACGTTCTTATGATAATAGATGGCGCCACGTGTCTTTCGAATCATATTGAATTATATTATTACAAGCAGAGTACAACCCGAATTGATTGCCAAATGCTAAATTAACGCGAGCGAAGCCGCGGGCAAAAGCTAGTATATTATATTCACATATATGTATATTTATTTCCCTTCGTGTCTAAGGGCCGGTTCCACCACCTCCAAATAGCAACTATCTATAAGATATAAGTCTCATCATCTCTCTTCTTTTACCTAACAAGAGTGAGACAGCATGCGGTTTATCTTTCAGATAACTTTGCTTGATAGTTGTAAAACAGGCAACTCTTATGGCCAGTTTCACAACTATCAAGTATCTTATCTTATCTTATGTGGGAGCCAGTCAGTGCAGACCGGCGACACTTCGACCCAGTGGGATCTTTTGTGTCGACACTTTCCCAATAACGACTGCCATAAATGTTCATGGCAGCCGGGACCGACGGCTTAACGTGCTCTCCGAGGCACGGAGCAGGCGATAATTGTCAATCAATACGCACATAATTTCGAAAAGTCATATAACTTTCGAAAGTCAGAGGTGCGCGATGTGGGTTCGAACCCGAGACCCTCTGCATTGCAGTCTGTTGGTCTTCCCACTGAGCTATCGCTGCTAACTATCAAGTAAAAGCTATCCGAAAGATAAATCGCATTCATAGTCAAAGATTACTTTATAACAGTATATGAAAAAGATATATTTCAGAAGTCATGAAGAATCGAAGAGGATAATTCTGTTGGCAGAGGGCGCGCGCGGTGTTCCCGCGCGCCTTCCAATGTCGAAAGGGGAGAGCGGTGAGGCTCTCCCCTGGGGACGAGAGGTGGTCGGGTCCGTTTGACCCGGCCCGCACCCACACGGGGGGGCCAGCTATGGATGACTCAATTCTTTTAAGAGCTCCCAACAGGCCCCTCCATTGGGAGAGAGGGGGCACACCCCAGGTTTTTTAGTGGGTATACCAGCGCTCTTCATGCTGGGGAGTCCCACACGCCCCGCCGGTGCCGTCGCCTAGCCGGCGGATAGTTCATCAAGCAGTTTTCCTGGGTAGCAAAAAAAAAAAATTAAGTATGTGCCAGTCGATATTCTATGATTACAGTATCGTAATGTAGCAATTAGTTGAGCTCATATGACTATTACTCATCTATACTAATATTATAAAGCTGAAGAGTTTGTTTGTTTGTTTGAACGCGCTAATCTCAGGAACTACTGGTCCTAATTGAAAAATTATTTTTGTGTCGGTTAGCTCATTTACCGAGGAAGGCTATAGGCTATTTAGCATCACGCTACGACCCACGGGGGCGGCGCAGTAAAGATAAACGCGGGTGAAACCGCGGGCACATCTAGTATGTTATATTAAAAATACAATCCAGGTGACAAATAAGCATACGCTCCTAGGTAAGCGGTTATCGTGGCTATGGATACTTGCAACACCGACTATCGCTCGCATGTTACCGTAAACGTGACAGCGATACTACTATTGTGAAGTTTACAACCTAACACATATATACATTTATGAATCTCTCTACATTTATGAAATTTGTAATTTTGTAAGGAAATATAAAGAATTATTTAAAACAGCAGACGATATAAATCCAAGGAGTAGACGAGACCCCCATAGACTTGTGCTTAGTGATGTTGCAAGGTTGAGTAAATATAATAAAAGCTGTCTGGTGATGTGTGTACGCATATTTAATAAGATACCTTGTCACTTAAAAGGGTTAAATACTAGATTATTTAAAATACATTTATATAAATGGCTAAATGAAAATAATTTTTATTGTCTTAAAGAATTTATTGAAAATAAATTGTAACTTTGTGCCTACTAGACTATGTGTTAAATGTATTGCATACTATGTTAAGCTAAACATGTGTAACTTATTTCACAATTGTAACATCTTTATATACCATGTTTGATGCAAATAAATATTATTATTATTATGTCCTCCAGACCGATTTTCGGTCACGGCGGCCAGTCTTAACGGAGGCCAGCCATCTGCGCAGGAAATATTATAGTGCACAAGTGTGTGCGCAAACACAAGTGCTCTCTCTGTTCCCTAACTCTGATGATCCCATGGGACGGTAATCCGACACGACCGGAGAGAGATCAGGCGCAGGATCAACGGCTTTACATGCTTTCCGAGGCACGGGGGTGTCTAACACCGCCAACTTCCTAACTCAGGGTTCTTATTGAGATTTCTTAACAGAAAAACCCAATACCTTTTTGTTGGCCCGATCAGGGATTCGAACCCGAGAGCTCATGCACAGCAGTCGCATTCATTACCGCTGCGCCACATATATAAACACACATATATATAAACTACAAAAATATATAAACTAGATTTTGCTCGCGGGCGCACGCGTAAATGTAGGTTTAGTCAATGTTCCATTCCTCGGCAATAGTACTTTTTTCTGGATGAAAGGTAGGTACTTTATTATCCTTTTTTGACATAAAAAAATTCACGATTATCGGACTAGTAGTTAGGGCGTGAAAGCTTAACAGACAAACTCACATTCGCATTTATATTATTAGTTAGGATTTAATAGTAATTTCAACTTGTTGCGGATTTTACATCATTTAAAAATTGACAAGACAAACTCAATTCGTAACGGCTAAACAGGCTTGTGCTAATTTATTATAGTATGACATCAATGTAATGTACCTTCTTTACAGCAAATAAAGATATTCTATTCTATTCAAGAGTTTTCAATTGTCACCATAGCTAAACCTGGATACAAATGTTACAATGATTGGGAGTGCACTAGGGATTAAACCTATCATATCAAATCAAAATATTCATTTAGGTCACAAAGTAACACTTAGGAACATCAAGGTTACACTAATAAACTTTCAATTTACGTTTACCTGTTGCCACGCTCAGGAAAGTAAGGCCGTAGAACTAATGAGAAGATGATATCAATAACATTTATTTTAGCTCAAAATTCTCCGAAACTTTCCAATTACGTAGTTCTGACACGATAGCATGCATATCAAATTAAGAGCACCTTATCGAACTGTGTGATTGGTCACATTTTACTAGTTAGTAGGTTAATGTGGGATTACGCAATGTCTCGTTATTATTACGTAGTACCTTTGCTCACATGAACCCCACGGGGTCGGATACCAGGTTAGTAGCCTATGTGTTAATTTAACCCTTTAACCGCTTACGTCGAATTAATCCGACAAATTTCGTGTCCATTTGGCCAGCGTCGTATATGTCCGACCAGATACTACAGCTCGTTTAATCTGCTTTTTTATTTAATTACGGTGTATTCTATCAAAAAAATGTTTATATTGTGTAAATGGATAATTAAGTAATCATATACAATTTAATACACTTTAGTCTCATAATTAGAAGTCCTAAAAATAAGTATTTATTTTCGATTAACTGTGCCGGGCCCGGGCGCTGGGGGCACGACAACTGTTATGAAGTAGGGCGGTTAAAAGGATAATTTAACAAGAAATACACATCAATTACAAAGCAGATTTATTTAGCATGTGTTTTCTCAGTAACAGGACATCACAGCACGCAAAATATAGTACATAACGATAATACAACAATGTCAATTAGAATCATTACAAGTATACATAAATTATTAGAAAAAACATATAAAACTTACAATACTGTTAAGATCCGTTCAGACAGACCGGCTCGGAGAGGAGAGCAGATTTTTAATCACGTTTAAAACAGAGTTTTGAATAATAATTGTAATAAGTTTTATTTTTACATTTCACAGCGCGTTCAAGCATTCTGAATAACAAAAGCAGTGAAATGTAAAAATAAACCTTATTACAATAATTATTCAAATCTCTAAAACGTGATAAAAATCTGCTCTCCTCTCCGAGCCGGTTAGTGTAAACGGACCTTTTAAAGTCAATGAAACATTAGTCGACGAATAAATTATGAAAGCAAAGGATTATAATATTGAAAATTAGGATTTTAATAAAAATACATTAATCCAGGATATTGTCTATCGGTTTACTATTTATTGAGTAACAAACATAGCTTCCCTTATCTCTGATGGGACAGAGAGTATTGTATCTAAACTATTACATTTATAATATTAGTATGAGAAAGAGAGACGTAAAGGACAGTGGCATCTCCTTAATTTATAAGTCGTATGGTTCATGAGTGAAGGAAATGCTGTCTGGAGGTGCTCTCACTGTCCTCTACACACCATGGAAAGAGACTACCAGTCAGCGTCACATAAGTTGCTAAATATTTAAAAATTTGTACAATTATTTTATAAATGTACTATTTTTGATCTGTGATTATAACAGTTATATTAAAACTATTAGGTACTACTATAAAAACTAAAATTTGTTACAATTTTTAGGTAGAAGTAAAGTGTGTATCCACTTGTATCCCTGACTGTACGAATGAGCCGATTCGCCCTGAAAGGTTTTTGACAGAAAATTTGCGTAAGATATAAAGTAAAAAGAAATTAACACACTCGCTCTGTTAGTAAGACGTCTAGCTTTAATACAAGCCTACCTATATCTCTCCTATTTCTTGTCTTTTATTCCATTGCTTAATGCCTAATTTTTTTGCCTAATTGCCTAAATGCCTTACCTTTAGGAATTAACATGCGAGTGATAATTCTGCTATTGCAAGTTTTCCTTTCTGTCCCATGTATGATTCGTAACCACAGCACTCGTGGTAGAAGCAGTGGGGAACATAGTGGCGAGGGAACCAAACCACTACACCTTCCTGAAGAATTTCTGCCTACCCTCGTAATTAAAGCGCCCATAATCGTCTAATTTGAAGTACTAACAGACAGATTGGCACCGCATCACCCCGCTCCTAATGATAAGATGTCGCAATAATAAACGAAATACGGCCAAGGGCGAAACGATTAAACGATAAACGTTCTGTATTAAAGAACGTAACGGTTTTTGGAAGGTTCTAGAATATTTGTTTAGCTTTTTTAAATAGTTTAGTTATCAGGTTTAATTCCCGGAGATGTAAAACGCCAGAAATTGACCGGTGTACTGTGTTAAGAGTTGAGATTGTGAGTAGTTTTTTATTCAGTCCGTTATTCCAATATTTATTTAGATTTTCATTTATTATAATAAAACGGCTATATATTACCAATTACACTATATAATATCAGTCCTGTATTAAACTGTCGAACGCCTGGGCACGGGCCTCTTCTCAGTGTGAGTCAGGCCATAGTCCACCACGCTGGCCCAGTGCGGGTTGGTAGAGTTCAAATATCTTCATGAACATAATAGAGAACGTTCAGACATGCAGGTTTCCTCACGATGTTTTCCTTCGCAGTTAAAGCGAGCGATAATTAACTATTTAATAGGCACATAACTCGAAAAGTCAGAGATGCGCACCTTGCGATCGAACTCGAGACCTCTGCGTAGCTCTTCAACGGTCACCCACTAGGCTAACGCTATTTGTTATGAACGGCTAGTGTTGTAGTGTTGTGGGTTCGATCCCCGCACGGGACAAACATTTGCGTGATCCATAAATAGTTGTTCCGAGTCTGTGTGTTCTTCGAGTCCGTTGTTAGAATGTTTGTAGAGTCCTCCGCGACACAGGAATTATTGACAGAGAGGAAGCTGACGTTAAAAATAAAAAAAAAATGGGGCAGTCTTTGGGAACTGCCGATAGAAGTGAAAACTTTAATCCTTGATCATAAACACTTCTTTATAAACCAAAAAAAAAAGGGCGGGTCGGGTGCTACTTCCTGATACTCTCTTGCGGTTTATTAAGGGGGTCAAAATTTTGTTATGTTTTGCGTAGGACGCACCATTTCTGAGATATTGCAAATATTCTAAAAAATAATAAAGCGTGGAAGCGTGACGATGACGAAGCGTGACGATGACGCGAGTTCCATGATTTTTGTTCACCCAAGAAATGCTCAACGCGCCTAAAGAAGTTTTCACTTCAATAAAATAAAGAATACCTATATAGACATAAAACTGTTATGTTTACAAACATTAGAAAACAATTTGTCCGAATTAAATATAGGTCTCCAGCACTCAGATAGCGGTGTTTTAAAAGGAAATCCAAATTGGCGTCATTAGGCCAATGACCTTTGTGACCTAAGCTCTGATACCATTTCTTTGTGAAAGCCGAGTAGGTACCCTTATTATTGCGAAGTTAAGTGACCCAGTAAGATTGGTCATTTTGGGTAATCTTTAATTCGTGAAATCACGTATCGAAACATTTTATTTATTTATTTGTACATCCAGTAGTTGTTACATTATTTCTACGTAACTAAATAAAACTAGGTACTAAAAACTGGCTAAATGCACAACATTTTAAGGCGTCACAACATGCATTAGTATGATGTAACGTTAGTATTAAAATATATAAAAGAAGAGGGGGAAAAACACTGTTATTTATTATAACTATCTTTACTAATATTATAAATGTGAAAATGAGTTTGTCGATGTCGATAATCATGAAATTTTGCATACACGTTGTCAGGGGTACAGAATAGGACATAGGGTACCTTTCATCCAGAAAAAAGAACTGTTGCAAACCTAACCTACATTTACGCGAGCGAAGCTGCGGGAGAAAACTAGTAATATTATAAAGCTGAAGGGTTTGTTTGTTTGTGTGAACGCGCTAATCTCAGGAACTAGTGGTTCGATTTGAAAAATTCTTATAGTGTTAGATAACCTATTTATCGAGGAAGGCTATAGGCTATATAACAACACGCTACGACCCACGGGGGCGGCGCAGTAACGATAAAGGCGGGTGAAACCGCGGGAACATCTAGTATGTTATATAATTTTAAATAGCTTAAATGCTAATCATTTTAGTAGAGGAATAATAATAATAATAATAGTTTATTGTCTCATAAAAAACAAGCTATACATGGATTGAGGCCCTTGACCCACACTAGGATTCCCTGTGTTGTGGGATCTAGACTCTTTCGTTCAATTACAATAGTTCGACAATAGAATAGAATGAGATAAATGTAAAAAAAAAATAATATGTTATGTAATTTGTGTGTAGTATGGTTAGTGAGAGTTGGTAACAAGGGGTGAGATGTGGAGTGGAGTGTATAAATTGTGATGAGGGGTGTTATGGTGTTATGTGGTGTGATGTGATGTGATGTGTTGTGGCTGTGGTGAAGTGTGGTGCGGTACGGTGTGATGTGGTGCGATGTGATGTGGTATGATGAAGTATGGTGTGGTGCCATGAGGTGTGGAGTGTTATGCTATATTTTAAAAATTATGTTTTTTAATGAAACAACGCGGTAAAACGCCTATAAAGTAGTTTAATTTCAATACTTTTTGTTGTATTAATATGAACCTAAAACACAGCTGGCGTTAGACTGGTGCTTCTGACTACCTCTATGGGCGTGAGTACGTTTTATTTATTTATTTAGGACAACTTACAAAACATGCACTAATACAGGGTTTACAAATCGTTTCAAACATATGTGCTGAGTGTTGTTTCACTTACAAGTTGCCACGGCATGATTTGGGACAGTTTCATACATCTTTTATTAAACTAATGAACATAAAAACTAACACTAAACTTAATACTAACACAAAACTAAGGAAAAACAAATTATAATTTTTTTTACAGATAACATATGTGAGAAAAACAACATGATAGTTACATTCAAAATACACATACAAAAAAAATATAAATACAAAATAAGATCGAGATTACAGTTCATTTAATCTCAAGAAGTATTAAATGATGCAATTACCTTGCTTTTGAATTTTGGAAGACTGTTCGAAAAGATGCCTATGTCAATTTCTTGATTTCTCGTCAGCTTGTTATAATGACTGAGTAATCTATTGATAGTAGCATTCTGACCTAAGTTAGTATTTAAAGGTTTAGTCGAAAACGGAGCATATTTACTACGTTAGTAACAACTTCCGCTGAGGTTAGTAAGAGGATAGTAAGACGTGGAGTTAGATATCTTTGTTATGGCTTATTGAGAGTGTGAACAAGGTCTGGTAATTATAATACAATGGTCGAATATTACGATAGCTGGCGCACCTTAGGGTTGCCACGATGGAAAACTTTAATTATGATTAATATAAACATAACGAGATGGGTGTAAAAACCCAGGATTCAACCTCTTCGTCTTAAATGTAAAAGTAATGAAAAGAAATGATCCCTATATCTCGGGGCTCTTTTGACCCACAGGGCCCATATTCAAACTCGATATAGGTATGACCCCAAGGTGTCTGCACACCAAGTTACAAGTCAATCGGTCCAGTGGTTCCGGAGTTATGCCGGTCACTAAAAGACAGACACAGAGCCACATAGTGCTTTCATTAACCTCTTTGAAGAAGACTCAGAGGTTAATAACTAGAAGAATCAAACACTACTGTAATCTGATTGCACGGATGTGTGTGACTTAGTGGTTTAAGTGGTCGCCTCGCCACTGCCACTGCGCCGAGTGTTGTGGGTTCGATCCCCACACGAGACAAAAATTTGTGTGATCCACAAATAGTTGTTTTAAGTCTGGGCGTTATTTGTGTCCGTTGTTTAAATATTACAAGTCCATCGGTCTAGTGATTCCGGAGTTACGCCTGTCACTAACAGACAGACACACTCTAAGACGTGCAGGTTTTCTTAAGATGTCACCTTTTACAGTTACAGAGCGGTTATAGGTATTAGCCTATGACAGCTTGTAATACCGCGGGTACCACTTGCGCGTTACCAACTCTGATGAGAAGGCATTAAAGATATACGAACTACCGGAATGGTTTCTTACCAGATGAAATTTAGTAACAGTGTTATGCTATTTCCGCGCCGATTTTCGGTAAAAACCTGTTACCGATCTCCGGATGAGTTGACTTATTCGTACCTTTACCAAATAACTGATATAGGCGGCGTCTTCCTTCTTGTTCATTCTTCTAGACACCTAGATTCCCCCTGGCTTTCTATTTTTAGAAGACTTCTCCTACACTTAGTATGATTCGTTCGGTGGACTTTACGAATAGCCAAAACAACGGACACAGAACACCCAGTCTTGGAACAACTATTTTTATTTTTTACGACTATGGTGGCAAACAAGCATACCCACCTGATGGTAAGTGGTCACCGTAGCCTATGGACGCCTGCGACACCAGAGGCATCACTTGCGCCTTGCTGACCCTTTAGGAAAGGAAATGGGACGTAGAAGGAGCGGGAAGAAGAAAAGAGAGTGATTAGGCCTCCGGCACTCTCGCTCACCGAACGAAACACAACAGTAGGAATACTGCTATTTCACGTCGATATTCTGTGAGGCGGTAGTCCTTCTCCGGTCGAGCCGGCCCATTCATGCTGAAATCTCTGAGGCTCTACTACTCATAAAATCACACAATTCTTTGTCCCGTGCGATGGAATCATTCGGCTCAAGGGCAATGGCAAGGCTACTTCTTAAACTACTACGCCTAATTTGCATACGCTGCGGTATACTCTTACCATCAGCCCACTTCTTTTTGATAGATGTTTCTAGCCGTAGCCAGTGTCAAGCTGGTCTGGCCAGATGCTTCTTTACACTGCGTTTGAAGGACCCAATGTCATAGAAGGGATGAAATACATGTGCCGGAAGACCATTCCAAAGTTATATGGTACGGCATAAGAAGGAATTGCTGAACCTTTTGGTGCGAAACAGGATTATGCTAACCGTCCATCCGTGGTTACGAAGACCGGCACGTGTGGTTCTCAAAAGGTAGGGGTAGGTGGGATGTGGTCAAATAACTCTTCGGAGCATTCGCCATGATAGAGGCGATAGAATACGTTAAGGGATGCAATGTCTCTACGAATTTGTAGCGGCTCGGTGTCCTTCGTAACCTTCTGGCTGTCGATTATACGTACGGCATGACGCTGCAGTTACCACCTTAAAAGAGCAGCGATAGCTCAGTGGGGAGACCAACAGACTGCAATGCAGAGGGTCTCGGATTCGAACCCACGTCACGCACCTCTGACTTTCGGAAGTTCTATGACTTTTCGAAATTATGTGCGTATTCATTGACAATTATCGCCTGCTCCGTGCCTCGGAAAACACGTTAAGCCGTCGGTCCCGGCTGCCATGAACATCTATGGCAGTCGTTATTGGGAGAGTGTCGACACAAAAGATCCCACTGGGTCGAAGTGTCGCCGGTCTGCACTGACTGGCCCCCGCATAAGATAAGATAAGATACCACCTTATAAAGAAAAAGATATCTGCCTTGTTTAAACAAAAGTCACTGAGTCAGTTCTGACCCATTGAAGCAGCCCTGCCACCTATTGTTATACATTACGACTATCTTAGTAGGTCAAATAGTTGTACGATGTAAGTTGAATACCTAGTGTCGTAGTTTTTGTACAATTTATAACAAACTAGCTTTTGCCCGCGGCTTCGCTCGCGTTAATTTAGAATTTGACAATCAATTCGGGTTGTACTCTGCGCTTGTAATAATATAATTCAATCATGATTCGAAAGACACGTGGCGCCAACTATTATCATAAGAATGTTATTGTTGTTTTTTTCGAGAACACTTTTTTTCGGGATGAAAGGTAGCCTATGTCCGTTTCTGTACACCTGACAACGTATATGCAAAATTTCAGAATGATCGGTTCATTGGTTTAGGCGTGAAAAGGTAACAAACAAACTCATTTTCGCTTTTATAATATTAGTTAGGATTAGCGTGGTCGTCTTGCTCATAATGGTCTCAAATAATTAATTAATGAATTATAATAATAAGTTTATTTGGTTAATAAAAAGATACAAGTACACAAAATTAGATGTGACACTGAATCCCGCACTAGGATACCCTGTGTTGCGGGATCCAGTCTCTTTCGTCTGGTATTCTTACAGCAATTTCATCAAATATAAACAACACTTCTGCTTTGAAATCATGAATATCTAGCAAGGCTGTTAGTAATTATTTAAAAAAAAACTCGAAAGTGATATTGCTAATCAAGTATTGCGTATGGCAATCGATCTGAACGGTTAAGCAACGTTGCCGCGGCTTAAATTCCGAAACCTATGCTATGCAATCCTAAAACCCATGGCAATTATAAGCTATTACTGCCTCCGTGGCGCAGCGATATGCGATAGTGAAAGCGACTGCTGTGCATGAGGTCTCTGTTTCGATTCCCTGGTCGTGTAAAATATTATTTATTGGGTATTTCTGTCACGACATTCGCAGTACCTACTTCTATTGAGACTTTCTTAAGTTTTGAGAGGTGACAAGCAAAACTCAGAGGTATTCTCAGTCTTCTTAAGTCTGGAATTGTCAAAGTCACAGTTAAAAATCGTTTATTCACTTAGGTCACAAAGTAACACTTATGAAGGTCATACGCTTAACGACATTAAGAAAGCAAAGTCGTTAAGTGTCTTCAAAAGAAGAGTGCTTGAGCTTATTAATGACGACCATTCCATTTTGGCTTGATTTTTTATAGTTTGTGTTTTTTTTTTCTTTTAATACATTCCAAGCGTTTAAGTTGGACCACCGCACAAATTATTCATAGTTATAATATTACCTTTTGTTCTGTGTTTTTGTTTTGATACCTACATAATATAATGTGTATTGTGTTAACGGACTAATTAGTGTAATGCATTTGTTTGTATTTTCTTATGTAAGCGACATGTAATTGTATTTAATAAGAAATAAAGAAATATAGAACCGAACGTCAAAGGGACAAAGTAACACTTATGAACGTCAAAGGGGTCAGTGAGTTTGTTTATTTGTTACATTTACTGAATTTACATTTATGTTAGTTGCAAGGTTTAGACAAAAGGTTGAGCTAATGAGAAGATACCTGCAAGAAATTCAAGGCCACTCTTTTAAATCACCATCAAATTATAATTTCAGTATTTTACAACTCATTTATGTACCGAGTGTTGCAGTCATTATGCCACATGTCACTGTCCATATAAAACTAAATTTTGAACCCCGTTGATCATCCCGTGGGTACTAAAATCATAGCTTATTCGACATGTAATGCATCTATAACTACCTTTTTGGGGTTGTAAGCGTGAGACTATGTATGTCTTCATAATAATGGTTTAAATATGAAGTTGTCGCTTTTAATGAGTATAATCTGTGACGTTGTGGTTTTTATACTAACAATTTCATCAATATTTTTTGAATGGGCAATTCCATATCTATGTTTTATTTTTATGTATATTTGCTTGCATTTATGCTACTTATGGTTCATCTTAAATTAACAAAAACATCAACCATCATTTAATTATGCGGAATTGAAACAACGAATACGGGCAGACACTAAGCGATATAACTTTGTATAAAAGGTTATTGATATTTAATAATAATAATAAATAATAATAAAATAGTTTATTACAGTAAAAAGATTTACAAATTTCTCTTAAGCTCTTCAATTCAATTCAATTCAATTCGTTTATTGCACTCCATAATGTATATACAGGTCTTATAAATGTAGAGAGAACAATTATGGACCCCGTCGGGCACGGCAACATTAGGAGAGAAGAACGAACATTCTATTATCTTATATCATATTGAAATAAATTTTAGAGCTTAGTAGATATTTATTTACTTACTCTTTTGTGCACCTAACAAAAATAAAACCATTAACAAATTTATACATTCATAAAAGGTCATCGTTGACGACCGTGCTAGTATGAACTGTATCACAGTCTATTTATTATGAATAACATAATATATAAATATAGTCTATTTCCGAAATATAAATGCATTTGGATGTTTGTCTTGGTCTGGGTGTTTCTGTGTATAATATGCATGAATTTACTAAAAAAATTATATATGTATGTTTATCCATTGTGTAGTACCCATAGTACAAGCTCTGCTTAGTTTGGGCTAGATAGTGTTGTGTGTATGTGGTAGAATATTATAATATTATATTTTTAAAATATCCATTACATTTTGTACAGATACCACGAAATTAAATGTAGGATACGGCGATTTCATAGTTAAAGACCTTAATATATGTAATATTGAGGCCTCACAAAGGGAAACGCTAGCCGCTTCCTGCTCGGACTGTAGAGCTCTGGTTAAAACCAAAGCCTGACCTTAATGAGAGACGAGTCTGAGCTTGACTCTAGACGCGACGAACTGAAAGCCCGACCAATGGCGATCAGTTACAACCTTCGATCAAATATACCATAGATGCACATTCTCATACAAAAACCGCGTCAATATGTGGCACTGACCAGTACTACTTACTTATAAGTGTCTGCATTTATTATGCAATCCAGGAAATAAACCGGAATAACCATTGAACGCCCACTAAGAAACATTTTGTAATAGTTTAGTTAAAACGCGTCAATGTAAAGCGTCCTAAGTGTGTTACTCGCGATACGCAAGCGTACTAAGTATATGGTACGGTCTCCACCGTATTAGTGGTGTCGATTCGCTCTCGCTTACGGGCAGCGCACGCAAGAGTGAGTGGGACAGGTGCATAATACAGCGCATACGACTGATTTATGCACAGTTTTGTCGGGGCCGTTTTTCGAGCGACGATCGTGCATCTATTTGATCGATGGTTACAACTATCAGAATGGTGTCTCTCACAAGATTGGCTACAGCAGTCATTTGACACACATCATCGATAACTCTCTCCACGGAGATGAAGCAGTCGCCGTGACCGAAGTCGGCCGGGAGGTATCATGTGTAACTCTTAAACAGGACATGAAAGCGAATTCTAAAAATACACGAATTAACAATAATAAATGAATACTAACAAGTTGATCAGCCTCTAGATCTTGATACAGGTTTCTTAAAACTCGATTCGTTTGGCCGTGGTGTAATAATTAAGTAAATACTGCTATTAGCAGCAGCCTTGGATCGATTAAATAATAGCAACGAATACGAAGATTTGAATTTAACTGATAAACTTATGTGTATATTCTTATAGTAAACGGCGCAATATATAGGCTGATTGGTAAAAGACTGCACATATTGAAGGAGGGTATTCAATACTCGATTCTGGACCAGAATATCTAAAAAAAATAGTTACTTAAAATTTGACCTAGCTATCCAATAAAAACTTAATGTGTGGACACTCTTGCGCATATACCAAAGCTAAACAAAACCTCCGCTCCCGCCCTCAGCTACCGCACCCCGCACTCTCCCGAATTTGCACCCCCGCCCGTACTTTTCTTATCAAAGGTCATTAGCCTCGACAGCTGTGTGCGCAGTATCCACATTTTATGGATATTTCATAAAAATTTTCATAAAGGTTTTCTTTGCAGGTTATACAGATTTTATTTTTATTTCTTTTTTATACGTTACGTCTGATCATAAATTATCATGTCCTTAAGTATGTACAATGTTTAACCAGTCACTCTGTATTGTCATACTAAAATATCTCAGTATCATGGCAAAGCCTGAAACAATGCTCGGTTTACGTGCGATCTAAAACTTATAGCTGGCAAAACGTTCTCTGTCTACCCTTTGAAGAAACTGAATCTGAAAATCCATAATATATAGTTTTAATAGATTTTCCCGCGGCGTCGCTGTAGGTTAGGTTGTAATAGTACCTACTTTTACCGGATAACAGGTACCTTATGTCCTTTTCTGTATCCCTGACAACATGTATGCAAAATTTCACGACGATCGGTCGAGTATTTAAGCCGTGAAGCATAATAAACAAAATCACGTTCAATGAAATTAGTTAGGATATAGTTTGCCTGCCGAGGTTTTCCCACAATACTACTCTATGGAGTTCTTCAAAAAGGTATTAACAGGGTCGGCAACGCGCAAGTGATGCCTCTGGTGTTGCAGGCGTCCATAGGCTACGGTGACCACGTACCATCAGGTAGACCGTATGCTTGTTTGCCACTTTAGGTGTATAAAAAATGGAAAATTCTTTAAAGTTTTAAGTATGTTCGCATTTTATCCACTATTATACGTACAAATAGCGGTGCAGTCCTGTAAAATTAACAAAATTGCTCAGCCAACCGTGGCCAGACGCTTATAGATTCGACGCAATTTCCATACAATCAACAGTTGTAGTGAGAATGTTATCAGAAATTATGATGTACTATAGGAATGTTATGCCCTTTCACGGGTATTTTTTTATAGATGATTAGCTTTAGCTCGCGGCTTCGCTCGCCTAAAGCAGGTTAGGTTATGTTAGAAACAGTACATTTAAAAAAATAATATATATGGCATGTGTTACTCGGTGATAATACATACATACATAGATTCACGCCTGTTTTCCAGAGGGGTAGGCAGAGACTACGGATTACTGACACACTTCTCTGGCTTCATTCACTTTCATCACATTCCTCATACACGCTCGACGGTACAAGGAGCTCTTAACCTGGCCTTTGTCCAGAACAAAGGCCAGGTTAAGAGCTTGTTGTTCCTTTCGGTGATAATATAGTTGTCTAATGGTAAAATATTTTTTAAATCGGTTGAGTAACTTCTAAGTTAAACCGTTACAAACAAACAAAAATCTTTATAATATTAGTATAGATTATGTTGATACTGTAGAAAAATTATGCTCTTCCACGGGTATTTTTTTTCTCTTTTAAAAGATAACTACCGCACTAGCAATGACTCCTGTGTCGGACTTTACAAACATGCAAACAACGGACACGAGAAACATCCAGAATCGGAACAAGAATCGAATCCACAATACCCGGCGCAGTGGCTGTTGTGAGGCGACTAATAAAACCACTGCGCCATTCGTGCAATCATCTGTCTAGTTGGTAAAACTATTCGTTTCTTGAATATTTGGACCGGGCTTGGTAAACTAACTAACCAATAGATTTTGACGTTCATAAAAGTTACTTTTTGATTTAAATAAATAATAATAATAATAGTATATTCAGTTTAAGTTGGTACAAATATGAATTACAATAGGTCTTAAGAATACTTAAAAATAGGATACGATACTTTGGACGCCTGTACTAGGTTATACTTGTATCACAGGCGATATGTGCTATAATAATGTAATAGGAAGAGCATTCTTAACAATATTAATTAACAATTAATATAGATTGTTTTATAATAAGTTATTATATGGAGGCTGACCGATTAGCAAAGATAGCTATTTCAGAAGAAGTCATCTACATTGCGCCACATTATACAGAAGTATTATATCAATTTAAAGATACCTGTTATAATGATTGGAAGGAATATTTTGATTAAAATGCTAAATTTAAAGGAATATGGTATAAAACTATGCAATCGGAGCCTCCTCGTATACCCTGGTTCAGTAACGTAAATTTAAGCAGAAAGTATGTGACAACTGCTCATAGATTGCGTTCCGGGCATATTCCATCCAAGAAGTTTGAACATCTTATGGGAAAAGCATTATCATCAAACTGTGAAATATGTAACACAATTGATGATACTCAGCACCTGTTGATGGAGTGTTCAAAGAATCAAAGACAGAGGGATAGAATGATACGGGAGCTTAACATTAATAGGCTGGATGTTGGTATAATACAAAGTATTTTGTCTATACCAACATCCAGTGAAGCTAAACTTATTTATGATCTAGCCTTGTACAAATATGATGGCTCTTAATTGTATGCAGTGTTTGAGTGTTTATTCCTGTTCATTTAATTTTATTTAGATATAAGTTATATGTGTATATTTAAGTTTAAGGCTTGATGGGACTAACATATCCTAAACAGATAAAAGTCCCTAAACAATAAAAGATTAAAAAAAAAAAAAAAAAAATAAGTTATACAACTGCGCCATCGAGGCACTCAGTAGATAAAAAGTGAAATATTCGCGTAAATATAAGACAATAAGACTTGACTTCTCCATTGTGGATTTTAGTAACGGAGCGCCGAAACACTTGTGTCTATATTAGCATTCAAGGTGGGTGTTTAATACACTGCCTAATGTTATGCGTGGTGTAAGTTTATGTCATCGGTCATATGTATACAAAGGTGATAATGTCCTCCAGACCGTATTTCGCTCACAGCGTCCAATCTTAACGGAGAATTGACATCTGTGCAGTAAACATAAGTCCATTTTCATAATCCGTTGGGATGGCTATCCAGTACGACCGGAGAGAGATTAGGCGCAGTTCCAACGCCTTTATGTGTTCTACGAGGAACGGGGTGTCTAACACCGCCAACTTCCAAACTCCGGCCAGCTGCTGGGATCTCTTGACAGAAAACATAAATACAGTCGCATTTAAATTAAAATAAACTCTTTTATTTTTTTAATTAACTATTCGGCCCGTGTTGTATTCGAACCCGCAAAATTAAATTAAAAAATTAAAATGTTTTATTTCGATATCACATACTTATATCTAGGGATGAGCAGCGATAGCTCAGTGGGGAGACCAACAGACTGCAATGCAGAGGGTCTCGAGTTCGAACCCACGTCGCGCACCTCTGACTTTCGGAAGTTATATGACTTTTCGAAATTATGTGCGTATTGATATCGCCTGCTCCATGCCTCGCAGAGCACGTTAAGCCGTCGGTCCCGGCTGCCATGAACATCTATGGCAGTCGTTATTGGGAGAGTGTCGACACAAAAGATCCCACTGGGTCGAAGTGTCGCCGGTCTGCACTGACTGGCCCTCACATAAGATAAGATAAGATATATCTAGGGATGGTGGTATCCTTTTAAGTATAAAATGATACCTGTGTTAGGATACCCCTCTCGTCCATAACAAAGGTTACACAGAGTAATGATGCCGTGGTTTAACATATCTAACAGCTTTAAATTTTAATACGTTTTTAATTAAGCTAATGTATTTGTGTGTGTGTATGTGTGAGTGAGTGTGCGCGCGCTCTCGTGTGTGTGCGATGGTGAGGCAGACGCACCAGCAAAACGACGTTACACGCTACGGCATCAGCGCAATCAAGTTGATCATACGCAAAGGAATGTATTACACATATAACCTTAAACCGCGCGAAAACGATAGCACATAACCGGCCCCATCTTGTAAAATAATTCGTAACTATAATAAGTGTGTATCTTGAACAATGGCCCGGAAGTGGCAGCCTCGATACGGTATGCGCTGATTGCATCATATGACCATCGTTAATATACACACGGGTCGATAGCTTAGCGTCTATCTCCAGCCAGTTGCACTCACTGATCGGTAAACGATTAGCGAGGTTAAGCAACGTTGGGTGCGGTCAGTCTATAGATGGGTGACCGTTTACTGGTATTTCATCTGAGCGTCTCCGTGCTTCGGAGGGCACGTAAAAAGTTGGTCCTGGTTGTTGTCAAATTGACAGCAGTAGTTAGGCCATGTCAGAGGCCTACGGGCGGCTTGAACATATCTTGACAACAGGTTGGACACTAAACACACGAAAAGAAGAAGAAGATCTCCAGATTTAATCCCCCCTCTTCAAAATAAGTAGGACCTAAAGCTTAGCTGGCGGAATTTGAGTGTATTACATCTTTGCGTGTTCCTTTAAGGATATGTGTAGGCGCAGACGTGTCAGTGGACGACTTGCCACTGGCACTGCGCCGAGTGTTGTGGGTTCGATCCTCACACGGGACAAAAAATTGTGTTCTTTACAAATACTTGTTCCGATTCTGGATGTTCCTTGAATCCCTTGCCTATTTGTTGGTAAAAAAATATATTGCGAAGAGAGGAACCCTTCACGCATCCCCGGATTGCCCACGCCACCTATTGCAGTAGAAAAGGTTGACAATAGCGACCTCCTCTTGATAGAGACAGCCACGACATGGGATCCAGGCGATGGGATCGTCGCCCACCGCTGTGCCGTCGCGTTGCCGGGCGAGTGAGACACCATTAGGTATGTCGTATGCCGTAAGTGCAAGTGAGACGATAATAATACGGATCGCTAAACCGTTAATGGCAACCGTTAGTAGGTTATTATTATTATTATTGAATATTATATTTATATACATCATCTTATCTTATCTTATGTGTGGGGGCCAGTCAGTGCAGACCGGCGACACTTCGACCCAGTGGGATCTTTTGTGTCGGCCCCAAGATTTAACACTTAGCTATCTCCTTATGAATGTACTGCATAAGCCGCAGTGTACAATTCAGAGGGATAAGCCTGAAGTCTTCAGGGCTTGGATATATACATCATACTATTGCGCCAATTTATTTAATTTATATTTTATATATATTAATTACATACCTATGCTCATCAATTATAATTTATATATATCTTACGTATGTATTTTTTATTTTTTTTATTTTTTGAATTTGGAACATTTTAAAGAGAAGCTGATGTACGTCCGGGCGTCACTTGGGGTTACCACATAACATCAGGGTTGGTTTGAGGTATAAACCGCAAACCAACAATAAACCTGAGTGGTAAC
This sequence comes from Catocala sponsa, assembly GCA_963564715.1. Lineage (NCBI taxonomy): Eukaryota > Metazoa > Arthropoda > Insecta > Lepidoptera > Erebidae > Catocala > Catocala sponsa. Next base: position 2,374,655 of record OY751354.1, on the reverse strand, counting down.
CTCGTTTTTCATTATATACCTATGTACTTTTTTTTTGCTGTGTTATAATATTTGTCTGTATTTTGTTTACCTATATTTTGAAAAATGAAATATTTACTTACTCAGACTAGCAGTATTGTGCTTTGAAGGTGCGTAGCGGATTCTTTCCAATAATTTTATTGCAATGGATTGCCACTAAGTAACGCTTATCCGATTCAATATATTTCTTAGTTTTTTATGACTAAAACACTGTCTACGTAATATTTCAACGGCCTCTTATACAAAATTCAGCTGTGCTCAATGACATAGGCCTGGCAAGTCTGGAATCTTCACTACATCCTAATCCTAACTATCCTAACTTCCTAACTAATATTATAAAAGCGAAAATGAGTTTGTTTGTTTGTTACCTTTTCACGCCTAAACCACTGAACCGATCATCCTGAAATTTTGCATATACGTTGTCAAGTGTACAGGAAACGGACATATGCTACCTTTCGTCCCGAAAAAAATTACTGTTCCCGAGGAAAACAATAATAACGTTCTTATGATAATAGATGGCGCACGTGTCTTTCGAATCATGATTGAATTATATTATTACAAGCAGAGTACAACCAGAATTGATTGTCAAATTCTAAATTAACGCGAGCGAAGCCGCGGGCAAAAGCTAGTAATTATTATAAAAACAAAGTCCCCTGCCGCGTCTGTTCGCGATAAACTCAAAACTACTGAACGGATTCTCATGCGGTTTTCACCAATAGACAGAGTGATTCATGAGGAAGGTTTAAGTGTATGTGTTAAGTTTTCGACTTTTGTAGTACTCGTGCAAAGCCGGGGCCGGGTCGCTAGTATATTACAAAGATTGATAAAAAATTACGCACAACGTATTAGTAAATATCGCTCTCGATTACTTTAAAACCAGTTGCACGTGAAAGTAATGTTTATTACCTGTTCGATCAGGTAACGGGGAACCTGTATAGCTATCTACGGATAGGGGTAATGATTGCATCGGTTTAGGGTCAAAGATCTTAAAGGTCGGATGGGGAAGTAGCCTATACTCCTAGGAGTAACTTACATTTCCATGTAGATGTCCTTTTCATGGATCTTATTTAGTGGGAATTCGAAAATATGGGTGTAATACACCTATAAAGCGTGTAACAGAAAGCTGTGGTCATTTTAGAGCCGTTATGTACATACATACATAGGTTCACACCTGTTTCCTACAGGGGTAGGCAGAGACTACGGATTTCAGTGAAAAATGTAACTTTACATTTTAAAATTAGTTATTTATTATTTACTAGTGACTCGCCCGATTTCGCACGGGTAGTACAAAACTTTAACAAATTATACACCTAAACCTTCCTTATGAATCACTTGTCTGTTTGTGAAAACCGCATAAAAATCCGTTTAGTATTTTTAAGTTTATCACGAACAGACAGACAGACAGTCAAATCAAAAAGAAACATCGAAACAAATGCATTACATTCATCACTATCAAAATTGCGCTTGGTCATTTTCGGTTTGTCGGAGGTCACCTGACTCAGCTGTTAATGTGTTGAAGTATAGACAGGAATGTGCTAATATTGATATATACATACATACATAGGTTCACGCCCGTTTCCCAGAGGGGTAGGCAGAGACTACGGATTTTCATTTGCAACGATCCTGACACACTTCTCTCGTTTCATTCACTCATATTCACATTCATATCGATAGAAAGAAAATGTTATATCTTAGTGAAAATAATGTACCTATACAGATTTATTTGTCGCGGTTTTATATTGTACAATAGCTGTTACCTGCGACTTCGTCCGCGTAGATTTTAACTAAAAAGTGTTTGTCTCCGCGGAAACTTTTTTTTTCTAAAATCGAAGTAGCTTAATTTACTCCTTATAACATCAGCTATCTGCCAATAAAAGTCCCGTCAAAATCGGTACAGCCGTTTCGGAGATTAGCCAGAACAAACAGACAGACAGACAAAATTTAAAAAAAATATGTTTTCGTTTAGGTACCTTATATACTTTCATATGCATTAGATAAAAAGCTGTTATTTTGACATTACAAACAGACACTTCAATTTTAATTATTTGTATAGAGGGGCTATATTATGTGACGCGTAAACATGACCACACCTTTTAGTTACATGTTGTATATAGTACAAGTATACTTTTCTTTAATGTTCTCGAAGATATGAGATGTGAATTCTGCCTACTCGCACTGGGCCGGCGTGGTGGATTATGGCTTAAGTCTTCTTACACTGAAGAGAGGCCCGTGTCCAGTAGTGGGACAGGTTATATACAGGGCATATTATTATTTTATTTCATGTATTTTTAACATGTGAGGTCCTCCAGATAGAATTTTAGTCACGATAGATTCTTCGTCCACAAGTGTGCGTGAACACAAGTGCATTCCCTGTTCTTCCTTCCCTAACTGTCACAGTCCGATGGGACGACAATCTGTCACGATCGGATAGAGATTAGGATGATGATCATCACTGTACCAACGATGCTGTATTAGCTATTGTTATAATAAATGATCTTATTATTCATTGAAAGATTAGGCCATGTTTGTTTTTAAATAAAAACAATTTATAGAATAGAGCATTAGTTCCCAAAGTGGTCCAGGTGAACCCCCAGGGGTCCACAGGAGATTCGACGGGGGTCTGCGTTGGCGTGACAAAAAATGGGGGTGCACAATTTGTAAGCGGGTGTGTCCACGAAAATTTATTTGCTTTCCATAGTGAAGAACTAAAATGGTGGCTTGACTTCACCGACTGTTCGACAAGCTCAGCGACTGTTACTGGTAAAAACTTATATTGCATATTCAGTACAAGTGGTTTTTCGATTTCTTGGTGGAGAATTAAAAAAAAAGGTTAGCTCGTAGAGATATGATTACATTTTTTATTTGGATAAAGTTGTTTAGTTGCAGGGGGTCCACCGTAATCAGCTAAATTTTGAAGGTGGTCTATGATAAAAAAGTCTGGGAACCTCTGGAATAGAGAAAAATATATTATTAGAAATCATAATAACTCAGAAATTACGTAATAATATTAGTTTTGATGAAGGTATGTCTTTTAATAGCCGCCTCAGTGGCGCACTTGTAGTTAATGCGACTGTTGTGCGTGTGGTCTTGGGTTCGAATATCTGCTCTAGCCATCGAGACAGTTCATTAAAAAAGATCATATTATCTATACTAATATTATAAAGAGGAAAGATTTGATTCTTAGTTTGTTTGTTTATCAGGGTTTAACTCAAAAACTACTTAATCGATTTTAAAAATTCTTTCACCGTTGGTGAGCTGTAAATATCACCGAGTAACATAGGCTTTATTATATTTAAAAAGGACTGTTCCTAACATAACGTAACGAACCTACTTTTACGCGAGCAAAACCGCGAGAAAACTAGAAACTAATAAAAACAAATAATTATAACACGCCGAACCCAGGTCGGTCGGTGTAAAGGAAACATGTTTAGATGGAAACTCTCAGACGGTACCGATCTGGTTTGCGCGTGCTGTGCAAGACAAACGATGTCCCACCTTACGTCGTGCCCAGCGTGCCCGACAACTTGCACGCAGCAGGACCTGATGGCTGCCTCTGCCAACGCAGTTAGTGTAGCTGCTTTCTGGGCGGCAAAAGAAAGAAAGAAAGAATAATAACAATAATATTCTACCACATACACACAACACCTTCTAGCCCAAACTAAGCAGAGCTTGTACTATGGGTACTAGACAACTGATAAACATATATATAATATATAATACTTCTTTTTGTAAATACATATTATACATAGAGACACCCAGACCAAGACAAACATCCATGTTCATGCACACAAATGTTTGACTTGTGCGGGAATCGAACCCGCGACCTCAGGAGTGGCAGTCGGTTACACTTACCACTACGCCATCGAGGCCGACAATAAAAGATGTTGATTTACAGAATGTTGTTTATATTATAAACTAGGTAACCCGCGCAGCTTCGTCTGCTTCACATAAGAGAATTTACCCCGTTTTTGCAACATTTTTCATTGCTGCTCCGCTCCTATTGGTCGTAGCGTGATGATATATAGCCTATAGCCTTCATCGGTAAATAGGCTATCCAACACAAAAATAATTTTTCAATTCGAACCAGTAGTTCCTGATATAAGCGCGTTCAAACAAACAAACAAACTTTTCAGCTTTATAATATTAGTATAGATATTTCAAACAAGTACGGTATTGCAACCGGAACTCCAAGGATATGCGGTGAAAGTTTTATGAAAATGAGTCCAGCAATATTATAATATTCGTTTGTATGTAGGCGACAAGTTTTGTGCTAAGTAAATATTTACTTTCTTTAGTTGATTAGCATTTAATTTAACACACAATATACAGGGTGTTAGGCACACGGTTGTCCAAATAAAACAGAGATCTGGTTTAGGCTATTGCCATCGCGTTGGACTCAGGCAAATTAAATTTTGTCTCACAGTTTCGGCGATATGATTTTTTTTATTTTTGAAATTAAGTTCGAAAATTTGGACTAAAACTGTAAAAATGTTAAACGAATATAGATTTAGCTGTCATAATGATATTTTTTATTTTAGTTAACTATTGCTACATTTCTATAAAATTATTATTTCCTATAGACACCTTGTAAGAAAATTATAACAGGCTGTCAAAGTTTTGGAAAGAGCTAAAAACAGAACAAAGTTCGACTTTGCATGATTAAAAAAAATTATATTTAATTTGCCTGAGTACAACACGTTGGCAATAGCGCAAACTAGATCTCTATTTCATTTGGACAACCATGTGCCTAACACCCTGTATATTACAACGACTACGTTGTATGTTGTGTTGCATTCCGTAACGCCGTGGTAGGGATTTGCAGCTGATTGCAAGGTGCTGCGTTCGTAACATTCATCTACACAAATAAATAAAATTGAAGTGTCTGTTTGTAATGTCAAAATAACAGCTATTTACCTAATGCATATGAAAGTATATAAAATATCTATACGAAAGCATCTATTTTTAAAATTTTTGTCTGTCTGTCTGTTTGTCTCGGCTAATCTCCGAAACGGCTGAACCGATTTTGACGGGACTTTCACTGGCAAATAACTGATGTTATAAGGAGTAACTTCGCTACTTTAATTTTAGAAAAAAAATTACGGTTCCGCAGAGACAAACACTTTTTAGTTAAAATCTACGCGGACGAAGTCGCAGGTAACAGCTAGTTAATACTATAGTACGAGAACTTGTTTCTATGTTTCCAAAAACTTCTATCTACTAAACCATTAGGCTAAACCTGTCTTGTGAGAAGATTTTATGTACAAATTACCAGTATCAGTAATAGTAGCGATATACAGGTTACAGGTTAAGTCGACGTAGATCCTTTAACAGGTTGTAGTTTGACTATGAAATACCATGACTCCTCATGAACTTCCCCTGTGTCGCGACACAGACTACACAGAGGGAGATATTTAAAACAAAAGCCAAATGCGGCGGTTGCCTAAAAAAAAAAAAACAATCTTATGAATATTAGGGTGGTCCTTATTTTTCGACTTTTGAATTATCCCCGGGGCACTTTGTCATTTGATTATATACATCTAAATGTGAGATAAGATTTTTTCTTTTTTTTTTGTTAAGGTTTAGAGGTCGCTACCAGCTGTCAAAGTTTTTACAAAAAGCGTTTGAAGGACAGCTTAAATGATGGTTTCATTAATGTTTCATTTAAGTGTTTATATCAAATTTTACATGCAAGTGAAATCACTCCTTACTCTCCTCCCCTCAACCCCTTTTCTGTACCGACGCATCGAGATTCGCCAGCCCCGCACTTCAGTTCTAATAAGTCAGTTTCGTTTTTCGATGACGAAGTTTCAGTTTAAGTAAAGAAAGAATGGTAGAAGCACTGAAAATTGAAGGCACAGAAGATTGCTTTAAAATAATGTTGCTTTAATGGAAGGATATAATAAATTGATTACAACCAATGAAGAACAAAATATTTGCTTTTGTTGGTGTAAGAGTATAGAAAGAAGTACCCTAATACTAACAAGTCAACCCTTGTATCTTAAAAATAAATAATTAAAATATCTACATAAAATCTTAATTCATAACAATAACAATAATTTTGTAATTTTTTTGATGTCCTGGCTTTATGAATAAAATAATCCAACAAATACATATTTTGAGTTTTTATTTAAAATTCAAACCTTGGTAGCGACCCCTAAATGTCATTTAAAAAATTCAATAAAATTACTGAAATAGTTTCTCATGGTATATAATCAAATTACGTGGTGCCCCGCGAAATAAAAGTAAAAAAATTTTTTTCTTAGGAGTAAGGAACACCCTAATGAATATATATTTACTTTTCAAAATATTACTTGCAATAAGGGTAACAAAAAGCAGCGATAGCTCAGTGGGGAGACCAACAGACTGCAATGCAGAGGGTCGTGAGTTCGAACCCACGTCGCGCACCTCTGACTTTCGAAAGTTATGACTTTTCGAAATTATTAGCGTGTTGATCGACAATTATCGCCTGCTCTCTGCCTCGGAGAGCACGTTAGCCGTCGGTCCCGGCTGCCATGAACATCTATGGCAGTCGTTATTGGGGAGTGTCGACACAAAAGATCCCACTGGGTCGAAGTGTCGCCGGTCTGCACTGACTGGCCTATATACCTATACCTATATACCTATACCAACTTGATAGTATATCAAAATCGTGAGAGAGACATAATAATTAAAATGCTAGTTAATGACTGCAAAGCAATGCCATAAAAATGTAGTTAAAATACTGCGATAGCGTCATATGTACTGTGAAAGTTAATACCTCACACGCACAAGGACTGTTGGCTAACGGATTTACATAATACACGCAAAAGGGGAATGCCTATTCTCCATAGTGTCTCAGGCCAAAGATGGACATAAAAAATTACTATAAAAATTGAGTGTTTTAAGATCTTAATAGTATTACATATCTAAAAAATATATTCAAATTGCCGCCACTATTTTAGAAATACCTATAAAAAAATGTATTGAAGTTATTTTTCTATACGAAAATGTGTCTGGCTGTGAGATAATTCAAAAACTTTTCTCAATGCTCTATTATTTAATTATGATAGGAGGTGTGTTTGTAATATATTTTTATCCAGTTATACCTATTAGGTATGAAAACAGAACACATTTGTTATTTTAAACGTCTATATTCTCTTCATTGTCATATACTATTAACAAATCATCTAGAAAAGGCGCAGGAGATATATTGGACTCATATCTTGCCCAATAGACTTACTCTTTTTAACTATTTTTTGTAAATTGCAGTGGCGTCAATTTGAATGAAAGTAAATACATATTTTTCTACGACAAAATCAACTGGAATGTATTTTTCTCTAGCCTCTTGTCCACTCGTGGCCTCAGATGGGCGTTCCTCTTTACGCTCTTCATAAACAATTACGTTTTCACGGCTTAATTACCTACCACACCGATCATCATACAAGTTCTATTACACGTTGTCAGGGATACAGAAAAGGACGTAGTGAACCTGTAATCCAAAAAAAAAATACGTTCCCGATAGATAAAACTATTAAAAATATTTACATTAATGCGAATGAACCGCAGGCAAAAACTAGTTATATTATATATATTACTAGATTTGCCCGCGGTTTCACTTGCGTTTATGGTTACTGCGCCGCTCTCGTGGGTCGCAGCGTGATGTTATATAGCATATTGCCTTCCTCGATAAATAGGCTATCCAACACAAACATTTATTTTCAATTCAAGCCTTCAAAAAATTCCTGAGAGTAGCGCGTTCGAACAAACAAACAAACAAACTCTTCAGCTTTATAATATTAGTATAGATTACTAACTATAATATTAGGTACGTGTGAGGCCTAATTGCCTAACTTATATCTAGTAGGACGACCATCAAGATACAGATTACAATAGATTAAAGGCTCAAAAAGTGTAAGCATTCTGGCCTTTTAATTTATTTATATTTTAGTAGTATGGTAGGTACTAGGTAGTAGCAGTGATAGCTCAGTGGGGAGACCAACAGACTGCAATGCCAATGGTCTCGGGTTCGAACGCACGTCGCGCACCTCTGACTTTCGGAAGTTATATGACTTTTCGAAATTATGTGCGTATTGATTGACAATTATTGCCTGCTCCGTGCCTCGGAGAGCACGTTAAGCCGTCGGTCCCGGCTGTCATGAACATCTATGTCAGTCGATATTGGGAAGTCAGTGTCCTCTAATATCCTGACATTGGTCTAGCCTTACGGTATCGTTAGCCTTCGGGTTGCGGAGGTCAGGTGGCAGTCGCTCCGTGTAAAAACTGATATCCAGTCAAATCCGACTTAGACTAGAAAGCCGACCCTAAGTGACTTGGGAATAATAAAGGCTAGGGAGAAGAAGGGAGTAGTATGGTAGGCATAGATGTGCTATGTCTACATTTCGCTGGTCCAATATTACAAGGTACTATGTTACATTTTTGAAAAAAATGGTTATGAATATTGCATGGTTCTATAGATTTAAGGTAGTAGATCCTAGCTGGTTTCAGCATGAATGGGTCGGATCGACCGGGGTAGTACTACCCTCTCACAGAATACCGGCGTGAAGTAACGGTACCCGTACTGTTGCGTTTCGTATCGGTGAGTGAGAGAGCCGGAGGCCCAGTTACCCCGATCCTTTTCCTATCCTTTCCTTTGTCCTTTCCCTCCTTCATTCCTTTTTAAAGGGCTGGCAACGCACTTGTAACTCCTTTGGGGTTGCGGGTGTCCATGGGCGGCGGTAATCGCTTACCATCAGGCGATCCGTCTGCTCGTATGCACCACTATGCCATAAAAAAAAATATATATGTCATTCCTTTTTGTTTAGACTGATATAGTAATAGATGGAAGCACTTACCACCTCACAATATTAAATCGCAAATAGTTCTAAGTTACTTTTTAAGTAATTTTTACTGGTATGCAAATTTTAAACCTCATTTCCCCAAAGTTAAAAAAAATAACATAGAACCTTGTAATAGTGAGCCAGCGATTTCGCGAGCTGATTTAAGTTAACTGGGGAGTTAGGGAGTTACGTCCTCTGTTATTGGGGTGAATCTATTGCTTTCTTCAGGCACAGTGTTTTAAGGTCCCACTTAAAGAGGCGAGCCTATGGCCTTCAACCAGTCACCGATCAAAACTCCAGACTGCTACTGAGAATTCCTCAACAAACAACAAAGCCTAACTACTACAGCTGGACCTTTGAAACAAACCCGAGATATGCAGAGATACTATTTACCAATCAAACTCAAGACCACACACACACACACAGACTCACACACACGCATGCTGTTTATTATAATTTTTTTTTATTTACCTTTCTTTTCTCTTTCTTTTTTATTACCTGTCTAGTTTTATTTTTTTTGTAACGTGTTGAGCGGGGGCTCCTAACACAAGTTTTTGTTACTTAAAAGGAGCACCTCAAATGTATTGTGAACTAGCTCGTAAGTAAATGAAAATAAACTATTTTAATTTTAATTTAAAGCTACCACCATATACCCCCACTGAGCCAGAAACTGCCTCAAAATTATTATTCCAAAAACTTCGAAAGCAATACTTTCTCCTAATATATTGACTGGCGTTTTAAAGGTCTCGCTTTGTACTCAAGTCGAAGAGAGCGTAGTAATTGCTGAGAGGTCTCCACATTAATATTGATGACGGCCATATTTGCTTTTGTACCGTGAGAATATGGAACAGCACGCTATTATATAGTCATAGGGCAGCAGTTGGAAAGGTCTACCTATCGGTAGGCTGGGTGGAAAGTGTTTGAAGATAGCAATAAAGTTTTGGTTTGCTTATTGGCTGTCTAATGGCCTGGATGTCGCCAACGTAGTTTAATTTCTTTTTTATGCCGCACTAGGAATAGTTCCTGTGTCGTAGGGGACTTTACAAACGCTTAAACAACTGACACAAAGAACACCTAGACTTGGAACAACTATTTGTGGATCACACAAATTTTTGTCCCATACGGGGACCGAACCCACAACACTCGACGCAGTGGCAGCGACGAAGTGGTCGACTAAAACCACTGCGTCATCCGTGTTTGATAAAATATTTATTTTATTGAAATGTCGTAAAGATTTCTGATCGGTTAATGATTAGCGAGGTTAAGCAACGTTGGGTGCGGTCAGTCTATAGATGGGTGACCGCTTAGTGGTATTTCATCTGAGCGTCTCCGTGCTTCGGAGGGCACGTAAAAAGTCGGTCCCGGTTGTTGCCAAATTGACAGCAGTCGTTAAGCCATGTCAGAGGCCTACGGGCGGCTTGAACGACTCTTGACAATAGTTTGGCCACTAAACACACGAAAAGAAGAAGACTTAACATATTCAACTGGATAGGGTGTACCTGTTACCGCAATAGCCTAATATCAGACCATTAGACTGCCACGCAGAGGTCTTGACCGTGCATCGCTGACTTTTCGAAGTTATGCGCGTATTAAATACTAGCTTTTGCCCGCGGCTTCGCTCGCGTTAATTTAGAATTTGACAATCAATTCGGTTTGTACTCTGCTTGTGATAATATAATTCAATCATGATTCGAAAGACACGTGGCGCCATCTACTATCATAAGAACGTTATTATTGTTGTCCTCGGAAATATAATTTTTTTCGGGATGAAAGGTAGCCTGTGTCCGTTTCTGTACACCTGACAACGTATATGCAAAATTTCAGGATGATCGGTTCAGTGGTTTAGGCGTGAAAAGATAACAAACAAACTCATTTTCGCTTTTATAATATCAGTTAGGATTAGGAAGTTAGGATGTAATTCTCGCTCGCTTTAACTGTGAAGGAAAACATCATGAGGAAACCTGCATGTCTGAGGGTTGTAATATTGAATATGCGCCGCACGAGCTCTGTCAGTAATTATTTAACCTCATACATAAACACCATTGCACATCTAGACCTATTATTAAATCGTAACATCATTAACTCATCGTATTGATTGTGTCACATACCAATGCAAAGATAAATATAGAGTGCGTTTATCGTTTACGCATCAACACATACCTCGTCACAAGTATATCGTAAAAAGAGGTAGGTAGACTTCTACCGACAAACAAAATTCTGGTGTAGTCACTTCTACTATACCAGAATTGTATACATCATTAGTTCCCAAAGTGGTCGAGGTGGACCTCCATTGGTCTACGTGAGACTCGACGGGGCCTACGTTGGCGTGACAAAAAAATAGAGGTTCACAATTCGTAAGCGGAGACCACGAAAATTTATTTGCTTTCGATAGTGAAGAACTAAAATGTTGACTCGACTTCACCTATCAATGTAGGCAGATAATATATTAAGAAGCTCAGCGACTGTTACTTGTAAAAGCTTGCATATTCCACATTCAGGACCAGCGGTCTCGAACCTACCGGTTTTTTGGTAGAGACTTGCTAAAAAAGAAAGGTCAGCCCGTAGAGATTTGATCAAATTTCAATATAAATACGAATGAACAAGGAATATGGTTGAAATGTAGCTGCAGGGGGTCCACCGAAACCAGCTAAATTTTGAAGTGGTCTATGAAAAAAAAGTCGGAGAACCTCTGGTATACATTATACTACCATTGCGGTAGTATAACTGCTGTGTATGAGGTCTAGGACTCAATTACTGGGTAGCACAACGTGTTATTTGTATTTAATATGTCAAGGAATTCTCAGTGCTCCTGAAACTTTTCCAGAAAATCTCAATAACATTTTGCCCGACCCAGAAATCTAGACCCCAGACAGGCGGACAACACTAAAAAAATCATAAACAAAACAAAGTATATAACAAGGACCTATGAACGAACATTTATAATATTTGAAGTTATAATTTGAGCCCATCACATCAGACATTTCCTGACACTAATCTCCACTTCCATTTGTTCCAGGATCAGAAAATCTACGACATACCATACGACTTCAGACCACAAACACCAGAAATACCCATCATGTCTTCCCAATCAGAACTCTCAAAGATTGACTTTGAAAAGTTACGGAGAAACTTCGAGAATGGGTTCCCTGAAACTGAAATTAAGAAGCCAGTGGTGCTGAACCCTAAGCCTATTCTGGTGAGCAAGTTGAGGTCTGATACGAAGTTCAATACGGAAGTCAAGAAGACCAGGAGCAAGAATGAGGGCATCAGCTTTACGTTGCCGAAGACTGATACTCAGCTGGACTTGGATAAAGAGAATGTGAGTATTTTTTTATATTAATCTATACTAATATTATAAAGCTGAAGAGTTTGTTTGTTTGTTTGTTTACTTGAACGCGCTAATCTCAAGAACTACTGGCCCGATTTGAAAAATTCTTTCAGTGTTAGATAGCCCATTTATCGAGGAAGGCTATAGGCTATATATCATCACGCTAAGATTAATAGGAGCGGAGCACCAATGAAGAATGTTTCAAAATCGGAGAGTATTTTTTCCTTTTGAGAGCTTCCGCTGCGTGCGCTGCGTAAACAGTTAAAGTTTCGCAAAAATCATGTATGACACAATTGTTCCCCTTTAAAAGTTCTAAAAAAAAGTCCGCGACAGCATATGTCTATCTTTTAAGGTTGGCTCACTATAACCATTTTTATGCTAACGAAATTTGTTCTAAAATAATGCATTATTTGCGAAGGTATTTTTATAAACATGATATTAATTCTTATTCAAATAAATACGTTATTCATCACAAGTATTTAATTTAAAACGAAATTGCCCTTTACATCATTCGATTTCAATGAATATCTTAGGAGATATAGCAGTTTTAAAATAACATCGCAGCAAAATAATTACCCATTCCAGACAGAGTACAAACGATGTTTCTCCTGGTTTATTCTGCGTGATTACTACTGGTTCGATTTGAAAAATTCTTTTAGTGTTGGATAGCCTATTTATCGAGGAAGGCTATAGGCTATATAACATCACGCTACGACCCACAGGGGCGGCGCAGTAACGATAAACGCGGGTGAAACCGCGGGAACATCTAGTCACTTCATAATTATTATCTTTACTAATATTATAAATTCAAAAGTAACTCTGTCTGTCTATCTGTCTGTATGTCTGTTACCTTTTCACGGCTAAACCACTCAACCGATTGAGATTAAATTTGGTACAGATATAGTTTAAAACTTGGGGAAGGACATAGGCTACTTTTTATTGATGTAGATACCACGCGGGCGAAGCCGCGAGCAAAAGCTAGTAATTTATAAAACAAAGTTCCCCGCTCCGTCAGTCTTTTCGCGGTAAACTCGAAAACTACTGAACGGATTTTCATGCTGTTTTCATCAATAGACAGAGAGATTTATGAGGAAAGTTTAGGAGTATAATTTGTTAAGTTTTTGTACTATCCGTGCGATGCCGCGGCGGATCGCTAATATCTACTAGTAAAGCTAATAAGTCGAGGGAAAGAATGAAAACATTCGTAAGTCAAGGGATTGACAAACAGATGAGATAAAATAAGTGAAATTAAACTACTATATACGGATTTTATCGCGTTGTTTATTTGACACTTTATTACAACATTTTGAAAACTGTTACACTACTATTGTTATGTCTCCCCGTGACCATGGCTGCTGAAAAGCAACCGAAACGTCGGGGAAAGTGTAAACACAAATATAAATAATATAATAGTATAGTAATAGTATAAATAGTTTTAATAGTTTCAATAATTTAATTAGCTTAAAAATCAGTAAAGTTTAATAGTAATAGTAGTGTAACAGTTTTCAAAATTTTGTAATAAAGTGTCAAATAAACAACGCGATAAAATCCGTATATAGTAGTTTAATTTCAATGAATAACATTCGCGTAAACAGAAGACAATACTATAAAAGAAGTGCTCTGAAGAGTTATTCCACCTTATCTCGCCCTCCCCTTTCCTATCCAGAACAAGGCGTGCTGGTCTCAGATGCCATCCTTACACGGTAGAGTCGATTAGAGCGCGTACCAACAAGTTTGGGTCCTCATACCTCTGCCGAACGACCAAGGCATGGAATTCTCTACCAAGGCACGTGTTTCCTACTTCCTTCGATCCTGGGTCCTTCAAGCGGGGCGTGAAAAAGCACCTTCTCAGGCGTCAAAGTAGAGACCTCAACATCGCCTCGGCTGTTATGAGGGCGGTGTGGAGGCCACTGCTCTTAGACCACACGACTGCTTACCATCAGGTGGAGTGTGGTCATAGTGACAGCAAAATAAAAAAAATTATTAAAACGCACTGATCTATCTCTAAAAAATCAATGTCCTTATTTTTTGTGGTACGCGAAGCCTGCAACTCGCACTGGGCCAGCGTGGCGGAGTGACCTTGCCCTTTTAACACTGAGAAAAGGGTCATGCCCAGCTGTTGAATATCTATCTATATAAAAAAAATACCGCCGTGCCTCCATGGCGCAGCGGTAGTGAATGCGACTGCTGTGCATAAGGTCTCGGGTTCTAATCCCGGGTCGGGCGAACAAAAAGTTATTGGGTTTATATAATTATTAACAAATTTCAATAGCAGCCCAGAGTTAGAAAGTTGGCGGTGTTAGACACCCCCGTGCCTCGGAAAGCACGTAAAGCTGTTGGTCCTGCGCCTGATCTCTCTCCGGTCGTGTCGGATTATTCGTCCCATCGGATCATGAGAGTTAGGGAACAGAGAGTGCACTTGTGTTTGCGCACACACTTGTGCACTATAATATCTCCTGCGCAGAAGGCCAGTCTCCGTTAAGATTGGCCGCCGTGACCGAAATTCGGTCTGGAGGACTAATATCTATACTAATATTATAAAGCTGAAGAGTTTGTTTGTTTGCTTGAACGCGCTAATCTCAAGAACAACTGGATCGTTTTGAAAATTATTTTAATGTTGGATAGCCTGTTCATCGAGGAAGGCTAGGCTATATAACATCACGCTAGGACCTACGGGAGCGGCGCAGTAATGATAAACGCGGGTGAAACCGGGGGAACATCTAGTTATTATATAAAGAAAAACAATTTTATTATTTTTTGTGATGCGTAATGTCTGCCTACTCGCACTGGGCTAGCATGATGGAGTTGACCTTTTTACACTGAGACAAGGGTCGTGCCTGGCAGTGAAACATATGGTTATAAACATCTTCTCCCTAGCCTTTATTATTCCCAAGTCACTTGGGGTCGGCTTTCTAGTCTAACCGGATTTGACTGGGTATTAGTTTTTACACGGAGCGGCTGCCATCTGATCTCCACAACCCGAAGGCTAACGATACCCTAAAGTAAGACCAGTGTCAGGATATTAGAGCGCACCGACTTCCCAATATCGACTGCCATAGATGTTCATGGCAGCCGGGACCGACGGCTTAATGTGCTCTCTGAGGCACGACATATGGTTATAAACATGACTGATAATATTAGTACTATTACTTATATTCTATCGGGACAGTATGTATCTAACAGCGTCATATAGTACATTTTATACAATGCCCTATTTATTTACAACTAGCTGTTACCTGCAACTTCGTCCGCGTAGATTTTAACTAAAAAGTGTATGTCTCCGCGGAACCCTATTTTTTTCTAAAATCAAAGTAGCCTAAGTTACTCCTTCTAACATCAGCTATCTGCCAGTGAAAGTCCCGTCAAAATCGGTTCAGCCGTTACGGAGATTAGCCGGAACAAACAGACAGATAGACAAAAATTTTAAAGTAGATGTTTTCGTTTAGGTACCTTATATACTTTCATATGCATTAGATAAAAAGCTGTTATTTTGACATTACAAACAGACACTTCAATTTTATTTATTTGTATAGATTACATTACATAACTATTAATATCATTGTTATATTTTCCTGAAACTAACAGTGTCAGGTAAATATGTATAGGTACCTACGTAAGTGTATGTTCGTGTTATTCGAGAAACATCCACGTAAATTTAACTTTATCCTTACTAGTATTATAAATGTGATTGCATAAACCATTCAAGGCATTGATTTTATAATCTTTCTATAATCTATACTAATATTATAAAGTTGAAGAGTTTGTTTGTTTGGTTGAACGCGATAATCTCAGGAATTACTGGTTCGAATTGAAAAATTATTTTAGTGTTGGATAGCCTATTTATCGAGGAAGGCTATAGACTATATAATATTACGCTACGACCAATAGGAGCGGAGCAGCAACTCTTCAGCTTTATAATATTAGTATAGATTAAACAGATAGTGCAGTAAGTGTGGTTGCTTTGTCACAGTTGGTGTAGGTTGGTCCGACAACACACACCGACAAACAATTGTGTGTTCCTCAAACAATTGTGCCAAGACCAAGCCTTAATACCCGTTGTTAACATTTTTTGGTAGAATGGGATGCAATAATCTATATCTATATATTAATACGTGAAGCGAAAACTTTCGATCCCTTTTTACGAAAATTGGGCGGACGGAGGAGTATGAAATTTCGCACACTTGTAGTTTATACAGAGAAGAAGTGACGAATGCAAATATTTTATTAAAATTATGCGTAAAAATAAGTACATTAAATTAATTAAAATACACTACACGCACACAACCATGCATTTGACACACGCAGTCGAAACGCGTAACTATGGTTACATATCTATACTAATATTATAAAGCTGAAGAGTTTGTTTGTTTGTTTGTTTACTTGAACGCGCTAATCTCAGGAACTACTGGCCCGATTTGAAAAATTCTTTCAGTGTTAGATAGCCCATTTATCGAGGAAGGCTATAGGCTATATATCATCACGCTAAGATCAATAGGAGCGGAGCACCAATGAAGAATGTTTCAAAATCGGAGAGAATTTTTCCTTTTGAGAGCTTCCGCTGCGTGCGCTGCGTAAACAGTTAAAGTTTCGCAAAAATGATGTATGACAGAATTGTTCCCCGTTAAAAGTTCTAAAAAAAAGTCCGCGACAGCATATGTCTATCTTTTAAGGTTGGCTCACTATAACCATTTTTATGCTAACGAAATTTGTTCTAAAATAATACATTATTTGCGAAGGTATTTTTATAAACATGATATTAATCCTTATCCAAATAAATACGTTATTCATCACAAGTATTTAATTTAAAACAAAATTGCCCTGTACATCATTCGATTTCAATGAATATCTTAGGAGATATATCAGTTTTAAAATAACATCGCAGCAAAATAATTACCCATTACAGACATAGTACAAACGATGTTTCTCCTGGTTTATTCTGCGTGATTACTACTGATTCGATTTGAAAAATTCTTTTAGTGTTGGATAGCCTATTTATCGAGGAAGGCTATAGGCTATATAACATCACGCTACGACCCACGGGGGCGGCGGAGTAACGATAAACGCGGGTAAAACCGCGGGAACATCTAGTGTCAATATATAATGACATATTATTATATCAGCAATATTTTACAGGCAATTTTTGGTCGAATTTCGAGTACTAGGCGACCGCTAGTAATATATTATTCTATCACATACACACAACACCAACTAACCCAAACTAAGCAGAGCTTGTACTATGAGTACTAGACAATGGATAAACATACATACCTATATACTTCTTTTTTGTAAATACATACATATTATACATAGAAACACCCAGACCAAGACAAACATCCATTTCCATGCACACAAATGTTTGACTTGTGCGATAATCGAACCCGCGAGTTCAGGCGTGGCAGTCGCTTACACTAACCACTACGCCATCGAGGCCGTCTTAATAAAACTTAGCTGGCGATATCCCATCGTCTGTCATTTAATAGACACAAAAAAAAATCTATTGTTACCTATGTATCTCCTGGAGATTGAGTAACGGTTAAGCTAAATGTAAATGTAATAGAACCCTTCCGTGATAAACCGTGAGTCATGCGATAACTTTACTAGTCTATAAACATCACATCAGGTACTAAGTATAATACTATCAACAGTTCTTGTGACGTCACATTTCCTTTGTCTATGCGTCTGTGAGGTGCATACAGCGCCACTCTCACGGTAACAAGAACTACTACGACAACTAGCGTAGTTGAGAGTTCATTGGTTTTACGGTAGATGGCGTTATGAGTAACCAAAATTAAAATATTGTGTGAATTAGCCATTGTTTTTATAAACGAGCGTGTGTGAATAATGTAATGATTGTGATTGAAGCAAGATTCGAATCGACATTCATATTCATTATTCATATTCATGGCTCATAGCCAGTTGCACTCACTAATCGGTAAACGATTAGCGAGGTTAAGCAACGTTGGATGTGGTCAGTTTAAAGATGGGTGGCTCCCTAGTGGTATTTCATCTGAGCGTCTCCGTGCTTCGGAGGGCACGTAAAAAGTCGGTCCCGGTTGGTGTCAAATTGACAGCAGTAGTTAAGTCATGTCAGAGGCCTACGGGCGGCTTGAACAACTCTTGACAACAGGTTGGCCACTAACCACACGAAAAGGAAGGAATGGAAAGGAAAGGAATCAATCATTGTGATCTTACACTAGCTTTTGCTCACGGCTTCACTCGCGTAATAGTAGGTTAAGATAGGTGTACCAGTACTTTTTTGAAGTAAAATGTAGCCTATGTTACTCGGTGATAATATAATTTTGGTAAAAAATTTTTGAAATCAGTTGAGTAGTTTTTGAGTTAACTCAATACAAACAAACAAACATGCAAACAAACAAAAAATCAAATCTTTCCTCTTTATAATTATTAGTACTTATAGATATAAGTAGATTACGATTGATATTGTATTTTGGCCTTTCAACTAAAATTAGGAAGATGCAAAACAGTAATTCCTTACATATAAATTAACATCTATACTAATATTATAAAGTTGAAGAGTTTGTTTGTTTGTTTGTTTGCTTGAACGCACTAATCTCAGGAACTACTGGTCCGATTTGATAAATTCTTTCAGTGTTAGATAACCCATTTATTGAGGAAGGCTATAGGCTTATCACGCTAAGATCAATAGGAGCGGGGCACCAATGAAGAATGTTTCAAAATCGGAGAGTTTTTCCCCCTTTTGAGAGCTTCTGCTGCGTGCGCTGCGTAAACGGTTAAAGTTTCGCAAAAATCATGTATGACAGAATTGTTCACCTTTAAAAGTTCTAAAAAAAAGTCCGCGACAGCATATGTCAATCTTTTAAGGTTGGCTCACTATAACCTTTTTTATGCTAACCAAGTTTGTTCTAAAATAATGCATTATTTGCGAAGGTATTATTATAAACATGATAATTAATCCTTATCCAAATAAATACGTTATTCATCACAAGTATTTAATTTAAAACAAAATTACCTTTTACATCATTCGATTTCAATGAATATCTTAGGAAAATAAATGTGTGCTAAGAAGCTGGCGGAGGAAACAACGTGATTACTCAAAAGAAAATGTAATAAAATTTAAAAATTGTTTGGAAAATTTAACATTTCAGGAAATATACGAATCTGACGACGCGAATAAAGCCTATGACCTATTTATAGAACAATTCAAATTATTTTATGACTTATGTTTCCCCACTCGCATCATCACTATTAATATAAATAAAAAACCAAAGTGGATATCACGTGGTATAAGAACATGTAGCAAAAAAAAGAGACATCTATTATGGACCTATCGCTCCAATCGTTCACAAATGAATCACCTAAACTTCACTAAGTATAATAAATTATTAAAAAAAATTATAAACTTAACAAAAAAGGCTCAAAACTGCTACAAAATAAAAACCTCCACCAATAAAACCAAAACTACATGGGCAATAATTAATAATAAAAAATACAATTTACCTAAAGATGACATACAGAAACTAACAATTGATAATAAAAATATAACTGACCCTGTGACCATAGCAAATAGCTTCAATAATTATTTCATTGACAAAACTGTACCTCTAAAAAGTTATGGAACTGAAGTCACGTCTCTCATAATAAATAGTAAAGACTCTATATTTATGTATCCAAGTCTGCCAGTTGACATTCTTAACATAATAAAAGGCCTTAGGAATACTAAAAGTGTGGGTCCTGACGAAATATCAACAGAAATAATTAAATCCGTGGGTTATTTGATATGTCATCACTTAAGTTACATACTTAATTTATGCATTATAGACGGTGTTTTTCCGGAAACCCTCAAAACATCTATAATTAAACCGCTCCATAAAAAGGAAAACAAGGATCAAATGCAAAATTACAGACCCATAGCACTTATATCAGTCATATCGAAAATATTTGAAAAGTATATATGTCAACAAATATACACATATTTGGAAACAAAATCCATACTGTGTCACCAACAAAAAGGTTTTAGACAAAATATGACAATAAATATGGCTGTATATGATTTTCTACTGAACATAATGACAAACATGGACAAACGAACGCCAGTATGTGCTATTTACTGCGATATGACGCAGGCGTTTGACTACATAGATCACACTATCCTAAAAGACAAGCTGGAATGCTATGGAATAAGAGGAAATGTCTTAAACCTTTTAGACTCGTATCTTACTAATAGAAAGCAAGTCACAATGATCTCGAGACTAGACAATAAAACTAAAACAGAAGTGCTCTACACCTCAAGTGAACGCTCTATTAAGTTCGGCGTCCCACAAGGGAGCGTGATCGGACCCCTATTATTCATTATCTATATAAATGACATGCCAAAATCCATAAATCAACCTATGACTCTCTTTGCTGACGACAGTACACTGACAATTGCTTGCAAAAATCGTGACACTTATAAAAATGACATAAATAATTCTTTGACATCGATAATTTCTTGGCTAATTAATAATAATTTAAAAATTAACTTAAATAAAACCTACATAATGCACTTCAGCCAACGCATAAATACTCCATCACAAATTGATATAAACTATAATAATAAGTTAATAAAGGAAGTCGAGAGTACTAAATTTCTAGGGCTTATAATAGACAAAAAACTAAATTGGAAAAATCACATTGAGCATCTTAGTAGTAGATTAAGTAAGTCATCTTATGCTCTATATAAACTAGCACCATCAGTTAATACAGATACCTTACTTACAGCGTATCATGGATCAGTGGCATCCATCCTAAGATATGGAATAATTTTTTGGGGAAATTCGACAGATAAAACATTAATATTTAAACTCCAAAAAAGATGTATACGTGCTATGTTCGAGCTAAAAGTTACAGACAGCTGTCAACCACACTTTAAAAAGCATAAAGTATTAACTCCACCTTCCTTATATATATTAGAGGTATGCGTGTTCGTAAAAACAAACCCAGAGCTATTTCCACGACTATCTGACACAGTGAAGCGCAACCGGCGCGACAATGATCGCCTACGTTCACACGGCGCCAAAACTGCTCATTTGGGTAACAGTATATTTTGTATGGCACCTAAAATATATAATAAACTTCCAAATGAGTATAAGACATTAAATGTAAACCCATTTAAAAGGAGACTTAAAGAAATGTTGACAGAAAAATGCTACTATAATATCAGTGACTACCTAAACGATACTTAATAATTACTGCAATAATGTTATTACTATTGACTTATATAATATTTTACTCGGACATTCTCAGTATGACATTAACCTTTTGACATTTCTTTATTTTTTATTACCTTTATTTAAAATTTTCAACATTAATTACTATGATTGCATGCACATAAAATTTTATTCACAAAATACATTTGTATGCCAGTAATGGCAAAACATGTTGAGACTGCTATCGTTTAAGACCTATTTATTGGAACACACATGTTTTATGCAAATAAAGATTATTATTATTATTATTATTATTATAGGAGATATCGCAGTTTTAAAATACATGTTTCGCCTGGTTTATTCTGCGTGATTTTAAATTAGCACTGTAGGTATATTTATAAAATGTTGTTTTTATGTGGTTCGTGGATTTAACAAATACAGTTTCAGCTCCTTTAAAAGTGTATTATAGGTGCCTACGACCCACTCTCTCTCTTATGTGACGCAGACGAAGTTGCGCGGGTCAGCTATCTATACTAATATTATAAAGCTGAAGAGTTTGTTTGTTTGTTGGTTTGAACGCGCTAATCTAATAATAGCCTATTTATCGAGGAAGACTATAGGCTATATAACATCACGCTACGACCCACGGGGGCGGCGCGTAACGATAAACGCGGGTGAAACCGCGGGAACATCTAGTACATAAATACATACATGAAACTATTCGAACAGAAGGGTAATTACTCGCTTCGCACGAATTGAGAGAAACGCCACTTTTCGAAAATAATAACTTTTTATATGTCGATTCGCATACTTACCTACATATAATTTAAGTGCGAAACGAACCGATTTGAAAAAGATTATTTGCGAATTGACACATTTAAAATATCATTTTTAATAAGTGACGTTTCGCACAATGCTTTGCGTACCGATTCGTGCAAAACAACCAGTAAACCGAATAGAATTAAAAATTAAAAACTCTAGCCTCTAGTGCCTATTCAAAATCGGATAAAATACGTACATAGGTATCTATATATTAATACGTGAAGCAAAAACTTTGTACCCCTTTTTAAGAAAATTGCGCGGACGGATGGGTACTAAATTTGGCACAGTTAAAGTTTATATGGAGAAGGAGAGGCGAATCCTAATATTTTTATAAAATATGCATTAGAAATATATTAAATTAATGAAATAACACTACACGCACACAACCATGCATTTGACACACGCAGTCGAATCGTGTTCGTAGTATTTCGACATTGTTCGTCTGACGTCGTAGGTACAATTCTTTGTAACTATAGTTACCTATACCATATTTATATGTAATAGAGAAAAACAGAAAACAAAGTAGCAAGCTTAGGAATTTTGGTCGAATTTCGACCACTAGGCGACCGCTAGTATTATGTAGATACAAGAAACTTTACGAACAGGGCTAAAATCTCTCGATTATTCACAATCTTAAATATATGAAAACCGTGACTGTTTTTCTGATGCATACTGGTTTTTGAGCAAATTTTGTCTGCACTGATGGCGTAGTGGTTAAAGTGGTCGCCTCGGCACTGCCACTGCGGCTTATGTTGTGGGTTCGAATCCTAAACGGGACAAAACTGTGTCATCCACAAATGGTTGCTTCGAATCTAAGTATTCTGTGTTCGTTGTGTAAATGTTTGTTAAGTCCTCTGCGACACAGCATTTATTCCTAGTGTGAAGATGTCTTTAAAATATTTTAAAAACATGTATAATGAGGCTTATGTCCACTAGTGGGCTGCAATAGTACAATAAGCTGACTGATTGATACTACGCAGCACAAAGAAATGTTAGTTATATTTTTCTGATAAGATATCATATTTATAGTTCGGTTATGGTGAATCAGACAGACGGATGATATACATATACATACATACACTCAATCCTGTACATCCCCGACTGCTTTATGGTGAATCAGAGAGACGGGTAGTGGAGCCTCGCTGATTTCAGCATGAATGTGCCGGCTCGACCGGGGAAGGTATACCCTCTCACTGAATACCGACGTGAAACAGCAGTATTCCTACTGTTGTGTTTCGTTCGATGAGTGAGAGTGCCGTAGGCCCAATCACCCTCTTTCCCCCTTCCCGCTCCTTCTCCTTCCCACTTCCTCCTCTCCGGGTCGGCAACGCGCAAGTGGTGTTGCAGTCGTCCATAGGCTACGGTGACCACTTACCATCAGGTGGGCCGTATGCTTGTTTGCCACCTTAGTATACTCAATCCTATACATCCCCGACTGCTTTAGTGCCGTAGCTGTAGCTTATACACTACAGCTACGGCACTAAAGCATTCTGTAAATGAGGTTTCGGGTTCGAATCTCGGTCAAGGTAAAAATAGTTATTGGGTTTTCTAACAAGAAATTCTCAGCAGTAGCTCAGAGTTAGGAAGATGAGCAGCGATAGCTCAGTGGGGAGACCAACAGACTGCAATGCAGAGGGTCTCGGGTTCGAACCCACGTCGCGCACCTCTGACTTTCGGAAGTTCTTTCGGGTGATCTTCTAGCGTTCGTCACGCACCTCTGGGGTGAGGCTATGGACAAGCTCGGCGAGTCTTTGGCCATCAGCCTTGACATAGCCAAAGCTTTCGACAGAGTCTGGCACCGGTCTCGCCTTTCCAAGCTTCCGGCCTATGGCTTGCCCCCTTAACTGTGCACCTGGATTGCAAGTTCCCTGCAGAAGCGTCGTATTCGGGTCCTTTGCGACGGTCGCGCTTCCAAATTTATGCAGGTCAATACAGGAGTGCCTCAGGGGTCTGTCTTATCCCCTACGCTCTTTCTTCTGCATATCAATGATATGTTGAATCTCGGCAACATACATTGTTATGCAGACGACAGTACCGTGCATGGGCGATATCTCAGACATCCTGGGGCCAAGCAGGCTGAGGTTGAGGGGAAAAGGCAGAATCTTGTCGTTGAACTTGACCAGACCTTGGACCGCATCTATGAATGGGGTGCCAAGAACTTGGTCGAGTTCAACGCCAAGAAGAACCAGGCATGCGCGTTCTCAACAAAAAAGTCTCCGTTCCTTCCCCTCCCTTCTCTGAAGAACACTCCACTGGTAATACATTCTCCATCTTAGGTATGGATATTTGTCGCTCCCTTAATCAGAAAACCTACATCGAGAGCGTCATTAAGCAAGCTTCGCGAAAACTCGGAGTTCTGAACAGGGTGAGGCGGTTCTTCACGCCTGGGCAACTGTGCCTATTGTATAAGGCACAAGTGCGCCCTTGCGTAGAGTACTGTTCTCATCTTTGGGATGGCTCCTCGCAGTACTTGCTGCACGCTCTCGACCGGTTACAGCGGCGGGCTGTCCGTATCATCGGAGATCCAGAGGTCACGAGTTCACTGGAACCTCTGCAACTCCGTAGGGACATTGCCTCATTGGCATGTTTCTACAGAATATACCACGGGGAGTGCTCTGAAGAGTTATTCCACCTTATCCCGCCCTCCCCTTTCCTATCCAGAACAACGCGTGCTGGGCTCAGATGCCATCCTTACACGGTAGAGTCGATTAGAGCGCGTACCAAAAAGTTGGGTCCTCATACCTCTGCCGAACGACCAATGCATGGAATTCTCTGCCAAGGCACGTGTTTCCTTCTTCCTTCAATCCTGGGTCCTTTAAGCGGGGCGCGAAAAAGCATCTTCTGAGGCCGTCAAAGTAGAGACCTCAACATCGCCTCGGCTGTTGTGGGGGCGGTGTGGAGGCCACTGCTCTTAGACCACACGACTGCTTACGATCAGGTGGAGTGTGGTCATATTGACGAGCAAAATAATAAATAAAAAAAACATTAAAAAAATGTGCGTATTGATTGACAATTATCGCCTGCTCCGTGCCTCGGAGAGCACGTTAAGCCGTTGGTCCCGGCTGCCATGAACGTCTATGGCAGTCGTTATTGGGAGAGTGTCGACACAAAAGATCCCACTGGGTCGAAGTGTCGCTGGTCTGCACTGACTGGCCTCCACATAAGATAAGATAGGAATATGGCGCTGTTAGACAACCCCGTGCCTCGGAAAGCACGTAAAGCCGTTGGTTCTGCGCCTGATCTCTCTCCGGTCGTGTCGGATTATCCGTCCCATCGGATTATGAGGGTTAGGGAACAGAGAGTGCATTTGTGTTCGCGCATACTTATGGGTGACCAATCTTCATTAAGAGGAAACACTAAGGGCGAGAGAATTGAAAAATAGGTATTTGTAAAATCTATTGCTGTCGCGCAGTGCTATGTATAGTATCATGAGCGCGATAGAGACAATTGCAGCTTGGACCGAAAATACCTATTCAAAGTACACAAAATCAACGTTTCGTAGTCCCCTGATTCCTTCTCCAAAACTTGACCGACTTAACTATTATTTTCATAAAAAATTAAAGAAAGGCTTTGGCCGTGTTCCTATGTTTTCCTTTTTTTATATAATCTAGTCAAATTTGTTTTCTGGATATTTGAACACAGCGGAAAATCTGGCCAATTTTGAAGGCTTATGTCTCTTTTAATAATTAATTTATGAAAAAAAAAAAGGAAAACATAGGGACATGCCAATAGAGGCCATACATTTTTTGGAAAAATATTATTGCTCTACTGGCATTATCCAGGGAAGAAACAGGGGACTACGTTGGTATGGAAAAACGGCCCTTGTGTTTCCTCTTAAGAGCGAGAGATCAAAAAGTAAACTAGTATTTTGAGCACATATTTTTGAAGATTTTCTATAAAACAGAATTATGTCAAAATAGCTGAAACGACTCGTTTCTTGAATATATGATGCGGGCATATGTCGGTTTCACCTACATTTATGATTACTACTAGCTGTTACCCTAAAGCTAGACCAGTGTCAGGATATTAGAGCGCACTGACTTCCCAATAACGACTGCCATAGATGTTGCCGACGGCTTAGTGTGCTCTCTGAGGCACGGCATATGGTTATAAACATGACTGATAATATTAGTACTATTACTTATATTCTATTGGGACAGTATGTATCTAACAGCGTCATATAGTACATTTTATACAATGCCCTATTTATTTACAACTAGCTGTTACCTGCGACTTCGTCCGCATAGATTTTAACTAAAAAGTGTTTGTCTCCGCGTAACTCAATTTTTTTCTAAAATCAATGTAGCCTAGGTTACTCCTTATAACATCAGCTTTCTGCCAGTGAAAGTCCCGTCAAAATCGGTCCAGCCGTTTCGGAGATTATCCAGAACAAACAGACAGACAAAAATTTAAAAAATATATATTTTCATGTAGGTACCTTATATACTTTCATATGCATTAGATAAAAAGCTGTTATTTTGACATTACAAGCAGACACTTCATTTTTATTTATTTGTATAGATTACGCTCCCGTGTATTAGTTTCAGAGTTGATCGATTACAAACAAAGAAATCTTTTTTCTTTATAATATTAGTATAGTGTATAGATGCGTCTCAATATCTCAGTATCACACCTCAATATTAATTATGTCTACTAGTACAATGCCACTTAGACTTCTGCCTACCCTTTGTCAGAGATGAGTCAAATTATCATCCTGCCATTATCACTGCTACCAAACAATTACTCATTACACACAACATTAAAACCAAAACATTCTTTAAATATATCACTTTAAAGTTCAAAATTCATTACGATAAGTTAATTAAAGCTAAAATTGCATTGCTTCACTAAAATAATCTTTGTTGAGTGTTAACTAGAGTGTAAAATTGTGTGCGTGTATGTACTTGGAGTTCATCATTCATTGTTAGATAAGGATGGTAGAAGATTTCAGCGTGAAAGACAGAGATGAGGAGGGTTTGTTTGTACAGATGATAAGAAAAGTGTTGAGAAATTTATTTTTGTTTAACTTTCTTTAATATTGTGTCAACTATTCGTTTGGGTAAATTATTTAAATATTGAAAAGTAAAATTTATGATTATATCGCAGTATTAATTTATTGAGTTAAAAAATTTCGTTTAATTTATTATCTGTTTCATTGGTCCCATGCGGTACATATATTACGAGTATATTTGCAACCGACCGTGGGCTCCTAAGTATACCTAATTGCCGGA
Source organism: Catocala sponsa (assembly GCA_963564715.1). Classification (NCBI taxonomy): domain Eukaryota; kingdom Metazoa; phylum Arthropoda; class Insecta; order Lepidoptera; family Erebidae; genus Catocala; species Catocala sponsa. The sequence continues at coordinate 2,347,273 of OY751354.1, read as the reverse complement.
TCAGGTATAGAAATGTATATTTGAAAATATTCTCTGATCATACTGAAGAAATTCTGGTGAAAGGTGTAGTTAAGTGCACTTTTAACCGACGCAAGCGCATTTATAATGAAAGTGAATGAAGCAAGATACCTTTAATGATTGAATCAAATTTAACATACCTCATATCTCATCAGGACGAAAGAATAACAAGATGAATCCATAGTCTCTGTCTACCCCTACGGGAACTTTTAGTACATAACAACCTTTCGCAGTTTTTCTTCGTTTTAAAACTTGGCAACCCAATGTCCAGACAAGCGGAGCCGCGGTCACAGCTAGTAGTATACAAATGAAATCACTTGTGTTGGCACATACGCACAGACAATTATGTTTAGTTAACATTATCTGCGGTTCACGTGGTGGAACACTATTTGTTAAGTGTGGGTTTACATGGGCACGGTGCTACGTAATTAATAGCAATATAAGTATATATTTAGACGTAAAGAAAAATGCGTTGTCATTGGATGGCGTCTGAATGTTGACTTGGGCATTAATTTAAATTAGTTATATATAAAACAAGTGAGAAACAGCGATGAATTGCCGTAAATGTTAAAGTTCGAAAAAATGGTTTAAGTAATATGCAAAGATCACGTGGTCATAGTTCATAGTCATTTCGGGGTATATCGATTATGCTGAGTCGAATGGCGTTGTCCGCTAGTCTCTAGCTCTTACGGTTCTTGAGTTAAAGTTGTATAACAGACAGACGGACTGACGGACGGACAAAGCTGTTGTTTAAGAGATTTTTTGAACTCTAAAAGGCGGTTCATAAAGTCCGAGGCTCGATTCTCAAGTAAGGTATCACAGTATCGGGAGAGAACATTTTCAATAGCAGTAGGAATTCTGTTAGTTCGTTGATTTAAACATAGCTGGAAATAATTAGGAGTGATATACCTATGCCCTACCACTTCGGAAATCGATAACATAACTAACCACAATCCATAAGCATGTTTTTTTAATTCTTAAAGTGTCTGTTGTCGACAGTCCAATTTTCCATCCCAGGTCCCCATAGATTAAAGAGTCTTAAAAGCTTTGTCAAGTGTGTTGAACCCTTGATATTGGAACCAGCAGTCGCGAGATGCAACCTGTGAAGGGAAGAAGTATCCCTGCCAGTTCCATTCGTACCTACCATCGGGTGAGGATCTTCCACCTGGACACAAATTATCACGGCCGGTCTGGAAGTCACTAAACCGACTTCGAAATCAGGTCGGCCGGTGCAAAGAAAATATGTTCAGGTGGGGATTCGTGGGCAGTTCCAATCTGGGCTGTTTGTGCGGTGCAACCCAAACAATGTCGCACCTTAGGCTTATATTGTGCCCTGAGTGTCCCAACAACTGCACGTATGAGGGCTTGATGATTTCTTCAGACGATGCAATCAAGGTGGCTGCGTTCTGGGCCGCAACTATATAATATTGAGTTATGATTGCCACCGAAACGTTAAGAAGAAGAAGTCCAATTTGGTGCTGTGTGACTTTAATAAAAGTCCAAAGAAAAATATTTTTTGACATAAGTACCTATATTTGATTCAACGCAGGGAACAAGTCCTTTGAAGTTTACCAGAAATTATGAGATATAGTGACGCTACAGCGAAAAAAAAAAGAAAACGTAGATATCTCGACACGAGAGTGAAACCTTCACAATTCATACAACAAACTAACAAACCAATACTACATTCAAAACAACATCACAGCACCACTTGTTACGCCGCACCCGTACATTGTAAGTTGATACAATACATCAGTATTGTGTTCATACGAACAGACAAACACACGTATCTGTAGCACAACCACGATTGTTTGTGACTCATTGTGCTTGTTACGTACTCACGCTATTCGGTAAAGTATCGTTTACATGAAGCGGTAATAGATTCATCATCTCAGCCGAAAGACGTCCACTGCTGGATCTAGGCCTCTCCCAAGGTTTTCCACACAGACCGGCTTTGGGCCACCCGCATCCAACCGCTTTCCACGACCCTTACCAGGTCATCGGTCCACATTTGTGCCCACCCGTGTTGCGTGGCCGCCATTCCAATAGATTACTCACTTTACGTTATATTTGCTCGTATCTTAAGAAAGAAAGAAAAAAAAATTATTCAGCAAGCATGTATTGCTAAAAAGGTTACCAGTTCAGCATGTGCCAGGCGTCAAAGACCCAGCGCTGGTTTTCAGCTGGCACACTGCAGTGCTACACGGATGGTGATAGACATACGATATATCTATACTAATATTATAAAGCTGAAGAGTTTGTTTGTTTTCTTTGAACGCGCTAATCTCAGGAACTACTGGTCCGAATTGAAAAATTCTTTTAGTGTTGGATAGCTCATTTATCGAGGAAGGCTATAGACTATATAACATCACGGTACGACCCACGGGGGCGGCGCAGTAATCATAAACGCGGGTGAAACCGCAGGCACATCTAGTAAATAATATAATAGATAAAAATTAAAATAAGTGGCATAATTGTTTAATAACTACTTTTACCATAACAATGATTATGTGTACCCATACACAATAGTTGATTGCAAAAACGACGCCAGCTCGCGCTCTATCTCGATTCACCAATGTAAAATGATTAGGTTTCTAGAAATTCGATACAGCAGCTCGGAATTAGAAAGTTGGTGATATTGCACATCTACGTGCCTCGGAAAGCATTTAAAACCGTTGGTCCTTCGCTTGACTTTTTTCGGTTGCGTCGGATTGTCATCCCATCGGATTATGAGGTGAGGGAGCAGAGAGTAGTGCACTTGTGTTTGTGCTGTACGTTTCTACAATACTTCAGTATTGTGTTCAAACGAGCAGACAAACAAACGTATCTGTACAACCACGATTGTTTGTGACTTATTGTGCAATGTTGCGTACGCACGCTATTTGGTAAAGTATCGCTTACATGAAGCGGGAATGGTTGACTCATTTTTGTTGTTAAGAGTAATAAAATTAGGTTGCCTAAAATGTTTAAGTAAAATGTTAAGTTAGCAAAATTTTAAAAGACAATGGATTTTATATCTAAGATAAATTGTTAATTATGAATGGTATACATTGAAATTAAACTACTTTATACGGATTTTACTGCGTTATTTATTTTGAAATAAATATATATTTAAATTATGTAAGAATAAATATTGAATAATAGTGTTTTAAAATAAACAACCTGATTCGCTTTTTTTTTAAAGCGCAATTGTTTTGATATCTGCTTAGGAATAAATAAGATATAAGCGTTTCAAATCTGATAGAAATTGTCAAATTATAGAAAAATACACTATAACAAACTATAAATATATTACTATGACTATATGAATGCTATTTGCTATTGTGTGATAAATAATGTACAAAATGAAACATAAGCAACTACTCTATTTTGTTTTTTTCTTGTTTATTATCAAGAGTTTATCCATGTTCACCAAAACTACAAACAATTACAAACACAATAAAATATATTTATCACTGTAATAATAAATATAAACATACAGAAATTATAACAACTAAACCAGTGCCATGTAAACCGAGCCGTTCATTCTTCGCATGCCTTACCGCACTCTACCGCGCCAGTCACCATCGCGGCATCATATAAAAAAGTACTCTACTGCTACTAAAAATCAGTTAAATTATTGCATAAACTAAAATCATTACAAGGTCCCATGATAAATTAAAAATAAACTCAACGCTTTTGTTATCGGACCACACCGGACGTAGTGCTAATGCATTAAAAAAATAAGTTAAAAAAATAGCGGCAATATGGTGGTGAATAATTTGTGAAGTGAATCTGTGAATCCGTGTTTGAAAAAGGAATATATTTCAGTGAACATGATTTTTAAGTGTTACAAAATATTGTTTTACGAATTAAAGAATACGTTGTCTGTGCTTTTTGAATTACGAACAGTATTTTCAGTATTAAACTTTTGACATTCCAAAATTGAAATTGAAATTTTGATTTTCGAACAATTAACTGTCATTTCGAACACAAAAAGTCGTTTATTTAAAAAGTGTTTATAATTCTAAATTTAAATTTAGATTCTTTAATTGAACGTAGCACAGATATATAGACACGCTAACTTAAAAAGTGAAGTGATTGGGTTATTAATTGCCTGATTATTTTAAAACGAATAATCAGTATAATTAAAAAACGTGATTGCCTAATCTGTGGTCGTGCCTTCGGCTGATGAATGGAGTCTATTGCAGGTATGACGTCATAACTGTGACGTAGTTAATGTTTATCTTTCCTTATCTTTAGTAGGTAGTCATCTTTTTGTTATGTAAAATTGTCGAAACGTGCTTTAAATTATTATTATGATTGCACTATCTTGAGTTTTTATTGTTTTATGTATAATCTTCACTTAAATTGTAAAGAACAGATTGTTTGTTTGTTTGAACGCGCTAATCTCTGAAACGGCCAGTCACGTTTGACAAATTCTTTTATTGGGGAAGGTTATAAGGCTATCTAACATCATTCAACTCTTAGGACCATAGGTGGTACTTAATCAACATGAGTTATATTACCAGACGATGTACTAGTATATTTAAAGAAAATGCCGTTGACCGTTGGACATGTAAGTCTCGAGTTTGATCCCAAAGCGCGAGTGTCTTTTCGAATAATAATAATAATAGTTTATTAGCAACAAAAAGGGTTCAGACCTGTATACATCATCATCCTAATCCTAACTAATATTATAAAAGCGAAAATGAGTTTGTCTATTTGTTTGTTTGTTACCTTTTCACGCCTAAACCACTGAACCGATCATTCTGAAATTTTGCATATACGTTGTCAGGTGTACAGGAACGAACATAGGCTGCCTTTCATCCCGAAAAAAATTACTGTTCCCGAGGAAAACAACAATAAGGTTCTTATGATAATAGATTGCGCCTCGTGTCTTTCGAATCATGATTGAATTATATTATTACAAGCAGAATACGACCCGAATTTATTGTCAAATTCTTAATTAACGCGAGTGGAGCCTGGCTGCAGCGTTGCAGCCGCGCTGCCGATTGAATGCCCATTTATGAAATTTTAAGGAGATTAAATATAATGACCACCAAAAATAGTAATTGCGCAGCCAAATATATCATAACGAGCACCTATACGCCTCAAATCACTGCATTCCGTCTCGGAATGGTTAGGTTATAACACCCACCCAAAAATAGGAGCCCCGCGAAGCGGGGCTCCGTAGACTTATTTTGATCCCTTTAAATATATTTTGCTGTGCAATTTGGTGATCATTTACTATTTTTGACTGTTATATTTTACTATATCTGGTGATAAGTTAAACATAAACCAATTTTAAGGCGCCCTTAGCGTTATGGTAGAGGCGAGCAGACCGCTTAACTACCGCTACGCCATCGATAAAAAGAAACCATTTTAAATAGCCCATCCATCTTATTGTGTGACGCACATATTAGAAGGGCCATCTAAATATAGACAGAAGCAATATAACTGCGAAAACGGGCACTCTTCTTAATGAAAAAATCTGCGTAACATCAAGTACCTATAGATCATTATTTCCTACTTGTCTTGTTTATTAAACAAATATGACGTACTGGTAGTTAGAGACAATACATCTTCTCCCTAGCCTTTATTATTCCCAAGTCACTTGGGCTCGGCTTTCTAGTCTAACCGGATTTGACTAGATATCAGTTTTTACACGGAGCGGCTGCCACCTGAGCTCCGCAACCCGAAGGCTAACGATACCCTAAGGCTAGACGAGTGTCAGGATATAGAGGGCACTGACTTCCCATAACGACTGCCATAGATGTTCATGGCAGCCGGGACCGACGGCTGAACGTGCTCTCCGAGGCACGGAGCAGGCGATAATTGTCAATCAATACGCACATAATTTCGAAAAGTCATATAACTTCCGAAAGTCAGAGGTGCGCGACGTGGGTATTTATTTATTGTTCTTGTAGTATACATTTTCCGCACTAGGAATACTACCTGTGTTGCAGGGTACTTTACAAACATTCAAACATAAATAATACCCAGACTCATACAGAACGAGATGGGTGTAAAAACCCAGGATTCAACCTTTTCGTCTTAAATGTAAAAGTAATGAAAAGAAATTATCCCTATATCTCGGGGGTCTTTTGACCCACACGGCCCATATTCAAACTCGACCGAGGTATGACCCTAAGGTGTCTGCACACGAAGTTACAAGTCAATATTTTGCCATTTAGAATACATGTGACTTACAGCGATAGCCTAGTGAAAGACCGTTGGACTGCCACGTAGAGGTCTCAAGTTCGATCCCAGGGCACGCATCTCTGACTTTTCGAAGTTATGTGGGTATTAAATAGTTAATTATCGCTCGCTTTAACGGTGAAGGAAAATATCGTGGCATGTCTGAGAGTTCTCCATAATGTTCTCGAAGATATGTGAAGTCCGCCAAGCCGCACTGGGCCAGCGTGGTGGACTATGGCCTAACCCTTCTCATACTGAGAAGAGGCCCGTGCCCAGCAGTGGGACAGTTTAACCCGTCAACTGTCGAGCGGACATACGTCTGTCCGCAAAAATGAGTCATCAAAAAAAAAAACGACACGTATGTCCGCTGCACACTTGACTTGTTAATGAGTCAAGTGTCGAGCGCACATACATTTGTCCGTTTGTGTATTGTTTGCACAATTAATTTTTAATTATTTTTACATATTTTCCCTAGACGTTCAAGAAGTTAATGACCCCTATATCTCGGAGATCTTTTGACCCACAGGGCCCATATTCAAACTCGACCCCATGTATGAGTATGACCCCAAGGTGTCTGCACACCAAGTTACAAGTCAATCGGTCCAGTGGTTCCGGAGCTATGCCTGTCACTAACAGACAGACACACAGACCCACAAAGTGTTCTCATTAACCTCTTCGAAGAAGACTCAGAGGTTAATAATTATTTGTGGATCACACATATTTTGATGCGGCGCGGGGATCGAAGTCACAACCTGCGGTGCTGTGGCATTGGCGACGCGACCACTTAACAGCGCTTTTTTCTGGATGAGAGGTACCCTATTTCCTTTTCTGGTCCCCTGACAACGTGTATGCGAAATTTCACGGTGATCGGTCGAGTATTTAATGTGTGAAAGCGTAACAAATAAACAAACAAACCAACGCACATTCGCATTTATAATATTAGTTAAGATTAGGACTAGTTAGGATTGTTTGTTTACCAAATAAGAGAAACAAGAAAAATTGTACATAAATCGCCGATGAGGTAGGCAGAGCTTGTAGAACAACTGTAGTAATAACATCCTCCAGACCGATTTCGACCACGGCGGCCAGTCTTAACGGAGACTGGCCAACTACGCAGGAGATATTATAGTGCACAAGTGTGTGCGCAAACACAGGTGCACTCTCTGTTCCCTAACCCTCATGATCCGATGGGACGAATAATCCGACACGACCGGAGAGAGATCAGGCGCAGGACCAACGGCTTTACGTGCTTTCCGAGGCACGGGAGTGTCTAACACCGCCAACTTCCTAACTCCGGCTGCTATTAAGATTTCTTAACTGAAAAACCCAATAACTGTTTGTTGGCCCGACCCGGGATTCGTACCCGAGACCTCGTGCACAGCAGTCGCATTCACTACCGCTGCGCCACGGAGGTACAACTATATTAGGTAGGTTATAGGGGACAGCCACCTCATGTATTAATTTCGACTTTACTGCTTCGTTGGTTTAGTGGCCGGTGTATACCGGTTGCGGATTATAAGGTCGCGAGTCCAAGTCCTAGGTTGGACCGACGAAAGGTTATTGAGATTATCTGTCAACAAATTCTTAATATCAACCTGAAATTAGTAGGTTGGCGGAAAAAAAGTTTACACCGCGCGTGCCTACCCATCCAATTCTTGTCCTAGACAATGTTGCTTAATCGATTTTTAACTCGATAAGCTTACATACAGATGCATTTTTTTTTATACAACTAAGGTGGCAAACAAGCATACGGCCCACCTGATGGTAAGTGGTCACCGTAGCCTATGGACGCCTGCAACACCAGAGGCATCACTTGCGCGTTGCCGACCCTTTAGGAAAGGACGTGGGAAGAAAAGGGAGCGGGATGGGGGAAAGGAGGAGATTGGGCCTCCGGTACCCTCACTCACCGAACGAAACACAACGGTACGACTACTGCTATTCCACGTCGATATTCTGTGAGAGAGTAGTCCTTCCCCGGTCGAGCCGGCACATTCATGCTGAAATCAGCGAGGCTCTACTACTCAAAAATTTCATTCATGCATTCGTTAAGCACGTTCAAATAAAGGTACAAGGCACAAATCTTACGCAATTTGCCCACCCATCCAATTTTACCTACACATAGTTGCTTAACCTTTCATTTAATAACTCATTCATGGTCACCTCACATAAAGATTGAAGAGTTGCTAGCATATAGGGGTGCGTTTTGACCTTTATGGGAAAATGGCGGCCATTCATGGGAGTGCTTAATGTAATGGAATGTTGTGAGTCATGGCATATATTTACACGGCCATGGTGAATCATTGCTATAATCTATTGGATGGTGTGCTTGTGAATTAGGTCTGTTTGAGATTCTATGGAAAACTACTGAAGATTTTGTTTTAAGAAGGTATGTTTTCTCATAGAATAATGACTAGAGTATCTAACAATATTTTTGGATTAATCCTAACTAATATATTATAAATGCGAAAGTGAGTTTGTTTGTTATGCTATCACTCCTTGACTGATTTTGAGTGATCACAATGAAATTTCGCATACAAGTTGTCAGTGGTAAGTACAGAATAGGAAACCTTTCATCCAAAAAATACTGTTACGGAGCAAGCGAAGCCGAAGGCAAAAGCTAGTCTATACTTATAATAGTAATTTAATTATTATAAAGAGGAAAGATTTGATTTTTTGTTTGTTTGTTTGTAACGATTTAACTCAAAAACTAACCAACCGATTTAAAAGATTTTTTGACCATTAGAAAGTTATAGGTAATATCACCGAGTAATAAAATTAAAATATTTTTTTTTATTGTCTGCGGTACAGAAAAGTACATAAGGTAGCTTTTATCCAGAAAAAAGTACGCGCCCTCGTTTTAATCTAGATTTAGTTAATATATTTATATTCCTCGGTAACAGTAGGTACGGTACTGGATGAATGGTGGTACTCTGACGTTTTGAGTACCTCGAACAACTTATATGAGAGATTTTATGACAATCCGTCGAGTAATTCAGGGGTGAAAGCGTAACGAACAAACAAACAACAAACTCACATAAGCATGACCATGGCTGCTGAAAAGCAACCGAAACGTCGGGGAAAGTGTAAACACAAATATAAATAGTATAATAGTGTAGTAATAGTATAAATAGTTTTAATAGTTTCAATAATTTAATTAGCTTAAACATTATTAAAGTTTAATAGTAATAATAGTGTAACAGTTTTCAAAATTTTGTAATAAAGTGTCAAATAAACAATGCGATAAAATCCGTATATAGTAGTTTAATTTCAATCACATAAGCATTTATAATATTTAGTTAGGATAAAAACCAAGTAATTGCCATTCGAGCTTTGCCACTCAAAAATCACTCCTATACATACGTACTTACGGTTCATACTTGAATAGCAAGCTATATACTTAGACTCTTAAGTTTATATACAAGTATTGCACAGAATTTTCCAAATAAGTAGATCAATTACTCAATAGCCAGACATCGGACTGTCATTATAACTCACGCCATCCTTTCCAGTTAATTAGGTGCGTAATTGTGGCAGATAATGTACACAAAACAGACTAAGGTATTTACATTCACGCTCGTATACTCCCAAGGGGGTAAGCAGAGGTGTATTACAGCCATATTTAAATGTGACGTTCATAAGTGTTACTTTGTGACCTATATGAATAAAGATTTTGTTGTAATCTTATAAAAATTTTTTTGTGCAAGTGCCGCCACATGCTGTACTTACTTGTGTGACTGCACAGGTGGCGTAGTGGTTTAAATGGTCGCCTCGCCACTGCCACTGCGTCGAGTGTTGTGAGTTCGAATCCCATACGAGACAAAAATTTGTGTGATCCACAAATGATTGTGCCGAGTCTGGGTGTTCTTGGCGTCCGTTGTTTGAATGTTTGTATAGTCCCCCGCGACACAAGAGTTATTGCCCGAGGGAGAGACTTTACAGTCTATAAAAAAAAGAACATGGAGTGTGTGACGGGATATGGATACAATTTTGGATATGTGAGGATGGATGAAAATTCTTCTGCCTGCATATCAATCAACCTGCATAATTTCCATCTTTCTTAGACACTTAAATTAATACTTAAATCAAAATGTTTATTCATATAGGTCACAAAGTAACACTTATGAACGGCGTAGGTAATAGAAATACCATCAGGGTAATGTTTGACGTTACGGAAATAGTAAATAGAAACCTACTGAGTAGTAATACTGATTCAGAGTGACGCATTATGTCACCGAATAGATAAACAGAGGCAAATCATTCATGATGTGACCCATGACCTAGAGAATATGATCAAAGGCCATATGCATGTTGCATGGCAATCTTTATTTATCTAGCTTTAGAAGAAATGCTTTTCCTAATTGCTTGAGTCTATGAGTGAGCAAATCCCCAATCTAACTGAGGTACTCCAATGTTTAGTTTTTACTATACTGTATTGTACTGTATTTTATTAAATGAGTATGTTCAGTAGTAATTCATGGAGAAATGGTTGCTGCACCTTACAGTTATGATTTGTTAACAAAATTTTATTGTAAACTTGGCGATTAAAATGAGTGGCCATGAGTTTCTTGCCCGTTCTTCTCATGAGCCCTACACCCTTGCTTTGCTGAACGTGGCAGTAAATGTAAATTCACAGAAAAAATTTTGTGTAAGCTTGACATTCATAAGTGTTACCTTGTAACCTAACTTGAATAAATTTATTTTTGATTTTGATTTTACTCGGTATCAGAGATTGAAAGCTGATACAAATATGGGTTCCGGTTCGTTATACCGGGTTTAAAAGGGTTATACTTGTCAGTACTGTTTCGTTTTAGGATTCGGTGCAGTTCTAGTCCCAATGTATCAGCTCCTAATAAAGTTATCAATATGGCAGTTCGATGTCATGCGATTTAAAGTTTCTTACGAAAGAGATCATAGTTTGTTATTCAAAGATCATTCTTTGAACAACAAACTATCACTTTTTGAAGTGAATACTTCTTTAGCGGCGTTGTGCACTTTTTTTGTGATGGGTAAAAATGTTAAACTCGCGTTAGGACACGTGACCTGATCGAAAATACGTAAGACGGAGGGAGAATTGTCATGTTTGTGTACGATAGTGCAATAAATGAATATTGTATTTTACCACTAATGACAGTACTTTTATACTGATATTAAAGCAATTCGTGCAAAATTATTCCCTAACCATTCCAAAATATCAGAAATGGACAACGTTAATATTCAAGTTTGCCTTCTGCCGGCACTCCCGGAGTTATTTTTATAGTAAGGATGATCTACCAAAACATTCCCTTCCTCCAAAATCCAGAAATTCTTCGCCCACTGGCAGTATCGCATCTTGTCGTAATCGTACTGCGTTGAACTGCATCTTACGTACGAACTCAAACAAGTTCTGACTCGGTTTGAAGACCACTGTAATAAAGGTTCTCATAGGTCCCAGTTTCGGTAAAGGTCCATAAGGAAAGCGTTAAATATTGTTCCATACCATACCGGTATTTTAGGATCCTTTTGAGTCTCTGCCCGGGTACATTACCAGACTCCAAAATGCAGATAATTTCCTTATAGAAAACCCAATCCAAGCTAGAGTCTTCCTTATGTCTGCTGGTAAATCTAGTTTCTTACCAATTAGCATAAATCTCAATTAATTTGTAAAAATGTCGTCTTCGTTCTTAATTAGACCCAATTGTGTATCCGAAGATTGAATCCTCAGTCAGATATAAGTGCTATTGTCAAGTAGTAGCTGGCAGAAGTATTGTGATAGCTTGGGACAAGGTTGTCCAGCAGTGGACTTGAGTGGGCAGGACAGGCTAGTCAGAGTGAAATAACGTTCACGTTTTTAAGAAAATCGTCTGCAGAGACCAGCAGAAATTTATAAGTACGTAACATTTATCTATACTAATATTAAAAAAAAATAGACGATTCACAAAATTGGTTGTCTGTAAAGTCGGTTTACGGACGATAGTTTAACGTGACAACGCCATAACGAAATTTATTTCCCATAACGTTACAATAAAGGGACAATGAGCGTAACGGGACAATAAGCCATCCTTTTTCGTGCGTGCAGCCGGCGTTCATCGATTTATTAGACGATGCCGCGTCAAAACGCACGAGAATTGCACGGATGGCGCATTGTGCTAAGTGTTATCGGTTCGATCCCCACATGAGACAAAAAGTGTGATCCTCAAATAGTTGTTCTGAGTCTGGGCGTTCCTTGTGTCCGTTGTTTGAGTGTTTGTAAATATTTAATTTGTATGTTAGATACATTTGACCACCTTACTGGACCGACTAGCCACTTAAAGAGTCTGAATCCAAAACTGAATTATTATCATGTGTGTCTATAATTTATAGTGACATCATGTCAAAATGGCCGACAGTCTAGGGCTCTAAAAGCATAGCTAGTAAACTGTGGATGTAATATAATTCAGCTTACCCCCGCTGGAACTAACTAGGCTCCATCGTCATGTCATCATCTCAGCCGAAAGACGTCCATTGCTGGACATTGGCCTCCCCCAAGGAGTCCACACAGACCGGACCCGCATCCAACCGCTTCCCGCGACCTTTACCAGGTCGTCGGTCCACCTTGTGGGAGTAACTAGGGTCCATATTCTGTTCATTGAATACATTTGACGACCTAATTGGACCGACTAGAAACTATTTACGGGGTCTGAATCCAAAACTGGATTATTATAATATGTGGATATAACTTATAGTGACGTCACGTCAAAATGGCTGCCAGTCCAAATGTTAACAATAAGGCGGATCACCGAGGCATGTAATTATGATTACGTTAATATAGCTATTGTTCTCCAGTCTAATAAGAATGCAGAAAATTAATTCGTTTGCAAAAGGCTGGTGCAAGGTTGTTTCATAAAATATACTATTTTATATTCAGAGGCAATGCGAGCTAGTTCGACAATCTTTTGCTATTAACTAATGTGCTTTTTTTGCTATTAACCAATGTGATATTTTCGCGTCGGTCACTTACGCACAATGGCCTAACAGTGGGGCTAAGCGCGGGTAGCACGTCCAACTAACTAACCAATATGCTATTTTGCGCATGTAAAATGACTGTTGGCTTGGGCCTCCTATATTCAAGAAACAAGTCGTTTAGCAACGGACAGTCAATTAAAATTAAACTACTTTATACGTATTTTGTTTTGTTTCCAAAATTTTTATTATATAATTTTTGAACTACTTTTAATGAATATTCCTACAATATAAGCTCTTTAAATTTTAGAACTATTTATATTTACACTTTCCCGGAAGTTTCGGTTGCTTTTCAGCAGCCATATTTACGGGGAGACTAAGATGGTGGTTGTCTCAATGTTCTAAGTGTAGTTATTTCAAATTTTGTTGTTGGTGTTTCTATTTACGCAGGATGAGCTCAAAGTATCATGAAGTCTAGCTGTTTTGCTTCTTCATGGGTTTGACTATTTGGATTTAGTGGATCCCAAACTGGTGATACATTCCAACCATACGGACTGTTCATTTTTGACATATTTTTCATAGAATATTGTGTACCCGTTACCTCACGCACAGGATGTGCACTTACTGATACTGCGCCACCAAGGTAGATCTCTATATAAATACTTGTCAGTAATAACAGTCTGTAGCTAAATTGAACTCATTTGACACCTCATCTGCTATTCTCGAGATAAAACATCGAGAAAAATAACCCTCTTACATAAGATGCGTTTATCTATAACTGTCATTTAAATTGATTACAAGTCAAATCTCGGCCCGAATGCTTATGACATAACGTTTAGGTACGTATTACATGTATCTCGTGTGATAAGTTATCAGCTTTTGTAGTTAAAACAAAGAAAGACATGACATCATCGTGTAGTTACAATTAGTGCGTATATGCGCGTAACGCGCGTAAGAATGGAGCAATGTGTTTGAAATTAAACAGTTGGCAGCGGTTGTTGGGATTTCTCGAGCGTTAGCATATGTTGATACGCAATTGAAGGTGTGACCCCAGGTCAAACGTCGCAACAGTGCCCTAAAGCAAAGCTTACCAATAAAAAGGTAATGGTAACTGTTTGGTGGTCTCTTCATGGTGTTATTCACTATAGCTTTCTCAGGTCTGGTCAAGCAATAACAGCAGATGTTTACTGTGCCCAACTTCAAACAATGATGGCGAAACTGGCAGTGAAACAGCCCTGACTCGTGAATCGATCTTCACCATTATTGCTCCATGATAACGCAAGACCTCACACTGCACGAGAAACCGTTGTAACTCTACAGAATCTGCAGTTAGAAACCATACGGCATCCTCCGTACTCGCCAGACCTTGCTCCAACGGACTACCATTTTTTTCGTGAATTGAACAATTTTCTACCTGATAAAAAATTGTCTTCCCAGGAGGCAAAATGCTTTCACATAGTTTGTCGAATGTAGATCCCCGGAGTTCTATCGTAAAGACATAAATGAACTGCCGTTTAGATGGCAGCAATGTATAGATAATATTTTGATTAAATAGATATGGTACATCTTAGAAATACGAGTTGTCAGTACAAATCGACAATTTCATAATTTAACTCCTAATACTTACCGTAAACCGGGTCGTGATTGTGACACAGCTACTTAATTTTCCCCGATAAGTAAAACCCAATTTAAATAAGATATTAATTGATGTAATTTTTTTATTAGTCATTAATCAATTTGTTTATACAAAATTATCAAAATAAGTAATTTAAATTTTTATATATTTTTTTGAAACAAAATGAAATAAATGAAATGAAATGATTTTTATTTTTGTACCATAATGACATGCGTCATCAGCAGAGATCGGAATAGGTAGAGCTGTTTTATGTACTTGCCATAGGTTAGAATAATATGGATATTCCCCGAGTCCCGGGATTTGGTTTTTAAGTAGTAAAATCATAAAAAACTATTCTCGCCTTCGGGACTAATGAAAGATTACAATTCCTTTCTAACGGGTAAATATAAGAAGGACGGGATTACTATTTATTATACTATCCTTAATCCCGTCCTTCTTATATTTACCCGTCAGAAAGGAAGTGAAACCACATAATTATATGTTTTTACGTAACAATTTCTTATTCAAGAATCAACAATCATTTAAACATTTTTATTCTGAAGTTGTACAAAAACATATTACCATACAAATTATTTGTTCCTCATAAAATCAAAACATTATCAAATAGAACAATATATATTTACAATAAAATCTTAATTAAAATAATCAATGCGCTTCAACAATAATTCACTTATTTAAACAAAAAATGTCAATGTATTTCTTTTTACATCTAACACCCATTTATATGTGGAAAACGAGCGTTCGACAGCTGTTGATATTTGTGAAGCGAATTTATAGACAAAATTTCGTCATTCACATCATTTTTCGATAATTTTCCTTCATATTCTCTGAGGATGTCAATGTTATAGCGTGTAATTTTATAGCGTGCTGTTGACGTAAAATTTACGACGTTGCTCATGCGCTTATTGGCTTACATAAACCATTTTTATACATATTGACAAAAAGAATGAAATTCAATAAAATCCCGTAGTATCAGTCGGAATCCCGTGGAATATCCATATTAACATCAATGTTTGCGGTCAATGAACATAAATAGCTCTACCTATTCCGATCACTGGTCATCAGTTATTATAGAATATAACAAAAAGTAAATAAAAATATGGAAGTATAAAGAAATTTTAAAAACAAATAAAATGTTTATGTGCAGATGCACGTCCCACCTGACAAAGAAAAACCTTTCCAAGCAAAACCGTGAGGAGTCAAGGTTCGGTGCCAGGCCGTGCACGATATCGTATACTGGTATTTAATACTAAGTTAAATAATTCTCCGTAAGGTCATACCCTCGGTTACTGCCTACCCCCGGGCCGGCCTGAGCGATAACTGTAATTAGCATATAATTTATTATTTTATTGATAAACTATCTGCACTGCCTAAGTGATATAAACGGTTTCTGTGTCAGTAATTAGGCGTCTAAACGTCTCAATATTAATAATACGTAGATGCACACCTAATTATCCCCGATGGGGTGGGCAGTGTTATTTATCCGACGAAGTTCCTTACCCTCGGTTATCGATTAAAAATCTTGACTTCTTAATATCGATCTTCCATCCAAAAATTAATCCGTTACAAAATGGATTTATAATATTTTATACTAGCTGTTACCTGCGACTTCGTCCGCGTAGATTTTAACTAAAAAGTGTTTGTCTCCGCGGAACCCTATTTTTTTTCTAAAATCAAAGTAACCTAAGTTACTCCTTATATAACATCAGCTATCTGCCAGTGAAAGCCCTGTCAAAATCGGTTCAGCCGTTTCGGAGATTAGCTGGAACAAACAGACAGACAAAAATTTTTAAAATAGATGTTTTCGTTTAGGTACCTTATAATATACTTTCATATGCATTAGATAAAAAGCTGTTATTTTGACATTACAAACAGACACTTCAATTTTATTTATTTGTATAGAGTAAGAAAGTTTATAAGGCTAGTGTGAATGGAACAGTCGCAAGAGGAAAACCTAGGCGAACGTTTCTCGATCAGATCGGGGGCGTTCTGGACAAAGGCCAGGTTAAGAGCTCCTTGAACCGACGGGCGTGTATGAGGAGTGTGATGAAAGTGAATGAAGCCAGAGAAGTGTGTCAGGATCGTAGCAAATGGAACCCTCTGGGAAAAAGGCGTGAATCTATGTATGTATGTATAGAGTATAGATAAAAATACAACTACCGCATTAGTTATAATTTCTTTGTCGCGGAGGACTTAACAAATATTTAAACAAGGGACACAAGCAATACCCAGATCCCACCTGGTTCTTGAGACCAGGCAAATACTGGAGTCCTGATTGCTGCAGCTGTGGGACGCATGTCAGGATGTTCATTGAGTATCTTATGTTACTGTGTTTTTATTTCTTCCTTTTAGGCGTCCGTAGCCAAATGGCAAAAAACGGAACCCTTATGGATTCGTCATGTCTGTCTGTCTGTCTGTCCGTCCGTCCGTATGTCACAGCCACTTTTTTCCGAAACTATAAGAACTATGCTGTTGAAACTTGGTAAGTAGATGTATTCTGTGAACCGTATTAAGATTTTCACACAAAAATAGAAAAAAGAACAATACATTTTGGGGATTCCCCATACTTAAAACTGAAACTCAAAACATTTTTTTGTCAGACGCATACGTGGGTCTATATCGTGGGATATCTATGGATAGGTCTTCAAAAATGATATTGAGGTTTCTAATATAATTTTTTTCTAAACTGAATAGTTTGCGCGAGAGACACTTCCAAAGTGGTAAAATGTGTGTCCACCCCTGTAACTTAAAATAAGAGAATGATAAAACTAAAAACAATATATGATGTACATTACCATGTAAACTTCCACCGAAAATTGATTTGAGCGAGATCTAGTAAGTAGTTTTTTTAATATGTCATAAATCGTAAACCGCAATTTACAATCAAAGTTACAACGAACTACAAGAACTTTTATATTATGTTACTTGCTGCTACGGAACCCTTCATGGGCGAGTCCGACTCGCACTTGGCCGCTTTTTATTATTATTTTTGTTATTTCTTTATACACATTGTGCCCAGCTGTATAGCAATAACGATTACTTTCGTTCTACTTTCATTTGGAATAAATATTTGTGGATTACACAAATTTTCTGTCCCTTGTAGGAATCGAAATCCTCAGCTTGGCTGCTGCAATCACTGATCAGATAAAGCCTCCTTTATATGTTCTGTGGCTGCAATAAACATATTATTATTACTTTTGTCACTAGTAGAGTAACTACACAGTATTCTGTACTCTGTAGTTTAAACCCAGGCGCGCACTGGCGACCAGGTCGCAGCGGCCAGGTCGCGGCGGCCAGCGAAATATATGCATTCGTACTGAAGAATTCTAACTAATGTTACAAAAGCGAATGTGAGTTTGTTTGTTACGCTTTCAAGCTTTAACTACTCGACCAATCATCATGATATTTCGCATACACGTTTCCAGGGTACACACATATAAGGACATAGGCATCGATCAAATATACCATAGATGCACGATCGTCGCTTGAAAAACGGCCCCAACAAAACTGTGCATAAATCAGTCGTATGCGCTATATTATGCACCTGTCCCACTCACTCTTGCGTGCGCTGCCCGTAAGCGAGAGCGAATCGACACCACTACTACAGTGGAGACCGTACCATATACTTAGTACGCTTGCGTATCGCGAGTAACACACTTAGGACGCTTTACATTGACGCGTTTTAACTAAACTATTACAAAATGTTTCTCAGTGGGCGTTCAATGGTTATTCCGGTTTATTTCCTGGATTGCATAATAAATGCAGACACTTATAAGTAAGTAGTACTGGTCAGTGCCACATATTAACGCGGTTTTTGTATGAGAATGTGCATCTATGGTATTCATTATATCAATTTTGATCGAAGGACATAGGATATTTTCTATTCATCCAGAAAAAAAGTAGGTTCATTTCCCGAGGGATAGAAAATTTACATAACCTAAGTACATTTACGCAAGTGTAGCCGCAGGCAAAATTTGGTTATATATATAAAGATAAGATTGTCGGCCATTACGACTTTCGTCAATCGCATGTCAATATCCCCATAAAATAAATGAGATCAAATGTAATTATAATATCATGAATGTACATTGTACATACATGTATGTGTACCAGGTGGCGTGTTTATTAAGAAAAAGGCAAAATAATAACTATAGCAACTTTGCTTAACCTCGGTCAGCAATTTAGCAATTTTCCGGTTGTATTACTTGACCACCCACCTATAAACTTTACTTCAGCTACGTTTCTTACCTTCCTGTTATATATTATACTCTGATAACTGTTGCTCAATATCGACCCATTCAAAAACTAATACGTCACAACGTGGTTATTTTATTTATTTATTTGGATCGCCAACAAATTATACACATTTCTTACTTCTAAATAATAATTTACAGACATGCTTTGTGCTCATTCACTTAAAGGCAACCACATCTAATAAAAATAAAAATTTTCGCCACAAAAACTAAGTAAAAAACTCTAAATACATTAACCAACTAGGTTGGCTGCCTTATCATGCCGCGCATAATCTCGAGGTGGCTCGTCGTGCCGGATGGTGACCGGAGGGTGGGTCCCGGCGACCATTTTCGGGAGGGTACGGGGGTCCTTCCGTCCGTCGGATCGGCTATCGCCATACCATACAGTTATATGACAAAACTTGCTCTGCGCCTTGCCCCACTTTGCTGCGAGAATAGCCGCCTCTTTTTTTTCACGCTTCCCCTTCCTTTCACTCTATGGCAGTACGAACAAAGCATTGTCGTTCAACAGCAGCCAATCGCCGTAACCCCACTGCTGCTTCCTGTGTCGTGGAGTTTATTAATATCAGAGGACTCCACGCTAACCTTAATGCCGTCCATCACCACCTGGAGACGGCTCGGCCGGCAATGCTTTTTCTAACGGAGACACAAATACGCCGTCCTGCAGACACGAACTACCTGCAATATCCCGGCTACGTGCTAGAGGAGTGTTTCCTCGCGAAAGCCGGGGTATGCTTGTTTGTTAGGGCGGATATTTGCTGTCGCCGTCTACAATGCCTAGAGGACCCTTCCTTCTCTGTCCTTTGGGTACACGTAGATCATGGCTCTTTCAGCCAAATCTACATGTGCCTCTACCGATCCCATTCAGGAGACGCTGAGACAACTCGACTCTTCAATTACCTGAGTCAGGCGGCAGACGACGCGCAGGAGCGGTTTCCGAACGCTGAGTTGGTGTTCTTGGGAGATTTCAATGCCCACCATGAGACCTGGTTGGGTTCTCCCAAAACAGACCACGCGGGACGAACTGCCCATGCGTTCGCTCTCACGCATGACCTGTCTCAACTGGTACTCCAGCCCACCCGGATACCAGATATTGCAGGTCAGGCGCCCTCTCTGCTCGATCTGCTGCTGACGAGTAACCCGAACCGGTACAGTGTGTCGATTCGTGCTCCTTTGGGCACCTCAGACCACTGTCTGGTTTGTGCCACAGCTGTTGTTGTTACGCCCCCACGACCCGAGGAGGCAAGACGACGACTGTGGCACTACTCGTCAGCAGACTGGGATGGAATGCGGGAATACTTCGCATCCATCCCTTGGGCTCAACGCTGCTTTGAGAACAGGGATCCATCAGAGAGCGCTACTGCTGTCGCAGGTGAAATCATCCTGGGTATGGAATATTATATTCCATACAGTGATGTCACGAGCGGCGGCAGGAAAAGGCCCTGTTTCGGGCGTGAATGCGCCGATGCTGTTGAACGCAAACAGACAGCGTATCGCGCTTGGACCAGGGCTCGCACTCTCCACGACCCTAACGTGGATCACCTGAAGGCAGCGTTCAACCAAGCCACAAAGGTCTGCAAGAGGGCATACTTAAGAGCGGATGCCCAGCGCGTCGCACGGTTCGGCCAGGAGCTAATGGCGCATCCTACGGGCAGTCGTAGCTATTGGCGCCTGGCCAAAGCCGTGCAGTCCAACTTCTGCCAGACCATGCTGCCCCCTCTGAGGTATCCGAATGGATCACTGGCTCATCGGCCGCAGGAGAAAGCAGATCTGCTTGCAAATCTCTTTGCGGCCAACTCCCGAATCGATGACTGCGGTTCGCAGCCGCCTAACATTGCCAACTGCGGCTACACCATGCCTGATATATGTATCAGGCAACGAACCGTTCGTGCGATACTGCAGTCTCTCGATGTTCGGAAAGCCAGTGGACCTGACGGCATCCCAGCTGTGGTTCTTAAAAAATGTGCAGTGGAGTTGTCTCCCACACTTACGCGCCTATACCGGACGTCTTACGTCGCAGGCATTGTGCCTGAGGCTTGGAAAGAAGCGAACGTTCAACCGATTCCCAAAAAGGGGGACCGTTCCGAGCCAAGCAACTATCGACCCATAGCTATCACCTCGGTGCTTTTTATAAACACCCAAATTGTCCGCTACCTGGAGGATCAATCGTTGATCAATGATCGCCAATACGGCTTTCGGTCTAAACGATCAACGGGTGATCTTCTAGCGTTCGTCACGCACCTCTGGGGTGAGGCTATGGACAAGCACGGTGAGTCTTTGGCTATCAGCCTTGACATAGCCAAAGCTTTCGACAGAGTCTGGCACCGGTCTCTTCTTTCCAAGCTTCCGGCCTATGGCTTGCCCCCTCAACTGTGCACCTGGATTGCAAGTTTCCTGCAGAAGCGTCGTATTCGGGTCCTTTGCGACGGTCGCGCTTCCAAATTTATGCAGGTCAATGCAGGAGTGCCTCAGGGTTCTGTCTTATCCCCTACGCTCTTTCTTCTGCATATCAATGATATGTTGAATCTCGGCAACATGCATTGTTATGCGGACGACAGTACCGTGCATGGGCGATATCTCGGACATCCTGGGGCCAAACAGGCTGAGGTTGAGGGGAAAAGGCAGAATCTTGTCGTTGAACTTGACCGGACCTTGGACCGCATCTATGAATGGGGTGCCAAGAACTTGGTCGAGTTCAACGCCAAGAAGACCCAGGCATGCGCGTTCTCAACAAAAAAGTCTCCGTTCCTTCCCCTCCCTTCTCTGAAGAACACTCCACTGGTGATACGTGACAGTCTCTCCATCTTAGGTATGGATCTTTGCCGCTCCCTTAATCAGAAAACCTATATCGAGAGCGTCATTAAGCAAGCTTCGCGAAAACTCGGAGTTCTGAACAGGGTGAGGCGGTTCTTCACGCCTGGGCAACTGTGCCTATTGTATAAGGCACAAGTGCGCCCTTGCGTGGAGTACTGTTCTCATCTCTGGGATGGCTCCGCGCAGTACTTGCTGGACGCTCTCGACCGGTTACAGCGGCGGGCTGTCCGTATCATCGGAGATCCAGAGGTCACGAGTTCACTGGAACCTCTGCAACTCCGTAGAGACATTGCCTCATTGGCATGTTTCTACAGAATATACCACAGGGAGTGCTCTGAAGAGTTATTCCACCTTATCCCGCCCTCCCCTTTCCTATCCAGAACAACGCGTGCTGGGCTCAGATGCCATCCTTACACGGTAGAGTCGATTAGAGCGCGTACCAAAAAGTTTGGGTCCTCATATCTCTGCCGAACGACCAAGGCATGGAATTCTCTGCCAAGGCACGTGTTTCCTTCTTCCTTCAATCCTGGGTTCTTTAAGCGTGGCGTGAAAAAGCATCTTCTCAGGCCGTCAAAGTAGAGACCTCAACATCGCCTCGGCTACTGTGGGGGCGATGTGGAGGCCACTGCTCTTAGACCACACGACTGCTTACCATCATTTTGATGAGCAAAATAAAAAAAAAAAAAAAAACATAATATTAAAATTAAAATTATATTGAAATTAAAAAGTTAGAAGAAATAGAAAAGTTATAGTAAAAATGGGAAATTATACTTAGTCTAGTATGGTATCATAATTACCGAAGCCTGGAACCCAGGTATACAGTGATTTTTTTCTTAAATCTAAAGAAGTTGTCACCAAATATATCTAAATCTGCCAGTCGCTGAAGATTATTGTATGATTTGGCTATTCTTGTTAAAGGTGAATTAAGACCTATATTAGTCTTGTATCTAGGGACATTGAGCAGCTTGTAGACACCTGAGCGCGGTAGTCTACTTGGAGCAGAGATATTAATTTTAGACAATAATTCAGGACAATCTATTCTATTGTTTAATAAGCTGTATAAGAATAATAAATTAAGCAGTTGGCGCCTATCGTTCAGCGAAACAATTTTGAAGTATATAGGTATCTATATATCTATAAATACGTGAAGCAAAAACTTTGTACCCCTTCCCTTTTTTACGAAAATTGCACGGACGGAGGAGTATGAAATTTGGCATAGTTTAAGTTTATATGGAGAAGGAGGGGCGAATCCTAATATTTTTATAAAATATGCATTACAAATACATTAAATTAATGAAAAACCACTACACGCACACAACCATGCATTTGACACACGCAGTCGAATGGCGTTCTTAGTATTTCGGCATTGTCGGTTGACTTCGTAGAATGCTTCGTAACTATGGTTACATACATATGTATATGGAGTAGGTAACTAAATGAAATGTGATTATAAGCGTATAGTTATAGACAATAAAATTTGAATAAATTATGAGCGAGTTTCGACCACTTGGGGACCGCTAATTTTTATAAAAACAACTTCTGCACTATGGATAATTTCTGTGTCGCGGGAGACTTTACAAACATTCAAACAACGGACACAAAGAACACCCAGACTCGAAACAACTATTAGTAGATCAAACACATTTTTATCCCGTGTGTATCGAACCCATAACACTCGACGCAGTGGCGTGGCCACTTAAACCACTGCACCATCCGTGCAATCGATTCAAATCTCAACAGTTACAATTATCCTTAACCTTACGATCCAAACTGCGCATGCGCAGTAACCGACACACACTGTAATTTGAACTCTATTTCCTTTGAAATAAAGTCTATACTTAATGTAATTATTTCAAGTGTAAAATCCTCAGATCGTATTTTTCCACAATTTTGCATGTGATATATAACATTATGTTGCTTTGCTTATTATCTATATTTATGAGTGGAATGGCGGAAATGTGTCATTATGATCATAAAATATGACCCAGTAATGCATACACGGAAATATTTATAACTAGCATTTGCCCCCGGTTTTGCGTAACGATGCCGCATCGCCAACGTAAATATATTCAAAATTACTTAATAATATTATTATTTTAACGCTGATATTGGAAGTACTAACTAAACTAGCCAAATGTGATTGAAAGACCAACTGCTACCTAGCCATTCGCGTATACATACGTACTCCCACACTAGGAACGAGACGGATGTAAAAACCCAGGATTCAACCTCTTCGTCTTAAATGTAAAAATAATGAAAAAAATGACTCTTATATCTCGGGAGTCTTTTGAGCCACATATTCAAACTCGACTGAAGTATGACCCAAGGTGTCTGCACACCAATTTAAAAGTCAATATTTTCCATTTAAAATACATTTAACCTTGTGACTCCTATATCTCGGGGGTCTTTTGACCCACATATTATATATGTGTCTACACACTAAGTTACAAGTCAATCGGTCTAGTGGTTTCGGAGTTATGCCGGTCACTAACAGACCGATACAACCCACATAGAGTTTTCATTGACCTCTTCGAAAAAGACTCGGAGGGTAATAATTCATGTGTTGAGGGGGACTTTACAAATATTCAAACAACGGAATAAAGGAACACCCAGATTCGGAACAACCATTTTATGGATCATTTATTTCATCTCATACTAGCTGGCCCGCTTTTTGACCTTCGTTGTTGTGAATGTTATACAGCCTATGTGAAATCCTTACTAATATTATAAATGAGTTTGTTTGTTACGCTTTTACGCCTTAACTACTCGACCGATCATTATGAAAGTCTGCACACGTTGACAGCGGTAGAGAAAAGGACGAAGAAGAAAATAGTACTGTTCCCGAGTAAGCGAAGCCGCGGCAGAAGGTAGTAATTTAATAAGTCCGTAGAATTTCTAAGGTTTATCAAGGGCGTCGCCAGCCGATGGCCCAAGAGGGCAAGTTGATATGGAGAATGAGAAAATATGAATTGTAGGTAAAGTCGAGAGCACATGAAGCTTTTCACTTGTAGTACGAGCCTTACATCTACAGCGATTGTAATAATAACGGCACAGAGTCCAACGTGTAAAGCTTCACAGTTCTTGACTGACGACTGTACAATAAATGGTTTAAGATATTTATTTCCTCTAAAAGAATACAATATTCATTTATCTGAGAAACACAAGTTAAATATAAGTTATAATAAGAAATACAAATGCCAGAGCGGCTAATCAGTACAGTGGAAAAAGAAAGAATATAATATGTATTGGCTGTTCATAGAGGACTATTAGTGCCCACACTTATGTATGGAAGTGAAAGTTGGGTATGGCAAAAGAAGCATGAGAGCAGAATAAATGCTGTAGAAATGAGAGCGTTGAGAAGTATATGTGATGTGACTCTGAAAGATAGAATAAGAAATAGTGTAATTAGAGAGAGATGCGGCATGAAAGTGGATATAGTTACAAGAATAGAAAAGGGTATGTTAAGCTGGTTTGGACATGTAGAAAGAATGGACGAGGAAAGACTGACTAAGAAAGTTTATAAGGCTAGTGTGAATGGAACAGTCGCAAGAGGAATACCTAGGCGAACGTTTCTCGACCAAATCGGAGGCGTTCTGGACAAAGGCCAGGTT
Organism: Catocala sponsa; assembly: GCA_963564715.1. NCBI lineage: Eukaryota > Metazoa > Arthropoda > Insecta > Lepidoptera > Erebidae > Catocala > Catocala sponsa. The sequence continues at coordinate 2,321,843 of OY751354.1, read as the reverse complement.
AAGAGCTCCTTGAACCGACGTGCGTGTATAAGGAATGTGATGAAAGTGAATGAAGCCAGAGAAGTGTGTCAGGATCGTAGCAAATGGAAATCCGTAGTCTCTGCCTACCCCTCTGGGAAACAGGCGTGAATCTATGTATGTATGTATGTATATTAATACTTAATACACTATGTTTTGTAACTCAAATCATATTCTAATGAGTTAATAATCATTAATGAGGGTAGCAACTACAAAACAAAAGCCAGTCGGACCCGCGTGTTCTGAGAATCACACTGTTATGTCGTAAACAACTATGACCATATTACGTGTTTGAAAGCAAACTTATAAATAAGTTATTACATTTATTAGAAAAATACAATAAAAATAATTCGGGAGTTTAGATTTGAATATACAGTGTATTTGTTTTGTAATTACCAGATTTTAATATTATAGTGGTCGACAAAGATTCTTTTTTTAATTAGGTTAATAATTAAAACGTAATCTTTGGGGGTTTTTTGAAAACTTTTCGGCCACTTTATTATGAAAATCTTGTAAGTATAAATAATTTAAGAATTTTCGAATAAGTTTTCTGTGCATACTCATCATGGCCAGACCATTGAGACGATTTTCACCCATAGTGCTTCTTAGCCAGGTGTTTAGTGTCCTGAGGCTGCTAAACGATCGCTCTACCGTGCACAACTATGAGCAGAGTGTAGTTGAGCCTACGGAATATTAAGAATGGAATTGGTGAATTCATTCGAGTTTTGACGTACGGGAATGATCGATCAAGCAAGTCAAGTCAAAGACTTTGGTTGCTTTACATTTGGTAACTTTTCAGAATCTCTAGGGGAGGGCAGCAGCTGCCCCACCCTGCCCCTCCTTGGCACTTGAGGTTTATATTACAAACATAAGTACAAATCTTTCCTCTTTGTAATATTAGTAGCGTGAAATTACCACATAAATTTCACCAGTCAATATTAAGTACTACTTAAATAAATTGTAATCAATCCGATATACTTACACAACTCATTGCGGTCATACCGATAACTGAACAATTTGAACAATTTGTAAACAACTATTAATATAATAATAATAATAATAATATAATATTCTACCACATACACACAACACCATCTAGCCCAAACTAAGCAGAGCTTGTACTATGGGTATTAGACAATGGATAAACATACATATATGTATATATCTATTTTTTTGTATATACATACATTTTATACATAGCCCAGACCAAGACAAACATCAATGTTCATGCATACAAATGTTTGACTTGTGCTGGAATTGAACCCACGTACTCAGGCGTGGCAGTCGGTTACACTAACCACTACGCCGTCGAGGCCGTTTTCTACGTATTAACACAGAGAGTGTAAGTAAATAAAGGCAAAAATGTCCGATAATGTCTTTTGATATTGACCGGCGTCGGCACTTAAAACTATACAGGACAAAACATGCTAGCTTTTCTTTTTCTCTTCAAACGACCGCACTCCGCCTGATGGTAAGTGATCATGTGGTCCAAGAGCAGTGGTCTTCACACCATCCTCATAGCAGCTGAGGCGATGTTGAGGTCCCTACTTTTAGCCTGGTGCTTTTTCACGCCCCGTTTAAAGGAACCACGCCTTGCTCGTTCGGCAGAAGTGTAAGGACCCAAACTTTTTGGTACGCGCTCTAATCGATTCTACCGTTTAAGGATGGCATCTGAGCCCAGCACGCGTTGTTCTGGATAGGAAAGCTTATTTTTTTTCTTTCTATTAAATACCTGCTTGTGCGCATGTCAGTATCACGCGCGTTACAAATATGACACTTGTATTGTCAAACTGATGGTTCTGTGCGCTCGGCGTCGTATGTCATTCGATACATATTTTTAATTACCTACTTTCGTCTCTCGGAGAAGTCGCGGTATTCCGTGTTTTGTATCTTAATCACTATTCTAAAAATCGCTCATAGCCAGTTGCACTCACTGATCGGTAAACGATTAGCGAGGTTAAGCAACGTTGGGTGCGGCCAGTCTATAGATGGGTGACCGCTTAGTGGTATTTCATCTGAGCGTCTCCGTGCTTCGGAGGGCACGTAAAAAGTCGGTCCCGGTTGTTGTCAAATTGATAGCAGTCGTTAAGCCATGTCAGAGGCCTACGGGCGGCTTGAACAACTCTTGATAACAGGTTGGCCACTAACCACACGAAAAGAAGAAGAAGAGAGAATTCTAAAAATGTGAGTTCGCTTCGTTTTGCTATGAATAAGACTATATTCAATCATCGTACATTAGTTATTGCACGCGGCTACACTCTCGTTGTGTCCTCCACTAATTTTATAGATGCGAATTTGAGTATAACTTTGTAACTTTGTCAAGGGACAAAAGGACTTAGAAAAGGACATATCCACAAAAATAAGCAATATACCCGAGGGATAGCTAGATAAAATTAGCAAAATGATCTCTAATGATTTCCAAACTTTCATTTAGTAAACTGTTTAGTTCAACACGGAATCATATAACACGGAAAATGCGTAAATGTAATGAAATAATTACGATGACATGTCAGTTTTGTGATAATGTGGCGTCGGTGCGTCTGATCGTCGTGTTAAACTGTCTTTAACTAATTAACGAGAAGAATAGTGAAGGGATGTATCGATAGTTCAAGTATCGATATTGCACTACACTAATTTGAATATTCTACATAATTATGTGTATAGTTGAAATAATTCTTGGTCGTATATATGTATAAGTATGTATTTACAAATAAAAAAAGTATATATGTATGTTCATCCATTGTCTAGTACCCATAGTACAAGCTCTGCTTAGTTTGGGCTAGATGGTGTTGTGTGTATGTGGTAGAATATTATTATTATTATTATATATATATGTATTCTCTGGTACCAGTTATATACATATACAGTGTGACTGGTTAAATATTGTACATACTTATGGACACGATAAATTATGGTCAGACGTAACGTATAAAATGGAAATAAAAATAAAATCTGTATAAACTGCAAAGAAAACCTTTATGAAAATTTGTATGAAATATCCATAAAATGTGGACACTGCGTACACAGCTGTCGAGGCTAATGACCTTTGATAAGAAAAGGACGGGGTGCAAATTCGGAAGAGCTTTGGTATATGCGCAAGAGTATTCGCATATTAAGTTTTTATTGGATAACTAAGTCAAATTTCAAGTACCAATTTTGTTAGATATTCTGGTCCAGAATCGAGTATTGAATACCCTCCTTCAATATGTCCAGTCTTTTACCAATCAGCCTGTGCAATAAATACACAGTTGAGCTACGTCGTAACTGAGTGGTTGCAGGGAGACGGGTGCCGCGCGGTGCTACTGCACACTTGCGCCTGACTATATAAGACTAACGCGTCAGCAGTGTCGCTACAGCCATTGCATCCATCTGTTGATAATGGTGGTATTAGAGTAAAACACGTAGCTCGCTCGGTAGACATTTATGAACTAAACTAGATGCGGTTGGTCAACAATATTTAAACATAACATGACATTACTTATGAATACCCTACATTACAATAATATTATGAGTTAAGTGTGCGTGTGTCTCTGTCTGCGATTGGAAGTGAGTTAGGTAGTGAGAATCGCTCATCTATATCAGTTCAGAATCTTCGATGCTCCATATATTCTGTGGGAGTCGAGGTACCAGAATGTTCAATCCCGTAAGGTGTGGGTTAAAAACAATAATGACCACATATTCTAGTTCCAGAATATATAACAACTTCGCTACAATACATGCATATCGCACTCTGTATAAAAGAAAATTTTGGATTAAGCAAATTTAAACTCTGTTGCAATTACTTGACACAAATATAATACTAGAATTTATAGTCACACAATAAGAGTTCAAATTGTGTGACTTCTAAATTTTGAGTTAGTCGCTGTTTTATTAAGAGTGCGAAATACTTAAACTTACGCCTGTTTCGTGTAGGGACAAAGACTACAGATTCTAGCCTCATTACTTTATTTGTGTGAGCAAACCGACAAGGTTTATGGTGCTTTTAACCTAAAGCGATAACACCTATGGATTTATAAAAGTCGGCCTATTTTTCGAAATGTGTATTTGATATAATTTGTACATATTACTGAGAAAGTAGGTAAATATGCGAAAATATAAGATAACATATAAGTATTGTGATATGAGAGGCGTCGGCGCGTCTCATCATTTTGCTAAAGTGTTTTAAACTAATTAGAGAAGTCCCTAGGGAGGGGTTTTGTCGATAATGTAAATGTCGAGTCTACATAAAAAAATATTTTATTGTTACTTTTTAGGTAAATAATGTCCAATTTGAAAAACGATTCTATAACATAATTAATACAATAGGTACTAGGTAACAGGTCTTACTCGTGATGATAATAATAATAATAATAAATCGTTTATTTCTTTACATACATGGTTTTACATTAAATCGTCTTGGACCCCCTTTTAAACAATAATTTGCTTGTATTAGGGGGAACAGCTCTTCCTTTGACTTTAACATTAGTAAGTGAATGAAAATTTTTAAAATATATTTGTAAAAGACATGCGATTTTGTATCTATGTAAAAGTGAATAAATATATAAATTATTAAGTATGTGTACAAATCGCGAAAGTCTAAAAACGATTCTATAACATTATAATGTTATAGAATTGTTTTTAACGTCGATAACGATTCTATAACATTATAATGTTATAGAATTGTTTTTAACGTCGATAACGATTCTATAACATTATAATGTTATAGAATCGTTTTTAACGTCGATAACGATTCTATAACATTATAATGTTATAGAATCATTTTTAGACTTTCGCGATTTGTACACATACTTAATAATTTATATATTTATTTACTCAAATCACTGTGTGTTATATTCCTACAGTGTTATATATAACACTGTAGGAATATAACACACAGTGATTTGAGTGAGATCTTCTGTAGCAATACCAGGTAGAAGACGTGATGATATGCTCTTACATCTAGCGAGGATCTTCCACTACTATCATTATTTCTCTTTTTATTTTAACTAACTAGCAAATAGATACTCTTTAAATATATAGTCTCCAGCCGCTGGTTACTAAGCTTTATAAAAAAAAATTGTTGTGCTGCTACTATGGGCAAAGATCACACCAGGCCCAATGTAAACTTTTCCATCTGCTAACAACTCCATGTCTCTTAAATGAGTCTTAGAACTACTTACTACAGATTTATTTATTTATTAATAAAAACAAACGGAACACATAACGGTATACACCAAATCGTTGTACAAGTTAAAAGTTATAACATACAGATGCACAGCTAATGCGTGTTTGGCTGCATGAAGGTACTTCTTCAACAGAATAAGATATTAATCGGATAAGATATTATTCTCTAGAATAAGCAAAATCCTATATTATGTAAGCGAAGATACCGACGTTCTCTACTTATACAATCTATCATGTCTTATGTTGTCGTACACTCGTATTCTCCTGCAATAGCTTTTCAAAGTTACAAAATAGATTGTTGAATTTATTATCCATATCGATAATAAATTTTGTTATCGATATCGATATTAAGCGGGACAGCACTAGGGTAATAAATCATTATCGTTCACGTCTTAATAACACTAGTAATGACCTAGCCTCATTTGTAAATGGTCGATATATGTGATAGCGATGCAAGAACACTAATTATAAATCACTAGTGCCCCGCCCCGGCTTCGCACGGGTGGTACAATACTTAACAAATTATACACTTACACCTTCCTCATTAATCACTGTGTCTATTGGTGCAAACCGCATGAAAATTCATTCAGTAGATTTTGTGTTTATCGCGAACAGACAGACAGACGAAGCGGGGGACTTTGTTTTATAATATGTACCTAGTGATTTAGGGCGTCTAACTTTGAAACCTAACTAATATTATAAATGCAATTATATTAAACTAGCTTTTGCGCGCGGCTCCGCCCGCGTGGTACCTACATCAATAAAAATTAGCCTATGTCCTTCCCAAGGTTTTAGACTATATCTGTAGCAAATTTCATCTAAATCGGTTGAGTGGTTTAGCCGTGAAAAGGTAACAGACAAACAGACAGACAGATAGACAGACAGAGTTACTTTCGAATTTATAATATTAGTAAGGATTATATTATTTGCAGTCAAAATTCTAGTTCGATAGCTGGGTAGGCAAATAGATTATAGATTGTGAGAAGGAACACCGTGGTAGGTTAAGTAGGTTTAGTCGGTATTACCGGGATATCTCCATCTTTTCCCTGGTAAGTCCAACATAACCCCTCCGCCCGCCCTCGCGGAGAGGGGTATGCGCCAATGCATTCCCCAACGTGAAAAAGAAAAAAAATAGTCCAAAGCCAAAGTGTAAACATTTCTTATTATTTACAAGAAATTTTCAATATCTTGACATAATAACCAATCCTAACTAATATTATCTATAAATAAGTTTGTTTGTTTGCTACTCGACCGATCATCGTGAAATTTAGCATACACGTTGTCAGGGGGAACAGAAAAGGACATAGAGTACCATTCGTCCAGAAAAACTTGCTATACCCGAGCGAATCCGCGGGCAAAGGCTAGTAAAAAATAATGGTCATATTTTATTTACTTTTACGGCCGTGTTGTTGTTTTGTCGGAAACATAATCTTAACGCGAGCGATGCCGCGGGCGAAATCTTATACTGCAATAATTTGACCTGAAAACTGAATACATATTTACTGAAATGTACATATATTATGTCAGTTACAATGCAAGAGTATTTTAATGCATTTGTTATGTAATAAGCTTTTTATTCATAATGGCATAATGTTATTACTTATTACATATATATCTAGTTACATTAGTGAAGCAATTAATAGTTTTATTATATTTTTATATAATAGGTACTATGTCTAACGCTGGATTGCCTAGGTTGTCTCGTCGTTAGTGCGCTTGCGGGTTCAAATCCGGGGTCAGGTCAACAAAATGTTATTGAAGTTTTTGCCGAGAAATCTTCAGTAACGGCTCTTGTAAATAAATGTATACCTACTAAGTCTCTCGTCTCTATTCTCAAAGGCATAGCCAATTTCTCAATTTTCATTTTTAAGTGATAATTTTTTGTTTGTTCTTTTTTTTATTGTACACAACAATGGCCAAAGTCCAAAAGACAAGCATATTATTATTATTATTGATATTTAAGATTATTATTATTTGAGAAAGATGGATTTCACAATATAACTTTATACTTATCTTAATCTCTTACCGTCTCTTGTTCTTCTACGAACTCTTCTCTCCTGTATTCCTATTACTGTGCCCGACAGATAGCTAGTTAAATAATAAAAAAAGGGTTTCACTTAAACTCTTAATTAGCCCTAGAATCTCTTACCGTCTCTTATTCTTCTACAAACTCTTATCTCTCTTCTTTTACCGTAGAAGTCAGGTACTATAAAAAACGCATAACACAATCGCTCGCAATTATCAATAATAAAAAATGTAATATTATAATCTACTAGATTTTCCCCACGGCTTCGTTCGCGTTAATATAAATTTTGTAAATAAATTTCTATCCTTGGGAGTTACTATTCCGTCAGTGCTAGTAATTTTTCTGGATGAAAGGTACCCTGCCTTTTTTTATACCCCTGACAATGTGTATGCAAATTTCACGATGATCGGTCAAGTAGTTAGAGCGTAACAAACAAACTCACATTCACATTTATAACACTGGGGAACAGTCATTTTGTGGCATGGTAAGTTCAAGTCAATTTTGTTTAAGTTCAGTATGCTGAATACGAGAAAAATATCAGATTTGTTAAATTGACTCTAGTTTATGAGATAAGACTTGTATAACTATTTGACTGAAAGAAGGTCGAAATTAAAATACAATTACATATTAAATAGGTATATATTTTAGAAGCGCCTATATAATAACGACAACAAAGCTTAATACATAATTATGCTATTAACAAAAATCATAAAATAAAATACTATATATTAGAAAAAAATTATCTGTAAACTTTTCTATTGTGTATATGTTCAGGACAATCTCTTATTAAACTCAAGCAATAGTCTGCCATCATAGGGCTGTCGCATCGGGCTTGGTATCTTTCTTTCATTGTTGTAATGTCCTGATGGAACCGTTCTTTATGTTGAACTAGCTGTTACCTGCGACTTCGTCCGCGTAGATTTTAACTAAAAAGTGTTTGTCTCCGCGGAACCCTATTTTTTTTTTCTAAAATCAAAGTAGTCTATGTTACTCCTTATAACATCAGCTATCTGTCAGTGAAAGTTCCGTCAAAATTGGTTCAGCCGTTTGGGAGATTACCCGGAACAAACAGACAGACAAAAATTTTAAAAATAGATGTTTTCTTGTAGGTACCTTATATACTTTCATATACATTAGATGTTTACTTTTGTTTACTAACCCATATGGATGTTGCTTATCCGAAATAAAGAATATTAATTATTATTTATTATTAGATGAAAAGCTGTTATTTTGACATAACAGACGCTTCAATTTTATTTATTTGTATCCATACAAAGTAAATACATACATTTAGGGTATGACTGATGAAGGTGTTTATTAAAAACATTAACAAAATTAATGCCGCAGAAAAAATTTATTATTTTGTTTCCAAATTTAATATACGTTATGATGCATACATGCTACCTACTTACGAACAAACCACACATCTATTTCTGTCACATCCAAACAAGGATAATACAATAAAATATTAATATAACTTGCTCATTCTCACATGAATGCTGTCTGGTCGGTGTAACATACACTGCCTTATCTCTCAGAGAAACATTATGTTTAAGTCGATCATACAAATTAGATCAGTCTCTGTATTCCTTCTTGAAACTTACACTAAATAAAAAAAACAATAAAAAATAATAATCGAGTGAAAAAAAAATGTGTGTGTTTGTCAACGTTTGTGTAGTCCTTCTTGAAACATCCTGTAAATAAAAAAAGAATAAAAAAAATATAAGTCGTGACTGAAAAAAAAATGTGCTGGTGTGCGTCAAAATTTTGTGACGTGTTCAGTTTTGCATAATATCATTCAAGATGGTGACTGAAGGTAATTTTTGTGGGTCTGTAGTGTCTTGATTGGGCCTTACAGCAATTTTTCTTATGTGAAGGAGACAGCTATGCGTTCTGTATGGTTTGGCGTAGTAAGCATAGTTGGGCGTAGGAAAAATTTACATGTTGAGAAGAGGCCCGTCCCCAGCAGTGAGACAGTTTATATACAGGATAGATTTATCTACTAATACTATAAAGCTGAAGAGTTTGTTTGTTTGTTTGAATGCGCTAATCTCAGGAACTACTGGTTCGATTTGAAAAATTCTTTTAGTGTTGGATAGTTATCGAGGAAGGGTATAGGCTACATAATATCACGCTACGACCCACAAGGGTGCCGCAGTAACGATAAACGCAGGTGAAACCGCGGGAACATCTAGTTTTATATAATTTTGGACCAGTTTCTAACCAGACCACAGTCTGGAACTGTGTCTGGTAGATTGCATAGTTGGTGACATTTGGGTTTATACACCTCTGCCTATCCCCCAAAAGGATTAATTTAATTGGAATTTATGATTTAAGATTATTATCTTCGGGGATTAGGTAATGTCACCAAGTTTACATACTCAATACACATCGTATGTAAACTTGGTGACATGTGATATTTTGTTTACGTACTTCTATCGGAAAATGCAATGTCTATCAAGGTCGCAAAACAAAGATAATAATAATTATGTAAATAAATATTATTGTACTTTTTTATTATTTGTTATTTATTATATCGAGGTTTTTTTAGAATTAATGTAGATTTTGTCTATAAATTTATATCCCGCGGAAACAGTACTTTTTCCTGGATAAAAGGTACCAAATGTCCTTTCCTGTAGTCCTGACATTTTGAAAAATAAGCCTTTGTTTGCTAATTTAATTTTGTCTTAATTTTAAAAAGACAACTCCCGCAATAGTGTTTTTCCCTGTACCGCGGGGTACCTTAGTAACCTTCAAACAAATGACACAAAGAAAACCAAGACTCTGAACAACCTTTTGTGGATCACTCAAATTTTTGTCTGTTTTGGGGATCAAACCCACAACACGACCACAAAATAAATACGTACAGAAGTCAATCTACATAGAAAGCGCGTTCGAGCAACGCACACATAGACATCGCTCACGGACACGATATCTCGGAACAGTTGGGAACAGTGCGAGCGCGAGTGCCACCATCCGCTTGACGTCGCGGCGTCGTGTCTGTAAACTTTTTTGTGCAAAAATGGAGCAACAAAAAAACGTTATTATAACTGTTCCGTGGACGGTTGTTTAAATTCAACATTAAACGGTGAATTGTCGTTTTTTAAGCTACCAGTTGTTTCAGAGAGGTAAGTAGGCACCTATTTGCTTTTAACGTAACACAGAACATTTAGGTAGGTAGGTAAGCGCCCCGGCCCCCGGAGGATATGTTGTAAGGTGGCTATCTTTCTAAGCTCGATTTATATAATAGTTTCCTATTTTGAATCAGTATAAACGAAGTAACTAAATTTTAGTAAGGTAAATTCACGCGACCAAATATTAATTAAGTTGATAACATGATTTTTTATTTATGTAGATATTGTGTTGTTTTTAGTGTCATTTTGTAGGTTTAGGTCTAAAACGGATAGGGCAAAAGAAATTGTGTAAATAGGGTAATCCGTTTAGAAGTTATTAAGGATTTTCGATAGTGAAAATTGTCAAATGTGAAATTTTATGTTTTTCTTCTGTAAACTTTTTGTATTGTAATAGTATGTTTATTGTTTTGTTTTAATACTGTAGAATAAGTTTTTTGCTATGCGGGCTATACTGCGGGTTTGGAGTAGCCCCCTCAGTCGCCCCATTCACTTTAATATTAATTCGTGCGGCCGGTTGTTTTAAGGTTACGGTAATTTTTTTTTAGATAAAAGTGTATCTTGTTTCAGGTGAACTGTGTGGTTGAGATTGATCCATAGAAAAGATTTTTTAATAGATTCAAGTTGCTCTCGTGCTCGTGTGTGTAGCAAGTTATTTACCTACATTTTCTGTGACAAATGTCTAATATAAGAATGACATTAAAATTAAAAAATTTTAGTTATTATTGGTTTATATTATTATTATCTTCCTGTTTCATTCTCAACAATAAATCAAACAACTAGATACGAGTGCCACTCCTACGTTTGTGCATAAGCGAAAGTTGACAACCCTAGCGCGACCGCCGAGCGTAGGTATAAAAAGTGAAGTACATACACTTGATCGACTTCTGTACGTATTTATTTTGTGACTTGACGCGGTGGCAGTGGCGGGCGAGGCAACCACTATGCCATGCAGTCGGCTATATAAAAACGCCTAAGATACACCATGGAATCTAATTCAATGTTTTCCGAAAAGTATGTACTCAGTCCATGATATAGAAGCTTTCCATTGCAAATATTCTTCATAAAAAATTTTAAAAAAAAACTTGTTTTCAAATTCGGTCTTTTCATCAAAATCTATATTTCACTGCGCTATGACGCGAGGATTTTACCAACTCACTCACGCGCTGGATTTTTCGAGGTACAGACAACGTAAATCCTATTTAGCAAGAAATGGCGCACCGCCCTACTACCGAAAGTTGGGCAAACAAAAGGGATGCGGGGAGCGGGGAGAAGGTTACGCATTACTGTGTTGCAGCCAGCCATGTTTAAATTAAAAACATGTGTTTTCGCCAAAAATCACTATCATTTTTGGCGAAAACACATCTTTTTATTTTAAACATTCTATTCTTGATTAATTTTCATTAGGATTTTTTTTATAATTAACGATGCAAAAATATTCTATACTAGCTTTTGCGCGCGGCTCCACCCGCGTGGTACCTACATAAATAAAAAGTAGCCTATGTCGTTCTCCAGGTTTTAAACTTCTGTACCAAATTTCATCTAAATCGGTTGAGTGGTTTAGCCGTGAAAAGGTAACAGACAGACAGACAGATAGAGTTACTTTCGAATTTATAATATTAGTAAGGATCATTGGTTAGCAGCGATAGCTCAGTGGGGAGACCAACAGACTGCAATGCAGAGGGTCTCGGGTTCGAACCCACGCCACGCACCTCTGAATTTCGGAAGTTATATGACTTTTCGAAATTATGTGTGTCTTGATTGACAATTATCGCCTGCTCCGTGCCTCGGAGAGCACGTTAAGCCGTCGGTCCCGGCTGCCATGAACATCTATGGCAGTCGTTATTGGGAGAGTGTCGACACAAAAGATCCCACTGGGTCGAAGTGTCGCCGGTCTGCACTGACTGGCCCCCACATAAGATAAGATAAGGATCATTAACTGACTACATATGTTTCGGGAAAACACTGAATTAAATTACATGGTGTATAATATGTTATGTGCAACTTTGCTACTCGGGTCAGACCACATGGCTCTTAATATAACGGATGATACAGTTAACTTTATGAAAGTTTTAAACAATTGTTTATAACAAATAGAGTGCGACAGTATTTCTAGGTCAGACTAGTTTTGACCAAATTTTCTGTTTGCTAAATGAACTTGCTGATCCGTGAAATAATTTAGGTTGAAACGTAATGAAACTTTTGCTAATAGAAGATTTGCGCCTCGCTCGAGTGATACTTAATTACTACTAGCTTTTGCCCGCGGCTTCGCTCGCTTAAAGGTAGGTTAGATTAGAATTTTTTAGTTAGATTCAAAGTGATCGGTCATATAGTTAAGGCGTGTAACCGTAACAAAAAAAAATAAACAAACGCACATTCGCATTTATGATATTACTAGCTTTTGCCCGCGGCTTCGCTCGCGTTAATTTAGAATTTGACAATCAATTCGGGTCGTACTCTGTTTGTAATAATATAATTCAATCATGATCCGAAAGACAGGTGGCGCCATCTATTATATACCTCGGGAACAGTAATTTTTGTCGGGATGAAAGGTAACCTATGTCCGTTTTTGTACACCTGACAATGTATATGCAAAATTTCAGGATGATCGGTACAGTGGTTTAGGCGTGAAAAGGTAACAAACAAACAAACTCATTATCGCTTTTATAATATTAGTTAGGATTAGGATTAGAATCAATTTTTTGTCGTTTTTACCTAGCATAATCCTACAATGAAAATTGTACCTTATGTATTAAAGACTTAATGTAATGTATACCTATATTTGTTTGTTTCAGCTCAACAGTCTTATGAACGAGCTGTTCGAGACGGTAACAGCTGTATGCAACATGGACGATAACAAACTCGCCAGCTTCCCCACCGAGCATTCCGACTCCAGCACCAGTGAAGGTAAGACCACTGTTACTAGCATTTACCAGCTTCCCTACCATATCAGGGTCGTCCTGGCAATTTGAATCCCGCAGGAACCTTGCATGTTTACGCTATTTATTGTCTAGCCCGTCGACACAGGAATTATTAACTGCTCAGGTGTGTAGTCAACAGGAGTTGAAGTATTTTTTAAACAAAACATCATTTACCGTTCCCCTTTTTTAAAGATTGCTCCCGCACTACGAGTATTTCGTGAAAAAACGAACAGAAAGAACGTCCAGATTCGGTTGTTTTTCTTTTCTTTTTAAAAAAGACAACTTCCCCAGTAGGATTAATGCCTGTGTCCCGGGGGACTTTACAAACATTCAAACAACAGACACAAAGATCAATCAGACTCGGAACAACCATTTGTGGAGCACACAAATTTTTGTCCCGAGTGGGGATCGAACCCACAATACTCAGCGGTGGCAGTGGCGAGGCGACCACTTAAACCACTACTCCATCCGTATATATGACTTTTTTGCAATCATGATTATTGCATAAAAATCATCCAAGTATACATATATTATAGATATTGGAAGAAATATATAAATCTTTGTTTATGAAAAATAAAAATTATCGATGCTATTTAAAAAATTCTTTCGCCGTTATGAACATAGGTTATATAACATCACGCTACGAGCCACGGAAGCGGGACAGTTATCATAAATGCGGGGGAATACCGGGGCCAGCTAATATTATATGAAGTACCCAGCTTCAAAGACATTATGAAATAAACATTTTCAATAAATAATGATGAATAATAATATTGCTTCAATACTACATTCAATCAGAATTAGAGGAAATATCAATAGGAAACTTGAGCGGTTCATCCAAACATTGAATGCATTAAGAGGAAACACTAAGGGCGAGCGAATTGAAAAATAGGTATTTGTAAAATCTATTGCTGTCGCGCAGTGCCATGTATAGTATCATGAGCGCGATAGAGACAACTGCAGCTTCGACCGAAAATACCTATTCAATGTACACAAAATCAACGTTTTGTACCTAGTCCCCCGATTCCTTCTCCAAAACTTGACCGATTTAACTACTTTTTTCATTAAAAATTAAAGAAAGACTTTAGCCGTGTTCCTGTTTTCCTTTTTTTATATAATTTAGTCAAATTTTATTTTCTATTAAAATCTGGTCAATTTTTGAGGTGTTTGAAGGCTCATGTCTCTTTTAATAATTAATTTATGAATAAAAGGAAAACATAGGGACATGCCAATAGAGCCCATACATTTTTTGGAAAAAAATATTGCTCTACTGGCATTATCCAAGGAAGAAACAAGGGACTACGTTTGTATGGAAAAACGGCCCTTGTGTTTCCTCTTAATAATACATATCATTTTATTGTATTTAAGAATTATTAATATTGTTTATATGTTTATTGTTTTCTTACTATTACCTATGACGTCATCCACCTACCAGCTAGGTGTAGCTAGCCACTACGAACATCATGGCAATAGTTTTAAAAAAGATTTTAGAAAAGCTTTTGATTACTTCACATATGTGATAACAACATATTAGTACATATAAGGTTCGCACAGGTAATCGTAGTATGTATCTATCTTTATACTTATTGGCTTCCGTACATCACTATGACAGGCTCCAGTGGAAGACCAGTGCCTGGTTCTTGGGACCAGATAAATGCTGAACTGGGGTCCTGATTGCTGCAGCTGTGGGACGCATGTATTTCAAGATGTTTATTAGATATTTTATGTTACTGTGTTCTTTTTAATTTCTTATTTTTTTATTATTGTTATTTCTTTTTATCTTTATACACATGCTCACCTGATAGCTGTATAGCAATAAAGATTTCTTTCTTTCTGTCACGAACGTTTCGCCAGAAATTTTTCTAGATTCCTATGTGTTTGAATGATTGATGAAAGCCTATTGGTGTCTACCGGGGTCAGTTCCAAAATCCGTGTTCCTACTGAGGATTTCATCAACCGAATCAACCTGTTCGATTCAAGAATCACACCGGTGATCTAATGCACTGCAGTCGCATTGATTATTACTGCGCCATTGCTGCATTTAAAAAGTACTTTTGTTTCGCCACGTTTCTAAGTATATCTAGAATAAATTTCTTAAAAATCGGTTATGTAATAGTCGTAGAAACACACTAACAGAGCTAATATTGCACTTATAATATTAACTAGCTAAACCTAGCTATGCTTAGCTGTGTGTTAGTCTTACAGTTACTATTTTCTTGATAACTTCAGAATAAAAAGTAAATAAACACACTCTTATATAAAAATGGAATCTTGTGTAAAAATTTCATGTCAATCCATCCATTACTTTCCGAGTTTTGCTGACACAAACATAGGGAGCCTGTATTTTTATATCTAACTAGTGACCCGCCCCGGCGTCGTCGCACGTGAATTTTTTGTTATATCTCAATGGGATTAGGCAGCTTTTTCGATGAAAGCTCCCAAGCGGCTTAACTTTTCCTGACATATTAAACAATTATAGTCATATTTCAACCAATTTACATAATACCTTAACAAATTATACATCTAAACCGTCCTTATGGATCGCTCTGTCTATCTGTGCAAACCGCATAAAAATCTGTTTAGTAGGTTTTGAGTTTATCGCAAACAGACAGACGCGGCGGAGGACTTTGATATATGTAGTGATGTAGTGAAGATATAGTAATCACAATATATATAATGAATAACTGTACTTTTTCATCTTTACAGAATCAGTGAAGCTCACACGCAGTTTAACAGAGAAACGTAAGAACTACGTGCGAAGGGTGTCCACCAGGGTAGCGTATTTGGACCCGAAGAACATCAAGCGCTTCAGAAACCAGACTTCAGTGTGCTCGTACAAATCTGAAGTTGTCGACAATCCTTACTCCACCTTCAGGTCTTGGAAGAGCTTTAGGACCTCTCAGGTATGTTGTTTCTGAGCTATATTTATGTTATATCTAAAATCAAAAATTTAAGCAGTAAGCGGACGTAAAATTTTCATCTGACACAAATGCAAATGCAATCATCACAATGCCAACATGACGTCTGCATTATAAATATAGTATTATCGCGCTCATTCATATTAAAACTGTACACTATCGTTCTCTTTCTAATGTGTGAGCTTACTATTCTTAGTGAGGACATTTTTCTGTGACATAAACTATAAAATCATACATACTTAGGTATACAGTATGATTTTAAAGTTTAACTTAAAATCTTAGTAATGTTTTATCTAAATCTAAATTTTGCTAATTTAGTTTTAAAGTAGAATTTTAAACTTATTTTAATTGTTTTTACTTTTACCTTTAGTTTATTATAAAAGTTATTATAATGTAAATTTATTCATACTGATAATACTATGTAAGCTGTTTGTCGCTCGAAACACAGGTTTAACCTAGTTCGGGCAAATATCTATAAGTGCACTTTATGTTATTGTTAAGATGCAATTGTAAATTAAGAACTTATACTAAAATAATCAAATTATTATTATTATTATCTAAAGGTCAATTCTCGTAGTAAAAACTGTCCATAATAGATTACCGATCTAGCCTAGAATAAGTTAAATGTGAATTGACATACAATGCAATGTATGTTCTCATTTAAGGTTTATTTGTTATTTTGAAGTATACCATTTTTGATATTTATATTACTGAGTCTAGCTTGGAACGTTTGTTTTGAGGAGTTATGGGCGGGCATTAGACCTCTTATTTAGTTAAGCAGAACAAGAAATATTATACATAGTTTGATCCACATTAATAAGGTCGACTGGTAGATAATGCCCTTAGGATTAAGTCCGCCATTGTACTATTTTGTGCATTAAGGTTTGAAATAAATTTAAAAAAGTCTTAAACGAACTGTAGTCCACGATCAAAAGCTAGTTTACAATATTCAAACGTATTTTGATAGAACAAATGAATGCTCGCTATTGTACCGAAGGCATTTAGCTGTAATTTTACGTAATTAACATGTTTACACAGTACGTATTACTCAAGATATTTAGCACTTGAAATCTTGGAACTCAAATGTTAGATTCAGTTTCCTCAATCATTACTCATGTTTGTTACCCAAAAGGATAAGTAGACTACGTATTATCACTTCTATAATTATGGTATATCTCTTTTCCTTTATTCACTATTATTACATTCTTGGGGCGCGCTCGTCAGTTTACTTTACTCTTAAAATGGTCTTTCTCCAAAATGGTTTTTATATCAGGGAACGTTAGCCTAGATTTTTGATTGTCCCATACACATTCCCCTTATATAGTTTCTCATCAATCTTTTATTGTCCGTTCTTTACACATGTCCAAACTATCCTGGTATACTTTTAAAATTCTTAACACAATATCTTTCTTTTTATTCTTCTATCGTGAGTCATAAAATAAATATAATATCAATATTATTCATAAACTGTCTCATTGCCAGGCACGGGTATCCGCTCATTATAAAAAGCATTGAGAAGGATTAGGCTACAGCCCACCACGCTGGCCTAGGGGTTCATCGATACACAATTTAACCTCTTGTGAGACAGCTGGATGTTTACATTATCGCCCGTTATCGCCGCGTGCCACTTGAGATTTTGTCATTGTTAATTACCGGCCCACTCATAGCTCGTAGAATCAAAAAAATGGTACTACAGAATTTGTTATGATGTCAGCTACGTAGTAAAATATAAACAAGAGCTTTTTGCTGGCTCGCATGCGAGCCCCTGGCACACTAGAGGTTAAACAAAACACAGTTATTGTTAAAACTATTTTCCCATAACAACGCTTTAACAAGATAAAGCTATCTTATGTGTCCAGGACTTATACATAGGACATTTTTTAAAGGCCAATCAATATCAAACTCATGTCAAATCATTTGTTTGGCTACTTCTACTTCAGTCAGCGTCATCAGAAAGATCTGCTTTCAGAAACAGGGAGATAGTCTATATATATATACATATATAGACTACTGGCAATAAAAAAAATATATATATTATTATTGCCATTGGTGGCAGACGAGCAAGTGGCCCACCTGATGGAAAGTGGTAACCGCTGCTCATGGACTTCAGCAATGTCAGGACACAGCAAAGCCGCTGCCTACCGTGAAAGAAGAACTCCCTTTAAACCTCGTTTGAAGGACATATATGTGACAAGTTAAATCCAAATCTGTTGAACAGTTACGCCTCGTAGCAAACATCCACACATCTTTACAAACTACAACATTTGTAGGTTGTTAACAATATAAAATTCCTTTTCCAGGGTAACATCACAAAAATGGACACAGACTCCAAATTCAACTTAACAGACTCCAGAGGCAACTTGCTGTCTATGAAGGACATGTTAGACAGCAGTGCTGACAGCATCGACAAACTCAGCATAGACGAGAAGACTGGCTGCATCGACCTGCCCTTCGAGCCGAGGGAGAAGGGACTCTTCAACCTGTGTCTCTTAGTTGGACTGAACTATATGACTGGGCAGGCGTATGTGAAGAGTGCTTTTCCTAGTCAGGTTTGTAGAATTTTTATGTTGTTTTTGCGTAAATTTTCACAGCTATCTTCTCCCTAGCCTTTATTATTCCCAAGTCACTTGGGGTCGGCTTTCTAGTCTAACCGGATTTGACTGGATATCAGTTTTTACACGGAGCGGCTGCCACCTTGAACTCCGCAACCCGAAAGCTAACGATACCCTAAGGCTAGACTAGTGTCAGGATACTAGAGGGCTCTGACTTCCCAATAACGACTTCCATGGATGTTCATGGCAGCCAGAACCGATAGCTTAAGGTGCTCTCCAAGGCACTATATTGCTAGAAATTTATGGCAATCTCCATTGGTATCCTCCGGGGATATCCCCAGCAATGGAGATTTATTCCCGCAGTGCTCACTGTTGAAATAAATACAATCTAGTGAAGATTTTGAATAAATGTTTGCCAACCCTACTATACATATTATTATGTAATATTTTGATATGTGCAGCGTTAGTGAAAAATTATTATTATTAGTCCCACGGTCGTTCCAATTGGTGTCTAGTTCAGCATTTGCCAGATCGCTAGGGATCCTTCACTTGACACACCAGTCAAAATCAAAGTAAAAAATCTTTAATTCTATAAAATTTGTAAAAAAATCTTGAACACGTCAATTAACTAAAATATTAATAGAAAATACAAATGTAGCATTGAAATAAGCCTGTTATGGAAATGCACGGGTAAAAGGTTATAAGTATTTTTATTTAACCTTGTATAAGGCAGGACCGGGTTATCCGTGCCTACTCCAGGATGGTCTGATGCCCATCCAATGTTGGGGTTCAACTCAAAACTCTAAGGTTGTGAATAGGCCATTGATGACTAGGTTTGCCAATGTGATCAGTTGTTCCTTCGCTTGTATTACTAACACCTACTACTCTCCTATACAATTCCAGGTTCGAGTCCCGCCTCATATAGAGAACTTGGTGTTTCCGGAGACCTTGAGTGCGGCGCCCAAGAGTGAGTGGTCTGTGGACGCGAAGAGTCTGCAGTGCTACTCCCTAGTCCTCACTGATGAGAGAGGGGAGAGGGCATATGGGTAAGATATCAAAGAATTTCGTTTAAGACTCGCGATTTGTTCACGTAGGTAATTAGAGGTCGTCCATTAATTACGTGAGGCATTTTTAGCGAATTTTCGATCCCATCCCTCTCCAGGTGAGATGTCGTGAGATTTGCATCAACCCCGTCCCCAACCCCGTCTCGCGTGAGATTTTTTATCAGGCGATTCTAGAGCATATGCGTAGTATTTATACTAAAAACATATCTTAATATTTTTCTTTAAGGCTAGTCAAGACAAGTACTTGTTTGAGATTGCCATTACCACATTGAACGCCGTGCCGGTCATAAATGACCGCGAACAATACATTTTCTATTGTGTCTGTTACATGGCAGTCAATGTATTAAATATAACTCAATTTTTTAGCAACGTTCCACTGTTTCTTGCTGCAAAAAAACGTGATATACGCTGAAAACCCCCTTTCTCTTTTAAGTAAGATAACATGAGATTCAGCTCGACCGAGGGACCAAAGCATGGCTGACGAAATGTGTGTCTAATACATCTCTGATTACCTACCTGCTTATAGGTGTGCGACTATACATATAAAATATTTTGACTGATGGCGCAGCGGTAGGAAATGCATCAACTGCACTGTTGTCTCGGTTTCGTTTCTCGAGTCATTGGAAATTTTCTGTTAAGAAATTCTCAATAGCAACCTGCCTTTAGGCAGTCTATGGTGTTTGAGCATATTATTAACCAGTTTTCGGCTGCGGCCTCGCTTGCTCGGGAACAATATTTTTTATATGTATGAAAAGATTAAGGGACAGTTTATTTTACTCGACATACAATTATACAAAACTAGTTTCCGCCCGCGGCTTTAATATAATAATATAAATAATATTCTACCACATACACACAACACCATCTAGCCCAAACTAAGCAGCGTTTGTACTATGAGTACTAGACAATGGATAAACATACATATATACCGTTTTTTTTTGTTTATTTTAAATATATACTTATTATACATAATTATGTAGAAATACCCAGACCAAGATAAACATAAGAGTAGTAGAGCCTCGCTGATTTCAGCATGAATGGCCGGCTCTACCGGGGAAGTACTACCCTTTCACAGAATATCGACGTGAAATACCAGTGTTCCTACTGTTGTGTTTCGTTCGGTGAGTGAGAGTACCGGAGGCCCAATCATTCCCCTTTCCCCCATCCCGCTCCTTCTCCTTCCCACGTCCTTTCCTAAAGGGTCGGCAACGCGCAAGTGATGACTGGTGTTGCAGGCGTCCATAGACTACGGTGACCACTTACCATCAGATGAGCCGTATGCTAGTTTGCCACCTTAGCAGTATAAAAAAAAAAATAACATCCATGTTCATGCGCACAAATGTTTGACTTGTGCGGGAATCGAACCCGCGACCTCAGGTGTGGCAGTCGGTTACACTAACCACTACGCCATCGAGGCCGAATTCCTCGAAAACAGCACTTTTTCTTAACTTGTATGCGAACTTTCATAATGAACGAACGATCGAGTCGTTAAGGCTTGAAACCGTAACAAACTAACACTCACATTTATAATATTAGTTTGGATGATCAAATGTACGTTTTGTTGCAGGTATTGTCGACGGGTGCTGCCAGAGGGCGCCACCACGTGTCTGCCATTGTGCTATTGCCTTATTGGCAGGTATAGGGCTCCTGGCTTTTATTATAAGGTACATTTATTAGACTTATTAGTTTACTAGATGTTCCCGCGGTTTCACCCGCGTTTATCGTTACTGCGCCGCCCTCGTGGGTCGTAGCGTGATGTTATATAACCTACTAGCTTCGCTCGCGTTAATTTAGAATTTGACAATCAATTTGGTTAATTCAAACATGATTCGAAAGACACGTGGCGCCATCTATTATCATAAGAATGTTATTATTGTTTTCCTCGGGAACAGTAATTTTTTTCGGGATGAAAGGTAGCCTATGTCCGTTTCTGTACCCCTGACAACGTGTATGCAAAATTTGATGTTGATCAGTTGAGTAGTTAAGACGTGAAAGCGTAACAAACAAACAAACTCTTCATCTTTATAATATTAGTATAGATATGCTGAATATATATTAAGAATAATATTTTGTGTCGCCGGTGACTACAAACTTTCAAACAACATACATACACAATAAACATCCAGATTGACTGCGCGGATGGCGTAGTGGTTTTTTTTTTTATTTTGCTCGTCAAAATGACCACACTCCACCTGATGGTAAGCAGTCGTGTGGTCTAAGAGCAGTGGCCTCCACACCGCCCCCACAGTAGCCGAGGCGATGTTGAGGTCTCTACTTTGACGGCCTGAGAAGGTGCTTTTTCACGCCCCGCTTAAAGGACCTTACTATTGCCACTGCTCCGAGTGTTACGGGTTCGATTCCCACACGGGACAAAAATAAAGTGGCCTACAAATAGTTGTTCCGAGTTTGGATGTTCAAATAATTGTACCTGCGATATAGGACTAAGGGCCTTTTCATTGTCATGCGTGTTTGCGCCCGCGTGCAGGCCAGGCGCGCATGCGCGTTGCGGGCCGCACGCAGAGCAGATATTTTTCGCCCCGCCGCCGCCCGTGCACCGCGAGCGTGTCGCGCATGACAATAAAAACATGTATGATACGATAGGTTGCGGGCAGCACGCATGCGCGCCTGGCCTGCATGCGGGCGCAAACACGCATGACAATGAAAAGGCCCTTATTCTTAGAGTTGTTTTTAACCTGTCCATTGTCGGAATGACAGATATAGTTGAAAATCTATTGTGATTGACCGCTGGTGTGCCTCTACAACTCATACATACATACATAGATTCACGCCTGTTTCCCAGAGGGGTAGGCAGAGACTACGGATTTCCATTTGCTACGATCCTGACTCACTTCTCTGGCTTCATTCACTTTCATAACATTCCTCATGCACGCCCGTCGGTTCAAGATGCTCTTAACCTGACCTTTACTCGGTAGTTCAAAAAAGCCTTTTTATTGAAATTTAGTTTAAATTCAATAGAAGGGCTTTTTGCACACACTTTTGGCACACCTATTCACATTTTACATTTAACACGATTATTACATAAACTATACTTTACTGTCATTGATATATTATATACTAGCTTTTGAGCGCGGCTCCGCCCGCGTGGTTCCTACATCAATAAAAAGTAGTCTATGTCCTTCCCCAGGTTTTAAACTATATAGTACCAAATTTAATCTAAATCGGTTGAGTGGTTTAGCCGTGAAAAGGTAACAGACAGACAGATAGACAGACAGAGTTACTTTCGAATTTATAATATTAGTAAGGATTAAAACTATTTATATTTAAGTTTTATTTTCCCGACGTGTCGATTGCTTTTCAGCAGCCATGTTCACGGGAAGACTAACTCCTTTTATATCTTATTGCAGGTATTAGAAGAAATAGAATCTCACCACGGCCGTTCAGACGTAGAAATACACAATCTCCTACAGCAACTCTTCGAAACAGACTTCCCGAATCCAGGAGAAGAGATCTCCATTCTATACACAAACACTCCGAACTATAGCAAAGAGTATGACTTGGAAGAGATCAGGAGGAAGAGTAAGAGTTTGCCAGAGAAGAGAGACAAAGAGAATTATTATGATTTAGAGAATAATAATGGACTGATGAGTGTTAATCTCTGTTTGGAGATGCCGAAGTAAGTTTATTTATTTGCTAGCTGTTACCCGCGACTTCGTCCGTGTGGATTATTTTTTATCGCGGAAAACATTTTTTTTTCCGGAAAAAAAAGTACTGTTCCCGCCCCGTGTGGTATTCGAACCTCATGGCACTCCAACGTTCTCCCACTCGGCTATCGATGCTATTTGCTAAAATATATCACTACATATTATAAAACAATGTCTCCTGCCGCGTCTGTATGTTCGCGATAAACTCAAAAACTACTCAACTGATATTCATGCGGTTTCACCAATAGACAGAGTGATTCATGAGGATGGCTTTGGTGTATAATTTGTGAAGGTTTTGTAATAATAAATGTTTCTTTTTCCAGGGTAAAGAAAATAAAACGTCCGATTGAGCCTCGAGTGGACGAAGATAATGTATCATCGGTGTTAGATGTGCTGGGAGCCGGTCTGCTGATTAAAGTGTTCGCGTCGCTACTTTTGGAGAGGAAGGTCATCATTATAGGACATCACATGAGGTTAGTATACTTGAAGTAGTAGTGCGTACGAATACATTCCTAGGCATTGGACTTACGAGCGAGAGGTCGCGGTTTCGAATCCCATCTATTGCACTATCGACGTGAACTCACTCCTAATACAAGTAATCTAGATTAGCTGGAGCGGTTTACAAGAATACTATGTGAGCCTCGATGGTGTAGTGGTTAGTGTAACCGACTGCCACGCCTGAGGTCGCGGGTTCGATTCCCGCACAAGTCAAACAAACTGCTGAAAAGCAACCGAAACGTCACGCTAAGTGTAAACATAAATATAAATAGTATAATAGTATAATAATAGTATAAATAGTTTCAATAATTTAATTAGCTTAAAAATTAGCAAAGTTTAATAGTAATAGTAGTGTAACAGTTTTTCAAAATTTTGTAAAAAAGTGTCAAATAAACAACGCGATAAAATCCGTATATAGTAGTTTAATTTCAATCAAACATTTGTGTGCATGAACATCGATGTTTATCTTGGTCTGGGTGGTTTCTATGTATAATACGTATGTATTTACAGAAAAAACTATTTACGTATCTTTATCCATTGTCTAGTACCCATAGTAAATAAATAAATATAAATAAATAAATAGTACAAGCTCTGCTTAGTTTGCGCTAGATGGTGTTGTGTGTATGTGATAGAATATATTATATATTAAGCTATTACTAGTAATTCGAAAGCCAAATTGCTAGTAATTAAAAAAATATATAGGAAAAGGGAAAGTCGCCTCATCGAGGCTGATTAAAGTCCGGTTCCTATGTCAAGAGGAGTCGTTTTAACTACGGACAGTTAAATATTGGTATATTTTGCAAAGAATATACATACATACATAGATTCACGCCTGTTTCCCAGAGGGGTAGGCAGAGACTACGGATTTCCATTTGCTACGATCCTGACACACTTCTCTGACTTCATTCACTTTCATCACATTCCTCATACACGCCCGTCGGTTCAAGGAGCTCTTAACCTGGCCTTTGTCCAGAACGTCTTCGATCTGATCGAGAAACGTTCGTCTAGGTTTTCCTCTTGCGACTGTTTCATTCACACTAGCCTTATAAACTTTCTTAGTTAGTCTCTCCTCGTCCATTCTTTCTACATGTCTAAACCAGCTTAACATACCCTTTTCTATTCTTGAACTATATCCACTTTCATGCCGCATCTCTCTCTAATCACACTATTCCTTATTCTATCTTTCAGAGCCACACCACATATGCTTCTCAACGCTCTCATTTCTACAGCATTTATTCTGCTCTCATGCTTCTTTTGTCATACCCAACTTTCACTTCCATACATAAGTGTGGGCACTAATAGTCCTCTATGAACAGCCAAACGTGCCTTTTCGGATACATTTCGACTGTTCATAAAAGCGTGTAGAGCTCCATTCACTTTGTTGCTAGCAATCGTTATCTGTCCTCCTTGCAATGAATATGTGTCAAAAAATAATGTAGTCCGCGAGGACTACGTATTTTTTTGGTGGACTGTTGCAACGTATTACATGTTGTACAAGAAGCTGGTCAAACTCGATGCAATAGTCAAATTTTGTTTATTATGCTACTACTAATCGTCTTGACACACTAAACCTCATATTTGGACCCTTGTCTCTTAGACACCTATATAAGTGTTTATAATGTCCACACCTGTGCTACCGCCAATCTTCATCCTTGAAAGTGCGCACTTTATTTTACCTCATAGATTAAGAAATTACATGCATATTGCCATCTTTTAGCTAAGCATTGTACTAAAAAACTACTTTCTTCCAACATACAGCTCACGCTAGTTTGGGCATCAGGGCTGCATAATGTCTGTATTCACCTTGCTGTTACAAATAAAGAATTATTATTATTGTTATTATTAAAAAAGAAATGTTATTATTTACCAATACTTGACGTTCAATAAAAATACGCCATCTACCGGCAAGTAGTAGCACTAATATTACTTTAGTTTTAATAGGTACCATTTTATAGAAAAAGTATGCCATCTATTATAGAATAGTACAACTAATAATTTTCTTTAAACTTTTCTGAAGACAGCATCTCATGCACTAGGAATAATTCCTGTATCACTTTACAAATATTTAAACAACGGGTAAAGATCGCGCACTGTATGATGACCGGACTGAACATCGCGCGAGTGGCGTCGCAGTTGCAAGTTTTAGGTCTCTTTGGTGACAGGGGGCGGGGGCGGGACGCGTCTTAGCGACTGTACATGCGCAACAATTCGGAGACGCTATGTTCAGTCCGGCCATCACAGATTGCGCGATCTGTACAAAGGACATCCAGACTCGGAACAATCATTTGTGCATCACACATACTCTTGTCTCGTGTGGGACTCGAACCCACAACACTCGGCGCAGTGGCAGCGGCGAGGCGACCACTTAAACCATTACGCCATCCGTGTTTCTCTTTTCATATCCTAACTAATATTATAAAAGCGAAAATGAGTTTGTTTGTTTGTTACCTTTTCACGGCTAAACCAATGAACCGATCATCCTAAAATTTTGCATATACGTTGACAGGTGTACAGAAACGGACATAGGCTATCTTTCATCCCAAAAAAAATTACTGTTCCCGAGGAAAACAATAATAACGTTCTTATGATAATAGATGGCGCCACGTGTCTTTCGAATCATGATTGAATTATATTATTATACAAGCAGAGTACACCGAATTGATTGTCAAATTCTAAATAACCGCGAGCGAAGCCGCGGTCAAAAGCAAGTTTCATAATATTTTTTTTTATTCTCTGCTATATGTAACTATTAAATAAAGCACACTATATGCCATAGATGCGCACATCTATGGCATAATTTTGCACGTATTCATGCGTATGAATAGATGCAAAATTATACCAAAAGATCCAGGGTTTGATTCTCGTGTACAGACAAAGTGATACAGGATTCTGGCAGATTTAAAGTCTCAGGGCCACTTGCACGACAACTCACAAAATACGTTTAGCACTAAATAGATTTAAAACATCGTGGCATCTCAGTCATCTTCACACGGATGACTGCGACAGCACGATGTTTTAAATCTATTTAATGCTAAACGTATTTAGTGAGTTGTTGTGCAAGTGGCCCTTAATGTCAATATCTAATGTTTATCTTATGTTTATTCCAGATTAATATCATCATGTGTAGAGGCACTCCAATCAGCGTTGTACCCGTTCGTGTGGCAGCAGCCACTGATCTCGTCGATCCCCAGCGAGATCCAGCGAGAAGTGCTGGAGGCTCCGCTGCCGATCTTAGCCGGCATGCTCACAGCATCCACTGATGCTGACTTTAGCGATCTGGCATTTGAAGAGGTATACAATAAACTATATGCAGTGGTCCGACCGCCGGCGAGAAAACGACTAACTATCGGCGATTTTCTCTCTCAAGAATCGCACAATAGATATACATTCCGTGTAAACGAAAGAGATGCATATATTAAAAGTTACTCTCTGACTGTTTATACTGCCGGTGACGACTCGCTTTACTAGTTTTGTCGCTGAGCGACAAGATCTTTCAAAAATAAACTCACTCAGCGATACTCGTTCAGCGATGCTCGCTCGTCGCGCGCGCAGGTTTGCACAGGACTGAGCGACCGCGGGCGAGTGGTGCGAGTAATCGCTTGTCGCGCACACTCGCTTATAGCCCGGCGACAAAACTATCGAAACTACACACTCGCTTCCCGCTGATCGTCAGCTCGTTTATAGTTTCTAGTTCTACTCGTTTCTCGTTCATCGTCGGCGGTCGGACCAACTGCCATATAATATACAATAAATAATACATATACAAGGTTAAATAAATACTTGCAGTCATAGTATTAGTTAATAATTGCACGGATGGTGTAGTGGCTTTAAGGCGCTCCGCCACTATCACCGCGTCGTGTGGGTTCGATCCTCACACAGTACAAACATGTGTGTGATGTACAAATGATTGCTACGAGTCTGTGTGTTCTTCGTGTCCGTTGTTTGAATGTTTGTAAAGTCTCCCGCGACACAGGAGCTACTCCTAGTTACGAAATATCTTTAAAAACAATTATCCTAACTAATATTATAAAAGCGAAAATGAGTTTGTTCGTTTGTTACCTTTTCACGCCTAAACCACTGAACCGATCATCCTGAAATTTTGCATATACGTTGTCAGGTGTACAGAAACGGACATAGGCTACCTTTCATCCCGAAAAAAATTACTGTTGCCGAGGAAAACAATAATAACGTTGTTATGATAATAGATGGCGCCACGTGTCTTTCGAATCAGGATTGAATTATATTATTACAAGCAGAGTACAACCCGAATTGATTGTCAAATTCTAAATTAACGCGAGCGAAGCCGCGGGCGAAAGCTAGTATAGAATAAAACATCTTAGACCATTTTCTGTTAAACATCAAAAATTCATTTCAACTCACAATGCAAGACCACTGCTTTACCGTATACTCTGTAAAATTAACATAAATAGAATCCTAATTCTAACTAATATAATAAATGTGTATGTGAGTTTGTTACTCTTTTACGCCTTAACTACTCGACCGAACATCATTAAATGTTACATACATGTTGCCAGGGGAAAATTTCATTAAAAAAATCAAACTGTTTTGAGGGAAGACGCGGGCTAAAGCTAATTTTGTATAATTGTATGTTTTCAAAGTAATCCGCGAGTAAAATAAACTTGTCCCTTAATTCGGTGGACCTCACGGAAACACAATCTCATCCAGAAAAATGACTGTTCCTGGAAGACAGAAATGTATTGCCAATTTTTTTATTAATCTAGTTAAATATGATATCTAACCCTATTTTTTTTTTCAGGGCATGCTAATAGACCTGACCCACCCATCCAAGGTCCTATTCTACCAAGGGGACGAGTCTACAATCCTACCAACGTCCTCATACAAGTCTTTAAAGACTTCACTACAGATGGAGACGGCCAAGCACAGAGACGTACAAGACAACAAGACAAGAAACGTCATGATATCAGAAGCCTTCTTGAGATTCTTCATTGATATCCTGGGAGACTTCTGGCAGTTCTTCTCCGTTGGGGAGTTGAAAGAAGGGGATTTGGGGAAAGGGGATGTTGTTTTTGATGTGAGTATATTTGTTTTTAATTCTTTAATAACCGGTATTGGGCCACAATAGGCATGATGTCTCAAAAAGCTTGTAGTGCATCTTTTAGATTAACAAAAAATATTGGACACGTATTTGTCCCAGGTCTGAGTATTTTTTGTGTCAGTTGTTTGAATGTTTGCAAAGGATTTAATCCTAGTGCAGGCGGATTAGGGTCAGATAGTCTGGATAGTAAAAAATCTGAGTAATCAAAATGACTAGAATGCAGAATGACTGGGCTAGGCAATCTTAAGTCGCTTAAAGACTGAACTGCAGATTGTCCGTGTGTTACATAGCCTTTTTTAATAATTATAATTACAATACCACCTACATTGTTTAAAACTATCTCTTACTAGCTTTTGCCCGCTGCTTTGCTCGCGTTAATTTAGAATTTGACAATCAATTCGGGGTGTACTCTGCTTGTGATAATATAATTCAATCATGATTCGAAAAAACACGTGGCGCCATCTATTATCATAGGAACGTTATTATTGTTTTCCTTGGGAACAGTATTTTTTTCGGGATGAAAGGTAGCTTATGTCCGTTTCTGTACACCTGACAACGTATATGCAAAATTTCAGGATGATCGGTTCAGTGGTTTAGGCATGAAAAGGTAACAAACAACCTATTTTCGCTTTTATAATATTAGTAAGATTATACTAACCAACAAAATTATCTCTTACAGAAAGACGCCTTCATAAAAAACGCATCATCAAAACAGAACCAGTACTTCCTAGAATGGTTTACGGAGACAGCTATGTTCACACACTTCATACAAAATATGGCTGCAAGCTACCATCACAGGCTTAACCCCTGCTTACCCCCTCCAACGCTAGTCGACACACCACTACCGAACTTCTACGAGCTATTCAACGAGAGAGTGAAAATAAGACACAGCAAGACAATCAACAAAGGTCTAGACAACTCAAAAAGTAATTATAAAAACGCTGTAAATAAAAAAGTTAGGTTTTTAAAGAGTAAACTTAGGGATTTGGTCGCGTAAGGCTATTTGATGGGTCAAGTAATGCCCTGAGGTACGCCCAGTACCTATTTGATAAACCTCGAGGTACGCCGGATCCCTATTTGATGGGTCTAATAATGCTTTGAGATCTACCCTGTAACTATTTGATGGGTTTAACAATGCTTTGAGGTACGTCCGGACCCTATTTGAATGGGTCAAATAATACCTTGAGGCACGCCCAGCACCTATTTGATGAGTCAAATAATGCCTTGAAATACGCTTAGTCCCTATTTTATGGGTCAAATAATGCCTTGAGGTCTACCTAGTACCTATTTGATGGGTCAAATAGTGCCTTAAAGTACACCCAGTAAATATTTGATTAGTTAAATAATGCCTTGAAGTACACCCAGTAACTATTTGATAGGTCAAATAATGCCTTGAGGTCCCTATTATGGACATAGATTGGTGAAATAGATGATATATGCTTAAGCCTTGGTAGAAGGCGCAATGATATGAAAAAGCGTTATAAGTCAATTTGACGATAAATATATAATAATATCAGCCTTTATTAAATTATCCCACTGCTGGGCACAAGGCCTCTTCTCAATATGAGAAGTGTTGCCATAGTCCACCATGAAAGAAAGAAAGAAAGAAATCATTCTTTATTGCCACAAAGAAATATGATTACATAATTTTTCTTATAAAATATCGACAAAATAATAAAAAAGTCAATTAAATAAATAGTTCGTAAGTAAAAAGTACATATTATTATGCTATTATGGCAACAAATGCTGACCCAGTGCGGGTTGACAGCCTTCTCATACCATTAAGATCATCATGGAGAACTTCGTTAAAGCTAGCTTAACATTACATAAAAATTATGAAATCTGTGTAGCTGTCAACCGTCAGAATGTCTTACAAAACCGTCAAATTGACGATGCGATATGATCTCTGTAAAACATCGATAATGTGTGTGAGTGAGACGTCAAAATGACTTCTGGTTTCAGCATTCGTCAATTTGACGATAAACTAACAGAAATTACGTCAGATTTCAGTAGTCGTCAAATTGTCGATTAGTTTTCATCTCTTGTTTAAACATTGTTGATATTATTTAGACAGAACGATCGAACCGTCAAAACGACTTTTAATTTCAGGTGTCGTCAAATTGACGATTTATTTTAAACTCTGAAGCATTGTTAATATCATTTAAAGATATAGAGAAACGCTGTCAAATGACGTCAACTGTTAGTAGTCGTCAAGTTGTCGATTAGTTTTCTCTTTTTAAGAAAACATTGTTAATATTATTTTGAGAGAAAGAACGTACCGTTAAAACGACTGAATATCAGCAGTCGTCAAATGGACGATTTATTTTGAACTCTTATATTGCCTTATCTAATGTGAAACATTTATTACTTTCGCCTTTGTAAGTGCTCTTATAAGAAAAAAAATAAATAAGCAAGGGGATTGTCATAATTTTCCATGATAAATACTATTTTCTTAGATATTTGAGCTTTTAGTAGATATCTAGCCAGAATAGGCTTGAAAATTCTGACTTTACTTCAGCCATAATACACATAAAAATGTGCAACAATTGTAATCAACATATTAGTGAGCTAAACACAATATTAGTGAACATTAGCAAGCAGGACCGATTTTAACTAGGCTTAGCAGAACTCACGAAACTTTAAAATTTTTCATCTTAAGACTGCGCCGAGCGGAATGTGCCAAAACAGGCGGTCACAGTTAAGTGAATAAAATCAACACTTTTTGTTTAATACAAATATAAAATATACATTTACCATAACAATGAATGTGTTTACAATTACTCCGTGTAAAAAAATTAAATTAATAAAAATTTCCCTTACAAAATTACGTAAATTTGCACGAAAAATGCAAAAACGTAAGCTCGTATTAAGTGATTTTTTAGATTATAACAGTAGAAATCTATCCTATTTTACAGCTTAAACGAAACATAAATAGTTATATTACAATTTGTCCGTCCCAAATATTTAAGTTATTGGTTGACAATAAAGATACATATTTATCAAAAAAGCACTTCAAATCCTCCATACAATTTCACTATGGCGGCCGTGCGCCGATTTGTATATGCGCCGCACGAGCTCTGTCATTATCTGTCTCACGCTCGGCGCAGTCTTAATATTTGATTAGAAAAACGGTGATAGGGTCGTCTCCTATTACATAGGACCTAAACATGACAAAATGGGAGCGCTCTGCACTCGCCTATGAATAAAAGAGCGTGAATTGTAGATAAACAATCTTTTGTCTTCTTCTCTTGCAATACTAAAGAAAGAGAAAAAGCAACTATAACACTTGCATATGACTAAACTATACTGTCTTGTATTATTAGTAAACTATTAACAAAGTTGTAATCTCTTAGTAATAAATTTAGTTTATTTTTGTACATATCATTATCCTTTATATTTTGTAGGATGTAGGTAGAAATCCATTTTTAATTTAAAGTCTTATTTTCTCATTAACTAAAGATATTATGAAATTAAATAACAATTAAAATGTGTTAATAAGTCTTTCTGAGTTTTTAATGTATGAACAGTGCAGTGGTGATGTTATCTCGCCGCCTGGCTGTGGAAGTCCGGGTTTGATTCCAAATGAGACAAAAATGTATGTGATAAGTCTGGATGTGCTTTGTATCAGCTGTTTTATAGTACTTATTCAAAAAGTTGAAATTGTATTTAAATATTTGAAATGTAATTTTAACAAAAACTTGAACATGTCTTAATGTACTTTTATATTATCCGGTACCTACCCGGATATCCGGCGTTTGTTGTCCGGTTGTGAAGTGTACTGACTAGTATGAATTTACATTCGTATCGGTTCATTTTATCCGGCAGGCAGCTTATACCGGTTATCCCGGACCGGATGTAACCGGATTTGTGAAAATGCATACTGCCGAAACGATTTGTATTTATTTTATAATTTACTAACAACATTCCTTTTAAAAATGTGTTTTTTTTTTTGTAAAATAAACCAAATATGGATTTTTTTATAATTGTGATGTCAACATCGATCCAGTGTTTGAATATCATAATAAAATATGTTTATTGTAAATATTATTTATTATTATTTTTTTTAATCCTTTATGTGAAAGTAAGTAATTTTATTCATACAATTTTCTTTCCATCTTAATCGACTTCGAATTTAAAAATTACTACAATTACTAAATTACGGCATATTGCGCATGCGCTTTTACTAGATACTTATATAGTTTTACTTCTACATTCAAGAAAAGATAACTACTAGTCTGACGGCCAGTTTCACCAATAGCAAGTGAAAGTTATCCGAAACATAAATCGCACGCTGTCTCTCTCTTGTTAGGTTAAAGAAGAGAGATGGCGAGATTTTTATCTTATAGTTAAATTCTATTTGGAGGTGGTGGAACAGGCCCTGAGAGTTCTCCATATTGTTCTCAAAGATATGTGAAGTCTGTCTACCCCCACTGGGCCAGCGTGGTGGATGCTAATTCTTATCATTTTCATACTGAGAAGAGACCCGGTCCCAGCAGTGGAACAGTTTATTATTCTACCTTTTGGCCGCCACGGACGTCCATTCACGTCAAATTAAACCGTGCTCACGACGCCCCCGACGGCATGGCACGTCGAAAATACAACTATTATACGTTCAAAATTAACTTACAAAAATATGTTTGTTGTGTTCCTTTTACCTATTATTTAAAACTACCTTAACCTTTTAACCGCTTACGTCGGATTAATCCGACAAATATTTTCGTGTCCATTTCGCCAGCGTCGTATATTTCCGACCAGATACCACAGCTCGTTTAATCTGCTTTTTTATTTAATTACGGTGTTTTCTATCAAAAAATGTTTATATTGTGTAAATGGATAATTAAGTAAACATTTACAATTTAATACACTTTAGTCTCATAATTAGAAGTCCTAAAAATAAGTATTTATTTTTGTAAGTACTCGTATTTATTTTCGATTCACTGTGCCGGGCGCTGGGGGCACGACAACTGTTATGAAATGGGGCGGTTAAAAGGTTAATCATCGCCTGGCGTAGGGGGCACTACGCTACTTTTCTGCTGTGGCGGTCAAAAGGTTAACCCTGAAAGGGTAGGCACATAGCTATTACACACTCATTTCATCAATTGGACGTACTTTCTGAAAAACGTTCCAACCCACAAAGTTAACATTTTGAGATAATCGTGATTGAAATTCAATCCCGTATTGCTTCTTCATACATGTGGGTTGGGCTACTAAGTCATGATTTCATATTTAGAGTGATAGTAGAGCTACCACATTTTTCCAGCTAGTAAATAGTAACCCCGTGACTAATTTGCTAATAATAATTCGATTTTGACCCGAGTGTGGGTTGGAACGTTTTTCAGAAAGTACGTCCTATTATGCTCGGCATAGTTCCAGAATGGCTACTGAAAATAAGAATTTCATGACAGAAAATGTAGGACCTCCTTCCATTCTTAGATTCCTAGATTCATTTTTAAATTTATATCGCATTCAAGCAATAAAATGTTCTTAAACAATCGCTAATAGCTATTTTATATTCTGAACTCTAAAATTATTAATAAAAATAATTACCTATTTAAAAACAACAAACTTACTTAGTCTGAGTTTTACAATAAAATAATCTATTCATAATAATAATAATAATATTCTATCACATACACACAACACCATCTAGCCCAAACTAAGCAAAAAAAAGTATATATGTATGTTTATCCATTGTCTAGTACCCATAGTACAAGCTCTGCTTAGTTTGGGCTAGATGGTGTTGTGTGTATGTGATAGAATATTATTCTTCGTAACCTCACCGGTTTAAATACTCTAAACCTTACCACTATCTCTTAAATGCATCGTCATTGCATGAACAAGGGTGAGACTAGAGGGATAGAAAATTGACATAACCTACATGTATACGAATGAAGCCACGGTCAAAATCTAGTTAATTATATAATTATTATATACCTGTATAAGAAGCTTTAGTAATTTAAGTTGAGATGTGCCTTTAAGACTGCGCCGAGCGAAATGTGCCAAAACAGGCGGTCGCAGTTAAGTTGATACAATCAACACTTTTTGTTTAATACAAATATAAAATATACATTTACTATAACAAAGAATGTGTTTACAATTAGGTACTCCATGTTAAAAACTTTAAATAATTAATATGTTCGCCTACAAAATTACGCAAATTTGCACGAAAAATGCAAGAACGTAAGCTCGTGTTACGTGATTTTTTAGATTATAACAGTAGAAATCTATCCTATTTTACAGCTTATTTATAAAGATAAATATTTATCAAAAAAGCACTTTAAATCCTCCATACAATTTAACTATGGCGGCCGCGCGCCGATTTGAATATCGAGCTCTGTCATTCAGTCCAACTGCGTCTTACGCTCAGCGCAGTTTTAAGTTAATTTATTTAAGCTGTGTCAAATACATATTATTATTTACGTAAACAATCGTTATTTTAATAATAAATTGTATCATACGCTGAAATACATGTATTTTCATTTTTGTAATCTTTGTACAAAGTATTGAACCTTGATTGATTGATTGAAATTAGACCACTATATTTACTTCATATTATAAAACAAAGTCCACCGCCGTGTCTGTCTGTCTGTTTGTTCGTGATAAACTCAAAAACTACTAAACGGATATTAATGCAGTTTTAACCAATAGACATAGTGATTCATGAGGAAGGTTTAGTTTGCGAAGCCCGGGCGGATCACTAGTCATATTATATTACTCTTACATCTGATATCGAGCAGCGATAGCTCAGTGGGGAGAGCAACAGACTGCAATGCAGAGGGCCTCGGGTTTGAACCCACGTCGCGCACCTCTGACTTTCGGAAGTTATATGACTTTTCGAAATTATGTGCGTATTGATTGACAATTATCGCCTGCTCCGTGCCTCCGAGCACGTTTAGCAGTCGGTCCCGGCTGCCATGAACATCTATGGCAGTCGTTATTGGGAGAGTGTCGACACAAAAGATCCCACTGGGTCGAAGTGTCGCCGGTCTACACTGACTGGCCCCCACATAAGATAAGATACATCTGATATCTTATCTAACTTGGAATTCTGTCAAAACACGTGTTTCCTTCCTCCTTTGATCTTGGGTCCTTCAAGCGGGCGTGATAAAGCACCTCCTTAGGCCGTCACAGTAGAGACCTCGGCACCACTTCAGCTGTAATGAGGACGTGGTGTGGAGGACTCTGCTCATGAACTACACGACTGTGCATCATCAGGCAGACGGTAGTCATGTTAGGGCTACTACAAAAAAATAGAAGAAATTCGATCAAAAGTTACACTATATCAAACTAAGCATAATATGCAGCGAGTAACAGAAAGGTGTGGTCATATATAATTTATATCAGGCCAATAAAAAAGTAGCCGATGTTAGAACCAAAAAACAATGGGGCTGTCTTTGGGGACTGTCGATAAAAGTGAAAACTTTAATCCTTGATCATAAACACTTCTTTATAAACAAAAACAAAAAAAAGGCATTTCTGAGATATTGTTAATATTCTACAATAGTTCAAATATGGAAAGCGTGGAAGCGTGACGATGACAAAGCGTGACGATGACGCGAGTTCTATGATTTTTGTTCACCCAAGAAGTGCAACGCGCCTCAAGAAGTTCGACTTCAAAAAAATTTTATGAGTTTTGCTAACATATTATTTACTAGCTTTTACTCGCGACTTCGTCCGCAGGGAATTAAAAAAACTAAATCTGAAATAAAATAGCTTAAGTTACTCCTTATAACATCAGCTATCTGCCAGTGAAAGTCCTGTCAAAATCAGTCGTTTTAGAGATCACACGGAACAAACAGTCAAACAGACATACCTAAATGTAAATATTGTTTTTTTTATTTTAGTAGATACCTACCGTATCTAGGTAGAAAATAAAATCTGTTTTTTACTAAATGACAATAGGTACCTACCTATTGTCATTTAGTAAAAAACAGACACTTCAATTTTATTTATTTGTACCTATAGATTATTTAAACATCAAAACAAGCTCATTGTATTGCGCCTGGTCTTGTTCGGGTCCACGGAGATCACTCGAGTCAGCTGTTAATAGAATGTAATATTGATAGGTCGATAAAAAAGAAAATTATATATCTTTATTTGTTAAAGTTTTCCATTGTACAGGCGCTACAATAATTATTATGTAACTTAAATACGACCACACCTTTCTGTTACACGCCGTATACCTATATAAAAAAGTGCTCTAATAACTATTATTTATAAGCTAATGCCAACTATTACAGATATTTCTCCGGAAATAGTAGTCATTAACACGTAAAATATCAACATTCTTATATGAACCAACAACCATTAGTTCTATTTCATAAAGGTGCTGATAAACTTGACCGTCCAATAAACATTCGCTAGAAATGAGCATTCTAGCGAATGTTACAATACGCTAGGCATTGTGGTTTCCGAGATATTGAGGTGGCTGGGCCAAGATGAGCGCTCATCTTAGCACAGCCATCAATACCCCCTTATACAGTAAGTAAAATAACGAAAGGCGTTCCCTTAAAGCGGTTATTATACATTTATTTTATTTATTTACTTAATTAGAACGGCCGCAGGCCACTTATACTAATTAATAGATACAAATGAACATATTTGCATAGAAAAATAAGCATGAAAAAATGCAAGCATGAAAAATAAATTAAATGTAAAACTAATTAAAAAGTAATTTTAATTAAAAATTCATAACTAAGTAAAAAGCGACGTTGCCGTTGTGCATTGGTACTTTTGTGCGTATGCAAAGAGTGTTTCTTTTTCGTGTCTGTTTATAATTTTATATTGAATATTTTTGAAGTTATTAAAATAAAATATTTTTTGTTTTTTATGGGAACATTTTTTTAGGATCTACGCACGCCATAATATTGCCAGTTTAAGGGAACGCCTTTCGTTAGTTAACGTACTGTATATTTTCGATCAATGCTGACATTATGTGAGCAATGTCGACTAATTAATGGTATAGCTAGATCTTCGTTCGCAATGGTTTTGGAAGTACAAGGTGTCTGTGCCAAGATGAGCGCTCACTTTGTCACAGCCACCAATAGCCCCTTGTATCTTTTAAACGGCGGACTGACCAATTCTGCTACTTTACGACCAGTTCCGACTAATTTACTACGTAAATAGATTTTCAGTTTACGTAGATGGCTGTGCCAAGATGAGCCATACAGTTTGCTTCGAACTTTTTGCCGAGCCAAGCCATTCTGCCATTGTTCCTCCGCCATCTCTCTTTGCCTATACGTCCCGCACCCCTGTCGCTATCGGTTAGTATTCCAGACAATATAAAGTCATGATCACTAGAACGTAAATACTAAAATACATTCAATTTAAAATAATATAAAAGAAATAGTGCAATAATTAATTTAAACAGCGATTTATGTAATATATAAAATAGCTTTCTCCTCTCTTCTACGTCGCCGTGCCCTACAGGATCCATATTGTACCTACTGTGATATTGTGCAACACCTTTATATAACACTAGCTGTGTCCGCGGTTTCACCCACGTTTATGATTATTGCGCCGCCCCCGTATGTCGTAGCGTGATGTTATATAGCCTATAACCTGCCACGATAAACAAGCTATCCAACACTAAAATAATTTTTCATTTCGAACCAGTAGTTACTGAGATTAGCGCGTTCAACCAAACAAACAAACAAACTCTTCAGCTTTATAATATTAGTATAGATATGGAGTGCAATAAAGATATTGAGTATTGAGTATGATTAGTAACCCACTAGATGTTCCCGCGGTTTCACCCGCATTTATCGTTACTGCGCCGCCCCCGTGGCTCGTAGCGTAATGTTATATAGCCTATAGCCTTCCTCGATAAATAGGCTATCCAACACTAAAAGATTTTTTCAAATCGAATCAGTAGTTCCTAAGATTAGCACGTTCAAACAAACAAACAAACTCTTCAGCTTTATAATATTAGTATAGTCTAGCTGTTACCTGCGACTTCGTCCGCGTAGATTTTAACTAAAAAGTGTTTGTCTCCGCGAAACCCTATTTTTTTTAAAAATCGACGTAGCCTCTGTTACTCCTTATAACATCAGCTATCTGCCAGTGAAAGTCCCGTCAAAATCGGTTCAGCCGTTTCGGAGATTAGCCGGAACAAACAGACAGACAGACAACAATTTTAAAAATAGATTATTTCGTATTGTTACCTTATATACTTTCATATGCATTAGATAAAAAGCTATTATTTTGACATTATAAAAAGACACTTCAATTTTATTTATTTGTATAGAGTAAGTACAAATGCAGCACAACCGACCGTCAAGTTTGTCATCTTCTTCAATCTTGAAGAATATTTTTTGGCGAGCATTGACTAGTGCGTTCTCTAGAGTGATCGTGAAAACTTTTGTAGCGATATTTAGCTTTAGGCTTGTCTCTATTCGTTGTTCAGTTCGACAATTTAAAAATGGCGAAGGCTCGTCGTTCTACCTATTACAATTGATTACTCAAGTCTATCAGGACCTTTAGACACAAATATTTGTATTGCAACATAAAGTTTTCTTCACTAAATCGATGCCATTTGTAATATACATGTAAAAATGTAGAGCGAAATAAAATATTATATTATATTCCACAAGGTGACCTAGAATGAATATTAAGAATGATTTTATGGACAACAAAGCGACTTAGGAATGCGATCGAGAGATTGTAATGCTAATTTCGCCGATAGTTTATTGGAGATCGTGAGACTGCCACGCACAGATCTCGACTTCAATCCCGAGCCATTCAAACTTTTTCAAGATAAGTTAGATTTAGACAATATCTACAAGTTAAGAGTACCTACTTCTTTTGACTTGAAGATTTTATCAATAATTTTCTATTCCTCTGAAACACTAGTTTTTCCTAGATAAAAAGGACCCTATGTTGTTTTCTGTATCCCTAACAAACAAATAAACAAATTCGCATTTATAATATTACTAGGGTATGACCGCGGCTTTGGTCGCATAAATGTAGACTATTATCTGGATAAAAGGTATACGATGTCTCTCTGTACCTCTGACAACGTGTATGCGTAATTTCATGATGAGCCGTCGAGTAGTTCAGGCGTGAAAGCGTAACAAACAAACAAACTCATATTCGCATTTTTTTTATACTACTAAGGTGGCAAACGGGCATACGGCCCTGATGGTAAGTGGTCACCGTAGCCTATGGACGCCTGCAACACCAGACGCATTACTAGCGCGTTGCCGACCCTTTAGGAAAGGAAGTGGGAAGGAAAACGAGCGGGAAGGCGGTAAGGGGTTGATTAGGCCTCCGGAACTCTTATATTTATAAATACTAGCGGTCGCCTAGTGCTCGAAATTCGACCAAAGTTTGCCTGTAAGATATTGCTGATATATGTCATTACATATTGATATGTGTAACCATAGTTACGCGCTTCGACTACGTGTGTCAATTGCATGGTTGTGTGCGTGTAGTGTTTTTTCATTAATTTAATGTACTTTTACGCATAATTTTATATAAAAATTAGGATTCGTCACTTCTTCTCTGTATAAACTATAAGTGTGCGAAATTTCATACTCCTCCGTCCACCCAATTTTCGTAAAAAGGGATCCAAAGTTTTCGCTTCACGTATTAATATATAGATTAGTTAGGAATAAGATAACTGAAAGGCATGATGGAGGCATTACACCTGTGTCCACGGAGACAGAGAACACCCAGCCTCCGAACAACTGTTCATGGATCACACATTTTTCTTATCGCGGGAATTGAACCCACAACACTATATTAAGAAATAAGTCGTTTTAGCTGCGGACAGTTAAAGGAGACCGACCACCTTGTATGGGACCCTGGCCTGGGCGTGAACAATTTTATATTGTAATAAAAATATTAATTTTGAGTAGCCTAAACTAAGTAGATAACATTATTCTTTGAAGTTTAGTATCAAGTTCGTTAAATAATAAAATAAAACACATTGTATATAATAAATATTTATTTTCATGTGTCACCCTCATAAGTTATTAAAATATTTTCTAAAAACTTTGCTGGTGGAGTGACATTTTCATATCTTGCCCAGCTTAGGTACCATATTACAGACATTATGTGAGCACAGCAACCAACAGTCCTTCGGCCGACTATGCAGTTGCAGTAATACTATCTTATTGCTTTCAGGCTGCGTGTTTTATGTTGATATAATATATAAATAAAATAATTCAATTTCATACTACTGGATGGTAACCAATATTTTTTATATATTAAAACAAAACTTTTAATATTTTACTTTGTTTATAAAACGATTGTCCACGTGCAAGCCGAATATGGACGGTCTCCTTTAGACATATTTTTTATAGAATATGTGTTTTTATAACTGTCCGTAGCTAAAACTACTCGTGTCTTAATATAGGAACCGGGCATTAAACCATTACATATTATGTATAATCTTAGTTTTAGGATCCTAAAATGTAGACAGAAATTTTGTATACATAGGTATAAGTAAATCGAAAGAAATCTAAGAATTAACTAATTAATTACAGTACTACATAATTATTGCTTTATCAATATACATTATTTAAATAATAACCCTACGAATCCTATCCTAATCCTAACCCTAACTCCTAACTATATTAATTAATTAATTAATTAATCATTAATTATTATTAATATTATGAAAGCGAAAATGAGTTTGTTTGTTACCTTTTCACGCCTAAACCACTGAACCGATCATTCTAAAATTTTGCATATACATTGTCAGGTGTACAGAAACGGATATAGGCAACCTTTCATCCCGAAAAAAATTACTGTTTTCGAGGAAAACAACAATGACATTCTTATGATAATAGATGGCGCCATGCGTCTTTCGAATCATGATTGAATTATATTATTGTACAAGCAGAGTACAACCCGAATTGATTGTCAAATTCTAAATTAACGCGAGCGGAGCCGTGGGCAAAAGCTAGTATATTACAATATTATTACAAAACCTCAATGGGAAATGAACACACTATCCGCTCGTCAGTAGTTCGTTCTAATCGAGGAATACATTAAAAACTAATACAATTAAGGAAATTTGGTAACTGATAACTTGTTGGCGCCATGACAGTTACCAAATGTATATAAACTAGTTTCTGGTTCTGGCTTAACACGTGTGGATTCTATGGGAATATATGGGATAAAATCTATTCTATGTGTTAATCCAGGATATTATCCACCTGTTTGCCAAGCGTCGCCACTGCCTCTGCGTCGAGCGTTGTGGGTTCGAATCCCACACGGGACAAAAGTTTGTGTGCACCACAAAAAAGAATGTGAAAGTATGAGAATAATTCGCCCAAACATAAATTCTTCAACTTTATAATATTATTATTAGGTTATTAATTAAGAGTTAATGAAATTGTAATTAGTTTTAAAACATATTTCGAGTATTTTTATATAAATGACTGAAAGAGTAATAGATATACAAATATTGTCTTATGTTTACGCGAATGTTATACATTGAAATTAAACAAACTTTATACGGATTTTATCGCGTTGTTTATTTTTTATAAAACACTATTGTTACATAATTTTGAAACTTTAAACTACTATTGTTTGAACACTTTTACTAGTTACTGATTACTTCTATTTAAGCTATTTAAATTATACGATTTAGACTTCATTTTACACTTACTCCGACATTTCGGTTGCTTTTCAACAGCCATGTTCACGGGGAGACTGTACACGAACATAATTTAATCATTGGTGCTTCTATTTACGCAGAATGAGCTCAAAGTATCATGAAGTCTAGCTGTGGTTTGCTTCTTCTTAGGTTTGACTATTTGAATTACTGGATCCCAAGCTGGTGGTATATTCCAACCATCTTCTCTATTGAAATTAGGATGTCTTTTTATTTTAATAGCCTCGCGAAGCATCCTTGGTAGGAATCGGTGTTCTTTAGCGAGTATCTGTGGTTTGTCAAATCTCAGGTAGTGGTTGGTCCCCTGTTGCACGTGTTCAATGTAAATTGTTGTATAATTTAAATAGCTTAAATAGAAATAAACAGTCACTAGTAAAAGTGTTTAAAGTTTCAATATTATGTAATAATAGTGTTTTATAAAACATAAACAACGCGATAAAATCCGTATAAAGTTTGTTTAATTTCAAAAGACATATAAATGATAAATATAAATAATATTCTTGTGTCTTAGAGACTGATAGGAAAATTGTTTGACTGCTACACAAAGATCTTAAACTCCACTAACTTTTCGAAGTTATTTACGTATTAAATAGTTATTTATTATCACAACTGTTAATTGTGAAAACATCGTGAGGAAATTCTCGAAGATATGTGAAGTCTGCCAATTCGCAGGGAGCGAGCGTGGTGGACTATGGCCTATCCCTTCTCACACTGAGAAGAGGCCCGTGCCCAGCATTGGGACAGTTTAATACAGGGCTGATATTATATATGTATTATAGATTTTTCTGGTATTTAATCTATTTATTATAAAGAGGAAATATTTGTTTGTTTGTAACCGATAAACTCTTAAACTACTAAACCGATTTTAATAATTCTTTCACCATTAGATAGCTAGTTTATCCGTTAGTAACATAAGCTATATAACATCACGCTACGAGCCACGAGAGCGGAGCAGTCATCATAAACGTAGGTAAAACCGAGGTATAATATAAAATATTTTTAATAACTAGATTTTGCCCGCGGCTTCGCTTGCGTAAATGTAGATTAGGTTAACAATAGTGATTATTCTGGATGAAAAGTACTCTATGTCCCCTTGACAATGTGTATACAAAATTTTATGATCATCGGTTCAGTAACTAAAGCATAAAAGCGTAACAAACAAAAAAACAAATTCACATTTATAATATTAGTTAGGATTATAAGGTAATCAGTGATAATCGCCTGTTTAGTATACTGTCCCATAGCATAATTAACATGTAAAATGAAGTATATAAGTATGTCAATCTTAAAAACTAATCAATAATTATAGTTTCCACAAACAAAGTCGGGGCCACAACTTGTAAAATATAAAACGTTCGTAAACATAACATTCCAATGTCGTTTACGAAACGTCAAACTGAATTAAAAAAGAAAATTATCGATTCATAATTACAAAATCGATTCGAATTTTGCTCATTCGATACTATTATGAAAATCCTTTTATTAAACATGACATATCGTCATATTTAAATAATATATAATTTGGCAAAAATTCAATTTTCATAATGAATTTTATTAAATATAGCTTCTTTGCTTTTGTAATCAACTCATCATATATTTTGAATAAATCATTATTTTTTTCGTATAGCTCCGCCCCCACTTGGGTAATCAATTTTATTATTTATTTATTTTATGTCATATCTAGATAGATTTATGTCATGTAGATTGGCAAGGCTGTGTCAAACATATGAAATATATATATATATATATATAAATTAATGTCTGAACATCATTATTGTTGCAACTTTGACAGGCCTGATTAAATAACTAATAATTTTGTGCATATTTATACGACATCCATGAGTAGTAGAGCCTCGCTGATTTCAGCATGAATGTGCCGGCTCGACCGGGGAAGGACTACCCTCCCACAGAATATCGACGTGGAATAGCAGTATTCCTACTGTTGTGTTTCGTTCGATGAGTGAGAGTGCCGGAGTCCTAATCACTCTCTTTCCGCCTTCTCTAAAGGGTCGGCAACGCGCAAGTGATGCCTCTGGTGTTACCACCGTAGTCGTAAAAAAAATCCTACCTAGAATATGGCAGCGCACCGGTATTGACAGCGACTGTTCTGCTTAAGGTGTCTCGTTCAAATCCCGAGTCGTGCC
The DNA here is from genome assembly GCA_963564715.1 of Catocala sponsa. Taxonomy (NCBI): domain Eukaryota; kingdom Metazoa; phylum Arthropoda; class Insecta; order Lepidoptera; family Erebidae; genus Catocala; species Catocala sponsa. Next base: position 2,277,045 of record OY751354.1, on the reverse strand, counting down.
AACAAAAAGTTATTAGGTTTTCCTGCTAAGAAATCTCCACACAAGCACGGAGTTAGGAAGTTGACAGTGTTAGGCACCCCATGCTTCAGAAAGCAAAGGCCGTTGGTCCTACATCTGAACTCTCCGGTCCTATGCCGTCCCATCGGATCATGAGAGTAAAGGGACACTTGTGTGAGAGAGTGCACTTGTATTTGCGAACACACTTGTCTACTAGTCTCTGTTCAAGTTTGGCCGGCGTGACCAAAATTCGGTCCGGAGGACATTAGATTATAGTGCTGAGCAAGGGACATGCTAGCTTCTTTCTAGTGTTGTCGCTTGTCATATGGTATACAAAGTGCGCATGTCAGTGACAGATACGCACGCACCACTAATATGACTTTGGTATTGTCGAACTGACAGTTGGCTGCCCTCGAAGACGTACATACTTTCATCTATAGTATTTCATGCCCTATGACGCTATAGATAACATTTTCAACGTAGAATCTTCATAAATAAATAATTTTATACAAACATTTCGCATCAAATGGAATCGAACCTTATTCCTTACGGTTTTATCTATACTAATATGTTTGCTTGTTTGAAATAATGAGTTTGTTTGTTTGAACGCGCTAATCTCAGGAACTACTGGTTCTATTTCAAAAATTATTTTAGTGTTGGATAGCCTATTTATCGAGAAAGGTTACCGATAAATTTGACATACCTACTACGTAATTATTAATCCGATCTTTAGACCGGCGTGCGTCAGTAGAAAATGCAAATGATTTCATTGAGCCACCATTAACTGGAAAATCTCCACGTATTTATGTATTTATTGCTCTACAATAAATCGCTTTAAAACGTAATAATTTGAATTAATCAATGGCGCAACGGTTAAGTGGTTGCCTCAAGAAATAACTCCTAAGGCCTTCACGGTAAGGTGTATGATAGATTTTTCGTAATATTAATATTGGATAGTGAGTAAATATAATACTAAGCCCACTGCATTATTTTTAATGTTTTATAATAATAATATATTCTAATAATATAATATTCTACCACATACACACAACACCATCTAGCCCAAACTAAGCAGAGCTTGTACTATGGGTACTAGACAATGGATAAACATATATATTATATACTATTTTTTTTTAAAATACATACATATTATACATAGAAACACCCAGACCAAGACAAATATCCATGTTCATGCACACAAATGTTTGACTTGTGCGGGTATTGAACCCGCGACCTCAGGCGTGGCAGTCGGTTACACTAACCACTACGCCATCGAGGCCGACAAAAAGACATCTCCCGCACTAGGTATAATTCATGTATCGCAGGGGAACTTTATGGCGCCTTTAGTTCAGCCACCGAATCCGGCGATCGCGTTAGGTTTAAGCTCTCGTCGTTGAATACGGGCTGTGACCGAATACGGCCAACCGAATACCCGTTTACATTAGTTGGTGACAGAGTACGGGCTGCAGCCGTATACGGTCTAACCGAATAATGTAAACGCGCCTTTACAAACATTCAAACAACGCGACGGAGACAAAGAACACGTAGACCAGAACAACAATGATGGACCACACAAGGACACCGGCCATATTCGGCTTGAACGTGGACAATCCTCTTATAAACGAAGTAAATAAAATATTAAAAATTTTGTTTTAATATATAATAAATATTGATTATAGTATGAAACTGACGTATAATAAAAATGATTTTCCAATAAGCAATAAGGCAGTATTACCGCAACTGCATAGTCGGCCGAAGGACTGTTGGTTGCTGTGCTCACATAATGTCTGTAATATGGTACCTAAGCTGGGCAAGATATCAAAATGTCACTCCACCAGCCCAGTTTTTGGAAAATATTTTAATAACTTATGAAGGTGATGGTGACACATGAAAATAAATATTTATTTCAAACAATTTGTTTTATTTTATTATTTAACGAACTTGATACTAAACTTCATAATAATATAATGTTATCTACTTAGTTTAGGGTAAAAACTAAAAAAAAAATTATATTGTTATTACAATATAAAATTGTTCTCGCCCAGGCCAGAGACCCATACAAGGTGGTCGGTCTCCTTTATGTCCCGTTTGGGAATCGAACCCACAACACTTGGCATTTCGGCAGTGGCGAGGCGACCACTTAAACCACTTCGCCATCTGTGCAGTCAATCCAATCCGGAGAGTCCTGAAAATCCACAACTACATTCCTCCATAAGTACGCCACTTAAGAAGAGAGATGGGAGGCAAGTGGGCAGTGCCGTGATTTGTTATTTGTGCGCGTCAATAAAGGTTAAATTAGGTTAATAATAGCGGCGCGAGACGACCTCCAGCCTCCCTGAGTTTTGACCTGGGGGTGGTGGGCTGCGTGGGCCTGCTCGCCACCCGATCAGCACCAGGTCCGAGAGGCGGCGTGCGTGTTCCCACGTGCGCCTCTGTATTGTGTCTTGTCCCCCCCCCTAGGGGGACGGTCGAAGAACGATGTTTTGGGTAGTGGCCTGCCGTTTCACACGGCGGGCCGAAACCATGGCGAGGTCGCGATTGCATGTGAAAGTGATTCGCGCGGCCTCGCCATCTATGGTTATGTCGAGGAACACCGAGGTAGGTTTAGTCGGTATTACCGGTATATCTTTCCCCCTATGAGCCCACCTCTCCGTCGCCCGGCAGAGAGGTATGAGTCAAAGCATTTCCGCATATAAAAAAAATGTTAATAACAGTCTTCGTGGGCCTGATCAGCACCAGGTTCGAGAGGCGGCGTGCGTGTTTCCACGCCCGCCTCTGCGTCGTGTCCATCTCCTCTCTTGGGGCAGTAGGGATTTTAAAAGTGAGAACTGAGAAGTGCGTTAAGGGTAGTTCTTGTCGTGTAGTGGTCTGCCGTTTCATACGGCAGGACGTAACCTCAGCGGGGTAGCTTTACAATAGAAAATAATAATCAAAATCGATCCACTAGTCATTAAGTTTATTTCATCATCATCATCATTATGGCAGCCAAAAGACGTCCACTGCTGGACATATGCCTCCCCCAAGGTATTCCACACAGACCGGCCTTGGGCTACTCGCAAAAACAAAAATACAAGTTTTTCCTCTTTATAATATTAGTATTGATATAGATTTAGGAGAATATCATTTATGTAAAACTAGCTTTTGCTTGCGACTTCACTCACGTAAAACAGAAATCCAGCACTTAATTGTTTATATTGTGTTTCTAGATATATTTATGTTTATTGTATATCTATATATAATTTTAATCCATTTTTTTTTAAATATTATCTTCTGTTCTACACATATATGTAATTGTCTGTCTATTATACATTATATTATATTTACTCTATCTACTAATAAGTATGTTTATAAACTGTTAATAACCGAATAATCGTCCGTGCTAGTCCTTGAGTTTCGGCTGAAAAACAGCGCTGCGGTCATCCGCAGCAAACGCTGAGCTGGAACTATTTGGACACACTGCACAACATTTTATTTATTTTTGTTTATTTTTTCATATTCTATGTTTTTGTGTCTAATAAATTATTTTTCTTTCTTTCTTTCTAAAAGTAGGTTAGCTTACGTTAGTAACAGTACTTTTAAAAATAATATTATAATATGGCCAATGTTACTCGCTGATAATATAGCTTTCTAGTGGTGAAAATAATATTATAATATGGCCAATGTTACTCGCTGATAATATAGCTTTCTAGTGGTGAAAATAATATTATAATATGGCCAATGTTACTCGCTGATAATATAGCTTGCTAGTGGTGAAAATAATATTATAATATGGCCAATGTTACTCGCTGATAATATAGCTTTCTAGTGGTGAAAATAATATTATAATATGGCCAATGTTACTCGCTGATAATATAGCTTTCTAGTGGTGAAAATAATATTATAATATGGCCAATGTTACTCGCTGATAATATAGCTTTCTAGTGGTGAAAATAATATTATAATATGGCCAATGTTACTCGCTGATAATATAGCTTTCTAGTGGTGAAAATAATATTATAATATGGCCAATGTTACTCGCTGATAATATAGCTTTCTAGTGGTGAAAATAATATTATAATATGGTCAATGTTACTCGCTGATAATATAGCTTTCTAGTGGTGAAAATAATATTATAATATGGCCAATGTTACTCGCTGATAATATAGCTTTCTAGTGGTGAAAATAATATTATAATATGGCCAATGTTACTCGCTGATAATATAGCTTTCTAGTGGTGAAAATAATATTATAATATGGCCAATGTTACTCGCTGATAATATACCTATTTAGTGGTGAAATAATTTTATAATATGGCCAATGTTACTCGCTGATAATATAGCTTTCTAGTGGTAAAATAATTTTATAATATGGCCAATGTTACTCGCTGATAATATAGCTTTCTAGTGGTGAAATAATATTATAATATGGCCAATGTTACTCGCTGATAATATACCTTTCTAGTGGTGAAATAATTTTATAATATGGCCAATGTTACTCGCTGATAATATACCTTTCTAGTGGTGAAATAATTTTATAATATGGCCAATGTTACTCGCTGATAATATAGCTTTCTAGTGGTGAAAATAATATTATAATATGGCCAATGTTACTCGCTGATATTATAGCTTTCTAGTGGTGAAATAATTTTATAATATGGCCAATGTTACTCGCTGATAATATAGCTTTCTAGTGGTGAAAATAATATTATAATATGGCCAATGTTACTCGCTGATATTATAGCTTTCTAGTGGTGAAATAATTTTATAATATGGCCAATGTTACTCCCTGATAATATACCTTTCTAGTGGTGAAATAATATTATAATATGGCCAATGTTACTCGCTGATAATATAGCTTTCTAGTGGTAAAATAATTTTATAATATGGCCAATGTTACTCGCTGATAATATACCTTTCTAGTGGTGAAATAATTTTATAATATGGCCAATGTTACTCGCTGATAATATAGCTTTCTAGTGGTAAAATAATTTTATAATATGGCCAATGTTACTCGCTGATAATATACCTTTCTAATGGTGAAATAATTTTATAATATGGCCAATGTTACTCGCTGATAATATACCTTTCTAGTGGTGAAATAATTTTATAATATGGCCAATGTTACTCGCTGATAATATAGCTTTCTAGTGGTGAAATAATATTATAATATGGCCAATGTTACTCGCTGATAATATACCTTTCTAGTGGTGAAATAATATTATAATATGGCCAATGTTACTCGCTGATAATATAGCTTTCTAGTGGTGAAAATAATATTATAATATGGCCAATGTTACTCGCTGATAATATAGCTTTCTAGTGGTGAAATAATTTTATAATATGGCCAATGTTACTCGCTGATAATATAGCTTTCTAGTGGTGAAATAATTTTATAATATGGCCAATGTTACTCGCTGATAATATACCTTTCTAGTGGTGAAATAATTTTATAATATGGCCAATGTTACTCGCTGATAATATAGCTTTCTAGTGGTGAAAATAATATTATAATATGGCCAATGTTACTCGCTGATAATATAGCTTTCTAGTGGTGAAAATAATATTATAATATGGCCAATGTTACTCGCTGATAATATAGCTTTCTAGTGGTGAAAATAATATTATAATATGGCCAATGTTACTCGCTGATAATATAGCTTTCTAGTGGTGAAAATAATATTATAATATGGCCAATGTTACTCGCTGATAATATAGCTTTCTAGTGGTGAAAATAATATTATAATATGGTCAATGTTACTCGCTGATAATATAGCTTTCCAGTGGTGAAAATAATATTATAATATGGCCAATGTTACTCGCTGATAATATAGCTTTCTAGTGGTGAAATAATTTTAAAATCGGTTGGGTTGATTAAGCTTTTCCAAACAAAAAAATAATATAATCTTTGCTTTTTACAATCTATACATATAATAAAATCGTAGGAAAGTCAAATGTACATCGAATATTTTTTTAAAAGAATACTAGGGGCTTGATCTACAATCGATAACGAAGCCAAAATATAGTTTTTAGAATTTTTGTCTGTTTGTCTGTGTGTATGTCCGGGCTAAACTCAAAAAGTACTGCATGGATTTACTTCAAATTTTGCATGAATATTACTAACAGGTCGGGTCAACATATAGGCTACATATTATCACGCTATCACCTACGGGGGAGGAGCTGTGAATCTTTATTTTTCTTACGCATTCTGTGACAGCGTGTAATCTAACGACGCATATTTAAATGTTGTTTTTGAGTAAGCCATGCTATTATCTAGCTTTACACTATAAAAACTACGCCATTTAAGTAACTTGGGCAGAGAAATATAGTTGGGTTCCGCGGCGACAAACACTTTTTAGTTAAAATCTACGCGGACGAAGTCGCAGGTAACAGCTAGTATTAGTATATAGACAAACAAAAATACTATACCTCGATGGCGTAGTGGTTAGTGTAACCGACTGCTACGCCTGAGGTCGCGGGTTCGATTCCCGCACAAGTCAAACATTTGTGTGCATGAACATGGATGTTTGTTTTGGTCTGGGTATTTCTATGTATAATATGTATGTATTTACAAAAAAAAGTATATATGTATGTTTATCCATTGTCTAGTACCCATAGTACAAGCTCTGCTTAGTTTGGGCTAGATATGTTGTGTGTATGTGATAGAATATATTATATATTACCTCTTTATAATATTAGTATAGATAAAGATTTAGGAGAATAACAATTTTCATATTTATGTCTAAATCAATACTTTACGACGAATAGCTTTTATTACGAGAATTGGTAATTTTAAGTTTTCTGCTTATACCAAAATAGTTTGACGTCATTGCCTACGTCACGCAGCCTAAAACCTTAATCGCGTCACGTGACGGCGAGCGATACGCTTGCGCAAGTATTGGTCTATACTTGTGTGTGTGTGTATTATATGTATATTATATTAATGTATGTTTGTTTGTAGAGGTATATATATATATATGTATATATATACGTCATTATGTTAATATAAGATAGAGACGTTGTGGATAAGTACAACATTAATATTTCGACTGAGAGGAATGTGGGTACAGGCAGAGAGACAAGTGGTTTTGAGTTATTGTGTTTTTCTTATATATTTGTTGGTAAAAATAAAAGTAAGTAAATTTCATTAAAGTACGTGATTGCTACTAATCCTTACTAATATTATAAATTTGAAAGTAACTCTGTCTGTCTATCTGTCAGTCTGTCTGTCTGTCTGTTACCTTTTCAAGGCTAAACCACTCAACCGATTTAAAAGAAATTTTGTTCAGATATAGTTTAAAACCTGGGAAAGGACATAGGCTACTTTTTATTGATGTAGGTACCACGCGGGCGGGGCCGCGCGCAAAAGTTAGTGTAACCGACTGCCACGCCTGAGACCACGGGTTCGATTCCCGCTCAAGTCAAACATTTGTGTGCATGAACATGGATGTTTTTCTTGGTCTGGGTGTTTCTATGTATAATATGTATGTATTTCCAAAAAAAAAAGAGTATATATGTATGTTTATTCATTGTCTAGTTCCCATAGTACAAGCTCTGCTTAGTTTGGGCTAGATGGTGTTGTGTGTATGTGGTAGAATATATTTTTTTTTAACCCGGCTTGTAATTCTATATATTATCACGTTTAAATAAAAATACAAACTGTTTAGTTTTATTATATTGTAGAATATAGCTAGATATCCACCGCGGTTTTATCCACGTTTATATATAGGTACTACTGCGCCGCTCTAGTAGCTCGTAGCGTGATGTTATTATATTTAACTTCTAGATGAAGAAGCTTTCTAATGGTGAATAAATAATTAAAATCGATGCAGTAGTTTTTGAGTTATATCATTACTAGCTATTGCCCGTGACTTCGCTCGCGTTAATTTAGAATTTGACAATCAATTCGGGTTGTACTCTGCTTGTAATAATATAATTCAATCATGATTCGAAAGACACGTGGCGCCATCTATTATCATAAGAATGTTATTGTTGTTTTTTTCGAGAACAGTTTTTTTTTGGGATGAAAGGTAGCCTATGTCCGTTTCTGTACACCTGACAATGTATACGCAAAATTTCAGAATGATCGGTTCAGTGGTTTAGGCATGAAAAGGTAACAAACAAACTCATTTTCGCTTTTATAATATTAGTTAGGATTAGCGTGGTCGTCTTGCTCATAATGGTCTCAAATAATTAATTAATGAATTATAATAATAAGTTTATTTGGTTAATAAAAAGATACAAGTACACAAAATTAGATGTACACCTGACAACATATATGCAAAATTTCAGGATAATCGGTTCAGTGGTTTAGGCGTGAAAAGTTAACAAACAAACAAACAAACTCATTTTCGCTTTTATAATATTAGTTAGGATAAATAATATAGAATAAAAATAGAATACAAATCTTACCTCTTTAAAATATTAGTATAGAAATATTTATGTGTATACACTTGTGTGTTGACCGGTACATTCCAGTGAGCAAAGGTCACAAAATACTCGTTCGTTTTTAATAAATATCAGAGATACGGCAGCCCAATATCTCACAAATATATTATTCACATACGCTTGTGGTTAAGGTCAGTTCAACAAAAGAACATGGTTACTCCTTGTTATATAAGAAGACCTCACCAGGAAACGCACAAATAAATTGATGTTTTCTGTACTTTTATGTATTTATTTAATACATTTATACAGGTTGTCTTGTATAGAAAATAGACAGTTAATCCTGAAGGAAGATAATCCTGAAACAACTCATATTAGAGGTAAAACAAAATAAATTAAAAAAATGTTTCCCAGAAATTGTTTACGGGTATGAAATTTACTCCTATTGTATATTTTTCTTTCTTTCTTATCTTCTTCTCTATAAAAGACAACTCCCGCCCTAAGAATAACTCCTGTGTCGCGGGGACTTTACAAACATTCAAACAACGGACACAAAGAACACACAGACTCGTAGCAATCATTTGTTAATCACACAAAGTTTTGTCTCGTGTGGGATTCGAACCCACAACAAAAAAAATTGTCTGATCCACAAAAAGTTATTCTAAGTCTGGCTATCTCTCATGGGGCTCATAACCAGTTGCACTCATTGATCGGTAAACGATTAGCGAGGTTAAGCAATGTTGGGTGCGGTCAGTCTATAGATGGGTAACCGCTTAGTGGTATTTCATCTGAGCGTCTCCGTGCTTCGGAGGGCTCGTAAAAAGTCGGTCCCGGTTGTTGCCAAATTGACAGCAGTCGTTAAGCCATGTCAGAGGCCTACGGACGCCTTGAACAACTCTTGACAACAGGTTGACCAATAACCACACGAAATGAAGAAGAAGAAGAAGTCTGGGTAAGCTTTGTGTCCGTTGTCTAGATATTTAGAAGAAGAAAGAAGAAAGAAAACATACTTTATTTCTAAAAACACGAAAGCTTTCACAATATTATGTAAATACTAGCTTTTCTCCCGCGGCTTCGCTCGCGTTAATTTAGAATTTGACAATCAATTCGGGTTGTACTCTGCTTGTAATAATATAATGCAATCATGATTCAAAAGACACTTGGCGCCATATATTATCATAAGAACGTTATTGTTGTTTTCCTCGGGAACAGTAACTTTTTTCGGGATGAAAGGTAGCCTATGCCTGTTTCTGTACACCTGTCAAGGTATATGCAAAATTTCAGGATGATCGGTGCAGTGGTTTAGGCATGAAAAGGTAACAAGCAAACAAAGTCATCTTCGCTTTTATAATATTAGGTAGGATGTAAATTTTTTAAGAAAACACATAGATACATATTTAATAAACATTAATTAAAAGTGACAGCTCTGCCACAAGTACATATTAATAGATTTTGGTCACCCGCTTACGCTACGAGATTGCCATTGAGGTATAGATAAATTTATCTATACCTTCATGGAGACTGCACGCACAGTAAATATATAAGCTAATATATATTTACTGTGCTGCACGTCACGCGCGATCGACTTTTAAGTTTTTAATCTGTGCCTCATACGTGGCAACAACAGCATAGAGTCCCCCGCGACACAGGAATTATCGCTAGTGCCGAAGATGTATTTTTGTGTACTATCGACTCCAGCGACGGATGACCACTCCTAAGGTTAAAATCGCATAGCAGGCCAACACTTGGTACCCGTACCCGTGACACGCCCCTTTCTTTGTTTGAGTTTTTTTACACTTTACATTTGTTTACTGATTCTAAGGCGATACAAACTCAACTGGTCAACATGTGCAAGCGAAATTTTTTCTGAAATGGTCATCCGTCGCTGGAGCCGATAGTACATCAGTCGAATTCATTACCGCTGCGCAACCGAGACAATTTTTAACAATTGAATTACTTTCATTAAAAGATTGCTGATATGTACCACCTATTTTCATCCTAGAATATCCCTACGGGATAGGCGAACCATTATTATATTGACAAAGAATGAATCTAAGAGTAATTTTTTAATTATTCGCTAGATGGCGTTAGTCGAACACAGGCCGATTAATAACGATTACGAAGTAGCTCAAAGTTTTTATAGTTAACCATTATGACTGCCTCAATGGCTCTGTGGCAGTGTACGCGACTGCAGTGCATAAGGTCTCGAGTTCAATTCCCGGATTGGCCTAAGTTTTATTGGGAAATTCCGTCAATATTTTTTTAGAAGCAGCATCAACAGAAAAGGTCCAACTGACGGCAGTGGGTTCGCTCCCTATTACGAGGAACCCAAAATCATAGTTGGCGAAATTTGATTATAATAGACCTCTGTCCAACCTTTGGAGATCATTGATCGTGTCGGATGAATCTGTGTAAACGTATTGTGCGGAACGACAATTCTTAAAAATATTATTTTTCGTGTCGATTTCCTTCTCCAGATCGGTTTGTTGCGCAATCAAACTACATGAATGTGTGCGAAACTACACATAAAACATATAATTTTGTCGTATCGTAGATTGGTGCGGGACGACTAATAAGCCAACTTTGGGGATACAGGCCTTAAACTATTTACGTAGTTAATCATTAAAAGCTTGGTTGATAAGATACTGACACGGTACTGTATATTTGAAGATTGATCTACCACGCAGAAGTCTCGAGTTTGATCCCAAGGCACCTCTGACTTTTGATCGCCATGTGCGTATTAAATAGTTAATTATCGCTCGCTTTAACGGTGAAGGAAAACATCGTGAGGAAACCTGCATGTCTCAGAGTTCTACATAATGTTCATTTCAAAACATGTTTTCGAAATTATGTGAAGTCTGCCAACGCACACTGGGCCTGCGTAGTAGACTTTGACCTAACCCGAACTAATCTTGGCCTTAATTCACCAATGGTTCGTGCATGCAGTGAATTTAATACGCTGAATGATAATATAGACCAATTGGATATTTTTCACGATGCGCTTATGAATTTCAAGAAAAAAATACTGAAATCCTTTGCATAACACTTATAACATCTTATTAATATTTTTTTTATTAATATTTTGTTTCTTTTTCATTTTTCTTTATATTTTAATTTCGTTTTATTTAGTGTATAAGATGTGTACAACTTTAGCTTCTGACATGAATGTTTAGTCAACATCTTGGTGCATAATGTACATGCCTATGCTAGTGTATGTATAAGAACTAGTTTTAAGGAACTGTATTGTGTGTAATGTTGTATATATATACTGTTGGCGTGTCTAAAAATAAATAAATAAATAAACCCTTCCCTAAAAAGTCTTGCCAGCAGCTTATAAACAGGTCTTTTAATGCGTGATGTTAATTTTCTGTTCTCTATTGTATTTACTCGTATAATGTTCTTTTTTGTATTTACCGACCACTTACGGATGTAAACATATAATCATATGACAAGGTAATTAACTACCTACTGTTCTTAATACGCCAATGAACTTATAATGAGAAGTTAATCATCACGGCACGACAATAGTAGGTTTGGCAGGGAAGGCAAACGGCTGTGTCGCAATGCTTACATTGAATGTCCAGTTGTTATTGTAATAATTGGAATAATTGTGTTTATTGTCTAATTAAATAAGCTTGGGGCAATATAGCGGAGCCACGAGAGTAGTGGAAATAGGAGGCAAAGAAGTTAGATTACGTTAGTAAGAGCTCCCAACAGGCCCCTCCATTGGGAGAGAGGGAACACGCCAGGTTTTTTAGTGGGTATACCAGCGCTCTTCATGCTGGGGAGTCCCACACGCCCCGCCGGTGCCGTCCCCTAGCTGGCGGATAGTGCATCAAGCATTTCTCCTGGGTACCAAAATAAAAATTGGTTGTCTGTAAAGTCGGTTTACGGACGATAGTTTAACGTGACAACGTCATAACAAAATGTCTTTCCCGTATCGTTAGTTAGTTAGTTAGTTGGACGTATGTTATCCGCACTTAGCCCCACAATTGGGCCATTGTGCGTGAGTAACCGACGCGGAATACTGTTCGGCTACTCATACCACCCCAGCTCCATCCAGAAAGACAATAGGGGACCGATGTTGCGCAGTACCTCCTTCATCGTTTCTGGACTGTTTAGGAATTTCGCCCGTTGGTTGCTCACGCTTTTACAATGTATAAGCACGTGAGCCGGTGTCTCCTCGGTCTCTATGCAGCCTCTACATAAGGGACTGTCAGTGATGCCGATGTTGAATAGGTGCCTGTCGAGTGAGCAGTGGCCTGTTATTATACCCACTAGGTGACGTAAGTTTTTCCTTGTGGAACGTAGCAGTTTGCGTGACAAATGTTTGTCTAAGCATGGAAGGGCTTCCTTCGTCTGTCTACATTCCTTTGTTTCTATCCACTGTTTTTCGTGTAGTTCCGTGGTTCTATCGCATAACCATGTTTTGAGTTGGCAGAAGGGTATCGGGACAATTGGTTCGGGTCCTACCATTTTGGTGTTCGATCCTCTCTTTGCCAGTTGATCTGCAGCATCATTGCCAGAAGAGTTGCTGTGGCCGCGTATCCACTGCAACGTTACCCGATTTTTTGTTGCAATACTTTGCAGCTCACGGTGACACTCCAAAATGAGTCCACTGTTGAAGCAGTTACTCTTAAGAGCTTGTAGTACCGCGGCACTATCTGAGATAATGCGTATTGACTTATCGCTTATACCCCTTGATGTAACCGCTGTTGCAGCCCGGGTGATTCCAACACATTCTGCCTGGAAGATAGTGTTGAGGTTTCCCAGGGTCGTTGAGTAATTGATGTTTAGGTCGTGGGAGAAGACTCCGACTCCTGTTCCTGATTTTGTTTTAGATCCATCCGTGTATGTTCTCACTTCATGTATGCCAGAGCTATCTTTAGATTCCTCATGAAGTTGGATGTGGTATTTTTTGTCAAAGACAAAGGATTTTGGGATGATATCACATGTCGCCTCTATCATTGGAATTTCATTGTATACTAACTCCTTTAGGCGCGCATGAGTTATTCTATTGTCTCGTTTCCAGAGCCCTACCTTTTCAAGCCGTATGGCAGCTGCGACAGCTTCCTGCTGTATGATAAGGTGTAGGGGTCTGAGATTTAGTATGGCCTCCAGCGCTGCCGTGGGGGTTGTTCTCATACAGCCTGTCGTCGCCAGGCAGGCGAGTCGTTGTAGGCTTTGTAGTTTGTGTATGACTGTGCTTAGAAGAGTGCGGGGCCACCAAACTATGGCGCCATATGTTATCATAGGGCGTATTATGGCCGTGTAGAGCCATATGGTTATAGATGGTTTGAGGCCCCATTTTCTGCCTATTAATCTTCTGCATTGCCAGAATGTTGTGCATGCTTTGGTTATTTTCGTGTTAAGGTGCTTATGGTCGAGTACTACGCCCAGATACTTGACTTCTTGCGATAGGGTAAGTTCCGTTCCAAATAATTTTGGCATGTTTGTTAACTGAGTTTTCCTTTTATGTGTGAAAAGGACCAGTTCTGTCTTAGTCGGGTTCACCGTCAGTTCATGATGTTTACACCATTGTTCCATGATCCTGAGGGCCGATTGCATGCGATTACAGATTATGTTTTCTGAGTCGCCTTTGATCAGAATGGTTATGTCGTCCGCATAGCCGACCGTGTAGTAGCATCTGCTATTAAGGCGTTCTAACAGGTCATCTACCACGATGTTCCATAGCAGCGGCGAGAGTACTCCTCCTTGGGGACAGCCCTTCGCTACTATGCCTCTCGTGGTAGAGTTCACCGTGAATTGTATGGCCCGCATCTTTAGCAGTTGATCGATCCAGCCACTAGTGGTTTTATGAACTCCAAATGTGCTGAGTGACTGGCTGATACTATTGAATTTTGTCTTATCAAAAGCTCCTTCTATATCAATGAAAGCCCCTAGTGTCATTAATTTGTCAGATAGTGCTGTTTCTATTGTTCCTACAACAGAGTGTAGCGCTGATTCCGTTGATCTGCCTTGCCTATAGGCGTGTTGCTGGCGGTGTAGTGGCTTGAGTCTTAGAGCAACTTCCCTTAAATACCGATCAGCTAGTCTCTCTAAAGTCTTCAGCAGAAAAGAGGTTAGGCTGATCGGTCTGTATGATTTCGCCTGTGTGTAGTCTGACTTACCCGGTTTGGGTAGAAAGATTACTTTGACTTCTCTCCACTGGCGAGGTATGTAGTTATGCGCTATCGATGCTCTGTATATGTTAAGCAGGTGTGGCACAACTGTTGCTTGTCCCCATTTCAAGAGAGCTGGGAATATCTCGTCCAGGCCCGCAGATTTGAAGGGCTGGAAGCTATCTATCGCCCACGATATTCGGTCAGCAGTGACCATGGATTTGGCCACTGTCCAGTCAATCTGGGTTGGTTGATTGTACGGCGTGTCTTCCCAGTTTGGGTTTACCGTCACTTCGCACCCAGGGAAGTGTGTTTCGAGAAGTACCTGACTTATTTCATTGTCTGAAATCGCGTAGGTACCATCTTGTTTTCTAATGGTGCCTAGGGTTCTGTTGTTATCTTGCCATAGGACCTTTTTCACCCTGGCTGCTTCATTAGTGGTGTTAATGTTGTTACAGAAACGCCGCCAAGATTCCCCTCTGCGGTATCTTATGCGTTTCTTATAGTGGTATTGAGCTTGTTTGTATCGCTCCAGTCTTCATCGATCCTGGTGTTTTTAGCTCGGTTAAACAGTTTCCTCAGATTGAGTCTAAGTTTCTCCAGCTCTGGTCCCCACCATTGGGACTTACCTGCCACTGGTGGTTGTGTGGGGGGACAGGCTTGTTGGTAATTCTGTTGGATGCATTTGGTAAGTATGTTAGTGTTGTGGTCTATGTTGTCAGTGCTGGTAGACATATCTTTAAAAGAGATTTTATCTACCTCATATTGGAGAAGGGTCCTGTACCTTGCTACGTCCGTCTTGCGGGGGTTGCGTTTAGGCAGTTGGTCCGTCTCTGGCACTTGTATGGTATAGCAGATACGCCTGTGGTCTGCAAACGAAGGTTCGGCTGAAACGTGCCAGTTTGACACTAGTTCTGCCGCACCATCCAATGCAAGGGTGATATCTACTATAGTTTGGTATCTAGAACTGACAAAAGTGGGCTCGCAGCCATTGTTCATTATAGATAGGTTAGTCGAGAAAATGTATTCTGTTAAAGACTCACCTCTTTTGTTCGGTGTGTGGCTTCCCCACAGTGGGTGGTGAGCGTTTGCGTCGGCTGAGATGATAATGTGCCAGCCGTGGTCTTCACAGTGTTGTACCAGTTCAACCAGCCCCTTAGATGGGATTTCCTCATCGCTGGGCATGTAGACTGAAGCTAGTACTAACGTTTGGTTGTTGAGCCCTGTTTGGAGTCCTACCGCAGTAAGGTCTCTACAACAGAAGTTTGTTAATAGCAGAGCTGATATTGATCTAGGGATATAGATGCAAGTTCTTGGCTTTTGAACCGAAGTATTGTACATCAACTTACCCCCGATGCCTTTCAGACCGCATATGCTGTCGCCTCTGATCCACGGCTCCTGGATCAGGGCTATGGTCCTTTGGTTAACCTCCAGCAGTCTGCGTATTCCCGTATCGTTACAACGAGCGTAACGGGACACTGAGCGTAACGGGACAATGAGCGTAACGGGACAATGAGTCATCCTTTTTCGTGCGTGCAGCCGGCGTTCATCGATTTATTAGACGTTGTTACGTCAAAAAATCAAACAATCAAATCTTTACTCTTTATAATATGAGTATAGATAAGTTTAGATAACCTATGCAGTGCTTTTCCTTTGCTCAAAACCCGCTATCGCTGCCGCTTATAGACCCTCCAACTAAATGGCTCCACAGAACACAATATACAGTGAAATATCACTAATTGACAATGCTGGAGAATTAACCTTTTTTCAATCATTTGATTAATTAAATCATCAGCGGTTGTTGTGATTACATAATTGATCATCAAGATAACATATCTGAGACGGAAGTCTTTGAAATTCCTGGTTATCATAAGTGCTAATGGCGTAGTGGTTTAAGTGGTCGACTCGCCACTGGTGTCCCGTTTGGTTTTCAAACCCAGAGTGGGTGAGTGAGTAGACTGCCATAGATGTTCATGGCAGCCGGGACCGACGGCTTAGCGTGCTCTCCGAGGCACGGAGCAGGCGATAATTGTCAATCAATACGCACATAATTTCGAAAAGTCATATAACTTCCGAAAATCAGCGGTGCACGACGTAGGTTGGAACCCGAGACTCTCTGCATTGCAGTCTATTGGTCTCCCCACTGAGCTATCACTGCTCTAAAAATAATTAAACCCTAATATTATAAATGTAAGTGTGAGTTTGTTTGTTACGTTTTTACACCTTAACTACTCGACCGATCATCATGAAATTTCGCATAGGTACACATTGTCAGGGGTACAGAGAAGGACACAGGGTACCTACCTTTTATCCAGGAAAAAATTACTGTTATCGAGTGTGCGGGTCTGTAAAGCTAATGTACTTATAAATGCGACGTAACTCTGTCCGTCAACAGACGGACAGAGTTACAACGCTTTCAAGGTTAAACCACTGAACCGACTTTGATAAAATTTAGCTAATACATACATTGTATCCTGAGGAAGGACTTATGCTATCTTTTATTCCGATATTTGTTTCGTAGGGTTCAGAAACGCTTAAAGAAACTAGTTATGACAATTTTATTGACGAATCTATACTAACATAATAAAGACGAAGATTGTTTGTTTGTACTCGAGAAACTACCTTATCCAGAATTGACATAGGCTATATAACATCACGCTACGAGCCATGGGAGCGTAGCACTCATCATAAACGTGAGTGAAACCGCGGGGAAAAACTAGTTTTTAATGTTTTTATCGTCCGAGTTTTACAGGATATTGCTACAATTTAATTAAATTGAATTGATGATATTTATGTAATTAATTAATATAAATTAAATGTTAACAAGAATTTAGTTTAATTAGAATAGGATATTGCATTTATTACTTAAATTGTTATTTACTATTATTAGTTAATAGTTACGTATGTAATATTTGTAGCAGGTTCGAGGCCAGTTTTGTGCAAGCTGATGCTAGCCTTGGCGGTCGCGTTTTTTATTTATTAATGTTTTATATAAATAACAAATAATTCTATCATATCAGCGCTTCTTCGTTTAACTATGGTCACCTTTCTGGGCGACAAGTTGTCATCTGACACACAATTGTGTCGGCCTCGATGGCGCAGTGGTTAGTGTAACCGACTGCCACGCCTGAGGTCGCGGGTTCGATTCCCGCACAAGTCAAACATTTGTGTGCATGAACATGGATGTTTGTCTTGGTCTGGGTGTTTCTATGTATAATATGTATGTATTTCCAAAAAAAAAAGGAATATATGTATGTTTATCCATTGTCTAGTACCCATAGTACAAGCTCTGCTTAGTTTGGGCTAGATGGTGTTGTGTGAATGTGGTAGAATATTATTATTATAGTGGTAGAATTACATCACATCTAAATCTATATGTACAAATAAATTATATTATCTATGAAGTGTCTGTTTGTAATGTCAAAATAACAGCTTTTTACTAAATGCATATCAAATCAAATCATTTTGAAATCATTTATTTCGGGCTGCATAGGCCCATAGATAAATACCTTAACCTAAATATACATATTATATAATATTATACCACATACACACAACACCATCTAGCCCAAACTAAGCAGAGCTTGTACTATGAGTACTAGACAATGGATAAACATACATATATATACTTCTTTTTTGTTTTATAAATACATACATATTATACATAGAAACACCCAAAAAGTACATACGGTACTTATATAAAAAAATCATTTAAATTTTGTTGTCTGTCGGTCTGTTTGTTCATGTCTGAAACGGTTGTACCGATTTTGACAGGACTTTCACTGGCAGATAGCTGATGGTGTAAGTAGTAACTAAGGCTACTTTTATTTTAGAAAATATTAAGGTACCTCGAAAAAAGAATTTCCACACGGGCGAAGTCACAGTAACAGCTAGTTATAATATAGTAGGTATTATCACGCTCTCTCATATTTGAAATTGTGTACTGTCTTGCTCTGCCATCTAGTGTAATGTGTGAGCTCACTCTTCTTAGTGCGGACACTTTTTCATGCTATTTATAAACGGTGAGTGAATATACATAATATGTGATCTTATTCCTAACTAATATTGTAATGCGAATGTAAGTTTGTTTGTTTTTAATGCTTTTACGCCTTAACATCTCGACCGATCATCATGGAATTCCGCATACCTACACGTTATCTGGCGCCCAGGTCTGCTGTTACAATAGAGCCAGAATGGTCTATCATTGATTTCATAATTGTAAATTTTGACAAGTTTGGTAATCGATACTAATATTATAAAGCTGAAGAGTTTGTTTGCTTGTTTGTTTGAACGCGCTAATCTCAGGAACTACTGGTTCGATTTGAAAAATTCTTTTAATTTTAGATAGCCTATTTATTGAGGAAGGCTATAGGCTATATAACATCACGCTACGACCCACGGGGGCGGCGCAGTAAAGATAAACGCGGGTGAAACCGCGGGAACATTTAGTCTACTAATATAATGGCGTCATTATGACTTTCCGATGGTCAACCACTGACACTCCATTGAAAAATGGCATAGAATGGTAATCTCGTACATAATGATGTATTTGATCAAATTGCTTTTAACACTAAGAAAGAAAGAAAGAAACATTTATTTGCACAGAATACAGGTGGTACCAGATTTAACAATGGTGAATAATTCAGGCTATATCCTGCCTATATTAGGCATGCAAATATTAATAATTATATGAGACAATTAAAATATTAGTAAAGAAATGGCAAACTATATTATTATTTAGAATATTAATCATTATTATATTATTAGTCGGCCTCGATGGCGTAGTGGTTAGTGTAACCGACTGCCACGCCTGAGGTCGCGGGTTCGATTCCCGCACAAGTCAAACATTTGTGTGCATGAACATGGATGTTTGTCTTGGTCTGGGTGTTTCTATGTATAATATGTATGTATTTACAAAAAAAAAAACGTGGTATATGTATGTTTATCCATTGTCTAGTACCCATAGTACAAGCTCTGCTTAGTTTGGGCTAGATGGTGTTGTGTGAATTTGGTATAATATTATATATTATTATATTATATTATATTAACATTTATAAATAATCAGATATATTGGTAGAATAAATAATATGTAAAAATATATATACCTAAAAGAAATCTAACATTAATAAATGTTCAAATATAGTAGTAGTTTTTCAAAAATCACTTCTACTAACGGATTTTATAATAATGGCAATACAACATGTCATTCTACCACAATCCTATTACGAGACCATTGGCCGATCAAGGATCGACCATTATGAATTTAGCAGATTACGAACTTTTCGCAAAATGACAGTGGGATTGCAGTTACGTCGTGTCGGAATGACGAATTTATTAAAACTAGCGGTCGCCTAGTGGTCAACATTCGACCATAATTGATTTAAATTTTAAGTGATCGCTATTAAGGTTTTATTGTCTATAACTTTACCCTTATAATGACATTTCATTTAGATTTCGCTAAATCTATACAGGTTAATTTGCCTATCTTTTTCAAACAAATTATTATTTACTTAACTATACTCTGTCATTGACGATATTCCTAAGCTTCCTGCTTTGTTTTCTTTTTTCTTTATTACATATAAATAAGGTATATGTAACCATAGTTACGAAGAATTGTACGACGTCAGACGAACAATGTCGAAATACTACGAACGCGATTCGACTGCGTGTGTCAAATGCATGGTTGTGTGCGTGTAGTGTTTTTTATTAATTTAATGTATTTCTGATGCATATTTTATAAAAATATTAGGATTCGGCCCTCCTTCTCCATATGAACTTTAACTGTGCCAAATTTCATACTCCTCCGTCTGCGCGATTTTCGTAAAAATGGGTATAAAGTTTTTGCTTCACGTATTAATATATATAGATAGCATACTTGGGCCCCAGGGATACAGAAAAAGACATTTCATCCAGAATAAGTACTCTTCCCGAGCGAGCGAAGCCGCATGCAAAAGCTAATCATAGATAAAGGAGCTATCATAACAATAAATTCCGTAAAGCCTAGTATTGCTACATTCTCATATTTGAGTGTTAAATAATTACTCAATTTAAAGAGAAAGTGGCGCCACCTACTAAAAATGATGTAATTTTGTTGTCGAATTGACTTCTATCTATCTATACTAATATTATAAAGCTGAAGAGTTTGTTTGTTTGGTTGAACGCGCTAATCTCAGGAGCGACTGGTTCGAATTGAGAAATTCTTCTAGTGTTGGGTAGCCCATTTATCGAGGAAGGATATAGACTATATAACATCACGCTACGACCAATAGGCGCGGAGCATCAATGAAAATTTTTGCAAAATTGCGCAAAATTCCCTTATGAAGCAGACGAAATTGCGCGTGTCAGCTAGTGTTAGGTTAATCGTTAGCTGTAGGCGTTTTTAAACAGTCGCTCGCTAATGAACTACTGTGAACACCTGTGACATAGGTATTGATTGGAAAGTGAGAGTTGGGGTCCGGTGTGAATTAATTATTTCTTTATAATTAGCTAACTGACCCGCACAATCGTCTGCTTCACATAAGGGAATTTTGCCCGCTTTTGGAAAAATTTTCATTGATGCGCCGCGCCTATTGGCCGTAGCGTGACGTAATATAGCCTATATCCTTCCTCGATAAATGGGCTATCCAACACTAAAATATATTTCAATTCGGACCAGTAGTTCCTGAGATTAGCGCGTTCAAACAAACAAACAAACTCTTCAGCTTTATAATATTAGTATAGATAAGTAGGTTATGCCCGCGGTTTCGCTTGCGTAAAAGTAGGTTAGGTTATGCTAGTAACAGAACCTTTTTTTAAAATTAAATATAGCCTATATTACTCGATGATAATGTAGCTTCTTAATAGTGAAAGAATTTTTAAATTTGTTTGTATGGTTTTTGAGTCAAACAAACAAACAAAGAATTCAATTTCTGCATGAAAGATACTCTATGTCCTATTCTGTATCCCTGGCAACGTATATGCGAAATTTCATGATGATCGGTCGAGTAGGTAAGGGGTGAAAGTGTAACGAATAAACGAACTCACATTCGTATTTATAATATTAGTTTGGAAGTTAGGATTAATTCACAAGCAAAGCCACAAAAATTAACTAGCGATTTTATATAAAGATACAATAGTGTATCTTAATTGGATTTCTAAAATATTTTACACCATATATCACATTTTATGTGTTATTAATTTAATCAAACCAAGATGGCGATAATAAATTATGTTGTATTGGCATATATATAGGTTCGCTTTAGGCTATTCTCGACGTGTAGCATTCCGTATTTTCGCTAAAAAGGACATCCACGGGCAGAATTTGGTTGTTGTTATATAGTGTAGATTATGATATACATATTTTTTTTTATACAACTAATGTGGCAAACAAGCATACAGCCCATCTGATGGTACGTGGTCACCGTAGCCTATGGACGCCCGCAATACCAGAGGCATCACTTGCGCGTTGCCGATCCTTTAGGAAAGGAAGAAGAGAAAAAGGAAGTGGGAATGAGAAGGAGCGGCAAGGGGGAAAGAGGATGATTGGGCCTCCGGCACTCTCACTCACCGAGTCAAACACAACAGTTATTTTATGTCGATATTCTGTGAGAGGGTAGTCCTTCCCCGGTCGAGCTGAAATCAGCGAGGCTCTACTACTCAAAAATCATATAGAATTGAATTAGGCGTTACTTGGCGTAAAATACATTAGGAACACAACAACAACATTAAGACTGCGCCGAGCATAAGACAGATAACGACAGAGCTCGTGCGGCGCATATTCAAAACGGCGCGCGGCCACCGTAATAAAATTGTATGGAGGATTTGAAGTGCTTTTTTGATAAATATGTATCTTTATTGTCAACCAATAACTTAAATATTTGGGACGGACAAATTGTAATATAACTATTTATGTTTCGTTTAAGCTGTAAAATAGGATAGATTTATTTCTACTGTTGTAAATTATAATCTAAAAATCACGTAACACGAGCTTACGTTTTAGCAATTTTCGTGCAAATTTGCGTAATTTTGTAGGCGAAAATATTAATTATTTAGTTTTTATACGTAGTAATTGTAAACACATTCATTGTTATGGTAAATGTATATTTTATATTGGTACTAAACAAAAAGTGTTGGTTTTATTCACTTAACTGTGACCGCCTGTTTTGGCACATTTCGCTCGGCGCAGTCTTAAATATGTGTTGACACGTGTTTCATCTCAGCGAGAGGCATCCTCAGAACCGTTTGGCAACGAAATAGGGTTATTCTTTGCCAGACTGTTAAGAGGATGTCTTGTATTGTGTTCGAAGTGAAATATTGCGAGTTGGAATTCACCCGAAACCCACGTCGCAGCTGTCCATATGCAGAGGAGTTCGGTTCAACGTGCTTCTATTGCAATAGTTGGCTGAACAATCCGAGGGTACGTGGTGGGTTTCACTCCTCACGATTATTCTTCTGGAGTCTGATATTAATATAGATCCTTTCACGGTGTGCTTTGCATATTTTGTAAGGAGTGCCGGTGCCTAAACAACGATGGCCTATAACTGTAGAATTTTAAGTTAAAACTCAATATCCTGGGGTGGCAGGCCCCATCTGCCCCTTTGATATACGCCAATGGTGTGGGCAGATAACATCATGCCTCAGTTAATTAATAAAAGGTTATAAATACTTGCTGAAAGGCCTATGTTTCGACCGACTTTTATCGATCGTGGACATGGGTGATAATCAGCGTCGCCTTTGCTGCGAAGTGTGAAAAAAGTGCGGGTTTCGGCAACTACCCTCACTTGGTCGATTGTATTTATATTTACACTATTATATGCCTTGACGGCGCAGCGGTAGGAAATGAGCAGAATTTCTTGAAAGAAAAACCCAGTAATACATTACCCAGAATCAAAGCCGGACTTCAAGATGCCATGTAAGATGACACGCGATCAAAGATGTATCAAAAATCTATCCATACCAATACTATACGGCTTTTTTCAAATTTCTTACGTAGATAACTTTCGCACTATTAATATTTCTTGTGTCTCGGACGACTTTAAAAACATTCAAACATCGGACACAAGAAACCACACTCAGAACACTTGTTTGTTGATCATACATAATATTGTCTTCTGCTTACGCAAATGTCATACATTGAAATTAACTACTTCATACAGATTTTCTCGCGTTGACATGGCTGCTGAAAAGCAACCAAAATGTCGGGGAAAGTGTAAACTTAAATATAAATAGTTTTAATAATTTAAATAGCTTAACTAGAAATCAAATGTAACAGAAGTAGTTTCAACACACATATTTAGTCCTGTATCGAACCCGCAACCCTCAGCGCAGACAGTAGCGAGGCGACCACTTAAACCACTTCGATATAAAAGAAAACCTGAAATCTCTGCCTACCCTTTAAACAAATGTGTGTATGTTTGTATCTATAGGTACTAATATTATAAAGAGAAAATTAGATTTTTTGTTTGTAAGGATTATACAACCGATTTTAAAAATTCTTTCGTCATTAAAAAGCTGTATTATCAGCGAGCAACATAGGCTATATTTTATTAAAACACCAACCTAACCTAACTTACTTTTACGCGAGCGAAGGCGCGGGCAAAAGCTAGTAGTTTCATATTTTTAAAATTATATAATAATAGTGTGTCGAAATAAACAACACGACAAAATTATTTTATATCCGTATAAAGAAGGTTAATTTTAACACACATATTTAGTCCTGTATTGAACCCACAACACTCAACTCTGTCTATAGCCAGGCGACCACTTGCACCACTACGCCGTATCCTCAAAACAAAACCTTATAATCTCTGCCTACCCTATTAAACAAATGTGTGTACGTCTGTTTAAATACAATACGAAACTGATATGATTTATTTAAGCGAACAATATGATTATGCAATATTAAAGGTGAAACCGATTCTACTTTGTATGGTTAAGATGTGATATAAATCACTGGAGATATCATTAAGCCGTGTCCGCCACGGTGTAAGTAGATCAATTCGATACACTCGTGAGTCAGGGATCACGTCATAGGCATTCTTTGTTAAACGTATACACTTTATAATAAAATAGTTGTGTAAATGTGGTTTGATCCTCATTTGTTCCTACATCACGTCCCAAATTCCAAAATATTCCTCATTCGCCCCTCTTTTTAAATTATTCCTTTTTGTCCTACATTTTTGTGCATATGTTTAGCAAAACAAAACATCTTTAAAATTATTTTAAATCTTTTCGTTGTCGGGCTCGTGATGTTATGCAATCATAAGCCCAAGAAAAAGGAACACAATTTGCGACGAAATAGGAATTACATTAGGAAATTAATATTTACTTAAATTTAGGGGCATATATGGTACAATTTTTGGGACGAATGCGTATTTCTACGTGTGGGACGAATGCGGAACAAATTAAAAAAATTTAACTGTACGGTTGGCGTAGTGGTTTACGTAGTCGCCTCGCCACTGCCACTGCGCCGAGTGTTGTGGGTTCGAATCCCACACGAGACAAACATTTGTGTGATCCACAAATGGTTGTTCCGAGTCTGATTGTTCTTTGTGTCCGTTGTTTGAATGTTTGTAAAGTCCCCCGGGATACAGGAATATTTCCCAGTGCGGGAATTGTCTTTTTATAAAAATAAAATAAAATAAATAGACAAGAAAATGTCTGTTAATTTCTATTTATTTATTTCCTAGTATTTTTCTATCCCCTATCTCATTTTCCGTTGCCCCGACAACATGTTTGCAAAATTTCATGATTTCATCATTTCATGATGATCAAGTAGATAAGGCATGAAAGCGTAACAAACTCACATTCGCATTTATGCCTAATGTTAAGTTAGGATTTAAAATATCATCAAGCGCAAAGTTATGGTTTATGAGTCATGGTGTGGATTCCCCATAATACGTTCTTAAACAGCAAAACCATAGTCTCTTGTACTTATAAAGACATTATGTTGACCGATACGGCCTATTGTTATATTTTTTCAATTGGGTTTTCCTGAACTCATAAGTTATTCAGTATTTAAAATGAGTCTGAAGCCATTTTATTGTTTAATTACCTGACTAAATTTACATCAATTAGTAAAATTAATGCAAAGTTAGAGTTTGTTGTTGAAATTGGAGTTAACTTAATTAGTCTGAAATTGTGCGGTGATGGCTGGACTGCCACGCTGAGGACTTGAGTTTGATTCCATGGCGAACACTTATCGTTTTTTGTTATACAAATAAGGTAGCAAACAAGCATACGGCCCACCTGATGGTAAGTGGTCACCGTAGCCTATGGACGCCTGCAACACCAGAGGCATCACTTGCGCGTTGCCGACCCTTTAGGAAAGGAAGTGGGAAGGAGAAGGAGCGGGAATGGGAAAAGAGGGTGATTGGGCCTCCGGCACTCTCACTCTCCGAACGAAACACAACAGTAGGAATACTGGTATTTCACGTCGATATTCTGTGAGAGGGTAGTCCTTCCCCGGTCGAGCCGGCACATTCATGCTGCAATCTCCTGACTCACGGATTTCGAAGTTTGTCGTATTAAGTAGGTAATTACCATTCTGACCTCTTAAAACAGAACTAAGAGCATCTATTACATCTAAAACATTGTATTACATAAGAACAATTTAAACAATGGTTGTGTAGCCGTCATACTGTTGTAGAACTCGCTATAATTGCTTGCTATCTATAGATTAAGTATTGAGATTTGTTGGTAAAACGGGTCCGGCCGTTAGGGTCCCATTCCGGTACGGCCCCAGCCGGCACGCACCAACATTGAAAAATTTGTTATTCTGCTACGCCCCCGGCCGAGACGGTCCCATTGTAAAACAACTGGAGAAGTCACTTGAGCAAATACTGTCGAAACAAAAGTGTTTTTGAATTTAAATATTTTTGTTTTGTGTATATCATGTGTATCATGTATTAGCTTTAGAAATAGTAAGATTCGTTTTTAAGTATACTTTTTATAATATGTTTAAAAAATGCAAACTAATTGTTTCGACAGTATTTGCTCAAGTGTCTTCTCCGGTTGTTTTACAATTGGACCGTGACGGCCGGGGGCGTAGCGGAATAACAAATTTTTCAATGTGGGTGCGTGCCGGCCGGGGGCGTACCGGAATGGGACCCTAACGGCCGGACCCGATAAAACATGCTGAATATAGATAAGATTGTTACTGTTTCCTCCATCTTTACTAATATTATAAATGCGAACGTAAGTTTGTTTGTTACGCTTTCACGCTTTAACTGCTCGACCGATCAACATGAAATATCACATACACGTTGTCAGAGCTACAGAAAAGGACATACGATATCTTTCATCCAAAAAAATACTTTTTGTGAGCGAGCGAAGCCGCGGGCAGAAGCTAGTCTATACTAATATTAGAAAGAGGAAAGATTAGATTATTTGTTTGTAAGGATTTAACTCAAAATCTACCCAACAATTTTAAAATTCTTTTACTATTATAAAGTTATATTATCAGCGAGTAACATGAGCTGTATTTTATTTAAAAATCCTAACCTACTTCTACGCGAGCGAAGCCGTGACAAAAATCTATTATAATATACTAGCTTTTGCCCGCGGCTTCGCTCGCGTTAATTTAGAATTTGATAATCAATTCGGGTTGTACTCTGCTTGTAATAATATAATTCAATCATGATTCGAAAAACACGTGGCGTCATCTATTATCATAAGAACGTTATTGTTGTTTTCCTCGGAAACAGTAATTTTTCTCGGGATGAAAGGTAGCCTATGTCCGTTTCTGTACACCTGACAACGTATTGCAAAATTTCAGGATGACCGGTTCAGTGGTTTAGGCGTGAAAAGGTAACAAACAAACAAACTCATATTCGCTTTTATAATATTAGTTAGGAGTTAGGATAGGATTAGGATTAGGACTAGCTGATCCGCGCAACTTCGTCTGCTTCACATAAGACAATTTGTTCCGTTTTTGCAACATTTTTTATTGATGCTTCGCTGCTATTGGTCATAGTGTGATTTCTATGTATAATATGTATGTATTTTCAAAAATAAAGTATATATTATGTATGTTTATCTATTGTCTAGTACCCAAAGTACAAGCTCTGCTTAGTTTCGGCTAGATGGTGTTGTGTGTATGTGATAGAATAGAATAGAATATAGCCTATAGCTATCCTCGATAAATAGGCTATCCAACACTAAAATAATTTTTCAATTCCAACCAGTAGTTTCTGAGATTAGCGCGTTCAACCAACCAAACAAACAAACTCTTTAGCTTTATAATATTATAGTATAGAATATAGATTATTGTCACGGCACCACGGAGGCGAGCGAAATTACAAAAACGAGATAATCGTAACTAATATTATAAACGCGAATGTGAGCTTGTTTGTTCGTTTGTTACGCTTTCACGCTTTAACTACTCGACTGATTACCTCGAAATTTAACAAACACATTGTCAGTGCTACAGAAAAGGACATAGAGTAACTTTTATTAAAAAAATACTGTTTTCAAACAAAGCCGCGGCTAAAAGTTATTATAATATATTATTGTCACGGCGCCGCGGAGGCGAGAGATTGAAATAACAAAAACTATAAATGATATAATAAACTGTCGAGTGTCAGGTATTGTAACAGAGACACATTTCACCCCTGGCCCTGTTTAGTAACCATTTAAATGTCACCGCACTATATTATCTAACATTAGACAAATATGTTACGGGTAAACATAAAATAATTCAAATTTTAACAATAACGAAAACCGACTTCAACTTGACAAATAATAGTAATATAATATAATGTTCTATCACATACACACAACACCATCTAGCCTAAACTAAGCAGAGCTTGTACTATGGGTACTAGACAATGGATAAACATATATATATATATTTGTAAATACATACTTACATATTATACATAGAAACATCCAGACCAAGACAAACATCCATGTTCATGCACACAAATGTTTTGACTTGTGCGGGAATCGAACTCGTGACCTGAGGCGTGGCAGTCGGTTACACTAACCACCACGCCATCGAGGCCGCCATAAAATGAGAACATCATCAATGTAGTCGAAGTCAACCAAAAATGATTTATTAAGGATAACTCAAAAACTACTGGATCAAATTTAAATGGGACCACATGGGAAGCACCAGCTTTGAAATAAAAGGAATCATCGAAATCGGTTTTACCTAGAAAACTTCGGCTTATGTTTAACTTATCATCAGATATAGTAAAATATAACAGTCGAAAATAGTAAATGATCACCAAATTGCGCAGCAAAACATATTTAAAGAGATCAAAATAAGTCGATGGAGCCCCGCCTCGCGGGGTTCCTATTTTTGGGTGGGTTTAAGAAGGAACCTAACATAACCTAATCTTCCGAGACGGAATGCAGTGGTTTGAGGCGTATAGGTGCTCGTTATGATATATTTTAGTAAGCATATTTTGCTGCGCAGTTACTATTGTTGGTGGTCATTATATTTAATCCCGAAAACTTCAGAGTTAACACGCATAAAAAAAATACAGTCGAATTGAGAACCTTCTCCTTTTTTGAAGTCGTTTTATTAGCCAGACTTACTTATAAAAATATTACAAAATACAATGATTTAAACCATAGGTGTGGTAACCGTACGAACAAGTGTCTACGTGTTAGAGTGAGTTCATACAAATATATTATTAACAACGATAGTGTACAGCTTAAAATACGAGTGAGCTCAATACGAGTGAACTAGTATTATAAATGCGAATGTGAGTATGTTTGTTACGTTTTCACGCCTTAACTACTCGACTGATCATTAAGAAATTTCGCGTACAAGTTGTCTGGTACAGAAAAGGAGATTAAGTACCTTTTATCTAGAAAAATGCTGTTTCTGAAGGATAGAATTTTTAAATACGAGTGAGCGTGAAGGTGCGTACGGACAGCGCGTCCACTGGTACGCGTAGTCGGTTACGCGTGTCCTGGAACTCCATGTTCGTACTTGCAGCTACGCGTACACTCTTGGGGAACGCGGGCCGCGCGAGCCGCCGTCAGTCGGCTTATCGTCGCGCGTCAAAGGGGATGCGCACGGGTGCGCTATATTTGGACGGCAAAATGGATAGACACGCGTGTTCATCGAGTTTCAATAATGAAAATATTGTCAGATTGATTCAACTTTATGAATTTCACCGGGTTGTGTGGGCTAGCACACTAATTAACTATGGAAATAACGATTTACGCGAAGATGCATGGAAGGCAATTTCAAAATTTATATCTTGCATAAGCCTATTTCCACACTGTAATCTTTCACGATACAATTTTTTCATCCACCGTCTAGGTTACCGTTTGTTTCTCTTTTTCTTATTTAAAATGTGTTGAATAATGAGTAATGCCGCAGCAGTGGTGGTGCACGCAACCGCTATGCTTCTCGGAGTCATGGCGGATGACTGGCGGGGTATGCCGTATGCGTAGCGCTATGGATCGATTGACCGCGCGTTCAGGTTCGCGGCGCCGGCGGTCCGTACAGGAGCTGTACGCGTATCCAATGTGCGCGTGGACAGCGTATTCAGAGTACGCGTAACACAGGAACGCGCTGTCCGTACGCATTAAAAATGCTGTTTCTGAAGGATATAAGTTTTAAATACGAGTGAGCGTGATAATACTATATTTGAAATTCAGATGTCATATTGGCATTGCGTGTCAGATGACAACTTAACGTACATAAAGGTGACCGTATTTAAACGTAATAGGCCTATGTTTTAAATAGTTGAGGAATGATAATTGAGATATTAATTTAAACACTCACTAACCGGTAAGGTGATTGCCTCGCCGTGCTAGTAGACCGAGTGGTGTTCGATCCCCATGTGAGACAAGAAGTGTGATCCACAAATTATTACTCCGAATCTTTGCACCTTTTACGTATTTTTGTTTAAGTATTAAGTAATGAATTATTTATAAAAATCTTCGCGTCAGTTGAATTTTACTATAAAAGTAAGCATAAACAAAAATAATTGCTTTGTAGAGTTTTACATATACATGTTTCATCTCAAAAGTTTAAGTCCAATGCAATCCATTTTGGTAATTGTTAGATAATATAATTATTGTTCTCTGTTGTTTTTATTTATTATTTTTGTTAAATTTTATTACTGAAATTTTTTCATATGCTAGCTATGCATATTTGTAATTAGGCTAGCACATGCACTTTGATAATTAATTGTTAATTATATGTAAATGTCTGTGTTTACACTGTAAATATGGCTAAATAAATAAAATCCATTGTTTGATACTTTTTTTTTACCCAGGCGTTATCCAAGCTGCCCAATTTCCCACTATACCTACAACGTAGACATCCGTTTAACAAAAAACACGGAGCACAATGTATCATCCGTGGGTATTTTCCAACAGTTATAACTATATAAAGAGCTATTATGATAATATCGTTTTTAGATAGCTGTCCGGGTAAAACTAAATACTTTGGACATATTAAATTGGGATCCGGGAATGTATTTTTTGTGGTCTGTTGACTTTGGGATTTCCAGAATGAAGGATGTTGAGATTAAGTATTTAAATTTATAAGAAATGTGGTGAATGAACCTTAAGTTATTTAGGTATATGGTATAATGGATTAAATGGTCGCTTGGCGCCGAATAGTGTGCGTTCGATCCTTATACGGGATAAAAATGTAAGTGATTCATAATGTACGAGCCAACGACCGTACATATGCTGCGGTCAGCATTTAACGTCCAACGTGACGATTTTGTAACCATCAATAAATCAGTTCACCTTCAGCAAGCGTATCGTGTACTCATTAACATAGTATCAATCATTTATCATAATTTAGCATAATTATCAAATTTGTCGTATTATTTCAATAATTAATAAATAGTGCAATTATTTATATTATCTATCATTTCTATCACTTATCAAGAAGTGTACGTATCATTTCTATCACTTATCAAGAAGTGTACGTATCATTTCTATCACTTATCAAGAAGTGTACGTATCATTTCTATCACTTATCAAGAAGTGTACGTATCATTTCTATCACTTATCAAGAAGTGTACGTATCATTTCTATCACTTATCAAGAAGTGTACGTATCATTTCTATCACTTATCAAGAAGTGTACGTATCATTTCTATCACTTATCAAGAAGTGTACGTATCATTTCTATCACTTATCAAGAAGTGTACGTATCATTTCTATCACTTATCAAGAAGTGTACGTATCATTTCTATCACTTATCAAGAAGTGTACGTAAATAACACATAAGTTGTTGTTTCGAGTCTGTGTGTTCTTCGTGTCCGATGTTTGGATGTTTGTAAAGTCCGCGCGATACAGGAAATACCTATAGTGCGGGAGTTGTCGGAAAAAAAGGATTAAAAGGATTTATAAGTGTATTAGAGCCCACTGTTGGACATTTTACGCTAACTTCTGATCTTTCGCTTTGCGCCGGCGTGAGAGTAGGAACACTGGTACTGCGCTGAGGCTGTGCGACTTACCTAATCTTTTTTAAAATTCCTTCTCTAAGGGTCAGTAATGCATGGTTAATAAAGAGTGTATTTTAAATTTAGGTTTATTTTTAAAAGATTTGTATATGGGTGAACCGGGCATAGTTCCAGATTCCATATTGCTGAGACTGAGAATGAGAGAAAATCTCAATGTCATTGCCCGACCCGAGCGTCGAATCAAAGAGTTAATACAAAGCAGTCGCATTGTGATACCGCTGTGCCAACGAGGCAGTCGTCTTTATTATCTATACACTAATATTAATTATATAGATTTTGCCTGTGGTTTAGCTCGTGTATGTAGGATATGTTAATTTCCTATCACACGGGAACAGTACGTTTTTCTTGATGAAAAAT
This sequence comes from Catocala sponsa, assembly GCA_963564715.1. Lineage (NCBI taxonomy): Eukaryota > Metazoa > Arthropoda > Insecta > Lepidoptera > Erebidae > Catocala > Catocala sponsa. Next base: position 2,244,784 of record OY751354.1, on the reverse strand, counting down.
ATCTTAAATATGTCTTTTTCAGTCCCCCTGAGAACGTGTATGCGAAATATCATGATGATCGGTCGAGTAGTTCAGGCGTGAAAGCGTAACAAACAAACAAACAAACTCACATTCGCATTTATAATATTAGTAGGGATATACAGCCAAGGAGGAAAACCACACAAGAAAAAATATTAAAAAGGAATGTCATTTTTAGGAATGGCGTAGTGGTTAGTGTAACCGACTGCCACGCCTGAGGTCGCGGGTTCGATTCCCGCACAACTCAAACATTTGTGTGCATGAACATGGATGTTTGTCTTGGTCTGAATGTTTCTATGTATACCTAATATGTATGTATCTACAAAAAAAAAGTATATATGTATGTTTATCCATTGTCTAGTACCCATAGTACAAGCTCTGCTTAGTTTGGGCTAGATGGTGTTGTGTGTATGTGATAAAAAAATTTGGCGATTGAAACTACTAATGAGTTTTTTGATAGCATCTTTTCACAAGATCTCTACTTTTTGAAATGGATTTACAAAATGCTCTTATTATAATCGCATTTGTAGTATTAGTTAAATCTAGGTTTAATATTAGGTGGTTACCTAATATTAAACCTAGATTTAACTAATACTACAAATGGTTATTTTGTATGCTAATTTTAATGTAACATAGATTAATGTAATATATAATTCAGATGTCATGTAGTCATTATGTGTCAGATGACAACTTAACGTACAGAATGGATCATATTAGTCGTACCAAACGCCAGGACCAACTTACTGGCAAAGTGTCCCATATCCAGGTCTATTAAAGTAATTAATATGATAAGCAAGAATGTTTATTTTTATTTATTTATTTATTTGGATCGCCAACAAATGATACACATTTCTTACTTCTAAATAATAATTTACAGACATGCCTTGTGCTCATTCACTTACAGGCAACCACATCTAACAAAAAATAAAAAATTTCGCCACAAAAACTAAGTAAAATACTCTAAATACATTAACATAATATTAAAATTAAAATTATATTAAAATTAAAAAGAAAGAAGAAATAGAAAAGTTATAGTAAAAATGGGAAATTATACGTAGTCTAGGATGGTATCATAATTACCGAAGCCTGGAACCCAGGTATACAGTGATTTTTTTCTTAAATCTAAAGAAGTTGTCACCAAATATATCTAAATCTGCCAGTCGCTGAAGATTATTGTATGATTTGGCTATTCTTGTTAAAGGTGAATTAAGATAATGTTATTAGTGAGTTGACAAAAATTACTATTTACACAGTGTCCTATTTATGTTCCTAGTATTGTAAGTAGTTATAAGTTAAAAGTTTATTTGAAATTTTGTATTTTTTTACTTTAGTTCTATTTTTGTTTTTTTTTAGTTACTTAGTTGAGTTTTATGTTTATTTTTTCATGTATATAATTAAGATGTAGCGCACTATCGAATTGGGGTTACCTGTAATGATAGTTGTAAGTTTAAAAATGAATAAATAAATAAATATTTAAATGTAATAGGGCGCGTCAATGATTGACATCTGTAGTTGATATTTATATAAATACTATCTGACTACTGTTATTCTGCCATATAAATTATCTGTAGTTGTATGGAGTATACTTCACGACCTATTCGCATACTTACCAATTATACCTAAATACAAATTTCATAAACATCGCTCGAGCCGTTTCAGAGGAGTGTGAGCATAAACACTGTGACACGAGTTTTTTATATAAATATATAGATATTGCAACCCAATGAATGCTATAGTAATATTCAATAGAAATATTTTTATATATAAACTAATATAATCTAATCTAACTATCTAATCTAATCTAAATTCTAATTCTAACTAATATTACCTTTGAGTTTGTTACCTTTTCACGTCTAAACCACTGAACCGATCATCCTGAAATTTTGCATATACGTTGTCAGGTGTACAGAAACGGACATAGGCTACCTTTTATCCCGAAAAAAACTACTGTTCCCGAAGAAAACAACAATAACGTTCTTATGATAATAGATGGCGCCACGTGTCTTTCGAATCATGATTGAATTATATTATTACAAGCAGAGTACAACCCGGTCAAATTCAAAATTAACGCGAGCGAAGCCGCGGGCAAAAGCTAGTTTGTTTATAAAAAATAAACTCAAAACTACTGCACCGATTTTAATAAATCTTTCACCATTAGAAAGCTATCCATCAGTAACATAGGCTATATAACATCACGCTACGAGCGACAGGAGCGGCGCAGTAACCATAAACGTGAGTGAAACCGGGGCAGACAGCTAGTACCACATTACTCCACAAATATAAACATTCTAAGGTGTGGCCTGGTACCTACAACTCCATGATATTTAGATCCAATATATAAATAACGAAAGCTGCCATTTACTTCCAAAGCCTCAAGGCCATGAGATAAATAAATCATCATTATATAAATCGGTAGCTTAACGATCGTGTTTATATAAATATGTGTGTAAAATATATAATAATATCAGCCCTGTATTAAACTGTCCCACGGCTGGACACGGACCTCTTCTCAGTGTGAGAAGGGTTAGGCTGTAGTCTACTGGCCCTGTGCGGGTTGACAGACTTCATATATCGCTGGTCCAATATTACAAGGTTCTATGTTACATTTTTGAAAAAAAGTTAGTTATGAGTATTGCATGGTTCTATATGTCATTCCTTTTTGTTTAGACTAATATAGTAATAGATGGAAGCACTTACCACCTCACAATATTATATCGCAAATAGTGCTAAGTTACTTTTAAGTTATTTTTACTGATATGCAAATTTTAAATCTCATTTCCCCAAAGTTAAAAATAACATAGAACCTTGAAATAGTGAGCCAGCGATATGTTGTTGATATTGATGTTTTTCTTCACCGTTAAAGCGAACTATAATTAACTACGCACATAACTTCGAAAAGTCAATTGTAGATTTTCCCGCGGTTCCACCCGCGTTTATCGTTACTGCGCCGCCCCTGTAGGTCGTAGCGTGATGTTATATAGCCTATAGACTTCGTCGATAAATAGGCTATCCAACACTAAAATATTTTTTCAAGTCGAACCAGTAGTTCCTGAGATTAGCGCGTTCAACCAAATAAACAAACTCTTCAGCTTTATAATATTAGTATAGATTATTTAATGAATACAGTTCAAATTAAGTAAAAGGGAATATAGAAAATAATAGATTAATAAAAGTGAAATAATACAAAAATAATATGTGACATTTTTCATGCGATATCATTACAGCGAGGGCACATAATATGATTTAAATTGTAGTACAAGATATAGTAAAATATTGAGATTAATCAACTTTATACGAATTTTATAGCGTTGTTTATTTTGGAACACTATTATACGAATTTCACAATTTCACGATTTAACACTAGTATTAATTTTTTCGACATTAATACTAATTATTTAACCTTGTGACATTAATTTTGATTAGGTATTATTATTTTATATTGTATCAATCAATTTTATATGCACACTATGTTTGTTGCTTATAAGTTCCTATACCTATTACAATGCCTATATTTATTATTTGAAACTTAATGGATTAGACAATTATGATTTTGTTGTTGCATGTACCCAAATCCTTACTAATATTATAAATGCGAAAATGAGTTTGTTTGATTGTTACGCTTTCACGCCTTAACTACTCAACCGATCAACATGAAATTTTGCATACATGTTGTCAGGAGTATAGAATAGGACATAGGATACCTTTCATCCAGAAAAAAGAACTGTTGCAAACCTAACCTCACCTAACCTACATTTACGCGAACGATGCCGCGGGTGAAAACTAGTATATAATATTTGCGCACTTGTTTTGAGGTTATAATTCAGCATGTTCTATATTTTATACCTACCTACTATGTACCAACTTTTTGTACCTGAGTTATGCAAATAAACGTTTGATTTGATTTGATTATTACATAATTTTAAAACTTTAAACTATTATTATTAAATACTGTTTGTAGTATTCTATTTAAGCTATTTAAATTACTAAAATTATTTACACTTTTCACGACTTTTCAGCAACCATGTAGGAAGCCCTGTTCAAAGTTATGTAATAATAGTGCCTTTTTTGTTACAGTAATGTTGAGGAGTTTCAGCAAAAAAAATCCATGCAAGTTTTATAATTTTGAACGTTCATTGAGGTATAAGCATAACTAATGAATTAACAGTCGTGTTTTTTTAATTTAAGATGTATAAATTTAAAACTTTATTGTTGTATTCTACATAATGGTCAAATATAGGATACAAAATAATTGTAATTAGCAGTCGCCTAGTGGTCTAAATTCGACCAAAATTCCTAAGCTTGCTACTTTGTTTTCTGTTTTTCTCTATTACATATAAATAAGATATAGGTAACCATATTTACGAAGAATTGTACGACGTCAGACGAACAATGTCGAAATACTACGAACGCGATTCGACTGCGTGTGTCAAATGCATGGTTGTGTGCGTGTAGTGCTTTTTGATTAATTTAATGTATTTCTAATGCATATTTTATAAAAATATTAGGATTCGGCCCTCCTTCTCCATATAAACTTTAACTGTGCCAAATTTCATACCCCTCCGTCCGCGCAACTTTCGTAAAAAGGGGTACAAAGCTTTTGCTTCACGTATTAATATATAGATACCTTTACACCATACCATATTTGACGCAATAAATGATATTATAAAAAATAAACAATGTGATGAAATCCTCAAAAAGCAGTTTAATTTCAATGTCTATCATTCGCGTAAACTTAATACAATATTAGGTATGTATACCAATTCTTTCTGTCTCGATACACTTCTGCCCAGTCTCTCAAGGACATAGCGTGATGTTATGTCCTGTTAAGTCTGTCATAACTCATGTCATCATCAATCGATGATTAGTTGACCTATGCATGATATACTGTTCAAGTTTTGACAGGCAATGTCTTATACATGTTATTGAAATATATACTAATATTAATAAACTATAATTTGTCTGTTTGTATGTAATATAATATCAGCTCTGTATTAAACTGTCCCACTACTGGGCACAGGCCTCTTCTCAGTGTGTTCTCACACTGAGAAGAGGCCCGTGGGGCCGGGTCTGGGTTAGGCCATATTCCACCACGCTGGTCTAGTGCGGGTTGGCAGACTTCACATATCTTCGAGAACATTATGGAGAACTCTCAGACATTTAGATTTCTTTACGATGTTTTCCTTCACCGTTAAAGCGGGAGTTGTCTTTTCAAAATAAATTAAAATAAAAACAGTATTTATCAACTGTTCTTTTCTTTTTACACAAAAGTTTTAGTGCGTTCCTGTTAAACTTTCAAACAACGCACACAAAGAACTCTCAGACTCGGAAGAACTATTTGGTTATTTGGTCTAAATAATATTCTACACATACACACAACACCATCTAGCCCAAACTAAGCAGAGCTTGTACTATCGGTACTAGATAATGGATAAACATACATATATACTTTTTTTGTAAATATATATTATACATAGAAACACCCAGACCAAGACAAAGATCCATGTTCAGGCACACAAATGTTTGACTTGTGCGGGAATCAAACCCGCGACCTCACGCGTGACAGTCGGTTACACTAACCACTACGCCATCGAGGCCGACTAAATGTAAATAACATTTATGGCGCATAAGTATCGAAACCATTACACTCATCTCACTAACATTGGCCAGACGACCACTTAAACCGCTACGTCATCCGTGCTTGCCTTATGTTGCACAGCTGTGACGATTCATCCTGATTTCGTTTAAAAATCATAAACAACCATAGACAATCATCGTATTTGTGAATCATAGACAGAAAAGAGTGGCGATTGGACGCTGATAATATTGCCTGCCGTGGCCGAAATTCGGCCTTAAGAACTTTTAAGAAACCATGTTGTTTATGTTTATTAATGCAAGCAAAGCCACATTTCAAACCTAGCAACACTTAAATAATAGTCCATTAGAAGGCTTCTTACAATTTAAATGCCAGTTAAAAACTATTTGTTATTTTTTGTTTCGTTTTAACATTATGTCTGAACTAAAGGATAAACGATTTGTCAGGTTATAAATAGGTGTATTATGTATGACATTGTCTGCTGATCCTGATCGGTATAAGATAGCGTGATGAACTTTACACTTCGACTGTGAAATAGCTAATTCCAAGGCAATAGTATGTTTATATATTACTAGATTTTGCCCGCGGCTTCGCTCGCGTAAATGTAGCTAGATTACTTTAGTTACAGTACTTTTTTCTGAATGAAAGGTAACCTATGTCCTTTTCTGTTTCCCTGGCAAGATGTATGCGAATTTCCATGCTGATCAGTCGAGCAGTTAAGGCGTGATAGAGTAACAAATAAACAAACAATTTCACATTTGTATTTATAAATAACTAGACTAGACTAGATTTTGTCTGCGGCTTCGCTCGTGTAGGTTAGGTTATTATATTAGTAACAGTACTTCTTATTTCTGTATTAAAGGTACCAGGGTACCTTCAAATATTAGATAAAGGCATATAAACGTGTCTATATAATAAATCTTCCTACTAATATATACTAATATTATAAAGCTGAAGAGTTTGTTTGTTTGCTTAAACGCGCTAATCTCAGGAACTGCTGGTTCGATTTAAAAAAATCTTTTAGTGTTGAATAGCCTATTTATCGAGAAAGGCTATAAGCTATATAACATCACGCTACGACCCACGGGGGCGGCGCAGTAACGATAAACACGGGTGAAACCGCGGGAACATAAAGTCACACCATCCGTAAAGTCAAATTTTGTTTGTAATAAATTTACTCTAAATCTATAAGACCGATTTAAAAATGTCTTTCACCATAAGAAAGCTAGTTATCCGTTAGTAACATAGGCTATATAGCATCACGCTACGAGCCACGGGCGCGGCGCAGTCATCATAAACGCGAGTGAAACCGCGGCGGACAGCTAGTTAGTAATAAAATTCCTAAAAACCTCCAGACTGGTTTTCAGTAAACATATTGCGAAATGACCATTCAAAGGCCACATACCAATAAGACCTCAAATTAATATCACACAAAATATTATTTAATTTAATAAATGTAACCTTTACATGTAACTAAATGTACATTTGTAACAAAATGATATCGCCATGATGGTTTTTTAAATTAAAATGTAGTAGCGTTCGGTATCAATTTTATATTCGACTAGCTATTGATCGTGATTCCGTTCGCGTGGAGTTAACTTTAGTTTCTTTTTGACCTGTCCAGAATTTCGATAATTCGGAAGTTATTAGTAGTGATTAATTATCTACACACATGTCATATTTACAAAGAAAGCAACAGCAACAAAATTTGAAGGGTAATCTATATCATCCTAAGTAATATTACAAATGCGAATGTGAGTTTGTTTGTTTGTTACATTTTAACGCCTTAACTACTCGACCGATTATTATGAAATTTCACATTTCTACACGTTGTCAAGGACATACAGAAAAAAGTAAAAGTAAAAAAAGTACTGTGCCCGAGGGATAAAATATTTATTTTTAAAGCTACATTAACCCTTTCTCTGTCCCGAGATAGATACAATAGAAAAACTATTGTTATGTTCATATGTGATACATTGGATAGGGAACCTGTTAATGCGAGGAAAGCCGCGAGCAAAATGTTGTAATGTAATAATAATAATGTACCACAGACTTTAGGTCATGGCGGCCAATCTTAACGGAGACTGGCCATCTGCCAACGAGATAATATAGTGCACAAGTGTGTGCGCAAACACAAGTGTACTCTCTGTTCCCTAACTCTCATGATCCGATGGAATGTCACCGACACGACCGGAGAGAGACCAGGGGCAGGACCAACGTCTGTGCGTGCTTTCTGAGGTACCTACGGAGTATGCAACACCACCAATTTCCTTACCCCGAGCTTCTATTGAGAATTTGTTGCCAGAAAAACCCAGTAGCTTTTTGTTGGCCCGACGCGACGCGAGAATCGGGAATATTCCGCTTTTGGTACCAATTTTTTCGGCACCTAAGCTATTCCACTTTTTATTTCCGAAACCATAGGTGCCGAAAAAATTGGTGCCTAAAGCGGAATATTCTAAGAATCGTACCCGAGGCGACACTGCGAGTGTTGTAGGTTCAATCCAAGAAGGTATTAATTTATTTAACTAATTACAAATAGTTGTTCTTGTTCTAGAAAGACTGTCTCGATGGTGTAGCGGTAGTATATAAACGATTCGGCCAAAGTATGTTTCCGACAAGAAATTGACAATAGACGCACAGAGGCGGCTACTGTCAAACTGCGTTCGGGAAACGATAATATCAAATGGGATTAAATATAATAATAATTATTATTATTATAAGCCTAATTGGCGTCCCACTGCTGGGCAAAGGCCTCCCCTTCCGACTTCCATCTGTCTCGATCGCTTGTTCTGATATAATGATCATCAAAAATACTAATTGGTCAGCAAATATTGCACAGCATAACGAGCATCTATACTCCTCAAATCACTGCATTCCGTCTCGGAAGTGTTAGGTTATGATAGGTTCCTTTTTTAAACCCATCCAAGAATAGGAGCCCCGCCGTCGACTTAGTTTGATCTCTTTAAAGTTTGCTGGCCATGAGTTGCGGATCAATTAGCTATTTCTGCTCACAGATTATATTTTTCTGCTCACCAATATACCAATACTATGCTAACCATTTAAATAACACCCATATCAAATTCCAATCGTTTTGCAAAAGAAGGAACAATTTTGACTTTGACAACAATGAAGCGAACAAACTAGTCCAAACGGACAAAACCGCGAACAGTACCTAGTATAGATATAATATGCTCAATATTATTTGACCTGATTCGCATGTAAAAGTTGTACTACTTGACCTTAAATATAATTACTTATTATTTAATCATCTTTACATCACATAGCATCACGGTTACGTCTCACGGGTTAGGCAGAAGAGTAACACACGGATGACGTAGTGGTTTAAGTGGTCGCCTCGACACTGCCATTGCTTCGAGTGTTGTGGGTTTAATCCCACATCATCATCATCATCATCATCAGGCTATAATAGTCCACTGCTGGACATAGCCCTCCCCCAAAGAGCGCCATCCCACACGGGACAACAAATTGTGTGACCCACAAATAGTTGTTCCGAGTCTGCGTGTTCTTTGTGTCCGTTGTTTGTATGTTTGTAAAGTCCCCCGGGATACAGGAATAAGATATTTCTAGTGCGGGAGTTGTTTTTCTTTTTATATAAACAAAATTTTAACAAAAAAGAAAACCGACTTCTGAAATGAATATTCTAAAACTTAAAATGCACTAAAAAGTTAGTAAATAATTGCATATTCTTGTGAATAATTAAATTATTGTTATTTTTGGAGTCGGTGTCAGCCGCCCGCGCCGCGTGCTGTGTCTATGTGTGTAATTGTGCATGCCAATGTTATGTTATGATTATAGTAAGACATCTCATGTTTAATTAGTTACAAACCTACCTTGGCTGACACCGACTCCAATAATAACAATAATCTAATTATTCACAAGAATATGCAATTATTTATTAACTTTTTAGTGCATTTTTAATTTTAGAATATTCTTTTCTGAAGACAGTTTTATTTTTCGTTAAAATTTTGTTTATTTCTCGGTTTTTAGTGAACCTTGCCAAATATGAGAACATCATCAATGTAGCCAAATACGCATTATTAAGGATAACTCGAAAACGAATGGTCAAATCTTGATTAAAATTAAATGGGACCACACGGGAAGCACCAGCTTTCAAATAAAAAAGAATCATCAAAATCGGTTGACCCAGTCTAAAGTAACGAGGTAACAAACATAAAAAAAGTACAGACGAATTGAGTACCTCCTCCTTTTTTTGAAGTCGGTTAAAAAATAAAATTACGACAGTTATATTTATTAATACGATGTCTAAAATATCAGCCCTGTATTAAACTGTCCCACTGCTGGGCACGGGTCTCTTCTCGGTGTGTGAAGACCATGGTCCACCACGTTGACCCACTGCGGGTTGGCAGTCTTCATAAATCTTCGAGAACATTATGCAGAACTCTCAGACATGTAATTATAATATAATATTAATATAATATTCTACACATACACACAACACCATGTAGCCCAAACTAAGCAGAGCTTGTACTATGGGTACTAGACAATGGATAAACATACACATATACTTTTTTTTTGTAAATACATACACATTATACATAGAAACACCCAGACCAAGACAAACATCCATGTTCATGCACACAAATGTTTGAGTTGTGCGGGAATCGAACCCGCGACCTCAGGCGTGGCAGTCGGTTACACTAACCACTACGCCATCGAGGCCGATTCCTCTCAATGTTTTCCTTCACAGTTTAAGAGAGCTATGATTAACTATTTAATACGCACATCAGTTCGAATAGTACAAAGCGTACTTTGGGATCGAACTTGAGACCTCTGCGTGGTATTCCTACGGTCTCCCACTAGGCTTCACTTACTCACCGAAGAGGTGTTTTACATCCACATTTTACCAGAGATAGTTTTAGGTCCAACGTAATAGAGGGAGTGTTGGATATGAATTTAATTTATTAACAGAAATATAATATATCATTATATCATTTTTGGTTGCACGACCCAGGATTGAAACCCGAGACCTCATGAACAGCAGTCGCATTCACTACCGCTGATCCATCGAGTGTCGTGGCAATTGAAAATCTGTTGTGTCTGCTTACCCCTGTCTGTAAAATCAAAAAGCATCCTAATTACAATGAGAAGATAGACGGAATGTACGACCAGCTTGGGATCCGGTAATTCAAATAGTCAAACCTAAGAAGAAGCAAACCACAGCTAGACTTCATGATACTTTGAGCTCATTCTGCGTAAATAGAAACACCCATGATTAAATTATGTTCGGGTACAGTCTCCTCGTGAACATGGCTGTTAAAAAGCAACCGAAATGTCAAGAAAAAGTGTAAACTTAAATATAAATAGTTTTAATTAATTTAAATAGCTTAAATGAATTCAAAATTATCTAATAAAAGTGTAAAATATAATAAACAACGCAAAAAAAATTGTAAAAGTAGTTTAATTTCAATGAATCTGTATATCAATATGTGTATATAGATGTCGAAATCGCAAAATTGCGTGACTCAAAATTAAACCTATGACCTTCGCAATTTTCCCAGATTGCTAACCGTTGCGTCAGCTAATATATTTGCGAGCAAACCCGAGGTATTTATCTAGTGAATGTTTACTCACATTCAATTATATTTACGCAATAATTATGCAAATTATTACCGTTCAGTAATCTAGATATCCATTTAACTAATAGTTAATTTCTGTTATTAGACGGATCAATTATAATTAAAAAATATTGATTTAGAACTAATTTTTTTATATTACATCAGGTTAAATAATCAGTAGTTTATGCAATTGCTGTGCTAAGGTCTCGTGATCGATTGCCAGGTCAGGCAAAATATTATTGGGGTTGCAGTTAGCCAGTTGCACTCACTGATCGGTAAACGATTAGCGAGGTTAAGCAACGTTCAGTCTATAGATGGGTGACCGCTTAGTGGTATTTCATCTGAGCGTCTCCGTGCTTCGGAGGGCACGTAAATAGTCGGTCCCGGTTGTTGCCAAATTGACAGCAGTTGTCATACTGTGACATACATGTCTGCACTTAATTTATTTTGTCATCTTGTATGTATGTATGCACTTTCTTTGTATGTACACACAGATGTTTATGCAAATAAAGCTTATCTTATCTTATCTTAAGCCATGTCAGTGGCCTACGGGCGGCTTGAACAACTCTTGATAACAAGTTGACCACTAACCACATGAAAAGGGCGGCTTGAACAACTCTTGATAACAGGTTGATCACTAACCACACGAAAAGAAAAAAAAAGAAGATTGGGGCACAAAACTTTGTGCAATCCAAATTTGGTTGTCCGAGTCGGTATGTTCTTTGTGTCCGTTGTTTGTATGTTTGTAAAGTCCCCCGGGACACAGGAATTATGCCTAGTGCGGAAATTAACTTTTTGGAAAATAAAATATTTTATTGAGTAATGGATAGAATTTGAATTGCTGACCTTTCTATTACAACTCATTCCCTTTTCATTCATAATTCATAATTCATTTATTCATGAAAATATAAGCTCACAGTGTATACAACCAAATCGCTTATATCTATACTAAACATACAATAATGATCCCATACACTCACAAGAGACAAAATCTATGATGATAATCCAATTATAATAGATTATATAAATAACAAACATAATAATGAAATAATAATAATAATTAATTGTGCTATTGCAGTTAAATACTCGTTTAACATTCAAATGCTTAACTAATCCTAACATAATGTAAATGCGAAAGTGACCTTATTTTTAACGCTTGCACGCTTAACTACTCAGCCTTTGAAATTTCGCATACACATTGTCAGGGGTACAGAAAAGGACATAGGGTACCTACCTTTCATCCAGAAAAAGTACTGTTTCTGAGGGATACTCAATACTCAATACTCAATACATTTATTGCACTCCACAAGTTAAATAGATGTTACAATGGTATAATATAAGAAACATGTGTGGGCCTTGTCGGCACGGCAAGATGTAGGAGAGAGGAGGAAGTTTTACATATTTTATTATTTACATATTTTACTTATGATTGATATTTATTGACTATTATAATATATAGGTAATTTTATTAAGGTGCGCTTACTATAGTTAGATAGATATATTACTATAATTATTTTTATATTATATAATTATTATTATATTATTTTATTTATATGATTTAATATTTTTATTAATTATATATTATTGTAGATTATCATTATTATCAAAGTTTGTAAAAAGAAAAGGAAATAATTGTCCCAGATATTATTATTATGAATGTATGTCATGTTTGTTTATATATTATGTATTTATTTGTATTTATGTTATTATTAGGTATATTATTATAAGTATTCATTTAAATTTCCATTTATTATGTTTCATATACATTTATCATTTAGGTATTCATTTATATGGTAGTAACCTTTGGTTAATAGAAAGTGTTTTAATTTTTTTATAAATATACTGTCTTTAATTTCATTTTTTATTTGCGGGGATAGCTTATTATATATTTTTATCGACATGACATGTGGACTAGATGAGTGCATTTTAAGACGGGAGCTTGGCAGGTTTAATCTATTTTTATGTCTTAGTCTCTGGTTTTTGTCTTCTCGTGTTGTATAGAAACTTTGGTGACTTCTAACAAACTTACATATTTCTAAAATGTATAGGCTAGGTAGCGTTAATATTTTGTGTTCTATAAAGTGTGGCTTACAGCTATCAGTATCTTCTATGTGTACAAGTATTCGTATAAGTTTCTTTTGAAGGGTAAAAAGTGATTGCGCCTCTGTGCTGTTTCCCCATAGGATAATGCCATAGCTGAGCCAAGCGTAAGCATAGGCGTAATAGGTGACGAGTGCGGTTTGGATATCTGTGGATTTTTTTACTTCGCGGAGAGCATATGAAAACTTAGCTAATTTTGATTTAATTTTATTTATATGAGATTTCCAATTTATATGGGTGTCTATATTTAAGCCTAATAAGGTAAAGTTGCTAACTACTTCTAACTTTTGATCTTGGAACGCAAAATTTATATTTAATGGCCCTTTTTGAGGCGGATGGAAAGTTATCAATTTGGTTTTGGAATAGTTTATTTCTAAGTTATGTAGATTCATCCAGGATTTTATATTGTTTAGGAGAATATCGAGTTGGTTATTTAATTTTATATTGTTCCGGCATGATACCAATAGGGAGATGTCGTCCGCCAATAAAACGCAGATGCAGATGGATATTTACTGCTTGTCAGTAAATATCCATCTAAACTGAACCTTAAAGCGAGCGAAGCCGCGTGCAAAATCTAGTTCTTAATATAGGTATTAAGTACATCCTTGTTGGAACGAATCCAAATTGTAACCGCAATGACGTGTCTCCAAAACCAGGAGCTATCGAACCACAAGATTCTCACACTATCGTGACTAATATTTTAATGTGAAATTGTGTTGGTATGTTTGGCCTTTTTCAATGTCAAAAAAGATCTTTACGATGTTAATAGCGGCGATAGTCCAATGGATGGGGGATTAAAGTTGCGAAGTAGTCGTGGGTAAGAATTCTACCTATTGCACAAGCGATTAGATTAACTTAGTTGAAGGGATTAACAAGAATTATAGTAATTTTTAACTCAAATTGCTCGTACATTTTTATGATAAACAGAAATATTCACAAGCTTATGGTATAAGACCAACCATGGCATAAATTTGTACTTGATTGTGTTTGTTAGGTCCTAAAGTAGCAAGGTGAGGTCCTAAAGTATCAAGCAAAATATTAAATACTAGCTTTTGCCCGCGGCTTCGCTCGCGTTAATTTAGAATTTGACAATCAATTCGGGTTGTATTCTGCTTGTAATAATATAATTCAATCACGATTCGAAAGACACGTGGCGCCATCTAATATCATAAGAACGTTATTGTTGTTTTCCTCGAGAATAGTAATTTTTTTCGGGATGAAAGGTAGCCTATGTTTGTTTCTGTACAACTGAAAACGTATATGCAAAATTTCAGGATGCTCGGTTCAGTGGTTTAGGCGTGAAAAGGTAACAAACAAACAAACAAACTCATTTTCGCTTTTATAATATTAGTTAGGATTTCATTTTCTGTTCGAAAATTCTAAGTAGCAGTATGGAGTCTGAGAATACTATAACATTGCCCGGAAGCTATTACATTGATCACAGAAAAATTGGCCCGTAAAGGATTCGAATCCACAACCCTCACCGCGATGGCAGCGGCGAGGCAACCACTTGCACGCTGTGCCATCCGTACAGTGAATGGGCTTTGAACTCAAGACCTCTCATGACTAAATGAGATTACAAATCTCATATCATCACCTATGAGATTACAAATCTCGTATCATCACCTATGAGATTACAAATCTCGTATCATCACCTATGAGATTACAAATCTCGTATCATCACCTATGAGATTACAAATCTCGTATCATCACCTATGAGATTACAAATACGAGACTTGCAATTAAATCTTTAACAACAAGTTGTAGTATGGTAGATTCAAGGTGACTACTCTAATCGCTGTGCCATCCAGGTCATAATCTGACAGTCGTCTTGTAAAACCAGTAGCAATCAACTCTCATTATTTGAGAACATTAATTATAATGATTTCCGCGCAAGATTTTTTTATTGGAACATTTGGAATCATCGCTTTTTTAATTGATAATATGATTGATTGATATAAGTTTAATGTAAAAAACTTCCATTCATGTTTTAACACAAGTTAATACCCCAGTTTTGTTTGCATATGATCGTTTACTAGATTATGCCCGTGGCATCGCTCGCGATAATGTTGTTTTGTCGATAATTTTTATATTTCTCGGGAAAAGTAGGTTTTCCTGGATGTAAGGTATCCTATGTCCTTTTCTCTGCCTGAAAACTTGTATTTTTGTTTTTTTTATTTGGCTCGTCAAAATGACCACTCTCCACCTGATGGTAAGCAGTCGTGTGGTCTAAGAGTAGTGGCCTCCACGCCGCCCTCATAGCAGCCGAGGCGATGTTGAGATCTCTACTGTGACGGCCTGAGAAGATGCTTTTTCACGCCCCGCTTAAAGGACCCAGGATTGAAGGAAGAAGGAAACACGTGCCTTGGCAGAGAATTCCATGCCTTGGTCGTTCGGCAGAGGTATGAGGACCCAAACTGTTTGGTACGCGCTCTAATCGACTCTACCGTGTAAGGATGGCATCTGAGCCCAGCACGCGTTGTTCTGGATAGGAAAGGGGAGGGCGGGATACGGTGGAATAACTCTTCAGAGCACTCCTCGTGATATATTCTGTAGAAACATGCCAATGAGGCAATGTCTCTACGGAGTTGCAGAGGTTCCAGTGAACTCGTGACCTCTGGATTTCCGATGATACGGACAGCCCGCCGCTGTAACCGGTCGAAAGCGTCCAGCAAGTACTGCGCGAAGCCATCCCAAAGATGAGAACAGTACTCCACGCAAGGGCGCACTTGTGCCTTATACAATAGGCACAGTTGCCTAGGCGTGAAGAACCGCCTCACCCTGTTCAGAACTCCGAGTTTTCGCGAAGCTTGCTTAATAACGCTCTCGATGTAGGTTTTGGGATTAAGGGAGCGGCAAAGATCCATACCTAAGATGGAGAGGCTGTCACGTATCACCAGTGGAGTGTTCTTCAGAGAAGGGAGGGAAAGGAACGGAGACTTTTTTGTTGAGAACGCGCATGCCTGGGTCTTCTTGGCGTTGAACTCGACCAAGTTCTTGGCACCCCATTCATAGATGCGGTCCAAGGTCTGGTCAAGTTCAGCGACAAGATTCTGCCTTTTCCCTTCAACCTCAGCCTGTTTGGCCCCAGGATGTTCGAGATATCGCCCATGCACGGTACTGTCGTCCGCATAACAATGTATGTTGCCGAGATTCAACATATCATTGATATGCAGAAGAAAGAGCGTAGGGGATAAGACAGAACCCTGAGGCACTCCTGCATTGACCTGCATAAATTTGGAAGCGCGACCGTCGCAAAGGACTCGAATACGACGCTTCTGCAGGAAACTTGCAATCCAGGTGCACAGTTGAGGCGCAAGCCATAGGCCGGAAGCTTGGAAAGAAGAGACCGGTGCCAGACTCTGTCGAAAGCTTTGGCTATGTCAAGGCTGATAGCCAAAGACTCGCTGTGCTTGTCCATAGCCTCACCCCAGAGGTACGTGAAGAATGCTAGAAGATCACCCGTTGATCGTTTAGACCGAAAGCCGTATTGGCGATCATTGATCAACGATTGATCCTCCAGCTAGCGGACAATTTGGGTGTTTATAATCCGCTTAAACACCTTGGAAAGCACCGAGGTGATAGCTATGGGTCGATAGTTGCTTGGCTCGGAACGATCCCCCTTTTTGGGAATCGGTTGGACGTTCGCCGTATGCGAAATTTCATGATAATCGGTCGAGTAGTTAAGGCATGAAAGCGTAACAAACAAACTCACATTCGCATTTATAATATTAGTTAGTATTAGGATATCGTCTATATAGCTTTATAATTTACAAGATAGTCGAGTAGTCTCGAGTTAGATACCACAACACGCATATCGGACTTTATGAAGCTTTTTATGTTGTCTTCCGAACTAGGAATAGGTTCTGTGTCCCACAGCACCTATTCCTAGTTCACACAAACATTCAAACAACGGACACAAAGAGCACTCAGGCTCAGAACAACCATTTATGAGTCACACAATTTATGTTAGGTACTGTGTGGGGATCGAACGCACTACCCTCGGGGCAGTGCCAGCGGAAAGCGACCACTTAACAAGAAAACTAGTCATTAGTAAAGCAAACTGCTAGCAATCTTATAAAAACAACGAGACAAAGACGAATTTATGACTTGTATCTATACTAATATTACATATAAAGCTGAAGAATTTGTTTGTTTGTTTGAACGCGCTAATCTCAGGAACTACTGGTTCAATTTGAAAAATTCTTTTAGTGTTGGATAGCGTATTTATCGAGAAAGGCTATAGGCTATTTAACATCACGCTACGACCCACGGAGGCGGCGCAGGAACGATAAACGCGTGTGAAACCGCGGGAACATCTAGTCCTACATATTATAATACTTATAAGCTTTAGCAGCATTGCTCAGTGGGACACCATTGGACTGCCACGCAGAGGTCTCGAGTTCGATCCCAAGGCGCGTATCGTATTAAATAATCAATTATCGCTCGCTTTAGCAGTCAAGGAAAACATCGTGAGGAAACCTGCATAATAATAATAATAATAATTTATTGTTTCTCTCCCACATAGCTACAAAATACAGAATTGCACAAAAGAAACTTATTCTAGACATGTTTTTGCTACTATGTGAGAGACTGGTATCTGTACTAGGAGACCTGTATGACAGATTACCAGCCTCTCCAAGCACTGGACTCATGCAGTACAAGAATGTCAGGTAATAAACATTACTCCCAATTGGCAGTATGAGGCGCTCATAGCCAGTTGCACTCACTGATCGGTAAACGATTAGCGAGGTTAAGCAACGTTGGGTGCGGCCAGTCTATAGATGGGTGACCGCTTAGTGGTATTTCATCTGAGCGTCTCCGTGCTTCGGAGGGCACGTAAAAAGTCGGTCCCGGTTGTTGTCAAATTGATAGCAGTCGTTAAGCCATGTCAGAGGCCTACGGGCGGCTTGAACAACTCTTGATAACAGGTTGACCACTAACCACACGAAAAGAAGAAGAAAGAATTGGCAGTATGCATGAGCTTATGAATGAGAGTGAGTATGTGTTTGTGTGTGTGTGTGTGTTTTGAGTGTTTTCAGCCAGGTTGTGACCACCTTTTTACAATTGAAGCGTGTGAGTGAGTAAATGCTGATCTTTTTACTAATTTTGTTATATATGTAGGTGCATGTCTGAGAGTTTTACATAATGTTCTCGAAGATATGTGAAAACTGCCAACTTGCACTGGGCCAGCGTGGTGGACCCTGGCCTAACCCTTCTCATATTGAGAAGAGTCCCGTGCCCAGCATTTGGACAGTTGAAAACAGAGCTGATATTGATTGATACATACAAGAGGTTGTCATACACACATTTCGCAAGTTCTACATATGGTGTCAACGATATTATGTGAACCAACTCGCAGTGGACCAAGGTGGTGGATTATATTCTTAATCTCACACTGAGAATGCCTGTGCCCAGCAGTGAGACAGATTATATCATCATCATCATCATCAGGCTATAATAGTCCACTGCTATATGATGCTGGACGCGGCAAGCTGAAGACAGGGCGCTATGGCGCTCTTTGGGGGAGGGCTATGTCCAGCAGTGGACAGTTTATATACAGGACTGATATTAATACACAAATTGAGACAGACAGATCATCGTACTTTCAATATTATGTAAGATTAGATGTTACCGCAGTTTCACCCGTGTTTATCGTTACTGCGCCATTAGCGCGTTCAAACAAACAAACAAACAAACTCTTCAGCTTTATAATATTGGTATAGATTACGGTTGCGTATAAAAAGTTATAAAGTTTATTAAATAAAACGAATTAACTAGTTCCGTGTATTTGATACTTTGGAACATTACGCATACGGAATATACAGGGTAAGCATACATGAATTATACGAGCAGCGTTAGCTCAGTGGGGAGACCAACAGACTGCAATGCAGAGGGTCTCGGGTTCGAACCCACGTCGCGACCCTCTGACTTTCGGTAGTTATATGACTTTTCGAAATTATGTGCGTATTGATTGACAAATATCGCCTGCTCCGTGACTCAGAGAGCACGTTAAGCCGTTGGTCCCGGCTGCCATGAACATCTATGGCAGTCGTTATTGGGAGAGTGCCGACACACAAGATCCCACTGGGTCGAAGTGTCGCCGGTCTGCACTGACTGGCCCCCACATAAGATAAGATAAGATAAGATACAAGTATTACACTCAAGTCGTCACTCGCAGGCATTGCTGGCCTGTATCTGACCCTGGTGGGTGGGTCGCTGATGTAGTTTCAGTTCCAGCGACTCGCCCACCATAATGTCCTCCAGACCGATTTTCGGTCACGGCGGCCAGTCTTAACGGAGACCGGCCATCTGCGCAGGAGATATTATAGTGCACAAGTGTGTGCGCAAGCACAAGTGCACTCTCTGTTCCCTAACCCTCATGATCCCATGGGACGGTAATCCGACACGATCGGAGAGAGATCAGACGCAGGACTAACGCTTTCCGTGCTTTCCGAGGCACGGGGGTGTCTAACACCGCCAACTTCCTAACTCCGGGCTCGTATTGAGATTTTTTAACAGAAATACCGAATACCTTTTTGTTGGCCCGACCCGGGATTCGAACCCGAGACCTCATGCACAGCAGTCGCATTCACTACCGCTGCGCCACGGAGGCAGTCACCCACCATACAAAGTAGCGAGCTGGCTCACAATGCTAGGTTTAGTCGGTAGACGCGAAGTCTCGGGAGAGCCTGACATAACCCTCTCGCCTTCCCGCGTGGCGGAAGAGCATGCATGAAGAGCATCTCCACACGTTAAAAAGAAAAAAGAAAGGTGTAATGGAACTTAGGGCATTTTCATCAAGTAAAAGGCACTAACATAACCTAACCTATATTTTTTAACGTGAGAGTGGAGCGGAGAGGTTATGTCGGGCTCACCCGGGGAAAGATAACAATTTATTAGAGAGAAAATAACAATTTATTAGTCTATCAATAATTTACAAATTAGTAATAATTTAAATTAATTTAATTTAATTTTAATTTAACGACACAAAAAATCCCACTGGGTCGAAGTGTCGCCGGTCTGCACTGACTTGCCCCCACATAAGATAAGATAAGAATAATTTATGATGTTAATGTTTTTGATTTTAATTATGATTTGCATGTCACAGTTTGACAAAATGTATATGGCTCCAATTATATAATATTCCAACTTATGTACCTACATTTTATGCAAATAAAAATATTCTATTCTATTCTAAAAAGATGGAACGTCCCGGGTACTACCGACTAAACCCACCACGGTGTGCCACCTCGCTGCCTTGAGTGGTGGGTGAGTCGCTGGAACTGAAACTACATCAGCGACCCACCCAGCAGTTCCCAATGCAGCGCAGTGATGTCTACAACATAAGCTAACTATACCTAACCTTTTTTTCCCCGTTCTCCCGTCCGCGGCCTTCATTATGGCGGCATTAGGCGCGTGAAAGTGCGCCTACGCTGCCCGGTTCGCCGGCGACGGCTCGGATCCGGAAGGATACTTTCTTCACGGATCCGCTCCGCCGCCTCCTTCTGCGAGATGACGTCCTCGCAGAAGGATGTGACCGCTGCTCACTTCCTCTCACTGTCGACCATGGCTCTGATTACGGCCGGCAGCGAGAGGTCCACACCCACAACGTCCTGGAGTTCACGGCACTGCATCGCCCAAGCAGGACATTGCCCGAGCGTGTGCTGTGCCGCGTCCTCCTCACAGTCGCAATAGTGGCAGACGGGACTCGGTTCCCTCCTAGTGACCGTGTGCAGGTATTTGCCAAAGCAACTGTGCCCTGGCAACACCTGCACCAGCCGGAAGGAAAGGGTCACATGCTGCCGCCCCGCCCACCGCTCCAATACAATTATACCTAACCTATATTTACGCCAGCGAAGTAAAAAACAAAATCTAATACGGATATACACATCTGCCTACCCTTCATATAACAAGCATGAGTATACAGCTACATTATGGTAGTAATTTCCATGTAAATAGCAAACGTATATAAAACTAACAATAGCCAACAGCATGACTCGTCCGCTCATACATTATGCGAGAGTCTTCGTTATGACATCACGAACATCCTTGGACAAAACCCCGGTTAATAAATCGTAGTTAAATTAACCAGTATGTGTGTAAACACGGTAGTAAGCTGTAGGAATGGCGCAATGGTTATATGGTCATCTAGTTGGGTAGTGTTGTGGATTCGATCGCTGTAGAGCACTAAAAAGGATAAAAATATGTGTGATCCACAAATGATTGATTTGTGAGTTTGTTTGCTTCGCTTTCACGCTTAGGCCCAATACTTTTCGGGATAAAAGGTACCATATATTCTTTTCCGTACCCCTGACAACGTGTATGCGAAATTTCATGTTGATCGGTCGAGTAGTTGAAGCGTAAAAGCGTAATAAACAAACTCACATTCGCATTCATTAGATTTTGTGATTTTTTTTCATGTCAATTTTCTATCTCTCGGTGATAGCACTTTTTCTGGAAGAAAGGTACCCTATATCCTTTTTTGTACCCTTGACCACGCGACGTATTAGCGAAATTTCATGATGATCGGTCGAGTAGTTAAGGCGTAAAACCGTAACAAACAAACAAACTCACATTCGCATTTATAATATGGGTAGTATTTAACTGCACAGCAAAAAAATACTAATTGCACAGCAAAATATGCTTACCAATAAACAAAATTTTAACTAAAAAGAAAACCGACTTCAATAAAGAATATTCTAAAACTTAAAATGCACTAAAAAGTTAATAAATTATTGCATATTCTTGTGAATAATTAAATTATTGTTATTAATGGAGTCGGTGTCAGCCAAGGTAGGTATGTAACTAATTAAACATGAGATGTCTTACTATAATCATAACATAGGTAACATTGGCATGCACAATCGGGCGGCTGACACCGACTCCAAAAATAACAATAATTTAATTATTCACAAGAATATGCAATTATATTTTAAGTTTTAGAATATTCTTTATTGAAGTCGGCTTTCTTTTTTGTTAAAATTTTGTTTATTTCTCGGTTTTTAGTGAACCTTGCCAAAAATAAGATCATCATTAATGTAGCCAAATACGCATTATTAAGGATAACTCGAAAACGAGTGGTCAAATCTTGATCAAAATAAATGGGACCACACGGAAGCACCAGCTTTCAAATGAAAAAAGAATCATCAAAATATGTTCACCCAATCGAAAGTTACCAGGTAACAAATATAAAAAAAAAAATACAGACGAATTGAGTACCTCCTCCTTTTTTTGAAGTCTGTAAAAAATACTAATTACACACCAAAATATATTTAAAGAGATCAAACTAAGTCGACGGACTCCTATTTTTGGGTGGATTTAAGAAGGAACCTAACATAACCAAACCCCTCCGAGACGGAATGCAGTGATTTGAGGCGTATATGTGCTCGTTATGATATATTTTAGTAAGCATATTTTGCTACGCAATTACTATTTTTGGTGGTCATTATATTTAATCCCTTATAATATTAGTAGGAGAAGTAGGAAATAAATATAATTGTCTGTTTGTTTGTATATTTGTAAGGTATTTCTTAGCCATTCTTTCGATTGTGATTAAACTTTGGCAAGTTTTTCTTTCGTGAAGGTTATCGAACAAAAACAAGTACTTACCGAAACATTGAAAGAGGCATTGTAACGGATGCCGGATATAAACTACTACAAATAACCTTGCCCATCTCGCGAATTGAAGCTGGCACCTCATGACTGACAGTTACGCACGTTTACATCACTACACCGGTGAGGTCAAAGATCTAAATCACAGATGCGCCCTTCTGCGTTTTAATATAGTCACCTTTCACGACGTTAAGTTGCTAGAACACAATGAAAACATGACGACATGACATTATTAAAATTTATATTATTAATTACCAGCATTTGCCCGCGGCTTCGCTCGCGTTAATTTAGAATTTGACAATCAATTCGGGTTGTACTCTGCTTGTAATAATATAATTCAATTATGATTCGAAATGCACGTGACGCCATCTATTATCATAAGAACGTTATTGTTGTTTTCCTCGGGAACAGTAAATTTTTTCGGGATGAAAGGTAGCCTATGTCCGTTTCTGTACACCTGTCAACGTATATGCAAAATTTCAGGTTGATCGGTTCAGTGGTTTATGCGTGAAAAGGTAACAAACAAACAAACTCATTTTCGCTTTTATAATATTAGTTAGGATTAGGATAGGATTAGCATTAGGATTTTATTATTGTTTGATTGTAGCAAACCTTTTCAAGAAAAGTTTTTTTAATTTTTTATGCAACTAAGGTGGAAGAAAGAAAAAAGCAGAGATAGCCTAGTGGGAAACCGTTGGACTGCCACGCAGAGGTCTCGAGTTCGATCCCAAGGCGCGCATCTCTGACTTTTCGAAGTTATGTGCGTATTAAATAGTTAATTATCGCTTGCTTTAACGGTGAAGGAAAACATCGTGAGAAATCTTGCATGTCTGATAGCTCTCCATAATGTTCTCGAAGATATGTGAAGTCTGCCAACCCGTACTAGGCCAGCGTGGTGGACTATGGCCGTTAGGCCTCTTCTCACTGTGAGAAGGGTTACCTTCTCACAGGGAGAAGAAGCCCGTGCCCAGCAGTGGGACAGTTTAATATAGGGCTGATATTATTATACTATGTATATCATGTCTAAATGCAGGTTTCCTCACGATGTTTTCTATCACCGTTAAAGCGAGTGATAATTAACGATGCGCGCCTTGGGTTCGAACTCGAGACCTCTGCGTGGCAGTCCAACGGCGTCCCACTAAGCAATGCCGCTAAAGCTTGTAATGTGTAACATACAAGTCATAAATTCGGCTTTGTCTCGTTAACCTAATTAGTTAACTTTCTAAAATATCTATTGTAAGTCTTAGATTATTTCATAATTACGTAATGTCGGCTCTTTTGAGAAATATATAATTTGTTATTTTAGCTTATGAACGTTATGGTTTAGCCTCTATCTATACTAATACTAGATGTTCCCGTGGTTTCACCTGCGTTTATCGTTAAGGCGCCGCCCCCGTGGCTCGTAGCGTGATGTTATATAGCCTATAGCCTTCCTCGATAAATAGGCTATCCAACATTTAAATAATTTTTCAAATCGAAACAGTAGTTCCTGAGATTAGCGCGTTCAATCAAACAAGCAAACTCTTCAGCCTTATAATATTAGTATAGACGCGCCTATAATAGCCTAATTTGAGACCGTTGGACTGCCACGCAGAGGTCACCAGTACGATCCTAATCAGTATTAAATAGTTAATTATCGCTCGCTTTAACGGTGAAGGAAAACATCGTGAGGAAACCTGCATGTCTAAGAGTTCTCCATAATGTTCTCGAACATATGTGAAGTCTGCCTATACATACTGGGTCAGCTGCAGCGTGGTGGACTGTGGGCTATACCTTCTCACACTGAGAAGAGGCCTGTGCGGATAACGTACAGACATCGCGTAGGCATTGTGCTTACGCTGTAACCTACTTGTAACTTACTTACGCTGTAACCTACTTGTAACTTACTTACGCTGTAACCTACTTGTAACTTACTTACGCTGTAACCTACTTGTAACTTACTTACGCTGTAACCTACTTGTAACTTACTTACGCTGTAACCTACTTGTAACTTCCTTACGCTGTAACCTACTTGCCGCCTTTACTTTAAAATACATTCAGTTGACTAAAAACTGTCATAACATTCGCCACGGATTAGCATCCAAAATAAATAACTTGTACATTTATCGCAATAAACTTTTTATTCTTATTAATCCGTGGTTTACATCAACTCACCCGTTATAACCTTAACACACACCTTTGGGTCATACAAGGCCCGTGCCCAGCAGTGGGACAGTTTAGTGAGCTGATATACTAAAAGGCATTCTTATCTA
The DNA here is from genome assembly GCA_963564715.1 of Catocala sponsa. Taxonomy (NCBI): domain Eukaryota; kingdom Metazoa; phylum Arthropoda; class Insecta; order Lepidoptera; family Erebidae; genus Catocala; species Catocala sponsa. The sequence goes on along the minus strand of OY751354.1, from coordinate 2,219,609 downwards.
TAGATATATATTTGGCATGTCCAATCACCGAATCTCAATACTCAATCTATAGATAGCAAGCAATTATAGTGAGTTCTAAAACAGTATGACGCCTACAATGCCATTGTTTAAATCGTTGTTGTGTAACACAATGCTCTTAAGATGCAATGTCCTCCAGACCAAATTTCGGTCACGTAGGCCACTCTTAAGAGGAAACACTAAGGGCGAGAGAATTGAAAAATAGGTATTTGTAAAATCTATTACTGTCGCGCAGTGCCCTTTATAGTATCTTGAGCGCGATAGAGACAACTGCAGCTTGGACCGAAAATACCTATTACAAGTACATAAAATTAACGTTTCGTAGTCCCCTGATTCCTTCTCGAAAACTTGACCGATTTAACTACGTTTTTCATTAAAAATTAAAGAAAGACTGGCCGTGTTCCTATGTTTTCCTTTTTTTTATATAATCTAGTCAAATTTGTTTTCTGGATGTTTGAACACAGCGGAAAATCTGGTCAATTTCTGAGGTTTTTGAAGGCTCATGTCTCTTTAATTAATAATTTATGATGACAATTTTTTTTTATTTTTCCTTTTTTGTTGTTTTTTTTTGTTTTATGCCAGTGTAGAGGTCAAAATAACTGTTTTCATTCTTTCTTTCTTTCTTTGTTCTTTCTAAAAAAAGATTTTTCGTCCGTCTTTTAGATGAGCAAAAAATATTGGACACGTAGTTTTTCTTTTCTACAACAAACTAATAACAGCAAATAAATATACAATGCGTTTGAAATTCATATTACGTCACTGTTTGGTACAAATTTTATAAGACACTAGATGTTCCCGCGGTTTCACCCGCGTTTATCGTTACTGCGCCGCTGCCGTGGGTCGTAGCGTAATTAGCCTATTAGCCTTCCTCGATAAATAGGGTATTCAACACAAAAATAAGTTTTCAATTCGAACCAGTAGTTCCTGAGATTAGCGCGTTCAAACAAATAAACAAACCAACTCTTCAGCTTTATAATATTACTAGATGTTCCCACGGTTTCACCCGCGTTTATCGTTACTGCGCCGCTTCCGTGGGTCGTAGCGTAATTAGCCTATAGCCTTCCTCGATAAATAGGCTATCCAACACTAAAATAATTAGCGCGTTCAAACAAACAAACAAACTCTTCAGCTTTATAATATTAGTATAGATTATTGTTATATAAGCCACTACGCCATTCGGGCCGTTAAAACAATTGGTACGAATATGTAAAATTGTTGACCTTATATATTTCCTAGTGTTTGTTAAAGTATATAATGAGTTGTCCCAACGGCTCAGTGTGAGTCGAGAACATAAAGTAGGGCAGCCATGTTTGGGTTTGATTCAGGACAGAGAAAGTGATTCGAGGAGGAAGTTTGGGTCTTACTTGTTTTTAGGGATCTGTATTGGATGTATGTAAACCGTGGGACTGAAAATTGTGGTCATGAGGGTCGTGAGCTATTGTAAACTAAAGTAATATGTAATGTGTTGGAAGATTACTTATTTTATTAACAAATACACAGCGTGTAACAGAAAGGTGTGGTCATATCATAGGACTCTTAATATATATCTGGAAAATAACCTATGTACCCTAACCCGGATCAAAACAATTTATTTTAAATCTATGACTTTTTTATTTATTATTTAAACATCTTCATCTCAAACGCATTACATCAGTATCAAAATTGCTCCTGATCGTTTTCGGATTTACGGAGGTCAACGCGTCAGCTATTAGTATTGTTTCAGTATCGAATATAATGAGCTGATATTGATAAGTTGATTTTTTTTAAATCTTAGTGAAAATAATGTGTATGAATTTATTTGTTTCGTTGCAGTATTATACCCTTGGAAAGCAGATAGATTCTAATGGAAGATGCACCTTGATCGTTGTTTAAGTAAGCATGGCCATAGAGTACCTACGGGGCCCAGTATATAACGCCGACTCGTACTTGGCAGTTGTGTTTTTTTCTGAGAATTATTTGTAACGTTCGTTGTGGAGGTTGTTTCTCGTCCTTGTATTAATTAACTTGTGTATTACGTATTGTTTATTTATTTTTATTGTAAACATACTGCGTGTTTTGATTTTAAGATGATTGGAAAGTTTTCTACTATCAAACTTATTAATACAACTTCTATGTGTATCAGATTGTCTGTATTAATATAACGTGTAGATTTTTCTCTTATATTTATATGTAAAGGAATACCTAGAGGTGCCTAGGATCCCTTTATTTTTGACTAGCTTTTGCCCGCGGCTTCGCTTGCGTTAATTTAGAATTTGACAATCAATTCGGGTTGTACTCTGCTTGTAATAATATTATTCAATCATGATTCGAAAGACACGTGGCGCCATCTATTATCATAAGAACGTTATTGTTGTTTTCCTCGGGAACAGTAGTTTTTTTCAGGATGAAAGGTAGCCTATGTCCGTTTCTGTACACTTGACAACGTATTTCCAAATTTCAGGATGATCGGTTCAGTGGTTTAGACGTGAAAGAGTAACAAACAAACAAACTCATTTTCGCTTTTATAATATTAGTTAGGAAGTTAAGATTAGGATAGGAAGTTAGGATTAGGATAGTTAGGATTAGGATTATAATGCGCTTTTCAAATACTATTGATATTTGAAAAAGTTTTTGATGACTCAGTAGATGGCCAGCTACCGAAGATTGGTAAAACAGCATTATGGTATTTGATTCCATGTATTATCATTTGAGTCAATGTCACTATAATATTGTAAAAATAATTTCATTTATTGTTTAATGTAAAAAGAGAGACAAGTAAACGTAAAATGTCGTTTCTTTGATTTACAGAGCAACACATAGTTTTATTTGTCACATCTGAAAAGACACCAAACAATAATTGACTAATTGTTTTATATAGATAGTTACTTTTTACAAGGGGTCCTGCAGAGGTCATGAGTTCGATCCCGAGTCATGCATCTCTGGCTTTTCCAAGTTACGTGTTAAGTAGTTAACTGTTGCTCGGTTTAACGTCGTCAGGAAACCTACATACATGTCTGAGGGTTCTCCATAATGTTCTCGAAGATATGTCAACCTACACTGGGGCAGCGTGATGGACTACGGTCTAAACCACTTTCATTGAGAAGAGGTCCGTGCCCAGATGTGGGACACAGGGCAATAAAATAAACAGTTTTCGTAATTTGTTTATTGTGGATACTTCATATTTTTTAAATGTTGTACTCATCTATATCAGACTAGTTTTTGAGTTTAGATGAAAGGTACCCTTTGTCCTTTTCTGTTCCCCTGACAACGTGTATGCAAAAATTTATGATGATCAAAGTCAAAGTCAAAACTCTTTAATTCCATAAAATTGTGTACGCAATTCTTGGATACGTCAATTAAGTAAAATATTAATAACAATAAATGTAGAAGGTAATAAAATTCAGCATCGCAAAAGCCTGTTCGAGGAGTAGAGCTTTCATGAGAAGAAGCTAGTAAGCTAGTAAGTAGTCAAGGTAGTAGATCCTCGCTGGTTTCAGCATGAATGGGCCGGATCGACCGGGGTAGTACTACCCTCTCACAGAATACCGGCGTGAAGTAACGGTACCCGTACTGCTGCGTTTCGTATCGGTAAGTGAGAGAGCCGGCGGCCTAGTTACCCCGATCCTTTTCCTATCGTTTCCTTTGTCCTTTCCCTCCTTCATTCCTTTTTAACGGGCTGGCAACGCACTTGTAACTCCTTTGGGGTTGCGGGTGTCCATGGGCGGCGGTAATCGCTTACCATCAGGCGATTCGTCTGCTCGTTTACCCCCCTATGCCATAAAAAAACCGTGTGGTCGGTCGGATCAGTCGTTTAGATGTGAAAGCGAAACAAACGAAAAACCAAACCCACATTCGCATTTTCAAGTTAGGATGAATTAATAAAAACAAAACGGCCTCGATGGCGTAGTGGTTAGTGTAACCGACTGCTACGCCTGAGGTCGCGGGTTCGATTCCCGCACAAGTCAAACATTTGTGTGCATGAACATGGATGTATGTCTAGGTCTGGGTGTTTCTATGTATAATATGTATATGCTTACAACAAAAAAAAGTATATGACGGCGTCGCCTTTACAAGTTTGTAAACAACACGTGCGGCGCGCAATCGTTAAATTGATTAATTATATACTGTGATAATTAATATCAGTTATTAAAAATTGTGATTTATTAATTATAAAAATCAAAGTTAATAAAGTCGTCATAATTTGGTGGACTATTGGTGTTTTTTTAAATAAATGGATGAACCTAATCCGACATATACATATATGTATGTTTGTCCATTGTCTAGTATCCATAGAACAAGCTCTGCTTAGTTTGGGCTAGATGGTGTTGTGTGTATGTGGTAGAATATTATTATTATTATATTCTCCTTAGCCTTTATTATTCCCAAGTCACTTAGGGTCGGCTTTCTATTCTAACCGGATTTGACTGGATATCAATTTTTATATTTATTATCACGGAGCGACTGCCATCTGACCTCCGCAACCCGAAGGCTAACGATACCTAAAAACAAAATAATATTAACTTAAAAATACATACATACTCGCCTCATAGTACCCCAGACACACTGATAAAGTTGTCTTCCTTTCCTCTACACACTCAACTTATTCTACAAGTCCCCACCAGTACAGACTGCCATTTTTACAGAAACCCCACTGGTGGAATCATTTGACAAGAATGTTTTGAAATACATTTTATTTCCATTTTTATGTTTCAACTAGCTGACCCAAGCGTTTGTACCCACGCTTATGCTAACTGATCAGTGCCCGTGGGTCGTAGCGTGATGTTATATATATAATAATAATATAATAATAATATTGTATGACATACACACAACACCATCTAGCCCAAACTAAGCAAAGCTTGTACTATGGGTACTAGACAATGGATAAACATACATATATACTTTTTTTTTGTAAATACATACATATTATACATAGAAACACCCAGACCAAGACAAACATCTATGTTCATGCAGACAAATGTTTGACTTGTGCGGGAATCGAACCCGCGACCTCAGGCGTGGCAGTCGGTTACACTAACCATTACGCCATTGAGGCCGTTGATTCCTGGATAAAGGAGCTTTTTAATGGTATTACAATTTTCAAAACCAGTTCATTTTTGTAGAGTTTATTCATTACACAATCACACAATCTAGTAGGAATTTTGGTGTGCAAATGGTCAAATGCTTGTAGTCGTAATGTGTGCCTCTCTGCCTACACCTATAGGGATATAAGCGTGAGTCTACAAATGTACGAGATAAATCTCACGTACCTGCTAACTCACATACACCTTACGCAATTAGCATTAGTGTACCAAATTGTTTGAGCAAAGGTCACGCATTGTTTCATTCGATATTAAATATTCAAGTGAGTTCATCTCTGAACTATGCCTGCTTGCGGAAATTAACGTGGTTTCGATTTTTATATCCGTAAAGGTACCGTCACTAATTTAAGTCAATAAAGATTCATTTTTATTTAAATCTAGCTGTTACACGCGCCTTCGTCTGCGTGGAATTTAACAAAACAGGTGAGCTAGTTTTTTTGTGGGACCTTAATTTTCTGAAATAAAAGCAGCCTAAATTACTCCTTATAATATCAGCTATCTGACAGTAAAATGACCGTCAAAATCGGTACAGCCGTTTCAGAGATTAGCCAGATTACGGGAATGTTACCTACACATTAACCAGCTGACCCGGCAAACGTTGTTCTGACATATAAATTCATTTATTCGACATCACCTATCGGTATGAAATATACTTTACGACCTATTCTCATACCTAACAAATATACATAAAAAAATTCATAAAAATCGGTCGAGCCGTTTCGGAGGAGTGCGACTACAAACACCGTGACACGAGATTTTTATATATACATAGGTTCCCTGTCCGATGAATCACATTATGATACATAGCAGTAGATTTATTATTGTGTCTAACATGGGACAGCGATAGGGTTAAAATTAAACTACTTTAGCCAGATTTTAAAGGTTTTCACGGGTACAGAAAATGACATAAGGACCTTTTACCTTGAAAAAAATTACTATTACAATTTCCAAGGGATAGTTAGTTTCATATAAAAACGTATAAAATATTTATTTATTTATTTAAACACATTTATAATATATTTACAGGTATTACGCATTCGTGGTTCTTGCACAATGAAACGCCGAGATATTTTTTACACAACCAGTATATATTTCAGCAGAGTAACGTTCTAACTGACAGTTGTAACGAGAATGAATATTTGTTAATCTCCTACCTTATTTATATATTTTTATCAATGTATCAAATGGAGAGTTAAAATATCGATTAATTACATTTTAAGGTGTAAAATTAGCACAGTAACAAATAACAATGATAATTATTAATTATAGAAATAATTAAATGTAAATATGCAATTATAACATAACAATTAAAACACAGGACAGGCTTGCCTAGTGCGGAGCCGCCGGATATATTGTAATGTTGTTTTTACTGTAAATAAATATTTATATATATATATATTTTTTTTTTTAAATATAATACGTCACAACCGTGTGCTATTGAGTACTTGATATCCTCATATCACACTGGCACTGACACTAAATGGTGACGTTTCTAATCGGAACAGGTCACATGGCGTAAGCGCTTTTAAAATATAACATTAATTTTTTTTTTGTCCTCTTTATTGAAATTTAGAGGCTTAAAATCTAAACAAAGATTATGCTAGCCCCATCATAACCTAAATAAAATACAAGCGGCAAAGAAAGAGGAATATTACTTTCAGAATAACATTCATTTATTTGCATTTTAATATTGTTATGCATAATCCATTTGCTACAATAACTTAAGTGTACATAATCGATTGGACAAAGATCATGTACATATATCCTAATCCTAATTGATACTATAAATGCGAATGTGAGTTTGTTTGTTCTGCTTCCACGCCTTAACTACTCGACCAATCATTATGAAATTTCGCATACACGTTGTCAGATGAATAGAAAAGGACATAGGGTACCTTTCACCTAGAAAAAGTACTATTACAGTTTCCAAGGGATAACTAGATATAATATATAAAACATTTTTAAAATGAAATTATGACGTTGTCACTTATAACAGGCCATAAGGCGTCAGTGCTCTTAAAATATAACAGTCATCAATTTTGCATTTTAATATTGTTATGCATAATCCATTTGCAACAATAACTTAACTGTACATAATTGATTGAACAAAGGTCAATTATTATTATACATACAGGGTGTCCCAGAAGTCGACGTCAAGGCGGAATCAGGTAACAGGCTAAGTTATAACCTAGAGCTTGAAATTAAATTAGAATGCACAATGTCGGCCGATTAAAGTATACCTAAGTAAAACATGTACTAGATTAAGGATAATTATTATTATAATTTATTGTAGTATAATATTATTTTATACTAATGACAAAAATGTATTGCTCACCAACCTCTTCAACAGTGTGATGCTCTCTGCCAAAATGCCAGAGGCTTGAAGATTGAGCACCATAGTTCCTATTTATAAGGGGAAGGGCAGCAAATACGAATGTAATAACTATAGCGGAATCAAGCTGTTAAGTCATACTATGAAGCTATATGAAAGACTGATTGACAGTCGCCTAAGATCAGAGTGTTCACTGTCCGAAAATCACTATGGCTTTGTACCGGGCTTATCTACCACCGATCCTATGTTTGCTCTAAACACGATCGCTGAAGAGTATCGCGCAAAACTTCGACCGTTGTATGTCGCATTCTTGGACATGGAAAAGGCATTTGACCGCGTCCCAAGGGATACGATCTGGTGGAGCCTTCGCAAGAAGAACGTCCCGGAATATTAAATTAACATCATAACCGACATGTACAAGGGTGCGAGATCAATGGTACGAACAGTAGTAGGTCAGACAAAACCCATAGCGGTTGCAGAAGGTGTGCATCAAGGCTCAGTACTGAGTCCCTTCCTGTTTTGCTTGGTCTTAGACTCACTTACTGAAGTAGCGCAGTCCTCAGCCTCGTGGACTTTCATCTGCGCAGACGACGTGGCTATCTGCGCCGAGAGCCGCGCAGAGATACAAGAGGCACTTCTGTTGTGGAAACAGCAGTTACAGGCCGGTGGCCTGGCGTTGAGTGTTGCAAAGACCCAGTACATGTCTTTTAATGACCCAGACCCAAGTGACAACAGTCCGATTCCCATCGACGGCCAACTTGTAACCATGTGCGATCAATACAAGTATCTGGGTGGTAGGATGCACAGATCTGGGAACTTGGAATGCAACATTCAACACAGAATAGCCGCAGCGTGGCTAAAGTGGCGAGAAGTAACTGGTGTCACCTGCGACAAAAAGATGCCTGTCAAACTGAAGGGTTTGATTTATAAGACCATAATAAGGCCAGTCCTTATGTATGGCAGCGAAACATGGGCTGCAACTCAAAAGAACGTGCATACCATCCATGTTGCTGAAATGAAGATGCTGAGGTGGATGTGCGGCGTAACCAGGCTCGATAAAATCCGCAACGAGTACGTGCAAGGAAGCCTCGGTGTACGCGACATCGCCGACAAGATGCAAGAGAGTAGGCTGAGATGGTATGGTCACGTAAAATGAAGGCCACCAGACTACGTCGGAGATTTGGTACTACAGCTTGACCACCCCGGTCGCAGACCTAGAGGCAGACCCAAGACAAGGTGGAAAGATGTAGTGCTAAAGGACAAGAGAGAATGTAATGTTACTGACGATGATGTCGAAGACAGAGCGAAGTGGAGGAGAAAAATAAGGAAAGCTGATCCCACCACCATGTGGCATACATAGCTAGGAAGAGAGAGAGAGACTAATGACAAAAATGTATACCTATGTATTATTATTGAATAAATTATAATTACTATAAATTATTATTGTAATTATTATTGTTTCTCTTTCACGGGTATATTCCTAATACGTTAGGAAAATACCTGGTCCTTTGGGAGGCCTACACGGAGACATGGGTCCAACGTGAAGAGGCCCTTCGAGAGTTTTAATCAAAGGTGGGATGGAACACCTACAGCGGCACTAGCCGCAGCAGGCGTAGGACTATTGCTACGTATGGATTCTAATATATGGGCTATGGGTATGGGTGTTTGATGGACTGGTATATTGGTAACTATGGATGATAAAACGGCGTCTGCCCTGAATACTCTAATAGCATCAATCGAATGGACAGACGGTGACTCGCCAACTCACTAGATGGCCCCCCTGAATAGCCACGATAGGCATACAACCCAGCAGCACAGGGCAACACCGGTGCGAGCGGCTACGAGTGTCGAACGGTGCGGCGCCGGTTTCGCCATCACGGGTCTCCTGAAACGGAGACCCGGAGCGGCTTTACCTGTAGTTATGCCCTTGAAAATGACACTTCCACTCCCAAGCATGTAGCTCTAGCGGCTCCCCTCTGACCGGCCGATCAAGGCAAGCCAGAGTTGAGAGTCCTACGGGCGCCTCTTGAAGTTCCACCCCAGCCAACCAGTAACGGTAAACTGGGGACGAGGCCCTCATCGACTCTGTGAGGCATTCAGGACCGCAGTGTCGCCACTCACATTCAGCTCGCCACAAGCTGCCCTGTAGTTATTAAAATTATTATTATTATTGTTTTCTCAAGTAATAGAGGGCGACTTTACAAACATTTAAACAACGGACACAAAAAAGTCCCAGACTTGCAACAATAGTGTTTTTTTCTGGATGAAAGGTACCCTATGCCCTTCTCTATTCACCTGACAACGTGTATTCGAAATTTCATAACGATCGGTCGAGTAGTTATGGCGTGAAAGCGTAACAAATAAACAAACTTACATTCGCATTTATAATATTAGTTATTAGCACCTCTGACTTTCGGAAGTTATATGACTTTTGGAAATTATGTGCGTATTGATTGACAATTATCGCCTGCTCCGTGCCTCGGAGAGCACGTTAAGCCGTCGGTCCCGGCTGCCATGAACATCTATGGCAGTCGTTATTGGGAGAGTGTCGACACAAAAGAGCCCACTGGGTCGAAGTGTTGCCAGTCTGCACTGACTGGCCCCCACATAAGATAAGATAAGATAGGATGTAACGAACATCCAAACATCACCACAAACTTTCACATTTATAATATGAAATAACATGAGGAAAACATGTAGGTAATCTAATTTAGTATAAATAACGTAGATTTGAATAATATTCGTATTGGTGCGTCATACATTGCACCATATTAGTTGAAGATCTGTGGTTGGACTGGTAAGCATTGATCTTGTGACCTGTGTGGGTGGGTTACTGGGTTACCATCTATACGAGGGCATTTTGTGGGACTTGGAAATGTAAGTCAATGTAAATTCTACTTGAAGATAACTGCCGCGCTAGAAATAATTCCTGTGTCGCCGCAGACTTTACAAACACTCAAACAACGGACACAAAGACTCGGAATAACTATTTGTCGATCACACATTTTTTGTCTCGTTTGGGGATCGAGTCCACAACAGTGTATGAGTAGTAGAGCCTCGCTGATGTCAGCATGACTGTGCCGGCTCGACCGGGGAAGGACTACCCTCCCACAGAATATCGACGTGAAATACCAGTATTCCTACTATTGTGTTTAGTTCGGTGAGTAAGAGTGCCGGAGGCTCATTCACCCTCTTTCCCCCTTCCCGCTCCTTCTCCTTCCCACTTCCTTTCCTAAAGGGTCGGCAACGCGCAAGTGATGCCTCTGGTGTTGCAGGCGTCCATAGGCTACGGTGACCACTTACCATCAGGTGGGCCGTATGCTTGTTTGCCAACTTAGTTGTATAAAAAAAACAACTCTGCACAAAACCAACGACGCCATCTGTGCAGTCTATGTAAATTAAAATATTTAAGTAATATTTGAAGGAACAAGGTTTGATGTTTTTTGACACAAAGGGGCTGCTTACCAACCAGGCATACTAAGTACCTACAACACTTCGCAATTCCATGATTATCGGTCGAGTAGTTCAGGCGTGAAAGCGTAACAAACAAAACAACAAATTCACATTTGCACTTATATTTGACAAGATTTTGCCCGTGGCTTCGCTCACGTAAATGTATGTAGGTTAGGTAAGGTTGGATTAATGTAACAGTACTTTTTTCGGGATAAAAGATAGCCTATGTCCTTTTCTATTCCCTTGACAACGTGTATGCGAAATTTTATGATAATAATCGGTCGAGTAGTTAAGGCGTGAAAGCGTAACAAACAAACAAACTTACTTACGAATTTATAATATTACTTAGGATTTTTTGATATAGGTACCGTATATACTATCATATGCATTTAGTAAAAAGATTTTATTTTGACATTATTTATTTATTTGTACAGATGTACTTATAAATAACTAGCTTTTGCCCGCGGCTTCGCTCGCGTTAATTTAGAATTTGACAATCAATTCGGGTTGTACTCTGTTTGTAATAATATAATTCAATCATGATTCGAAAGACACGTGGCGCCATCTATTATCATAAGAACGTTATTGTTGTTTTCCTCGGAAACAGTAATTTTTTTCGGGATAAAAGTAGCCTATGTCCGTTTCTGTACACGTGACAATGTATATGCAAAATTTCAGGATGATCGGTTCAGTGGTTTAGGCGTGAAAAGGTAACAAACAAACTCATTTTTGCTTTTATAATATTAGTTAGGATTAGGATTGGTAGGTAAAGTTCACTTTCTAAATTGCATAGAAAAGTCTGATAATGGTGCCAATTCTGTTGTCACAAAATTCTCTAAACTTAACTAATAATCACTAAAATTTAGTTTAGTCCTGTCAAACGACATTTCGTTTATTCTGAAATCGTTATAAGTGACAGGACTAAACTAAATTTTATTGATTTTTAGTTAAGTTTAGAGAATTTTGTGACAACAGAATTGGCACCAATATAAATTAAAAAGGAACTATATTAGACTCCACGAATGTGTAGAGACTTTCCGCAAGAGTCATGACAGTTGGTGTCCATTGCGTTAGACCAGTAGCGGCATGTAGGTTATCTAAGGTTATAATCCGTCTAGCTTCTGTCCGTGTCGTGTCTCAGATGCTATCGTCTTACGATGTCTTTGTTTCACAAAATGGATAAGCATAGTCATCTATAACATCCGTTTTCTTATATCTATAATTATGGCCGCGGCGCTGCTCACGTAGACTAGGTAAGGTTTTGTTAGTAATAGTATTTTTTTCTCTATAAAAGGTACTCTATGTCCTTTTCTGTTCTCCTGACAACGTGTATGCGCAATTTCATGATAATCTAGCAAGTAGATATTTTGTCCAAACGATCGCAGCGCCATCTACCGAGTGAAATTATGAATGTATACAATCAAGAAAACCATACAAACGCATACAAAAAATTTCATAAGAATAGGTTCAGCCGTTTCGAAGGTGGATAGTGACATACACCTGAGTAGTAGAGCCTCGCTGTATGCTTGTTTGCCACCTTAGTTGTATAAAAAAAATATGACCACACCTTCCTGTAACAGGAAGGTGTGGTCATACGTTTACGCAAATGTTATAAATTGAAATTAAACTATTTTATACGGATTTATAATAATAATAATAATAAATCTTTATTTCGGAATCTTTACACTCCATATTTTACACAGAAAAGGAACAAAAAGAAAATAACATATCCGTATTAAAAAGAAAATAAATGAAGTTACATAACAAACAAAATGAATATATATAACCTCTCTACGCTATTACTAAAAATGACGCTATTAGATACAATTATTCGATCGCGATGTTAATTAACCCTTATATTACATAATTTCTAAAAATATTACATTACTACTGAATCCATAATACTATTTTATCTATTACTAGCTTTAGCCCGCAGCTTTGCTCGCGTTAATTTAGAATTTGACAATTAATTCGGGTCGTACTCTGCTGGTAATAATATAATTCAATCATGATTCGAAAGACACGTGGCGCCATCTATTATCATAAGAACGTTATTATTGTTTTCCTCGGGAACAGTAATATTTTTCGAGATGAAAGGTAGCCTATTTCCGTTTCTGTACATGACAACGTTTAATGCAAGATTTCAGGATAATCGGTTCAGTGGTTTAGGTGTGAAAAGGTAACAAACATTCAAACTCATTTTCGCTTTTATAATATTAGTTAGGATTAGGATTAGGATAGATACAATTGCTGCATTACATTTAAGTTTTAACTGTTTTGTGTCCCGATAAAGTAAATAAATAAATAAAGACATTCTAGTCTTTTATTTATGTCTATTTAACGGTAACTCTTCCTCCTTGGTCGTAAAAACACAAAATACATTGATACATGTAAATATAAGTTAGTTATGTTATAATAAAACTCTAAACGCTATTAAATGTTATATTGCAAATAAAAACAAGTTATAGTCATTAAATTTTACTGTCATTATTATTATCTGTTATAAATGATTTAATTAATACAGAATTATAGGGAGTAAGCGGTTTTGCTAGCATTCTCTCGCAGAATCGCTCGCATATGTTTAAGTCGATTACATATATACATAGTCCCATGGCTATATAGGTTAAAAATACTTTTACGTTTGTTTGTAAAATAAGGAATTGACGCTCTAGGAATAATTCCTGTGTCTCGAACGACTTTACAAACATTCAAACAACGGACACAAAGAACAATCAGACTCGGAACAACCATTTGTGGAGCACACAATTTTTTGTCCCGTGTGGGAATCGAACCCACAACACTCGATGCAGTAGCAGCGGCGAGGCGACCAGTTAAACCACTACGCTATCCATGCAGTCAGTAACAGGGTAAGCTTATTGCTATCACCGAAGACTAACGGGGATCACGCATCATAACTCTGGTTCTAAAAACTGAAATTAGATGAAATGTAGCTTAGAATTCAAGTTTTTTTTATTTTTTTATTTTGCTCGTCAAAATGACCGCACTCCACCTGATGGTAAGCAGTCGTGTGGTCTAAGAGCAGTGGCCTCCACACCGCCCTCATAGCAGCCGAGGCGATGTTAAGGTCTCTACTTTGACGGCCTGAGAAGGTGCTTTTTCACGCCCCGCTTAAAGGACCCAGGATTGAAGGAAGAAGGAAACACGTGCCTTGGCAGAGATTTCCATGTCTTGGTCGTTCGGCAGAGGTATGAGGACCCAAACTTTTGGGTACGCGCTCTAATCGACTCTACCGTGTAAGGATGGCATCTGAGCCCAGCACGCGTTGTTTTGGATAGGAAAGGGGAGGGCGGGATAAGGTGGAATAACTCTTCAGAGCACTCCCCGTGGTATATTCTGTAGAAACATGCCAATGAGGCAATGTCCCTACGGAGTTGCAGAGGTTCCAGTGAACTCGTGACCTCTGGATCTCCGATGATACGGACAGCCCGCCGCTGTAACCGGTCGAGAGCGTCCAGCAAGTACTGCGCGGAGCCATCCCAAAGAACTGTTATAGTTGAACTCTAAGCTATTGAACTGAACTGAAAACCGCATCAACTTCCAGTAGTTTTGTGTGACGTCGGCACATACACATTCAAATTCATTTACCCTAATAAAATTATAGTAACCTAGCTTTCGCCCGCGGCTTCACTCGCGTTAATTTAGAATTTAACAATCAATTCGGGTTGTACTCTGCTTGTAATAATATAATTCAATCATGATTCGAAAGACACGTGGCGCCATCTATTATCATAAGAACGTTATTATTGTTTTCCTCGGGAACCGTAATTTTTTTCTGGATGATAGGTAGCCTATATCCGTTTTACACCTGTCAACGTATATGCAAAATTTCAGATGATCGGTTCAGTGGTTTAGGCGTGAAAAGGTAACAAACAAACAAACTTATTTTCGCTTTTATAATATTAGTTAGGAAGTTAGGATTAGGATTATACTAAAGTATATACAATTATTAAAATACAATGTGGCGGACTTATTGCAAACGACATTCTCAGCCAGTCTATAATTATATTATTACCGTAATAATACTACAATATAATACAATGTATGTGTGTATGTACGTAAATGTTCTTATTTATCTTATTTACTAAACAAATATGGCGTACTGGTTATAAACAATACATCTCTATGTAGCGATCCCTTCTTTTCGCATAGTTTCCCTCTAATATACTTTGGCATAACTAGTTTTGCAGTGACATAAACAGCGATAGCTCAGTGGGGAGAGCAACAGACTGCAATGCAGAGGGTCTCGGGTTCGAACCCATGTCGCGCACCTCTGACTTTCGGAAGTTATATAACTTTTCGAAATTCTGTGCGTATTGATTGACAATTATCGCCTGCTCCGTGCCTCGGAGAGCACGTTAAGCCGTCGGTCCCGGCTGCCATGAACATCTATGGCAGTCGTTATTGGGAAGTCAGTGCCCTCTAATATCCTGACACTGGTCTAGCCTTAGGGTATCGTTAGCCTTCGGGTTGCGGAGGTCAGGTGGCAGCCGCTGCGTGTAAAAACTGATATCCAGTCAAATCCGGTTAGACTAGAAAGCCGACCCCAAGTAACTTGAGAATAATAAAGGCTAGGGAGAAGAAGAACTAGTTTCGCATAATGTTTTCTGGCATCATTTTTTTGGCGTAATAATATTTTGTCATATTTGTCTTTGGCATACAGTTTATGTTGACATAATTATCTTAGTGACAATCTGAAAAATCGCCCCAAGCGGCCAATTGTCATAAATGATAGGTAATGTACAATTCAACTTAACCTTTGCTTAAAAAAATTATGCGTAATGCGTAAATATATTATGCGTAAATATATTAAGCGTAAATATATTATGCGTAAACCCTAACTAATATTATAAAAGCCAAAATGAGTTTGTTTGTTTGTTACGTTTTCATGCCTAAACCACTGAACCGATCATTCTGAAATTTTGCATATACATTGTCAGGTGTACAGAAACGGACATAGGCTACCTTTCATCCCGAAAATAATTACAATTCCCGAGGAAAACAAAAATAACATTCTTGTGATAATAGATGGCGCCACGTGTCTTTCGAATCATGATTGAATTATATTATTATTTATATTGCAGTCTTTGGACCAGTTTTACGCAAAAGACATACAGCGACCTGCGCGTCCAATATAATAACGCGTTCAGGATACTGTTGGGGCGATCGTGGAGATGCAGTGCGTCCAGTATGTTTGCGGAAGCGCGCACAGACGATTTTTACGCCATAATACGGAAGAGGACCGCCTCCTTGGCTGGACGGGTACGCTCCGCCACCAACGGTCTCTTGAGCGTGTTTATAGATCGGTGGGACTCCCCCCTGCTGCGCCACTGGGTAAGGATCCACACCAAATTATGAATTTTATTATATTACTAACAATAGTTTTAAGGTATTTTTGTTACTAACACTATGGACACTTGTCTGAAATAAAGAATTTGAATTGAATTGAATTGAATTACAAGTAGAGTACAACCCGAATTGATTGTCAAATTCTAAATTAACGCGAGCGAAGCCGCTAGTATAATATGGATATGGATGGTTTTAAGTGGTCGCCTCGCCATTGCCGGTACACCGAGTGTTGTGGCTTCGATTCCCATACACAACAATTTTCTGTGATCAACATATAGTTGTACCGAGTCTGGCTGTTTTTGAGTCCGTTGTTTGAATTTTTGTGAAGATCCCCGCGATACAGGACTTACTGAGTCATCTTTTCAAAGATAAGTTAAGATATGCCAGGTAGCTAGTAGAAATTCGTGGTCTCTGCCCACCCCTTCTGGAAACTGGCGTGTATAAATGTAAATGGTAATACGGCCTTCGAACAAAAAAATCAGATCACAAACCTATGGATCACAACGTGCGTTACAAAATTCCAGTGTCATCTTACGATAAAAGTTCACAGCAAGGCATCAAACCTGGAACCTTGACATTATAAACGTGAGATAAACATCTAAAATATGCCATCCGTATTTGAACTCTTAACTTGACAGCCATTGTAATAAATTTAAATGTATATTTTGGTCACACGACATTTCGGAGGCACTTGTAGGGTTGCCAGGCCGAATTCGAAAGTCCTGATAATAAAACTTATTTTTAGTTAATTTTGAAACTATTAAGCTACTTCTATAAATACGAGGAAAAATTTAATGATTTTCTAAAAGTTTTAAGCAATATTTAAATTCTCAAACATCCCCTGAGACATTTTTAATCGAGCTGATCTTTTGACAGAGACTGTTTTTTTTGGGCTGTCCTCTGCAGTCATATAATTCGATATGCCTGAATGACATAGGGTTCATTCACGACATCTATACAAATAATAAAATTGTAAGTGGTTGATGTCTGTACACGGGAGATCATCATCATCATCATCTCAGCCGAAAGATGTCCACAGCTGGACATAGGCCGCCCCTAAGGTGTTCCACACAGACTGGTCGTGAACCATCAGCATCCAACCGCTTCCCACGCTTACCAGTTGGAGGCCTACCCCTGCTTCTTCTTCCGGTGCGTGGCCGCCATTCCAGAACCTTTCTGCCCCAAATGCCATCGGTTCTGCGCGCTATGTGCCATGCCTATTACCACTTCAGCTTGGCTATCCAGAGAGCTATGTCAGCACACAGGAGATATTAAAGAAAATCATTTGAGAGGTCTTTGTAAAAGCTATAGAAGCCAAAATACTTATATTAGATTTTTTGTCTGTCTGTATGTTTGTGCGCGCATCAGGTAAAAACTACTACGCGGATTAATTGCGGTTTTCACAGTTGTACTGCTGAAGGTGTAATTTAAAATCTGTTGCATGTGTCATCTTGATACCAGGCCTATAAGTTGAGTATTATGTGTAGACCAACGTCTCCTCACACGTACTTCCAAATTCCACGGATACGAAGCCGTAGGCAAAAGCTAGTTAATTATTTTAAATACATCGTTAATGTAAATATCCTACAATCGTTACTCGATTAACTTTTCTTGTTAAAAGGTAATAACATGAAAAGTTTAGACTTTACAATTAACTGTCACTATTCAGGGACTCAAATCCAAGATTCTGCAATTGATAGTGCCACGCCTGAGGTCGCGGATTCGATTCCCGCACAAGTCAAACATTTGTGTGCATGAACATGGATGTTGGTCTTGGTCTGGGTGTTTCTATGTATAATATGTATGTATTTACAAAAAAAAAGTATATATGTATGTTTATCCATTGTCTAGTACCCATAGTACAAGCTTTGCTTAGTTTGGGCTAAATGGTGTTGTGTGTATGTGGTAGAATATTATATTATTATTATTATAGTTACGTTGTTAGCTTACTTATGACTTACGAAAGTTAAGACTTTGTAATTAACTGCCACTCTGTTGGGACAGACGGAAGACATTGCGAAGAATAGTAGCTCAAACACATATTTTTTTTAATGAGTTAGGCAGTAAACTAGTGTATCCCTGATGGTAAGCGATTACCGCCACCCATGAACACCCGCAACACCATAGGAGTTATAAGTGCGTTGCCGGCCTTTTAAAAAGGAGTACGCTCTTTTCTTGAAGTGTTGAAGGTCGTATTGGTCCGGAAATATCGCAGGCGACAGCTCATTCCACAGTTTAGTCATGCGAGCCAGCAAATTCCTGGAGAAACGCACAGTTGTGGACTGCCAACCATCTAAATGATGGGAATGAAAATGCTGTCGCGTAGGACGATGGCGAAAAGAGGCGGCAGGTATCAGTCCGAACAATTCCTCGGAGCACTCCCCATAGTACAAGCGCTAGAAGATGCATTACCATTGTACCAACATAGTACAAGCTCTGCTTAGTTAGGGCTAGATGGTGTTGTGTGCTGCTGGATGAATGCGCGAGCGATCCCTGCACCCTGGCCACAGACTGTGTGAAGGAACACCGTGGTAGTTTTAGTCGGTAGGACTCGGGACTTTCTATCTTTCCCCGGGTGAGCCCGACATAAACCCTCGGCCCGCCCTGCGGAGGCGTACGCGTCACAGCATTCCCTCGCGTAAAAAAAGGATGGTTTTGTGTACATGTGATAGAATATCAAGACCTGGAGGTGTCTCCATAGAGCGCCTTGTGGTACAAGGAAACTTCGAGGGCAAGCGAGCACGTGGTAGATCACCTATGCGCTGGACCGACCAAATTAAGGCAGCATTAGACAATGGTCCCTTGTATGAGTGCACCAGGAAAGTAAAGGTGCGTGACGAGTGGCGACGGCGTCAAGCATGCTACACAACCTTAAAGATGACCACGACCACTCTGTCAAGAGTGAAACGACGTAGAAGATAGAATATTATTATTATACTATTCATACACCTCACCTCTTCACCACCGCTTACCAAGGCTAACCAGGTGTGAGGATATGTATGTGAAACAAACACACATAGTAACCTTAACATTATTATATTATTATTGTATTGTTGTATTCATTTTTTATTTTTACATTTTGTAACTATTTCATAATTATTTTTTTTGTTATGTTTTTAATTATGTGAGTATTTCGTAATACGATTGTATGTTTTAAAGGAACTGTTGATATCCCGTTATGTTTATTTTAAACAATTAGGAAACTGTAACAAGGCTGTGTGCCTACATTGGCGAGAAATATAATAATATCAATATCAGGCCTGTTAGCTGTCCCACTGCTGGGCACGGGTCTCGTCTCACTTTTTTATTTTTTTTATTTTGCTCGTCAAAATGACCACTCTCCACCTGATGGTAAGCAGTCGTGTGATCTAAGAGCAGTGGCCTCCACACCGCCCTCATAGCAGCCGAGGCGATGTTGAGGTCTCTACTTTGACGACCTGAGAAGGTACTTTTTCACGCCCCGCTTGAAGGACCCAGGATCGAAGGAAGAAGGAAACACGTGCCTTGGCAGAGAATTCTATGCCTTGGTCGTTCGGCAGAGGTATGAGGACTCAAACTTGTTGGTATGCGCTCTAGTCGACTCTACCGTGTAAGGATGGCATCTGAGCCCAGCACGCGTTGTTCTGGATAGGAAAGGGGAGGGTGGGATAAGGTGGAATAACTCTTCAGAGCACTCCCCGTGGTATATTCTGTAGAAACATGGCAATGTCCCTACGGAGTTGCAGAGGTTCCAGTGAACTCGTGACCTCTGGATCTCCGATGATACTGTGAGAAGGGTTAGATTATAGTTCATTACGCTGGGCCAGTTTGTCTACATTGGATAGATTTTATTTTTAAAAGCAACTCTTGTACTAGGAATTTTCCTGTGTCGCGGCGAACTTTACAAACATGTCGCGGCCGCGTCGAGTGTTGTGGGTTCGATCCCCACTCGGGACAAAAAATTTTGTGATCCACAATTAGTTGTTCCGAGTATGGGTGTTCTTTGTGTCCGTTGTTTGAATGTTTGTAAAGTCTCCCGCGACACAGGAATTATTCATAGAGACGAGGCTGCCTTTTTAAAGAATCCTAATCCTAACTAATATTATAAAAGCGAAAATGAGTTTGTTTGTTTGTTACCTTTTCACGCCTAAACCACTGAACCGATCATCCTGACAATTTGCATATACGTTGTCAGGTGTACAGAAAGGACATAGGCTACCTTTCATCCCGAAAAAAATTACTGTTCCCGAGGAAAACAATAATAACTTTCTTATGATAATAGATGGCGCCACGTGTCTTTCGAATCATGATTGAATTATATTATTACAAGCAGAGTACAACCCGAATTGATTGTCAAATTCTAAATTAACGCGAGCGAAGCCGCGGGCAAAAACTAGTATTACATAATATCCTAACCCTAATTAATATTATAAATGCGAATGTGAGTTTGTTTGTTTGTTTGTTACGCTTTCACGCTTTAACTGCTCGACCGATCATCATGAAGTTTCGTATACACGTTGACAGGAGAACAGAAAAAGACATGGGGTACCTTTTATCCAAAAAATAGTACTGCTACTAATCTAACCTTAGTTTAGTAACAAGTTAGGTTAGTAACCTACATTTACACGAACGAATCTGCGAGCAAAATCTAGTTATAAATACTTTTAAGAACTTTCGTGTGAACTTATAATAGGGACACTATTCATAGGAATTCCAACAAAACCACATTTTTAGTTTATTTATTCTGACGTTAAAACCGCCGAAAGGATTTTTTATGGTTTTCCTTATACTAGCGGTCGCCTAGTGGTCAAAATTCGACCAAAATTTCTTGTTACTTTGTTTTCTTTTTTCTCTATTACATATAAATAAGGTATAGGTAACCATAGTTACAAATAATTGTACGTCAGACGAACAATGCCGAAATACTACGAATGCGATTCGACTGCGCGTGTCAAATGCATGGATATGAGCGTGTAGTTTTTTCATTAATTGAATGTATTTGTAATGCATATTTTATAAAAATATTAGGGTTCATCCCTTCTTCTCCGTAAAAACTTTAACCGTGCCAAAGGGAATTGCTCAGTTTGTTAGGGTGCTTCGGCTTGGCGTGGACGTTAATTATAGTAAGAAATGCATTGTTTTTTTAATATCTAATACCCAACACAAATTAAACATGTTAATAAAGCTGCAGCAACTTGTTAAAATATGCCTTTTCTTGATATACATAATATTGCAATATTGTCACTTATTTATAATTTACTGAAAATGAGCATTTCATTGATTGAATAATATCTATATTTATTATAAAAACGATACCTTATGTTAAGAAAAACAAGTATCTTATTAAAAATGCACGTTTATTTATATGCTGACTCAGAATGGAGCGCAAAAGAAGAAAAATGGCGGTGCCTATGATTGTTATCAGTTTAAATATTGATTTATGCGTTCTTTTGTACCGAAATATTTCCTGCAACGAGGTATTATTTAATATTTTTAATTAATTAATTAATTATAATTATTTGTAAATAGATTTTTTACTGAGCAGTTTGTCCACGCAAAGCCGAAAGTAGCTATTCCCTTTCATACTCCTCCGTCCGCGCAATTTTCGTAAAAAGGAGTACAAAGTTTATGCTTCACGTATTAATATATAGATTATAGTTTGCGGTTTAACTTAAAATTTAAACGAAGTTTCATCAAATTCCGTTCAATAGACCCGCACTATATTGATACTTAATCGTCCGTATGGTACCTACATATTGTGACGCACGGAAATGACGTCATAGGCGAACTGTTGGCATCAATAATAATAATATTCTATCACATACACACAACACCACCTAGCCTAAACTAAGCAGTGCTTGTACTATGAGTACTAGACAATGGATAAACATACATATATATTTCTTTTTATAAATACATACATATTATACATAGAAACACCTAAACCAAGACAAACATCCATGTTCACGCACACAAATGTTTGAGTTGTGCGGGAATCGAACCCGCGACCTCAGTCGTGGCAGTTGGTTACACTAACCACTACGCCATCGAGGCCGACTTATTTAATTATCGCTCTCTTTAACGGCGAAGGAAAACGTCGTGAGGCAACCTGCATGTCTGAGAGTTCTCCATGATGTTTTCGAAGATACGTGAAGTCTGCAAACCCGCACTGGCCCAGCGTGGTGGACTATGGTTCCTTCTCACAATGAGAAGAGGTCCGTGCCCAGCAGTGGGAGAGTTTAATTCAGAGCTGATATTATCTACCTAGCATAATGTGGTTGAAAATAAGTACCTAATTTGCCCCTGCCTTCACCATTTTCGACACACAAGCAATTCTACATGAAGAAACACAAACGGAGTATATGCATCACAATTTTTCAATGTCAATTACAGACGAACATCCTTCTATCAGACGATGTATAGACACCCATCAATTTCTATGCCTCATTAGGGTCACCTTAACCTTTAGAGTGGTTATTTTCACTTCACTTCGAGGTTAAATCTATGAATATTCAAAATGGCTGTACCGTGTCATGGTGTGATTCATCTAATGTTTGTATTCTAAGAAATATTATATCATAACGAATTTTAAATAGCTTCACGACTTTATATGTCAATGGGGATAGGCAGAGGTCATACGTCACTTTGAACAATAAGGTTATATCTGATTTTAAATTTTTTAAGTCATATGTTTGATTTTAAATTTTTTTAGGTATATATTTGATTTTAAACATGACTAGACTTTGTCCACGGCTTCGCTAGGGTAAATGTAGGTTAGGTTAGGTTATGAGCTTTTTGACCTTCCGGCTGACGCAGGTCCTCACCGGGCATGGATGCTTCGGGAGGTACTTGTGTCGTATAGGCCGGGAGGAGACGTCCTGTTGTCACCACTGCGGTGACGGCCCCGAGGATACGGCGCTGCACACACTCGTGGAGTGCCCAGCTTGGGAGGAGCAGCGCCGGTCGTTAACCGGGGCACTGGGTGTCCAGGTCCTCTCGCTGCTGGAAATGGTTCTGTCCATGGTCCGGAGCGAGGGTGCATGAGAGGCCGCCGTCGCCTTCTGCGAGGCAGTGATGTACACGAGGCGGCGGAATGGGAGAGGGAGCTGGTCTCTCCCCGCCCAAACCGCAGGAAACGTCCTGGGCGCCGCCATAGGGCGCTCGCAGACCTCCAGCCACCCTAGGGGGCGGCCTGCGGGCGGTGGTCTTGGGTAGTCTGCCGCCCGAGCAGCACAGGCCCGAGGGAGGGGCGTAGCGCCCCGTGCGCCCCCCTCAGTGGAGGGGAGGGCAGTACCATGTGGTCCTCCCCCAAACAGCTGGGGTCCACCTAGTGTGGCGGGCCAAGACCTGTCGGTGTCGCGGTGAATGCTAGCGCGAATCCCGTGACACCGACACTAGGTACCGGGTAACGTCGTCAGGGGTTTAGTGGGTATGGGGGCCGGCCTCTCTGGCTCGAGTCCCACACACCCGCGCCCTGCCCAGGCGTGGACGGTGCCTAAACGCATTCCCATGACGTTAAAAAAGAAAAAATGTTATGAGCTTTTACTTGGGGGTGGTGAGCTTCGTGGACCTGCCACCCGATCAGCACCAGGCCCGAAAGGCAGCGGCCCTTTTCTCATGCGCGCCTCTGTGTCGTGTGTCCCCTCAAGAGGACAGTAGGGTTAAAATTTAGAAGTGACCAATGTGTAGGTCTTTTCGTGTACTTGCCTGACGTTTTATACGGCGGGCCGAAACCTCGGTGGAGTCGCGATTGCATGTGAATGTGTGATGATGTGATTCGAGCGGCCTCGCCGGTGCGGTTATGTCAAGGAACGCCGTGGTGGGTTTAGTCGGTATTACCGGGATGTCTCTCGCCATCTTTCCCCGGTGAGTACGACATAAACTCTCCGTCGCTCTACGGAGAGGTATGCGTCAATGCATTCCCACACGTAAAAAAGGTTAAGTCTGCCTCGAGGGCGTAGTGGTTAGTGTAACCGACTGCCACGCCTGAGGTCGCGGGTTCGATTCCCGCACAAGTCAAACATTTGTGTGCATGAACATGGACGTTTGTCTTGGTCTGGGTGTTTCTATGTATAATATGTATGTATTTACAAAAAAAAAAGTATATATGTATGTTTATCCATTGTCTAGTACCCATAGTACAAGCTCTGCTTAGTTTGGGCTAGATGGTGTTGTGTGTATGTGGTAGAATATTATTATTATTTGTTTCTCTTTCACGGGTATATTCCTAATACGTTAGGAAAATACCCGGCCCTTTGGGAGGCTTACACGGAGACATGGGTCCAACGTGAAGAGGCCCTTCGAGAGTTTTAATCAAAGGTGGGATGGAACACCTACAGCGGCACTAGCCGCAGCAGGCGTAGGACTACTGCTACGGTATGGGTGTTTGATGGACTGGTATATTGGTAACCATGGATGATAAAACGGCGTCTGCCCTGAATACACTAATAGCATCAATCGAATGGACAGACGGTGACTCGCCAACTCACTAGATGGGCTCCCTAAATAGCCACCATAGGCATACAAGCCAGCAGCAGAGGGCAACACCGGTGCGAGCGGCTAGGGATGTCGAGCGGTGCGGCGCCGGTTTCGCCATCACGGGTCTCATGAAAACGGAGACCCGGAGCGGGTTTCCCCGTAGTTATGCCTTTGAAAATGACACTTCCACCCCCAAGCATGTAGGTCTAGCGGCCCCCTCTGACCGGCCGATCAAGGCAAGCCAGAGTTGAGAGTCCTACGGGCGCTCTTGAAGTTCCACCCCAGCCAACCAGTAACGGCAAGCGGGGGACGAGGCCTTCACCAACTCTCTGAGGCATTCAGGACCGCAGTGTCGCCACTCACATTCAGCTCGCCACAAGCTGCCCTGTGGTTTGTGCGCTTTTATTTAACCTGGTGGTACATTTTTTGTTTATTAATATTATTATTAACCCTTATCAAAATATAAAACACACTTAGAATGGTTAATTTAAGTTTTTCATTAAGTTTCACATTGTTTATTTCTTTTGTTTAGTTAATACCTAACGTGTAACTTATTTTAATTAATTAATTTTAAAACTTTCTATTTTATGCTTTGTTGTTATATGTATGTGCATGTTGTGGTCTCCTATAACTATACAAAACTAATGTCCATTTGTCTGTGCAATTTTGTGTATATTCTTTGTTGGAGATCCTTAATAAATAGATAAAAGATTATTTCCTGCGTCGCAGGGTCTATACAAACATATAAACAGCAGGCACAAAGAACACCCAGACTAGATATGAATGAAGTCATGGGCAAAAACTAGTATAGGTTTGTGTTCAATATTAAAACGTGCGTGGGTGTCGCAGAACGATTAGCGCTGCCTGTCGTAAGATTAACAATGAGATGGGTGGGCAGCGCATGCATAAGTGTTGCTTGTGCTAATTATAGAATGTGTATAGATCTAAATCATAGTGTCCTTCTACTAAGAAGAGTGAGCTCACATATTACATTTGTAACCTTAAGGGTTTTGATAGGAATACGATAGGCGTGGTGTCTTGAGGTTATGTTAAGCAGAGATGATTTAAAGATACAACAATTAACACTTTTAATTAACATGTAATTATATATGAACTAGCTTTTGCGCGTGGCTCCGCCCGCGTGGTACCTTTATCAATAAAAATTAGCCTATGTCCTTCCCCAGGTTTCAAACTATGTCTGTACCAAATTTCATCTAAATCGGTTGAGTGGTTTAGCCGTGAAAAGGTAACAGACAGACAGATAGACAGACAGAGTTACTTTCGATTTTATAATATTAGTAAGGATTACACTTTATAAGAATTCTACGCGAACATAACAGGGCGTGGTTCTTTAAGGGAAGAACCAGAGTGCAGCGCAGCGGGAGGAGAACTGCACCAGGCGCGATCCACCTATATAGCCGCCGCCGCTCGGAGGGGGACTAGAGATGGCACCTCCAGCCGTGCGCCACGAGTCGATTACGTGACACATTTACATGATAGAAAACGACAGTGTACAATTTACAATACGAGTATATTCAGACGTTATGTTAGCGTTGTGTGTCAGATGACACCTTACCGTCCAGAAAGGTGACCACATTTAACACTTTCCGGGACAGACCGCCTTTCGACGTTATCTCGGTATATCGTTACGTGACAGTACGGCTACGTGCGGCGAACTTTGTTGCATGTAATTTGGCAAACCATCGATAGCCGTAGCTTTTCCATAACATTTCTAGGAAGCACGTGATCTCGTGTCGCATCACGCGGCTTCTTTCGTTCGTAGGTGACACGGTAAACTCTTTTTTAGTCATTTTTCAATACACACATACGTAGTGCATAATGCACCAAAACAAAACGTTTACACCGTCGTAAGGCGTAGACTAAGCCATTTCTGCCCTTAAGCGTCAACATCTGTGGACGTAATTGTCGTATCAAATAAATAAAAATATATGTAATATGGTAGTACGGTCATAGACGGTATGATAAAATGTATGGGGTTTTGTAGTGTCATATTATGACATTTGCAAAAAGTCGAGTGTCCCGGAACGTGTTAAATATGGTAGGGCGCATCTATGATTTATATATTAGTTAAACGTTCTACGCACTGGAACACGCAGCAGGGGTAGAACCTCCCCAAGGTGGACCGACGGCCTGGTAAAGGTCACGGGAAGTGGTTGGATGCCGGTGGCCCAAGACCAGTCTCAGCTTTTGCCCACGGCTTCGTATCCGTGGAATTTGGAAGTACGTGTAAGGAGACGTTGATCTACACATAATACTCAACTTATAGGCCTCGTATCAAGATGACACATGCAACAGATTTTAAGTTAGACCTTACAGAGCACCGATAGCTCAGTGGGGAGACCAACAGACTGCAATGCAGAGGGTGTCGAGTTCGAACCCACGTCGCGCACCTCTGACTTTCGGAAATTATGTGACTTTTCGAAATTATGTGCGTATTGATTGACAATTATCGCCTGCTCCGTGCCTCGGAGAGCACGTTAAGCCGTCGGTCCCGGCTGCCATGAACATCTATGGCAGTCGTTATTGGGAGAGTGTCGACACAAAAGATCCCACTGGGTCGAAGTGTCGCCGGTCTGCACTGACTGGACCCCACATAAGATAAGATAAGATAAGTTAGACCTTCAGCCATACTGTGAAAACCGCATATAATTCGTGTAGTAGTTTTTACGTGATGCGCGCACAAACACACAGACAGACAAAAAATCTAAAATAAGTATTTTGGCTTCTATAGCTTTTACAAAGACCTCTCAAATTATTTCCTGTAATATGTCCTGTGTGTCGACATAGCTCTCTGGATAGCCAAGCTGAAGTGGAGGCAGGGCACATAGCGCGCAGAACCGATGGCATTTGGGGCAGAAAGGTTCTGGAATGGCGGCCACGCACCGGAAGAGGAAGCAGGGGTAGGCCTCCAACAAGGTGGACCGACGACGGCCTGGTAAAAGTCGCGGGAAGCGGTTGGATGCGGGTGGCCCTAGACCGGTCTGTGTGGAACACCAAACCTTGGGGAAGGCCTATGTGCCAGTAGACGTCTTTCGGCTGAGATGATGAAACGTTCAATTCTATGACGCATATCTTTGACTTTTCGATTAGTTGTCTATCGCTCGTTTTAACGGTGAACTGTACAATGTTCAATATGAGTTAACGTGGTAATATTGGGTAATACTATATTTATATTTCAGACTAGCTGTAACCTGCGACTTCGTCCGCGTAGATTTTAACTAAAAAGTGTTTGTCTCCGCGGAACCCTATTTTTTTCCTAAAATCGAAGTAGCTTAAGTTACTCCTTATAACATCAGCTATCTACCAGTGAAAGTCTCGTCAAAATCGGTTCAGCCGTTTCGGAGATTAGCCGGCACAAACAGACAGACAGACAAAAAATTTAAAAATAGATGTTTTCGTATAGGTACCTTATATACTTTCATATGCATTAGATAAAAAGCTGTTATTTTGACATTACAAACAGACACTTCAATTTTATTTATTTGTATAGATATCATGTTAGCATTGTGTGTCAGATGACGACTTAATATCCATCGTTGTAAAATATGGTCACCTTTTTGGACGGGGTGACCATATTTAAATGTAGTAGCGTGCACATATGATATAAATTTTTGCTAGACCAAGAAAATAATAATCTTATACCAACACTTTTCTAAGAATAACTGACTGCGCTACACACTTGTCTGCACGGATGGCGCAGTGGTTTAAATGGTCGTCCCGCTACTGCCGCTGCACCGAGGGTTGTTGGTTCGATCCCCACACGGGACAAAAAGACAATACATACATACAAACATAGATTCACGCCTGTTTCCCAGAGGGGTAGGTAGAGACTACGGATTTCCATTTGCTACGATCCTGACACACTTCTCTGGCTTCATTCACTTTCATTACATTCCTCATACACGCCCGTCGGTTCAAGGAGCTCTTAACCTGGCCTTTGTCCAGAACGCCTCCGATCTGATCGAGAAACGTTCGCCTAGGTTTTCCTCTTGCGACTGTTCCATTCACACAAAAAGACAAAGCCATGGCAGAAGGCGAAATACTATCTAGGAATAATTATTTGCTTCTTTCTTCTTAGCTTTAGATTCTAGAAATTCCTCAAATGCATAAATATATATGGTTTTCGGAACATAGATTTAACCTTTGAAATTAAACTACTATATACGGATTTCATCGCGTTGTTTATTTGACACTTTATTACAAAATTTTGAAAAACTGTTACACTACTATAATCACTATTAAAGCAGTACTTTGAAATAACTACACTGGAACATTGAGACAACTACTATCTTAGTCCCCCCGTGACCATGGCTGCTGAAAAGCAACCGAAACGTCGGGGAAAATGTAAACATAAATATAAATAGTATAATAGTATAGTAATAGTATAAATAGTTTTAATAGTTTCAATATTTTAATTAGCTTAAAAATTAGTAAAGTTTAATAGTGATCATAGTGGTGTAACAGTTTTTTAAAATTTTGTAATAATGTGTCAAATAAACAACACCATAAAATCCGTATATAGTAGTTTAATTTCAATGAATAACATTCGCGTAAACAGAAGACAATATTATATAGATTTAACCTTCTCACATCAGAAGAGATCCATACCTATTTTGATTATGTATGTATACTTGTTTGCTATTTATATTATATATTATAAAAAATAAACCGCTGAAAAAAATTTGTTAATTTCAATACATGTTTGACCTAGTGCCTTTGTTTCAATTGTAATATTATACAATAGTAACCTTGATGAAGGATCAACGAACGACTGAACTCTTTAATCTATACGGCAATTATAGGGTTTCTTTTTAGGCTATACGGTTGAAAACAAACATCGTGACTAATATTATAAATGCGAATGTGAGTTTGTTTGTTTGTTACGCTTTTACGCCTTAACTACTCGACCCATCAGTCAGAAAATTTCGCATGCACGTCATCAGCGGAACAGAAAAGGACATACCGTTTCTCGCTTCTCGACCGATCATCATCAAATTTCGCATACACATTGTCAAGGGAACAGAGAAGGACATGCGGTCTCTTCCATCCAGAAATAAAGTACTGCTATTAACCTAATATACATTTACGCGAGCAAAATCTAGTATGATATGTGCCATATCATGCGCTTTGATACTTAAAAACAGAGTGCCATGCCATAAAAGGGGAAAAGATGACATCAGAATAGATTAGATGACATCAGAATAGATTAGATGACATCAGAATAGATTAGATGACATCAGAATAGATTAGATGACATCAGAATAGATTAGATGACATCAGAATAGATTAGATGACATCAGAATAGATTAGATGACATCAGAATAGATTAGATGACATCAGAATAGATTAGATAGCCTAATAACTTCTTAAAATGTCCACTTCTAGATATGATGCACCGATGGTGTAGTGGTTTAAGTGTTCGCCTCGCCGATGTCACTGCACCGAGTGTTGTGGGTTCGATCCCCACATGAAACAAAAATTTGTGTGATCATGAAATAGTTGTTCCGAGTCTGGGTGTTCTTGTATCTGTTGTTTGGATGTTGGTAAGGTCCACGACACAGAAGTTATTCCAAGTGCGATGACTTAGAAAAATCATACCCCATATCATACGCGTTGGCCCTTCAAAAATACCATGTCCCAAAGATGACGCAAGTCTCTTGTTGGTTTCGAATGGTCCCGTGGTAGGGTCATTTAAGCGGAGGTCTACAGGACCTTCTAAAACATGAGGTCTCTACAAGGAATTTTCCTGAAATTAATTTCTAGAGATAAACTTAAATGTCCGGCTTGAAAATTATGCTTGCTCTTGTTCGTTGCCCAAGGCACCCAATTCTGTCAATCTGGCCCTAGGTCGCCTTGCTGAATGCAATCTACAAAAAGTTATTGGATTTTATTGTTAAGAAATTTCAATACGAGTTAGGAAGTTAGCGGTGTTAGAAAGCTCCCGTGCTTCGGATAGCACGTAAAGCCGTTAGTTCTGCGCCTGATCTCTCTCCGGTCGTGTCAAATTAGCCGTCCCATCGGAACATGAGGGTTAGGGAACAGAGAGTGCACTTGTGTTTGCGCACACACTTGTGCACTATAATATCTCCTGCGCAGAAGGCCAGTCTCCGTTAAGATTGGCCGCCGGCGCCGTGACTGAAACTCGGTCGGTCTCGAGGACATTAGTTAGAATTAGCGAATATCAATAACTGATTTGTATTTATATTATTTTAAGTTATTATCGTTCATGCTGTCAGTAGCACAATATTAGTGTATACGACTGCTGTAAATAGTCTCGGGTTCGATGCGAAAGTAGAGACAACAAAAAGTTATTGGATTTTGTCAAGAAATTCTCAATAGCAGCCCAGCGTTAGGAAGTTTTGGAAAATGACTTAATATTAAATGATGGGTTCGAATACCATACGGGACAAAAATTTCAATTAGATTCACATTTAGATGTTCTGAGTCTGGATGTTATTTATGTCCCTTGTTTAAATGTGTGTTAGTCCTCCGCGACACAGGAAATACTTCTAGTACCAAGTGTCTTTTTTTAATTTAAATTTCATGGTGTCTATAAGACAGCTGTATTGAATACAACTGTTGTTAAGTTCCAGATATTTACATCGAAATCACACAGACCAACTCTCGATTTCGATGTCGATGATTTCGGCCTCGATGGCGTAGTGGTTAGTGTAACCGACTGCCACGCCTGAGGTCGCGGGTTCGATTCCCGCACAAGTCAAACATTTGTGTGCATGAACATGGATGTTTGTCTTGGTCTGGGTGTTTCTATGTATAATATGTATGTATTTACAAAAAAAAAAGTAATATATGTATGTTTATCCATTGTCTAGTACCCATAGTACAAGCTCTGCTTAGTTTGGGCTAGATGGTGTTGTGTGAATGTGGTAGAATATTATTATTATGGTGGTTTATAAAATATTTCAAATCTCAGCTTAATGCTGGTGAGTGTGAACCTATCACGGGCTTATGCCAAGTGGGTCGGTTCATTGAGTATTGTTGTAGGTGTCTTTGTAGTGGATGTTAAGAATCGCCGGACTATAGAGCAAGTGTCGATGATAACGGATTTCTGTAGTTTTATATATGATTTATTATTATTATTATTATTTCGATGTAAATATCTCTCAAAAATTCTCAGTAGCAATCCGGTGTTAGGAAGTTTTCGAAGGTGACTTACCATCAGATCGTATTCTTGTTTGCCAGCTTAGCAGTATAAAATAACATATACATTTTACACAGAATCAGAAGTACCTATATAAAAATCTTAGAATCTGTCATGAATAATACGTATTAGATATCTTTATATAATAATTAAGTCTTTACAAGGATATAAAGGTGGATTGACACATCGCCGCCCAAACACAACTTGTGTTTAAGTATACATGACGTTTAAAGGTCAAATGAGTCTCGACGGTTTGCTGGAATGAGTTTGCGCTTATGTTTGTGCACAAAATATACGTATTTTGCGAAGCGGAATACTGCAACTTGGAGTACGCTCGGGTCCCACGTAGTGGCTGTCCATAGCCAAAGGAGTTCGGTATTGTGAACCTTCCTCTATTACAATAAGGTAGGCAATCCGAGGTTGCGTGGCGGGCTCCTCTCTTCCCAATAATTTTGTTACAATGGACTTCCGCCTAGTAACGTCTACTTGGATTCAATACATATGTGCAAGCTCTGGAATGAACTGCCAGCTTCGGTGTTTCCCGAGCGCTATGATATGTCCTTCTTCAAACGAGGTTTAAAGAGAGTTCTTCTTTGACGGTAGGCAGCGGCTTTGCTGTGTCCTGACATTGCTGAAGTCCATGAGCAGCGGTTACCACTTTCCATCCGGTGGGCCAATTGCTCGTCTGCAACCAATGGCAATAAAAAAAAAAAAAAATAGTATACTTATGTTAGTTAATATCCACAAGATTCAGTGTTCAATTTTCGGCTGGAAGGATAAGGCTGTTGGGTTTTTCTGTAAAAACACCTATACTTGGGACAACCATTTCTGGATCACGCAATATTTTGTCCTGTGTTGAGATTAAATCCTTAACGACGCATTAGCAGTATCGAGGCGACAACGTAACCACTATGCGATCCGTGCAGAGACTTAAGACTTGCGTATTTCCACAAGAAATAGTAAAACAAGAAATCCTAACTAATATTATAAAAGCGAAAATGAGTTTGTTTGTTTATTACCTTTTCACGCCTAAACCACTGAACCGATCATCCTGAAATTTTGCATAAGCATTGTCAGGTGTACAGAAAAAAGGACATAGGCTACCTTTCATCTCGAAAAAAAATACTGTTCCCGAGGAAAACAATAATAACGTTCTTGTGATAATAGATGGCGCCACGTGTCTTTCGAATCATGATTGAATTATATTATTACAAGCAGGGTACAACCCGAATGGATTGTCAAATTCTAAATTAATGCGAGCGGATCCGCGGGCAAAAGCTAGTAGTAAAATAAAAAAGGAGTTTTAATAGTAGACTTTATTTTCTTTCCTACTGTCTTTAAACAATTTGGAATCTCTCGCAATAGTGATCTAACCCTGCAGCTCGGAGGATTTTATAACCATACAATGGATAGACCTCTAGTAGACTCAGATTCCTAACATTAATTTGTAGATCACTCAAATAATGATCCCGTGCAGAGATTCGAACCCACAGTACTCGACGTGGTGGCAAAGGTGAAGCAACCGCTTTCTTCTGAAGGTGGTGTTACTATCCTCTCCTTCTCTCTAGACTTTATTATGCCCAAGACACTTGGGGTCGGCTTTTCTGGTCTAACCGGATTTTACTGGATATCAGTTTTTACACGGAGCGTCTGCCACCTGACCTCCGCAACCCGAAGGCTAACGATACCCTAAGGCTGGACCAGTGTCAGGATATTAGAGACACTGACTTCCCAATAACGACTGCCATAGATGTTCATGGCAGCCGGGACCGATGGCTTAGCGTGCTCTCCGAGGCACGGAGCAGGCGATAATTGTCAATTCCCCCAGGAACATAACACTAGGCTGTTTGTCTGTTGATTATTTTGTCATGTTGTAATCCTCGTGATATTTCATTGTCTTTATAAGTAGAACGGATATGAGGCAAATGTAAAAATTGTGCTAAAATGCCTAAATATCTAGCTGTATTTCAGTTTAGATGTACATAATTGAAGCTAAGTGAAAAGTGTTAAGTATTACCCAAGTGTATGTCGTCGTGAGTTGTAATGTGGGTTCCGTAGTTAATATTTTATTACTGGGCAGATTTTGATGTGACGTTTGGATATGTGAAATGATTAATTAATCAAATTTAAATCCATGTATGAATAAGCTACTGTGTAGTTTAATCAAACGTTGGATTGAAATCTCGTCCATTTGAATATTAAAATAATAACATCAATATTTTAATACAAATTTCATCTAAACCATTTCAAATAAGGATACATACCTAAAATCTACTCGTAAATGTAAATAAACTTCATTATATTTGAAACAGAATGTTTCAGTCAAAAACAATATATTAATTTAGGGCACAAAGTAACACTTATGAACGTTAAATATATAGGTTAGTCAGTTTACTAAGTTACTGAAGCTACATTAACGTTAGTTACTATGTAGAGGCTGCATGGAGACCGAGGAGACACCGACTCACGTGATCCTACACTGCAAAAGCGTGAGCAACCAACGGACGAAACTTCTGAACAGTCCAGAGACGATGCAGGAGGTGCTGCGCAATACCGGTCCCTTATTGTCTTTCTGGACGGAGCTGAGGTGGTATGAGTATCCGAACAAATTTTTGCGTCGGTTACTTACGCACAATGGCCCAATTGTGGGGCTAAGTGCGGATAACACATGTCCAACTAACTAACTAACGTTAGTTTCTAGGCTTAGTCGAAGGCTTCAACCTATGAGATGTCTGCAAAAAATCTCAAGATCACTCTTTCAAATCTAGAAAATATGTTCTTTGTATAGTGTATGTTCTTTGTATCCTAACTATCCTAATCCTAATCCTAACTAATATTATAAATGCGAAAATGAGTTTGTTTGTTTGTTACGCTTTCACGCCTTAACTACTCAATCGATCAACATTAAATTTTGCATACATGTTGTCAGGGGTACAGAATAGGACATAGTGTACCTTTCATCCAGAAAAAATAACTGTTGCAAACCTAACCTAACCTACATTTACGCGAGCGAAGCCGCGGGTGAAAACTAGTAGTATATATTTAAGTACGATTTTTTTATTGTGGATCTCTAAAAACCTTGAAAGCACAAAAGTGACAGCCGGCGCTTATTTTCAGAACATGTTGCGACATATTAAATAAGATATATCCCTTGTCGTTCATAAGTTGTAATATATATTTTGTTAACAAATTGTCGGCCATCTTTATTTGGGCTGTGATAATGAACGGGGGCGAGTCGTTAAGTACTCTGCTCACCCACAAATGACCTTCACGCTGCTTACTAAAACTAGGTTGATTGCTAGCCAAACGAAATTTTTATATCATACTAGCTGATCCGGCAAACGTAGTTCTGTCAGATAAATTCATTCGATGGGACATCCTAATCACCTAGCGGTATGAAATATACTTTACGACCTATTCTCATACCTACCAAATATGTATAAATATAAAATACAAAAAATCGGTCGATCCGTTTCGGATTATTGCGATAAACACCGTGACACGAGATTTTTAAATATATAGGTTTGTAACTTATCTTTCTTTGAAATTAATCTACTTTATACGGATTTTATCCCGTTCTTTATTTTACATAAACTTTATTCTAATCCTAATCCTAACTAATATAATAAATGCGAAAATTAGTTTGTTTGTTTGTTTGTTACGCTTTCACGCGTTAACTACTCAACCGATCATCCTGAAATGTTGCATATACGTTGACAGGTGTACAGAAACGGACAAAAACCTTTCATCCCGAAAAAAATTACTGTTCCCGAGGAAAACAACAGTAACGTTCTTATGATAATAGATGGCGCCACGTGTCTTTCGAATCATGATTGAATTATATTATTACAAGCAGAGTACAACCCGAATTGATTGTCAAATTCTAAATTAACGCGAGCGAAGCCGCGGGCAAAAGCTAGTTATTACATACTTTGAACTTTATACTACTATTGTTAAACACATTTACTAGTTACTGCTTACCTCTATTTAAGCTAACGGTGGGACAACCACCATCTTAGTCTCCCCGTGAACATGGCCGCTAAAAAGCAACCGATACGTCTACGGTTGCCAACCGTACTATAATATATAGTATTTTACTATATTTCAAGTCTGCGTACTATATACTGTTGAAGAAATATATAGTATGCTAAAATACTATATTTCAACAACAAAAAACAACAAACCAAAACCTTCATTCAAAAAAACTATCGACGTTTCGTTACTAC
Organism: Catocala sponsa; assembly: GCA_963564715.1. Lineage (NCBI taxonomy): Eukaryota > Metazoa > Arthropoda > Insecta > Lepidoptera > Erebidae > Catocala > Catocala sponsa. Next base: position 2,183,492 of record OY751354.1, on the reverse strand, counting down.
TGATGCGAAAGCATAATATCCGTACATAATCCGTTTCGAACCTGTCCGTGATGTCAAATTAAGAAGGTACATATTTAAAAAACCGTAGATAACAAATAAATGTTTTTCCATAAAATACTATATTTTTATAAATGTACTATATTTTGTTATAGCTTATTTTTAAAATACTACATTTCGTCGAAAATATGTTAGCAACCCTAGATACGTCGGAGAAAGTGTAAAATTAAAATTAAATCTAATTAGGTTTTATAATTTAAATAGTACCTAGTAACAGCGTTTAACAATAGTAGTTTAAAGTTTCAAAATTATGTAATTACAGTGTTTTAAAAAATTTGCCCTGTATTAATCTGTCCCACTGCTGGGCATGGGCCTCTTCTCAGTGTGAGAAGGGTTAGGCCATAGTCCACCACGCTTGCCTAGTGTGGGTTGGCAGACTTCACATATCTTCGAGAACATTATGGAGAACTCTCAAACATGCAGGTTTCCTCACGATGTTTTCCTTCACCGTTAAAGCAAGCGATAATCAAATATTTAATACGCATATAACTTCAGAAAAGTCAGAGATGCGCGCCTTGGGTTCGAACTCGAGAACTCTGCGTGGCAGTCCAACGGTTTCCCACTAGGCTATCGCTGCTTATTTACGGTTTTTATCACATTCTTAATTTTTTAAGAATGTGATAAAAACCATAGAAAATGGTTTCATTTCAATGTATTACCTACATTTGCGTAAACGTAATACAATATCCATCTTTCATATAATAAAATCAGCTCAGTATATATAAACAGTCTCACTGCTGGGCTCGGGTCTCTTCTTAGTGCAGGGGCTAGACCTTAGTCCACCACGCTAGGCCAGCGCTGGCTTTGAATACATCATATAGAACTCTTAGACATGCAGCTTTCCTCACAATTGTTTTGCCTCTATTGATTTTCTTTGTTGTCTTATTAGCGATATAAACTCGTAAACTTCCAAGAAATTATTATAACTAGCGGTCGCCTAGTGCTCGAAATTCGACCAAAGTTTGTCTGTAAAATATTGCTGATATATTATGTCATTATTTATTGATATATGTAACCATAGTTACGCGCTTCGACTGCGTGTGTCAAATGCATGGTTGTGTGCGTGTAGTGCTTTTTGATTAATTTAATGTATTTCTAATGCATATTTTATAAAAATATTAGGATTCGCCCCTTCTTTTCCTTAAAACTTTAACTGTGCCAAATTTCATACTCCTCCGTCCGCGAAATTTTCGTAAAAAGGGGTACAACGTTTTTGCTTCACGTATTAATATATAGATACTAAAGTTATGTAACAGCAGCAATAGCCTAGTAGGAGACCGTCGGACTGGCACGCAGAGGTCTCAAGTTCGACCCCAAGGCGCGCATCTCTAACCTTTTAAAGTTATGTGCGTATTAATTAGTTAATTATCGCTAGCTTTAACAGTGAACGAAAATGTCGTGAGGAAACCTGCATATCTTACAGTTCTCTACAATATTCTCGAAGATATATGGAGTTAACTGACCCACTCTGGACTAGAGTGGTGGATTATGGCCTAACCCTTCTCACACTAAGAAGAGGCTCGTGCCCAGCAGTGGAACAGTTTAATACAGGGCTGATATATATCATAATACTAATCAAAACTACCAATTTTTTGTCTCTCGTTATACCTAAGTTTGTGCTTATATGTGAATTTTTTATTTTGATATTATTACAATTTTCAGCCAGAAAATTTACAGAAGCAATTTTTTTGTAGATTTATGTCATTTTACAACAATAGCACAATGTTATGTCCATGGCTTGCCTGTTACATAACTGGCGTAATATCTAGACATCTGCCTACCCCTCATACCTTCATTGCGCAGTGGTACTACGACTGCCGTGCATGAGATCTCGGGTTTGAATTCCTGGTCAGACCAACAAAAAGTTATTGGCTTTTTCTGTTAAGATATAGCAGCCCGGAGTTAGGAAGTTGGCGGTGTTAGACACCTCCGTGCCTGAGAAAGCACGTAAAGCCGTTGGTCCTGCGCCTGATCTCTCTCCGGTCGTGTCGGATTGCCGTTCCATCGGATCATGAGAGTTAGGGAACAGAGAGTGCACTTGTGTTTGCGTACACACTTATGCACTATAATATTTCCTGCGCAGAGAGCCAGTCTCCAATATTTTGTTATTCTTTTTATTTATTTTTTTGATAAGACAACTACCACACTAGTGTTGTTAGAATTCTTGAGTCGCGGGGACTTAACAAATATTCAAACAACGGACACAAAGAACACACAGACTCGGAACAACCATTTGTGAATCACACAAATTTTTGTCACGTGTGGGATTCGAACCCACAACACTTGGCGAGGCGACAACTTAAACCACTACGCCATCCGTGTAGTCAGATTAGCCGCCGTGACCGTAATCCGGTCTGGAGGACATTATTATTTAAAGAAGCGTGAGTCGTTTTGATGGTCATTAACCACATTGTTCCACTAAATCGATCAAGGTCTTGGCACGCATCATCGAGGCAAAGAGGAAAGTTAAGATATTTGAGCTGTGCATACGCACATACTTTCAAGGTGGGTTGACTCACAGACAAGGATATTAAGATCAAAATATACTAAAGATGAGGCATTGGAACGGATTGTAGTTCCTTTTTCTTTTTTTTAAAGGTTACTAGGAATTTCCTTAAAGGAAAACGAAATTTAATTAATCGCATTCGAATATTGATGAATTAGTTGTCTTGATAACGATTCGAATGAAATCGAATGTTCGAACTTAAATAGATCTTCTTATCTTATTCTTAACTAGCTGACCCACGCAACTTCGTCTGTTTCATATAAGATAACAGAGTTTTCCCCGTTTTTGCAACATTTTTCATTGCTGCTCCGCTCCTATTGGTCGTAGCGTGATGTTATAGTCTATAGCCTTCCTCAATAAATGGGCTATTCAACACTAAAAGAATTTTTCAATTCGGACCAGTAGTTCCTGAGATTAGCGCGTTCAACCAACCAAACAAACAAACTCTTCAGCTTTGTAATATTAGTATAGATTTAAAAAGACAAATGCCGTTCCTCTCTCCTGTATCGCGGGGGACTTTAAATATTAAAACAACGGACACAAAGTACACTCAGACGTGGAACAGTGCGCGCTGGGCTCAGATGCCATCCTTACACGGTAGAGTCGATTAGAGCGCGTACCCAAAAAGTTTGGGTCCTCATATCTCTGCCGAACGACCAAGGCATGGAATTCTCTGCCAAGGCACGTGTTTCCTTCTTCCTTCAATCCTGCGTTCTTTAAGCGGGGCGTGAAAAAGCATCTTCTCAGGCCGTCAAAGTAGAGACCTCAACATCGCCTCGGCTACTGTGGGGGCGATGTGGAGGCCACTGCTCTTAGACCACACGACTGCTTACCATCAGGTGGAGTGTGGTCATTTTGACGAGCAAATTAAAAAAAATAAAAAACTAATTATGTATAAAGGTCATAGCTCATTAGAGCCACCCCCCCCCCCCCGCACCCGACTACATAAACTAAACCACGCTGGCCTAGTAAGATTTGGCAGACTTTACATATCAACATTTACATTTTCGCTACAACTTCGTAGAGACATTGCGTCCCTTAGCGTATTCTATCGCCTCTATCATGGCGAATGCGCCGAAGAGTTATTTGACCACATCCCACCTTCCCCCTTCCTTTTGAGAACCACACGTGTCGGTCTTCGTAACCACGGATGGACGGTTAACACAATCTCGTTTCGCACCAAAAGGTTCAGCAATTCCTTCTTATGCCGTACCATACAACTTTGGAATGGTCTTCCGGCACATGTGTTCCCTCCCTTCTATGACATTGGGACCTTCAAACGTAGTGTGAAGAAGCATCTGGTCAGACCTGCTTGATATAGACGACGGCTAGAAGACATCTATCTTCTCCTCGTCGTCACTGTCTCTGGACTGTAATTGGGCTTTTAATCAGGTCCGTTAATCACTTTGTCGTGTCAAAAAAAAAAGCTTCAAAAATATTATGTAAAATTCTCAGACATGCAGGTTGTCTCACGATGTTTTCATTCATAGTAAAAGCAAGTGCATCAACGGAGACGCTCAAACGGCGTAAATATCAACCTAATTGGTGATTACATATTTGAGTCGTTTGGTGTCGAAACGCTGGGGCCATGGAGTCCAAGTGCTAGGACTGTTTATAGAGACCTAGCTAAGCGGCTCATCGACACTTCGCGTGACCAGAGGGCTGGTATTTTCTTTGCACAAAGAATACGTATTGCCATTCAACGTGGCAATGCTGCCAGTCTTCTGGGCACGTTGCCAATTGACGACGATGCGGAAGAATATTATGACACTTTTTAATTTTAAGTATTATTTTCCCTTTAGTTTATATTTCTTTTAAAATAATTTGTGTATATATTATGTTAATTGTTTAATTATGTCATTAAAGCAAGTGATAATGAACTATTTAATACGCACATAAGTTCGAAAGTAAAAGGATGTCTTATTATCGAACTCGAGACCTCTGCAAGTACAACGGGCGATGGAATAGATGAATGCAATGGATAGATAGGTAGCAAGCAACGATAGCCTCGTCCCGCAAAAACACGAAACTTCCTCCACTGGTTTAAATATATTATTATATTTTTGTTCTGTTCGAAAATTACTAAAACTCATGAGAACAGCCAAGAATAGGGAAAATTTAAATTGTTCATTTTGGATAGGATATCTATTTAGGATACAAGATTCACCAGGTCATCTAGTATTATATAAAAGGCTTTAAATTGACCATGACCTAAAAGAAGGTACTTAACCGAGTTTCTGCTAATAAAATAAATATTAATGTCCATTTTTATGTACCAAAACGAATCCAATAAAAGTTTGGTCATGGCTACTTACATAGCCTCACGCCTGTATACCCTGAAGGGGTACGCAGAGGTGTATTAGACCCACATTTCGACACTATGTCCTTAGGTCATACGTCATAGAGGCCTATTGCGGTATACCGGGCACAGTTACAGACTGACTACTAAGATTTTTTTATATATAATAATAATAATAATATTTTATCACATACACACAACACCATCTAGCCCAAACTAAGCAGAGCTTTTACTATGGGTACTAGACAATGGATAAACATACATAAGTATATACTTTTTTTTTTGTAAATACATACGTATTATACATAGAAACACCCAGACCATAAATAAATAAATAATAAATAAATGGGTACTAGACAATGGATAAACATACATATATACTTTTTTTTTGTAAATACGTACATATCATACATAGAAACACCCAGACCAAGACAAACATCCATGTTCATGCACACAAATATTTGACTTGTGCGGGAATCGAAACCGCGACCTCAGGCGTGGCAGTCGGTTACACTAACCACTACGCCATCGAGACCGCAATTTATTACAGAGAATCCTATAACATTTTGTTTGACCCGGGAATCAAACACAGGAGTCGCATACACTTCTGCCGCGCGACTGAGGCAGTTATTATTTTAAGAATATTTTTGCACACACATCATGGTTACAGGTCAAGGTCTTTAATCATGTAATCAACATGTTAGAAACGTAACAATTCTCCCGATCCGAGTGTTAAACTTGAGACCTCCTGCATTGCTGTCCGATTTACTACCACAGCGCTACCGAGACAGTCTAGACCAGAGATTCCCAGACTTCTTTTCTCTTAAACCAGTTTCAAAATTATGCTGGTTCCAGTGGACCCTCTGCAGCTAAACAAGTTCATGCAATTAACGAAAAACTACTGGTAATGAAAATGGAATATGCAAGATTTTACAAGTATAAGTCGCTGAGCTTGTCGAACAGTCGTGGACCAGCGCTTTCGAATTCTGAACCCCCATTTTTATGTCACGCCAATGTAGACCCCCTTCGAGCCTACCGTGGACCCCTGGGGGTCCACCTGAACCACTTTAGGAACTAATGGTGTAGTCAAAATCATTAGTTTTAAACCGACCTCAAAAAAAGGAGGAGGTACTCAATTCGTCCGTTTTTTTTTTTAAATGTTTGTTACCTTATACCTTTCGACCGGGTGAACCGATTTTGATGATTATTTTTTATTTGAAAGCTGGTGCTTACCGTGTGGTCCCATTTAATTTTGATCAAGATTTGACCATTTGTTTTTGAGTTATCCTTAACAATGCGTATTTGGCTACATTGATGATGTTCTCATTTTTAAGCAAGGTTCACTAAAAACCGAGAAATAAACAAAATTTTAACAAAAAGGAAAACCGACTTCAGTAAAGAATATTCTGAAACTTAAAATGCACTAAAAAGTTAATAAATAATTGCATATTCTTGTGAATAATTTAATAGTAGTAGTAAAGTTTAACAGTAGGTAATAGTAGTGTAACAGTTTTAAAAATGTTGTAATAAAGTGTGAAATAAACAACGCGATAAAATCCGTATATAGTAGTTTAATTTCAATGAGTAACATTCGCGTAAACAGAAGAGTATATTAGGTGAAAGAATTATTAAAATCGGTTTAGTAGTGTCAGTCTATCAATTACTAACAAACTAAACATTCCTTTTTATAATATTAGTATAGAAAGATAGATACGACTTCAAATCATATATACGTATTGTATGGCATCTGTAACGTGCATGAAATCCTGGATTCGATCCCCGAATCGGGTAAAGCGTTTTTCGATTTTTCTGTCAAGAAATTCTCAGAAGCAGAACGGAGTCTGGAATAGGGTCCGGCAGATGGCAATATACTCGCCTCCTATTATGTGGAACCCGAAATATAGGTCATATTTCAAGGTCCTATATTTGACCCCATGACTAATAAATCCTGTTGGGGTAAGCAGCATTGTATTACAACAGATATTGCATATTATAAGCTCAAAGGAATCTCGAAGGCCATATTATGAGAAACACACAAAACTTTCATATTATTGTAACATTTTATATAACTGTAACACATTTATTGCCATATATTATAATATAATCTATGACCCTAGGGTCAATTGTGACCTAAACGTGTTGTCTCAAAGATATTTGACCTCTGCGACCTAAATCGTGGGTTAATAAAAATTAGGTTGAAAGAAAATGTCGTTGTAAAATAAATCATAGTGACATGTGTTGATAGCGCAGTGGTTGATATATTGGTTTTGTGATTAAGAGGTCGTGGGTTCAATCCCACCTATTGCACTATCGATGTAAACCTACTCGTAACATAAACATTTAGCTTTAATGGAGGATTTAATTTGTAACTCGAGCTAACTTTACTATCCTAACTAATATTATAAATGCAAATGTGAGTTTATTTGTTACGCTTTCACGCCTTAACTACTCGACCGAATATTATTAAATTTTGAATAATAATAATAATATTCTACCACATACACACAACACCATTCTAGCCCAAACTAAGCAGAGCTTGTACTATGGGTACTAAACAATGGATAAACATACATATATACATTTTTTTGTAAATACATACATATTATACATAGAAACACCCAGACCAAGACAAACATCCATGTACATGCACACAAATGTTTGACTTGAGCGGGTATCGAACCCGCGACCTCAGGGGTGGCAGTCGGTTACACTAACCACTACGCCATCAAGGCCGATGTAGGTTATGTCACTTCTATATCCCTGGGGAACAGTAGATACTTTTTTTCTGGATGAAAACCCTATGTCCTTTTTTGTTCCCCTGAGAACGTGTATGCGAAATTTTATGTTGATCGGTCGAGTAGTTAAGGCGTGAAAGCGTAACAAACAAACTCACATTGGCATATATAATACTAGCTGTCCCGCGCAACTTCACAATAGAACATTTTTGCCTGTATAAAAAAAGCTATCCTATCTTTTAAGTTGGACCAAATTACAGATGGTTACGAAGTTTGATCAAAATTGGTTCAGTAGTTTAGGACTCCATAGCGGACAAACAACGTGACACGTAATTTATATATATTAAGATTAGTAGTTAGGATTAATAATCAAATTAAAACCTCGTTTTTACAAGCTTGCTCGGTAATTTGCTTTTCGGTTAAGAGGTCGCGAGATACATCACTAATGGTGAACTTATAAATAAAGTACAAAATTGTTTTTGACATTTTGTACCCTTATGGAATACGGAATTTGATGAGCGTGATACGGATGGCATCTGTCACAGGACTCATCCTATATTTTACGGAGTTTAGTGGTTCGGTTCCCATATATAATAATATCAGCCCTGTATTAAACTGTCCCACTGCTGGGCACGGGCCTCTTCTCCGTGTAAGAAGGGTTAGGCCATAGTCCACCACGCTGGCTCAGTGCGGGTTGGCAGACTTCATATATCTTCGAGAACATTATACAGAACTCACAGACATGCAGGTTTCCTCACGATGTTTTCCTTCACCGTTAAAGCGAGCGATAATTTACTATTTAATACGCATATAACGTCGAAAAGTCACAGGTGCACACCTTGGGATCGAATTTGAGACCTCGCCGTGGCAGTCTAACGGTCTCCCACTAAGCTATCGGTGTTTATTCATTATTGGTAACAATATAAGCTTACAGTTTTAGACCAAAGCGGTTATCGGTTCTCATGTCATCCAAAATTATTTTCCAGTTTCTTTTTTACTCCGTGTTGATCCTAAATATTTCTTTACAGACAAAGACAGTAACACATTGTCCTACCCGGGAATCATGTGCAGCAGCCGCATACAATACCGCTGCGCTACTGAGTCACATTCCATTTCTTACTCGCGTGACTCGATAATCAATGACCGGTTGTCAAACCTACTACCTTCAAATCATTAACTAAAATCTGTCATGGCGTCCCAAGATGTTTTCCTTCGGAGCAATCAAATATATGAATAAACAATTATTATTGTTATAACACATTATTTAAACAAATTCGTGAACCGAGTCACGATTGTGACCTATTATTATATAATAGAAAACAAATTGCATATTTTTTTATTAGTAATAATGGACTCGTTATAGCATTGTTTGCTTAATCAGTAAGCTTTGTGTTATAAAACTTGCTGTATCCGCCATTTTGTTTTGCTAGATTTAGCCTGTGGATTCGTTCGCGTAGCATTATAATAATAATAATATTCTACCACATACACACAACACCATCTAGCCCAAACTAAGCAGAGCTTGTACTATGGGTACTAGACAATGGATAAACATACATATATACGTTTTTTTTTGTAAATACATATTATACATAGAAACACCCAGACCAAGTCAAGTATCTATGTTCATGCACACAAATGTTTGACTTGTGCGGGAATCGAACCTGCGACCTCAGGCGTGGCAGTCGGGTCGGTTACACTAACCACTACACCATCGAGGCAAAATACGGATTTATATTTACTTGCCTTGAGTTTTTAAAAGGAATAAGATAAAAACGTTATGCCTCTCTCTCCGCCCTTCGAACTGCTTCCTTTTGTTGCTGCTTGTAGGCGGCATATCAAGACGAAACATGATTAGACCCTCCCGCAATAAAATTGTGAAAACAGCATTCAATTTCGTGCAGTAGTTTTTGTATGGTGCGTGTACAAACATACAGACAGGTAAACATTCTTAAAATAATTGTTTTGGCTTTTATAACTTACTAGCTTTTGCTCGCGGCTTTGCTTGCGTAAAAGTAGGTTAGCTTATTTATTTTACATCAAATAGAACGACTTGCGCCAATGAGACTATTTAATCATTATTTATTTAATAACGAGATGGGTGTATAAAACCAGGATTCAACCTCTTCGTCTTAAATGTAAAAGTAATGAAAAGAAATGACCTCTATATCTCGGGGGTCTTTTGACCCACAGGGCCCATATTTAAACTCGACCGAGGTATGACCTCAAGGTGTCTGCACACTAAGTTACAAGTCAATCGGTCCAGTGGTTCCAGAGTTATGTCGGTCACAAACAGACAGACATACAGGCCTACATAGTGTTTTCATTAACCTCTTCGAAGAAGACTCAGAGATTACTAAAACATATAAGTATATTTAAAATTTAGCATTCATGCATTCTGCTCACAGTACCTCATATATTCTATTAATAATACGTTATATAATAGGTATTTCTTAAATAAAATATAGTCGTTGTTACTCGGTGATAATATAGTTTTCTAATGATGAAAGAATTTTGTAAATCAGTTAATTACTTTTTGAGTTTAATCATTACAAACAAAACTCAAATCTTTCCTCTATATAGGTAACTAGCGTTTGCGCGTGGCTCCGCCCGCGTGGTACCTACATGAATAAAAAGTAGCCTATGTCCTTCCCCAGGCTTTAAACTATATCTGTACCAAATTTCATCTAAATTGGTTGAGTGGTTTAGTCGTGAAAAGGTAACAGACAGACAGATAGATAGACAGAGTTACTTTCGAATTTATAATATTAGTAAGGATATAGGTAAGTATAGATAAAGACGCCTCACGCAATTTTTTTAAGTACCTTTATTTGCAGATATCGACCAGTTACTACAATTTTATAATAATAATAATAATAAACAAACAAGTTCATTAAACACCCATACCCATAGCCCATAGTATTAGAATCCATACGTAGCAATAGTCCTACGCCTGCTGCGGCTAGTGCCGCTGTAGGTGTTCCATCCCACCTTTGATTAAAACTCTCGAAGGGCCTCTTCATGTTAGACCCATGTCTCCGTGTAAGCCTGCCAAAGGGCCGGGTAATTTCCTAACGTATTAGGAATATACCCGTGAAAGAGAAACATAATAATAAAGTTTATTTCTCCAAAAAAAAAGATACATAAATTTTTTTCAATACATACAATAATTACAGGACAAATTTAGTCGTTGGTAAGATTTACATATCTATGCTCAACTTGTGAAAAACCCTGCCTTTTAAACTAGGTGAAACCTGTATCTTAAAAGACAGTGTTCGGCCATACATTAAATACAATATAAGAAAGTAGGTACCTAAAGCAAGTGGATTTGTTGCAGCTTTGTGTATTATTGTTACTAAATAAATTTTTTTTATGAATAAACTAAAAGAAATTTAAAAAAGTTTAAAAATAATATTTGTAGATAATCCTAATCCTAACTAATATTATAAATGCGAAAATGAGTTTGTTTGTTTGTTACGCTTTCACGCCTTAACTACTCAACCGATCAACACGAAATTTTGCTTACACGTTGTCAGGGGTACAAACTAGGACTTATGGTACCTTTCATCTAGAAAAAATAACTGATGCAAACCTTTTCTTTTTTGTACCCAGGAAAAATGCTTGATGCACTATCCGCCGGCTAGGGGGCGGCACCGGCGGGGCGTGTGGGACTCCCCAGCATGAAGAGCGCTGGTATACCCACTAAAAAACCTTTTCTTTCTTTTTTTTTTTTACCCAGGAAAATCCTTTATGGATACCCCCTCCCCCGGGGGGGCGTGGGTGGTTATGTGAGACTCTCCGCCCCTGAAGGGGGTCGGTATACACACTAAAAACCTGGGGTGAGCAGTCCCTCCGCCGACGGGGTGGGGCGGGATGGGGTCGCGTTAGCAATCACCATCCCGCCGCGGCGGTTGGCCCGGCTGATGGTAACCGGGCCTCAGCACCTGTGGAGGGGTGGCCTTGCTCACCAAGGCCACCCCCCAGACGTGTGGGGCCGTGCAAGCCGGTACAGAGTCCCCCGACTCTGTACCAGTGACCCCACTATACAGGAGCGAGAAGGCGGGCAAATAAAAAACCTAACCTAACCTACATTTACGCGAGCGAAGCCGCGGGTGAAAACTAGTAATAGATATAGAGTTTTATCTGTTTTTAATCGCTCTAGGTATAATTCCTGTGTCGTGAGGACTTTACAAACATTCAAACAACGGACTCGAAGTATATTCAGACTCGGGACAATCATTTGAGGATCACACACTTTTTGACTATATTATGGATAGAGTAATGGTTTAAAGTGGTCGCCTCGCCGCTGCCACTGCGCCGAGTGTTGTGGGTTCGATTCCCACGCGGGACAATAATATGTGTGACCCACAAATGGTTGATCCGAGTCTGTGTGTTCTTTGTGTCCGTTGTTTGAATGTTTGTAAAGTCCCCGCGACACAGGAATTATACTTTACTAGCTTTTACCCGCTGCTTCGCTCGCGTTAATTTAGAATTTGACAATCAATTCGGGTTGTACTCTGCTTGTAATAATATAATTCAATCTTGATTCGATAGACACGTGGTGCCATCTAATAAGAACTTTATTGTTGTTTTCCCCGGGTACAGTAATTTTTTTCGGGGTGCCTATGTCCGTTTCTGTATACCTGCCAACGTATATGCAAAATTTCAAGATGATCGGTTCAGTGGTTTAGGCGTGAAAAGGTAACAAACAAACAAACTCATTTTCGCTTTTATAATATTAGTTAGGATAGGATTAACCCGAAGGTGAAATATGCTGTTGCAACTCATTTGAAAAGAAAAGAGAAAAGCAAAATGGTTCGTAGATCGCTTTTCTCTTTTTATTTATGATTTTGTATAAATTTTTATTGTATAGTTACTGCTTTTGTATCATAATATTTTACTTTTAATTTGATTGTATTTTTGTATGTACTATTTTTGTCGCATGCTGTAATCTCTTGTAAGTAAGAAAACTCCCTTCAATCCTGGGTTCTTTAAGCGGGGTGTGAAAAAGCATCTTCTCAGGCCGTCAAAGTAGAGACCTCAACATCGCCTCGGCTACTGTGGGGGCGATGTGGAGGCCACTGCTCTTAGACCACACGACTGCTTACCATCAGGTGGAGTGTGGTCATTTTGACGAGCAAAATAAAAAAAAAAATAAAAAAAAATAAGACTTACTAGGCTACAATTGTACTTAGCTTTTAATTGCAATATATGTGTATTTCTTGTTAGAGGTCCTTATAAATAAACGTGAACCATGTAACACACGACTGACTGAAGATTTCCACACAGGACTTAAGTCTTTTGCGTGTCACCTCACTAGTTATTATAATGTTATTAGATGCACTATTGTGCGAAACAACGTGCACATAATTGGCTTCATTATCGTAATTAAACTAGTACTGACAACTCAATGTTACTTACAAGCCGCGGATACTTCCTACAGGTTTTTATCATTGTAGCTCTGTTTACTCTCTTGGGTTTTTGTTGGAAGGAATTTTTGGAACGAAGTTCCTTACGGCAGGCTTGGAGGGGATAGGGATTTTGCTGCGCGACCGAACTGAAAAAAATGTGATAGTAAAACCGTAAGAAAAAATCCGTGGAAAAAAGTGCGTGGAATAAAACCGTTAAATGAGACGTGCGCAGGCGCGACAGTCGCATACACAAGCGAGTAGTGTATAATACCAGGATATCAGAAATCACTAAATGACCAATATATTTAAATGTTTGGAATCATTTAAATATATTGGTATAAATGAATATTCTTTATTCTATTTAGTGAATTGAGCACGATTTTTTTTGCAATTTGTGTCGATTCTACATTAGCCGAAGGAACTTCGTTCCTACCTGGTGTCCCACGACACCACATAATTCTTTATTTTTTTATATTTTGCTTGTCAAAATGACCACACTCCACCTGATGGTAAGCAGTCGTGTGGTCTAAGAGCAGTGGCCTCCACATCGCCCCCACAGTAGCCGAGGCGATGTTGAGGTTTCTACTTTGACGGCCTGAGAAGATGCTTTTTCACGCCCCGCTTAAAGAACCCAGGATTGAAGGAAGAAGGAAACACGTGCCTTGGCAGGGAATTCCATGACTTGGTCGTTCGGCAGAGATATGAGGACCCAAACTTTTTGGTACGCGCTCTAATCGACTCTACCTCTTTTGTCCCGTGCGGGATTCGAACCCACAACACCACTTAAGCCACAACGCTAGCCGTCATCATAGTTTACAAATATATGCTCTATAACTATGAAATTAGGCTGGTAGATCCGCAACATTTTTTAAGTATTGTTTTGGACTATTCAGCTCACAACTGTACGCAAAAATTGTGGGCCACAACACTTTTTCTGTATTAAAGAGATGTGCGAAACGGCCTGAAATTTCCATTTATGTCGTACAACAATATTTCATGGTTTCTGTACAAAATGCAATGATTTGTTAGTAATTATAACATGCGTTCTTTGTATCCGTTGTTTAAATGTTTGTAAAGTTCCCGGCGACATAGTAATTACTCCTAGTACACAGAAACTGTTTTTATAAACAATTAAATACAAGCAAAGAATATTTTTTTAATGACAAATTTGTGGGTATTTTACAAATATAGTTGCTTCCTTTAAAACATGTATGGTTTGTCTTAAATGAACAAAAACGTTTATAATTATGGCGTATTGAAGTGACGAATACAGGAAGATAATAAATAATCTAACTTTAAAAACAAATTGTATGACAATTCATTTCTGGATATTAATACATGTTATTAATCTTAACTTAATATTATAAATGCGCATGTAAGTTTGTTTGTTTGTTACGCTTTCACGCCTTAACTACTTGACCGATTATCATGAAATTTTGCATACACGTTGCCAGGGGTACAGAAAAGGATATCGTTCCCGAACTTTAACAGTTATTGTTTTAAAAGGTAGGTACAGAAGAGGAGATTGGGTAGGGTACCTCTAATCCAGGAAAAACTATACCTTTAATAACACCAGTCTCAACTTAGAACTTAGCTGACGAATCGAAGGCTTAATACATTACTTACAGGCGTGAGTATATATTTATAATATAATACTAGTAACATCAGCGTTTAAAATAAGCTGTCCCATTGCTAAGCACGGGCCACTTCTCAGTATGTAGGATAAAGCAATACGCTCCACGCTGGATCAGTGCGGGCTGGCAGACTTCAAATATCTTCTAAGATTACGTAGAACTCTCAGTCACAGGTTTCCTCACGATGTTTTCCTTCACCGTTAATGCCGGCGTATCACCACAGACAATGGGTCATCTCACATCTATTGTCGTGCCCCGTGAGCCCAGAATCGTGCACACTGGATGACCTGTACCAGGCTAAACCAAATGCAATCCGCGTTGCCGAAAACTAGTCCAAAATTTAATATTATATAAAATGTGTTGCCATCGACACGATAAGTAATTTAACTATTCATTACACACATAACTTTTTTTAATTTTTTTTATTTGATCGAGGGTTTGTTCATGAAACAAGACTAAGCTATATATAGAATGAATATACTTGATAAAGTTGTCTAACATTTTATTTGTCACTAGCTGTTACCTGCGACTTCTTCCGCGTAGATTTTAACTAAAAAGTGTTTGTCTCCGCGGAACCCTATTTTTTTTTCTAAAATCAAAGTAGCCTATATTACTCCTTATAACATCAGCTATCTGCCAGTGAAAGTCCCGTTAAAATCGGTTCAGCCGTTTCGGAGATTACCCGGAACAAATAGACAGACAGACAAAAATTTAAAAAATATAACTATGTTTTCGTATATCTATGTACCTAAGGCTGAGGCTACATTAGTCCGTGACGCGACCTGCGATACGTAAGCGATAAAAACAAATAGTTCATATTCACGTTTATGGCTACACCGTACGCCATATATCGCTATTAATCTTTGATTTGTTTATGCGATAGAAACAACATTAGTGTAATCACGGCATCGGCTACATCAACTTGTCAGCGAAGTTGAAGCGATTTCATTAAAAATTTACGCTTATAATGTAGCCATTCCATATTTATATCGATTCGCTTTCACAGTCGCATCGCGAATCGCTGCCTACTGTAGCCTCAGCCTAATATACTTTCATATGCATTAGATAAAAAGCTGTTATTTTGACATTACAAACAGACACTTCAATTTTATTTATTTATATAGATAGACCTGCATAATGGTTCAAGTAATATGTAAAGGTCACATGATACCACGTGACCTTGAGATCAGAGGTCAAAGGTCATCGTAATTTCGGGTGTATATCGACTATGCTGAGTCGAATGGCGTTGACCGCGAGACTCTAGCTCTTAATGTTCTTGAGTTGAAAGTTGTATAACAGACAGACGGACGGACAAAGCTGTTGTATAAGAGTTATTTCGAACTCTAAATATATTCTATTATATATAATATATATATATATATATATATATATATTTGCTAACATTATGTTTATTAAACATAACATTTACTTATATAATAAGAATAGTGATATCCATAACGTAAACACTAGAAATAAGCATAAGTTAGTAGGCCCATATCATCGTTTACATAAAGTTCACAATACATTTGCTGGACTCGGTATACGTTTTTTTAATAAATTACCTATTAACATAATTAATTTACCATTGTTTAAATTTAAAAACGCTGTTAAAAAACAACTTATTCGGAAGGCTTATTATTCAGTCAACGACTACTTAAATGACAAAAACTCATGGAGCTAGTTGCTTGTTGCATACAGGATTCAAAGATCTGTATTACTTATAAGTCAATTTAAGCCTTTGCATAGTCACAAAGTGTAAGTGTATGCGCCATCATGCCATCCTACTGTCTATTTTAGATTTATATTAAATAATATATCTTAGCTCAAATTATTTCCTCCCTATAATATTATTAAGTTATTATTGTTATTATCTTTAGCTTTTATAGTCAGTAGTATATGGCATAATGGCTGTAACACCTTGTTAATCTGAGTTGTAAAATACTGAAATTATATTTAACTGACGATTTAAAAGAGTGGCCGTGAGTTTCTTGCAGGTTTCTTCTCATAGGCTCTACCCTTTGCCTGAAACTAGCAACTAACCTAAATGTAGCTTCAGTAACTTAGTAAACTCACTAACCTATATACTTTGACGTTCATAAGTGTTACTTTGTGACCTAAATGAATAAATGATTTTTGACTTTGACTTTGACTTTAAAACGTGGCAGTATGAGAAATAGAAGTGGGATCGAACTCGAGAATTCTGCGTGGCAGTCCAACGAGTCAGGATGTTCTCTGTGTCCGTTGTTTGAATGTTCGAAAAGTCTCCGCGACAGGATTCATTCCTAGTGCGGGAGGGCGTTGTGTTTATTAAAAAGATAAAGATACTAGGCCATCGTTGCTATTTAATTGTATTTAAATTAATAAACATTAACATATACTAGTCACAGATTGCTTGAAAGTCACAGTTCAATAGGAATTGTCGGCCATATTTGGTAAGGCATTTAAAACAAACTGCCAACTGACAGGGTCGTCACGCCTAGGATGGTTATTTGATAGATTCTATACAACTAGATTCTGCCCGCGGTTTCGCTCGCGTAAATGTAGGTTATTTCAATTTCCGATCCCACGGAAACAGTACTTTTTTCTGGATGAAAGATGCTCCATGTCATTTTCTGTTCCCCTGACAACGTGTATGCGAAATTGCATGTTAATCGGTCGAGTAGTTAAGGAGTGAAAGCGTAACAAACAATGAAATTAAACTACTGTATACGGATTTTATCGCGTTGTTTATTTGACACTGTTACAACATTTTTTGAAAAACTGTTACACTACTATAATCACTATTAAACTTTACAAATTTTTAAGCTAATTAAATTATTGAAACTATTAAAACTATTTATACTATTACTATACTATTATACTATTTAGATTTATTTTTACACTTTCCCCGACGTTTCGGTTGCTTTTCAGCAGCCATGGTCACGGGGAGACTAAGATGGTAGTTGTCTCAATGTTCCAGTGTAGTTATTTCAAAGTACTCGAACATAATTTAATCATGGGTGTTTCTATTTACACAGAATGAGCTCAAAGTATCATGAAGTCTAGCTGTGGTTTGTAAAGTTTAATAGTGATTATAGTAGTGTAACAGTTTTCAAAAAATTTTGTAATAGTGTCAAATAAACAACGCGATAAAATCCGTATATAGTAGTTTAATTTCAATGAATAACATTCGCGTAAACAGAAGACAATATTGCGTAACAAACAAGCAAACTCACAATCTCATTTATAATATTAAGTAACGATGAGATATTTAAATCATTGATGTGCCCTCACCTTACTTAGATCGTACGAAAGTGTCCACGCTAAGAAGAGTGTATCTATATTTCATGCTAATGTATGCACCTACGGTTTCCCACTATGCTATCGCTGCATAATATTATCATTTATTGGTATAAATAAAAACATACTTTCAAGTCAAGTAGTAGCGATAGCTCAGTGGGGAGACCAACAGACTGCAATGCAGAGGGTCTCGGGTTCGAACCCACGTCGCGCACCTCTGACTTTCGGAAGTTATATGACTTTTCGAAATGATGTGCGTATTGATTGACAATTATCGCTAGCTCCGTGCCTCGGAAAGCACGTTAAGCCGTTGGTCCCGGCTGCCATGAACATCTATGGCAGTCGTTATTGGGAGAGTGTCGATACAAAAGATCCCACTGGGTCGAAATGTCGCCGGTCTGCACTGACTGGCCCCCACATAAGATAAGATAAGATAAGATGCACCTACTACTTTTTATCTCTGCATCACCCAATGGTTGACTGGTAGATAATGCATGTGGCATTAAGTCCGCCAATGTACTATTTTGTGCATAGATTTAAATTAAAGAAAAAAAAAGACTGAGCTCACACATTACATTTATAAATCAAAAAAATAAATTTGTTCAAGTTAGGTTACAAGGTAACACTTATGAATGTCAAAGTTACACAAATTTTTCTGTGAATTCACTTTTACTGCCATGTTCAGCAAAGCAAGGGTGTAGGGCTCATGAGAAGAACGGGCAAGAAACTCATGGCCACTCTTTTTAATCGCCAAGTTTACAATAATATTCCGTTTACAAATCATGACTGTAAGGTGCTGCAACCACTTCTCCATGAATTACTACTGAACATACTCAAGCATTTAATAAAATTTGATGGTAGCCTCTAAAGCAGCAGTATGGTAAACTAGAGCATCCACATATGTGCAGCATACGATAGAAAATGATAATGTACAATGTTCAATATGAGTAATCGTGATAATAGTATGTTTATAATTAAGATGTCATTTTGACATTATGTTCTGACAACTAAACGTACAGACAGGTGACCATATTTAAACATAGGAGGGCGCGTCAATGATTTAAGTCTTAGTTAAAAGTTCAATTCTATGACGCACATCTCTGACTTTTCGAAGTTACGTGCGTATTAAATAGTTAATTATCGCTCACTTTAACGGTGAAGGAAAACATCGTGAGAACATTCTCCTACTGACAAACGCCCCACTCCCAGTAGTAGGACATTTTCATTAAAATATGTTTGTTTGTCTGTAGGGTTTCTATTTAGAACTACTTAACCTTTTCTACAAAGTGTTTTATGGTCATAAGGCGACTATTTGTTTGTTTAAATGAAAGGTAAATTTTTACAAGTCCTGAACCTTTCCTTATGATTATTTTAATATCAAATGCTACACTATTCTTGAACAACTTAGGCTATAATAATAATAATATAATATTCTATCACATATGAAGGGTACAGGGAGAGAAAGATCATTGTCACTTGAGGATTATCTTCTTTTTAAATACGAGAGTGGGGAATATATTTTATGTATACATACAGCCATACTGACGTTTTTCGAGTTGCATGTGTACAATGTTTTTTAACTGTTTTTGATTTCATAACCAAACAGCTTAATGACTTTTGTACTAGATAGCATTGTTAACTGATAATCGGTAAAAATTTACAATGATTTTTCTTTCACTGTACCCTTCATATGTACCTACACACAACACCATCTAGCTAGACCAAACTAAGGAAAGCTTGTACTATGAGTACTAGACAATGGATAAACATACATATATACTTTTTTTTGTAAATACATACATATTATACATAGAAACACCCAGACCAAGACAAACATCAATGTTCATGCACGGAAATGTTTGACTTGTGCGGGAATCGAACTCGCGACCTCAGGCGTGACAGTCGGTTACACTACGTCATCGAACCCACAACACTCGGCGCGGTGGCGAGGCGACCACTCTAACCACTACGCCGTCCGTGCAGTCGTTAGCGTGACCTAGGCTTAATAAGTCGGTCCATTTACAAGTCTGTTACGTCGACTAAACAAATAGATTACGCAAAGGTTGTGACGCACTTCTCCCATTCTACGTCATATCAAAGTTCTGTGTCCGGTTTGAACACGCAAATAAATTCTTTGAATAATAATATTGTTGAGGAAAAATTCTTTAGGTTATGTTTTTTAATTAAACAATATATTAGAGCCTCGCTGATTTCAGCATGAATGGGCCGGCTCGACCGGGGAAGGACTACCCTCTCATAGAATATCGACGTGAAATACCAGTATTCGTACCGTTGTGTTTGGTTCGGTGAGTGAGAGTACCGGAGGCCCAATCACCCCCTTTCCCCCTTCCCGCTCGTTCTCCTTCCCACTTCCTTTTCTAAAGGGTCGGCAACGCGCAAGTGATGCCTCTGGTGTTGCAGGCGTCCATAGGCTACGGTGACCACTTACCATCAGGTGGGCTGTATGCTTGTTTGCCACCTTAGTTGTATAATTTGATTTGAAAAATTATTTTAGTTTTAGGCAGCCTATTTATTAAGGAAGGTTATAGGCTATATAACATTACGCTACGACCCACGGGGGCGGCGCAGTTATCATAAACGCAGGTGAAACCGCGGGCATAGCTTTAGGACCTTTATTGATTTTTAAAGTTTTTGTGGCTACTTATAATTATTATAAATTCTTTGCATGTCGGGTAAGCCGGCGAAATATGTGAACAATTTTTATCATGTACATTTGAACAAGCTACTACCATGTTTCATTTTTTTTTATTGCCATTGGTGGCAGACGAGCAAGTGGCCCACCTGATGGAAAGTGGTAACCACTGCTCATGGACTTCAGCAATGTCAGGACACAGCAAAGCCGCTGCCTACCGTGAAAGAAGAACTCTCTTTAAACCTCGTTTGAAGAAGGACATATCATAGCGCTCGGGAAACACCGAAGCTGGCAGTTCATTCCAGAGCTTGCACGTACGTGGGAGAAATGATCGCTGAAAGCGTGCCGTCTTGGAATTGAACGCTTCCAGGTGATATGGATGAACCCTGCTTCGTTGTCGAGTGGTACGGTGATAGAAAGGGGCCGCTGGTACCAAATCAAACAGTTCTTCAGAGCACTCCCTGTGAAAGAGTCGGTAGAACACGCAGAGAGACCCAAAGTCCCTTCGTTGCTCCAACGACTCCAGTCTATCCGTGAGATTGGGATCATCGACGATTCGAACTGCCCGTCTTTGTAGGGAGTCAAGTGGGTCGAGCTGGTATTTGGGGGCCCCTGCCCAGAGATATGAGCAGTACTCCACGTGCGGCCAGACCTGTGCTTTGAAAGCACAAGACGTTGACCTGGTGTAAAGTACCGCCTCGCTCTGTTCAGTACACCCACCTTTTTACTCGCTAATTTAGCTTTGTCCTCCAACTGGACTTTATTTGAGATTTCCACGCCGAGGATCCCAATACTTTCGGAGATACGGAGAGTAACTCCATGGAACTGTGGTGCCATAATAAAAGGGTCCTTCTTGGCAGTAAACGCGCACACTTGTGTCTTCGAGGGGTTGAATCGAACTAAGTTCTGTTTACCCCATTCGGAGGCCCCGCCCAAGAGAGTCCTCGACTTCAGACTCAAGTTGTGTTCGTCTTTCCTGTATTATGCTCCGAGGGACATTCTGATAGCTGGTATAACGCGCATCACCCGTGCTGTCATCCGCATAGCAATGTATGTTCTCGATTGACAACAAGTCATTGATATGCAGGATGAACAGCGTTGGGGAGAGCACCGAGCCTTGAGGAACACCAGCGTTAATGGTTTTGGTTTCGGAGCTGCAACCATCAACGACTGTAATGCTCCGACCATCCAGAAAGCTGGCTATCCATGCAAATAAATAATCATTTCATCATTTCATTTCATTTATTTGATCTGTGGTCCCATGTCCATGCCATGGTCCTACTCAATAATAATGATTGTATCTATAAGTGGAATTCGGGACCACGGTCCCGGTCCCAAAGGCCCCCGACCCTCGAGTTCGATTCTAAGGCGCGCGTCTCTGACTTTTCGAAGTTAAGTGCGTATTAAATAGTTAATTATCGCTCGCTTTAACGGTGAAGGAAAACATCGTGAGGAAACCTGCATGTCTGAGAGTTCTATATAATGTTCTCGAGTACATAATATAAGGTCTGCCAATCTGCACTGAGCCAGCGTGGTGGACGATGGCCTAACCCTTCTCACAGTGAGAAGAGGCCCGTGCCTAGCAGTGGGACAGTTTAATACAGAGCTGATATTATTATAAATAATTAAGATTAATATAGAACTACTTACTTAATATTGTCTTCTGTTTACGCGAATGTTATTCATTGAAATTAAACTACTATATACGGATTTTAACCCCTTGTTTATTTGACACTTTATTACAACATTTTGAAAACTTTACTAATTTTTAAGCTAATTAAATTATTGAAACTATTAAAACTATTTATACTATAACTATACTATTATACTATTTATATTTGTGTTACCTACTTAATTTGACATTTTATAGTTTTTATTGGACATTATAACTTAGCATACGATTTGTAAAGGTCACTAACTAATTTCTTTATTTTATTTTACCACGATGATATACAAACATACGGCACGTTTGATAATATAATAATATTATATAATTTTGTTTTGTATTTAAAAATCTAAAAGTTTTGGAGATTAATCCTAATTAATATTATAATTGCGAATGTGAGTTTGTTCGTTTGCTACGCTTTCACGCCTTAACTACTCGACCGAACATCATGAAATTTGGCATACACGTTGTCAGGGGTACAAAAAAGAACGTAGGGTACCTTTCATCCAGAAAAATTACTGTTCCCAAGGGATAAAAATTGACATAAACTAAATTTAAGCGAGCGAAGCGGGCTAATCTAGTGTTTTAAATTATTAAGGAAATAATAATAAACTGTTACCTAAGTAAATGAACACTTGTGTGGCGCAGCGGTAGTGAATACGACTGCTGTGCAAGGATTTGGGTTCGATTTCTGAATTGTGAAAAGTGTTATTAGTTTGTTTAAATAAAAACAAACTTACTGTCGAGCTTTTGTAATTATACAAAGAGCTGTGTAACACAGGTAAATCCTAATCCTAACTCCTAACTAATATTATAAAAGCGAAAATGAGTTTTTGTTTGTTTGTTTGTTACCTTTTCACGCCTAAACCACTGAACCGATCATTCTGAAATTTTGCATATACGTTGTCAGATGTACAGAAACGGATATAGGCTACCTTTCATCCCGAAAAAAATACTGTTCCCGAGGAAAATAACAAAAACGTTCTTATGATAATAGATGACGCCACGTTTCTTTCGAATCATGATTGAATTATATTAGGTATTATTACTAATTTATATTACTAATTTTAGTATTTATCCCATTTAATATTTAGCTCGTCAGGAAACTGAATCCAATAAATCACGTACAGCATCCAAACTGGTTCTTCAACCTAATTAATTATAATGTAAATATTACACTATACTTACACAAAAAATGTTAATTACAGTCATAAATATATATGGGCGCGCAATCAAAATGGCAGCTACTTATAACAGCTGTGGATTGTATATAAGTTATTATTTATTGCTTTGCACAAATTGTTAAAAAAATATAAAATTCAGCACCAATAGATAACAATATTATTTCTTTTATTTTTCTTATGCTACTAAAGTAGCAAACACGCATACGGCCCGGCCCACCTGATGGTAAGTGGTCACCGTAGCCTATGGACGCCTGTAGCACCAGAGGCATCACTTGCGCGTTGCCGACCCTTTAGGAAAGCAAGTAGGAAGAAGAAGGCGCGGAAAGGGGAAAGGGGGTGATTGGGCCTCCGGCACTCTCACTCACCGAACAAAACACAACAGTAGGAATACTGCTATTTCACATCGATATTCTATGAGAGGGTAGTCCTTCTCCGGTCGAGCCGCCCATTCATGCTGAAATCTGTGAGGGTCTATTACAAAATGTCTATTTCTGCCTTTTTCTTTAAAAAAAACAAACTCCGCACTAGGAATAATTCCTGTATCGCGGGTGACTTTACAAACATTCATGATTAATATACTTTTTTACAATTTTTTTAACTTCCGTTAACGCGAGTGATAATTAACTATTTAATTCGCACATAGCTTCAGATGTCGCTATAGGATCAAACTTGAGACCTCTGCGTGGCAGTGCAACGGTCTTCATAATAGGCTTCATAGCAATACTTTATTCCTCACAAACTTCCGTATTTAAGAGGATACACTAAAAAAATGCACTAACTTTCATTGAATAGTATATAGGACTATGAGAAGACCAATTAAGCTAGAATTTTGATATAGGTAAATTGATGTCTTTAACTAGAATTTCCTAGCTCAAAAACACGATATTGTAATTTGGCTCGATCATAATTATTTTCGAAAACACCTCTGAAAAATTACTATTTTTGAAATTACAAGAAAGTTACACTATCATTATGGTTAGGAATTACCCAAATATATTCGTAACATCAATATTAGTAATTTGCTAGCTCATTATTTCCATAACTAAAACCAATCATTTTTAAATAATAATTTAAGATTTTAAAAAACAATTTCTAAGCGCTCTTGATCATTGCGGGCGCATCGCAATTTTAGACCTTATGACCGCTCTTTAACGATTGATACACAATGAGTGTCAATGAGTACGGGCGTCGCGTTTCGCGGTGTCCCCTTAAGAAAAGGTATTGATCTTGCTCGTGGATCGTGGGTTCGAATCACACTCATTGCACTATCGACGTGAACCTACTCCTAATACAAATATGCTTGGCTTAGCTGAAGGGGTTAACAAGAATACTAGGCATTTGTATTCCAAACAATAAAGGGTTAATTCCGCATTCGACCCTCATGTTTCGTCCCGAATGTAAAAATCCGCAATCGTCCCAAAAATTGTTCCTCATATGCCCCGAAATTAAAATAAATATTAATTTCTTAATGTAATTCCTTTTTCGTCCTAAATTATGTTGCTTTTCTGCCCCTGTTTTTTTCTGTATAGAATTTTTGTAGTACCGTCTGCCGAAAAATATTTTACACTACCTCGTTGTTCTCGCGGCAAAACTTTGGGCTTATGATTGCATGACATCACGAGCCCGACATTGAAAAGATTTAAAATAATTTTTAAACATGTTTTGTTTTCCTAACCATATGCTCAAAAATGTAGGACGAAAAAGGAATAATTAAAAAAGAGGGGCGAATGCGGAACTTTTGGAATCTGGGACGTAATATAGGGGCGAATACGGAACAAACCTAATAAAGAAGTAATAGTTCTGTGACCAACTCAGTAATCGAACTCGAAATTTCATATAATAATAGGTATCTAACCGAAATTACTAGCAATATTTAAAAAAAACAGAAACGGAGCACTGTGTCTGACCTAGGATTTGAACCCGAGACCTCATTCACAGCAGTCGCCTTCCCTACCGCTGCACTACCGAGTCAGTAAATATATAAATAATGACATAATTATATTTTAACAAGTTGATATTAAAAATCAATTTTAAATTAAATGTCATCGAAATGCCAAAATATTGTGTTCATAGTTTATATATATTATGTAGGTAGCCATTTATTATAATTATATCGTGTGTCAAACTGAATGCCAGATGTAGTATTTTAGGTTGTTAGACACCCCACTAGTGGACAAACATTTAATTCATAGATGTGACTCTAAGAAGAGTGAATTCACACATCACAGTTACATTTTTTATATTTTTTTTTTATTTTATCTTTTGCTCGTGGCTTTGTTTGGGAACGGTTCTATTTTGTAGATGAAAGGTGAAGACTTCACAGCTTTCGTTACCATCTATATATGTATATTATATAATACGGCTGTACATAACCGGTCGATGCCTGTACATAGGAGATATTTATCTATCCTATAGTGGTATTTATAAGAGCTTTAGAAAATGGTGTTTGTCTGTTTGTTTGTATGCGCATCACGCAAAGAATACCGCACGGAATGGATTGCTGTTTTCAAAGTTGTTTTACTGAAGGTCTAACTTAAAATCTGATGGTACCCTATGTCCTTTTCCCCTGACAACGTGTTTGCGAAATTTCATGATGATCGGTCGAGTAGTTAAGGCGTGAAAGCGTAACAAACAAACTCACATTCGCATTTATAATATTAGTAAGGATAGATAGTTTATAAAACGACCTTACTGTTACAATGGTAAACGTCGAGGATGGTACGTCGGTGTAGGATAATGTGAACAAAATTGTTGCGCCTGCGCAGCGTTTCATTGAAGATAGAGGTCAAGCTTTGATCCGGTTAGAAAGAGAGAGAAATATTGCTTATTGTTGGTTGTGATGAGTGTGGAAAGATATTATCCATATCTTAAATACATATACTTAGGCATATATCCCCGAATGGGTGAGTAGAGATGTTTTACACGCAAATTTCGCTACCAATGGTTTTAACCCACATATTAAGGGGTGGACTATTCCCGTCTACCAATCATAGTTTCAGACTTTGTTCAGTAACTGAAAAATTCTTGACAGAATAGCCCAATACCATGTTGTCCGTCGCGTCGAATCTGGAACTTCAAACACAAGTCTTGCAATCATTGGCAGTGGATCAATGAGGTTCCCTATTTATTCGCATAAAATTCATACTTTTACTTATCCTAATAATAGTTCCGCACAATATTCATTCGGCATAATTGTTTAGTTTATTTTTGAAGTGAAAACTTCTTTAGCGGCGTTGTGCACTTTTTTGTGATGGGTAAAAAATGTTAAACTCGTGTCAGGACACGTGACCTGTTCGAAAATTCGTAACACGGACGGAAGAATTGTCATGTTTGTGTACGATAGCGCAATAAATGAATATTGTATTTTACCACATAAATGATAGTACTTTTATACTGATAATTAAAGCAATTTGACAAATTGTATTCTTTTTTTTGGTAATAAATGCTTTTTTATTTTATTTA
This sequence comes from Catocala sponsa, assembly GCA_963564715.1. NCBI lineage: Eukaryota > Metazoa > Arthropoda > Insecta > Lepidoptera > Erebidae > Catocala > Catocala sponsa. The sequence goes on along the minus strand of OY751354.1, from coordinate 2,156,606 downwards.
TGTTTATTCGTGCAAAATTATTCCCTAACCATTACAAAATATCAAAAATGCACAACGTTAATATTCAACTTTTCACTTCTGCCGGCACTCCCGAAGTGCAACCCGTTTTTTTTAAGCATAATTACTATTAGCATAATAATTTTATTGTAAAACATACTATTCTAAAGCATAAATTTGTTTATGCATAATGATATTTAAGCATAAAATACTTTTTGTATATAAAATGAACATGTTGCCCCGTTGCACCCTAACCTATTGTTATACAATGGTACCCAAGTTATAATAGATATAATACCTACTTTTTATTTTTCAGATTCAAATAGCTATCAATAGAAAATAACAGATGATGCAATGTCAAATCCTGATAAAAACCAATTCAAATTATTGCCGATTGTGAAACTATAACCTCAACAATATGCCAATCAAAATTAGGGCAAAAAGTTTTAGCCTAAATGACATTTATGTCTACTGAAATAGTATGCCAAAAACAATTATATCAATCAATCATCAGCGATAGCCTAGTGGGAAACCGTTGGACTGCCACGCAGAGGTCTCGGGTTCGAACCTAAGGCGCGCATCTCTGACTTTTCCAAGTTATATGCGTATTAAATAGTTAATTATCGCTTGCTTTAACGGTGAAGGATAACATCGTGAGGAAACCTGCATGACTGAGAGTTCTCCATAATGTTCTCGAAGATATGTGAAGTCTGCCAACCCGCACTAGGCCAGCGTGATGAACTATGGCCTAACCCTTCATAGTGAGAAGAGGCCCGTGCCCAGCAGTGGGACAGTTTAATACAGGGGTGATATTATTATTATTATTATATATTACTAGCATTTGCCTGCGGCTTCGCTCGCGTTAATTTAGAATTTGACAATCAATTGGGGTTGTACCTACTCTGCTTGTAATATTTTAATTCAATCATTATTTGAAAGACATGTGGCGCCATCTATTATCATAAGAACGTTATTGTTGTTTTTCTGGGGAACAGTAATATTTTTCGGGATGAAAGGTAGCCTATGTCTGTTTCTGTACACCTGACAATGTATATGCAAAATTTCAGAATGATCGGTTCTGTGGTTTAGGCGTGAAAAGGTAACAAACAAACAAACTCATTTTCGCTTTTATAATATTAGTTAGAATTAGGATTATGACAAAAAAATATGCCTAACTCGTTATGTCAAATTAAATTAGGACAAAAAAATATTTGTTGAAACAAAAGGTTCCCGATCAATGACACTATTAAATCTTTAAAAACCGCATTAAAATTTTTAAAATTATATCTTTAAAAACCTTTAAAAATAAATTAAAAACCGCTTTAAAAACCGCAAAAATTCTACAACTTTTTTTTAATACTACTAAGGTGGCAAACAAGCATACGGTCTACCTGATGGTACGTGGTCACCGTAGCCTATGGACGCCTGCAACACCAGAGGCATCATTCGCTCGTTGCCGACCCTTTAGGAATAAAAGGAAGTGGAAAAGAGAAGGAACGGGAAGGGGGAAAGAGGGTGATTGAGCCTCCGGCACTCTCAAGTTTTTCGTTTAGACTTATTTAACCCTTTCACTGTACCGTGACAGACACCGTAGAAATTCTATTGTTATGTATAATAATTATTTTATTTATCGGACAAGGAACCTATTAAACACTCGACTCCAATACGTTCAAATAGCTAGCTCAATCCAAGCACTGGTGCTGACACTTGAGCCTGAAGGTGTACCACTTCCTCCAACATCTTCTCCAATGGCTTTACAAGTAGTAGCATTCAAACATACAAAGAAACCCCAAACAAATCTCTTTACCCCATATTGTGTCCTGTTGTCTTATATTTGACCCTAACTATACCAACAAAAGCTTGAGCAGCGATAGCTCAATGGGGAGACCAACAGACTGCAATGTAGAGGTTCTTGGGTTCAAACCCCCGTCGCGCACGTCTGACTTTTGAAAGTTATATGTCTTATCGAAAATGATGTGCGTATTGATTGACAATTATCGCCTGCTCCGTGCCTCGGAAAGCACGTTAAGTCGTTGATCCCGGCTGCCATGAACATCATTGGTAGTCGTTATTGGGAGAGTGTCGACACAAAAGATCCCACTGGGTCGAAGCGTCGCCGGTCTGCACTGACTGGCCCCCACATAAGATAAGATCAACAATAGCTAAATGATTTTGTTTTTTCTCTTGCTTGAAAAATCATAGTTAGGTACATAAATTTATGTTTTATATTAATTGTGATAAACACCCTTGGATCCAAGGCACCCTCAACACATAGTTAGCAAAATGTCCGTGCAATCTACCGCTGCTTTCCCCTTTGCGGACAAAAAGGCATGACTATACACGTGAATCTTTATTTAAGGAGCCAAAATAACTGTCAATGACGCATATATTTCCGGGTCTTTATGTAAAACAGGCAACACTTTGATCCAATTAGGTGATAAATAGATTAAATTTGCAATAAATACAACATAGAATATCAATGCATAATTGATATAAAGCTGTAAGGAAAATAATAAAATCATCTCTAACACATTTGTATTAATAAATGTACAAATGATTGATTTACAATCATTGATTAATCATTTCAAAGTCAGTGGTCAATCGTGTAATAATATAATCAGTTCCTGTAAGCTAAAATAAAATTTAGTTTTAATTGGTATGTGGCAGAGCTTGTTTTCAATGATTTGGGGACAGTATGAATGCTTTGCGAAGATATGTGATGTCTGACAATTTATTTGGCATGATTGGCAGACTTTTTTATATTTGTATGGCGTAGTGGTTAGTGTAACCGGCTGCCACGCCTAAGGTCGCGGGTTCGATTCCCGCACAAGTGAAACATTTTTGTGCATGAACATGGATGTTTGTGTTTGTCTGGGTGTTTCTAAGTATAATATGTATGTATTTACAAACAAGAAGTATATATATACATATATATATGTTTATACATTGTCTAGTACCCATAGTACAAGCTCTGCTTAGTTTGGGCTAGATGGTGTTGTGTGTATGTGACAGAGTATTATTATTATTATGTATTATTCTTAATTTAAAAGCCATTCTCGTGTCCTTGGAAGAATCGTCACATATCTGTCTTCTGCTTTCTTTTAAACCTCTTAATATGACTCGACTCCCATTTTTTCCTACAACTGCTGGACAAAAATATGGCTCGGTCTTCTTCTTTCTTCAATATCTCCTTCTAAGATGGTTTTAAAAATTCATTGTATCGTATCAAGTGACCATGTGACCATTTAACTTTCCTCTCCTGTTGACTATAGTTCTCAACAACTGTCTTACCTTTTTAACCATGACACTTTTTTGTTTGATTTTCTTTCGATTGATTATAATATTTAGCCTTACCTTTTAGCATAATATAAGATATTAAACAGTGACAGCCTAGAGGGCGACCGTTAGACTACCACGCAGAGGTCTCGAGTTCAATCCTAAGGCACTCTCTCTTCTCCCTAGCCTTTATTATTCCCAAGTCACTTGGGGTTGGCTTTCTGGTCTAACCGGATTTGACTGGATATCAGTTTTTACACGCATCGACTGCCGTCTGAACTCCGCAACCCGATGGCTAACGATACCCTAAGGCTAGACCAGTGTCAGGATATTAGAGGGCACTGACTTCCCAATAACGACTGTCATAGATGTTCATGGCAGCCGGAACCGACGGCTTAACGTGCTCTCCGGGGCACGGATCCTAAGGCACTCACCTCTGACTTTATGAAGTTATGTGCGTAATAATAGTTGACTATCGCTCGGCTTAACAGTGAAGGTAAACATGGTGAAGAAACCTGCATGTCTGAGAGTTCTCCATAATGTTCGCGGAGAAATGTGAAGTCTGCCAACCCGCACTGGACCAGCGCGGTGGACTATGGCCTTATCCTTCTTAGACTGAGAAGAGACAGACATTTTATATAGTAGACCTTGTTATTATTTTTTTTAATTGTGCGAATGTGCTGGCCTTAGCAGTGCCACATTCTTCGAGTAAACCAGCGGGAGAATTATAACCCTGTTCCCGTGGTTTGCTTGGTGAGTAACAGTTTTGAAGGTTTTCAGGCTAAGGATGGCAACGCGCAAGTCATTGCTCTGGTACCACAAGTAATTATTATACTAATCAAAATTTTGTCAATAATTATTAGTTTTTCTGAATAAAAGATACTTTGTAACCTATTTTGTACCCTTGAAAACATGTGCGCGAATTTGCATGTTGATCGGTCGAGTAGTTAAGGCGTGAAAGCGTAACAAACAAACTCACATTCACGTTTATAATATTAGTTAGAATGATGACAACTATACCTTTGTTGTGTATATATCTTTGTAACACGTTGTAAAATGTTTATGTTATATTAAACGGTGACAATGTCGTGACATAAGCTTGTGACATTGTCTGAATTATTCATAACGCGAGTAAAGGGCAAATACAGTCAGACAGAAGACGATTAATACACGCGTCATTTTCTTAAATATCTCTTATTCATCCTTAATGCCTGTGCAAAGGTTTACTCTAGCACAGGCACCCCTTAATATCTTCCTCTAGACCGAATTTCGACCACAGCGGCCAGTCTCAACGGGGACTGGCCAACTACGCAGGAGATATTATAGTGCACAAGAGTGTGCGCAAATACAAGTGCACTCTCTGTTCCCTAACTCTCATGATCCGATGACGTCACCGACACGACCGGAGAGAGATCAGGCGCAAGACCAACGGCTTTACGTGCTTTCCGACGCACGGGGGTGTCTAAATAAATCCCTGGGGAACAGTACTTTTTCTGGATGACTCTGTACCCCTGACAACGTGTATGATGATCTGTTGAGTAGAAAGCGAAACAAACCCCATTGGCGTAGTGGTTTAAGTGGTTGCCTCGCCACTGCCGCCTCGTCGAGTGTTGTGGGTTCGAATCCCATACGGGACAAAAATTTGTGTGATCCATAAATGGTTGTTCCGAGTCCGGGTGTACTATGTGTGCGTTGTTTGACGTCCCCCGCGATACACAAATTATTCGTAGTGCCCATAAAAAAAATCGAATTGAGAAACAAACTCACATTCGCATTTATAATATTAGTGATATCATAACTCGATGGCGTAGTGGTCAGTGTAACCGACTGCCACGCCTGAGGTCGCGGGTTCGATTCCCATTATTATTAACATATGTGTGCATGAACATGGATGTTTGTCTTGGACTGGGTGTTTCTATGTATAATATGTATGTATTTACAAAAAAAAAGTATATATGTATGTTTATCCATTGTCTAGTACCCATAGTACAAGCTCTGCTTAGTTTGGGCTAGGTGGTGTTGTGTGTATGTGGTAGAATATTATTATTATGAAATACTAGCTTTTGCCCGCGGCTTCGCTCGCGTTAATTTAGAATTTGACAATCAATTCGGGTTGTACTCTGCTTGTAATAATATAATTCAATCATGATTCGAAAGACACGTGGCGCCATCTATTATCATAAGAACGTTATTGTTGTTTTCCTCGGGAACAGTAATTTTTCGGGATGAAAGGTAGCCTATGTCCGTTTCTGTACACCTGACAACGTATATGCAAAATTTCAGGATGATGGGTTCAGTGGTTTAGGCGTGAAAAGGCAACAAACAAACACTCATTTTCGCTTTTATAATATTAGTTAGGATTAGGATTAGGATAGAATTAGTGATACTGTTCATAATTTGGTTAATGATTTGCTATTTATGTCGCTGACTGTACAATATTAGTTTAGCTGTGTTATGAAACGTATAATTAAATTCATTTTAATGAAAGGACAGATTTGAATGTTATATCCTCACGACTATATCCTCGAAAGAGTGAGCAGAGGTTCCGGGACTGCCTCAGTGGAGCGATAGTGAATACTACTGTTGTGTATGAGGTCCCGGGTTCTGTTGGCTTCTAGGAATGAATTATTGGATATATTATATACTAGATGTTCCCGCGGTTTGACCCGCGTTTATCGTTACTGCACCGCCCCCGTGGATCGTAGCATGATGTTATTATATAGCCTATAGCCTTCCTCGATAAATAGGCTATCCAACACTAAAATAATTTTTCAATTCGGAGCAGTAGTTCTTGAGATTAGCGCGTTCGTACAAACTATTCAGCTTTATAATATTAGTATAGATTTTATTTGTGAAAATTATTGCCTTTAGCATCACGGACGGACAGCAAAAAGACCTAAACCATAGTTCGCGAAATGTGGGTGCATCGCACCTCAGATTTTACTCGTGGGAATATAAGCCTTAGACTATTTTTGTGTGCCGCTACTGAGGATTCCTTGACAGAAAAAGACCTATAACTGTATTCCCTTGGAATCATGAGCCACGCCATAACTACTCGACCGATTATCATGAAATTTCGCATACACGATGTCAAGAGTACAGACAACGACATAGAGCACCTTTCATCCAGAATGAAATACTGTTACTAACTTTATATTATACTAGCTGTTGCCCGCGGCTTCGCTCGCGTTAATTTAGAATTTGGCAATAAATTCGGGTTGTGCTTTGCTTGTAATAATATAATTCAATCATGATTCGAAAGGTGACTGGATGGCGAGAACGGGAGATCGGGCCTTGTGGCGCACCTTGGGGGAGGCTTATGTCCAGCAGTGGACTGCAATAGTCTGAAATGATGATGATGATGATTCAAAAGAAACGTGGCGCCATCTATTATCATAAGAACGTTATTATTGTTTTCGTCGGGAACAGTAAATTTTTTCGGGATGAAAGGTAGCCTATATCCATTTCCGTACACCTGACAACGTATATGCAAAATTTTAGGATGATCGGTTCAGTGGTTTAGTCGTGAAAAGGTAACAAACAAACAAACTCATTTTCGCTTTTATAATATTAGTTAGGTTTAGGATTAGGATTTTTAACTTAGAGAATGCATTGATGTATACCTCTACGCGGAAAAGGAATACGGAGAGTTTATGTCGGGCTCACCCGGTTAAAGATGAAATATCCGGGGTACTACCGACTAAACCTACCATGCTCTGCTTGCTCCTGACGCATACCCTTTCGCCACAAGGGGAGGCGAGAGGGCTATGTCGGGCTCTCCCGAGACTTCGGGCCTACCGACTAAAACCACCACGGTATGTGGGTGAGTCGCTGGAACTGAATAATGTCCTCCAGACCGAATTTGAGTCACGGCGGCCAATCTTAACGGAAACTGGCCATCTGCGCAAGAGATATTATAGTGCACAAACACGAGTGCACTCTCTGTTCTCTAACTCTCATGATCCGATGGGACGAATAATCCGACACGACCGGAGAGAGATCAGGCGCAGGACCAACGGCTTTACATGCTTTCCGAGGCACGGGGATGTCTAACACCGCCAACTTCCTAACTCCAGGCTCGTATTGAGATTTCTTAACAGAAAAAGGCAATAACTTTTTGTTGGCCCGACACGGGATTCGAACCCGAGACCTCATGCATAGCAGTCGCATTTACTACCGCTGCGCCACGGAGACAGTTAGACTGGAACTGAAACTACATCAGCGACCCACACAGCAGGACCCCATGCAGAAAAGATAAGGTCTAGGGGCGACGACTCCTAGGCGACGCCGCGGCACAACAGAGGGCGTCCGACTCACTGGCAACTGTTATTAAGCTTAGCATAACCTTGCCTACATTTATGCGAGCGAATCCGCGGGCAAAATCATTAATAAAGTATGGGATATAGCCTTCAAATTTAAGACTTTCATATAAACACAAGATCCGGGAGGTAATATAAAGAAAACAAAAATGACGGCCATGACCTAGGCTCTCTCTTTTATAAACATCCTAACTAATATTATAAAAACGAAAATGAGTTTGTTTGTTTGTTACCTTTTCACGCCTAAACCACTGAACCTATCATCCTGAAATTTTGTATATACGTTGTCAGGTGTACAGAAACGGACATAGGCTACCTTTTATCCCGAAAAAAATACTGTTCCCGAGGAAAACAATAATAACGTTCTTATGATAATAGATGGCGCCACGTGTCTTTCGAATCGTGATTGAATTATATTACTAATATTATTATACAAGCAGAGTACAACCCGAATTTATTGTCAAATTCTAAATTAACGCGAGCGAAGCTGCGGGCAAAAGCTAGTTAACAATAAAATCGATTCACAACGACAGGTTTGGTATCAGAAGAAAACCTTTTTGTTCTTTTCCACACTACTAATATACAGAGGAAAGATTTATTTGTTTGTCATCGATAAACAAGCCACCATTGAACTAATGCACTATGTAAAAGACTTGACGGATGGAGTAGTGGATGAAGTGATCGCTTAAAGCCTCGTATCCGCTAGGCAACATTTGACGCGCGATATGTTGAACAACATTGTTTCTCACGGCGACGCGGAGCTTTGTTTAGCTACGTTGTCTGTCCACGCATGAAGCCTCGTTAGTTAGTTAGTTGGACGTGTGTTATCCGCACTTAGCCCCACAATTGGGCCATTGTGCGTAAGTGACCGACGCGAAATATTGTTCGGTTACTCATACCACCTCAGCTCCATCCAGAAAGATAATAGGGGGCCGATGTTGCGCAGTACCTCCTTCATCGTTTCTGGACTGTTTAGAAATTTCGCCCGTTGGTTGCTCACGCTTTTACAATGTAGGAGCACGTGAGCCGGTGTTTCCTCGGTCTCCACGCAGCCTCTACATAAGGGACTGTCAGTGATACCGATGTTGAATAGGTGCCTGTTGAGTGAGCAGTGGCCTGTTATTATACCCACTAAGTGGCGTAAGTTTTTCCTTGTGGAACGTAGCAGTTTAACGATGAAGCCTCGTATCCATTAGGTAACAATTGACGCTTAACACGTGACGCTCAACATGATCTTCAACGTTGCACAATGTCGCGCGACGTTGCCAGCTGGCGCGCAACATGACGCGCGGCTTGTTGTTTGTTTCCATGCAACATGTAGTTGAGCATCAAATGTTGTCAAGTGGAGACGTGAAAAAGCCACTGAAATCAACACTAGTTCCTCTGGCGACATGTTTCCGACGACTGATGCGAGCGAAATCATGTGTAGACAGACAACGTTGCTATACAAAAGCTCCGCGCTGACTTTACATATATATATTTTTTTTTATTTTGCTCGTCAAATTGACCACACTCCACCTTATGGTAAGCAGTTGTGTGGTCTAAGAGCAGTGGCCTCCACACCGCCCTCATAGCAGCCGAGGCGATGTTGAGGTCTCTACTTTAACGGCCTGAGAAGGTGCTTTTTCACGCCCCGCTTAAAGGACCCAGGATTGAAGGAAGAAGGAAACACGTGCCTTGGCAGAGAATTACATGCCTTTGTTGTTCGGCAGAGGTATGAGGACCCAAACTTTTTGGTACGCGCTCTAATCGTCTACCGTGTAAGGATGGCATCTGAGCCCAGCACGCGTTGTTCTGGATAGGAAAGGGGAGGGCGGGATAAGGTGGAATAACTCTTCAGAGCACTCCCCGTGGTATATTCTATAGAAATAACACTTTCAACACGTTGAGCAACATGTTGTGCCACATGTCGTGTGCCAAATGTTGCTCAGTGGATACAGTCGTCGGCAACATGTCGCTAGAGGAACTAGTGTTGATTTCAGCGGCGATTCATATTCTTTATTGACCTACACTATATACATTTGACAACATTTGATGCTCAACTGCATGTTGGACGGAAACAAATAAGAAGCCACGCGTCATGTTGCGCGCCAGCTGTCATCGTCGCGCGATGTTGTGCAACTTTGCCGATCATGTTAAACGTCACGTGTTGATCGTCAATTGTTACCTATAGTTTGTCAATTCGTTTATTATCTTTTTGACAGCTACATTAGAACGTAACTGTTTTATTTGCGTAAAATTTTACTTTAAGACGCTTAGAAAATAAAAATGTAGATTACATATTTACATGTCATTATAATATTTTATATCAATTTGTAGACATTATAATATTGTATGTGTATTTTTGTAGCCAAAATAAATGATTATTGGTTTACGTAATAAATACAGTTACTTTCTATTGCACGTAGTGAAGAGATCGAATGCTTTTACAATATTGTAATTAATCGAAATTGAATCAGTAAAAAGGCTTTCGATTATGCTTAAAAATTGTATTATTTGCAAAGAATTAAATCGAAATATTGAAATTCAAGTAAAACAAGAGTAACGAACAATAAAGAAGATACCTAGGTTCTTAAAAAATAAGTGCCTACTTACTTGAAGTACATACTTTCCAAATAAACTAATTAAAACAAATTAAACAACAACAACTACGCCATCGAGGCTGACAAAATGAAATTAAAATGAATAAATCAAAGTACCTATTATGTATACTATACAAAGTGGTATATTATCATAAAATCGATAACAAAATATTCTAGGATAGAATCGATTATAGCTTTAAATCGATTTAGTAACGTGTTAGGGTGTCACTATTTTACTACTTATCGAACTGTCAAAAAGATAATAATAGAACGGACAAAAAGATAATAAACGAACGGACAAACTATAGTGGATACGATTCGCGATGCGACTGTGAAAGCGAAACGATATAAACATGGTATGGCTACATTATAAGCGAAAATTGTTAATGAATTCGCTTCAATTTCGCTGACAAGTTGATGTAGCCGATGCCGTGATTACACTAATGTTGTTTCTATCGCATAAACAAATCAAAGATGAATAGCGATATATGGCGTACGGTGTAGCCGTAAACGTGAATATGAACTATTTGTTGTTGTCGCTTACGTATCGCAGGTCGCGTCGCGGACTAATGTAGCCTCAGCCTTACTACTGCCATTACGCAGAAACAAAGAAAGAAACATTTATTTCCCTAAAATACAAGTGGTATCAGATTTAACAATGGTGTATAGTTCAAGCTACTATACAGAGTGTTGTGGGTTCGATTCCCACACGGGACAAAACTTTGTGTGCTCCACAAATGGTTGATCCGAGTCTGTGTGTTCTTTGTGTCCGTTGTTTGAATGTTTGTAAAGTCATCAGACACAGGATTTTTTCCTAGAGCAGGAGTTGCCTTTCTAATAAAAAATACATATATACAAACATAGATTCACGTCTGTTTCCCAGAGGGGTAGGCAGAGACTACGGATTTCCATTTGCTTCGATCCTGACACTTCTCTGGCTTCATTTACTTTCATCACATTCCTTATACACGCCCGTCGGTTCAAGGGAAAAAAATGGTCATAAAAAAAGGAAAGGATGACTTTATCATTCTTTTAAGACAACTTCTGCACTAGGAATGAATCCTGTGTCGCGGGGGACTTTGCAAACATTCAAACAACGGACACTAAGAACACATAGAATCGGAACAAATCCGGGAATCAAACAAGTCATCTATTTAATTCCCAGGTCGGATAGTGTTATTATATTTTCTGTCAAAAAATTATTCAATAAAAGTTTTTAGACTATCGCGATTTGTATACATACTTAATATAACAGGTCTTATACTTGCGATAAAGTATTTAAAAGGTAATAAATACCTATTTTATGCCCGACGTTTTGACCGACTTGCGTGGATCGTGACCACGGTCGAAACGTCGGTCAAAGAAATTCTTCAGTAGCTGCTTAAAGTTTGGAACCGTGCCCGGTAAGCAGCAGTATACTCACTCCCTATAACTTGAGTCCTAAAACTGAAAGCAAAAAGTAGGTGTAACCCACCTCTGCTAACCCTTCGGGGATATGGTCGTGATACTATGTATGTATACATACTAACTTTTGCTCGCGGCTTCGCTCGCGTAAAAGTAGGTTAGGTTATGTTAGTAACAGCTGAGCGCCGGAGGGCACGAGACGACTTCCAGCTAGCAATAGGTTTGCTGGGGGTGGTGGGTTTCGTGGGCCTGCCCGCCACCCGATCAGCACTAGGTCTGAGAGGCGGCCTCTATGTCGTGTTGACTTCATCAAGAGGACAGTAGGGCAAAAATTTAATTTTGAATTTGGGTAGTTTCGTGTAGGGGCCCGTCGGCGTCGTTTCACACGGCCGCGGCGGGCCGAAACCTCTCGGGGTCGCGATTGCATGGTTATTTGGAGGAACACCGTAATAGGTTTAGTCGGTATTACTGGGATATCTTTCCTCCGGTGAGTCCGACATAACCTCTCCGTCGCCCCCCCCCCCGCGGAGAAGTATACGTCAAAGCATAACCCCAGGTAAAAAAAAAGTTAGGCACAATACTTTCTTTTTAAATGAAATATATCCTATATTATTCATTGATAATATAGGTTTCTAATGGTCAAAGAAAATTTTACAATCGGTTCAGTAGTTTTTGAGTTAAAACAAAACAATCAAAGAAACAAAACATTAAATATTTCCTATTAGTTTATATTTTGTTCTCCTAAAGAGCATGACGTGGGTTTACCACGTGACTGGTCAATGATCACCACACTTAAATAACAATGGTTCAGAGGTCAAAACTCATATCCTCACAACAATCCGGTTCGGTTCTCGGAGAAAATAATAAAAATGTTTTGTTCAACATTTAATAGTAATGTATGATAATTGGTAGAATTATTGTCTTTAAAGATTTATGTTTTTAATGAGTCATAGGTAATAACAGCTGACGTAAGAGATAGGTAGATTGTACCGATAGCGCAGTGATTACAGTGGTCACTTCGTTAAAAGTTGTCTGTATTCATAGTTCTTTTTTTAGTTTAAAAACTAGTAGTAATTCTTGTGTCGCGGGAGACTTTACAAACATTCAAACAACGGACACAAAGAACACACAGACCACACTTGAACTGACTCGGAACAACCATTTGTGGATCACACAAATTTGTACCATGTGGAGATCAAATTTGTGCCATGCGGAGATCAAATTTGTACCATGTGGAGATCAATTTTGTACCATGCGGAGATCAAATTTGTACCATGTGGAGATCAATTTTGTACCATGCGGAGATCAAATTTGTACCATGCGGCGATCAAATTTGTACCATGCGGAGATCAAATTTGTACCATGTGGAGATCAAATTTGTACCATGTGGAGATTAAATTTGTACCATGTGGAGATCAAATTTGTACCATCTGGAGATTAAACCTACAACACTTGGCGCATTGGCAGTAGCGAGGATACAATTAATAGAGACCCATCTCTATCTATGTACTGTCTTTATTTATTAGAGAAATAATGTAGTCTGAAAGCAGTCACTAAATATTTTAATAATAATTGGTTTATTTACGAAGAAAGTATGAAAATATTAAGTATAATAAATGTATCAGGAAGTGAGTAAGAGTAAGAGCAGCGATAGCTCAGTGGGGAGACCAACAGACTGCAATGCAGAGGGTCTCGGGTTCGAACCCACGTCAAGCACCTCTGACTTTCGGAAGTTATATGACTTTTCGAAATTATGTGCGTATTGATTGACAATTATCGCCTGCTCCGTGCCTCGGTGAGTACGTTAAGCCGTCGGTCCCGGCTGCCATGAACGTCTATGGCAGTCGTTATTGGGAAGTCAGTGCCCTCTAATATCCTGACACTGGTCTAGCCTTAGGATATCGTTAGCCTTCGGGTTGCGGAGGTCAGATGGCAGTCGCTCCGTGTAAAAACTGATATCCAGTCAAATCCGGTTAGACTAGAAAGCCGACCCCAAGTGACTTGGGAATAATAAAGGCTAGGGAGAAGAAGAATGTATCAGGAAGTAAATATATTTTTTTTATGTTTGTACGTAAAACGATTATGAACGCCTATAAAAATTTATTACGTCATACAAGAAACGAACCCAACAACGAGCAGACCATTTATTGACATACTAGCTTTTGCCCCTGATCTACACACATAATACTAGTTTTCTAGGTGCCGTATCAAGATGAAACATGTATCAGATTTTAAGTTAGACCGACAACAATACAACTGAGAAAACCGTATTCAAATCCGTGAAGTAGTTTTTGCGTGATGCGCGTACAAACATACCTACAGCCAGTCAGACAAAAATTCTAAAATGATTGTTTTGGCTTCTATAGCTCTTATAAACACCCCTCCCTTTCTTATATATGTATCTCATATGAACAGACAACAACAAGGTACAATTTTTGTTATATGTATAGACAACTAGATTATGCCCGCGGCTTCGTTCGCTTTAATATAGATTTTGTCAATAAATCTCTCGGGAACAGTTTTTTTCTGGATGAAAGATACCCTATATCCTTGACAACGTGTATACGAAATTTCATGGTTATCGGCCGAATAGTTAAGACGTGAAAATGTAACAAACAAACTCACATTCACATTTATAATATTAATAATGATTCTTTAGAATATTCATCATAATAACCGCTCCACTCATTTATGTTTTTATATTCATTCCATACACATGTAAATAACAGCTCACAAGAGATGACACATTGAATTTTACGGTCGATAATTAAAATAGCTATTATTTTACATACACCGGCATCAAACCAGGATCCTTGCGGTTGTGGGCGAACGGCATAGCTCAGATAATTAACGATATGTTGCATTCAATGGATGTTTTGCATATGAGTGGATTGAACCAGGATGTATGTGAACGTAATACATGGAAGCAGTAATTTTATACTAACCATTATTTAATTGTATTATTCATTATTCATAATTTTAACCAAATAAATTAAGCTGGAACCTCTGCAACTCCGTAGGGACATTGCCTCATTGGCATGTTTCTACAGAATATACCACGGGGAGTGCTCTGAAGAGTTATTCCACCTTATCCTGCCCTCCCCTTTCCTATCCAGAACAACGCGAGCTGGGCTCAGATGCCATCCTTACACGGTAGAGTCGATTAGAGCGCGTAGCAACAAGTTTGGGTCCTCATACCTCTGCCGAACGGCCAGGGCATGGAATTCTCTGCCAAGGCACGTGTTTCCTTCTTCCTTCAATCCTGGGTCCTTTAAGCGGGGCGTGAAAAAGCACCTTCTCAGGCCGTCAAAGTAGAGACCTCAACATCGCCTCGGCTGTTATGAGGGCGGTGTGGAGGCCACTGCTGTTAGACCATACGACTGCTTACCATCAGGTGGAGTGTGGTCATTTTGACGAGCAAAATAAAAATATAAAACTGGTTTGGGCACGTAGAAAGAATGGACGAGGAAAGACTGACTAAGAAAGTTTATAAGGCTAGTGTGAATGGAACAGTCGCAAGGGAAAACCTAGGTGAACGTTTATCGATCAGATCGGAGGCGTTCTGGACAAAGGCCACGTTAAGAGCACTTTCAACCGGTGAGCCTGTATGAGGAATGTGATGAAAGTGAATGAAGCCAAAGAAGTGTGTCAGGATCGTAGCAAAAGGAAACTGCCTACCCGTCTGGGAAACAGACGTGAATCTATCATCATCATCATCAGACTATAATAGTCCACTGCTGGACATAGCCCTCCCCCAAAGAGCGCCATAGCGCCCTGTCTTCAGTCTGTCTTACGTGAATCTACGTATGTATGTAAATATTTATTTTCTATCTGGCTTGGCAAACGTCACGTTTACTAGGTCCCAATTAAAAGACAGCGCTGGGCATATAATGCGCCCGGCATCAAACTGAACTGGGTACCTATTTTGGCGCGGCCACGGGATCTTTCTTAACTTCTTTTATTAATGAAGATTAATTACACAGGAGTCCAATCTACTTATCCAAGAACACCAAAATATATACACAAATTTTTACAAGAAAATTAAATATAACTTAAAGAGAAAAATAAAACTTCAAAATTAAAAAGCATTATAATATTCCTCCGCATCGTCGTCAATTGGCAACGTGCCCAAAAGACTGGCAGCATCGCCACATTGAATGGCAATACTTATTCTTTGTGCAAAGAAAATACCAGCCCTCTGGTCACGCGAAGCGTCGATGAGCCGCTTAGCTAGGTCTGTATAAACAGACTTAGCACTTGGACCCCATGGCCCCAGCGATTCGACACCAAGCGGCTCAAATATATGCTTACCAATATAGGTTTAAGTAGTTTTGATATTTACGCCGTTTGAGCGTCTCCGCTAATGCAGCAGCAGCACCAGCTCATCCTGTTGTGCTAGAAAGATGTGATGGCGCAAGGATGCCGACACAAGTTGCGTCCTACACCAAAGGCCTACCCATTTTCCATGGCAGTAATGATCTCTTGCCATCGTGGCGTACCAAGCCGTGAGGTTCAAGCTGAGCCGATACGCCAGCGATGACAAGAGCCCGACGGAGTATGTTATTCAGGTTGGCGTGTCGTGATATAAACTTCTTTCACTTCTTTTTATATATTTTCCAGTCTTCGTTGGCTAATATGTTAATGATTTTTTTTTGTAGCTGAATTTCTCGTTGATATGAATGTCTTTACTCGCGTTAATTTAGAATTTGACAATCAATTCGGGTTGTACTCTGCTTGTAATAATATAATTCAATCATGATTCGAAAGACATGTGGCGCCATCTATTATCATAAGAACGTTATTGTTGTTTTCCTTGGGAACAGTAATTTTTTTCGGGATGAAAGGTAGCCCATGTCTGTTTCTGTACACCTGACAACGTATATGCAAAATTTCAGGATGATCGGTTCAGTGGTTTAGGCGTGAAAAGGTAACAAACAAACAAACAAACTCATTTTCGCTTTTATAATATTAGTTAGGAAGTTAGGATATGTAATGTTATCTCATGTGTTGTACCAAAATAATTATATTTTCTATCTTTCCATTTTTTTTCTTTCAAACATGTGCTTATGATTTTGATTCTGTATTGACGATGGAGTAGTCTGAGCTGTATAAAGACCACATTTGGCTAACTACGATTTAATAATATCAGCCCAATATCAAACTGTCCCACTGCTGGACACGAGCTTCTCAGTGTGAGAAAGGTTAGGCCATAGTCCACCACCTAGTGAGGGTTGGCAGACTTCACATATCCTCAAGAACATTATATAGAACTCAAAGACATGCAGGTTTCCTCACGATGTTTTCCTTCACCGTTAAAGCGAGCGATAATTAAACTATTTAATACGCACATGACTTTGAAAAGTCAATGATGCTTGCCTTGATATCGAACTCGAGACCTCTGCGTGGCAGTTCAACGGTCTCCCATTAGGCTATCGCTTCTAAGCTACGGTTTAGATCCTACGTAGCAAAGGGCGAGCTTGCTGGGTACCGTCCCAGACTCCTTGCTGCTAATAATTTAATAATAAGAGTTTCTTTATAGTGAACCCAATAACACTTTGCCTGACTTGGGAATCGAACTGAGACCGTTAGACTGCCACGCAAAGGTCTTGAGCATGAGACCTTTGGTCTTGAGTTCGATCCCAAGGTACACAATACACGCTTTAACAATGAAAGAAAACAACATGACAAAACCGGCATGTCTTCGAGTTCTCCATAAAGTTCTCGAAGATATGTGAAGTCTGCCAATCCGCACTAGGCCAGCGCGGTGGACTATGGCCTAACCCTTCTCACATTGAGAATATGCCCGTGCCCAGCAGTGGGACAGTTTAATACAGGGGTGATATTATTATAAATAAAAAGAAATATTATAATACTTCATTAAATGCGCAAGCATAATATTTTACCTACTTTAAACATTATGACTAGATAGCAAGCATATTTAAATTTTTAAAAGCGTAATATTATGCACACTTTATTATTTTATCGCTTGAAATGACTTCAAGGTATAAATACAGATTTTTATTGTTGTATGGTAGACTAAACAGCGACTCACCTGACGGTAAGTGATGACCACCGCTTATAAACATGACTGTGTTTTTATTTTATTTACAGTAACAGACAACAGATTAAATAAAATATTTACACATTACTTAAGAGCAGCGATAACTCAGTGGGGCGACCAACAGACTGCAATGCAGAGGATATCGGGTTCGAACCCACGTCGCGCACCTCTGACTTTCAGAAGTTATATGACTTTTCGAAATTATGTGTGTATTGATCGACAATTATCGCCTGCTCCGTGCCTCGGAGAGCACGTTAAGCCGTCGGTCCCGGCTGCCATGAACATCTATGGCAGTCGTTATGGGAGAGTGTCGACACAAAAGATCGCACTGGGTCGAAGTGTCGCCGGTCTGCACTGACTGGCTCTCACATAAGATAAGATAAAATACCGAATACAGACTAATTTATTTCACCTCACTATTTTAGTGTTATAATTATAACACCTATTAGTTATATTTTGGAGACGTTAGAAGTATCTGAACTGCCTGCTACAAGCAGGGACAGAGACAAATAATTTACCTAGTTAAATTATAATATTCTGTCTATCTATCACATACACACAACACCGTCTAGCCCAAACTAAGCAGAGCTTGTATTATGGGTACTAGACAATGGATAAACATACATATATACTTTTTTTTGTAAATACATACATATTATACATAGAAACATCGAGACCAAGACAACCATTCATGTTCATGCACACAAATGTTTGACTTGTGCGGGAATCGAACCCGCGACCTCAGGCCTGGCAGTCGGTTACACTAACCACTACGCCATCAAGGCCGTCAAAAAACATTTACTTCACGATTTCAGTATTTAATAATTTCGTCCCCCTAACTTTTGAAAATTGACCACTGTGCACCGCCTAAAAGTCGAGTATCATTTGCGTTTAAATTTAAAGTCCTAGCCATCGAACTCGAGACCACTGCGGGGCTGCCCGATGGCTTGCCACTAGGCTATCGCTGCTATTAAAGATAATAAAGTTCAATTAAAAGTCAATTGTTGAAGGAAGTCATTACTATAATTTCTCTCAGGATCTTCCTTATTGGTTTAACGATAGATGACGCAGTGGCGTCATTGGCCTTGCTCTGGGCATCGCGTGTAGCGGGTTCAACTCTTTTTTATGAAATCATCTCCCGCATCGTATAATTACAGCGACGCGAAGCACTTCACAAACATTTACACGACAGAGAACACTCAGACTTGGAAGAACTATTTATGACACATCCAAACTAATATGTTGTGAGTTTGTCTATTACGTTTCTACGCCTTAACTACTGGACCGATTCTCATAAAATTTTGCATACACGTTATCAGGAGTACAGAAAAGGGTACCTCTCATTCAAGAAAAAGTACTATTCCCGAGGGAGCTACCTTTGATATTTCTATGCTTCAGTTCAACATAAAATTTGCCCCGTGTCCGAATAATACAAAAATTATGACAAAAATTTGTGTAGTTGACAGATATGTGTTCTAAATCTGCATGTCCTTTGTGTGATACACTCACTAGACAATAAACTGCTGTGTCGCGGGGACTTTACAAACATTCAAACAACGGACACAAGAAACACCTAGACTCAGAACAAAAATTCGTGTATTACACTTTTTTCGTTACAAATTGCCAAAAATAAAGTCCTCAATTTTTGGACCTCAAATTTTGTGTGATCCACAAATAATTATTCCGAGTCTGAATGTTCTTTGTGTCCGTTGTTTTAATGTTTGATGTCCAACTCAGGAACACAACATGAGATATGTTTTAATGTTTGATGTCCAACTCAGGAACACAACATGAGATATGTTTTAATGTTTGATGTCCAACTCAGGAACACAACATGATGTATGTTTTAGTCCACCGATGGCGTCCTAAACCTTTACCAATTCAGTTCATTCTATGTCCATTAATGTACCAGTCATCTGTCTACACATTATATTTGCCATGCAAATACCATGAGAAGCCGCGGGGAAAACCTAGCAGATACATAAATAAGGAAGATCCTATAGATTAATTAAATAATTTGTGTGTCGCCCACTGCTTGGGCGGTCCAACATTACTCTCGATTTAAGTTTTATATAAAAACATAATATATATCAGCCCTGTATATAAACTGTCCCACTGCTGGGCAAGAGCCTCTTCTCAGTGTGAGAAGGGATAGGCCATAATACACCACGCTGGCTCAGTGTGGATTGGCAGACTTCACACACATATCTTCGAGAACATTATGGAGAACTCTTAGTTATGCAGGTTTCATCACGAAGTTTTCCTTCAGCGTCAAAGTGAGCGATAATTAACTATTTAATACACATATAACTTTGAAAGTTAGAGATGCGTTGCTTTGAGATCGAACGCGAGACCTCTGCGTGTCAGTTCAACGATCTCTCATTAGGCTATCGCTTCCAACTTCCATAGCTAATATCCTAATAGAAATATTATAGGTATATATATATTTAGTCCCAGAATATTTTAAATACAAAGATAGAAAGTTTATAAGACTAGTGTGAATGGAACAGTCGCAAGAGGAAAACCTAGGCGAACGTTTCTCGATCAGATCGAAGGCGTTCTGGACAAAGGCCAGGTTAAGAGCACCTTGAACCGACGGACGTGTATGAGGAACGTGATGAAAGTGAATGAAGCCAGAGAAGTGTGTCAGGATCGTAGCAAGTGAAAATCCGTAGTCTCTGACTACCCCTCTGGGAAACAGGCGTGAATCTATGTATGTATGTACATAGATAGAAATTTGAAGTTGCGTAATTTCTTCCAAAAATGCTATCGCCACCTAATCTTGTTACATGTGCCGTAGCCACGACCATTCATTCAATACCTTATCAACCCCTTACTGTGGTCAAGACATAGTTAGCCATCTTATTTTGTGAGTAGTAGAGCCTCGCCTCAGCATGAATGGGCCGACTTGACCGGGGAAGGACTACCCTCTCACAGAATATCGACATGAAATAGCAGTGTTCCTACTGTTGTGTTTCGTTTGGTGAGTGAGAGTGCTGAAGGCCCAATCACCCTCTTTCCCCCTTCCCGCTCCTTCTCCTTCCCACTTCCTTTTTTCCTAAAGGGTTGGCAACGCGCAAGTGAAGCCTCTGGTGTCACAGGCGTCCATAGGCTACGGTGACCACTTACCATCAGGTGGGCTGTATGCTTGTTTGCCACCTTAATTGTATAAAAACCACATCCTGGACATCCCGTCTACTCTCCAACTGTTACCTGAGGACGTTTGGTGCAGGCATCCTGAATTTATCTATCTATTTGTTTATATATATGGTAGGCTAGGACCTTAGGGTATTAGGGCTGATAGGGCTGTAGGTACTATAGGGTTCCGTAGGTTCTTATCATATAAATGTGTGCATACAGTCCGTTAGTTCTGAGATGACGGGTGAATCCATTCTGATACGCATTTACAAAAAACACAACGGTTATCAAAAATATTCTTTCAACAAATTTGAAGTGCTTATATTATATTTTTATTGAAAGAAAGAAAAATGTTTTATTTGAATCTCCATACATACATAATTTTAAAAAACAATAATAAATACAGTTAAGCAGAAAACGGTACATGGCAACTGCATCAGCCATTGTTGCAGTATAGACTGCAACAATGGCATTCTCGCAGGCCTAAAATTAGTGAAATAATAAAAAACCTTATGATATAGGTACTACAAAACACACATTATAGCACAGTTCGAAGTCTAAAATATCGTTTTTTATACACCTAATGTGGTAAACAAACATACGGTCCGCTTAATGGTAAGTGGTCACCGTAGCCTATAGACGCCTGCAACACCAGAGGCATCACTTGCGCGTTGCCAACCTCGTAAAAACCTTTTAACACCCTTTTGAAGAACCCCATTCTGTAATCTTGTGGGAAAAACTCAGCAGGTAGTTCATTCCACAACCTGAGCGTCTGCGGTAGAAAAGTCCTTTTTGGTACGGCATCAATTAGGTTGCGTGGTGTAAGAATGAAATCCCTGCCGATGGTGAGCGATATTTATTTTGTGGATAATTTTTGACGTGATCGCAATCCAAGCTGATAGGTCGACGATGTTATGGGTAAACAGCTTAACCGCTCGCGCGCGTACCACGCCAACTTTACACTTCTAACTACTCTAATATGTTCTATGGTTACAGTAACCACTTACCATATGGCAGGCCTTATGCTACTTTGTCATATTGCATAAAAACAGTTCTAGTTACCAAACATCCAATCATTAATCTCTAATGACCTTTACCTCCGTCACAAACGGCGCTCAAGGCTTCGACGCGTCTCCTATTGTTATTTTATATGCTTATACTTGAAATCCACGTACTTAACTGTAATTATAGCTAACGGTAATCATAACTAAAATTATAAATGCGAATGTGAGTTTGTTTGTCACGCTTCACGCGTTAACTACTCGACCGATCATCGTGCAATTTCGCTCACACGTTGTCGGAGGTACAGAAAAGGATGAGTGAAGCTGCGTGCATAAGCTAGTAAAGAATATACATACAAACATACATAGATTCACGCCTGTTTCCCAGAGGGGTAGGCAGAGACTACGGATTTCCATTTGCTACGATCCTGACACACTTCTCTGGCTTCATTCACTTTCATCACATTCCTCATACACGCCCGTCGGTTCAAGGTGCTCTTAACCTGGCCTTTGTCCAGGACGCCTCCGATCTGGTCGAGAAACGTTCGCCTAGGTTTTCCTCTTGCGACTGTTCCATTCACACTAGCCTTATAAACTTTCTTAGTCAGTCTTTCCTCGTCCATTCTTTCTACATGTCCAAACCAGCTAAATGTACCAGTCCAGAATATACCTAATGAATATATAGTTTTTCTTGGCATGCCTGGCAACATGAAAGCACAGATGGCAGGCGAAGTGGTCGCCTCAAAGCTGTTACTGTGCCTAGTTTTTTTTTAACGATTGCCTTTAGTTTCTTGCAGGTATCTTCTTTCACATTCCTTTTTTTTCAAAGACAGCTCCTTCACTAGGAATAATTAGTGCGTCGCGGGGACTTTACAAACATAACAACGGACACAAAGAACACACAGACTCGGAACTACTATTTATGGATCACACAAATTTATGTCTTGCGTGGGGATCGAACCCACAACACTCGGCGCGGCTCAGTGGCGAGGCGACCACTTTAACCATCCGTGTAGACTTCTCATAGGCTCAAACTTTTGCCTGAACCTAGCCTCTAACATAAATGTAAGTTCAGTAAATTTTTTAAACCCCTTCGACGTTCATAATTGTTACTTTGTGACACAAATGAATAAATGAGTTTTGATATTGGCTGATTGCCATTCGTAGCCTAATAAAAAACTAAACCGATAATTTTGATATCAGTCTTTTTATTTCTTTTCAAATCACTTTTTTTATTTAAAAAAGAGATATGTAAAAGGAATATTATTTGTTATTTTTATGACACTCAGACTAGATCGAAACTCCATTTTGAACAACTTTTATTACAACTGACCCTAACCATCACTTAGTGGGGTCACAGAAACCACTATTCAAGCAAATAAACTAACGAAACCAACCTGTTTTTAATAGTTTATCTGTACTCCAAATTATATTTTAATATTTATCTGTTACTTTTGTATTCCAATTTTATTTGACTTATCTAAATGCATTTTAATATATATATCAAATAGTAATCTCAATTTATTTTCGTATTAATGCATTCAAAAGTTAATTACAGCTTGCTTTAACGGTAAAGGAAAATATCGTAAGGAAACCTGCATGTCTGAGAGTTCTCCAAAATGTCCTCGAAGATATGTACGGCCTAGATGGCGTAGTGGTTAGTGTAACCGACTGCTAAGTCTGGCGTCGCGGGTTCGATTCCCGCACAAGTCAAATATTTGTGTGCATGAACATGGACGTTTGTCTTGGTCTGGGTGTTTCTATGTATAATACGTATGTATTTACAAAAAAAAAGAGTATATATGTATGTTTATCCATTGTCTAGTACCCATAGTACAAGCTCTGCTTAGTTTGGGCTAGATGGTGTTGTGGCTATGTGATACAATATTATTATTATATGTGAAGTATAATAATAAAAATACTATCTTTTCCTTTTTATTTTTCTATTCTACAAGACAACTTCCGCACTATGTATAATTCCATTATTGTTACAAACATGAAAAGAACAGACACCAAGAACATCTAGACCCAAAACAATCATCTGTGCATCACACAACTTTTTGTGTCGGGTTGAGATCGAACCCACAACACTTGACGTAATTGCAGTGGTGAGGCGACCACTTAACCACTGCGGTATCAGTGCAGTCAAACAATTTTTTTTTTTAAATTTTTTTTTAATTTTGTATTATTATCAGGACAAGACATGTTTTATTATTTTTTATTTTTTTTGGTATTCTTTTTGTGTTCTTTTATGGTTTTATGTATGATTATAATTATTATTCTTTTTTTGTTATTATTGTCATTGCATGTTTAATTTAGAAATTAGTATTATTGTATCAAATATCAAATACAATGTAAATTGTTCCTGATAAATAAATAAATTAATAAAAACGATAGAATTTAAAATAAACTTAAAACTATGGAACTAGATAACTATGACAATACGTTAATTAATATTTTTAATTATACAAGTAGCTTTGATTGCCTCAATAGCACAGCGGTATAGTATATGCGACTGGTGTCCCGAGTTCGATACCCCGGCCGGACCAAATGTTATCGAGTTTTTCTGTCAAGACAATCTAAGAAACAGCATCATAACAGCGATAGGCTCGTTCCCTAATATTTATTTATTTATGCAATTTTTTTTTTTTTACTTTTATGTGGGACATAAAACCAAAGATGGTAAATGTAGGTGTAATACACCTCTCCTTTCCCTTCAGGGATATAGGTGTGAGATATAATGTGCGTGTGATAGGCTATGTATGTGCAAATGAAGTGAAATGCACCTTGTTCCCTCTTTATAGTTCAATGTCACTTGCATGTCGTATGAGCTCACCAGAGCACTCTGAAGGCTTGCTATTACTAGATTGAATATAATAAACTATTATTGACTTAATCTAGATCTTGTCAATAAATATCTACTTAAGTACTTTTTTCTGGATGAAGGCAAATAATGTAATATGCATTTTAAATCCAATTCCTTTGGGATTTTTTCCCGTGGATCGCTTAAATATAGGTTATGTCAATTTTCTATCCCCGGGAACACTACTTTTTCTGGATGAAAGGTACCCTATATCATTTTCTGTAGCCCTGACAACGTGTATTAAAGATGATCGGTCGAGTAGTTAAGGCGTGAAAGCGTAACAAACAAACTCACATTCGCATTTATAATATTAGTTAGGATTCTGGATCGAGAGTTTTAATAAGTCAGGCTTATAGGCTTATACGACCTGTCAGACAAAAACATTGTTTTGCTTTCAATTAGAAAGACAACAGAAATGGTTGTATAACATCTCCAATTTAAAACAGCACAGTTTATTAACAGTATAGAAAACCCAATTATTATAATAAACCCATTTAAACAACACTTCAACTCAACCCCTTAAAAAAAATGTAGAAAAAAAACCAATGATTCAGCTTCGCTCTTAAGGCGAGGTCACAAGTGTTTCATAAACATACGTATATAAGACTCGGACGCATCTTAAGTACGGTTGTTCATACCCAACGAACGAAAGTGAGGCATCGTGCGACGCAGAAAAATAAACTCAAAAAAAAATCACCAGTGACTAGTAATAAGTAAAGATCCCTCGTGAATTGGTTTAGTGTGTTGTGGTTATCAGTGTGGAGTGGTTGGCGTGATATTTTATGTGAGTTTCTTATTTAACATTTTATTTTTTGATAAAAGAATTTTTTGGAGATCGTTCTGTTTTTTTTTTGGGTCTAGGGTTGGGGCGAACGCGTTTATGTCTTTTGTATGGATTTTTTGGCGGGTCTGGATAAATAATTTTTCGTATTCAGTTTATTTTTTTATTTATGAAGTGATTGTGAAATAAATAGGAATGGAGAATGGTTTTGTAATAACCTAAATTCTTCAGATATTAAGTCTAATATTTATAAGTTTCTTATATTTAAATAATTTCATATAAATTAGTATAATATATTGAGACATCAATAACTTTTAGAATAGTTTATATAACAGATGACTAAGTGTATTATAGAATGAATTTTGCAAGATAATTTAAATAATTACATAAATTATTTCAATATTGCCATTTATTTTTATTTATTTGCTTTTGTTTCTTATTGCACAATATTAAAATAATTACGCAATTTAAAATGATACAAAATTCGTACATATTTTTGATTAGATTATACAATTTAATTTTTAATTAATAATATCTAGTAATTAATTAATTGAATGCAAAACCACTTACAATTTAGATACGTGCAGTTAAAATCTAACTGGATTTATTAATTAATAATTAATAAACAAAATTTCGACTTGCTATTATTCACACAAGTCTCAATAATTTCAATTTTATAAACAAAAATAAATGAAAAGATTAACAGAATTAAATGAAAAGTAAACACTTTAAATTAACATTTTCACAGACATCGTTCTTAAGCAAGTATTCATAGGTATTTTAACGTCTTAGTTACAACAATAAAAACTCATCTTCATAGAATACTAATTGGGTATTTCCATGCAAAATGGCGGGAAACACGTCACATTTAAATAATAAGTACACACGTACATTAAACATTAAGTATGATTAGCAAAATTTATTTAAAACTTTGCAAAAAAATGTAATAACACTCAAGAAGCGCGGCTTTTGTAACACTTGGATCATTAATTTTAAAGTAACATGTATGGGATATTATAGTTGAACGTATTATGTAAATTAAATTTTACAGTTAAACTAACTGTAAATGTAGAACAAATTACGTAATTTGTAAAATAAATTTACAGAATTAATTAATTTTAAAGAAAAACACTGCTTTTCTACTGTACATATTTACAATAATAATAGTCATTTGTGTTATATATGTATTTGATTAAACATATTAGTTGTTATACTTAATAATTTAAATAAACGTTAAGTATTACACTTGGCTGAATTATTGATCGTATATGATGAATTGATGATTTATAATTGTAAAATATATTCGAATCTATAAGGATAGGACGCTACTTGATTTTAAAATAAAACATAAAAATTCATACAATCTACACTCAGTCCACTACTGGGCAAATCAATCTCAATATTATTTCATGAATAATACTAGCTTATTTCGCGGCTTCGGTCGCTTAAATCCTACGAGACTGCATACCAATCTATGTGCCAAGTTTTATTCAAATCAGTAGGATTGAGTAACAAACGGGCAAACATCTTAACAAACTTCCATATTTATAATACCAGTAGGATTTTAACATATACTTCACACTTTTTCGTTAGTCTTTTAGTAGATTTTTTGTTGGATAAAGTTCAAATCCCGTTTTGGTTAATGATAGCTAACCAGTCTTTAATGAACGCTTTCTTTCAAGTAATTTAATTACCATATATGCGATAAAACTATTAATAATATGACTGAAAAATATTTATCCTTACTAATATTATAAATTCGAAAGTAACTCTGTCCGTCTGTTACCTTTTCACGGCTAAACCACTCAACCGATTTCGATGAAATTTAGTACAGATATAGTTTAAAACCTGGGAAAAGACATAGGCTACTTTTTATTCAAGTAGGTACCACGCGGGCGGAGCCGCGCGCAAAAGCTAGTTATAAATATATTTCTTTATATGATAGAGAAACTTTGATGAAAAGGAAGCATTGGAGAAGGTAGCTTTGTAAACCTTTGAGACTTTAAAGTCTGGGAGTCTCCCAGAGTCTGAGAGGGATATCTAAAGTTTAAGTTTTATCCCTAAATTACTATTACACACATATTATATACAGTATAATATACAGTTATTACTATAATAGTATAATATAATATTTAGTAACATTGGAACTTAAAAATACATTAATATAGAAGTAGCGACTCAAAAATACCTATGTCGCCTACTGAATTCTATAAAAATGTAAATAGTTTTTTTAATATCATTAACAAGTTTGGTTTGTTAATTCAGTAACCATGACACGTATACAAAGCTAGCAATCGTGTGATCCCACGTTCGAATCCTGTAGTTGTATTTTCTAGATTTTCTTCAACAGCTTAGCAGTAAAAACTGTTTTCGATATAAGACATAGTACTAGCTCTTAGCTATGCTCGTGGTTTATAGAATCTGTTTGTGTCATAACGTGATACAATCATCTTTTTCATAACCTTTCTCAATTGGACGTAGTTATGCAAAATGGATCCAACCCACAAAACACTTTGTTTTTAGGTATAGTTATAAATGGTATATATATATATATATATATATATATATATATATATATATATATATATATATATATATTTTAATACATTTGGATCCATTTTGCATAACTACGCCAAATTATAGACAGTGTAAAGTAAAATGATTTTCTTGTCGGACAAGTAGTTTCTGAGATTGTCGCATCTTTTGAGCTTTATTTTATTTGCCCACGGTTTCAGTTGGGAACAGTTATTTTTTCTGGATGAAAGGTACCCTGTATCCTACTCTGTACCCCTGAAAACCTGTACACGAAATTTCGTAATGATCGGTCGAGTAGTAAAGGCATGAAATGTCGGCCTCGATGGCGTTGTGGTTAGTGTAACCGACTGCCACGCCTGAGGTCGCGGGTTCGATTCCCGCAAAACTCAAACATTTGTGTGCATGAACATTGATGTTTGTCTTGGTCTGGGTGTTTCTATGTATAATATGTATGTATTTACAAAAAAAGAAGTATATATGTATGTTTATCCATTGTCTAGTACCCATAGTACAAGCTCTGCTTAGTTTGGGCTAGATAGTGTTGTGTGTATGTGGTAGAATATTATGAAAGCGTAACAAACAAACAAACTCACATACGCATTTATAATATTAGTTAGGATATCTCTGCCTACATCTGGCGGTTGGTAGGCGTGATGCTATTATGTAGTATTTTGTTTTACAATATCAATTGCGCGTACAACCTTAGCTGTTCATTATCACATACAATTGTGGCTGTGCGATAAGTGACGAAAAATTTTCTTATTGCAAAATTCGTTTGTTTGTCAGTTCGTTAGTTTGTAATATGACACTGTCTTGTGTAACGTAACCCTGGGGGAATTAGCGGAAATCTAGGCATGTGTAGTGTTTTCTAATATCACGATTTCTTTTTGTATACTAATACTAGTTTTCACCTGCGGCTTCGCTCGCGTAAATGTAGGTTAGGTTAGATTAAGTTTGCAACAGTTCTTTTTTCTGGATGAAAGGTACCCTATGTCCTATTCTGTACCCCTGACAGCGTGTATGCAAAATTTCATGATGATCGGTTGAGAAGTTAAGGCGTAAAAGCGTAACAAACAAACTCATTTTCGCATTTATAATATTAGTAAAGTAAGGATTATAAAGAGTAAAGATATGATATTTTGTTTATTTTAAAGTCATATCTAGCTCTAGGAATAATTCCTGTGCCACGGATAACTTTACAAACATTTAAACAAAGAACTCAGAGCAACCATTTGTAGAGCACATCAATTTATCAGTCCCGTATGGGATTCGAACCCACCACTCGCCGCAGTGGTAGCGTGGAGGCGACCACTTAAACCACTACGCCATCCGTGCAGTGTGTTTGTTTGTAAGGATATAACTCAAAAACTAATTAACCGATTTTACAAATTATTCTACCATTAGAAAGCTTCATTTATACAGAGTAAGATAGTATCTATAAGTATTTTATTTAAAAAGTAGTTATATAACCTTACCTACTTTCACGCGAGCGAAGCCGCGGGCAAAAGCTTGTATTATATATAGTATATTTATTCGGGTTGAAGGTATTCTTTTTGTGGTTAATTTGTTAGTGATATGATATGAAACAGAAAAGCGAGCTATTTTTCTAGATTTCTATTGGGGGTTTAATAATATTTGTCTGTAGATTACATACAATATGGGGATTATTGAAATGCCTTCAAGTATGCAAGTGAGAAAAAGGAATTAAGGCCAATATTTGTATTGGACTAATAAATAGTACCTGCCTACATTGATAGGTTATATAGGGATTTATGAATCCCCATTAGTATCGGTGATTAACGGTATTTTTCTACAGTTATTGTGGGGATTAAGGAATCCTCTATAATGCTATAGAAAAGAAGATATTGTGTCTCAAACCATTCTTTGTAACGGAATAAAAAATCATTTTTACAATCCCAAAACGACTGCATTACAGTCGATATGGGGATTTAGAAATTCATATGTCTCATGCACGTAGTCACTAGAGTATGTATAGAATCAATAGTGATATATTGTAACTATTAAACCACATATCATGAAATGGTAAAGTCAAGTCAGAGATCGCTGGCGATTTGAAAATCTCTAACCAAAAGAATAAGTTTAGTTAGTGTAACCTTGACGTTTATAAGTGTAATGAATATAGATATTCTGATTTGATTTAAGAAATAATGATTTTAAATTTTATTTTATAGACAATATTCAAAGCATTAATTGTATTATTGTCTTTTTTTATTAGGACAATCAATTGTCCTGTCAAAACATATAAATAATGAAGGCTTTAGTCAATGCTGGGCTGTCAAAATGACGAATGTCACGGTCGGGTCGTGGTGATTAAGTTAGTATTACACACCTGTCAATAGTTTAAAATAGTTAGTCTGAGTCATCGGGCGTGTGCGTATTCGGTTTCTCTCTGAGGTAATTTAACTTAAACTTGATTTTGCACAAGGCTTTGCCCGCATAAATGTCATACGCATACCAGGATAAAAAAAATATTAAAAAGACAACTGCCTCACTAGGAATAATTTGTGTCGCGGGGACTTTACAAACATTTAAACAACGGACACAAAGAACACCTAGACTTGGAACAAATATTTGTGGATTAAACAATTTTTGTCCCGTGCGGGAATCGAACCCACAACACTTGGTGCAGTGGCCAGCGGTGAGAAGACCACTTAACTACTTATGTGTTAATGTATATGTATATGGTTAAAAGGGATTGTGCGACAAATATTAAAGCATTAGCTTATGCCCGCGGCTTCGCCCGCGAAAAATTAGGTTAAGTTAGATTACTAACAATACTTTTTTTCAAATAACATATTGTCTATAATAATAATATTCTATCACATACAGACAACACTATCTAGCCCAAACTAAGCAGTGCTTGTAGTATGGATACTAGACAATGGATAAACATACATATATACTTCTTTTTTTGTAAATACATACATATTATACATAGAAACACCCAGACCAAGACAAACATCCATATTCATGCACACAAATGTTTGACATGTGCGGGAATCGAACCCGCGACCTCAGGTGTGGCAATCGGTTACACTAACCACTATGACAGACTAGACTATATTATTTAAAAAAAGGACTGTTATTAACATAACCTAACCTACTTTAATTTCTATCTATCCCTCGGGAACAGTATTCTTTTCTAGATAAAACATACCCTATGTCCTTTTCTGTATCCCTGACAACGTGTATGCAAAATTTCATAATGATCGATCTAGCAGTTACGGCGTGAAAACGTAACAAACAAACTCACATTCGCATATAAAATACTAGCTTTTGCGCGCGGCTCCGCCGGCGTGGTACCTACATCAATAAAAAGTAGCCTATGTCCTTCCCTAGGTTGTAAACTATATCTGTACCAAATTTCATCTAAATCAGTTGAGTGGTTTAGCCGTGAAAAGGTAACAGACAGACAGACAGACAGATAGACAGACAGAGTTACTTTCAAATTTATAATATTACTAGCTTTTGCGCGCGGCTCCGCCCGCGTGGTACCTACTTGAATAAAAAGTAGCCTATGTCCTTCCCCAGGTTTTAAACTATATCTGTACCAAATTTCATCTAAATCGGTTGAGTGGTTTAGCCGTGAAAAGGTAACAGACAGACAGATTTATTTTCAAATTTATAATATTTGGTAAGGATTAGTTAGGATAACATTTATCATTTTTATTTAAGGAAAGTGTGTTATATAACATATATTAGCACCCGGATGCGCCTGATTTGTTCATTATGTTAATTCATAACCATAGAGAGACTGACAGTATTACAATATATTATATGTATTTAGATTTTGACCGACAAACTATTTGGACACATAGATACCCTAGATTTTTGTCTATGGATTTGAAAAGCGCGGGTAGCGCAGTAGTTACAGTGATCAATACATTGACGAACGAAAAATATGTCTAGATAATTTTTTTTTGTTGTTTTCGTACATATATAGATGTATTGTGATCCAAGAAGTGCATTACACTCGGATTTTTTTCTTCTATGTAATACTAGCTGAGCCGCGCAACTTCGTCCGCTTCACATAAAATAATTTGCCCCGTTTTTGCAACATTTCCATTGATGCTCCGCTCCTATTGGTCGTAGCGTGATGTTACGAACGCCCTAATCTCAGGAACTACTAGTCCGAATTGAAAAATTATTTTTGTGTTGCATAGCCCATTTATCGAGGAAGGCTATAGGCTATATAACACGCTACGACCCACGGGGGTGGCGCAGTAACGATAAACGCGGGTGAAACCGCGGGAATATCTAGTAATGAATAAAACTCGATTTTGCCCGCGGCTTCGCCCGCGTAAAGGTTGGTAAGGTTAGGTTATATTAGTAACAGTAAGTACTTCTTTTAAAATAATATAATATAGACTTTGTTACTTGGAGATAATATAGCTTTCTAATGGTGAAAACTTTGCAAAATCAGTTCAGTAGTTTTAAGTTAAATCCTTACAATCAAAAAATCAATTAATCTTAAAATTACAATTCAAACCAGGTTCCTGAGATTAGCGCGTTCAACCAAACAAAAAAAAACAAACTCTTCCTCTTTATAATCTTTATATATATAATTCTATTGTACGTGTGTATGTCACTGAACTCCTCCTAAACGGCTGGACCGATTTTGATGAAACTTTTGTATATGTTCAAGTGGATTCGAGAATGGTTTAGATAAGTTTATTTTTTGTTTACAGGACAATGTTTGTCAGGACAGCTAGTATTAGTATAGATTTTATATAGACACTTCAGAAAAAGTGCTTTATAAAAGATTTTTGAGATATTCACAATATCACACAGTATTCTATAATATACATATTTTAACTAACTGCCTTATAATATTAAGTTAATTTAACAAATAGCTAATTACGCCTTAAGAAAAGGTTTGAACGTAAATGTGTCATAACGGTACAGTTATATATAGTGGTCACAATAGAATAATGAACGTTGAATAGGTCACAGGTTCAAATCTTCGTTAGTATGAGCGCATTCCTTTGGACAACACATACATTTAGTTATGACATATATAGTAAGGCGTAGGCTACATGAATTACACTCACATTTCTCACATTAGGCGGCCTCGATGGCGTAGTGATTAGTGTAACCGACAGCCACGCCTGAGGTCGCAGGTTCGATTCCCGCTCAAGACAAACTGTGTGTATGAACATGGATGTTTGTCTTGGTCTGGGTGTTTCTATGTATAATATGTATGTATTTACAACAAAATAGTATATATGTATGTTTATCCATTGTCTAGTACCCATAGTACAAGCTCTGCTTAGTTTGGGCTAGATGGTGTTGTGTGTATGTGATAGAATATTATAATTTTTATTTCGTCAGTAAACAGTTTAGCTCTTACGTATTAGGGCATAAACCTATTGCCTACCAGGCACAAGTCCAAAAACTGGGAAATTATTAAAAATAAAATCCAGTAACATATTGCCTAATCCGGGAATTGCACCCGAGACCCACGCACACATGCATGCCATAGCATAGCAATACCTTTTATTACCACTCAGCTAATCCTTTTAAAACAAAATTGTTTTCCTTGTGACCAGTACTTTTTTTGATGAAAGGTACCCTATGTCCTTTTCTATTCCCCTGACAAAGTGTACGCGAAATTTCATGATGATCGGTCGAGCAGTTAAGGCGTGAAAGCGTAACAAACAAACTCACATTCGCATTCATAATATAAGTTAAGATTAACTATTACATAAACTCCGCGCTGCCACTGAATATATCTTGACCGATACTCCCAATACCTCTTTGCCTGACCCGGAAATCGCACCTAACACCTCGAGCACAGCAGTCGTATTCACTACCGCAATGCCACGTGAGTTTATGCAAAAATAAAAAAAACAAACTCTACATAGCAACGAAACCACATTTTGAAGCACGTGACAGCAATAATAATATATTATTATTAATAATAACCCACAAACTAGTTCTATTAAATAAATCATATTATTATTGTCAAGATGTCATTAGTCGCCATATTTGATAACTAAAATTTAGTTATTTTATTAACCAGCTATTACCTGCGACTTCGATCGCGTGGAATTTAACAAAAAACGGTTAAATTTTTTTCTAATATACGGGAATAAAAGGAGTTGTTTTTATTTTGTCGCGTACTAATTTTATTAAATAAAAGTAGCCTTAGTTACTTTTTATAACATTAGCTATCTACCAGTGAAAGTCCCGTCAAAATCGGTCCAACCGTTTCAGAGATTAGCCGGAACAAACAGACAGACAGATAGACAAAAAAATTAGAAAATGATTTTTTGGTTTAGGTATCGCATATACTTTCATAAGCATTTAGTAAAAAGCTGTTATTCTGACATTACAAATGGACACTTCAATTTCATTTATTTGTATAGATGTATAGATAATATCTCAAAAACCAGTTATTAGTTTAATCGTTACTCCATCTCCAGGAGTTACGTAACAATAGATTTTTTATTGTGTCTATAAAATGACAGACGATGATAAAATTAATTATATTATCATTGTCTCGATGTCACTAGTCGCCATATTTGATAACTAAAATGTAGTTATTGTTATTAAAAAGATAATCTATTATTATTTATTTATGGATTTCCATAAACTTTAAAAGATGATTCGTTTATCGTTCGATAGTTTTATTTTATTTTGCTTGCAGGCAGTTAGGGTATTAAACCCAATTTAACCAGCTATCATTTGGGTCATGGGACCTCTATTGCATGGGTAATAGAGGGTACTTTGTCCCCGAAGGGAAAATAGGTGTTTTACAGGTTAGCTCCCCATTCGTTCCTCATGTTTCGTAACGTAGAAATACGCATTCGTCTCAAAAATTGTTTCTTATGCCCCTAAATTTAAATAAATATTAATTTCTTAATATAATTCCTATTTCGTCCCAAATTATGTTCCTTTTTTGCCCTGTTTTTTTTTTATGTAATTTTTGTTGTACCTGCAGCCGAAAAATATATTAATATTCTTCGTTGAGCTCTCGGCAAAACTTTGAGCTTATGATTGCATGACATCACGTGTCCGACAGCGAAAATATTTAAAGTAATTTTTAACTATGTTTTGTTTTGGTAACCTTATGCACAAAAATGAAGGACGAAAAAGGAATTATTTAAAAAGAGGGGCATCTGCTGTGACTAAAATTTACCTATCAGTAAAACAACCCTTTTTTGACCGAGGAATCGAATCCCAAGCCCATGCCGCGTGACTAAAGCTTCCACATAATCAACATCTATGTATAATATGTATGTACATACATACATACATACATAGATTCACGCCTGTTTCCCAGAGGGGTAGGCAGAGACTACGGATTTCCATTTGCTACGATCCTGACACACTTCTCTGGCTTCATTCACTTTCATCACATTCCTTATACACGCCCGTCGGTTCAAGGAGCTCTTAACCTGGCCTTTGTCCAGAACGCCTCCGATCTGGTCGAGAAACGTTCGCCTAGGTTTTCCTCTTGCGACAGTTCCATTCACACTAGCCTTATAAACTTTCTTAGTCAGTCTTTCCTCGTCCATTCTTTCTACATGTCCAAACCAGCATAACATATGTATGTAGTTACAAAAAAAAGTATATATGTATGTTTATCCATTGTCTAGTACCCATAGTACAAGCTCTGCTTAGTTTGGGCTAGAGGGTATAGTGTGTATGTAAAAAAAAATATATGTATAATATATATATATGTATGTATGTATGTATATACAAACGCCAAATCATTAAGAGTACAATATTCTCACAAGTTATGTAAATTTTATTATTTTGCCTCGACCAAAACAAGTCAAACTAGTTTTGACCACCACAAAACGGGATATATATAATAATATATATAACTTAATAAATAAAAGTAATTTATAATATATTGTGTGACATGTCTAACCTTTCGCGATATATATTTAATAGGTGAATTTGAAAACAAAA
Source organism: Catocala sponsa (assembly GCA_963564715.1). NCBI lineage: Eukaryota > Metazoa > Arthropoda > Insecta > Lepidoptera > Erebidae > Catocala > Catocala sponsa. Next base: position 2,120,708 of record OY751354.1, on the reverse strand, counting down.
TGGCGACTGGAAAGGGTACTTTATTTTGTATAGACACGTGATTTTGTTGCTAGGTTGAAAGGCACGTGTCTTACTGTATGAAAGTGACTAATCTATATCTATACTAATATAAAGCTTAAGAGTTTGTTTGTTTGTTTGAACGCGCTAATCTCAGGAACTATTGGTTCGAATTAACAAATTATTTTAGTGTTGAATAGCCTATTTATCAAGGAATGCTATAGGCTATATAACATAACGCTACGACCCACGGGGGCGGCGCAGTAACGATGAACGCGGGTGAAACAGCGGGAATATTTAGTATATATATATAAATCTTGTGTCACGGTGTTTGTGGTCGCACACCTCCAAAACGGCTCGATCGATTTTTATGAAATTCTTTATGTATATTTGGTAGGTATGAGAATAGGTCGTAAAGTATATTTTATACTGCTAAGAAATAAGTTATATGGCAGAGAATCTTATAATACCAGTCTTATATTAAACTGTCGTACTGCTGGACTGGACACAGGTCTCTTCTCAGCGTGGATATTTAGGCCATAGTCCACCTCGCTGGCTCTGGGTTGGCAGAATTTACATATCTCCGAGTAAATGTTCTCGGGGATATGTAAACTCTCAGACATGCAGGGGAACCTGTTCAGGATGTTTTCCTTCACCGTTAAAGCGAGCGATAATTAACTATTTAATACGCACATAACTTTGAAGTCAGAAGTGCGTGCCCTGGGATTGAACTGAAGACCTCTGCATGGCAGTCTAATGGTCACCCACTAGGCTATCGCTGTTTAATATTGTATATTATATATCTTCTATATACTAATATAATAAATCTGAAGAGTTTGTTTCAACCCGCTTATCTCTGAAACTACCAGTTAGATTTAAAAAATTCTTTCGACATTTAAAAGCCCAATTCTTTAGAAAGATTATAGGCTATATAACTTCACGCTACAAGCCACAGGAGCGGAGCAGTAACCATAAACTTAGTTAAAACTGGGAGCTGGTTTTTATATAAAGCTAGCGACCCGCCCCGGCTTCGCACGGGTAGTACAAAACCTTAACAAATACACTTAAACCTTCCTCATGAATCACTCTGTCTATTGGTGAAAACCGCATGAAAATCCGTTCAGTAGTTTTTGAGTTTATCGCGAACAAACAAACGCGGGCAGCAGGTGACTTTGTTTTATAATATGTAGTGATGGCAATTGGAAAGGATAACATTTGGACACGTGCTTTTCGATGCTAGGCTACATGTCACGTGTTTTACTAAATGAAAGTGTCTAATATATTATACTTAACATTAGATAAGTCTGTTACTCATAGTTGATATTAATAAAAGCGACGTAATCGTATATTTTTAAACACAGTACATAATCTCACGGATATACTTCCAAAGGGTAGAAAGAGATTAGGAGGCCAGCTATGGTTTAAGGTCACACATATAGTTTAACACGTTCGGCGCCAAGCATGATTTCCAAAATCACACTTTTTTGTTTTGTTTTTTTGTTTATATGGTTTGATTTGTTGTATGAATGTGTGTTAAACTTCTCTCTTCCTTTTCCCTTCTTTTTTTCAGCTTTTCAGTGTATGTATCAGAAATGATACACTGGCCTACCAAATACTTTTGTGTGTTCTTATATCTCCAGAGCCATGTGTATAATTTGTGATACACATAATATTTTTAGGTATTAGTGGTGTTTTCTTTTTGTTTCAAATACATTTCGAACGGAATTCACAGGCACAGCGTATCATTTTTGATACACATTGTATAAACAAGTGTGTGCAAAAATGATATACTGGCGCCGAAGGTGGTAACTTATATATAAAGAGAGGTATATTTAATTATTAGATTTTGCTAAGCTAACTTAGCTTAGGTTAGTAAAAGTACTTTTTCTGGATGAAAGGTACCCTATTTCCTTTGGGCAATACCCATGGAAAATAGATTAAGGATAATTATAGGCACTTATCACTTCAGTTTTGTTGGTGTAATATCTTATCTTATCTTATGTGGGGACCAGTCAGTGCAAACCGGCGACACTTCGACCCAATGGGATCTTTTGTGTCGACACTCTCCTAATAACGAGTGCCATAGATGTTCATGGCAGCCGGGACCAACGGCTTAACGTGCTTTCCGAGGCACGGAGCAGGTGATAATTGTCAATCAATACGCACATAATTTAGAAAAGTCATATAACTTCCGAAAGTCAGAGGTGCGCGACGTGGGTTCGAACCCAAGACCCTCTGCATTGCAGTCTGTTGGTCTCCCCACTGAGCTATCGCTGTTCTTCGTTGGCGTAATAAGTTATGATATTATATTTAAATCTACAATTCAAGACTTTTAAATATAAGTAATTAATATTCGCTTGCCTCGAAAAGGTGAAATGTGCTGTAGACAATTTATTTGCTACAACATCTTTGTAACCATATTTCTTGTGAATAAATGATTTATTTCTTTTAATGTACTCTAGACAAAGTGTATGCGAAATTTCATGATGATCGGTTGAGTAGCTAAGGCGTGAAAGCGGCGGCGGTGGTTTCGCGATAATTACCATAAAGTTATTTTGTTTGAAGAGTTTTCGTATAAGTTTTCTATTCCTAGTATGTTAAAGAGATTGTTGGAAGGTCGTAAATATGCTTACCCTGTTAAGTGTGAGAGTGATTTAATGATTGCTTTTAAAGGTCTTGTTATATTTGTATCTAACGAGTGTGATGAGTTGATGGATGATGCTTTAAAAAATCGTTTGTTGTTTGTTAGTGCCCATTCGCCGTACTGGAAGGATGAGGAGGTATGTGTACTGAAAGAGGAATTGGAAGACACGCCCCCGTGTGAGGAAATATGCATATCGTCGGATGACGAGGAGATATCACAAACGCCGTTCTCCCAGAAATCAGTTATTAACACGCAGGAATATGAATTATTATGCTCCTCCTCTACGTAGTTATTTTACACAACCTGGTCGTACCATGAAATATGTTTTGTGATTCTCATAGTTGGGAGTTTGGTCATGGCAAGGATACTAAGGATTATTATACGTTGCCTTTTTTGTCTCAAGATCGTTTGCCAAATGTTGATACGAACGGCAAACTCACATTCGCGTTTATAATATTAGTTAGAATTGATCAATAAAGATTAGAGTTACTTTTATTTATTTTCTTAGATGTCTGTCTACTCATTTCTAAATGTTGTATGGCTGCAGAAAATTGCCTGTCAGATATATTTGAGAACTAATTAAACCACAGACTTATCGATTAATCAACTGTTAGACAACCAACCGACTAATCAGTTCTTATTAAGTAATCAATAATAAATCATAATTAAATATTTAAAACTTATATATTATATGAAAGTAAAAAGTATGCAAAAATTTAATCATATTTTTACGTAATTTGGAAGAAATCTAGATAGTCGTTCAGTCTGATGTTAGAGTGGTCATAATCGTGATTACTCATCGTGAGATCCTTGTTTTGATTCGCGGGTTAAGTAAACTGTTAGGATGCTGTCATTAAGAGGCAATGCGGCCATCAAAAAATTTAAATAAAAGGTTATTAACAGATATATTGTTGAACGAAATTTCACTGTGCGAAGGAGAAAACTATAGTTATAGACTCATTATATCTCTAAAATCGTCATTTCGTATTACCCTGTTTCAATACCCATAACTAAACCGATTTTAATATTATTTTTATACACAATATTAGAAGGATTTTGCTATGTCGGTTTTTATTTATTTATATGTAAAGTATTTACTGGATGTCTGAAAACATTATCGTGGTCCTTATAATCCTAACTATAATATGGAAAAGGACAGTGAAACAGAAAAGAATATCTGGATAAATATCATCCAAAAACAAAAGGACTGTGCCGTGGAATAGAAATTTATTGACTTAATCTAAATTAACGCAAACGAAGCTGCGGGTTAAATGTAGTATTCTTAATAATGCTGCATTCGGATGATAAACAACAGACCAAGTCTATATTATCCTTCTACCAAAAACCATAGATTTCTACCATACCAATAATAGATAGTTAGCTACTGCCGCAATGAGCATACAATAATATCACCCCTGTATTAAACTGTCCCACTGCTGGGCACGGGCCTCTTCGTAGTATGAGAAGGCTTAGGCCACAGTCCACCACGCTGGCCTAATGCGGATTGGCAGACTTCACATATCTTCGAGAACATTATAGATAACTGTCGGACATGCAGGTTTTCTCGCGATGTTTTCCTTCACTATTAAAGCGAGCGATAATTAACAATTTAATACGCACACAACTTCGAAAAGTCAGAGATTGGGATCATTGGGACCGAACTCGAGACCTCTGCGTGGCAGTCCAACGGTTTCCCACTAGGCTATCGCTACTGCGATGAGCATAGAGTACGAAATATAATTTTATTTTCAGCCACAGATTATTGAGTGCGTACCTAAACTTAGTTAACGGAATGTAGATGTGTTAATCTTCGAATACAAAACATGAAAATATATCTTTAATAATAATCTGCCAATATATTTAATGGTTAGACACAATAACTGTTTTTTAGAATTAATTAAAAACCTGAATAAAGATTTAAAATATTTTTATTGTAAATCAAGTTTTTGAGATTAATTTGAAATATATATATGTTATTATTGGAAATGAGTTTTTTATAGCGGCATGAATAAGTTTATGTATATTTTTATTGTTGAATTAATAAGTTTTTAGGAAATTAGTCACGTTGAACGTCACTAGACTGCTAGGCTAGAGAGCGGTCGGTGCTTCACGTATTAATATATAGATAATGTTTGAACTCAAACATTATCTATATATTAATACGTGAAGCAAAAACTTTGTACTCCTTTTTACGAAAATTGGAGGAGTATGAAATTTGGCCCAGTTAAAGATTATATAGAGAAGGAGGGGCGAAACCTAATATTTTTTTTAAATATGCATTAGAAATACATTAAATTAATGACAAAACACTACACGCACACAACCATGCATTTCATACACGCAGTCGAATCGCGTTCGTAGTATTTCGACATTGTTCGTCTGACGTCGTACATTTCTTTGTAACTATGGTTACCTATACCTTATTTATATGTAATAGATAAAAACAGAAAACAAAGTAGCAAGCTTAGGAATTTTGGTCGAATTTTGACCACTAGGCGACCGCTAGGACTTATAACTACTGTTCGGATGGCGTACTGCTATGCTATTTGTTAGCGGTTCGAATTACACACGGAATAATTATTTAAATCATTAGTTCCCACAGTGGTCCAGGTGGACCCCCAGGGGTCCACGGGATAGTTGGCGGGGGTCTACGTTGGCGTGAAAAAAAAATGGGTGTGCACAATTCGTAAAAAACTATTACACGAAATTGAATGCAATTTTAACAGTTGTATTCCTGAAGTTCTAACGCTACTACTGGTGCATGTTTTATCTTGATACATCGCCTAGAAGTCAAGTATTAACTATAAGAAAATAAATATACCTACTTCCAAATTCCACGCGTTTGAAGTCGTCCAACCAATGTGTATTCAAAACATAGATAATATATTAAAAAACAATATATAGAAGCCAGGTATGTAATAAAAATCAGTATATATTTATATATAAAAGTCATCTTGATAGTTTTATTGTATAAATTAACATATATAATGTACAGAAACAAAGGAAATTGATCCAAATATATAAGTATTGTTATGTAAGATTCACATAAACTTGTAAAGGTGTGGCTAAACTATGGTGATAGACCATTAATTTTATTGTGGCCATAAAGAATTTGAAATGATTGTAAACTATTGATTTTATTGTGAGTGCAGCGATAGCCTAGAGCAGAGGTTCCCAGACTTTTTTCTCATAGACCACTTTCAAAATTTAGCTTTTTCCGGTGGACCCCCTGCAGCTAAACAAGTTCATGCAAGTAACAGATTTGATCAAATCTTTATTTTTTTAGAAATCCTCGGTACTGTGAATTTACCACGCGGTAGGCGGGCTGACTTTTTTATTTTTAGTAATTCTCTACCGAAAAATCGAAAAGCCACTGGTACTGAATATGGAATATGCAAGTTTTTACAAGTAACAGTCGGTGAAGTCAAGCCAACATTTTAGTTCTTCTCTATCGAAAGCAAATAAATTTTCGTGGACCCCCGCTTACGAATTGTGCACCTCCATTTTTTTGTCACGCCAACGTAGACTCCACGTCGAGTCTCCCGTGGACCCCTAGGGCCCCTAGGGACCACTTTGGGACATACATGGACCAATTTGGGAACTAATGGCCTAGAGGGAGACCGTTGGACTGCCACGAAGAGATTTTGAGTTCGATATCATGACCTCTGACTTCTGCGTATGAAATATTTAATTATCGCTTGTTTTGACGTTAAAGGATAGCATATACATGTCTGAGAGTTCTAAATAATGTTTTTGAAGATATGTGAAGTCTACCTACCTGCAGTGGACCAGCGTGGTGGACTATGGCCTAATATTTCTCTCATTGAGAGGAGGCCCGTTGCCAACAGTGGGACAATTATGTTAGGGCTGATAAAAAAAACAAATATAAATTTATTCAAGTTAGGTTACAAGGTAACAGTTATGAATGTCAAAGTTACACAATTATTTTGTGAATTTACATTTACTGCCACGTTCAGCAAAGCAAGGGTGTAGGGCTCATGAGAAGAACGGGCAAGACACTCTTTTTAATCGCCAAGTTTACAATAAAATTTTGTTTACAAATCATAACTGTATATATATTATATTTATCTTATTATGTACTGATAGCTATCGCCTGCCGTTTTGCTCGCATGGTACGTCATTAAAACATAGCCTATATTATGGAAAAATGAAAATTCACTCAGTAAAGGATTTTTAGAATAAAAGATTGCAGATACTCTTAATGATGAAAGCCTGTCCGAAAACGTCCGAGAAATTTTTTTCTGTACATTTTCGGACATGACATTGGCATCCTTGAAAGTCATTACCTACAATATTTTGGTCTACTACTAATATTCCCATGACAACATACTATATTAAAGTGTAAATTTAAAAAAAAATCAAAGTGTTGCACTCCGGGAGTGCCGGCAGAAGTGAAAACTTGAATATTAACGTTGTGCATTTTTGATATTTTGGAATGGTTAGGGAATAATTTTGCACGAATTGCTTTAATTATCAGTATAATAGTACTAACATTTATGTGGTAAAATACAATATTCATTTATTGCACTATCGTACACAAACATGACAGTTCTACCTCCGTCTTACGAATTTTCGATCAGGTCACGTGTCCTGACGCGAGTTTGACAATTCTCCATCCGTCTTACGAATTTTCGATCAGGTCACGTGCCCTGACAAGAGTTTAACATTTTTACCCATCACAAAAAAGTGCACAACGCCGTTAAAGAAGTTTTCACTTCAACAAATATTGTTCTAGTTAAACATTCAAAATACCTATTAGCTCACCATACAATTTATCACCAATAACAATATCTTTTAAAAGATACCTAGCATATCCATTCCAGCTAAGATAAATGCTTGTGCTAAGAATGTGTCCACGTCGATAGTGCTGAGGCTCAAACCCAGACCTTCTAAATTGCAAATTTCCTCCTTTCCTAACACCATTCATAATTGCAAAAAAAATAAACAGGAAAGGAAAATTCTTCCGTTATAATTTAAAATAATAATTAATCTGTTCTAGCTTTGTACAATCTATGAGACGGTCACGAAAGGTCATTGTCGATAATTAGATTAAAATTGCATTAATTCATTTGATTTGTAATACGTAGAGGTACGTAGAGGAGTATAATATTCACATCTATTTTTAAAGTTTTCCAAGTATAATATGTAAGTATTTACAAAAAAAAAGTGTATAAGTATGTTTGTCCATTATCTAGTACCCATAGTACAAGCTCTGCTTAGTTTGGGCTAGATGGCGTTATGTGTATGTGGTAGAATGTTATTATATTATTATGTATATGAATATTGCCTGTGTCTCGAACGACTTTACAAACAGACAAACAACGGACACATAGAACACACAGAATCGGAACACATGTATGTTTGTGGATCACACAAATTTTTGTGCTGTGTTGGGAGCGACCCGACAACACCCAGCGCAGTAGTTTACTCTTTCTCTACCCGAAAATCCATACGGGCATTTATCCTTACTTCCTTACTTAATATTATAAATTCGAAAGTAACTCTGTCTATCTGTCTGTCTGTTACCTATTCATGGCTAAACCACTCAACCGATTTAGATGAAATTTGGTACAGATAAAGTTTAAAGCCTGGGGAAGGAGATAGGCTACTTTTTATTGATGTAGGTACCACGCAGGCAGAGCCGCGCGCAAATGGTAGTAATTTATAAACCATACTCTTGAGTCACATCTTAGCGACTTTACACGATGAGTCCCATCATGTAAAGTCGCTAAAATGTGACTAAACCTTTACTAATATTATAAATCCTTACACCGTATATGGCGAGCAGTAAAATGAAGTCAACATCTCAAGGTCCCAACTCATTATCATAGAAACACAATAAAATAGCTTATACCGGATTCTACTTCAAAATGTTGCGATGTACCTGTCTCTATATTATGTTTGAGAAGTAAAAGAGATAGATAATCTCACGCCTGTATTCTTGATGGGGTAGGTAGTATTACACACATTTCGGGAAGTATGCTTTTAAATTTCACTTCTATTACGTGCTATTCAGCCGTCATAAGGAAAAAGCCGTAACTAACATTTTGTTCGAAATTGAGTTTTACGTACCTATTTGGATTCGGTAAAAAAAGACGCATTGCTAAGTATCTTTGTATATATAAATCTTCCGTGCGTGTGTTTGTAATTAAACTCCTCCTAAACGGCCGCACCGATTTTGATGAAATTTCTTGTGTGTGTTCAAGTGGATTCGACAATGGTTTAGATTTGTTTTCCTTTTTAGTTTTTTTTTTGTGTGTACAGGACAACGTCTGTTGGAACAGCTAGTATTTATATAACTTATTTTATATTTATATAACTTATTTTTTTTGGCAGAGACGTCCTTTTTTCTTATGACGGCAGTATTGCATCTGGTCATAGTTCTAGACTCCAGGTTGCTATTATGGAATAAAAGAGATACATATGTAGTGTCACGCCTGTATCCTTCAAAAGGTAGACTGAGATAGGTTACTATAACATTATAGAAAACGCTCAGACATGCAGGTTCCTCACGATGTTTTCCTTCACCGTTAAAGTGAGTGATATTTAAATAATTTAATACGCACATAACTACGAAACATCGAAAAGTTAAAGAAAAGGAGGTTGTATTAAATTTAGAACTTTGTCTGTGTGCAGTCTAACGGTCTCCCGCTCTACGCTCAATAAAATCAATAGTTAACAATCATTTCAATGTCTAAATTCTTTATAGTCACAATCAATAGGTTTTTTTTATACAACTAAGGTGGGTAACAAGCATACGGCCCACCTGATGGTAGCCCACCGTAGCCTATGGACGTCTGCAATGTCAGAGACATCACTTGCGCGTTGCCAACCTTTTAGGAAAGGAAGTGGAAAGGAGAAGAACCGGGATGAGGGAAAAGGGGGTGATTGGGCCTCCGGCACTCTCATTCACCGAACGAAACACAACAGTAGGAATACTGGTATTTCTCGTCGATATTCTGTGAGAGGGTAGTCCTTCCCCGGTCGAGCCGGCACATTCATACTGAAATCAGCGAGGCTCTACTACTTTCAACGTATGGTCGTTTGTCGGTCCCGTAGCTAATAGAATTTTCAAATCTGACAGATAGTTTCAGAGTCTCGCGTTCAAAAAAAAACAAACTCTTCAGTTTTGTTAAACTACTAGTTTTCGCCCGCGGCTTCGCTTCGAAATAATGTAGTTTTCTGTATGAAAAGTACCCTGTCCTTTTCTGTACACCTGACAACGTGTATACATGACTTCCTGATAATCGGTCGAGTAGTTTAGGCGTAAAATCGTATCAAACACATATTCGCATTTATAATATTATCTAGGATAGTACCTATATATGAAGAGTATAGTTTCAAAACCTGCCAAAACAATATCAGAACAAAAATAATGTTCCGATTGAATATGAAGCTCCTTCGTTGCTTCTATCGCATTGCACTGATAGTTTTCAACAAAACCCACTCAAATTCTATTAAATCAGCTCACAAAAGTAGCAGTTGCAAACACCGCTAAGAGTCCATTTAAATAGTCTTTGGTCTAAATGGTAAGAGTTTTAAATGGTTTTTTGAGATTTACCATTATTTGGTGAAAAGTATTTTAGAGGATTTTGAAACTAAACTACTCATATGTTCAATCATCTAACTAATGAACAAACATAAATATTTTGAACATATCATGAATCCGATGACGCCATTACAAATAAATTGACAATAATAATATATTAATAATTATTATATTTGCCATTGAGAATGATGTTTATACATGATTAATGATTAAAAATGTTAATTTATGTACTTAAATAATGTTTACGAGGAGTTATTGATGTTTAATTTGGACATATTGCCGCGATGACGCAGCGGTTGTGAATGCGGCTGTTGGTAATTAAGTCTCGAGTTCAATTCTTACGTCAGACAGAGTGTTAGGCCGGGACTCCACCAAAGCGGATATGTGTGCGGTGTGCTGTGTGCTGTGCGAGAAGAGATGTTCTTCAGCTCGGGTGCGAGGCGTTGAGTGACATCGCTCACTGCACGCCACTCACATCTCCGCTTCCATCGCGCCATACAAATATTACACATCTCCGCACAGCGAATTCCACTGAAGCTGAGCGGAGAGGAGATGTATCAATAACACAATTCTATTGGTTGTTTAAAAAACATCTCCTCTCCGCTCGTCTCGTCTCCGCTTTGGTGGAGTCCTGGCCTTAGTAGGTTTTTCTGTCAAGAAATTATCGGTAGCAGCCCCGAGTATGATTCCCGGTAGGCTATAGGCTAGCCCTCTGTTAAGTTGAACCTAAAGCTATATCTTTGGAAATGTAGGTGAAATGCACCTTTGCCGTCCCCTTTGGCTGTAGGCGTGATAGCCTCACAGCTATATATACCCAAACGATTATTATGTACTAGCATTTGCCAGCGGCTTCGCCTGCGTAAAAGTAGATTAGGTTATATTAGTAACAGTGCTTTTTTATAATAAAACTAGATGTTCCCGCGGTTTCACCCGCGTTTATCGTTACTGCGCCGCCCCCGTGGGTCATAGCGTTATATAGCCTATAGCTTTTCTAGATAAATAGGCTATCCAACAATTAAAATAATTTTAAAATCGAACCAGTAGTTCCTGAGATTAGCGCGTTCAAACAGAGAAACTCTTCAGCTTTATAATATTAGTATAGATGTATAATTAAAAAAAACATACTCCTTTATTATCTCTCCAAAAATTTCCTCTATAATTTGTCTGGGATTTCAATGTCATTTAAATATATAATACCTATACGAATTGACATTAAATATAAATAAATGTTGTGTTATTGTATTTTATTTAATTAATAATATAACAAATGTATCAACTTTTACTTAAATTAGCATTCTCGTTCAAAACTTGTTGTACAAGAAGAAAAAAAGTAAATTGTTAATGATAAATTAAAAAGTTAATATCATAGAGTCATATTGTTTATTATTTAAAAGTTTACCTGTCTCTATATTATGTTTAAGCAACGATAGCCTAGTGGTACTGTTGGAATGCCACGCAGAGGTCTCAAGTTCGATCCCAAGGCGCGCATCTCTGACTTTTTGAAGTTATATACGTATTAAATAGTTAATTATCGGTGGAAAAAACATCGTGAGGGAACCTGCATTTCTGAGAGTTCTCCATAATGTTCTTGAAGATATGTGAAGTCTGCCAACCCGCACTGGGCCAGCGTAGTGGACGATGGCCTAACCCTCCTCACACTGAGAAGAGGCCCGTGCCCAGCAGTGGGACAGTTCAACAAAGGGCTGCTATTTTATATTATGATTGAGAAGTAAAGCAGATATATATTATCACGCTTGTATACTGTAAAAGGTAGGCAGAAACTACTATACATTGAAATTAAACTACTATATACGGATTTTATTGCGTTGTTTATTTGACACTTTATTACAAAATTTAGAAACTGTTAGACTACTATTACTATTAAACTTTACTAATCTTTAAGCTAATTAAATTGTTGAAACTATTTAAACTATTTATACTATTACTATACTATTTATATTTATGTTTACACTTTCCCCGACGTTTCGGTTACTTTTCAGCAGCCAAACAACGCCATAAAATCCGTATATAGTAGTTTAATTTCAATGAATAACATTCACGTAAACAGAAGACAATATTAGGTACTATACATATTTAGCTTGTCCAGCGAAAAATTAAATCATAGAAGCATCCTGCTATGTTTAAATATGGTCACCGGTCTGTACGTTAAGTTATCAGAACATAATGTCAACATGACATACATACATACATACATAGATTCACGCCTGTTTCCCAGAGGGGTAGGCAGAGACTACGGATTTCCATTTGCTACGATCCTGACACACTTCTCTGGCTTCATTCACTTTCATCACATTCCTCATACACGCCCGTCGGTTCAAGGAGCTCTTAACCTGGCCTTTGTCCAGGACGCCTCCGATCTGGTCGAGAAACGTTCGCCTAGGTTTTCCTCTTGCGAGTGTTCCATTCACACTAGCCTTATAAACTTTCTTAGTCAGTCTTTCCTCGTCCATTCTTTCTACATGTCCAAACCAGCTTAACATACCCTTTTCTATTCTTGTCAACATGACATCTTAATTATAAGCATACTATTATCACGATCACTCATATTGACCATCGTACACTATCGTTCTCTTATCATATAAACATAATGAGTGAGCTCACTCTTCTTAGTGTGCATTCTAAGTGCAATGAGGGCACATATTCTATGACTAGCTGACCCGCGCAACTGCATCTGCGTCACATAAGAGAATTTTTCCTGTTTTTGCAACATTTTCCATTGATGCGCCGCTCTTATTGATCGTAGCGTAATGTTATGATTCCTATAGCCTTCCTCGATAAATGAGTTATCCAACACTAAAAGAATTGTTCAAATCGAACCAGTAGTTCCTGAGATTAGCGCGTTCAACCAAACAAACAAACTTTTCAGCTTTATAATATTAGTATAGATACCTATGTTTGAAAAAATAAATGATTCTGATTCTTGATTGGATATGTTTATACATCTCTGCTTATTCTTTGCGGATGTTAAGTATTTACATCTTAAAGTTGTCCCCCAAACGGCAGCTCGTCTTATACAAGAACTGGTTTTATTATTACAAGAATTTGGTTGTTAAAACCTGTTCGATGGCACCTCGTTTGCCTTTGGTTACGCAACCAGTTGCGAAGTCGATAAAAATGTTACAACACTACCTACCCCGCCGTTATTTACTTATATAGAAGGGGGACTGATAACAACGTTGATTATAACGATGCTTATTCTATCTTAATCCTTACTTAATATTATAAATGCGAAAATGAGTTTGTTTGTTTGTTACGCTTTCACGCCTTAACTACGCAACCGATCAATATGAAATTTTGCATACACGTTGTCAGGGGTTGAGAATAGGACATAGGGTACCTTTCATCCACAAAAAAGAACTGTTGCAAACCTAACCTAACCTAAGCTACATTTACGCGAGCGAAGCCGCGGGTGAAAACTAGTATATAATAATATCGTGTCACGATGTATTTTCGGGATAAACTCTGAAACTATTGATCTAATTTTGATCAAACTTCGTAACTATCTGTAATTTGGTCCAACTTAAAAGATAGCAAAGTTTGTTTTTTTTTCTTGTATAAGTACATACAGGACGACGTCTCTCGGGACAGCTAGAATTATTATAAATGCGAATGTGAGTTTGTTTGTTACGCTTTCACCCCTTAACTACTCGACCGATCATCATGAAATTTCGCAAACACGTTGTCAGGGGAACAGAAAAGGACATAGGGTACCTATTATCCAGGAAAAGGCAAAAATCTTGTATATAGTATCTGTTTGTTTCTGGGATGTCAAGTCCATCTCGGTATCTCCTCGAAAGTTTTCGAAAGTTATAATTTAAGGGCCTCTTGTATTTCGGACAAGCCATAAGCTTTGCAATAATGCTGTTATTTTTAGCATGTGCAACACAATACTTTCCATTTCGACGGAATCGGGTGAAAGTTGGACTCATACGGATATAAACTTGTGTGATATCCAGCCTTTTCTCAAGTTATTATAGCTTCATACCTATTTGTGATCGAAGGTATAGGCAGAGATGGGTAACACGCCGATGTTCATATAAGTGGATGCTTTTTTTCTGCCTTAAATTACTTTTAAAGGCTGTCTTTTAAATATGACTTATTGCTTGAGTGTTTCATGAGTGGCAAGTGGTTTAATTGTTGTAAGTGGCTACACAGCTACTTACAGGAAAAGAGTGGTCGTGAGTTTTTTTGCCAGTTCTTCTTGTTGGCTCTACGCCCTTATGGACATGTTCAGCTAACTGGACTTGGCAACAAGTAAATGTAAATTCACATTAATAAGTGAAACTATGTCGTTCATACTAAATCCTAATCCTAACTAATATTATAAAAGCGAAAATGAGTTTGTTTGTTACCTCTTCACGCCTAAACAACTGAACCGATCATCCTGAAATTATGCATATACGTTGTCAGGTGTACAGAAACGGACATAGGCTACCCTCATCCCGAAAAAAATTACTGTTCCCGAGGAAAACAACAATAACGTTCTTATGATAATAGATGGCGCCACGTGTCTCTCGAATCATGATTGAATTATATTATTACAAGCAGAGTACAACCCGAATTGATTGTCAAATTCTAAATTAACGCGAGTGAAGCCGCGGGCAAAAGCTTGTAAATAAATAAATAAGTGTTACTTTGTGACCTTACATACATGATAAACATATTTATGATATAGATTTCATTTGATTTATAACTCTCAAATTGAAAAGACAGACGAACCCAATACTCGTTTTCTGAACCCGAACATCGTACCCTAGACCTCACGCATAGCAATCACAAATAATACCGCTGCACCACCAAGACAGATTGTTATGTATCCCACAAACAATACCGGCCTCGATGGCGTAGTGGTTAGTATAACCGACTGCCACGCCTGAGCTCGCGGGTTCGATTCCCGCACAAGTCAAACATTTGTGTGCATGGACATGGATGTTTGTCTTCGTCTGGGTGTTTCTATGTATAATATGTGGGTATTTACAAACAAAATAAAAGTATATATGTATGTTTATCCATTGTCTAGTACCCATAGTACAAGCTCTGCTTAGTTTGGGATAGAAGGTGTTGTGTGAAAAAAAAAATGTATATATAAATCTAAAAATTCTAAAAATGTTTGGCAGTTCATCACTCAATAACACGTAATACCAAGATGCCAAGACTTTATGGCATCTTCTCCCTAGCCTTTATTATTCCCAAGTCACTTGGGGTCGGCTTTCTAGTCTAACTGGATTTGACTGGATATCAGTTTTTACACGGAGCGGTTGCCACCTGACCTCCGCAACCCGAAGGCTAACGATACCCTAAGGCTAGACCTGTGTCAGGATATTAGAGGGCACTGACTTCCCAATAACGACTGTCATAGATGTTCATGGCAGCCGGGACCAACGGCTTAACGTGCTCTCCGAGGCACGGAGCAGGCGATAATTGTCAATCAATACGCACATAATTTCGAAAAGTCATATAACTTCCGAAAGTCAGAGGTGCGTGACGTGGGTTTGAACCCGAGACCCTCTGTATTGCAATCTGTTGGTCTCCCCACTGAGCTATCGCTGCTTTGAAATACCAGACATAATTAAAAAGCTGGCTGCCGGTGTGCCGCTGCGACTTAACAGGTTAAACAGTTTTAAATGAAACTTGCAACACAGATAGACCATATTCTGAATTAAAACAGGTTACTTGCCACCCCAGTAAATAGTCCCGTCTGTTCTAAAATATCCAAAGACAGTACTATTAAAATTATCCAAAAGCAGTACTTACTATTCTTTCGTGCTTCGGAGGGCACGTAAAAAGTCGGTCCCGGTTGTTGTCAAATTGACAGCAGTAGTTAAGCCATGTCAGAGGCCTACGGGCGGCTTGAACAACTCTTGACAACAGGTTGACCACTAACCACACGAAAAGAAAGAAGAAGATCCAAAAGCAGTACTTACTATTAAAATTATCCACAAGCAGTACTATTAAAATTATCCAAAAGCAGTACTATTAAAATTATCCACAAGCAGTACTATTAAAATTATCCACAAGCAGTACTATTAAAATTATCCACAAGCAGTACTATTAAAATTATCCAAAAGCAGTACTATTAAAATTATCCACAAGCAGTACTATTAAAATTATCCAAAAGCAGTACTATTAAAATTATCCACAAGCAGTACTATTAAAATTATCCAAAAGCAGTACTATTAAAATTATCCACAAGCAGTACTATTAAAATTATCCAAAAGCAGTACTATTAAAATTATCCACAAGCAGTACTATTAAAATTATCCACAAGCAGTACTATTAAAATTATCCAAAAGCAGTACTATTAAAATTATCCACAAGCAGTACTATTAAAATTATCCACAAGCAGTACTATTAAAATTATCCAAAAGCAGTACTATTAAAATTATCCACAAGCAGTACTATTAAAATTATCCACAAGCAGTACTATTAAAATTATCCACAAGCAGTACTATTAAAATTACTACATATTGCCTACGACTTCGCTATGCTATATCTTCGAAATGTCAAATGAGCGCCTTGGGATTGAATGCGAGACCTCTGCGTGGCAGTCCAACGGTATCCCAATAGCCACTAGGCTATCGCTGATACATCGATACTATATAGTAGGAGACTTTAACTGCCTCCGTGGCGCAGCGGTAGTAAATGCGACTGCTGTGCACGAGATCTCGGGTTCGAATCCCGGGTCGGGCCAACAAACAGTTATTGGGTTTTGCTGTTAAGAAATCTCAATAGCAGCTCGGAGTTAGGAAGTTGGCGGTGTTAGACACCCCCGTGCCTCGGAAAGCACGTAAAGCCGTTGGTCCTGCGCCTGATCTCTCTCCGGTCGTGTGGGATTGCCGTCCCATCGGATCATGAGAGTTAGGGAACAGAGAGTGCACTTGTGTTTGCGCACACACTTGTGCACTATAATATCTCCTGTGTAGTTGGCCAGTCTCCGTTATGACTGGCCGCCGTGGCCGAAATCGGTGTGGAGGATGTTATTATTATCATCATCAGGCTATAATAGTCCACTGCTGGACATAGCCCTCCCCCAAAGAGCGCCATAGCGCCCTGTTTTCAGATTGCCGCATCCAGCATCTGCCTGCAGCCTTTCGCAGATCGTCATCCCATTATTATTATAGTAAGAGAATAAACCTATCCAAATGCATCACTAACAAGATTATTCTTGTCTCAAAGCTAGAATACTGACAATAAGCTAGGCTATTATTGTGAGAAGTTATTCAAACGCTTGCTTGTCCTAGCTCGTCGTATGAGCGTTGTGTGGGACGCAAGGTGAGACGAAAGTATTGTTGTGTGTTAGCGTGAGCCTCCACTGATAACGACACAGAGTCAAGCGATAATTTATCTGTCTGCTAGTACAGAAATAGCGTAATTAAGAAAGAAACAAATAAGAAGAAAGAAATATATTTATTTTGGCACACAAGGGCACACGCAAAACACGAAGAAATAAAAAAAAACAAAAAGTATACAAATTACACAATTTAAATTAAACAAAATAGACTAATAAAACTAACACTAATTTAATTTAATTTCTGCTCACTGGCAACACCACAACTAAAGTGGCAAGGCCCACCTGATGGTAAGTGGTCACCGTAGCCTATGGACGCCTGCGACACCAGAGGCATCACTTGCGCGTTGCCCTGATATTACAGGCCGTTGGTCCTGCGCCTGATCTCTCTCCGCTCGTATCAGATTACCGTCCCATCGGATCATGAGAGTTAGGGAATAGAGAGTGCACCTGTGTTTGCGCACACACTTGTGCACTATAATATCTCCTGCGCAGATGGCCAGTCTCCGTTAAGACTGGCCGCCGTGGTCGAAATTCGGTCTGGAGGCCATTATTATTATTAGTTAGGATAGACTGACTGTACAAATGGCGTAGTAGTTTAAATGATCGCCTCAGTACTGCCACTACCGCAAGTGTTGTAGGTTCGATGCTCACACGGGACAACAAATAGTATGATTCACAAATAGTTATTGTCGGCCTCGATGGCGTAGTGTTTAGTGTAACCGACTGCCACGCCTGAGGTCGCGGGATCGATTCCCGCACAAGTCAAACATTTGTGTGCATGAACATGGATGTTTGTCTTGGTCTGGGTGTTTCTATGTATAATATGTATGTATTTACAAAAAAAATATATGTATTATATATGTATGTTTATCCATTGTCTAGTACCCATAGTACAAGCTCTGCTTAGTTTGGGCTAGATGGTGTTTTTAACGAGCCTAAGGGTAAATTCAGATCAGGCGGGAAAATGCTCGAGCATTTTCAAGTGGTAATAAATATCAACCTTATTCCATTTAGATAACGCTTAAAATAGTATGCCACTGTTTATTGGATAAGATTTTAATGTTGCATACTATTTTAGGTATATCTAAATTAATATATTAATGTACCCTGTTTATAGCAAACAAAGACTTCTTATTCTTATTCTTATAATAAGGTTGATATTGAATTATCACTTAAAAGATGCTCGAGCATTTTTCCGCCTGATCTGAATTGACCCTAAGTGTTTACGACACTACCATAAATAGTTTAAAGATATACATATTAATGAAGTATATAGATATGTATGAATTTTAATTGATTACTTTGCAAACATTATGTGTAAATATAGTTAAGAAATTATACTAATTTATTGAAAATCGGATTTGTAATTTGATTGGTCGTTTGGAGTAATGCCTGTACATCATGAGACTTTACAAACTCAAACAACGGACACAAAGAACATCGAGACTCGGAGCAACTATTTCTGGGTCACACAAATTATTGCCTCGTTTGGGAATCGAACTCGACGTAGATTTGAGTCCCTAACACCGCAACTTTTATAGGCTATCTGTAAATACTACACCTAGCAAGCGTACAAGGTACCCATTATCATTACCCAATTATTTAGGTTCGATATCCGGGTCATACAAAGTATTATTAAGCGTAGGTATGTTGCTATGAAGAATTTCTTGGCACAAAAATCCAAGACAAAATTCCTGCCCGGGAATGAAACTTGAGACCTTATGCACAGCAGTCGCATACCCTCCCACTGCACAACCTACATACATCCTATAATCCTAACTAATATTATAAATGCGAAAATGAGTTTGTTTGTTTGTTACGCTTTCACGCCTTAACTGCTCAACCGATCAACATGAAATTTTGCATACACGTTATCAGGGGTATAAAATAGGACATGGGGTACCTTTCATCTAGAAAAAATACTCACCCAATGGAGGGGCCTGTTGGGAGCTCTTAAAAGAATTGAGTCATCCATAGCAGGCCCCCCCGTGTGGGTGCGGGCCGGGTCAAACGGACCCGACCACCTCTCGTCCCCAGGGGAGAGCCTCACCGCTCTCCCCTTTCGACATTGGAAGGCGCGCGGGAACACCGCGCGCGCCCTCTCGGGGTTCTTAACTGTTGCAAACCTAACCTAACCTAACTTACATTTACGCGAGCGAAGCCGCGGGTGAAAACTAGTAATTATTATAAATGCGAATGTAAGTTTGTTTGTTTGTTACGCTTTCACGCCTCAACTACTCGACCGATCAACATGAAATTTCGCATACAGGTTGTCAGTGATACAGAAATGGACATAGAGTACCTTTCGTTCAAAAAATATACTGTTACTAATCTCACCTAACCTAACATTTACGCGAGCGAAACCGCGGGCAGAATCCTTACTAATATATAATAATATAAAATTCTTACTAGTAGTATTATAAATTCGAAAGTAACTCTGTGTCTGTCTGTCTGTCTGTTACCTTTTCACGGCTAAATCACTCAACCGATTTAGATGAAATTTGGTACGGATATAGTTTGAAACCTGGGAAAGGACATAGGCTACTATTTATTTATGTAGGTACCACGCAGGCGGAGTCGCGCGCAAAAGCTAGTCTAGTATAAAATAAAAGATTATTGCAATGCTATAATTTATATTATAGCTTTTTATGTACAACTTGTTGACCCCACGCATAGCGATGCGACATAACTATGCTATATACGCTACGTATAGTACAAGGTTCGCGGCCGGGTTATGCAAAACGCATTAGTGGGGTGCTAATATACCGTGTATATAGTTTTCACTTTTCACTCGAATGTAAATAAAAAATTATAATGCTTTTAAAATATTATGTTTCGACATTTTTATGCCGGATATGTGAAGTTTGAGTGACTGTTAATTGATAGGTCATGTGTTTGATTCCGAATCAGAAAGTGTGGTACTTTTGCACTTTAGTAATGTTCCTGGTAGATTAATAATAGTCTCTTTTTTGCGGGATATGTACTTAATTTTAAAAAATAAAAATTAGTTTCTACTTTACTACATACAAATCTTTGCCCGCGGCTTTGCTTGAAAATAGTACTTATTCTCGATAAATGGTACTCTATGTCCATTTCTATACCCCTGACAACGTGTATGCAACATTTTATGTTGATCGGTCGAGTAGTTAAGGCGTGAAAGCGTAACAAACAAACTCACATTCGCATTTACAATATTAAGTTAGAATTCCTTTATATACTTATATATAATATATTCTATCATAATATATTCTATTCTATCACATACACACAACACCATCTAGCCCAAACTAAGCAGAGCTTGTACTATGGGTACTAGACAATGGATTAACAGACATATATACTTTTTATTTTTGTAAATGCATACATATTATGCATAGAAACACCCAGACCAAGACAAACATCCATGTTCATGCACACAAATGTTTGACTTGTGCGGGAATCGAACCCGCGACCTCAGGCGTGGCAGTCGGTTACACTAACCACTATATGTATAGATAATACACTGCCAAACATTCAAAGGTTTAACGGAAGCATTAGGTTACCCATCTCATTACCATACCGTCACACGAGCGCTTAACCTTGCTAATCATCTAACAATACTAAATATATGCCCAGAGGCTCACAGTTGAGTCATCAAATATTTGTATAACTGAATCAATATTGGAGACCTTGGGGTCTTTAATACGTTTTAGAAGTCTGTAGGCGGTGTTACATCGTAACTTGACGCTAAACTCAAAAGCATTAGCCTGCGTGTTCGATGTGCCCGCGACACAGGCGTTATCTAGTGCTTGACTTTACAAATTTTTTTTTAAGATAAGCTTTATATCTTAATCTTAACTATCCTATCCTAACTTAATCCTAACTAATATTGTAAATGCGAAAATGAGTTTGTTTGTTTGTTACGGTTTCACGCCGTAACTACTCAACCGATCAACATGAAATGTTGCATACACGTTGTCAGGGGTATAAAATAGGACATAGAGTACCTTTCATCCAGAAAAAATAACTGTTGCAAACCTAACCTAACCTAACCTATAATTTACGCGAGCGAAGCCACGGGTGAAAACTAGTAATATTATAAAAGCGAAAATGAGTTTGTTACCTTTTCGGCCTAAATCACAGAACCAATCATCCTGAAATTTTGCATATACGTTGACAGGTGTACAGAAACGGACATAGTCTACCTTTTATCCCGAAAAAAATTACTGTTCCCGAGGAAAACTACAATAACGTTCTTATGATATTAGATGGCGCCACGTGTCTTTCGAATCATGATTGAATTATATTATTACAAGCAGAGTACAACCCGAATTGATTGTCAAATTCTAAATTAACGCGAGCGAAGCCGCGAGCAAAAGCTAGTATTATAAATGCGAATGTTAGTTTGTTTGTTACGCTTTCACGCCTTAACTACTCAACCGATCAACATGAAATTTTGCATACACATTGTCAGGGGTACAGGAAAGGACATAGGGTACCTTTCCAGAAAAAGTACCGATCCCAAGGGATATAAATTTATTGACAACGTCTAGATAAACTTGGGCAAATTTAGTCGGCAATAAAATCTGTTTAATTTCAATGTACATTTGCGTAAACGTAAGACAATATTGAATATATTAGTAAATAGTTTTTATGTCATTATATCGTGTCTGGACATAACCAGTTTAGTTTTTTTTTTATTACGTCTGTGTCTTGTTGATGACACTGATCAAATGCTAATTATTTGAGCCAGACGAGAATACAAGCGCTAAAAACTACAAACAATGCTTCTTTATTTTTCATTTTATTTATTTAACTTACTTATACATTACTTATACAAATCTTTGCCCGCGGCTTTGCTTGAAAATAGTACTTATTCTCGATAAATGGTACTCTATGTCCATTTCTATATCCCTGACAACGTGTATGCAAAATTTTATGATGATCGGTCGAGTAGTTAAGGCGTGAAACCGTAACAAACAAACTCACATTCTCATTTACAATATTAAGTTAGAATTCCTTTATATACTTATATATAATATATTCTATCATAATATATTCTATTCTATCACATACACACAACACCATCTAGCTCAAACTAAGCAGAGCTAGTACTATGGGTACTAGACAATGGATTAACAGACATATATACTTTTTATTTTTGCAAATGCATACATATTATACATAGAAACACCCAGACCAAGACAAACATCCACGTTTGTGCACACAAATGTTTGACTTGTGCGGGAATCGAACCCGCGACCTCAGGCGTGGCAGTCGGTTACACTAACCACTACGCCATAGAGGCCGACTGATATATAACTTCTATAAAAACATAGACAACGACTTTACATAGTATTTTAGCCAATAAATTTAGTTATCACCGAAATGGCTACCAGAAATCCCAAAATCTATTTACGCCAATCATTTGCATGTGCGCCCACTTAATAACCAGACCACGTAATCACCAGACACAGCATGTCAAGTTGAAGGTCACCATTCACTTGTGGTGATTTAAACCCTACATAAAATACTAGACTACAAAAATAAAAAAGATATATTAAAAAAAAATTTAGAGTACAGATAACATTTGACTGCATGGATGGCGTAGTGGTTTAAGTCATCGCCGTGGTCGTGGGTTCGAATCCCAGTCGGGACAAAAATTTGTGTGACCCACAAATGGTTGTTCCGAGTCTGTGTGTTCTTTGTGTCCGTTGTTTGAATGTTTGTTAAGTCCCCCGGGACACAGGATTGAGTGCTAGTGCGGGAGACATCTTTAAAAACATATATTAAAAACAGGTTGGATATATAAGTTTATTTCTTTGAAATTAAACTACTATATACGGATTTTATCGCGTTGTTTATTTGACACTGTTACAAAATTTTTTGAAAAACTGTTACACTACTATGATCACTATTAAACTTTACAAATTTTTAAGCTATTTAAATTATTGAAACTATTAAAACTATTTATACTATTACTATACTATTATACTATTTAGATTTATTTTTACACTTTCCCCGACGTTTCGGTTGCTTTTCAGCAGCCATGGTCACGGGGAGGCTCCCCGTGACCATGGCTGCTGAAAAGCATATATAGTAGTTTAATTTCAATGAATAACATTCGCGTAAACAGAAGACAATATTATATAAGTTTATTTCCTTGAATAGTATTTTAGTGACCCCACTGAGCGATGGTTAGGGTCACTTGTAATAAAAGTTGTTCAAAATGGAATTTCGATCAAGTCTGTGTCATAAATATAATAAATAATAATCTTTCTATATATCTATGTATATGCGAAATTCCGTGATGATCGTTCGAGTAGTTCACACGTATATGTGTTACAATCAAATATATAAACAAACAAACTCACATTCGCATTTATAATATTAATTAGGATAAACTAGTGTTACTAAGTAGCGAGTGGTTGTGAATGCGACTATTATTTCTGGGTTTGATTATCGAGTTAGGCAAAATATTACTGTCAAGAAATTCTCTGTAGTTACATGAAGAACTGTACTCCATAGACGCCAAAAGGCTCGCTCTTTATCGCAACCCCTAAAATCAGAGTTTGCGAAATTTGGGTATATTACACTTCTACCCTATCCCTACGGGAGATAGAGTCGTAAAAATTACTTTATTAAACTCACATTTTGCCAACAATGCTCTTAAATCCCATGCTCCTTAACGCTCCTGCCAGAAGACCCCAATAATACCTGACCTGGAATCGAAGCCGAGATCTCATGCATTTATCATTCACTACTTCTGCACAGCCGGCGCAGTCTTATTACTTTAATGATCATATTAAAGTTAGATATAACTTAAAAACGTCATAAATATAGACCACGGAATTGAACCCAAGACCTTTGACACAGCAATCTAACGGTTTTCCCGCGAAACCAATCTCTCAATCAAAAAACAACCGTAATAAAATTATAGACTAGTCTATAATTCAACTAAATTATAATATCTTAACGTTAATCTTCGATTTTAAAAAAACTACTCGACTCTTAAAAACGTTTTTGATACCTGTAATCTTTGGATTGCATACCTGATTTCTGGTGTGTTAATTATGTTATCTGGTCACGTATTTGGGCAAAAAAGTTTAAGGCCAAGGATATAGAAAGGAGCGTGAAGCGGGTGTGCTACTCGGAGGACGTTTTAAGGTCTTTAATATTTATTAATGCTATTTGTTGGTATATTAGCATCTAAGTTTTTTTTTACGGCCTCGATGGCGTAGTGGTTAGTGTATCCGACTGCCACGCCTGAGGTCGCGGGTTCGATTCCCGCACAAGTTAAACATTTGTGTGCATGAACATGGATGTTTGTCTTGGTCTGGGTGTTTCTATGTATATAATATATACGTATTTACAAAAATAAGTTTATATGTATGTGTATCCATTGTCTAGTACCCATAGTACAAGCTCTGCTTAGTTTGGGCTAGATAGTGTTGTGTGTATATGATAGAATATTATATATATATTACGTAGGTATTAAAATAATAATATAATGAGATGAAGATTTGGATGAAATTGGAAAAAACGAGTTTAATCCAAATACGTTAAAATGTTTGTATCTAATTAGCTTTTGTCAACGGCTTCCCTCGCGTAGTTGTAGGTATCACATCCAATCATCTTTACAAACTTTCATGTTTATAATACTACTTTCAATCCGCGGCTTTGCCTACGTTCTGGGATAAAAAGTATAATTTATTTTAATCCAGGATATAGTCTATCTGTGTTTCAAGTTTTACCCAAATTAGTTGAACGGTTTATGAGTGATTGAGTAACAAATAAACAAACATCTTCACAAATTTGCACATTTATTTTGGCAAAAAGGTTTATTTTCTTTTAGGAAAGAATAATAAATTTAGAGCGATTTAATCATGACTATTTCAAGGAAACCTTGGTTTTTATCTTTTTTCTCTCTATTGTATTTAGTATCTAGATACTTTAGCAGTCGAATTTTCAAACGGCCTGACGTTTTTTAACTTATCAGATAAGTGATATTAAGTCTGGTATCGGTATATATATTAAGATACATACATAAAAATACTGTTGTGTATCCAGGCAGCAGTAGTCAGGCGTGCATCACACTCATATTTCACAATCATTATTTAGGTCTCACACAACAGAAAACAAGCCCATTGGCTCTACCAGACACAGTTACATAAAATTTTACTCGACCCGAAATCCATACATAGCCCTAGATCCAAAATATAATCTTTTAAAGCAAGTCTTTTGCATCTCATTCTCCTATCTAACGCCATCTCTTTTTGTTACAGAACCATGAAGCCACTATGCTCAATAGTGGTTACCATACTGGTCATCGCGGCCAACGCTCACCCTGAAAACATCGAAGATGTTAAGGAACTGCCCCAAAGCAAAGAGCCAGTGGTAGAAGCAGAAGCAAGCGCGCCACAAGCAAGACAAGAAAGATGCACAGCTTGCGCTGGCACCATTAAACTGAAATCCCAAAACGACGTCCTTGCCGCCATCAAAAATCTACCAAACGCCGAAGTCCATACTCAACAGTCTTTCGAAGAGTGTTCCTCTGAAAAAGGCTGTGCAGGCATTAAGCTGAAGGATGGTAAAGTTGTCCAAAAGTTTGGAGACCTTGAGGCTTTCAAGGCTGCAGCTTTGGCCAGCACTGGGAATGAGTTCCAGTTCCAAGCCGCTGGTAACAGCGTATTTGAAGGCGGAGTGCCTAACGGTGGACCTTTCTGGTGGATGAACCAGGATTCTCCTTTCAAGACAGGAGGTGCAAATGGCGGTGCTCATTCGGAGAAGTTCAGCAAATTCCAGTCATCCAGCTTTACTAGTTCAAGCAACGGTGGTGCTGGAGGCGTTGATATTGCTGCCAATCCTTTCTTGAACGGAGACTTCTCCAAACTATCTGGTGGTTTCACCAGCGCTGGTGGTAACTTCGCTGCTGGCCAAGGTTTTCAAGCTGCTGGTGCTGGAGCTGGCTTCGGCGCCGGTCAAGGTGCTGGTTTTGCAGCTGGTCAAGGTGCTGGATTTGGCGCCGGACAGGGAGCTGGATTTAGCGCGGGTCAAGGCGGTGCTTACGGTGCTGGATCCCAAAGCAGTTTTGGATCAAACTCTCAGAGCAGCTTCGCATCCCAAGGCGGTTTCGCCGCTCAAGGAGGCCAAGGCCTCGCCCAAGGAGGTAGCCTTGCTGGCGCTCAGGGTGGCCTCGGAGGTGGACAAAGCAACTTCAACTCCTACAACTCAGCCAGCAAATTTGCTTCCACCGGCTACACTGGCTCATCACCAGCGCCATTCGCCTCATCTGGATCCAACGTTAACCTGATCCAGAACTCACAGAAATCCGAATACGACTTCGAACAACAGCAGCAGAATCAACAGAGCATCGACGACGTGTTCCAGAGCACTGGCAATGTCCAGAATGCTGGTGGGGATCTTCAGCAGACATGTGCTGGTCAGGGATACATCTGCGTGCACAAGGCTCAGTGTAACAACGGAGTGGTGAACACCAATGGAGGCAGCTTGCTCCAGGCGAATACTCAGGTATGTTTAAAGTAACTATTAGACTTTCGCGTTGTATGATTATTTTAACTCGTTACGGGAATTGACGCGATCTTTTGTACCTTTAGGTGCATGACATTTGGACCAGGTTACACCGTCCGTGATCTTAAGCTGACTAGTTCAGCGATGTTATGACTCTCTTTGTGAGGCAGAAGAATCTTCATTCACCCTCACTTTTTGTATTAGGTCGTCACCATACGTCACCTTTTAACCTATAGAGTCGCATCAGCGCACCGGTGGCCAGACACAATTTTAAGACTTGACAGGTTAATACTGTTACGAGTTAGAATGTTGGGTTAAATCAAGTGCCAGGTGTACGACAGAAATCTATATTACTGTTTCATAAAGTGTCACACAGACAGATTAAATCATATTTACAGTAATCTTCCTCTTAACTAAGCGTTGAAATCTTCGATGTTAACTCTGATATTTTTCTTCCGTATTCAGAGAGAATTGAATTCCACGAGAGCGCAAGCTTCTTCGATGTTCGCTCCGATGTTGACATAGACATAGACATATAAACATAGACATATATTTATAGCATAAAACTGTGTGTACAAACAGTTACCCATTCGGGTATTGCAACTTTACAGTAAACAGTAACTAATAAACATCAAGACGTACTTAAAGACTATAAATATTATTGTTCGTCCGTATTCAGAGAAAACTGAATACTTCGGAAGCGTGAGCGCTGTTATTTATTCTTCATAGTTATCCCACGCGGTATCACCCACTTTATGATTACCGACATGGTTCTGTGTTGTGTAGTGTGATGTTAGCTTTTGCCCGCGGCTTCACCCAGGAACAGTACTTCTTTCTGGATAAAAGATACCATATGTCACTTTTTGTGTACATACACGTTGTCATAGGGACAACGTGTATGTACCATATTTTATCGATGATAATCGATCATCGTGAAATTAGTCATCGAGTAAGTAGTTAACCTGTGTGTAAAACCGCGGGGCACAGCTAGTATATTATTAAGACATCTGCTTACCCATCCAATAACAAACAAGTGACACCACAATTAATCAATTCAAGGAAATATTTGATTTACAAATGGTCATGTACCATTTGAAGAAGAAAAAACGTATTATTTTCGACGACCTTATGTTTAAGGTCAATAAATATTTAGTTATGTCATAATCACCTGTAGAGGTCGCTGTGATCAATGTAACTTTACGACTTCTATAGAAATGGTGCTGACTAGACATATATAATTACATAGGCGAGTGAGTAACCATTGGACTGCCACGCAGTTTCAAGTTCGATTTTGACTGACTCTGACTATTTATAATTAATTATGCGTATTTAATAGTTATTTATTATTCGCTTTAACAGCGAAGGAAAACTTTGTGAAGAGACCTGCATGTCTGAGAGTTTTTATAATGTTCTCGAAGATATATGAAGTCTGCCAACCCGCACTGGGTCCGCAAAGTGGACTATGGCCTAATCCTTCTCACACTAATATGAGGCCACTATATACATAATAATAATAATATTCTGTCACATACACACAACACCATCTAGCCCAAACTAAGCAGAGCTTGTACTATGAGTACTAGACAATGGATAAACATACATACATACTTTTTTTTTTGTAAATACATCGATATTATACATAGAAATACCCAGACCAAGATAAACATCCATGTTCATGCACACAAATGTTTGACTTGTGCGGGAATCGAACCCGCGAGCTCAGGCGTGGCAGTCGGTTACACTAACCACTACGCCATCGAGGCCGCCATTTATTTGTCGTATTAATGTTATCTTTCGAACTTATTTGTTACAATGTTTATAAAGCCCTTAACAATACTTTCCCTCACTCCCGTATAACAATACTCTCCCTCACTCCCGTATAAAAATCATATTTTAAAAGAGATAAAAATTATATCTACTAGAATATACAGAAAAAAACTACCACCATGCGGGCACATTTCTAACCCCCGCAATGCTTCTGAAAATTTCCTTACAGAAAATTTCAATAACCCGATACCCCACCCAATAATCAAACGCAAGACTTTACGATCAAAACAACCACTTTGTCTAACAAACTACGTCTATTAACTAAATAATTCTTCAAATCAATTATATAAAAATAATATATAATTGAACATAAAATTGCTCAATTCATTTACATATAACAAAAGACCCAATCAAAAGTAACACATCAGTTTCCGTTATAATTACAACAAACAAATAAACAATGTGATTTATAATTGAGAAGATCCGTGTTCGAGTATCAGTTGTGGCATTTTAATTGTTTAAGCCTTGACATTTAATGTTTTGTCGCGAAATCTTGCGTTTTGAACATAAATTTTATTTTACGCATTTATTTTAAATTGGGTTTTTTTATTTCCGCTTCGTTTCTGAACGTATTATGTATACTTGTATACTAATATTATAAAGAGGAAAGATTAGATTTTTTGTTAGTTTGTTTATAAGGATTTAACTCAAAAACTACTCAGCCGATTTAAGAAATTCTTACACCATTAGAGAGCTATATTATCACCGAGGAACATAGGCTATATTTTAATTAAAAAGTGCTGTTACTAGCATAACCTACCCTACTTTTACGCGAGTGAAGCCGCGGCCAAAAGCTAGTTACGTAATATATCCACGACTGCCTCCGTGGCGCAGTGGTAGTGAATGCGACTGCTGTGCTCATAGGTCTCGGATTCGAATCCCGGGTCGGGCCAACAAAAAGTTATCGCGTTTATCTACTAAGAAATCTTAATACCAGCCCGGAGTTAGGAAGTTGGCGGTGTTAGACACCCCTGTGCCTATTCAAGTTATTTATCGCTCGCATTAACAGTGAAGGAAAACATCGTGAGGCAATACATGTTCAGACATTCTACATAATGTTCTCAAAGATATGTGAAGTCTGCCTTCCCGCACTGGGAAAGCGTGGTGGACTATGGCCTAACCCTTCTTACAGTGAGAAGAGCCCCATGCCCAGCAGTGGGACAGTTCATATACAGGACAATTTTACGTAAATTTTGTCCTGGATTAGTGTTTGTTTGTTAGTAGGTTGATACTACAGTCAGTCAGTGTTGTGTCATATATGTTTATGTAGACAATAAAGTTATATCATTACCGATACAGCCTCCGGTATCTTATTCTAATCAGAATACTAGCAGTTTGCCTTGACCAGCGGTTTATAGAAAATTTGTACATGTACTAATGTATGTTTTCTAGAAATAATGCTATTTACATTTTCCAGTTTATTATTTACTATATTTTGCCTGCGGCATCGCTCGCGTAAATGTAGGTTGTCAATTGTCTATACCTCGGGAACAGTATTATTTCTGTATGAAAGATCTACGTCCTTTTCTGTACACCTGACAACGTTTATGTGAAATTTCATGATGATCTGTCGAGTAGTTAAGGCGTGAAAGTGTAACAAACAAACAAACTCACATACGCATTTATAATATTAGTTAGGATATGTGTACATTGCTAGATTCTCAATAGCAGACTGAGAATTTCCTAATAGATAGCTCTCTAACCAGGAATCGAAGCCGAGACCGCGTTTATAATCATTTCTACCGCTGCGTTACCGAGACAGTCATTTTTATTTCACAGACAGATTTTTTGTCATTTAATTTGAAAATATTACTAAAAGCATGTGAAACACTGTTACTGAGAATAACCTTAACCCTAATGTTAGTAAACTAAAAATTAATTACTAATTAATGACTGCAGCAACTGGCATCGAATCTGCCTACGTAGCTGCAGAAAGGCGTATTAGGCCTTCATATTTAGACAAAAGATTTCTAACTTATTACATACATACATACAAAAATAAGCAGCGATAGCCTAGTGGGACATCGTTGGACTGCCACGCAGAGATCTCGAGTTCGAACCCAAGGCTTTTCAAAGTTATGTGCGTATTAAATAGTTAATTATGGCTCGCTAAAGCACTAAAACGGTGAAGAAAAACATCGTGAGGAAACCTGCATGTCTAAGAGTTCTACATAATTGTCGGCCTCGATGGTGTAGAGGTTAGTGTAACCGACTGCCACGCCTGAGGTCGCGGGTTCGATTCCCGCACAAGTCAAACATTTGTGTGCATGAACATGGATGCTTGTCTTGGTCTGGGTGTTTCTATGTATAATATGTAAAAAAGTATATATGTATGTTTATCCATAGTCTAGTACCCATAGTACAAGCTCTGCTTAGTTTGGGCTAGATGGTGTTGTGTGTATGTGGTAGAATATTATTATTTGAAGTATGCCAACCTGCACAGGGCAGCGTGGTGGACTATAGTCTAACTACTCACACTGAGAAGATAAGCAGCGATAGCTCAGTGGGGAGACCAACAGACTGCAATGCAGAGCGTCTCGGGTTCGAACCCACGTCGCGCACCTCTGACTTCCGGAAGTATATGACTTTTCGAAATTATGTGCGTATTGATTGACAATTATCGCCTACTTCGTGCCTCGAAGATCCGAAAACAAAGGTGTGCTAATCGACTCAAACAAATCCATTTTTCATAAGGTATCTTTTCGCACGAATAGGGCGACAGAACAGTTTAGAAAAATTGGTTCTTTTTAAGTGTCGATTCGCACACATCCCTATAATTTCAGTGCGAAACAAACCGATCCGAAAAAGGACGTGTGCGAATCGACACAAATATCTTTTGGTTTTTAAAGTGTCGTTTCGCCCTATACGTGCGATACGACCAATAAGTTGTAGGTGTGTTCTGCCTACCCGTTGAAGGATGACGTGAAACTATGTTTGAATAAATAGTTTCACAATACTTATTAAGTGAATAGTTTAAAACATTTACAAGTATAGCTCGTATCTTAAACATATATCAATGAATCGTGTACAATAACTTTGTGCCTAAATAATGCATGTACAATCTATTGCAGAAGAGTTTATTAATATATAATCACGACTATATAATTGAGGGGGTAGGTATTAAACACATGTAGAGCCTCGCTGATTTCAGCATGAATGAGCCGGCTCGACCGGAGAAGGACTACCCTCTCACAGAATATCGACGTGAAATAGCAGTATTCCTACTGTTGTGTTTCGATCGGTGAGTGAGAGTACCGGAGGCCCAATCACCCCTAACCCCCTTCCCGCTCCTTCTCCTTCCCACTTCCTTTCCTAAAGGGTGGGCAACGCGCAAGTGATGCCTCTGGTGTCGCAGGCGTCCATAGGCTACGGTGGCCACTTACCATCAGGTGGGCCGTAGGCTCGTTTGCCACCTTAGGTTTACTGCGTGTACTACTTTTGTATCTATCTATCGGATTGTTATTTTATTCTTTTTATCATCATCATCATCTAGCGTCTTGTTTGCCACATTACTTGTATAAAAAAAAAACTTTTTTATAATTAGAACTTGGCCGGTTTTTAAGTGCTTTTAAGCGTATTTCCCGCACTAGGAATAATTCCTGTCACGGGGTCTTTACAAACATTCAAACAACGGATACAAAGAACACTTAGACGCAACAAATGTACTGTTCCCAAGGGATTTAAAAAAAATTAACAAATCTACGTTCTCATGAGCAAAGTCGCGGGCAAAAACTAGTATTCATACAAATAAATATTGAAGCACTTTTGTTAGTAACAGTACATAATGACACAATCGCCGGTATCTAGGTTCGAGACCCTTGTATGTACTTTGTTGTTTTACCAAGATTTATTTAAATTGTCGTATTATTTATGTCTAGGCGTTTTGTCATAAAAGACTTTGTCATTTCGTGAGAACGTAGTAAACTAATATATTATCTATATTTAAGTCTAGTGACGGATCGTTGGACTGCCAAGCAGAGGTCTCGAGTTCGATCCCAAGGCAACTTTGCCTTTTGTAATTACTTGTATTAAATAACTAAACTGTCACTTTATCGGTGAAGGAAAACATCGTGAGGAAACCTGCATGTCTGAGAGTTCTACATAATGTGCTCGAAGATATGTGAAGTCTGCTAACCCGCAGTGGGAGAGGGTGGTGGATTACGTAATCCTTCTCATACTGAGAAGAGGCCCGTGCCCAGCTGTGGGTCAGTTCATATGCAGAGCTGTATTTTTGAAGAGATTTGTGAAGTCTGCCAAATCGCACTGAGCCAACGTGATGGATTATAGACTGACCATTCTCACACTGAGAAGAGGTCCGTGCCCAGCAGTGGGACAGCTTAATACAGGGCTGATATTAACTATTTTTGAGACACGCTTTCACGCCTTAACTACTCGACCGATCAACATGAAATTTCGCATACAGGTTGTCAGGGATACAGAAAAGGATATAGAGTACCTTTCATCCAGAAAAAAATGCTGTTCCCGATAAATAGGCATTTATTAACAAAATCTACATTACCACGAGCACATTACAAAGAGGCGCTCATAGCCAGTTGCACTCACTGATCGGTAAACGATTAGCGAGGTTAAGCAACGTTGGGTGCGGTCAGTCTATAGATGGGTGACCGCTTAGTGGTATTTCATCTGAGCGTCTCCGTGCTTCGGAGGGCACGTAAAAAGTCGGTCCCGGTTGTTGTCAAATTGATAGCAGTCGTTAAGCCATGTCAGAGGCCTACGGGCGGCTTGAACAACTCTTGATAACAGGTTGACCACTAACCATAGGAAAAGAAGAAGATCACGAGCAAAAAAAATCTAGTGATCCTAAATCTAGTGACCCTAAATCCAGTGACACTAAATCTAGTGACCCTAAATCTAGTGACCCTAAATCTAGTGACCCTAAATCTAGTGACCCTAAAAACAAACATCGATACAATACACAGCTTCGTATCCCTTCAGGGATAAGAAAGCTTTAGTCTTAAGGAATGTAGGCCGCTTGTCTGCCTATCCTCAGTGGTTAAAGACACAGCGTGCTCAGGTCAGCAGGTTTAGTACGTGGTGATGCAAGCGACGGACCGTCGCCAAACAGTTAAAGGACATCGAGATATAGGCGGTAGCGTCAGCAAAAACATACATATATAGCCTTACTAGCTTTTGGCCGCGGCTTCGCTCGCGTTAATTTAGAATTTGACAATCAATTCGGGTTGTACTCTGCTTGTAATAATATAATTCAATCATGATTCGAAAGAAACGTGGCGCCATCTATTATCATAAGAACGTTATTATTGTTTTCCTCAGGAACAGTAATTTTTCGGGATGAAAGGTAGCCTATGTTCGTTTCTGTACACCTGACAACGTATATGCAAAATTTCAGGATGATCAGTTCAGTGGTTTAGACGTGAAAAGGTAACAAACAAAAAAACTTATTTTTGCTTTTATAATATTAGAAGAAGAAGATAGGATGCGTACTATCGAAAAGGTAGACAGAGTTCTAATACACACATTTCGCAAGTTATAAGTCCTAGGTAAGACGAGCCTAATGCCGCCTATTGGCCACAATTAAAGACACCACTTATTTTATCTTATGTGGGGGCCAGTCAGTGCAGACCGGCGACACTTCGACCCAGTGGCATCTTTTGTGTCGACACTCTCCCAATAACGACTGCCATAGACGTTCATAGCCGCCGGGACCGACGGCTTAACGTGCTTTCCGAGGCACGGAGTAGGCGATAATTGTCAATCAATACGCACATAATTTCAAAAAGTCATATAGCTCGAAAATCAGAGGTGCGCCACGTGGGTTCGAACCCAAGACCCTCTGTATTGCAGTCTGTTGGTCTCCCCACTGAGCTATCGCTGCAGCTAAAGACACCCCACTGCTAATTAAAAGAAATTTCCATTTACAATTTACCCACCCCGGAATTGCAACCGATGCTTCTTACACCGCAATTGAGTTATATTGCATCGAAGTGGGCGTTACTTGGCGGAAGTCCATTGTAATAAAATTATTGGAAAGAGAGGATCCCACCACACACCCTCGGATTGTCCACCCCAACTTTTGCAATAGAAAAAGGTTGACAATACCGAACTCGACCAGGGAAGGACTAGCCTCTCACAGAATATCGACGTGAAATACCAGTATTCCTACTGTTGTGTTTCGTTCGGTGTGAGAGTGCCGGAGGCCCAATCACCACCTTCTCCCTTCCCGGTCCTTCTCCTTCCCACTTCCTAACCTAAAGGGTCGGCAACGCACAAGTGATGCCTCTGGTATTGCAGGCGTCCATAGGCTACGGTGACCACTTGTCATTAGGTGGGCCGTATGCTTGTTTGCCACGTTAGTAGTATAAAAAAAATTTAAAAAAAACTCTTGGGACCCGGGCGTACTCCAACTTGTAATATTCCGCTTCGAGCACAAAATACGCATATTTTGGAATTCGGTAAAGTCAACCTTTTTGTATTTCAATAGTTGGGGTGGACAATCCGAGGGTCCGTGGCGGGTCCCTCTTTCTCAATAATTTATTACAGCAATTGGGTTGATGCAGACTAAACTGCAGGCAGATGTTGGATGCGGCAAGCTGAAGACAGGGCGCTATGGTGCTCTTTGGGGAAGGGCTATGTCCAGCAGTGGACTATTATAGCCTGATGATGATGATGATGAATTGAGGTTAAAGGTTTTCGTAACCGAATTTCTAACAGACGCTATAGTATAACAGAAGCACCGTAGCCATAATTGTATTACTACAATACCGAAACCATATTCATGCTGACCGTGAATTATCATAGAACCAAATTTTCACTGAGCATCGAAAATAGCACATTATAACGATTTTCTAATAGAAAATATCGTATTAATATTGCATATCAAAACCGGTAAAGCATAACCAATTTTATTGACTTAGAATAAATTGATTAAATTATTAGAATTAGAATAAATTGTTTAACCATATTTCATAATGGTATTGTATTTGGTAGAACAATCGAAACTATACCGAATCTGCAACAATACAACCTACAAACCTTCAAGAAAAGAGCGTACTCCTTTTTAAAAGGCCGGCAACGTATTTGTAACTGCTCTGGTGTTGCAGGTGTCCATGGCCGGTGGTAACCATCGGTCGCTTACCATCAGGCGATCCGTCTGCTCGTTTGCCTCCTATCAAATAAAATAAAAAAGAATATCATATAACCGAATTTTCTTACCAGTAAATCATAACCGAACCAAAAAATAGCGTATATCCGAAATATTATCTCAGTAACCAAACCGTTACGAACGAATTATACCGAATCCCAAACAAAAAATATGAAATAACCGAACTGCCATGTCCTTACCGAATTTAACTAAAAATGTCCCCGTAATCTGCTGACGGTACATTTTAAAACCGGCATCAAAATGTTTTCTTTACAATTGCCCAAGTCTAGATGCTGTCCATTAGCCAGCTTTTATGCTGACCCTATTTCTGAGCGACACTCTTCACGCTTATTAAGGATATAGGTGCGGGCAGGAATGCAGGTGTAACTAACAAAAGAATTAATTACTGACTAGCTGTCTTTAGTATCACCCATGTTTATGGTTACTGCTCCGCGCCCGTGGCTCGTAGCGTGATGTTATATAGCCCATGTTACTCCTGGATAAGGTAGTTTTCTAATGCTGAAAAATTATTGAAATCCAGTGAGTAGTTTCTGAGTTGATCTTTTGCTTCTGGATAAATTGCCTTGCTGATTTCAGCATGAATGTGCCGGCTTGACCGTGGAAGGACTACTCTCTCACAGAATATCAACGTGAAATACCAGTATTCCTACTGTTGCATTTTTTCCGGTGAGTGAGAGTGCCGGCGGAGGCTCAATCACCCTCTTACCCCCTTCCCGCTTCTTCTCCTTCCCACTTCGTTTTTGTCCTAAAGGGGCGGCAACGCACAAGTGATGCCCACTTTCATGCCGCATCTCTCTCTAATCACATTATTCCTTATTCTATCTTTCAGAGACTATATAGTACTCTATACACGTATGTATCTGTCCCTAAATTCAGTTGTTATACACATTAAAACATACTATGGTCATAGGCCATGCTATAAATAATGGCAAATAAGGTGTAAGCTATGAAAAGGGCACGAATATACCATGCGCATAGGTCACCGTTTATTGACAAGTAACCCAACTGGGACTCGAACTCGGTACTCCGTTGTGAAATACGTTTGAGATAGATGACTATCTTAACTTTTAGACATCGATGTTAGGGCTGGCTGTAATATCTCTCTTCTCCCTAGCCTTTATTATTCCCAAGTCACTTGGGGTCGGCTTTCTAGTCTAACCGGATTTGACTAGATATCAGGTTTTACACGGAGCGACTGCCATCTGACCTCCGCAACCCGAAGGCTAACGATACCCTAAGGCTAGACCAGTGTCAGGATATTAGAGGGCACTGACTTCCCAATAACGACTGCCATAGATGTTCATGGCAGCCGGGACCGACGGCTTAACGTGCTCTCCGAGGCACGGAGCAGGCGATAATTGTCAATCAATATGCACATAATTTCGAAAAGTCGTATAACTTCTGAAAGTCAGAGGTGCGTGACATGGGTTTGAACCCGAGACATTGCCTGTTGGTCTCCCCACTGAGCTATTGCTGCCTATCGCTGGCTGTAATATCTATTGATTAAAATAAAATCTTGAAATATAAATGCGAATGTCAATTTGTTTGTCAAGCTTTCACACCTTAACTGCTCATAATCATACTACGACTGATAATCACGAAAATTCGCATACACATTGACAGGTGACATAGAGTACCTTCATCTAGGAAAAAAGTACTATTCTAGAGAGACAAATTCTATATTAAAACGAGGGAAGTCGCGGGCAATACCTAGTATTATAAAGAGGAAAATTTGATTTTTGATGAAATAATTTTTAGATTCTGTTCGGTAGTTTTAGGAACCATAACAATAAAAATAAAAATGTTGACTAAAAATAATGTCCTCTTTATAATATTAGCATAGAAGTGCCAGCCCTATTCTAAGCTAGCGTATAATATATTATTAGTGACTAAGACATGCTATCAATCTAAGTCAGCAGAAACTGAGTTGCCACATAACGGGCTAAGCCACTTTAAGTCATCTATTGTTGATGGTTTATGCCATTAGAGATGTTTTCTAATTAAATAA
Source organism: Catocala sponsa (assembly GCA_963564715.1). Lineage (NCBI taxonomy): Eukaryota > Metazoa > Arthropoda > Insecta > Lepidoptera > Erebidae > Catocala > Catocala sponsa. The sequence continues at coordinate 2,082,696 of OY751354.1, read as the reverse complement.
CGGATGGCGTAGTGGTTTAAGTGTTCATCCGGCCTCTGTTAAAGTGTTGTGGGTTCGATCCCCATACATACGTAATAATAATATCAGCGCTGAATATAAACTGTCCCACAGCTGGGCACGGCCTCTTCTCAGTGCCGCTGCCGACGCTGGCCCAGTGCAGGTTGGCAGACTTCACATATCTTCATGAATATTATGGAGAACTCTTAGACATGTTTGTTTCCTCACGATATTTTCCTTCACAGTTAAAGCGAGCGATAGTTAAATATTCAGATAATACGCACATAATCTCGAATGTCAGAGGTGCTTGTCTCAGGAACGAACTCGAGACCTCTGCGTGGCAGTCCCACGGTTGCCCACTAAGTTATCGCTGCGTCCGTTGTTTGAATGTTTGTAAACATTCTGAGTATTTGTCAATCGACATAAAATAGCTATCTTTACAGTATAAAAATTTTGCTTCTTTATGTTTGTGTTCACATAACTCGAAAAATAGTCGATGGATTGACTAGAAATTTTTACACAGCGTTGCATTTTTATATGAGACGGTTTTTATATAGTTTTTAGTCCGCAATATCTATGGGAATGGATATTACATCCCTAATCACTACATATTATAAAACAAAGTCCCCTACGCGTCTGTCTGTCTGTTCGCGATAAACTCAAAAACTACTGAACGGATTTTCATGCGATTTTGACCAATAGGTAGAGTGATTTATGAGGAAGGTTTAGGTTTATCATTTGTTAAGGTTTTGTGCCACCCGTGCGAAGCCGGGGCGGGTCATTAGTATTGAATATAAGACTGAGCCACGTGGTTGGATTTAAGTAGTGTCTTAGTAAATTCTTCTTTGATTGCGTCTCCGTTTATTCTTAAACTAATATTGAATAGTTAAATAAAGCGTTACGCAATGTAGATCGAACTAATTTTAAGATCTTAGTTCATATTTGTTCTTGTGCAACTTCGTAATGCAAATACATATTGTTTGAAGTTTTCAACATACTATTTGCATATAAATTATGCGTATTTTTATCGACTGCCTCGATGGTGCAGTAGAAGTGATGACCTGTGGGGTACACCTTTGATAAGAGAAACCAGATTCAATGCTCGGGCCAAGCAAAGTTGTTATCACGCTGTCTTGAGGGATATAATTATTTTCGTATCAAATTTATTTTTAACCTACATGACTAATTGATGTAAAATATAGTATTACTAGATTTTGCCCGCGGCTTCGCTTACGTAAATGTTACATTAGTAACAGTATCTACTTTTTTATGGATGAAAGTTACTCTATGTCCTTTTCTGTTTCTCTGACAATGTGTACCTATGCTAAATTTCATAATAATCGGTCGAGTAGCTAAGGCGTGAACGCGTAACAGATAAACAAACATACTCACATTCGCATTTATAATATTAGTTAGGATTAAAATACAGTAACTAGTACTTTATCTTATGTGGGGGCCAGTCAGTGCAGACCGGCGACACTTCGACCCAGTAGGATCTTTTGTGTCAACACTCTCCCAATAACGACTGCCATAGATGTTCATGGCAGCCGGGACCGACGGCTTAACGTGCTCTCCGAGGCACGGAGCAGGCGATAATTGTCAATCAATACGCACATAATTTCAAAAAGTCATATAATTTCTGAAAGTCAGAGGTGCGCGACGTGGGTTCGAACCCGAGACCCTCTGCATTGCAGTCTGTTGGTCTCCCCACTGAGCTATCGCTGCTCAACTAGTACTTTAACATTTCGTACATTGAAATCGAACTCAACACCTCTGCATAGCAGTTTCAACTGTTTGGAATAGGCTATAGAGCTATCGTAGGGAACATTTAACCTATAATTAAAAGACTTCTCATTCATTATACTAACGAACCAGTTAGATTTCTCCGACGACTTCAAATGAATCGTAAAAAAGATGTAAACCGAATAGATTATTTCCAAGTTATTTTTTCTCAGTACATTCAAGGAAACACATGCACTTATTACCTGTACTTAATGACATATTATCCATTGTCCATTGTTGAAAGATATTCACATTTTTTTTCTACATTTTCTGTAATTTACATCGATAATAAGCATTATACGTAACGATAGTCTGTTTCAATTCACGTTTTTACTTTATAATTGTTTGTTGTATTTAAACCAAGGATTCAAAATAACGTGCCCTTATGAAAAGTATCCACACTAATGACGCCACGGATGGTGTAGTGGTTTAAATGGTCACCTCGCCACTGCCGCCACTCCGAGTGTTGTGGGTTCAATCGAGAAATTGTATGACCGTACTTTGTACGGTTACGGATATGTAATTATTTCGGATTATCCGTTAGTTTCGGATAGTTTCGGTTACGGATATTAGATTGAAGTAAAATTATAAAATATAAATTATAAAAACAAATAGTATGTACCTAATAATTTGGTTTTACTTATAGGTTTTATCTAGTCTAGGTTATCATTTGGTATTATAATCAGTCATAATAATATAGGTAAATAATTATTATATACCTACTTAATTTTAAGTTTTATCTATTAAAAATATTATTTAGACTCCGTCCTTATACGAAACTATCCAAAACTTGTGAAACGGATACGGTTACGGATATATTTTTATTTCGGATATCCGATAGTTTCGGTTACGGTTGCGGAGCTCCATAACATCCCTGGCTATCCCTATCCAGAGCAGTATTGTCTACCTTTTTCTATTGCAATAGTCGAGGTGGACAATCCGAGGGTGTGTGGCAGGTTCCTCTCTTCCCAATAATTTTAAAACTGTCCGTAGTTAGCACGACTAGTGTAGAAACCAGGTCTAAGCGGGCCGCATGTTTGGTAGTCGTAAAAACCAATTTATTTTGGATAACACAAATGTCTGTCTCTTAAACATGTAGATTACCTCACTAGTTTTCCTTCACCGTTTAACCGAAACATTCTATTAATTTCTAAAAGGCAGAGGTATGCGCCTTGGAATCGAACCAAAATTAAACGTGGAAGGTGAGCGATCATTTGGGCATATGCATATTTGTATAAAAATAAAATATATGCATATTAAATTTAGTTAATTCTAAAGTTATAAAGTTCAGACACACTAAACGCTAAATACATCTACGTGTGTTCCAATCGTGATAAGGTGTTTTAGTTGTGTAGTAAAATTCTGACATACTAAATGCGGGTTTTAGTTACGGTAGGTTGTAAACGTCGTATGTGTGTTTATTTAAATACTAGCTGTATTTGAAAACAGACGTAATTTTTATGGTAAACAGTGGTGATAAAAGCCATTAAAGCAAAGAACTAACGGCTACTGTTTAAATATAATTTTAGAAACTCACAGTTCATTTATTTATTTGCTAGATTTTGCCCGCGGATGCGCTCGCGTTAATATAGATTTTCTCAATAATTATTCACCGATAACAATACTTTTTCTGGATCATTAGTACCCTATGACTTACTCTGTACCTCTGATGACGTGTATGCATAATTTTATGATGATTGGTTGAGTAGTTAAGGCGTGAAATCCTAGCCAACAAAGAAACTCACATTTATAACGTTAGTCAGGATTTACAAAGTATTACCTTGTGTTTCTACTAATGGATTTAATATTCTGGAAAGACAAGCGTGATGGATTTGATTAAAGCATAAATGTCAGGTTGTTGCAAGTAAGAATGTCTACCTCAGAGCAACAATCGTGATTCTATCTACGTATATAATAATGCCCTCCAGACCGAATTTCGGTCACGGTGGCCAATCTTAACGGAGACTGGCCATCTACGCAGGAGATATTATAATACACAAGTATGTGCGCAAACGCAAGTGCACTCGCTGTTCCTTATCTCTAATGATCCGATGGGCCGGTAATCCGACAGGACTGGAGAGAAATCAGGAGAACCAACGGCATTACGTACTTTCTGAGGCACGGTTACAACATGCGAATATAAATGAGAGTTCGTTCGCCACGTTTAGTGTGTCGGCGGCTTAAAGATTTTAAATTGAGATTTATAAATTATGACATTCACAGTTAGCTGAAGGCATCAATTATGTGGAGTTCATAGGAGTTAAGTGCCTGATAGTATTTATGTTTAATAAGCAATAATTATTATAATTAGTGTTCAAATATCACGCCGGTCAATTGGTAGCTTGTAACTACATTGTAAATAAATGAATGTAATGTTGTTTGTTTGTTAACGCAAGGTTTTATTATTGAGATGAACTGAGATGAGAGGAGATGGGTCAAGATTAGTCGCATTGAGTTATAATATTATGTATGTATGTTTATTGCAAAGATGAACTGAGCGTAGCGTTGATGAGGTGAGCGGAGATGTGTCATAGGATATTGTATTGGAAATTAATTAAATGGAAAGACTTTATTACCAAGATAAACTCAGTCTAGTAGAGATGAAATGAACATAGATGAACGTAGCTGACTTATCTCCACACTTCGTTATTGAAATGTGTTGAAAGTAAAACAAAAAAATATATGTAAAACAAAAATATTTTTTTATATATTCGTATTTTCGCACTCATTAACAAAATAATAAAAATAAATATTCCCATAAAATATATTTACAACCAATTATCTAGTAATAGCATATTAAATAGTAATATATTAAAATAATTATGTTAATTACATTTAATTTACCAACGTTAACATTAATTAAAACGCTTTTAAACATACATTTAATAATTTTAATGTCCGTTTTTGCTATCGTTCTATCGACGACGCCATGATATTAAAATTATCATTTATATAAATACTACTTTATGATTATTAGGTCTTACCATTAGGGATACAGAAAACATTTTTGTCGGCCTCAATGGCGTAGTGGTTAGTGTAACCGACTGCCACGCCTGAGGTCACGGGTTCGATTCCCGCACAAGTCAAACATTTGTGTGCATGAACATGGATGTTTGTCTTGGTCTGGGTGTTTCTATGTATAATATGTATGTATTTACAAAAAAAAAAGTAATATATGTATGTTTATCCATTGTCTAGTACCCATAGTACAAGCTCTGCTTAGTTTGGGCTAGATGGTGTTGTGTGAATGTGATAGAATATTATATTATTATTATTATATTATTTAAATAAAAAAGATCTAACTCCTTGTATCCCGGGGGACTTTACAAACATTCAAACAACGGACACAAAGAACAAACAAACTCGGGACAACCATTTGTGGATCACAATATTTTTGTATCATACATACATACATAGATTCACGCCTGTTTCCCAGAGGGGTAGGCAGAGACTACGGATTTCCATTTGCTACGATCCTGACACACTTCTCTGGCTTCATTCACTTTCAGCACATTCCTAAAACACGCTCGCCGGTTTAAGGTGCTCCTAACCTGGCTTTTGCCCAGAACATCTCCTCCAGAAACCCTCGTAAACCTTAGCTACATACCAACGGGGCCCAATCCAATTTAATATTAAATATGCGAATATAAGTATGTTTGTTAAGTTTTCACTCCTTAACTACTCGACCGATCATCATGAGTCATCATCATTTTAGAGTAGTAGAGGCTCGCTGATTTCAGTATGAATGGGCCGGCTCGACTGGGGAAAGATTATCCTCTCACAGAATATCGACGTGAAATAGCAGTATTCCTACTGTTGTTTCGTTCGGTGAGTGAGAGTGCCGGAGGCCCAATCACCCTCTTTCCCGCTTCCCGCTCCTTCTCCTTCCCACGTCCTTTGCTAAAGGGTCGGCAACGCGCAAGTGATGCCTCTGGTGTTACAGGCGTCCATAGGCTACGGTGACCACTTACCATCAGGTGGGCCGTATGCTTGTTTGCCACCTTAGTTGTATAAAAAAAATATAAAAAATGAAATTTCGCCTACACTGTCAGGGATACAGAAAAGGACATAGGGTACGTACTGTTCTTCCGAAAAAATGTTCTGTTCTTAAGCCGCGGGCAAAAACTGTTAGCATATCACATAATTAAACCGTGAATCTCGAACAGGATGTAACAAAAACGGTATTGTCAATTATATTGTATAGATCCAATTCTCTTTAAGGCAGTCTGATTAATCAATTGACTCTGTTGTGTAAACTTTTACTTTTAATTCGGCCATTGTGAATCGAGAGGCTTATTACGTCACTTTAAAAAAGTTTCACTCTTAAAATGTCTGTCTTTGTCATTTATCTATACTCTACTAATCTATACTTAAAGAGAAAAGATTTCATTTTTCTTTGTTTGTTTGTAAGGGTTTAACTTAAAAACTACTACACCGATTTTAAAAATTCTTTCACCAGTAGAAAACTTCATTATCACCGAGTTACATAGGCTATATTTTATTTAAAACTAGCTGTTACCTGCGACTTCGTCCGCGTAGTTTTTAACTAAAAAGTGTTTGTCTCCTAAGTTACTCCATATAACATCAGCTATCTGCCAGTGAAAGTCCTGTCAAAATCGGTTCAGCCGTTTCGGAGATTAGCCAGACAGAAAGACAAAAGTTTTAAAAATAGATGTTTTCGTATAGGGACCTTATATACTTTCATATGCATTAGATAAAAAGCTGTTATTTTGACATTACAAACAGACACTTCAATTTTATTTATTTGTATAGATGTATAGATAGATACTGTTACCAACATATCCTTATCTACATTTACGCGAGCGAAGCCGCGGTTAAAATCAATAAATTAATTCGAATCTTTCGAAAGACTTATTCGAATACAATTCGAGTGATTATTTAACGATTACATAGCTACCTCAGAGAGTTAACTTACTCAAGTAGTTTACAAAGTGCAGTTATGACAGCTTCGCGCCTCACTTCTCAATAGGTGTAATGATCTGTGTCAACGTAAGCATATGACGTTGGAGCCTTCACCGTTTTACAATTACTGGTAAAGATGGCGCTATAGTTAATGCTAAAAGCTATTTAATATATTACCTGTAATATAAATATTAAATTGCACGTATGGCGTAGTAATTCCAGTTAACTATTATGCATGGTGCTTTTGAGAGTAAAGGAATGAAAATAAATGTAAGCAAGACGAACACAACAAAACTGGAATGAGCTGTCGCCTACGGTATTTCCGGACCAATACGACCTTCAACACTTCAAGAAAAGAGCGTACTCCTTTTTAAAAGGCCGGCAACGTACTTGTAACTCCTCTGGTGTTGCAGGTGTCCATGGGTGACGGTAATCGCTAGCCATCAGGCGATCCGTCTGCTCGTTTGCCCCTAATCCATAAATAAAATTAAAAAATACGAAAGTAATGGTATTTGAAAAGGAAGAGTGCGTGACGATGTGTAATATTATGAATGATGGAGAAAAAGTGGAGCAAGTGAAAGAGTTTGTATATTTGGGTACTTTGTTTACAAGGGATGGTAAATATGAGGGAGATATTGAAAGGAAAACGATTGCTGGCAACAAAGTGAATGGAGTTCTACGCGCATTTATGAACAGTCGAAATGTATCCGAAAAGGCACGTTTGGCTGTTCATAGAGGACTATTAGTGCCCACACTTATGTATGGAAGTGAAAGTTGGGCATGGCAAAAGAAGCATGAGAGCAGAATAAATGCTGTAGAAATGGGAGCGCTGATAAGCATATGTGATGTGACTCGGAAAGATAGAATAAGGAATAGTGTGATTAGAGAGAGACGCGGCATGAAAGTGGATATAGTGACAAGAATAGAAAAGGGTATGTTAAGCTGGTTTGGACATGTAGAAAGAATGGACGAGGAAAGACTGACTAAGAAAGTTTATAAGGCTAGTGTTAATGGAACAGTCGCAAGAAGAAAACATAGGCGAACGTTTCTCGATCAGATCGGAGGCGTTCTGGACAAAAGCCAGGTTAAGAGCACCTTGAACCGACGGGTGTGTATGAAGAATGTGATGAAATTGAATGAAGCCAGATAAGTGTGTCAGGATCGTAGCAAATGGAAATCCGTAGTCTCTGCCTACCCCTCTGGGAAACAGGCGTGAATCTATGTATGTATGTATGTAGTTCCAGTGGTTGTCTCGTTACTGCCCTTACAACAAGTCATGTGGAGATGTGTGATGTGGGAAAAATATTTACAACATTTTTTGCATTGAGTGTTCTTTGTGGCCATTGTTTGAATGTTTTTAAGTCTCCTGCGACACAGAAAGTATTCCTAGAATGAGAGTCTTTAAAAAACATAGTTATATTTGCATAGAAAAGTTGTTTATATTCGTAATAATTAATTTTTTGTTGTGGATACTAATTGAAATAATCGATTTAGATGAGATTTTAACACTTGGATAGCGTATAGCTCAATAATTATATAATGTAGAACCGCTTATACATATATTGTTTAATATATAAACTGTTTCGGTGGCTCAGCGGTTAGTGAATGCGATTTCTGTGCATGAGGTCTTAAGTTCAATTCCAAAGTAGGGTATAGTGCTGTTAAGAGTTTACACACACACACACACACAAACACACACACACAGACACACACACGTGTGCACTCATATGTCTACCATACACCTTCGCCTACCCCGTTCGGGAATATGGCGTGAGACTATAATATGTATGACCTCACACTCTTGAAGTATTTTATTTCTTGCAATATCCTAACTAATATTATAAATGCGATATGAGTTTGCTTGTTACACTTTCACGCCGTAACTACTCGACCGACCATCATGAAATTTCGCATACACGTTGCCAGGGGTACAGAAAAGGATATAGAGAAAAAACTACTGTTACTAATCTAACCTAACCTACTTTTACGCGAGCGAAGCCGCGGGCACAATCTAGTCTTCTATATATTATAGCTTTAACTACACAACAAACTTAAACGCCGTAACAATTTTATGTTGCCAACTAAACAAGATAAATATCCATTTGACATATGTCGCAATGTTTTTAAAGTGTTTGTCCGTATGGCACAAACCATCTCGGAAACAATAAAACTAATGGAATGCTTAGCAATTAATGTTAAAGAGAAATTTATTGCCCACATGTGGGCTTGGTATTAAGGCTTCAATTTTAAATGGCCTCTTACATTCCTGCCTTAAAAGTTTCTGAACCTATACCTCAGTGGCTCAGCGGTAGTAAAAGCAATTGCTGTGTCTCAAGTTCAGTTACCGTGTCGGGCATATTATTCAATCTTTCTGTCAAAAAATTCTCTCTTACATTCTTGTCTTGTAGATATTAATAATGTCCTCCAGACCGAATTTCGGTCATGGCAGCCAATCTTAACTTAGACTGGCCATCTGCGCAAGAGATAATTATTATAGTGCACAAGTGTTTGCGCAAACACAGATGCACTCTCTGTTCCCTAACTCTCATGATCCGATGGGACGTCACCGACACGACCGGAGAGAGATCAGGCGCAGGACCAACGGCTTTACGTGCTTTCCGAGGCACGGGGGTGTCTAACACCGCCAACTTTCTAACTCCGGGCTCGTATTGAGATTTCTTAACAGTAATACCCGATACCGTTTTGTTGACCCGACCCGGGATTCAAACCCGAGACCTCATGCAAAGCAGTCGCATTCACTACCGCTGCTCCTCGTACTATCACGCCTTTTAAACTTTGTCTGACTTGATGGTTGTGAATGCAACTTCGTTACGTGAGGTCTCGGATTCGGTTCTCAGGTCAGGTAAAGGGTTATTGGGTTATTCTTTCAAGAAATTCTGAGTCGCAGCACGGGGTTTGGAAGGTTGCCTGGTAGATAGTAATAGAGTCACTCTACAACGTAGACCATGAAACATAGCTAGCGAAATCTAATATAATAATATTCTATCACATACACACAACACCATTTAGCCCAAACTAAGCAGATCATGTACTATGGGTACTAGACAACGGATAAACATACATATATCTTGTTTTTTTTTGTAAATACATACATATTATACATAGAAAGACATCTTTCTTTTTAATAAAATTAGTGTAGTTAAAAAATGCATCGTACGAGAACCAAACTCGTAATACAGGAAGGTGAAAAACTACCTTTAGGTACGTCATATAGAACGTCGATAAAATATAATAAATTTAATTGCAACACAAATTAATAGCATCCTGTTACGAACCCGCGACATTTAAGTTCATTTCCGTCATCGCGAATTACTGAGGTAACCAGTTAAACATAGTATATATTATTATGTGTGTAATATGTTACTGGTAATACTAGAAGAACTAGTAAACTTAGGTTTACCTGGGTTTACTTAGTATTACCCAAGATCTTTGGGTAAAGTTCGAACTTTCAATCAAACTCAATTTGTATTCGGTGTTTACCCGTTCACACTTTTTTTTTTTGATACCCTTGAAAAATGCTTCATGCACTATCCGACGGCTAGGGGACGGCACCGGCACCCGTTCACACCTAGGTTTACCCTACACTGGCTGGATAATGTCAGGAATAATAAGTGGAAAAAAAACATGTGCTACAATTGTTTTTATTTAATATTAAACAAACAAGAAATTAATAATCGTTTTCTGCCCCAGTGGTGTGTAATCATCCTGAAATTTTGCATATACGTTGACAGGTGTACAGAAACGGACATAGGCTACCTTCCATCCCGAAAAAAATTACTGTTGCGGAGGAAAACAATAATAACGTTCTCATGACAATAGATGGCGCCACGTGACTTTCGAATCATGATTGAATTATACTATTACAAGCAGAGTACAATCCCAATTGATTGTCAAATTATAAATTAACGCGAGCGAAGCCGCGGGTAAAAGCTAGTAATTAATACAACTAACTAAAAATATTTATACATCAAATCATGATTGTGAGAACAAGTTTTTATTGATGTCATCGGTTCGTTTATTTATTATTTACATATATATTTTTGTTTAGCTATGTAAAGTTCAATGCTACGAAGGGTGTGGCTTTAAATAGCCTTTGAGCTATTACTATATTAATAACTAGCTATTACCCGCGACTTCGTCCGTGTGAAATTTAACAAAAAGGTTTAATTTCTCCCGTGGAACCAATTTTTCTAAAATAAAAGGATATATAACGAGTAACTTATTATAACTTATGATAATAAGGTACATGTTATAACATCAGTTACCTGTCAATAAAAGTCCCGTCAAAGACAGTCCAACCGTTTTAGAGATTAGCCGGAACAGATTAACAGGCAAAAGTTTACATTGTTTTTTTTTTCATATTTTTAATTACCGTATATACGTATATTTCATATGCATTTAATAAAAAGCTGTTATTTTGACATTACTAGAATTAGAGGCAGGTAGGGTCATTGGGCATAGCTAGTATTATAATTTTATTCAACTTCATAAATCTTAAAAATATGTCCAATCTTTGATTGCAAGGATGGCGTAGCGGTTAACACGCCACACACTCTGCCACAGCGTGTTTGGAGTTCGATAACAGAAGAAAAATGTGTGTGATCCATAAATATTGGTAGACTTCACATATTATCTTCGAGAACATTATGGAGAACTCTCAGACATGCAGGTTTCCTCACGATGATTTCCTGCAACGTTAAAGCGAGCGATAATTAACTACTTAATACGCACATAACTTCGAAAAGTCAGAGATGCGCGCCTTGGGATCGAACTCGAGACCTCTGCGTGGGAGTCCAACGGTCCCACTAGGCTATCACTGCTTTATCAGATTATTATTCAAGAAATGCTTAGTAGGCAGATATTATTTATATAGCTGAAGACAGGGTGCATTGGCGCTCTTTGCAGGAGGGCTATGTCCAGCAGTGGACTATTATAGCCTGATGATGATGATTATTGTGATATTGTCGGCCTCGATGGCGTAGTGGTTAGTGTAAGTGTCGATTCCCGCACAAGTCATACATTTGTGTGCATGAATGAACATGGATGTTTGTCTTGGTCTGGATGTTTCTATATATAATATGTAAGTATTTACAAAAAAAAAGTATTATATTATTATGTATGTTTATCCATTGTCCAGTACCCGTAGTCCGTAGTACAAGCTCTGCTTAGTTTGGGCTAGATGGTGTTGTGTGTATGTGATAGAATATATTATATGTATTAAATACGCCCAAAGCTACGAAAAGTCAGAGAGAGCCTTGAGATCGAACTTCAGACCTCTGCATGACAGTCCGACGGTCTTCCACTAGGCTATCGCTACTTTACGATACCCTATAACCCGATAATTATCAGTCCAGAAATGCTTAGTAGAAGGATGTGCCCAGTACATGGCATGACCCCCTATAATGTGGGTAATTTAATAAAGCTGGCAATATGTATAATAAACCACTGCTTACCGCTTTGGGGATATAGTCGTAAGACTATGTATATAAACTAATCTATACTAATATTATAAAGCTGAAGAGTTTGTTTGTTTTTGGTTGAACGCGCTAATCTCAGGAATTCTTGGTTCGAATTGAGAAATTATTTTAGTGTTGGATAGCCCATTTATCGAGGAAGGCTATAGGCTATATAACATGACGCAATAATACACAATAGTACACACAGCGACACATCAACCTAGGCTGTTTGGACTTTGAAGTATTAGAAGTTGAACGCTGCGAATCGTGCGATAGAGTGCGTTATATTTTTGTTTCGCTCTATCCTTACCGTTACATCGACACCACTATGCACTGTCCCTTTCCGATAATTATCTATTTTGTATGTAGCGTAGTTATCCGTTTTGTCTAAATTGATGTGTAGCCGTAGGTACCAGTACAAAACCTTTTTTTTTTTTGACCCTGGAAAATCCTTTATGGATACCCCTTCCCCCGAGGAGGTAAGGGTGGCTATGTGAGACTCGCCGCCCCGGAAGAGGGTCGGTATACACACTAAAACCTGGCGTGAGCAGTCCCTCCGACGGGGCGGGGCGGGGCGGGGCGGGGCGGGGTCGCGTTAGCAATCACCATACCAGCACAAAACCTACACTAACGCGAGCGAACCTGAGGGCAAAATCTAGTAATATTTACACACGTTAGTTAACTACACACCAGTTGCTAGAACAGCATAATTATTTAATTATTAAAAAACTACAGCAATTGTTCAATTATAACTTTATGTATTGTTGAGTTTTTTGCTATGTATATTATCCTAACTTCCTAAATAATATTATAAAAGCGAAAATGAGATTGTTTGTTTGTTACCTTTCACGCCTAAACCACTGAACCAATCATCCTGAAACGGACATAGGCTACCTTTCATCCCGAAAAAAAATACTGTTCCCGAGGAAAACAACAATAACGTTCTTATGATAATAGATGGCGCCACGTGTCTTTCAAATCATGATTGAATTTTATTATTACAAGCCGAGTACAAGCCGAATTGATTGTCAAATTCTAAATTAACGCGAGCGAAGCCACGAGCAAAAGCTAGTAATTAATAATTACGTAGCAAAAAGCATAGTCACGGGTCAAATTTTATCCTACTAACTATTATAAATGTTAGGTTAGTTTGTTTGTTACGCTTGCATGTCGTAACTACTCAACCGATCATCACGAAATTTCGCATACACATTCTCAGGGGTACAGAAAAGGATATAGGATATTTTTCATCCGGAAAAAAATTATTCCCGATGGAAGCCGATGGCGATCGCTAGTAATATTATATCTCGCTACTTTCCAAAAGAAATTAAGAAAGTAAGCAGAATGTAATCCATTTGGTACTTCAATTTCTCTATTTCAGTTTCTTCTTTTTGTACTCAATTTCTAAACTCTCTTTCTCTTGTTACAGAAACAATACTGCAACCTCAGAACTGAGGTGTGCTGCAGACTGGAAACCTCATCTCTCCCTGGAGCCGGTAACCTCCAAGGCAACCTTGGTGTCGGATCAGCCACTTACTCCGGTTCAAGCAACCAAGGCTCTGGACTCTTCTCCCAATCTGGCTCCAACCAAAACAGTTTCGGAGCCGCATCCGGCTTTGGAGCGGGCCAAACTACTCAATCCGGCTTCGGATCCGTCAATAGAGAATCTTCATCTGGATTTGGATCCAACACCAACCAGTTCGCTGGTACAGGCTCTCAATTTGGCTCAACCTTTGGTAATACCAACAAATTCGCTGGATCCACAACAGCATCCGGCTTTGGATCTACTTTGGCACCAACTCCTACTCGCTTCGCTGGCAACAACTTCAACAACGAGGTGTTCAAGTCGACTAGCCAATCAAACTTCGTCGAAACCGACTCCTTCTCTTCAGGAAGCGAGAATGCCGGCGTCTACCGCCCAGGCAGCGGACCTGGATTGAAACCAGGCATTCCTTACTTGCCTCCTGTTGACACAGCTACTAGCGGAACTAACCTGGTTTCCACAGCCTTCGCGACAAGCCCCAGGCCTTTTACCACTCCTCGTCCAATTTCGACACCTAGACCCTTCTCGACTCCCAGGCCAACTTACATAACACCTGTGTCCTCTACTTCTGCGCCAGGTTACTTGCCTCCGGTGGAACCCCTAGATGGATCTGAGACCAGGCCTTACGTTGAGGGAGGCATCCTTCTTGACGCTAATCTTCCTGGTACTCCTCCACCACAACCACCTCGTGTGCCCGTGCCAATCAACAGTAAGTTTTTATTAAGATTTAATTATAAAAAACAACAAACATAAAGCTTAAGACATGTATGAACGAGATAGAACAATTGACAATAATTGTGAAAAAAGAAGATCCAAAAATGTTAGACCTGTATTTCAATTCCGATTCATTTGAAGTCTACTCATAACATTCGAAACTAACAATTTAATATTCGAATTGCAATGGAAAATTCAATTGTTAATCGAGTAATCAGATTCGATATCAATTTTTGTAGTGAAAACATGCTAGATGCACACCTATTCGAATAATAAATGACCAATCTACAACATGGATGGATTATTCGAAAGAATCCTAGTAATCCTAACATTCGAATAAGTTATTCGAATGGTTGAAATAACAATTTCGCGTTACTAATCAAAAGCATTCTCAGTAAAAGTTCTCTGATCAAATCAGAGATGCTCTAGAGAAAGACCAGGTTAAATATATCCAGAACTAACAAGCATGCATGAAGAACATAATAAAAAGTGAAAATAGCAAAAATGATGTGAGGATCAGAGTGAACAGATTGTAACCACCTCTTTTTTGTATCAGCTGACATCCCAGCTGGATGCGCAGCCGCGCTTAAGTGCACACCCATCGAGTTCTGTACCGCGGAAGGCGTCATCTCCAACACCACAGTCGTTCTGACCAGAGACCAAGATGCCTACAGAGTACCACTCACTGTAAGTATGCCCTCAAAGGTGAATGTACTTCAGTCCGAAATTCGGTCACGACGGCAATGTTAACAGGGACTAGCGATCTGCGCAGGAGATATTATAGTAACAAGTGTCTGCGCAAACACAAGTACACTATGTCCCCTAACTCTCATGATCAGGTGGGACGGTAACCTGACACGACTGGAGAGAAATCTGATCTGGACTTAATCAATCCTGTTGGTTTTAAAATAAACGCTTCAACTCCTGGTTCACTGTCGTAGCTATATTGCAAGATATGTATACCCAAAAGAATTTAAATTTAGCAGTTCTAATAACACTCTTAGTTCTGCAATTTCAGTTTAATATGCAAGATATCTACTGACTGCCTCGTTATTCCAGTGGCACAATACTAAGCTTAAGTTTACTGCCAGTCATGAGATTCCCAAATAAAATTCCCGAACCTAACAAAATGTTATTAAATTAAATGTATTTACATAATGTATTTATTAACATAAAATTGTTTACACATTTTTTATGAAGCCCTGATTCCTGTGCTAGGTACGAAACCTGTGTTACAGGAAGTCAGTGTCTTCTCCCATATAATTTACACAAAAGATTTTATGATTACAAAAGCAATTCGTTGTTAGAAAGTAAACGTGTGAGGTGTGTGAGTGCGTGTGTGTGTGTGTGTGTGTGTGTGTGTATGTGTGTGTGTGACTTTTTTTTTCCTCTCTAAAGACCTCTTTCTCCTTACCAACTCGGCGTTTGAAACTGCATAATATTCCACTATTATGCACAGCTATCAGGCGAACGTAGACCTGAACTTCTGCCTAACCCTTCAAAAATATACGTGAGTTCTCACCAGCTTCCTCTCCCAACAGGACTGCAAAGACCTTGAAACTGGTCGGATCGGCAAGTGCTGCCGTGACCCCTTCTACACGGACCCTTGGCCCGTAAACCAGCTCGGCAAATGGGTTCCCGATGTGTTCGGTGGTAACGACGGCAAGTACACCCCTGACAGCAGAGGTAGCCACACACACAACGTACCACAACCCGGAGTGACTGTCAGACCACCAGTTACTGGCAGTGTGCTTCTAAATAATTTCATGTAAGGACAGAAAATGATCAATAGAAAAGAAGTGATAAAACTAGTTCCTATGTGAAAGAAACTAGGTTTATTGTGTTTTTATGACTACATTGCTGGACTGATTTCGATAAACTTTAGTATAGTGATCACTTAAATATTAAAAAAGATTTAAGCCTCTTAAAATTGTAGATAGCTTAGACCTTCAGGAAGTAAATATACTACTTTAAAAAAATGAACGGTGTTGTAGGTAATAGATAATATGTCATAAATATAAAGGTAACTATGCCTGTATGTTCTGAATTCACTGTTCAACTGCTGGGCTGATTTTGAAGAATTTTTTTTATTCATTAGATCTTCATAAAGAATATAGACTACTTTAAAAATGTGAATAAAGTCGCGCGTAGAAGCAAGTGAAGTAAAACAAAATCAACTATGTTTTTTCGTTATTTACTACTAAACCACTGGACTAACTTTGATAAAATCTGGTAATATGATAGCTAGCTAACTCCTTTAAAAACACAGACGAAGTTGCTTGTGACAGCTAGTATACCTTTCGATGATGCATTTATGAGAGATATATAAAAGAATTGCTATTCTTAACCAGAAGTTGCTTTCCAGGACCACAACAAGACCAAATCTACCTCGAGGACCCAACCAGGTGACCCCTGGATTCCCAACAAGCACCATCTCACCAGGATCCTTTGTTCAGAAGACCAAGTTCGGTCAAGGACAATACGAACAGGGAGGTCGTGGAGTGAGCACTGTCCAAGAACAAGGACAATTTGGAATTGGAGGCCAAGGTAAGAATTACTAGGCAGTTCTGTATCTGCCTGACTTGTGACTGAACTGTGAGTGGTAGCTCAGCTTATGATCTTGAGATCTAAGGATTGGCTCCTGTACGGATAATGGGTTGTTTTCCAGGTCTGATGTTCTTCAACTTAGTAACTTACTCCTAACTGAAAAAAGTTAGAATTGGACTTATGTAGATCAGTGGCATGGACATCTAACCCATGACCTCTCGATCGTGTGTCCAATGCGCTACCGCCGCTTTCTAATTAGCAAAGTGAGGGTTTAACATAGCAATTCGCAATTATCGATAAAATCGAATCTTTCAAATCTATACGCAAATCAAAATATATATTAACATCAAATTTATTTTTGTTCCGAAAATATGTACTTACTAATAAGTACATATTTTCGGAAGTCTTTGTGAATGTATGTAATTGCCATGTGTATGTCGCAAGCAATTTGTATGATTCCGTGTTGTACAAACGGCGTCGTCCGTTTAAAAACGCTCGCTATTTTAAAATATGCCGAACGCAAAATGTAAATTGCCTTGTCACTTTATAATATGCCACAATATTTGATAGACAATTCAACAGCATAACGAGCACCTATACCCCTAAAATCACTGCATTCCGTCTTGGAAGGGTAAGTTATGTTAGGTTCCTTCTTAAACCCATCCAAAAATAGGAGCCTCGCCAAGCGGAGCTCCGTCGACGGTCACCCTACTATAACAATCAACGAGCGTTTTTAAACGGACGACGCCGTTTGTAAAACGCGAAATCATACAAATTGCCTGCGACGAATATATATAACATTAAATAAAAGTGTTTGCAATTCAAGTAATCAAGTTTCAAGTATTCGATTTGATTAACATTCGAATGCGGCATTTCACAAGATTCGAATAATCGTTTTCTTTTCGAATCACTGTTTAGTACATCTCTGCCTATCCCTTCTGTGATGAACAGACATGATACTATGCCCAATTTATATCTCAGGTCAATTCGGTCAAGGATCCTCTCAAACCAGCTCCACCTTCGGCCGTGGACAGGTCGGTCAAGTCGGTATTGGACAAACTGTCACCCAAGGTCAAGAGCAATACGGTCAAGCTGGAATCGGACAAACTGTAACCCAAGGTCAAGGTCAATACGGCCAGGCTGGTGTAGGACAACTTGAAGTCGTCGGACAGGTAAGCATATAAACTTTTATAAAGAGAGCGTTCGAAATGAGTTTTACTTCTGTGTCTAAAGGTGCTGATAGAGCATTCTAGCGAATGTTACATTATAGAAAAATAAACGGGAGTATTTTAGCGAGCATTCTAGTGAAAGGACAGTAAATTTGCTTCGAAATTACATCGTTCGCAAAAATGATCGTGAAAATGTCCATAGCATTCTTTTGCTCTATGCTTGACCCTGTTCTCTGTTCAGTTTGACAATTTACAAACTGCGAAGATTCGATGTTCGATTACAAGTGAATTTTCAAGTCTATCAGCACCATAAGACTTTACAAACACCTAATTAATAAGCATAAGGTACACCCAGACGCAGAACAGTAAGTTGTTGATCATGCAAATGATTGACCCGCGTGGGATTCGATCCTGCAACACTGCAAAACATCACAGGCTTGGAAACTGCATGCCTATTCCATCTATCAAGATCATCAAAAGACATACATGTCTAATACTTTCTTTTTTCCAAATAGGGTGTACAAACTACCCAAGGCGGTGGATTAGCCGTCGGTCAAGGAGCAGGGCAGGTCGTACGTCAAGGCGCTGGCGCAGGCATCAGCAGAGGCCAAGGTTTTGGAGTCATCCAAGGTGGAGGCCAATCAGTCACCCAGAACCGTGGCACTGCCGTCACTCAGGGATTCGGAACTGGAGTTAACCAAGGCCAAGGCACCGCTGTTCTCCAGGGTCAAGGTTTTGGGGTACAGAGAGGCCAAGGATTCGGTGTCTCGCAAGGACAAGGCTTCGGCGTCACACAAGGCCAGGGAGGTGCAGTCGTGACTGGTACAGGAACTGGATTCAGGCAAGGTCAAGGAACTGCTATCAGCCAAGGCCAGGGCTTCGGTGTTAGACAAGGAGGTGGAGCCATTGTTACTCAAGGCCAGGGTACAGGAGTCAGTCAAGGCGCCGGATTCGGTGTCCAGCAAGGAGGTGGATTCGGTGTCCAGCAAGGAGGCGGATTCGGAATCAGCCAAGGTTCCGGAACTGGAATCAGGCAAGGGGGTGGTTTCGGAATTAGCCAAGGATCTGGCACTGGCATCAGACAGGGTGGCGGATTTGGCGTTATTCGAGGCTCAGGAGCTGGATTTGGCTTTGATCAAGGACAGACCCTTCTGCAAGGTCAAGGACAAGCTCTTATCCAGGGTCAAGGTGAACAAGTCTCTCAAGAATCTGTGCATCGTGTGTTCCTGTCAAGATATAGTGGTGCCGGACAGTGTGGAATTTTGAATGTAAGTTGATTTTTATTCTTGATGATATTAAGCGTGAATTCTTGTGGAATGAAACCTCACAGTCTTGGGTCAGGAAAAGTGTTATTGGGCTTTTGAGTAAGGCTATTTTCTGTAGCATCAGGTAAACTAGAAAGTGCGTAATTGCAATCTTGTTGTCAGTCAAATGTAATAATAGCATAGTTTATGTTCGCGATTGATGGCATTCATATCACCATTTATTTTGTGGTACCTAAATAAACCAGGTAAATTTGAGTGTAATATACCATTGTTTCTTAATCATTAATCTATCAGGCTTATTAAAATTTATAATTATATTTTGACAAGTGCAAGCGAGACTTGCGATTTGCATATATCCAAAATTTATAATAATTAGTAAAAACACTAACAATTATTTGATCACTACGAATAAGCTGATCAGTCAGACCACCAGAAGAAATGCAATGATGTGTGAGCTCACTCTTCTTAGTGGGCACACTTTCAGTGAAGGCATATCTTTATTTTATATATTTTATTGGCGCCAAATATATAATCAACAGCAACATACACTTACAAAAGAAATTACCAATACGAAATGAGTTCCAAGACCATATTTTATTAATGTCAGATTTGACATTTAAATATTTGACATATGATAGTTGAAGTTTGCAAAATAAATAATTATGTTGTAAATTGATTGGATTTGCATATCTGCTACCAAAAATATTCCATATTGGTAATCCGATCTATAGTTATACAAAAGAAAATTTTATATTAATAATTTATGACGTGTCGAACAGATTTTATAAAACTACTAGCTGTGCACGCGGTTTCACCCGCGTTTATGGTTGCTGCGCTGCCCCCGTAGGTCGTAGCGTTATATAGCCTATAGCCTTCTTCGATAAATAGGCTATCCAACACTAAAAGAAATTTCAATTGGAACCAGTCGTTTCTGAGATTAGCGCGTTCAAACAAACAAACTCTTCAACTTTATAATATTAGTATAGATTACTATGCAGACAAATGCTAATTTCTTTATTACAATGTATCTTTTGCCTGCGACTTGGTATGACTGAAATTTGAAACTAAGTCACCCAAAACGTAAATAACTAGATTTTGCCCGCGGCTTTGCTCGCGTTTATGTAGATTATGACAATAACTTTCATTCCCTCGGTAACAGTACCTTTTCTGTGCCCCTGACAACTTGTATGCAAAATTTTAAGATGATCGGTCGAGTAGTTAAGACGTGAAAGCGTTACAAACAAATAAACTCACCTCCGCATTTATATTAGGTTAGAATTCTTCAGGAAGGTTATACGCTACACAACATCACACACGTGAAACTGAAAGCTGAAAAGTTTGTTTTTCGTTTAAACACGCCGATCTCAAGAACTACGAGTCAGATTTGGATAATTCTTTTTGCATTAGATAGCCTAATTCTTAGGAAAGATCTATAAATTAGTCATAAACGTGGGTGAAACCGCGGGGGACGGCTAGTCATATTTACAGACACATAATTAACCAGCGTATACTCTGATCTATCACCAATAGTTAATTAGAGTCAAGAATGTGCTTGCGTAATAAGTATGTTTATACATTTTTTAAATGTCATCTACGAACAGTTACCACATAACTGGTTTTGATGCAACTTAACTTAACCTTGATTTGTAGGGTTACTAGTTAAAAAATAACCATTTTGTTAACTTTTAACCTCAGTGGCGCAGTGGTAGTTAAAGTCTCTGTAAGATCACTGGATCGATTCTCTGGTCGGGGAAATCGTATTTACTGAATTTACATTTATGTTAGTTGCAAGGTTCAGTCAAAAGGTTGAGCCTATGAGATGATACCTATTTTTTACGTGGGGGAATGCTTTGAGGCATACCCCGTCCGTGGGGGCGGGCGGAGGGGTTATGTCGGACTCGCCGGGGTAAAAGAGAAAGATGGAATAAGAATAATGTACCTCCCGGAATACCGACTAAACCTACCACGGTGTTCCTCGACAAAACCACTATCGGCGGAGCCGCGCGAATCACTAGTAGCACATGCGATCGCGACCCCGCCGAATGAGAAGATACCTGCAATTGAGTAGTTGATGCGATTTTGGATGAAGTCTTTAAATATATACCTGTAAATTTTTTTTTATACAACTAGAGTGGCAAACAAACATACGGCCCACCTGATGGTAAGTGGTCACCGTAGCCTATAGACGCCTGCAAATTCATGCTGAAATCAGCGAGACTCTAGTACTACTAATTGCACGTAGTCTGCAACTGTGCCCGGTATGGCTCGAACTTTATTGCGTGGGATTTATATCTTATAGTTGACGAAATTTGGGTGTGAAACACCTCTGTATTAGGCATATAGGTGTGAGACTATATATCAGAGTATAGAGAGCAACGATAGCTCAGTGGGGAGACCAACAGACTGCAATGCAGAGGGTCTCGGGTTCGAACCTACGTCGCGCACCTCTGATTTTCGGAAGTTATATGACTTTTCGAAATTATGTGCGTATTGATTGACAATTGTCGCCTGCTCCGTGCCTCGGAGAGCACGTTAAGCCGTTGGTCCCGGCTGCCATGAACATCTATGGCAGTCGTTATCGGGAGAGTGTCGACACAAAAGATCCCACTGGGTCGAAGTGTCGCCGGTCTGCACTGAGTGGCCCCCACATAAGATAAGATAAGATACAGAGTATAGGCAGAAGTGTAAGGTTTAATAAAGACATTAAAGTCGCGATTGTGGATTTACAATAGGGTGAGGGAGCAGAGGTGTTTCACGACGTATTTCTTTCAATGCTCGTCTACAAAGCACATTTTCATAAGAAATAAAAAATGGCCTAGCTCTGAAATTAAACTCGTGACGTCACGATGGTCCACAAACTTATGCTACGTACTAATTAGACAGTCGTTTAATATTTTTTTATGAACAAAATAATAAATAATAATTTAGCAACATATATGACATAACTTAATTGACCCTAAGGTCACACGCCAACCTTTGTACCTTATCACAAGTTGGCTAAACCGCTAATGATGTAACTCAAGGTTATTGACAGGCTATTTTATCTACATTGATAAATTAGGTAAGATTTGGCGCGGCTGATTGTATGAATATGTCAAAAGGTCAAACATCATACACTTCATACATTAGTTTTGTATGGTGAAATATATGATACAATAATAAGAAAAAAAAGTAATTTAAAAAAAAAATACCAGTCAGTTGCGTCGGGCTTACAACAAGGCTTCAGAACAACAATGGCGTGAGCCCGACTCACACTTGAGCTTTTTCTATTTTGAAGTTTTTTTTTATTTATTTTTTATTTTGCTCGTCAAAATGACCACACTCCACCTGATGGTAAGCAGTCGTGTGGTCTAAGAGCAGTGGCCTCCACATCGCCCCCACAGTAGCCGAGGCGATGTTGAGGTCTCTACTTTGACGGCCTGAGAAGATGCTTTTTCACGCCCCGCTTAAAGAACCCAGGATTGAAGGAAGAAGGAAACACGTGCCTTGGCAGAGAATTCCATGCCTTGGTCGTTCGGCAGAGGTATGAGGACCCAAACATTTTGGTACGCGCTCTAATCGACTGAAGTATTTGCATGCAGGCTCTGTAAGAATATCAGCGTTTATAAGTATGATCAAGGAGCATTTTTAAGCATATTAGCCGAACAGATTTCTGAAGCTGCAAAATTTATTATAGAAAAGATTATTTATAACAAGTGATTCTTTAACCATTATAACTTAATAAAAATGATTGTAATATGTAGTATATGTATGTACTGTTTAGGAAACGCTGGGGCTCACTTATCCTTGATGGACATATGCCCCTAAATACATAAAGAGAAAAAAAATATATCATCGTTGTTATAACACTGCAACATTGCTGACGCAGGACCTTATATATTATAGTGGTAATATTTCCCTGAAAGTCAATAAGAATGTGGAAATGAAATTATTTATCTATCTTTCTTTTCAAATTCAAATCTTTATTGCTGTGCTACAGTGTAGTATAGCTATATATTAATACGTGAAGCGAAAACTTTGGATCCCTTTTTACGAAAATTGGGCGGACGGAGGAGTATGAAATTTCGCATACTTATAGTTTATAGCGGAAGCGGTTGGATGCGGGCGGCCCAAGACCGGTCTGTGTGGAAAACCTTGGGGGAGGCCTATGTCCAGCAGTGGACGTCTTTTGGCTGACATGATGATGATGATGATGATGATAGTTTATACAGAGAAGAAGTAACGAATGCTAATATTTTTTAAAAATTATGCGTAAAAATACATTAAATTAATGAAAAAACACTACACGCACACAACCATGCATTTGACACACGCAGTCGAAGCGCGTAACTATGGTTACATATATCAAAATATAATGACATAATATGTCAGGAATATCTTACAGGCAAACTTTGGTCGAATTTCGAGCAGTAGGCGACCGCTAGTAATAATAGATGGTAGACTTATAGCTAAGTATCAATTGTGGACCCTGTCGGGCACAGCATACTAAATATAATAGGAGAGAGGAAGAGGGCTTGTCCCTTAATATTTTTATTATATTGATAAATTATTATTAAAATTTATTTAATGTTATTACATGCTTATATTAATTATTTTATATTTATTAATTAAACTTATACTTAGCACCATTTAAAAATTTTATTGGAGTATATAGTACTTCTTTTCTTTCTTTTATTCTTGAAGGTGTACTACACTCACATTTCGCTAATTACGATTTTAGGTCTGATATAACAGCGAGCATGTTGGCGTCTACCGTGCACAGTTCCAAAATCCGTGCTTTTCAGCACACAGCTGAAAATTTCTTGACTGAAAAATACAATAACACTTTACGCGACTCGAGTATCAAAACGGAAACCTAATGCAGGAATATTCACTATCATCTGCGCTATTGAAACAGTAAACACAATATATATTTAACATACAATACACAAAGTATCCTTCTCCTTGATGTTTTCAATTCGCAAAAACTACATCCAAAAGCAGCTACGCCACGGACAGAAACTAGTGCTCTATAAAACTACCTGACATGGACATCAAACGCCAGATATAACGATTAACCATCAGCATCATCGCAAATCTAAAAAACAGTTGATACAATCTTAATATATTAGTAACAAATTTTTCTTTACCAATTTCTTCCTAACCCTGATTTTCTTTCATCAGCCCCAGAAACCCTACGGAAACCGTCAAGACTTGGAAGTAGACTTCGCTGAGATCCCATGGCAAGCCATGGTCCTCCTCCAGACCAACAGGAGTCTTCTCTGCGGAGGTGTCATCACCAGACCTGATGTGGTCTTGACTTCTGCTAGCTGCGTTGAAGGGTGAGTATTTTGGATACTATGCTACTAATAGCTATGGCCAGTCTCTAGAGGCTGGCCATTTGCGCAGAAGATATTATAGTGCATAACTGTGCGCAAACACAAGGGCTCTCTCTGTTCCTTAACTCTCATAATCTGATGGAACGGCAATCCGACCCGAGAGAGATCAGGCGCGATACCAACGGCTTTACGTGCTTTGTAAAGCACGGTGGAATGCAATACCGGCAATTTTCTAACTCCGAGCTGCTATTGAGAATTTTGATACAGAAATTAACAATAACTCCTGACTCAGTATTGAAACCTGAGACTTCATCATCATTGTCAACTTACCCAATAGCTTATCCTTGAGTCGACATATATGGTACACTCTTTGGCCTCGTGATAGCTTAGTTCTTAACCTTCAACAGGGCCGCGTATTCGATGCCAGGATCACCTGCTATTGAGAATTTTTTGACAGTCCTATTACATTTTGCCCAGCTCGGGAATCGAAGACCTCATGCCCAACAGTTGCATCCACCACCATTGCGGCAATGAACCAGTCTTTAGGGTATGTATGTTGCAACTAAACTGATTCCACCTTCTCATCAACAGTCTCGAGGCCAAGAACGTGCTGATCAAGGGTGGAGAATGGAAACTAGGAATTGATGAAGAGCCCCTGCCTTTCCAAATTGTTCAAGTCAAGCACATCCTTCGTCATCCATTCTACAAGAAGGGCAGTTTGAAGAACGATGCGGCAATCCTAGTTTTGACTGAGAACTTGAGACTGGCGAAGAACATCTGGCCTATCTGTCTGCCTTCTGCTTCTGATAATCTGGACGCTTTCTACAATGGCGCTGGAGAATGTATTGTGACTGGTTGGGGCAAGACTGTTTTGCAAGGTAAGTCTTCTCATGATATATTTTCAGGAAAAAGTATAAGATAGTTTGGAAAGTCTTCTAGCTTTGTGCTTCCCATCTGAATGTCTAGGATGCATTTGCCTAGGATTTATTCTTTTAGGTCACAAAGTAACACTTATGAACGTCAAAATCTCGTCTAACGTCAAAATATATGTAGCTTTAAAATCATATTCAAATATATAAAAAATCAGCTTTCGCATGTTTGTATCCCCAAAACTCGAAAAATAAATCGATGGATTGACTTGAATATTTTACCCAACATTACAATTCTATATAAAAGTGTTTTTATATACGTTTTATCCCAAAGTTCTTTTGGAAACGGTAAATTTCAAGCAATTTTCGAATCTAATATAAGACTGGGCTACAGCAAATCGTAACCAAGTTTAACTAATATTAATATACCTAAATATTAAGTTATACAAATATCAGTAAGGTCTCGGTCATGTTAACCTAGAAACCAACCATCATCAATAATAATAATTAAAGACAACCAATTAACTAAAACAAGATGTCCAAATATAAAATGGATACTATAAATCTTAAATTTCAACACTCTGCTCTTCAACTCTCCGAGAAAACCAACTTTCTTTCGTAATATAAAAATTCATTGTCACCCTAAAATTGATGTCACATTTGCCAATGTACGATGTTTCACAAAAACCATTTTACACCTTAACGCTAATGAAATAAGAGCCATAAATGTTTACAGACGAAACCGCACAATTTAATTTGTTTTACTAGTTAACCACCAGCGTAAGTTGAACTGTCAAAACTGATTAAGTTGTTGATATTATACAAGTTCGAAGTGTCAACTTATACTGGATTTATGTCCAGTATAAATTGACCTCTAGAAAACTGTTACATTGGATATTTGGATGCGTGTCACAAGTGCCAAATTATAATGGTAGGTGACTTGTTACAAAGTTACGTATTATTGAGGAATTTTGTCAATATGTGTTTTTTTACACAATCTGGGTTTTTGGAACTTTTCGCTAATGTTGTTGAGGTCAGATAGTCAATAGGTTGATGTCATTCCGCGTGACATCATATAAGATAGAAATAACACTATCATAGCCCAGGAGACCGCTAGACTGTCACGCAGAGGTCTAATGTTCGAACCCAAGGCACCTCTGACTTTTAAAAGTTATGTGCGTATTAAAATTAATTATCGCTCGCTTTAACGGTGAAAAACATCGTGAGGAAACCTGCATGTTTGAGAGCTCGAAGATGTTTTTCATCATGGCGGATTTTGAAATATCTGTTTTCGACTCATTCTAGTCTCTTTCTAGCGGTTAGGATAATTTTAAGGAATGCCAAACACGCACAATTACCTATTATTATAAAAAAGGCTCTCGGTCTTCGTGCGTCTAGTCACGTAGTCAGTCTTGTTCTACGAATGATTCCTTTAAGCGGCTAGAAAAACTGACACTCCAAAACGAAAAATTTTATTTGCCTTTCTCTAGCCTTCTTCTAGCGGCTAGAAATTGTCAAAGCTAAATACAAAATATCATAAGCCAACACAATAAATTCAAATCCTTGTATTTTTCATATTAATATATAATTTTATATTAGAATGTGACATTTGAACTATTACAACATCCACAAGCGAGAGGCCAGGATTTCTCAAGCTGTTACAAATAAGAATTTATCGTTTTCGGTTCAGTAATCTGGGCCAGAGGTTGTATTTTAATCATCTTATTACTAATCAAACAGATTTTTATAATTTTGTAATTATCACCCAGAATCTATATAGCTATCTATAGATATGATTGCACGTATGGCGTTGTAGTTAAAGTGACCGTTTGTTAATATCACTGCGCCGAGTGGGTTCGATTCCCACTCGGGACAAAAAATTGTGTGATCCACAAATGGTTGTTCCGAGTCTGGGTGTTCTTTGTGTCCGTTGTTTGTATGTTTGTCCCGCGCGACATAGAAATTACTCATACCGCGGAAATTGACTGTTTTTAAAAAAATATGTTATAATCTCGCGTATGTATCCACAAAAGGAAGTTTAGGTACCCTGTAATTAAAAGCACGGATGGCGTAGCAGACAAGTGATCGCCTCACTGCTGTGTTTAGTGTTTTGGGTTCGAATCCTAAACGGGACAATTTTTTTTATAATACTAAGTTGGCAAACAAGCAGACGGCCCACCTGATGGTAAGTCTTCACCGTATCCTATGGACGCCTGCGACACCAGAGGCATCACTTGCGCGTTGCCGACCGTTTAGGAAAGGAAATGGGAAGGAGAAGGAGCGGGAATGGGAGAAAGGGGGTGACTGGGCCTCCGGCACTCTCACTCACCGAACGAAATACAACAGTAGGAATACTGGTATCTCACGTTGATATTCTGTGAGAGGGTAGTCCTTCACCGGTCGAGCCGGCACGGCACATTCATGCTGAAATCAGCGAGGCTCTATTACTCAAAATTGTGGGTGGTGATTCAATAATAATTGCTCTGAGTCTAGATGCACTTTGTGTCCATTGTTCAAATGCTTGTAAAGTCAACCGCGACAAAACAACTAATACATAAATTGGGGGAGTTGTCTATTTTACTAGTAAAGAAAAAGTGGCGTGTCTAGTAACATCTACTGAACACAGTTCAACACTCCGTGCTGATACTCAGATTTACTTTGTCAATAAAACACAATAACACTACCCCCGGGCTGGGTACCAAACCCGAAACCTTACGCACAGCAATCGCATTGTGCCTTATAGCAATCGCGAAACGCGTATATTCCACACTTTCCACACAATAACACCTACAATCTACGAGACTAGCAAGACTCCGTGCTGCCACAGACAATTTCGTGACAGACCAACCCAATAAAATTTGATTAACCCAAGAATCGAACTCAATACCTCACGCACACCAGTCGCATTCACTACCACTGCGCAACCGAGGCATAAAAGTATCCTATTAGTAACTTAATCCGGTGTAAAAGGACGAGGTAACTTTCGAGAGCCCGGTCACCTCTTACTTAGTAACATAATAAACGTACCGAAAATGAAAGTAA
The DNA here is from genome assembly GCA_963564715.1 of Catocala sponsa. Classification (NCBI taxonomy): domain Eukaryota; kingdom Metazoa; phylum Arthropoda; class Insecta; order Lepidoptera; family Erebidae; genus Catocala; species Catocala sponsa. Next base: position 2,054,050 of record OY751354.1, on the reverse strand, counting down.
GGATTGAGGTCATTGTTATAAGGTACTGTCTACAAAACATACAGACATCTTTATATAATATACTAGCTGTTACCCTCGGGATCGCTCGCGTAATAGTAGGTTAGGTTAAGTTAGTAAAGTAGGTACTTTTTTAAAATAAAATAAAGCCTATGTAACTCGGTGATAATACATCTTACTAATGGTGAAAACATTTTTAAAATTGGTTGAGTAGTTTTTGAGTAAAAACCTCACAACCAAACAAAAAAGCAAATATAATTAGCAAAAATACGGTATATCGGTTTTTCCGTTACGAATATTATAAAGTTGAAAAAATATTTTTGTTTGTAATAAATAAAATGAAAAACGACTTAACAGATATTAATAATTCTTTGATCATTAGTAAGCTGATTTATCCGTCAGTAACATAGGCTATATAACATCACGCTACGAGCCACGGGGGCGGAGCAGTAACCATAAACGCGAGTGAAACCGCGGAGCACAGCTAGCACATTATAAAAATACCTTTATCCTTTAATTTAATAATGTCACGGTCCATATTAAGGATTATCACTTTTATATTAAAAATGGCTTCTGTTTTATTAAGATAATAGTTTCTTGCTCATAAAGAGGATATTGAAATTTAATATTTTTACCGATTTAAAAATCATGATCAAAATAATTGTTCAATATTTGACCTTAAACCTTCAAATAACTTCGAAAAGTCAGAGATGCGCGCCTTAGGATCGAACTCGAGACCTCTGCGTGGCAGTCCAACTACCTTCCAGTAGGCTATCGCTGCTTTGACTAACTTAATATTGTTAGGTATCACTACATATTATAAAACTAGATGTTCCCGCGGTTTCACCCGCGGCTTATCGTTACTGCGCCGCCCCCGTGGGTCGTAGCGTGATGTTATATAGCATATAGCCTTCCTCAATAAATAGACTATCCAACACTAAAAAAAATTTTCAATTCGAACTAGTAGTTCCTGAGATCAGCGCGTTCAAACAAACAAAAAAACAAACAAACTCTTCAGCTATAATATTAGTATAGATAAAATCCCCCGCCGCATCTGTACGTGATAAACTTAAAAACTACTGAACGGATTTTCTTGCGGTTTTCACCAATAGACAGAGTGATTCATGAGGAAGGTTTAGATGTATAATTTGTTAAGGTATTGTATTACCCGTGCGAAGCCGGGTCGGGTCGCTGGTATAATATAAATGAACATTATATTTATATCACAAAAACATTGTTATAGTTTCAGACCCGGATATTAATCCTAATTATTAAAACTCGCAAAAAGTGTTTTTCATTATAATGAATCAGATTAGCTAATGTGCTAATTTATTATAAAAACAATATAAATTGTAATTAATATTGTACTTTGATGGCGTAGTCGATTAATTGGTCCCCTCGCCACTGCGTTGAGTGTTGTGGGTTCGATTCCCACACGGGACAAAAAATTGTGTGCTCCACAAATGGTTGTTTAGTCTGTGTGGTCTTCGTATCCGTTGTTTGAACGTTTGTAAAGTCCCCCGGGATACAGGAATTACTTATAGTGCGAAAGTTTCTATTCGGCCTCGGTGGCGTAGTGGGTAGTGTAACCGACTGCCATGCCTGAGGTCGCGGGTTCGATTCCCGCACAAGTCAAACATTTGTGTGCATGAACATGTTTGTCTTGGTCTGCGTGTGCCTATGTATAATATGTGGGTATTTATTTACAAAAGAAAAGTATACATGCATGTTTACTCATAGTTACCCCAGTTACTAATATCATTACTAAGGTCCCACATAGTAAACAGGGAGCGTATTGTCCAGTTTCAAACTCCATTTTTCTGCTGAGAATTTCTTGCCAGAAACAATAAAATTTTTACCGACCTGGGAATACAATAATAAGTTCAAAAAATCCTAACTAATACTATAAAAGCGAAAATGAGTTTTTTTGTTTGTTTGTTACCTTTTCACGCCTAAACCAGTGAACCGATCATTCTGAAATTTTGCATATACATAGTCAGGTGTAGAGAAACGGACATAGGCTACCTTTCATCCCGAAAAAATTACTGTTCCCGAGGAAAACAATAATAACGTTCTTATGATAACAGATGGCGCCACGTGTCTTTCGAATCATGATTGAATTATATTATTACAAGCAGAGTACAACCCGAATTGGTTGTCAAATTCTTAATTAACGCGAGCGAAGCCGCGGGCAATAGCTATTACAATAATAAGATCAAAAAATAATTTTATAAAAACGTTTCGAAATACCACTACAAAAAATTTCTTTGGATCAAATCTAGAAACTACGATGATGAAAGACTGACTAAGAAAGTATATAAGGCTAGTGTGAATGGAACAGTTGCAAGAGGAAAACCTTGGCGAACGTTTCTCGATCAGATCGGAGGCGTTCTGGACAAAGGCCAGGTTAAGAGCTCCTTGACGGCGAGCGTGTATGAGGAATGTAATGAAAGTGAATGAAGCCAGAGAAGTGTGTCAGGATCGTAGCAAATGGAAATCCATAGTCTCTGCCTACCCCTCTGGGAAACAGGCATGAATCTATGTATGTATGTAAATCTAGAAACTCTTTGTTCAACCTAGGAATCGAACTTGACATCTCATGCACAGCAGTCGCATTCACTGCCGAGACAACGCAATATATTATATTTAACATACAATTCACCAAATATCCTTCATTTTGTTTTCAATTCGCAAAAACATCAAGAAGTCAAACTATTAATATTCATTTAGCAAATAATTATGTACGTATGTATGTAAAAAACATTGTTTGTATTACCAAGGCTATGGATGTTTGACTAAGCCACGTGCTTTGCCCTGGTCAATGTGACCGATGACCCTACTAGTGGTTTTACTAAGACACCGGCTTGTATTTAATTAGTTTCTTTATTCATGGCTAGCTTTTGCCCGCAGCTTCGCCCGCGAAAAAGTATGTTAGGTTATGTTAGTAACTATACCTTTTTTTAAGTATAGCCTGAAAAAGTTTTTAAAATCGGTCAACTAGTTTTTGAGTTAAATCCTAACAAACTAACTAACACAAAATCAAATCTTTTCTCTTTATAATATTAGTATAGACTGTCTGCCCCGGTTTCACTCACGTTTATGATGACTGCTCTGCTTCTGTGGCTCGTAGCGTGATGTTATATAGCCTATGTTACTTTGGAGAAAGTAGTACGTTTTGAGTTTATTAATTACAAAGAAAATAGAAAACTTTCCTCTATATTAGTAAAAGTATATATCCTTACTTAATATTATAAATGCGAAAATGAGTTTGTTTGTTTGTTACGCTTTCACGCCTTAACTACTCAACCGATCAACATGAAATTTTGCATACACTTTGTCAGGGGTACAGAATAGGACATAGGGTACCTTTTATCCAGAAAACAATTACTGTTGCAAACCTAACCTAACCTACATTTACGCGAGCGAAGCTAACTAGTATTAAATAACTGATGAAATCTTAGTGTCTCGTTGACTTACGTTTGCAACTAATCTAAAACTAAGCCGTTCATGACATTCCAAATTCAATTTCCGGGTGAGACAGTGTTATATGTATTTGTGATATTATCAAGATTTGTAGAGCCTCGCTGATTTCAGCATAAATGGTCCGACTCGACCGGGGAAGGACTACCCTCTCACAGAATTATCGACGTAAAATTGCAATTATTTGTGGACCACACATTTTATGCTTTCGTTCGTACAATGATAGTACCGACTAGACCATACATTTACACCATTGGTACAAAGATTATGACTGTAAACCACTCATAGACTTACAACACAAGTTAAACTCAATACATAAGCCGGTATTACGTATATAAGAAGATTAAAAACTCAACTGTTCAAGGCCAAAACTCACAGGATCACGGAATTCGCACACAAATAACGAAATGAATACATTATAATGTTTTATACATAACATCGCTCAGTTAAAAGTTGTTTTCCCTTTAACAGAGGCAAGAATTTCAAGGTGAGATGTCTCTCTTAGTTTTCCTATATTATAAGACTAGCTGTTACCTGCGACTTCATCCGCGTAGATTTTAACTAAAAAGTGTTTGTCTCCGCGGAACCTTATTTTTTTTCTAAAATCAAAGTAGCCTATGTTACTCCTTATAACATCAGCTATCTGCCAGTGAAAGTCCCTTCAAAATCGTATAGCCGTTTCGGAGATTAGCCGGAACAAACAGACAGACAGACAGACAGACAAAAATTTAAAAAATTTAATATTTCGTTTAGGTTCCTTATATACTTTCATATGCATTAGATAAAAGGCTGTTATTTTGACATTACAAACAGACACTTCAATTTTATTTATTTGTATAGATGTATAGGTAATATAATAATATATATAATATTATTTGAATATGAGATGCGTTGATATGCCACTGTTGGACTGTGTGAGGTGGGTTAGATCAGAGTCCAAAGCAGATTTTTATAAATCGTCGAGAATATTACGAAGAGTTCAAAAACTAGCATAAGTATTAAAAATTTAATTACACGGCATTATAACTATTATATTTAGAGCAGCGATAGCTCAGTGGGGAGACCAACAGACTGCAATGCAGAGGGTCTCGGGTTCGAACCCACGTTGCGCACCTCTGACTTTCGGAAGTTATATGACTTTTCGAAATTATATGCGTATTGATTTACAATTATCGCCTGCTCCGTGCCTCGGAAAGCACGTTAAGCCGTTGGTCCCGGCTGCCATGAACATCTATGGCAGTCGTTATTGGGAGAGTGTCGACACAAAAGATCCCACTGAGTCGAAGTGTCGCCGGTCTGCACGGACTGGCCCCCACATAAGATAAGATAAGATAACTATTATAATATTGCCTCGATGCCCTGATGTCGTAGTGATTTGAGGGGTCACTGTGACTTTGCTGAGTGTTGTGGGTTCAAACCTTATACGAAAGAAATTGTGTGATTTATAAATAAATTTTACAAGACGTCTAGGTGTTCTTTGTGTCCGTAGTGTAAATGATTGTAGGATTATAGGAATTATTCTTGTGCGGGAGCTGTCTTATAATTATTTATAAAAAAATATTAGTGAAGAACCTTACACAGATTTATTTGATTCAAATTATATGAACGATGAAAAATTCGATGTAAACTACTTTAAATGCTTCCTCACTTCAAACAAAGTAAGAAACTGCGTTAAAATATGTTTAAAGCAAGGTGTTTAATACATAACTAAAGTTTAAAGCAAATTACAAAACGTAAAAAGTTTATGAAAGCAAAATATTTCTATACAAAAGATGCAAAAGCACTAAATGCAGAGTCCAATCATTATGAAATAAAAAACAAATAGCTAAACTCAAATTATTTTCATCCGTTGGGTATTCAAATTATATGGTAAAACAAGGATTTTATTAATTTACATATAATTGTCAGCCGTAAAGCTATTTTTCTACATTGTCAATTATCTAAATCATTTCACGAATATGGCGGCCATATTTGGCATTCTAATTGTCAAAAAGAATTCACAGATTGTCTAGAATTTTACAATCTATGCATTGTTTTGACAATTAAATCAAATGTCAGTATTTATATTTTGTTTTTGCAAGTTTCATATGTTAATTCTATTGTTATTTAAATATACTTATAAAATTGTATTTAAATATTTTGACCGAAAGAGTTTTAATTGCACAGCTAAAGAATTCAGGTAGGTACTGGAATAATTTTTTATTGCAAATAGCCGTTGAGATTATTTGCGTAACATGTGCAAACAATTTTAAGAACTTTATGCTAATTTATATGCTATTAATATTTATATAATACGCCTATATATACAAGGGTTAGTCAGAAATGTATAAATACCAAATTCTGGTAGCAATTAGTCAGAAAAATGTTGTTTGCTGTGGTACATTAATTCAACGACGGTAGCAACCAAATATTCAAATCGCACACTAAGAAGAATGAGCTCACACATTACATTTAGGTACATGATTGAAAACGATAGTGTACAATATTCAATATGAGTGATCGTGATAATACTATATTATTTATAATTTTGATGTTATGTTGACATTGTTTTCTGACAACTTACGTCCAGAAATGTGACGGTAATTTTAACTATTATACAATATCTTTGATTTATACGTATTAGCTCAATAGTCTTGTATTCCAACAATTGACAACTTAAACCACTAAAGACATGGCTAGGTCTCATACACAAACCTAACCAAACTACAACATAGACCTCAAAAATCCCTGCAAAAATATAAAATTTGCTCCGTTTTTGAAACATTCTCATTGATGCTCCGCTCTTATTTATCGTAGCGAGATATTATATAGCTTATAGCCTTCATCGATAAATGTGCTATCCAACATAAAAATATTTTTTCAATTTGAACCAGTAGTACCTGAGATTAGCGCGTTCAATCAAACAAACTCTTCAGATTTATAATATTAGTATAGATACCGTCAAAATATCATCCTAAAGTTAAAGTAACATACTTTATACATCTCTGCCTACCTCCTAAAACTATACCCACACATAACACTACACATAAAACATTTAAAAGATCAATAACTACAAAAATATGTCGCGAAGACTCTGTCCGAAGCGACGTCTTCACCCAAACCGGTTTACAGAGGCGTTACTTGGTGTATTTTGTAATATGTAATGTTTAATCAATAATGCGTAATGGTTATACTTGCTGTATCCGATGAATACAGCCTCCAAACTTATTGATTTTTGCGAGATATGAGCTTGAACAAACAATTTAATTTGCTGTGGGTCGCCATGCTTGCGTGGGATCTAATTATAGCTTATACCTTAGCTGGCCCGCGCACCTTCGTCTGCTTCACATAAGAGAATTATCCCCGTTTATGCAACATTTTTCATTGATGCTCCGCTCCTATTGGTCGCAGCGTGATGCTATATAGCCTAGAGCCTTCCTCAATAATTGGGCTATCCAACACAAAAATAATTTTTCAAATCGAACCAGTAGTTCCTGAGATTAGCGCGTTTAACCAAACTCTTCAGTTTTATAATATTTAGCTTAATTATAATATGTGGGTGGAACTAAAGTTTTTGATTAAGATTAGTGATGCAGACTGTGTATGAGAGTTTGGGATAGGTTATTGGATTTACTGTTAAATCCCAGCAGAACGGAGTCTGGAATTTTTTCAACATCGCCTCGGCTGCTATGAGGGCGATGTGGAGGCCACTGCTCTTAGACCACACGACTTCTTACCACCAGGTGGAGTGTGGTCATTTTAACGAGCAAAATAAAAAATAAAAAAAGTTAGATTGTATTGTCGTAGATTGTAGTAGATTGTATTGTGTAGTAGATTGTATTGTGTAGTAGATTGTATTGTGTAGTAGATTGTATTGTGTAGTAGATTGTATTGTGTAGTAGATTGTATTGTCCTGTAAGGAATTTCTCTGTCAGAACTTCAGAAAGTAAGTACCTACTGTTACTGAAAATATTGTCGAAAGTAGGCAGAGGTGCCTTGCGCCACATTTGAGCATTTATGGTTAAGGTCCTACGTTATAGAGGTCGAATCTCTTACCGTAAACACACTCAACATGGAATCGTAACTTAATATTATAAACCCGAATGTGAGTTTGTTTGTTACGCTTTCACGCCTTAACTACTTTACCGATCATCGTGAAATTTTGCATACACGTTGTCAGGGGAATAAAAAAGGCATATGATACCTCAAGAAAAAGTAATATCACTGACCTAATCTAACCTACATTTATGCGAGCAAAGCGGCGGGCAAAATCTAGTTAAATAATAAAATTGTCTTTTTATTGTCAACATTAACTGTTTACTCAATTTTAAATACCAGTTAAATTCCTAAAAGTAACCAGTAAGTAAATGTCAATGGATTCCGATGCTTAACTGCAATGTGTTACTTAGATTTAACTATTTAATTAACTATTTCTATGGAAATTGTCCTGTGTGTGGTTGAAATCTTGTAGAAGTTGCGTGCTAATCAGTACATCATTTTCTAAGTATCTTTGTTAGAAATGTGATAGGCCATTTGAGAAACTATGCATGGGTGGTGGAGCGGCAAACATTCCGCTTGCCTCTGTTGAGTTGGTTCGAAGCCGAGATGGGACAAATATTGACAAATGGTTGTTCTGAGTCCGGGTGTACTTTTTGTCGGTTGTTTGAATGTTTGTAAAGTCCCCCGCGACGAAAAGCCCGGATATATTTCAATAACAATATTACGTGATATCCGGGATGTTTATATTTGAGCCTTAATTACAGCCACACCTTCTAGTTACACACTAAATAAAAAAACAAACAAAAGATTTTTACGTTATTTCAGAAATAAATTCTATATTTTACAGCTAATTTCGCATTTAATTATTTCCCGATATAACACGCGAATCGTGACTAAAAGTTATTAAAAAAATATATTCATTGTCTTAACTAACAAAATTCATGTTTGAATCTATAATCTGAATAATTTAATATAATTTATTGAATTTTTATCAATTTTTATCGGACGCCCAAGGCGACAGTAATAATTTAACTGCAAATAATTTATTGCTAATCAATAAATGAATAAATAAAGATGTCTGCTGTTTTAGGCAATTCGAGAATATAAATAATTATAACGTTCTTATAATGTGACTGGGCTGGGGAAACACTAATTTATTTATATATTTTTGCATAATACTAAAAATATTATGATCTCGATTTTGCCCGCATATTCACTCCCGTTAATGGTTCGTAACAGTACTTTTTCTGGATGAAAGTTACCCTAAGTCCTTTTCTGTTGCCCTGACAACATGTATGCGAAATTTCATAATTCGTATATTTTATAAAATTATGTGAAATATGTTTGTTGCTTAATTACTCGTAAACGGATGAACAGATTTGCGTGCAACTTGACACACTGATAGACCATATATCCTGGATTGGCGTATATAATACTTTTTATCCAGGTATGCGAGTAAAGTTGCGGGCTAAAGCTAGTTCGAAACAAACTAAAAATATGTATTAATCTGTAATCTGAATGTTTTAAGATGAACTCGTCATCTACGGTCATAATTATCATAGTTATAGTTATATTATTTAAATTAGTTTGTAATGAGCTATACATATATTTATTAGTTATAATAATAAAGTAACTAATTATGATTTATGTTTATGGTTTCTAAATATCATGTGGGACTTGATTATGTTTTGAATGAAAAATAACATTTATAGAATTTCGCGATTCTAATATCGAGTTAATGTCCTTAAGGAAAATGTCTGTAACAGCAGTCAGTTTGGCAGTTCAATCTGAAGATACCCGTATTATACACCTCCTCCTAGGAGTAAGAGGAATGGTAGTATTCGATTTTTTATTGGTGCCGGTGGCAGACATGTCAGCGACCCACTTGATGGTAAACGGTAACTACCGTTCACCGAGAATTGTTGGTTCGATCCCCACACATGACAATTTATACACAAATAGTTGTTCCAGGTCTGTGTGTTCTTTGTGTCCGTTGTTTAAATGTTTGTAAAGTCCCCCGGGACACATTATCTAATAATAAGAAGTGCGGGAGAAAATAAACTCCGAAGGCAAAAAGCCGCGTAAGCCATATAGGTAGCATACAATCACTACCTAACTGATAAATTTCATAGTAAGCAGTTACCCCACGTAAAGAGAAATCGAGGAACGAGGGTGGGAATAGGAATAGTAAAGGGTATGAGAAAGAAGGGTCCGAGCCTGTAATTGAGTCTCCAGCTTTCTTACTCACCACCTGTTACCTGTATATTCTCAAACGGTTAGGTGGTAGTGTATTATACCCACAGTTCGTCAGCTATGGTTATATAATATCAGCCCTGTATTAAACTGTCTCACTGCTGGGCACGGGCCTCTCCTCAGTGTGAGAAGGGTTAGCCCATAGTCCACCACGCTGGCCCAGTGCGGGTTGGCAGACTTCACATATCTTCGAGAACATTATTGAGAATACTTAGACATGCAGGTTTCCTCAGGATGTTTTCCTTCACCGTTAAAGCAAGCGATAATTAATTATCACATAACTTCGAAAAGTCAGAGATGATGAGATCGAACTCGAGACCTCTGCTTCGTGGCAGTCCAACGTTTTCCCACTAGGTTATCGTAGCTATGATTAAGGTTCTACATAAAAGTTGCAAGAGCATGATCGCCTATCGAGTACTTCTAGACAACGAGCCGTTATTGATAATATCCTATCAGAAAATCTCAATAAAATTGCCCGATCGGGTAAACAAAACCGGCTCCTAATCAGTCAGTGATGTAATATTTTAGTGTTATACCACTCTGCTTACCTCCAAAATTAACAAGCTTGAACTCTTTACGTAATAAACTCATGTTGTAAACGACCTTCTAAAACCTATTAACAAACAACCAAACTATACTAAAATGTCAATATCGGCATCGCGACATTTCGTAATAATAACCTTACACTTAGCTTTGTTATTTTAATATTACTATAGTATTATCTTAATACAACACTTTGTATGTAAATTTCTTATAATATATTTATTTGGAACATTTAAATCGATGCGAAACAGGCGATATCAAATTTATTGGTATCACCTTGATTTGAAATTGAGAGCAAAAATTTTCCGTTTTGTTTTGCAAATGTGTTGCGGATTTATGAATTGTACATATATTCTATTATTTATATGTAAGTCTGTTGGTTTCTTTACAATAAAATGACGTTCATATCTTTAGTACTAAGAATCCGAAATTATAAACGGCGTTGAAGGTCAGAGCAAATTCAGTAGAAAACTAAGGTAGTACTTTCATATAAGACCAGTTTGCTTTATTATATGCTAGATCCAGAATATATTAGTTTATTATAATACTTCTGTTGAAAAGAAGTTAAATTAAAATTGTCTTTCTAAAAGACAACTTGCCGCAATATGAGTAATTCCTATGTCGCTGTGAACTTTGCAAAGATTCAAACAACACCTACACCTGGACACCTAGACATGGAACACCTACATGTGGATCGTACAAGTTTTTGTCCCGTGTGGGGATCGAACCCACAACACTCAGCGGTGGCAGTGGCAAGGCGATCACTTAATCCACTACGCTACCCGTGCAGTTAATATATGTATATAAGGTTACCTAAGTGTCTACAACCAGTACTCATGAAATCTTTCTCTCTTCCACAGCCCATCTTCTCGGCAGCGTAATGCACGGCCTGAACGTCTCTCTGATCAACCCTGGAGAGTGCCAGAACAAGTTGCAGCAAGACTACCCTCACCTTCTGGACAACTACGAGCAAGATAGCTGCGTGTGTGGACAACCTACCAACCCAGCTAACAACATCTGCAAGGTAACCATTACTATCCCAATATAATATAGTAATATCAGCCCTGTATTTAACTGTCCCACTGCTAGGCAGAGGCCTCTTCCTAGTGTGAGAAAGGTTAGGCCATTAGTCCACCACGCTGGCCCACTGCGAGTTGGCAGCATCCACATATCTTCGAGAACATTATGGATAACTGTCAGATATACAAGTTTCCTCACGATGTTTTCCTCACTGTTAAAGCAAGCGATAATTAACTGTTTAATACGCACATAACTTTGCAAAGTCAGAAATGCGCACCTTGGGATAGATCCCAACAAGACCGCTATCCCACTGCTGAACAAAAATGCGTTTATTATTGCGATGTCTCTCTAAGGAAAGGTCATCATCCCGATTTTCCCTTAAAGAAAACAGGGGTAAGATGAGAAATAATATGAAATAACTGATTTGTCCTCTCGTAGATGACAAGAGACAAGTAGAACTATTTATTCTGGTTTTATTCTTAAGGGGTAAGACTGGAATAATCCGATGAGCAATAGAGCAGTTACTGTTGACTCAATAAGCTTTATTATTATAATTAAATAGTAAAGTAAAAACACACTTCTTGAAATGTATTTTGTTAATAAATTACTCGTAAACTGTTTGATAGATTTAAATGAAACTATACATACAGATAGACCAAAGAGTACAGAGGATACTTTTCAGCCCGTGAGATTTATGCAGAGAAAGTCACGGGCAGAAACTATAACGTATATTCTTGTTTCCAGGTGGATACCGGCAGTGCTTTGGCCTGCACAACTGGTGACGGCAGCTATGTCCTGAGGGGTCTCTACTCCTGGGAGTCTGGTAAGCAAAACATTAGTTTTTCTTTATAATTCCTCTTCAGAATATAATTCTTATGTTATAAACTTATAACTGACATCACTGATGTGAGGTTCATGTATTGGATCGGTTTAAGCGTTATTCTGTCATGAAATTCTCATTAGTAGCTTGGAGCCAGTGAGTTAACACAAACCTCGTATCTCGAAGAATACGTAAAGCTGTTAGTTTTATAGATATCCTAAAAACAGCGCAAACTTATACTAAGCAACCAAAACACCAGCAAATAACACGTTTCTTTGTTCCGACAGGATGCCAAGTAGGAAACCAACTGGCTGCCTTCTACAAGTTCGACTTAGAATGGTACGAATGGGCCATCGGCCTTATCCAGAGCGTCAGGTTCGCGCAATACACCACCACACAGGTCACCAACAACAAGATCATCAGCCAGGTCACAGGCTCTACCTACACATCAGGAGTCAAGGGAGGAATCGCCACAGGAGTCAAAGGAGGATCCTTCGGCATCCAAGGACAACAAGGCTCTGCCATCAAGCAGTTCGGTCTTGAAGGCCAATCAGGCATTAAAGGCTTTGGACTCGAAGGTCAAAGCCAGTCAGGCGAGTTCAGCCAATTTGGCACGAAATTCACAGGATCTGGTGCTAAGTTCAGCGCTGAGTCTGGAGAAAACGCTGGTATTAACTTCGGTTCAGAATTAAATGGACCCCTGTCTAAGACCTTTAGTGCTACCTTTACTGAAAAGAAGTTTTTCCAAACCGAGCCTAAATATGTAACTTACACAACGAAACCCGAAATTGTAACTTTCACGACCAAACCGGAATATTTTACTTACACCACTAAGCCGAAAATCGTTACTTACACGACCAAGCCAGAAATTGTAACTTACACGACCAAGCCAGAAATTGTAACTTACACGACCAAGCCAGAAATTATTAGGTACACTACTAAGCCGAAAATTGTGACATATACCACTAAGCCGCAAATAATTAGCTACGAAACTTCGGGAAGTGTAACCAATCCTAAATATGTATCCCCTGGTGTTTCTTTCTCTGAAGTAGTTGGCGCTAAACACCAGCATTCGGCGACGTGCAAATGCCTCGAAAACGGCAAGAAATAAACGACTTTTCATCTACAAAAGTAATTAAAATTGGTAACTAACGTTATGGAGAGCAAGTGCCATAAAATTCTTATAATTTGTTTGTTTAAATATGAATTTTTCACAACAGTACAAAAAATACTCCAGTTCCTAATGAAAGAAAGTTACCACATATCTGGTCAAAATAATTATTCGTTTTTATAAAACTACGAGCGAGAAAATTCATCTTTTTTTATTTATAAATATAATAAAAGTTCTGTAAATAGGTAGGATATATTTAATTTTTTTACGACAATTTATTTTTATTCGAAATATATTTATCTTTTTTTATTATTATTTCCCCCGATATTATTATTTTTTATTTATAAATATGGCTTTAAATTTTTATAACTGCCAATTTTTTTAATCTCTAAAAGTATTAATTTTTATTTACCCCGCCACCCTCGCTTTGTTTTTTAATACACTGTATGTTTATTAATAAGTATAGAAAGAAATTAAATATTGTTTAAGAAAAATTGTCAACAATTAGATTTTTGACCATATTGGAAGTACTTAGACCAAACTGGTCGACTATCTAATTCAATTGGTATTTAGTCGTAAATACAGACCTTGTTGATTTGAATTTTACTAAATAAACATCAATAAATTGAATAATAATATTCAATAAATTATTCTAGAATTCAATAAATTATTCTTTATTATACAAAAACCGAGATCCAATTTCGAAATTCAAATATATATCTGAATAATTTTTGTATTATGTCGTATTTTTCAATAAATAAGATTCAAATCATCAGGTATATGTCTGTGAAATAATAATAAGAACGTTTTTTATATAAAATCTTTCACAGTAAGTATTTAGTCAACATACCTACATATAATTATGTATTTGATATAAACCATTTTTATCTAATTACAAATTAAGATTAAAATAATTGAATAAATGGAGTTTACAAATAATATATTTTGTTGTTTTTTTATTCAGCCCTTTATTCTTCCTGTTAAGTCCTACATTATAGGGAACGAGTCTATAGCCATCTACCAAGCAGTCTAAACTCTTGCTAACTACTGAAGATTGCCTAACAGAAGATATGGCGGCCTGGATGGCGTAGGATCCCTATCCATTAGCATAAAATTTTAAGACCTAATATAACTTAGCATAATTTTGTTTGGCATAATTATATTTTCGCATAATATAATTACGCATAACAGCTTACGCATAATTTTTTAAGCATAATTTCTCTAACCATAATAATGATTAAGCATAATATTCTAAAGCATAAATTTATTAAGCATAAAGTTCTAAACCATAACTTTTTTAAAAAAGCAAGCATGCAGCAGGCAGAGTTTCTGTCACGGCTCCGGCGCTGCGGGCCTCCGGCGGCCCCACGCTTCTACACGATTTTAAATTACACTCTAGGGGTAGGACAAACAAGACTACGTAGAGTCGGTTTCGCAGCAATTCGGTTCTGTCACTAACTTTTGTTGCACAGCATATAAAATTGAACATTATGCGAAAAGAAGGGATCCCAAATCATTTGCATGAAAATTGTTTTTGTTATTTATATTAATTGTATGCCTAAATATTATTATGCTAATAGTCATTAGGCCTACTAACGTTATGCGAATCAAATTTATGCCAAAACAAATTAGTCTTTAAGATGATTATGCCAACATAAAATGTATGCCTAAAAAAATTATGCCGAAGTATTATTATGCCAAAACAAACTGTGGCAAAATCGTTATGCCGAAGTATATTAGGACAAAGAACATTATGCGAAAAGAAGGAATCCCGATGGCGTAGTGGTTAGTGTAACCGACTGCCACGCCTGAGGTCGCGGGTTCGATTCCCGCACAAGTCAAACATTTGTGTGCATGGATATGGATGTTTGTCTTGGTCTGGCTGTTTATATGTATAATATGTATGTATTTACAAAAAAAAGTATATATGTATGTTTATCCATTGTCTAGTACCCATAGTACAAACTCCGCTTAGTTTGGGCTAGATGGTGTTGTGTTTATGTGATAGAATATTATTATGATTATTAGTTACACTTTGCCCTACCGAGGAATCGAAATCGGAACCTTACGATAGACTGCAAACACAATCGCAAACCAAGAGACCAAAGAGGCTAATGGTCTAAAATAAAATACCCGATACATCGAACCCGGTACCTCACAATCTATTGGAAACACAATCGCAAACCAAGGGGTTGACAAGGCAAAAGGATTCTAAGTAAAACAGAAGATTTGTTTTTGTTTTATATTACTATATAAAAACTGTATAGGTAACCCCTGCGCAAAATTTTATTTTATACTAAATGTTCTCGCGGTTTCACCCGCCTTTATCGTTACTGCGCCGCCCCCGTGAGTCGTAGCGTGATATTATACAGCCTATAGCCTTCCTCGATAAATAGGCTATCCAACACTAAAATAATTTTTGAAATCGATGCAGTAGTTCCTGAGAATAGCGCGTTCAAACAAACAAACAAACTCTTCAGCTTTATAATATTAGTATAAATGTAAATACAATTTTGCCCAGGGGTTATACAGTTTTTATACAAAAGCAACATTCATAATATACAACTTAACTAATAATAACAAACCTAAATACTTATAAGTAAAACAAAATAAAAAGGAATGCCATTCCTTTTTATTTTAACTGTTAGTGTTGTGTTTTTCTAACTTTAGGAAATGCTCCTCATTCATACCCCCTCGCCATAAGGGGAGGCGAGAGGGTTATATCGGGCTCTTCCGAGACTTTGGGCCTACCGACTAAAACCAGCAAGGTGTGCCAGCTCGCTGTTTTGTACGGTGGATGGGTCGCTGGAGCTGAAACTACATCAGCGACCCACCCAGGGTGCACCCATAACCTCACGAATGGAAGCAATCTCTCATACGTATAATACCCACGCCATAGTTACTGCGTCCTGATTAAATACCCAACTCCTATGATAATTGGTTTACATAATATTGTCTTCTGTTTACGCGAATGTTATTCATTAAAATTAAACTACTATATACGGATTTTATCGCGTTGTTTATTTGACACTTTATTACAAAATTTTAACACGTTGCCTGCCAACCTACGAGTATACTCTAGTACATGATCTGGGCTGCAATGCCAACTACGAGTATTTTCGTAGTTGATTGTATGCGATTTCTGACGAATTTTAAACCAGTGGCCGTGTAAGGAGGGCGGGGTTAAATTCTTTGGCATTTGAAATAAAAAATTACTTAAATCAGAAAATTAAGTTTAATAGAAAAAAAATTAGGTACATCACTGTGAAGTCACAAAGGAGTGAAAAATTTTAAAACAATTTTCAACGCATAAGGCAGGTTTTTCAGGGCATACCGGACAATAGTAAACTGTTTCTTTGCGTTTTTTTTCTTTGGTGCAGACACGACACGGCTTCGTCGTTTTTGTTTTTTTTGGGTAGGTGGTAAGCGCTCTAAGTAATGTAATTCTACTTGCTTTTTCTGCTCATGATGACTGTGACTGTGTTTTATGAATTTCTCGCCTAAAAGATATTTTACAACCTCATCTTTGAACGAAAGAGCATCTAATTTCTTTTCTGGAGGAAGGTTGGCTTGTTGGTTGTAGATCATGCATGCGTTATGGATGAAAATTTCAAAAATGTGGATCGCTAGTTTTTTGTACCAAAACAATGTCTTTCTAAGAGCTGAGTAGTACGAGAGCATTTGGTCTGAAAGATCGATCCCGGACATTCCGTTGTTATAATCTCTAACTACATTAGGTTTCATTGAAACCCTACCGTTTTTATTTGACACGGGAACCAGAATAGGTTTATGCATATTAGAGATACATAATACCTCTCTCTTATCCTTCCAGTTGCACACGAAAACATTGTTAGTTCTCTTTGTAATCATCTGGCCTTTTTTCAGTTTGGTGGTCAACAGAGTTTTAGGGTTTCCTTTGCGATTTTTTCTCAAAGTTCCGCAGACATATGTCGATCTTTCAGTCAGTAACTTAGTGAGTAAAACAGAGTTGTAGAAGTTGTCGGTGTAAAGTTTGTACCCTTTGTCAAGGTAACCCTGCAAAAGATCCATCACTATTTGTGTGGAGTGGTTATATTCGACTCTGGAATTTCTAAGGATAGCTTCGTTGTTCTTGCCAGTGTATATACGAATTTTTAAAACAATCCCATTCGACTCACACAGTTTATATAGTTTAATTCCGTATTTGTGTTTTTTATTTTTTATATATTGTCGAAACACCAAACGACCTCTCCACAACATCATTGATTCATCAATACAAATGTTAACTTTGGGTGTATATATTTCCGACATTACTTTATTGAAGTGATCTAGCACAGACTGAAGCTTGTAAAGTGGGGTTCCATCGTCTTCTTCATTATTAGTAAAATGAAGGTGTCGGAGTATCAATTGAAATCTATTCCGGCTCATTATCGCACTAAAAAGTGGCATATAATATAGATCGTCTTTTTTCCAATAATGTTCAAGAGAAGGCAAATTGACAGTACCCATATGTAATAGTAAACCCAGGAAAACTCGCATCTCTGTTGAAGTAGTACCTTTCCAGGCTTTCAGCCGTGAATTGCACCCAATACGCCGAGAATTCAAGCACTGATTAGCATATAGATTAGTTTGGGCAACAAGAAGATTAATAAAATCGTCTGTAAAATATAAATCGATCAGCTGACTTACGTTGCTCCATCCAGCAGACTGAACTTTGAATCCAGGATCAGCAGTGAACGGAAAGTCTGGAGGAGTCTCTTCATCATTGCTGTCTACATCTACCCAATTATCTTCGTCTTGCGGTGACGGTGGTCGAGAAACCGAAGGATTCACCACATTCAATATAGGTGAGTTCAAATTAGAATTGAGATCTACAACGTTCGCAGGAGAAGGTGGTTTTGATATGTCATGTACAGGAGAAACTTGTTGGGATACGTGGCCTTCTTGTGACAAAACTGAACTTACTGATACCCGACGGACAGGCTGAATGGTACAGCCCTCTCTATTGCTACTTGGTCCCGGTTTTACTTGTCCCTCTTCCTCCTCGGCACTTGATGAATCTTCCAATATACGGTGCTTAGGACGGCGATTCGGTATCATGAGAGGACGACGAACAGAAAATATTTCGTCAGAGGACTCACTATCACCCCTCTCTTCAGATTCAGGGAGAGTTCCAGGTTCACCATTTTCGACGGATAAAATGTCGCTGTTTTCACTCTCCAAGGGTAAAGTAAACAATCGTGAACCACAACGTCGCTGGCAGCGTGAATCTTTTTCAATCTCGCTCAATGAATCTTCATTTGAGCCTTCCTCGTCGGCTGTAGGATGATAGTCATAATCATCTTCGTCAGCAGAAAAATCTCCTTTACGACTGTCTTCCGACTCACTTAATTCAAACAATCTACGTTTGCGAGACATCGTAAATCAAAATTACAATAATTATGCTAATTTGTCACCTGTTTACGCGAGCGCATGTAAACAAACTGCACACTAATTGTCAAAAGTTTTGATGCACACGACGAATCTCGCGCGTGCCGCGACACAACACGAACAATACCGAAGCTTTACGATCCTACCCGAAGCGACGCGAGCGCCAGAGTCCAGAGCAATCGTACGGCGCCCTCAGTTCCCGATTGACAGAGCATGGGAGCGCAAGTTTTCGCGCCAAATTATTTACGACTATACTCGTAGTTTGGCAATAGCTAATAAAAATCCTATTTTATTGCCATACTACGAGTAAACTCGTAGTTTGAACTAGGATCCACTGCCAACTACGAGTATACACGTACCTACCATTTTGTATGGTGGCAATGGCCATAAAAAAAAATACTACGAGTATACTCGTATGGCAGTTAACGTGTTAAAAACTGTTACACTAATAGTATAAATAGTTTTAATATTTTCAATAATTTCATTAGCTTAAAAATTAGTAAAGTTTAATAGTGTAACAGTTTTCAAAATTTTGTAATAAAGTGTCAAATAAACAACGCGATAAAATCCGCATATAGTAGTTTAATTTCAATATAATATAATAAATAATAATATTATATTGTATCACATACACACAACACCATCTAGCCCAAACTAAGCAAAGCTTGTACTATGGGTACTAGACAATGGATAAACATACATATATACTTTTTTTTTGTAAATACATACATATTATACATAGAAACACCCAGACCAAGACAAACATCCATGTTCATGCACACAAATGTTTGACTTGTGCGGAAATCGAACCCGCGACCTCAGGCGTGGCAGTCGGTTACACTAACCACTACGCCATTGAGGCCGTTTTTATAATTAGTTGGTTATTGGTATACATTTGATACCTCTGCAGGAAGGAGTTCCGGTGAGTGAGACTATGTATCCTAACTAATATTATAAATGCGAATGTGAGTTTTATTGTTTGTTTGTTTATTAATAAAGTAAAGTAAAGTATTTATTTTTAAAACAGGTAAGTACATGTTCTTATACAAATATTATAACACAGAAAACAAAAAACTACATAATAAAACAAAAAATACATACGTAAGATATCCTTATCCTTACTAATATTATAAATGCGAAAATGAGTTTGTTTGTTTGTTACGCTTTCACGCCTTAACTACTCAACCGATCAACATGAAATTTTGCATACACGTTGTCAGGGGTACAGAATAGGACATAGGGTACCTTTCATCCAGAAAAAAGAACTGTTGCAAACGTAACCTAACCTAACCTACATTTACGCGAGCGAAGCCGCGAGTGAAAACTAGTATTATATAAATTATAATTGATGAGCATATAGGTATATATAAATTAATATATACAATATAAATTAAAATAGGTTTAACATGAATAATAAACGCTCTCAGGCTTTAACTTCTCAACCGATCAACATGAAATTTCGCATACAAGTTGTCAGGGGTACAGAAAAAGACATAGGCTACCTTTCATCCAAAAAGTACTGTTCTCGACGGATGGAAATTGACATAACCTACATATGCGCAATCGAAGCCGCGGGCAAAATTTTGCCCGAACCGGGGGTCGAAGCCAAAACCTCATCTATTCAATTATTTTTTTGAAACAACGCTCGCACTCGGAATAATTCGTGTGTCGTGGGGAGTTTACAAACATACAAACAACGGACACAAAGAACACACAGACTCTAAACAACCATTTGTGAATCACGCAAATGGTTGACCCGAATGGGATTCGAACCCACATCACTCGGCGGAGTGGCAGCGCCGAGGCGACGACTTAAACCACTACGCCATCCGTGCAGTCAGTGAATACACTATCGTTGAAATTAAACTAGCTACTTTATACGAATTTTGTCGTGTTGTTTATTTTAAAACACTTTCATTATATAATTTTGAACTTTAACACTACTTTTATTGAAATTTACTAAAAAAGCTATTTAAATTAATGATAAACTATTTACCTATATTTAAGTTTACACTTTTTTGGTTGCTTCACAACAGCCATGTTCACGGTGAGACTCTTCGTAAGTAAATTTAAAAAGTTCAAAATCCTAACTAATATTATAAAAGCGAAAATGAGTTTGTTCGTTTGTTTGTTACCTTTTCACGCCTAAACCACTGAAGCGATCATCCTGAAATTTTGCATATACATTGTCAGGTGTACAGAAACGAACATAGGCTACCTTGTATCCCGAAAAAATACTGTTCCAGAGGAAAACAACAAAAACTTTCTTATGATAATAGATGGCGCCACATTTCTTTCGAATCATTATTGAGTTATATTATTACAAGCAGAGTACAACCCGAATTGATTGTCAAATTTTAAATTAACGCGAGCGAAGCCGCGGGCAAAAGCTAGTTATGTAATATAAAAGTGTTTTAAAATAAACAACGTAGTAGTTTAATTTCGATGTATAACGTAGGTATATGCGTAAACGTAAAACAATATTATGTAAAGGAATTTGCCTTTAAATCTAGTTTTGCCCGAAAGTTTGTGTTAGTACTTTCAGGCAGAACTAGATTTAAAGGTACCTAATATGTGTGGTATGCAAATTGTCCCGTTTTGTTAGTAACACAAAACGGGACAATTTGCATACCACACATATCTTTTGCAAGACTCATCTCAAAGGATCTAGAAACGAAATCCTTCTCGCCGTCTTTGGCAAGCTTAACCAAATGATTACAAAAGATAAACATGCATATCTCAATATAAATATCTACGCCAATGGAACGTTTATGCTAAGATGACTGTTTTTAGTATTATTGTATTACCTGTATTAGGAAATGTCTGTTCATTAGCATGTCTTCAAAAGGAATATCTAGGCTAAGTATGTATGTGGTTCTTATTAGATACATCTAACGCCATCTTGTATCAAAAAGGATTATTATACACTTTGACAGCGGAGCGTTTAGAGCGCCGCTTGATACGGTACGCGGGCGATTTTCTGCATAATTGTTAACATCATAGAAAAATAACGGACAGGAGTATATGGATAATTCTTTTTGTGTATATAAAAACTATTATTGTATTTTATGGATAATAAATAAAAACAAATTATATTATTTATGTTAATTTATTAAAAATAATTAAAAATTGTCATTTTTTCAATAAAAAAAAAAGTCATACAGACTCCTTAGGTCGTTTCAAATGTGATAATTTATTAGTGTGTGGTACTTTTTGAAGCACTTATCATAACATAATGGCACGTTACATAAATCAACAATTTTATGCGTAGAAACATTACGTTGCGATGAAGCCATTTCGCGCCAAAAACAGTTACACTCACTCCGTGCACTCGCCGACGGCCGACTGAACGGGCGCGGGCGATCGCGAACTGTACGTAGCTCTCGCGTTCTAACTACATACAAACATTGCATATGTGTGTGTAGCATATTAACTCAGCTACAAACGCGTACAACGCGGCTCACGATAAGACGTCGTGTTTTTCTAATAAACAGTATGAAAGGCGATCACGAGTGCTACTCGTGATTCGCGAGTAAGAGAAAAATATGAATGCCGAGCTGAGATCGTGATCCGCTGTGAAAGTGTTAACAATTTATTATAGAGCCATCTTGCGTGTAGTAGTAACAACACTAAGTAATATATGAATGAATTGTTGTGTAAATAGTTTTACAATTATTCGATAGATGGCAATAATTTTACGAATAAGTACATTTACGTTATTATTTTAATAATGTATAATTATTTTAGTAGTAAATAGCTTTCTGTAGAGAAGTCAAAGGTGTATTAACTTAGGACTGCGCCGAGCGTAAGACGTGGTTGGACTGAATGACAGAGCTCGATATACAAATCGGCGCGCGGCCGCCATAGTAAAATTGTATGGAGGATTTGAAGTGCTTTTTTGATAAATATGTATCTTTATTGTCAACCAATAACTTCAATATTTGGGACGGACAAATAGTAATATAACTATTTATGTGTCGTTTAAGCTGTAAAATAAGATAGATTTCTACTGTTATAATCTAAAAAATCGCTTAATACGAGCTTACGTTTTTGCATTTTTCGTGCAAATTTGCGTAATTTTGTAGGCGAAAATATTAATTATTTAAAGTTTTTAACACGGAGTAATTGTAAACACATTCATTGTTATGGTAAATGTATGTTTTATATTTGTATTAAACAAAAAGTATTGATTTTATTCCCATGTAACCGCCTGTTTTGGCACATTTCGCTCGTAGCAGTCTTAAGTATAAAAATGAAATCACATCTAAGATAGAGGGGTCCTACCCATTCATATTTACCTATAAATGTAATATTCAGGCTACTGTACTATTGCTAATAAATTAACAAAAAATCTTAATAACATTACTGATCTGGGAATCATCGGTTTAGGCGCAAACATGAGCGGATCGCGGAACAAGCGATATGACATGGGACCAATAAATGTTATTGTTGGTCCCAAAACCTATAGATGTAAATAACATCTATGGACTTTGGGACCAACCTAACAGTGTTTGTTTATCAATGAACCTGTGTAATGAAATTCAAATATGTTCACACTTATACACCTATAATCAAATACTCTCCCAAAGTGGTCCAGGTGGACCCCCAGGGATCCACGGGAGATTCGACGAGGGTCTACGTTGGTGTGACAATAAAATGGGGATCCACGATTCGTAAGCGAGGGTCCACGAGAGAGTTTTAAATACCGATTTGTCGGTAAACAACTACTAAAAAAAAGGCCGGGATGGTTTGATTTTTAAAATATGGTAGAAATGTAGCTGCAGGGGATCCACCGGAACCAGCAAAATTTTGAAAGTGGTCTATGAGAAAAAAGTCTGGGATCCTCTAGTCTAGCAGTATGAAAATATAAGCTTTACGACCTATTCTCATACCTACCAAATATACGTAAAAAAATCATAAAAATCAGTCGAACCGTTTCGGCGGAGGGCGACCACAAACACCGTGACACGAGATTTTTTTAAATATATATACCATATTTTGATATATATGTATATGTAGATGTGTCAATATTATCTAACCATAAGTAAAACGACTCATTTCTTAAATATAGGAATCGGCCTTATGTCTTCTATGGGTCTATGCTAGTCTATGCCATTAACTTTTTTGACAGAACTTATTCAACTTATCAGTTAGCTATCAAAATTCCTGTCACCAACATCTACAATAATATCTAACTCAAACCAAACATTGCAATAGTACAAAATGGACCACACAAACTTAATATCTAACAAAGAAACTAAACTAAATGAAACCTCAGTCAAACAAGATCAAGCTAGCTCAAGTGACGTACAAAGCAAGAACTTTCAAAATAATTTTGATGGCGCCAAAAATACTATAAATTCTAATGTGGATATACTTCGATTGGATATAGAAAAACTAATTTCTATGCATAATCGTTTAGATAATAAAACATTTAGATCTTTACCCCAAGCATATGAACATTTAGCGAAAGTAAATACTACAGTGATCAATTCGTTACAATCGATAACAGATGGCGCCAGTTGCCTGTGTGCTAATATGCAAACCCCGCGTGTATTTTGGTAAATATCACAGATTTAAATCAAAGATGTGGCTTCACCGTACTTAAGTATCATTAAAGACTGTTTATATTAAGAACAGCGAGCTCACACATGACATTTTATTTTTTAGTTGACTTATGTAGCTTTAATCCTGAACCCCGTCTATAATATCTATCTTTCTAGTGATACATCTGGAGAACCACAATTGCCTGATATCTCAGAAATGTACACAACACTATCAGAAGACACGCCAGTATGCTGCTGTGCCTGCGCTTTCAAGCCTGAACTGGACATCATAGTATCCCAAGTATTCTCCAAGCGGCTAATCATCCACGTTCGGAGACCTGTGTATCCATTAACGTTCAAGTACGTAGTATTTGTACCTTGACAGATAGCTTGAGCAGCGGTAGTCTAATGGGAGACCGTTGGACTGCCACGCAGAGGTCTCGAGTTCGATCCCAAGGCGCGCATCTCTGACTTTTCGAAGTTATGTGCGTATTAAATAGCTAATTATTGCTTCCTTTAACGGTGAAGTAAAACATCGTGAGGAAAGCTGCATGTCTGAGAGTTCTCCATAATGTTCTCGAAGATATGTGAAGTCTGCCAACCCGCACTGGGCCAGCGTGGTGGTCTATGGTCTAACCCTACTCACACTGAGAAGAGGCCTGTGCCCAGCAGTGGGACAGTCTAATACAGGGCTGATATTATTATAGACAGCTTGAGACTTCCTAGGCGTAGTGATTGCGACTGATGTGCTGGGGTCGGGCCAACAATAAGTTATTAGGTTTTCTGTTAAGAAACTCAATACCAGCCCGGAGTTAGGACGTTGGCGGTGTCAGACATCCCCGTGCCTCGAAAAGCACGTTAAGCTGTTGGTTAAAGTCAAAGTCAAAAATCATTTATCATTTAGGTCACAAAGTAACACTTATGAACGTCAAAGTATATAGGTTAGTGAGTTTACTAAGTTACTGAAGCTATATTTAGGTTAGTTGCTATGTTCAGGTAAAGGGTTGAGCCTATGAGAAGAAACCTGCAAGAAACTCACGGCCACTCTTTTAAATCGCCAGTTAAATATAATTTTAGTATTTTACAACTCAGATTAACCGCCTGCGCCTGATCTCTCTCAGATCGTGTTAGATTGGCATCCCATCGGATCATGATTCATGTGATATAATATCTCCTGCGCAGATGGCCACTCTCCGTTAAGATTGGCCGCCATGACCGAAACTCGGTCTGGAAGACATTTTTTATAACTTGTCACACAGCTTGAGACCTATTTTCCAAGAGCTTATCTTATCTGGGGGCCAGTCAGTGCAGACCGCTGACACTTCGACCCAGTGGGATCTTTTGTGTCGTAACTCTCCCAATAACGACTGCCACAGATGTTCATGGCAGCAGGGACCAACGGCTTAACGTGCTCTCCAAGGCACGGAGCAGGCGATAATTGTCAATCAATACGCACATAATTTCGAAAAGTCATATAACTTCCGAAAGTCGGAGGTGCGCGACGTGGGTTCGAATCCAAGACCCTCTGCATTGCAGTCTGTTGGTCTCCCCACTGAGCTATCGCTGCTCTCAAGAGCTTAACCATGGAAGTAGATCCACCGTTTTATCCATCTGATCCGTGCTTTACCTACTGTTATCAGTGTATACATCAACCTGTCACCCTTCCATCAAAAATAAAAATATCTTTAATCATTTTTGTCACAAAGTAACACTTATGAACGTTAAGGTAGCACTAATTAAACTATAATATGAATTTACATTTATATTTATCTGTTGTCATCCATTTTCTCTGTTACCCGAATATTCAACAGAGCTGAATTTGAAATTGTAGAAAGCCTCTCCAAAAAACTGTTTAACTTATCACCAGATATAGTAAAATATAACAGTAAATAATAGTAAATGATCACCAAATTGCACAGCAAAATATACTTAAAGAGATCAAACTAATTCGACGGAGCCCCGCTCCGCGGGGCTCCTATTTTTGGGTGGGTCTAAGAAGGAACCTAACATAACCTAACCCTTCCGAGACGGAATGCAATGATTTGAGGCGTATAGGTGCTCGTTATGCTGTGCAATATTTGCTGCGCAATTAGTATTAAATTTTTGATGGCCATTATATTTAATCCCATTTTTTAATATAGATATCAGTATAACCAAGCGATGATGTGTCATTTCTTTCCCCAAACACTTTTGTTCACGTGTGTACATATTTATATTGTATACTAGCTGTTACGTGCGACTTCGTCCGCGTAGATTTTAACTAAAAAGTGTTTGTCCGCGGATCCCTATTTTTTTTCTAAATTAAAGTAGCCTATGTTACTCCTTATAACATCAGCTATCTGCCAGTGAAAGTCACGTCAAAATCGGTTCAGCCGTTTCGGAGATTACCCGGAACAAACAGACAGACATACAAAAATTTTTAAAATAGATGTTTTGGTATATGTACCTTATATACTTTCATATGCATTAGATAAAAAGCTGTTATTTTGACATTACAAACAGACACTTCAATTTTATTTATTTGTATAGATTGAAATTAAACTACTATATACGGATTTTATCGCGTTGTTTATTTGACACTTTATTACAACATTTTGAAAAACTGTTACACTACTATAATCACTATTAAACTTTACAAATTTTTAAGCTAATTAAATTATTGAAACTATTAAATCAACGCGATAAAATCCGTATATAGTAGTTTAATTTCAATGAATAACATTCGCGTAAACAGAAGACAATATTATTTGTATAAATATATAAATAATATTCTTCTCTTTAACGTGGGATCAGTGGGCTAATTCACGTAATTAAATAAGTTCAGTTGCAGTGCAGTTGCAGTTAAGTTTCGATCAAAACAGCCCTTTTCGTATTCTCGTAATTTTGACAACCACTGTCAGATACGCTCGCGTCAAGTTCGCGTCACGCGAGCGCTTTACAGCATTCTACTGCTGCGCGTTGTATGTGCGTGATTCAGATCGCAACTTGATCGGTATTCACCTATTCATTTGTCAAAAGTATTACATACGAGTGACGTACAGTTCACGCATAGCTTACGCGCAGTTCACGCGCAGCTAAACAATTACAAGAATACCATTTTGCACTAAGACGTAAACTTAAATGCAACTGCACCGCAACTTGATCGGCGCGTCAAGAAATTACGTGAACTAACCCTCAGTTGCCCGATTCAAAACATTCGTTAGGTCAACTGATCCCGCGGGATAAGTTCGAGCGGCCTCAGTTGACTAAAGAGCCAGTATTTTAACTACCCATCGAATAAAGCTTTGAGTAAGATATTTTTATGTACAAGGCCGGTAGTCTATTAGTCTATCCCGCGCACATTTTGATCCATTACAAATAAATAAAATTGAAATGTCTGTTTGTAATGTCAAAATAACAGCTTTTTATCTAATGCGTATGAAAGTATATAAGGTACCTATACGAAAACATCTATTTTTTAAATTTTTGTCTGTCTATCTGTCTGTTTGTT
The DNA here is from genome assembly GCA_963564715.1 of Catocala sponsa. NCBI lineage: Eukaryota > Metazoa > Arthropoda > Insecta > Lepidoptera > Erebidae > Catocala > Catocala sponsa. The sequence goes on along the minus strand of OY751354.1, from coordinate 2,026,403 downwards.
CCGGCTAATCTCCGAAACGGCTGAACCGATTTTGACAGGACTTTCACTGGCAGATAGCTGATGTTATAAGGAGTAACTTAGGCTACTTTGATTTTAGAAAAACAAATAGGGTTCCGCGGAGACAACCACTTTTTAGTCAAAATCTACGCGGACGAAGTCGCAGGTAACAGCTAGTAATAAATAATTAAGTTCTTAATGTAATTAGCCATTGACTAAGACATAGAAATTGCATTTATGAAAACATAACTTGTGTTCTCGTAGTGAACATAATTTGGGACGAAATAGGAATTACGTTAGAATATTAATATTTATCTAAATTTCGGGCCATATGAGAAACAATTTTTGGGGCGAATGCGTATTTTTACATTCGGGACGAAACATGAGGTTCGAATGCGCAATAAATCTTTTTTGTTGTGGCGATCACAGGGAAAGACAACTCCCATCCCACAATTCCTGTGTAGCAAGATGAAGTGGCAGTGGGCAGGGCACATAGCACGCAGAACCGATCGCCGTTGGGGCAAAAAGGTTCTAGAGTGGCGGCCACGCACCGGAACACGCAGCAGGGGTAGGCCTCCCACAAGATGGACCGACGACCTGGTAAAGGTCGCGGGAAGCGGTTGGATGCGGGTGGCCCAAGACCGGTCTGTGTGGAAAACCTTGGGGGAGGCCTATGTCCAGCAGTGGACGTCTTTTGGCTGACATGATGATGATGAAGGTGACTTTACAAACATTATAACAACGGATACAAGGTATACCCAGGCTACAACAGCCATTTGTGGATCAGAGCAATTCTTATCCCGCGAGGACAACATTCGGCGCACCGCCAATGACGAGGCGTCTACTTCATTAAACCAAATCTTTTTGCAGATTTAAATCAGATTTGGACGAGTTCAATTGTAAGTTCGAACTTGATACGTCCAAGCTACCTTGTCGATGTGTGGCACCGAGCCTTGAACCTGACGTGAGTTATATGGAGGAAGAATTGTGCCAAGTGGGTAATTTTTATCACATTTTTTACTTAATTTATCCTAATCCTAACTAATATTATAAAAGCGAAAATGAGTTTGTTTGTTTGTTACCTTTTCACGCCTAAACCACTGAACCGATCATCCTGAAATTTTGCATATACGTTGACAGGTGTACAGAAACGGACATAGGCTACCTTTCATCCAGAAAAAAATTACTGTTCCCGAGGAAAACAATAATAACGTTCTTGTAACTTATAAGGGACAACGTATAGTCGCAATATCAAAGTCAAAATCTTTATTTCCATAAAAATAATTTAATACTATCATCTATATCTATACTAAAACGAGAGATTTTAATTTTTGTTTGTTTGTTTGTTTGTAAGGATTTAAATAAAAACTACTCAATCAATTCTAAAAATTCTCTGATCTCTCTCTCAGATCTCTGAATCTGAGAGAGATACTTTATTTTATTTTGAGAAAGTACTGTTACTAACATAACCTAACCTACTTTTACGCGAGTAAAGCCGCGGGCAAAAACTAGTTTCTAATATTTTTAGTATAAACTCTCCCACTGCTTGGTAAGGACCTCTTCTCAGTGTGAGAAGGGTTATGGCATAATTCACCACGCTCGTCGTGGAACGCCGTCGCCTCCTTCTGTGAGGAAGTCATTTCTATCAAGGAGGCGGCGGAGCGGGAGAGGGAGCGTTTAAACCCTCTACCCAACCGCAGAACCGGGCGCCGGAGGGCGCGGGATGACCTCCAGCCACCCTGAGGTTTGACCTGGGGGTGGCGGGCTTTGTGGGCCTGTCCGCCATCCGTCCAGCACCAGGTCCGAGAGGCGGCGTGCGTGCTCCCACGCATGCCTCTGTGTCGTGTCCAGTGAGTAGGTATTTTCGTGTAATGGCCTGCCGTTTCATACGGCGGGCTGTCGCGACTGCATTTAGTCGATATTCCGGGAGGTACTTTATTCCCATTCCATCTTTCTTTTACCCCGGCGTGTCCGACATAACCCCTCCGCCCGCCCCCGCGGAGGGCTATGCGTCAATGCATTCGCCCACGTAAAAAAAAAAAAAAAAAAAATCGTTCACCTCGCTCGCTGGCCTCGTGCGGGTTAGCAAGAGCATTTCCTCACGATGTTTTTCCTTTACCGATTATCCAGAGCTGATACTATTAACCTCTGAGTCTTCTTCAGAAGTTAATGAAAACACTATGTGGGTCTGTGTGTCTGTCTATTAGTGACAGGCATAACTCCAGAACCGCTGGACTGATTGACTTGTACCTTGGTTTGCAGATACCTTGGTGTCATACCTCGGTCGAGTTTGAATATGGGCCCTGTGGGTCAAAATACCCGAGATATAGGGATCACAAAGTCACATGATGTACATTTAAGACGAAGAGGTTGAATCCTGGGTTTTACACCCATCTCGTTTCTTACTAGATTTTGCCCGTGGCTTCGCTTATGCAATTGTGGCTTAAGTTGAGATCCCCATGTCCTTTTCTGTTCCGCTGACAACGTATATGCGAAATTTCATGATGATTGATCGAGTAGTTAAGGCGAAACACACTCACGCACACACACATATCTACACTAACATTCATACACACACGCTCACGCACACACAAGCATACATACTCATCACATTCTAGCATGATTAGAATTATGTCTTTTTTATTTAGTCTCTCTTTATACATCTCATAGTACAAGCTCTGCTTAGTTTGGGCTAGATGGTGTTGTGTGTATGTGATAGAATATTATATTATTTATTTATATTTATTTATTTATCTCTCACCTCTGAATACAAATCAACGTGGTTACACTTACTCAAGCTCCGGCTTATCTAGAGTTAGGAGAGGCTGGTAATGTCATACAGGTCCTCCTAGTGCAGAGACAGTCCTCCTAGTCCAGTCTCTCACACAGACTCACTTACTCGATCATGTAAGACCTAGTTTGTGATCTGAATTTTATTTTTTGTAACCATTCTGTGTGAGAGAGAAATAAATAAATAAATAAATTATTATTATTATTATTAAAAAGCGTAACAAACAAACTCACATTCGCATTTATAATATTAGTTAGGATCTATTTATGCATACCATCAGCTTATTTTGAAATATCGCACCCCCAGTGGAATTAAGGCGTAAGAAGAATATTCTAACTTTAGAGTAGGGCACAAAAACTGCTTCAATCTATCAATCAGCCCACCGCAGTCCACTGCTGAACATAGGCTGCAAAAACTGCTTGGTGTAAGTCTAACTAATATTATAAAAGCGAAAATGTTTGTTTGTTTGTTTGTTACCTTTTCATGCCTAAACCACTGAACCGATCATCCTGAAATTTTGCATATACATTGTCAGGTGTACAGAAACGGACATGGGCTACCTTTCATCCCGAAAAAAATTACTGAGGAAAACAACAATAACTTTCTTATGATAATAGATGGCGTCACGTGTCTTTCGAATCATGATTGAATTGTATTATTACAAGCAGAGTACAACCCGAATTGATTGTCAAATTCTAAATTAACGTGAGCGAAGCCGCGGGCAATAGCTAGTACATTTATAATATGAAGTACTTTTATAATATATTTTTTAATTTAGTGATACATAGACCGTAGTTAGATTAAGTGTATTTTCATCTAATTTTAAGTATTTAAGTAGATTTTTATCAGATTTGAAGTATTTAAGTCAAATCAGAATAGAAGTAATTGAGCATGTGTATCTTGATTTGCACTATTGGAATCTGCAATAAAAATATCGACGTTATTGTATTTACGCCTTTATTGCACTGGGGGTGCAATATGACAACCTGTGTCTAGAATGATAGTTATAACCGTATCTTAGAGAAGATTTCCAGCAAGACTTACCAAACATATGATAAGTTAGAAAACAAATGTGGAATTATTTTTAACAATACGCTATACAATTGTAGGATAAATATTTGTATGGTCTTATTCCTCTAATACAAGTGCAACAAAATAGTCGAGGCAATAGATTTTCAACATTCAATACGCTGATCATCATATCAGCCGAAAGACGTCCACTGCTGGTCATAAGCCTCCCCCAAGGGTTTCCACACAGACCGGCCTTGGGCCACTCGCATCCAACCGCTTCCCGGTCGGACCTTTACCAGGTCGACAGTCCACCTTGTAGGTGGCCTATCCCTGCTACGTATTTCTGTGCGTGGCCGCCACTCCAGAACCCTTCTGCACCAACGGCCATCGGTAAAAGAAAAGTAACCTCAGAAACGAAGTCCCCCGCCGCGCCTTTACGCGATAAACTCAAAAACTACTTAACGAATTTTCATGCGGTTTTCACCAATAGACAGAGTGATTCATGAGGAAGGTTTAGGTGTATAATTTGTTAATAATAATATTGCAGAGTAGAGGCCAGGTCATATCTCATCTTTTTTACATGGATGACCTTAAGTTATTTGCCCCCACCTATCTTCAGCTGACAGAGTTACTAAAGGTAACTGAAAACTTTAGTAATTCTATCAGAATGGAGTTTGGTGTGGATAAGTGTGCGGTAATGTATGTAAAGCGAGGTGGGATTGTGGAATCTGATGGGATGGAACTATCGGATTTCTCAAGACTTAGGACCCTCTCTGCAAACGAAACATACAAATATCTGGGTATGTCGCAGGCGTTGGGCATTTCAGAGACTGGCATGAAACAAACATTGCGGGATCGTTTCTTTGGCCGCCTGACAAAGATACTCAAAAGTTATTTGTCGAGTGGTCATAGCGTGCTTATATTGGCTGGGCCATGCCGGTCTTAATTTACTCCTTCGGAATACTCAGATGGACTCAGACTGAACTGGAGGCCCTGGATAGAAAGGTCCGTACACTGTTGACCGCATACCGGATGCATCACCCGCGCTCGTCTGTAATGAGGCTGTACATCCCGCGGAAATGCGGAGGTCGTGGCTTCCTAAGTGCCAAGACCCTCCATAATCGTGGGGTGTGCAGTCTTAGAGAATATTTTCTCCAGACCGGCTCGGGTGTGCATCGGGCTGTAGTCTCAGTGGACAATGGCCTTACCCCGCTGGCTCTGGCTAAGGAGAACTGGCGCAAACTTGTGGTACTCAGTACTGATGACCGCAGGGATGTATGGAAAGGTAAAGAGCTGCATGGACGCTTCTATCGGGCCTTACACGGGCCCGATGTTGATTTAATATCATCTGTGGCCTGGCTACGTTTCGGCGAAATTTTTGCCGAAAGAGAAGGTTTAGTCTTTGCAATAATGGATGAAGTTGTTATGACGAATAACTACCGGCGGCATATCCTGAAGGATGGGACGGTCGACATATGTCGGGCGTGTCACCAGCTCGGTGAATCTCTCAGGCATATTGTCTCTGGGTGTTCCCGTCTTGCCAACGGCGAATATTTGCACAGACACAACCAAGTGGCCAGGATAATCCATCAGCAACTTGCCTTAAAGTACAATCTTGTGGATTCAGAGATACCGTACTACAGGTATGTGCCCGATCCAGTTCTCGAGAATGGTCGTGTCACTATGTACTGGAATCGATCTATCATCAATTCATCACTGATAGAACCGTTGTGGCTAACAAGCCAGATATTGTAGTGATAGACCGATTAGAGCGCCTTGCAATGATCATCGATGTCACCATCCCTCATGACGAGAATCTCGTGAAAGCTGAAAAAGATAAACAAATTAAATATCTGGACTTGGCTCGCGAGGTTGTCGACATGTGGGATGTAGGCTCGGCGATCATTGTACCGATAGTCGTTTCGGTAAACGGATTAATTGCCAAGAGCCTCGACCACCATCTTAAGAGGCTCGCGTTGAATAACTGGGTCAAGTCCTCGATTCAGTAGGCAGTATTGCACGACACGGCGCGCATAGTGCGGAGGTTCCTTTCTCTGGAGCGCTAACCACGGATAGCTTGGTCCCTGCACCCGATATCGGTGGGTCATTTTAGTTTTTATATTTTTAAATATGTATAATTTTATATTTATATTTAAAAATGTAATTATTAGAGAAAATAAGTAATAATGAGAATAATAATAATACCAAAAGGAGCGTTCATTGGTATTTCCTTGTCGCGAACTGTGTCGAAAATCAAAACGTATGTTCCCCCCTGCCCTCACTTCACTTCTGCCTAATGTTGCTTTGTTAAAATATTTAAGTAGTTAATATACGAGAATCATTACCTATAACCTATAAATTGTTCACAAGATTTGCGTCATCTACATATACAAATAAATAAGATCAAAGTGTCTGTTTGTAATGTTAAAATAACAGGTTTTTACTAAATGTATATGAAAGTATATAATAGTATATATACAGGTACCTACTAATAGCATAAAATCAATTTTTACAATTTTTGTCTCTCCGTCTGTCTGTTTGTTTCGGCTAATCTCTGAAACGGCTGGACCGATTTTGACAGGACTCTCACTGGCAGGTAGCTGATATGATGGAGTATCTTAGGCAACTCAGTCTTTCGATTTTTTTGTTAAATTCCACGCGATCGATGTCGCGGGTAACAGCTAATTTAAAATATGATGCCTGACTCTGGTTGACTCAAAATAGTTGACCAAACATTACTTATTTACATCTTTGTCTATTTGATCGAGTATATAATTGTGAGTGTCAGTAAACAATGTAATCTATTGTATTTCTTTCCCGCCATTTAACGTAAACAACAATAGTAAATCGTAACGCATGACGTACGCAATATGGCGGCTAACTTTTTAAACACAATGCAAAGGAAAGCAACTGTTCTGCTTTATTGTTTATTGCCATTGATATATAAAACTTTTTTTATATATCAATGTTTATTGCGCGTTGCGAATTCGTTTCTTATTTGAACGTAGAAGGTTCTTCATGTTTGTTCAAAGCAAGATGGCTGCTTAGTTTACGTATACCTTTTTATTATACTTACAATTAAAGGCTATAGCACAGCTATTAAGAATTACTTACAAACAACCCCAATAACACTTTACCGATCTAGGCATCGAACACATGACTTTAAACAAATTTTCGCCGCACTGTATAAATCATTAGGTAGGTACATGGCAGACTGTTCACCTTTATATCTGACGTGAAATTGTCATTAGGTACTAAGGTATCAAAAGACAAAGGTTTGACTACAAGGACGGCGTATTAGTTTAAGTGGATGGACCCCTCGCCGCTGTTGAGGACACGGGACTAAATATTGTGATCCACAAATAGTTGTTTCGAGTCTGGATGTTGATATGACACAGGAATTATTCATAGGGCAGAAGTTGTCTTTTAACCCCCAACGCAAAAACGACGGGATGTTATAAGTTTGACGTGTCTGTGTGTATGTGTGTGTGTGTGTGTGTGTGTGTGTGTGTGTGCGTGGGTGCGTGTGTGTGTGTGTGTGTGCGGGCGTGCGTGCGTGCGTGCGTGCGTGCGTGCCTGCGTGCGTGCGTGCGTGCGTGCGTGCGTGCGTGCGTGCGTGCGTGTGTGTGTGTGTGTGTGTGTGCTCCCAAACGGATGAACCGATTTTGATTTAGTTTTTTTGTTTGAAATGTTAATTATAGCTAAACCACGTAATTGAGTCCTCGCCTGCGGGGTACAGGGACGCGGGGATTTGACGAGAGCGGGGATACAGAAGGGTGCGGGCGGGGGGCGCTCGTAGTATGACATACATGAGACAAAATGTGCATTGTATAGATCTTAAGATATGTGACGTCACAGTGGGTAACGGTGAACAGGTGATGGTTCATTCATTTGAAAGTTGAATGACTGCCAAATTATGCGCAACAAAATATTTAGGTAATAAATAAAATAAACGAATATACTATTTATTATGCGAAAAAGAAAACAAAATTATAAATCAATCACTTATGTCCATATCGATATCACTGGAACTTGATTCTTCACTTTCGAACCAGTCCTCATCAGAATTATCGGAATTGTCCTGAACATTAATAATAAAATCTACAACATCATCTAAAACTCCGTCATGATTGCAGTACTCGTCCTCGACTTTCATTACGTGGTTAATACAGTGCTTCTCTTCAGAATATCTAGCAAATAAATCCTCTAATATATGTTTTTTTTGTTCCAAATTACTGCCGATACTTTGTTGTGCTAACTGTCCTTTAATATCACCCCAGACCAAGTCAATTGGGTTCAGGTCTGGGTGATATGGAGGCAAACGCAACACTTCATGTCCGTTTCTTTTCAACAACTGGTAAATTTTGTAAATATTTTCCGTGAAGTGGGTTTTGATTAATTTAAATAATTCATCTTTTCTATGCTTACTATCAAAAGTTACGTTATGCCGTCGTAGCCAATCTTGCATGGCTGGCTTGGTAGACGTCATAGTCGGCTTTTTTTCTTCTCTAACCGAATGATATGCTGCGTTATCCATTACTATAACTTAATTTGGTGGTATATTAGGTATTAGTTTTTCATTAATCCATTTACTGAAATTCGTAAAATTCATAGAGTCGTGATAATCACCTGTTTTACTTTTGGATTTAAACATCAAAAGTGCTCCATCTACAAACCCAGTTTGGCCTCCACAATGTACGATGATCAAACGGTCTCCTTTACCGATATGAGACAGTACGCCGTGTTCATCTTTTGATTGCCAACATTTTGAAACATTATGAGCCGTATTAACATAAGTTTCGTCAAGATATAAAATATGTCTTCCTTCTCTACGATATTTTATAATAGCATTTAGATATTTCCAACGCCACGATGTTATATTTGGCTGTTCGATTAGGAGTTTTCTTTTAGATGCGCATGTTTTAAATTTAAAACCTAGATCATGTAATAAAAGTCTTAAATATTCCCTACCGCAGAGTAATACATTTTCTTCTCTAAGTACAGAGTTCAAAGATTTGAGAGTTGGTACTTTTTTTAAAATGGTATAGAATTGAGTGACTTTTCTTCTTACCACGCCTTTTGCAAAGTCATCTACTTGCACTCTTTTTCTGCGAATCTGTGTTACTTTTTTCGGTGATTTAAATCGTTCGTTGTCTTTTAATAATTTACCTTGCTGTACAATTCTAGATACAGACTTTTCCGATAGTCCAGTAACTTTTGCTACGGTTTTGTTTAAGGACATATTATCTTCTTGATATTCAGCAGAATTAGGATCAAGTTTCTTTTTCTAAAATATTCATATACATTAAAAGCCATTTGCTTGCACTGACTACTAATTTTATGTCCGAAGATATTTCGACTCATCTTGAGAATGTAATCTCTTGTATATCTCGAACAAAGCGTCGGCAATAGACGTCACATGCGATCGCTAGCCGTGTAGCGACCGAACTGAGTTTTGACAAAAATTCGCCCGCCGCCCGCACCCTTCTGCATTCCCGCTCTCGTCCTCCCCGTTGCGTCGCTGCACCCCGCAGGCGAGGACTCAATTAAATGGTTTAGCTATAGTCAGGTGTGTTCTTAGCTATGTTTGATGAAAATCGGTCCAAGATGGCCGCCGCCACAAAATAGCGGATTACATATTTTTTCACAACCTCGGCTTGACTAGTAGAATACTTATACACTATAATAAATTTCAATTCCAAGATGGCCGCCACCGCAAAATGGCGTATTACTATTTTTATTATTTTGTATCGGAGGTTTTTAAATTTTTAATTTATAGTTATTAATTATTTAAATAAAATAAATAAATCTAAATTAAATATAATATATGCAGTCCCATACAAAGCAGAGGTCATAATTAATTGGTACGAATGACAAGTATTTTTGTTCTGAATGAACGCAGCGATAGCCTAGTGGGCAACCGACCGTAACGCATGGGTCTCGAGTTCGATCCCGAGGCATGCACATCTGACTTATGCGCGTATTAAATAGTTAATTATCACTCGCTTTAAAGGTGAAGGAAAATATCGTGACGGAGGGAACCTGCATGTCTGAAAGTTCGCCGTAATATTCTCAAGGATGTGTGAAGTTTACCAACGAGCACTGTGCTAGCGTGGGGTACTACGACCTAGCCCTTCTTTCACCTGTGAAGAGGCCCGTGCCCAGCAGTGGGACAATTTAATAAAGTAATGATATTATTATATACAAAGCAGAGTTCATAAAATCATTCGCAATAAATAAATGATTGATTGATTGATAATTCACGCATTCCTACGCAATCGCAAGATTTGTTTTCTTGATGTCCTTTCTTCTCTGTTTAGGTCCAAGTTTCACAAAAATGACTGTCTTGATGTAGGTTATAGTTGAGACATTTTTACACGACATTCAAATATAATTCTTTTTATTTGTCAGTCTGTATGGAACTACCTGGCTATCGTACAAAAGAATGAAGTGCTGGCGAATAGGTGTTTTCTGGACACTAAGGTAAATTTATATTTTACTAGCTTTTGCGCCTAAAGCTTAGATCCTTCTACAGGTTTTAAACTATATCTGAACCAAATTTCATCTAAATCAGTTGAGTGATTTAGCCGTGAAGAGGTAACAGACAGACAGACTTACTTTCGAATTTATAGTACTAGTAAGAATTTTACTGCCACGGTGACGCAGCGGTAATGAAGGTAACTGCTGTGCATGAGGTCTCAAGTGCGATACCCGATTTAGTAAGAGTTTCTCTCAAGAAATTCACAATAGCAGAAGAAAAGCAAGCAAGAAAAGCCGTTGGTCATGCGCCTGATTTCTCTCCGGTCGTGTCGGATTGCCGTCCCCTCGGATCGTGAGAGTGAGGGAACAGAGAGTACACTTGTGTTCGTGTACACACTTGTGCACTATAATATCTCCTGCGTCGATGGATAGTCTCCGTTAAGATTGGCTGCTGTAACCGTCTGGTCTAAAGGAGTCTAATCTCACGGTTATACCCCGCAAAAGTGCAATATACCCACATCACAAAGTATATGGCCTTAGGTCCTATCTAATAGGTGACGAGCCTGTTATTACCTATCGACTTCCAGACTCCATGCTGCACCTGGTAATTGATTGACAGAAAAGCCCTACAATACTTTGCACGACCCGGGAATTGAATCCGAGACCTCACACTCAGCAGCCGCATTCACTACAGCTACACCTGTAGCAGTGGAAAATCTCTAGAACCTTGTCTAATGTTTCACAAGAAATGAAACAAAAAAGATATATAGGTTTTTGCCTTTGAACGTAAAAACAGGTAAACAGATAACAAAAAATACTTATTGTTGAACGAAATGAGACAATTTATAGGTCTCGAACTAACATTAGATTATCTGTGGTTTAATGGTTTTTGCTTTTGAACGTAAAAACAGGTAAACAGATAATAAAAAACATTTATTGTTAAACGAAATGAGATCATTTTCTCTGACCTTCGGTTTTTATGAAGCTGTATGAAATACTTCCGGGATATTTGCTATGGCAAGTCAAAGTCGAAGATTATTATTTAATAATTTATTCATTTAGGTAATATAGCTTAGTGACAAACCGCTGAAATGCCACGCAGAGGGTCGGAGTTCAATCCCAAGGCGCGCATCTCAGACGTTTCGAAGCTGTGTGTTAAATAGTTAATTATCGCTCGCTTTAACGGTGAAGGAAAACATTGTGAGGAAACCTGCATGTCTAAGAACTCTCCATAACTTTGTCGAAGATATGCGAATTCTGCCAAACCGCACTGGGCGAGCGTGGTGGACGATGACCTAACCCTTCTCACACTGAGAAGAGACCCGTGCCCACTAGTGGGACAGTTTAATACAGGGCTGATATTATAGGTAACAAAATAACACTTATGAACGTCGAACTTTGTTTGTTGCTAGGTTCGGAAAAAGGTTGAGCCTATGAGAGAATACCTGCAACAAACTCACAGCCTATTTTTTCAATCGCCATTCAAATATAATTTCAGTATTTTATAACTGACATGCACAAGGCTCCGTCTAAATCAGTGGAGGTACCTTCAAACAAGCCCTGAAGCCCGACATGCCTTATTAAAAAGGGGATTAAATATAATGACCACCAAAAATAGTAATTGCACACCAAAATATGCTTACTAAAATATATCATAACGAGCACTTATACGCCTCAAATCACTGAATTCCGTCTCGGAAGTTTTCTTAAACCCACCCAAACATAGCTGCCCCGCGAAGCGAGGCTCCGTCGACTTATTTTGATCTCTTTGCTGTGCAATTAATATTTTTGGTATTAAAATGCGGTTTTAATTTTGGTAATCATTTACTATTTCTGGTGATCATTTACTATATTTGACTGTTATATTTTACTATATCTGGACTATCTGGTGATAAGTTAAACATAGGCCATTAAAAAGTCTGATACAAAATATCTTACGTAAGTACATATCTAATATTAAAACATGAAGAGATCTGCAGAAAAACTAAAGTTGCCGACATAGCTCTTCGGATAGCCTTGAAGTGGCAATAGGCAGGGCACAGCGTGCAGAACCGATGGCCGTTGGGGCAGAAAGGTTCTGGAGTGGCGGCCACGCACCGGAACACGCAGCAGGGGTAAGCCACACAAGGTGGACCGACGACCTGGTAAGGGTCGCGGGAAGCGGTTGGATGCTGGTGGCCCAAGACCAGTCTGTGTGGAAAACCTTGGGGGAGGCCTATGTCCAGCAATGTTATTTATTATTATTATTGCTGTTATTAAAATACAACTTCCACACTAGATTTCAAGCACTGTGTCGCGGTCGAATTAAACACATTCAAACAACGGACACAAAGTACACGAGGTACAACTATTTGTGGATCACACAGGTTTTTGTGTAGGAATCAAACCCACAACGCTCAGCGCAGTGTACGGGACGAGGCGACTACTTAAACCACTATACCATTTCGCCAACGTGTTTTTAGATACCACATATATTGCAGACTCGTTCCTGGCACTGTTCTGACACAGAGAATTTCTGGACAAAATATACCAATAATACTGCCGGGATTTGAACCCATTCACTACTGCAACTAGCGATACAACGAATGTTCGATAATATCGAATAAAAATATCGATATTTTATCGATATCTAACCATCATCGATACGATATTATCATATCGATAAGAAATTAAATATCGATATCGAACGATATATCGAATATTCGATAATATCGACCCTAAAATATCGATATTTTATCGATATTTAACCATCATCGATACGGTATTATCATATCGACAAGAAATTAAACATCGATATCGAAATATTTAAAATAATATTTGATAATATTTATTATTTGCATTTTGTTTATCCACTTCTACTACTAATTTGAAAGTTCTGAATTATCGATAATATTGCATTGAAACTGTCGATATTATCGATCATCGATATTTTCAGGCCTTCGATATAAATATCGATATTTTCGTCTCCTTGCAACCCTAACTGCAGTGCCATCGCCACCGAGGCAGTCCAAGTATTGAAATAAGGCCTTATACCTTAAGGGCATTGACCGAGCCGCCCAGCGCCTGGTTCAACGGCCCAGATAGGACGAGACTGGTTTAGATACAATTTTCCTTATCCGAAGTTGCAAACATGATACTTCGGCACTATATTTATTTGTTACTAACTTTTGCCCGCGGCTTCGCTCGCGTTAATTTAGAATTTGACATTTAATTCGGGTTGTACTCTGCTTGTAATAATATAATTCAACCATGATTCGAAAGACACGTGGCGCCATCTATTATCATAAGAACGTTATTGTTGTTTTCCTCGGGAACAGTAATTTTTTTCAGGATGAAAAGTAGCCTATGTCCGTTTCTGTAGGTACACCTGTCAACGTATATGCAAAATTTCAGGATGATCGGTTCAGTGGTTTAGGCGTGAATAGGTAACAAACAAACAAACTCATTTTCGCTTTTATAATACTAGCTTTTGCACGCGGCTCCGCCCGCGTGGTACCTACATCAATAAAAAAGTAGCCTATGTCCTTCCCCAGATTTTAAACTATATCTGTGCCAAATTTCATCTAAATCGGTTGAGTGGTTTAGCCGTGAAAAGGTAACAGACAGACAGACAGACAGATAGATAGACAGACAGAGTTACTTTCGAATTTATAATATTAGTAAGTACTCCTTACTAATATTATAAATTCGAGGATAGTAAGGATTATACATTATATATTACTAGCGGTCGCCTAGTGCTCGAAATTCGACCACAGTTTGCCTGTAAGATATTGCTGACATATTATGTTATTATATATTGATATATGTAACCATAGTTACGCGCTTCGACTGCGTGTGTCAAATGCATGGTTGTGTGCGTGTAGTGTTTTTTCATTAATTTAATGTATTTCTAATGCATATTTTAAAAAAATATTAGCATTCGTCACTTCTTCTCTGTATAAACTATAAGTGTGCGAAATTTCATACTCCTCCGTCCGCACAATTTTCGTAAAAAGGGATCCAAAGTTTTCGCTTCACGTATTAATATATAGATAATATATTATATACCTATTATTAGTAAGGAAGTAAGGATTAGTTAGGAGTTAGGATTTGGAAGTTAGGATATAGCAAGGACAGTTAAGATTAAGATGTTATGTTTGACACTTCTAGAAACATACAGAAACATCCATTTTTTTTTACCTCACGTTAAATTTGTAAAGTGATTTATTTTTTATATCTATGTATATTGTTGTATAAGCGAACTAATCTTTTGTTGTTTGTAGATAAGTACTCTGTTTTTGTGCTAGACCATTTCGTTAGTAAACTGAAGGTCAAGTTAAGCCACAAAAAGTATTTAAAAGACATTGCTACAGATTAGCCGTAATGGTTTCTTTGCATGTTTTCTAATATTATAAATGCGAATGTGAGTTTGTTTGTCACGTTTTCACGCCTCAACTACTCGACCGATCATCATGAAGTTTCGCATAGGTACACGTTTTCAGGGGTACAGAAAAGGACATAGGGTACCGTTCATCAGTTTAGTTACAGTAGTATCCCGAGTAATATAAATTTACTAGCTTTTGCGCGCGGCTCCGCCTGCGTGGTACTTACATCAATAAAAAGTAGCATATGTCCTTCCCCAGATTTTAAACTATATCTGTACAAAATTTCATCCAAATCGGTTGAGTGGTTTAGCCGTGAAAAGGTAACAGACAGACAGACAGATAAACAGACAGAGTTACTTTCGAATTTATAATATTAGTAAGGATTTATTGACTAAAAAAATGGGATTAAATATAATGATCACCAAAAATACTAGTTGCGCCACAAAATATGCTTACTAAAATATATCATAACGAGCACCTATACGCCTTAAACCCACCCAAAAATAGATGATTAGAAAAAGAGATAGATGTCTTCTAGCCGTCGTCAGTGCCAACCGGTCTGACCAGAATAATAATAATAACATTTTGGGCAGGTATTTGGGAGGCAGAAGTGCGAGGAAACATCATGGATAGCCGATGAAGAAAGAAAATGGGCAAGCATAGACGAAATGAAATTCGAAGAGATAACAGAACGAGAGATAAAAAATGTTACAGCAAGATTCAGTAATTGGAAATCACCAGGGTTAGATAAAATACACAATTATTGGTACAAAAAATTTACTGTTGTTCACAAAATTATAGCAATAAATTTAACAAGCATTATTCAAGGACAACAAAACACACCACAATTCCTAGCTAAAGGTATAACATACATGCTACCCAAAGGCAAACACACATCACAACCATCACAATACAGACCTATAACTTGCTTACCCACTATATATAAACTTCTCACAGCAGCAATAACTCAGAAAATGACTGCCCACATAGAACAGCATAACATTCTTGCCGAGGAACAGAAGGGGTGCACCAGCAACTTGCTCTGAAATACAAACTTGTAGATGTTGAAGTGCCGTACTACAGGTATGTAGCTGCATCAGTTCTCCAAAATGGTCATGTCACGTTGTACTGGGATCGAACTATCATCACAGACAAGACTGTTGTGGCCAACAAACCTGACATTGTGGTGATAGATCGATCAGAGCGCCGCGCAATGATTATCGATGTCACCATTCCACATGACGGCAATCTCGCGAAAGCTGAAAAAGATAAACAAATTAAATATCTCGATTTAGCTCGCGAGGTTGTCGGCATGTGGGAAGCGGATTCGGCAATCATTGTGCCGATAGTCATATCTGTCAATGGTCTAATAGCCAAGAGCCTCGATCACCATCTAAAGAGGCTCGCGTTAGGTGCTTGGATCAAGGGTTTGATGCAGAAGGCAGTGCTATTAGATACGGCACGCATTGTGAGGAGGTTCCTATCTTTGGAATCCTAACCACCGGCAGCTTGGACCCTGTTCCCGATGCCGGTGGGGTACCATATATTTTATATTTTTAAATGTATTTTTTATATTATGTATATTTAAAAATGAAAAATGTATTGAAGTTTTAAATAAAGAGTATAATAATAATCTTTATTGCCATGTTAGATAGTTTTAAACAGAATTCCCTAACCCCTGCACTAGTAAACACTGTGTTGCAAGTGCCATCTTCCCCTTGTATAGTTACAATATTATTTATTACATCAACAAAGATAATGAAGCTTCTTCACACTACGTTTGAAGGACCCAATGTCGTAGAAGGGAGGGACACATGTGGCGGAAGACCATGCCAAAGTTGTATGGTACGGCATAAGAAGAAATTGCTGAACCTTTTGGTGTGAGACGGGATTGTGCTAACCGTCCATCCGTGGTTACGAAGACCGACACGAACATTATTTCGAACATTACTTGTCACAAGTTTATTATTAGCTCATAACGTTTACGATCATATAGACTACGGTTCTGGGTGCATAGTGCTAGTTGTTTTTACCTTATCGCCATCGAAACGTTTATCGCGTTTGGCTCTCTGATTGGTTAAGAGTTTGGAGCGGGCCAATCAGAGCATCGAACGTCATAAACGTGTCGATCGCGTTATCGTAAAACAAACTCGCACTAGGCATTCTATACTCGCCTCCTACCAGCTAGAGGCACATATTGACGTATGTAAGCTTATTTTTCAGGGTCCTTAACAGATAGCGTCTACAAACAAACCTAAAATGTTCAATTAATACGTAAGATCCTTTTTTTTTTTTGGGGTAGTGTGGTTATGTTATACTCTCCGACCCTGAAGGGGGTCGGTCTACACACTAAAAACCTGGGGTGAGCAGTCCCTCCGCCGACGGGCTGGGGCGGGATGGGGTCGCGTTACCAATCACCATCCCGCCCCGGCGGTTGGCCCGGCTGATGGTAACCGGGCCTCAGCATCTGTGGAGGGGTGGCCTTTCTCACCAAGGCCAACCCCCAGACGGTGGGGCCGTACAAGCTGGTACAGAGTCCCCCGACTCTGAATACGTAAGATCCTGGGTTAAGCGGAGTCAGCCTACCGTTGGACGCCACGCAGAGATCTCTTATTCGATCTAAAGGCACCTCCGACATTTTAAAGTTCTGTGCGTATTATTTGTTTATTATCCCTCGTGAAGAAATCTGCATGTCTGAGAGTTCTCCATATTATTCTCGAAGATATGTGAAGTTTGATAACCCGCACTGGTCCAGCGTGGTGGACTATGGCCTTACCCTTCTTACAGTGGGAGGAAGCCCGTGCCGAGCAGTGAAACAGTTAGTCTGGTAAGCAGTGCAAGTGAACCGTTCGGCAGGGCTAATACCAGGACTAGACAATTTTGGGTAGGCACGGCTTACTTGGCACCCGTATGTAGATCAATAGAGGCAATGAAGTCAATCGGATAAGCTCTTAAGAATGAATCTAAGAAGATTGAATTGGAAATATGTTCCGCTCAAACGAAACCTTAAGATATCGCGCCAGTCTGCTAGTGACCACTCTTTATCAAAAGATCCCTAAATACCCGAACTACCTCTGAAGGTAGATGTGGCTATTGCATATGAGTTTTGAAGTTCAATTCCCTGGTCTGCCAGTTTCAAGAGTCTATGAATCTGGCGGTGTACCAGTTAGACGACAATAAGTTCACAATTACGTGAGTCTGAAAAGCAAAGCTGGTGAAATGTGGGTATAACTCATCTCTACCTACCCATTCGAGAAAACACGCGTGAGATTATGTATGAAAAAACATATCTACAAATAAATAAAATTGAAGTGTCCGTTTGGAATTTCATAATAACAGCTTTTTACTAAATACCTACATATAAAAGTACCTACGGTACCTATAGCCAAAAATCAATTTTAAGATTTTTGTTTTTCTGTCTGTCTTTTTGTTCCGGCTAATCTCTGAAACGGCTGGACATATTTTGACGGGACTTTCACTGGCAGATAGCTCATGATATAAGGAGTAACTTAGTACTTTAGAAAAATGAGTAAATTTCTTATACTTTTTTGTTTAATTCCACGTGGATGAAGTCGCGGATACAGCGAGTGTATTATATAAATCGTGCAACGTGAAAGTATAAATGTTAAAAAGTATTTTACACGGATATAGAAATAACAGCTGATATCCTGGCCGGTCGCCCAACCACGCCCTACACCAAGGCTAAACCTCGAACCAGCCTATTGGACGCACAAAACAACAAATTCGAATCTTTAGTCTTCATAATTCTGAGTTATAAACGCCTGATATTACGTAGGTACCTAGCTCTACGTAACAAAAAGCTCTTTTCTAACGAACCACGTGTTCACCGTCCTTGTCTATCTAATCTTATAATGTGAAATAGCCAAAAAAAGCCCTCAGTGTGACAGGCGCTGTGATCGATTGCGCGCGTTTTCGTCAGACGGTCGGCCATCTTGTCCTTTCAGTGTATCATAGATTTCAATATTGTAAAATAAATAGTTTCTTGAATGGATCTTTGATGATTGTGAATGAGAATTGGTGATTTGTTTGTCGTTCTATTTATTGTTGAAGTGAGTTTGTGCACGGATACGTAAATAAAGGAAAATGAGTAGCATTCATGTAAGTAACATTTTTTATATAGTTTTTTGTGCTTTTGAAAGCCGTGACAATTTGTGTAGGTACCTTTAAAGTTCGTGTTAGCATGGGAAATATTAAATAATAGTATTATTAATAAGAAAATGGTTCTTTTATCTTTATACATGTAAAAATGTCCTAACACTGTAGGTAAGTAGGTGAGTACCTACTGCAATTACTTAATCCTGAAAATATAAATGTATTTATCATTAAAATATTATCACAGCTTTTTTTAAATATATGTATGGACATTTATTATTATTACATAAACGGCGAAAATGCTCTCGCGATTATTTTCTAAGTAGCTTGTGATATTATTTATGGTCAAAACCAATTTTATACCAAAATTCGCTACAAATGTTTCAATCGTTCTACAGACTACTTATTGAAATTTAATTTATAAATATCAGTCTTTACTTTGTGAAAGCATTGGTAAGTATCTACTTAAGATATATATAATTTAGTACCAATATAGACCATATTGGTACTAAATTCCTTACACACCGATCTATTTTTTTAAGATCAGAATAAGTTTGTCTAAACTTATTTCTGTATTGAGAGGTATTTATAATCAATAGAATCATAAAAATTTAGGTACAGTCGGCCAAGAAAGTGGTCTACCAGTTTTGACATATATTTTCCTGTAAGATCTCATTATCGATAAGGTCAAGGTTGACTTTTCTAAAGGTGAGTTGTTAGCTGTGATAATTTAAACTTGACACATGGCATGACGTAAATATAATACATGATAAAGAGAACAATCGTCGCTGTCATAATACTATTGCAAGGGGCAAACGACCTTGCTGTTTCATGACGTTGAAATAAACTTATAAACCTCAGCCGTAGGGTGGTAGACCATATTTTTGGTCGACTGTACCTACGGTTGCCAACCGTACTTTATAATAAAGTATTGTACGTTATTTCGAGTAAACGTACTTATACTTTATTAGTAAAATAAAGTACGTGAAAATACTTTATTTTACTTATGTCGACTTTTACAAGTTTAATTTAATTGTTTACTCAACGCAACGCTTTAGAGATTCACTAAATTGGATTGGATTTTTTTGTCTTTATTGTTAGCACGAGTCGTTACTCGATTTAATTCGATCAACCTCTCGTCTGTCAGAATCCCAGTTCCCAGACAACATTGTATATGTATGTAACATATTTCTAGAGCCAGCTACAGGAAGAAAGTAAGGTACCTACCTAATAGGGAGCGAGCCTTGTCTTCAATCGGTCAAACTCTACATTTCAAACGTCTACTGAGATTGTCCTAATAGAATACTTATCGTTATATAGTTTCTCATAAAAATATTTACGCCATGCGCCTTATTTGAGATCAAAACGCGTAAAATCTATTCACCATTCAGTGA
This sequence comes from Catocala sponsa, assembly GCA_963564715.1. Taxonomy (NCBI): domain Eukaryota; kingdom Metazoa; phylum Arthropoda; class Insecta; order Lepidoptera; family Erebidae; genus Catocala; species Catocala sponsa. The sequence continues at coordinate 2,006,253 of OY751354.1, read as the reverse complement.
AAGTTGATTAAAATACAGAATTCGTATACTTAATAATTGAGTTTTATTGTCACCTAATAAATTAATATTTTAATGCACTCAAAAATAAACATGGGTAGTGTCTGAATCTGAATTTTTATACCTTAACCGAAATAAATCAAGTAGGTAAGTATTATTGTCTAGATATTTGTAAACAAAATAATGTTAACCTCTCGTATGCCAGCATGCGATCCATGCAGCATTCAGCATGTTTTTATTATTGTGTCCGAGATTCCACAACACACGACTTAAAATCATCATCACTCTCACATTAATCATTATATCATATTTACATTCTTAATTGAAACGCCTTGGCACGTACCTAATTAAATAAAATAGGACACTGTCTACTTAATTGTATTTTCAAGAGCATCCATTAAAATATTCATTGACTTAGTAATTTAATACGCCGTAATGATAAGTACTACTTTCCGAATTCTCATATAAGGTCTCTCTCTCAATCTCTCATCTATTACCACTGCTTGCTAAACAGTAATTGCCATAAATAAATCTCAAAACGTAAACAAATTGATAACTTATAGCACAATATTATTACAGTGAGTATTTACGAACTTATAAATAAACAAAAATTCTACCTTATGATTTGCACGTTTTAGTTCACATTGTACAGATTTATCGCCATAGATTAAAATAAATATTTGTATAGTCTGCAATTATTGTAACACAAATAAAAAATGCTGTTAGTTCATTAATAAACGAAGGAAAAACTTTTTTTTATAATCGGTCGCATAATAGTGACGTAAGGACACGTAATAAGGGTAGAATTTCGGATAGAATCGACATGGCTCGTATATATTCGTCATCGCCTATCCCTTTCGCACTCATGGAAACACCAATCACACCACCTTATCGAATTTCCGCGAGTCGTGCTCATTCTTCTGTCAGTACATATTTTTAGCTCGCGTTGTGAAGACGTGTTCCTAATAAAAAAATATCGGTGTTTTTTTTTGTAACTAAGTAATACATAATTACGTTTTTGTATAGTTCCGTACGTGAAACTCGTGTTAAAATGGCCAAGGTAAAATGTAGTTTGATTTGTATGTTTTTTTTGTTAGATTGTAGCAGCTGTTATACACAAAAAAAATAAAAAAGTGCGTGAGCATCCCACCGGTGACGTAGGTATTGTCTATAAGATAACTGTTATACTATTTCACAATTTAGTGCATTTTATCTGTTTATATTGAATCTAACAATGAACCATTTATAAAATAAAAACATTAACATCCTAGATAGAAACATCCGTTTAAAGCATTGAAAGAATTCAAAACATTTTAGATACGGACTACTCATACTCATATACAGCGCGAATTCGAATGCTCTATTGCACATACATTTGTAGTGTATTATTTTTTTTTTATTATACTGTTCATAAATCTATAACTTGTTTATTAAAGAAGGACCTATTTATAGGGGGATATTGGATATCAGTGTCAAAAATCAATAGTTCTAAAAAATCAATATTGCCATACGCTGCTTTTACCTCAATTAGTGAGAGGTTAATTTGTAATGAGTCATAACAGAATATGGTTTTAGGCCGTGACGTGTGCTTAAAATTTTCCTAAACAATAATACAGTGCTGTAAGTATTATTTATCATACTGATAAACGTATCTCATTACAAGCTATATAAGATTAAGATATTTAAATTTAACTGTAGTAGGCACTCACATTAAAAATGATTTATGTACTTTAGAAACAATAATATTGCTTTGTGTTAATTTTATTATCAAAGGTTGTAGTGCGTTACATTAATATTTATGATTTCTTAGTAACTGCGAAGTAGTCAATTAATCATACATTATACTCGTAAAGCAAACATAGTTTCCCGTGATAAAACGTATGTTCTGGTAATAATATCTCATTTTAGTATGTACTAGGTACATAAAAGAATACAATATTTCGCAGGAAAATGTTGCTTGCTTGAATTAACGTTATCTTTTGTGAAATAAATTGGTCTTACAATTTTTATATTTGTATATTTTATCTTTTAACGTGACATAAAAACGTTTTTAAGTCACGTAGGAAATAGGACATTCAATACTTATATTATAACAAAAATATATGTATTTAGGATGTTTAAAACAATGCCCGAGTGTATTTTTTACCGTTGTTACGGTAAATCAATAAAACGGTACATGGTAACACCGGCTGTCATAAGATATTATGTAGATATATCTATGGTATGGTGACATTTGTGATAGCCGGGCGGTGAAAATATTCAATACTGTGATACATTTTAAACAAATATTCATGTCGGCGATAAAGAATCTGTTGTTTCAAGCTAGGAATACGTACAAGAAAATCTTAGAAATGAACAGAAACAGTTATAAGGTGAGTTTTCATAAATGAATCGATAGAATACGCTTACGAAAAATCGATTGCCATATTTTGCGCGGTGATAATTCCATGTTTATTTCGAAGAATAACCTTTTTTATTCTTGTTTGATAACCTTATTTCAGCCTTGGAAGTGTTTAATAACGTATAGCGTAAAATAAATGCGTGTAAAGAGAAGATTTTTTCGTTTATAGGTTAATTCGTTAAGTACGGTTTTTGAAGTATATTACGCGTATTATTCGAATTTATAACTAATATGAGTTTATGAGAATATGCCCTTGGTATGAGATATCAACTCACTAATGTTGTTGACGTGTATTTAAGCCAAACGCGAAGAAAATTAAATTATGCTAACATGTCGTGAAATTATTGTGACGTAATGTTTATAGTTTCGAATGGACAAATATTTATTTCAATAATGATAGGCGTAGTAGATTTAGTGATAACTAAGTACAATAGTAGTGCAGGTTCGATAATAATAATAATATCAGCCCTGTATTAAACTGTCCCACTGCTGGGCATGGGCCTCTTCTCAATGTGAGAAGGGTTAGGCCATAGTCCACCACTTTGGCCCAGTGCGGGTTGGCAGACTTCACATATCTTCGAGAACATTATGGAGAACTCTCAGATATGCAGGTTGCCTCAAGATGTTTTCCTTCACCATTAAAGCAAGCGATAATTAACTATTTAATACGCATATAACTTCGAAAAGTCAGATATGCGCGCCTTGGGATCGAACCAGAAACCTCTGCGTGGCAGTCCAACGGTTTCACACTTGGCTATTGATATAGATCTTTATATTTAAGAATTGCCGCAATGGCATCTTATCTTATGTGAGGGCCAGTCAGTTCAGACCGGCGACACTTCGACCCAGTGGGATCTTTTGTGTCGACACTCTCCCAATATCGACTGCCATAGATGTTCATGGCAGCCGGGACCAACGGCTTTTAACGTGCTTTCCGAGGCACGGAGCAGGCGATAATTGTCAATCAATACGCACATAATTTCGAAAAGTCATATAACTTCCGAAAGTCAGAGGTGCACGACGTGGGTTCGAACCCGAGACCCTCTGCATTGCAGTCTGTTGGTATCCCCACTGAGCTATCGCTGCTCTTTCCGCCGCAATGGCACAGTGGTTGTGTATATAACTGCTGATGATCTTGATGACTTTGATGATCCCAGATTTGATTCTCGGGTTGGGCAAAAGTGGGTTTTCTGTATGACATTTTGAGTAACAGCACATAGTCTGGAATGGTGCCTGGTCGGTACCTGGTGTATGGCTATAGACCTCTTATTATGTGATACCTAAAGCTATAGCTGATGGAATGAGGATATACTTTAAGTTTCTCTATCCAATTTGTAAACTATTAACATTTTATAATGACTAACTATGAACATATTACTGGAATTGGCACTGTGTTATTTATTTATTTATGATCTTTTTCAAGAAATACAATGCCTAATCAATATATAATGATAATAAAAAAAGGTCTCATGTTTAATACTATAATTAAGGTTTTTTACTTTGTCCGACCTGGGACATGGATACACAGGAGTTAAATGCACTATCATTTTGTCACAAAGACACTACTTATTCATCTTTTATTATTATCAAATGACTAATCGAATGCATTTGCGCATGATTTATTTTTTCACAAAGACAGCTGACTTGTTTTTCTTGTCGTTTGTTATTTTATTTTTATTTCTCTTTTATATATTGCTAGCAATTTGTCTTTCATATTACTAGTATTATTGTTAACCCTTCCAGATAAGCTAGAATGCTTGTGTTAGGAGTGGGTTCACATTAGTAGTGGGTAGGATTTGAACCTACGACCCAGTCACAAGATCCTTGTTAGTTGGGTATCGGTGCTTTAAATAAATGAACATATAAATAAATAAATTCTCTGACCTATTAACAAAAACCATTTCACTATAAATTACCTCAATACTCTGGGTTTTTATATAGGTAATTTCAGATAAGTTATATCATAATTAAAAAGTCATTATGTAGGGTTTATACACAGATATTATATTGGTCTTTAATCTAGCATTGTGTTTATCGATAAAACAATTGAATTATTCGAATTTTCAAGCAAATCATAAATGATGTTGAATCTATTATTGCTTATTGATTGATTATGGCAGTCCACCACTCACCACTATTAATGGTGAGTGGTGGATTGCCACAAAGAGGTCTCGAGTTCGATCCTAAGGCACGCAGTTCTGACTTCTCGCTTTAACGGGAGCAGGTTGCCTGTCGATATTCTCCATCAGAATATCGTTAGGCAACCTGCATGTCTGAGAGTTGTACAAAATGTCCTCGAAGTTATTTTAAGTCTGCCAACCCGCATTAGGCTAGCATGCTATACTATGGCCTAACTCTGCTCACACATTTAGATACCGTCAAGTTATTTATGCACTGTTGGGTCTGATAAAATTATATAAGATGGAACACTAACTTATCAGTAACTTAGTAAACTCACTAACTTATATATTTTTGACTTTCATAAGTGTTGTTACTTTGTGATCTAAATGAATAAATGGTTTCTGACTTTGACTAAGAAAGCCAGTCACGTACGAGTGGGGCTCGTTCATCGAGGGTTCCGTATCTTAGAAAATACATTTTAAGAACCTCTGCCAACTCTTTCAGGGATTCATAAACCTGAATCTATGATATTTAAGGTATTTCCCGATAATTTTATTGCGTTCATTAAAAAGTCATCACAAAATGGTTTAAGACATTTATGATATCTTTGTGTTTAATGCCACGTAAGCTTGTGACTTATCTAAGTCATTAACTTCACATCGTATGACGACCTAATAAATTATAATGTCTGTGTATCATCACGCCATCATCGAACGTTTAGGAGCGCATCACACCTAGTTTTGTGAGATATGCTTACGCGCCACGTATAGAGGGTGTCTGGAGGTAGATACTCGGTGGTGGTGATGAATCGTTTAAAATTAGATTTGATATTAGTCTAAGGTTGTATATTGGAGTGGACAGAAGTGTATTTCACAAGTATTTTGTCGCCTGCTTCGAGCCGGTGAGCCTATTGCGATTTACCGGGCATATGTCCAGATTCAATGTTGCTTTTGAGAATTTGGTAACAAAGTAACTCAAAACACTTTGCCCAACTCGGCTATCGAACCTGTGGTATTTATGTTCCCACTGAGCAAGTTTAATAATACTAGATCACGAGCTCAATTCTTAGGTCGGTCTGAGAGTTGAACTTGTGTTTGATGGGTTCGAACCCCACACGGAGCAAGAATTTGTGTGATCCACAGATAGTTGTTCCAAGTCTAGGTGTTCTTTGTGTCCGTTGTTTGAATGTTTGTAAAGTTCTCCGCGACACACAAATTAAACCTAGTACAAGAGCTGCTTTTATAAAAAAATAAGAGTTTCGTTTCCTCTTGAATTATGAGGTTAGATTTTTGAAACGCGGTCTGATCTCGAATATCATAGATGGTTTTAATTTTAGTTAAAAGTACTTGACTTTAAATTAAAATTAAAACCATCAGGTTAAAAAATGTTTACCATGTACGGGCCTCGAGTTTCAAAATGGCAGTCCTAATCAGCATCTGTAAAGCTTAATGCCTGGCAATATTTAATATTATTAGATACTTAAAATTGAAATAAGACGCAAACAGGAGTACAATAAAATTGGAGTAGGATTTTATTTTACCATCCAATCTCAACAGGCCACGAGAGTCTCAAAATTTCGAGTGCCGAGAGTTTCAAACATATGTTCTTATCAGCACCCCCAAGGCCATATAAACAATACCTAACCAATCAATCATAGAGAACATTGCTACACGATAACATTTTAACATATCTAAAATAATATAGGATTATCTGACAATGGCCTCGTCAAACATTGTAAATAAATATAATGCGTGATAATACATATCCCTATTAAGCATTAAGATAGTATCTACAATTGTGATGGTTGTTATGTTGTCAAGTGTCTTTTTATTGTAAAGCTAAATAGGTCTGATTCACACCCGACGACACGGCGTCAGAACGCAACGATGCGCGTTTTATAATATTTTCATATATAAACCTAGATTTTGCTCGCGACATCGCTAACATTATTTTTTTCTGGATGATATGTACCATAGGGTACATAGAAAGCAATGTCCTATAAATTGTGCCTCTGACAACCTGTATGCGCGATTTCATTATGATCGTTCGAGTAGTAAAAGCATGAAAGCGTAACAAATAAACTCATATTCGCATTTATAATAATAATATATTAATATTCTATCACATACACACACAGCACCATTTAGCCCAAACTAAGCAGAGCATTACTATGGGTACTAGACAATGGATAAACATACATATGTATATACTAGTTTTTCTTTTATGTAAATACATACTTATTATACCTACATATTATTCGTATGTTTCTGTCCGAAAAGCCCTAAAAGTAGTCGATGGATTGAATTCATGTGATAATAATATACATATATCAGGACTTAGTATTAAGATATCAACAATTGTGATGGTTGTTATGTTGTCAAGTGCTTTTTGTTGTAAAGCAACTTAGGTACGATTCACACCTGACGGTGCGGCGTCGGAACGCGTTGATTTGCTCTTTTTGTAATGTTTGTATATAAAACTTCAGTTTCCATATGTTTGCTAAACAAGAAAAGTAGCTAATGGATTGGATTGGAATTTTTTCAAAACGTTGCTATATCTATATACATAAGTATTATTTTTTACCTACTTTTTATTCAGACGGAAAGGGAAATAAAAGCAAAGAAATGAAATTACAGCGAAAAATGACCTGGTTTATAATCCTTACTTCCTTACTAATATTATACTACTATTCCTTATTAATATAATATTATTATACTTACTAATATATAAACGCGAAAGTTTGTATGGATGTCTGTTACTCTTTCACGCATAAACTACTACCCCGATTGCGATGACATTTGGTATATAGATAGCTGGAGATCTGGTTACACATATAGACTACTTTTTATCCTGATATTCCCACGGGAACGGGACTTAACGCGGGTGAAACCGCGGGGAAAACTAGCATATTTATAAATTAGTTATCAATCAATATAATGTCACTATCACCACATATTATATAAGAAAGTCCCCCGGCGCATCTCTGTCTCTTCGCGATATACTCAAAAACTACTGAACGGATTTTCATGCGGATTTCACTTATAGACAGAGTGATTCATGAGAAAGGTTTAGGTGTACAATTTGTTAAGGTTTTTTACTACCCGTGCGAAGCCGGGGCGCGTCGCTAGTTTTATATATTTTACATAGATATGCTACGTTACCTTTCCCATCAGGCTGGCCGTCTGCTAGTAATCCAAGCAAGCCTGCATAAAACCTATACAAATCTTATCTGACACGGAGATTATAATCATAACTAATATTATAAAAGCGAAAATGAGTTTGTTTGTTTGCTTGTTACCTTTTCATGCATAAACCACTGAACCGATCATCCTGAAATCAAAAACTTTCTTATGATAATAGATGGCGCCACGTTTCTTTTGAATCATAATTGAATTATATTATTACAAGCACAGTACAACCCGAATTGATTGTCAAATTCTAAATTAACGCGAGCGAAGCCGCGAGCAAAAACTAGTTGTAAATAATTAAGATATATACTAACACGTAGATATATATAATCAAAAAGCCTATGCTATCACACACGAGTCCTGTTGATAAACGATAAGCGGTAATAGTAGTGCTTGTGATAATATTAATCCTGATCATTCTTATGATATCATCAGCTAATATCACGTTGTAAATTGTCATGGCTATTTGAACGGAGATAGGAGCTCAGTGGGGAGACCAACAGACTGCAATGCAGAGGGTCTCGGGTTCGAACCCACGTCGCGCACTTTCGGAAGTTAAATGACTTTTCGAAATTATGTGCGTATTGATTGACAATTATCGCCTACTCCGTGCCTCGGAGAGCACGTTAAGCCGTCGGTTCCGGCTGCCATGAACATCTATGGCAGTCGTTATTGGGAAGTCAGTGCCCTCTAATATCTTGACACTGATCTAGCCTTAGGGTATCGTTGCCATCGGGTGGTGCAGGCCAGGTGGCAACCGCTCCGTGTAAAAACTGATATCTAGTCAAATCCGGTTAGACTAGAAAGTCGACCCCAAGTGACTTGGGAATAATAAAGGCGAGGGAGAAGAAGATAGGAGCTGGCGGTGCAGACATCATCATCTTTAGAATATCCAGAAACAATCTTCTAAGTACGAGTTTACTTTGAAAAGTTCGCTCATCAAGTTCCATATTTCATGACAGTAAATTGTTATCCTAACTAATATTATAAATGCGAAAATGAGTTTGTTTGTTTGTTACGATTTTACGCCTTAACTACTCAACCGATCAACATGAAATTTTGCATACACATTGTCAGGGGTACAGAATAGGACATAGGGTACCTTTCATCCAGGAAAAAATAACTGTTGCAAACCTAACCTCACCTAACCTACATTTACGCGAGCGAAGCCGCGGGGAAAACTAGTATTGAATAAATAGGTGTTACTTGTTCAATGTAATAAAATTAAAAGTTAATATAGCGAGACTGATCAATAAATAATAAAAATAAATAAAAATGATTTATTTTCATTAGCTGAGCTTAATCTAGTTACACTATTGTTGGTGCGATCCTTTTAGGCATAACATTGCCTGTGTTAGGAGGCCCCGCTCTGCAATGTGCAACTAAGCATCCATTGATTAAATATCATAAATATTATTCTGTATTAAAATTTGTTAAAAGGAAAATAAAATAAAAATATCAATATAATAATAATAAATAATAAAAATATCAATTAAAACTAATTTATAATTATAGCATGCATGGTATGTGTGTGTGTAAGTGTGCTCGCGCAAGCGCTGATGTGTGTATGTATGTATATATGTGTGTGTGTATGTATGTATGTATATGTGTGTAGGTATATATGTATATATGGATGTATGTATGTTATGTTGGGTGAGAGTATTCTAGCTTTATTATGATAATACTGCTAACAGAGATTCAGTTTCATCATAAGATAATTGTTTTAACCAGTTTGTCAGTGCTTTTTTACAATTGAATTTGTTCATTTGATATATTTGTAACAGGCGATTTATTTTATTGTAGAGGAATGAAGATTGTCTTGAATATTGTTGACGAGCAAATGTAGTTTTTATTGGAAAGTATGGAGCCACCAGATCAAATCTTCTTTTATTTTGCAGAGCCTGGTTAAATTTTAACGCACTATGGACTTTTAATAGGGCAAATAATATATAATTTTCTAACCGAGAGCTGTTTGCTAAAAATATATAAGTCTGTAGTCGGGAATCTATAAGGCTTAAAGTGCATCACTTTTAGAAGTGACCTCTGGGCCCTTTCCAATTCTAGAAATTTAATTTCTGTTGCTCCGCCCCAAACTGGTATGCAATATATTAAGATAGATTGAGCTAGCGCTGTATATATTTTATTTATAATTTCTTTGGCAGTAACGTGCCGTAGCATTTTAAAGACCCAAATTAGCTTTCTTATTCTAGTGCTTAGCAGATCAAGATGTGAGTGCCATGATAGTCTGTAATCAATATTTATGCCTAGGTATTTAACTGAGTTTACTTTATTTATTTTAGGACAATTGCAATGCGTAATTTCAGAGTTATCACAGTTGTGAATCCTGATCTCAAAAGCTGTACATGGTTGGGAAGAGTTTTTTAAGGAAAATGATATATAATTAGTTTTAGTTATATTAAGGGTAAGGAGGTTTGTAGATAGCCATGTAGATACTCTAGCTAGGCCACGTTCAGCACGTTCACGTACTTCTTCCCATGTAGAACCTGAGAAGACAACGGCTGTATCATCGGCATAAGAGAAGATGTTCCCGGCCTCAACCTTCATACTACAGAGGTCATTTATGTAAATTTGAAATAAAGTTGGACCGAGAACGCTTCCCTGGGGCACGCCGAAGGTGATATTAGTAGCCTGGCTAACATGGTTATCTATTTTCACCCGTTGTTTACGATTTTTTAGATAATTAGCCAGGAGGGCGAGTGGAGTACCTCTGAATCCGATGTTTTCGAGTTTTCGTATCAGAGTGGGGACAAAGATGGTGTCGAACGCTTTTTTTAAGTCCAAAAATACCGTTATACATTTTTTACCACAATCCAAATGCTTAACTAAAAGGGTACTTAACGCTAACACTGCATCTTCAGTTGACATATGTTTTCTAAAGCCGTATTGAGTAGAGGATAGTATATCATACTTTTCTAAGTAGGATAGTATTCTCTTATTTTTTTTTTCTAATTTTTAGACAGAGCAGGTAGAACCGAGATTGGTCGATAATTGTTGACATCATCAATGTCCCCACTCTTATATACAGGTGTTATAATGGATTCTTTGAGAGCGTCGGGAAATACTCCACTATTAAAACATAAATTTACTAAATAGGTGATTAAAGGTATTAGTTCTACTCTAGCTAATTTTAAAAATCTGGTAGGTATGTTATCCCAACCTGCAGCACTATTAGAGTCAAGACTCATCAAAACCTGTTCCACTTCAGACATATCAGTCTCCAATAGCACGAATGATGACAATTTAGTATTTAATGATGTTAAAATAAAATTGTTTGGGTATTGCATTCCATTGTCAATGCCTTGTATATAAATTCAAAACAAACAATTGCTGACACAATACTCAAAAAGATTAAAAAAGATCATATATTTAACGCAAAAATCACAAAACAATTACCATATAAATAATGCACAAAATAAAACTAAAGCAACATGGAAATTAATTAATCAATGCAAACATAATTTTCCTTCTGAATCAATAAAACATATACTTGTTAAAGATAACAAAATAAACAATCCCAAAGACATTGCTACAGCTTTTAATGATCATTACATAGACTCAATTTGTTCTACAGTTAATCAAAGTAATAGAAATTCCACATCGAGTATAAATCATTATACTAAAACTCTCTTCATGTTACCAACAAACCCATTAGAAATATTTAACATTATTAGTTCTCTTAAAGATACAAATAGTACAGGCTACGATGAGATCACAACTACAATAATTAAATTAGTATCACATATAATTGCACCAATATTGAGTTATATTATCAACCTTTGTATAGAACATGGTCACTTTCCAGAGTCTCTAAAAATAACTATAATCAAGCCTCTGCATAAAAAAGGTGACACAACCACAGTTTCAAATTACCGCCCCATAGCGCTTATCCCAATACTATCAAAAGTCTTTGAAAAAGTTATTTATAACTCCTTTAATTCATTTTTTGAAACAAGCAATATATTTGCAAGAGAACAATATGGTTTTCGGAAAAATAAAAATATTAATAAAGCTGTCTATGAAATGCTTTCAGAAGTATTGTGTAATGTCGATAAAAAAAACCCCATTACAGCAGTAGTGATGGATATGTCTAAGGCATTCGATCACGTTGATCATACGATATTATTAGGCAAACTAGAACGATACGGCATAAGAGGAAACACATTAACCTTGATCAAATCTTATTTAAGCGATAGAAAACAAATGACAATTATTAATAAAATCTGTTCTACATCCAAAATAGAAATTTCCCATAGATCATCCATCCGATATACTACAAGGGGAGTACCGCAAGGAAGTGTTCTTGGGCCCTTACTCTTCCTCATTTATATCAATGATTTACCCAATTCCGTCAATTGTAAAACTGTTTTGTTCGCTGATGATCTCACGCTCATTATTCCATGCGAAAACATAAATAGGTACGAAACCAACATAAATAATTATATACATTGCGTAATAAACTGGCTACTAGAGAATAATCTAAAAATCAATTTAGAAAAAACTCAAGTTATGTCATTCTTCCAAAGAACAAAAACTATCAATCTTAATATTACATATGCAGACCAAAAAATTTCAGAAACTAATAGTACAAGATTTCTAGGACTCCATCTTGATAGTCAGCTTAATTGGAAAAATCATATAGAGTCTACTTGCAAGAAATTAAATCAATACGCGTATGCCCTACATAACTTAGCAAAAATAGTCAATGAAAAAGTAGTCCTTACCGCATATAAAGCTTATGTTACATCAATTCTTCGATTTGGCATTATTCACTGGGGTAACTCTTCTGATAGAGAAACCGTTTTCAAAGCTCAAAAGAAATGTTTACGTGCTGTGTTTAAACTAAAATCAACAGAAAGCTGTGTTCCATTTTTTAAGAAATTTAACCTCCTTACTTTTCCATGTTTATACATATTTGAGACTGCAGTATTTGTAAAGTCAAACTTATATATGTTTCAAATATTGCAGTCTCTAAGACGTAATAAAGAGATATGTGTAGAGCAACATAAGACTGCACTATTTTCAAAAAATTTTGTAGGCATGGCTCCCAAGATCTATAATAAGATACCAAAATGTATTCGGGACAAAGAAGGTATCATTGATTTTAAAAAACAACTATTAACATTATTATGCACAAAAACATATTATACAGTAAATGAATATTTAAATGATAAATGGTAACTTTTAATATTAAAATACAAACTACAGCTACTACAATATTCGAACTGTATGTGTTTATGTTTTATATTTGTATGCCAATGGTGGCAAGACATAGCGATCAATATATTACAATTATTTAAGAGTACACCTGTATTATACCTATGATCTACAAATAAATGATTTTGAATTTTGAATAAACATTTAACTCATAGACGCGCCCTATTTCGATTAAACATGGTCACCGTTTTTACCATGTGAGAGCCACGTTTCGGCACGAATGGGCCGGCTCGACCGGAGTTATACCACGGTCTCATAAAAAACCGTCGTGAAATAGCGCTTGCGTTGTGTTTCGTCGAGTGAGTGAGGGTACCAGAGGTCCAACCCCTGCCGCCTCTCCCCTGGGGAGGGAGCAAATTTAAAAGGCCGGCAACGCACCATTGACTCCTGGTGCTGCGGGTGTCCATGTGCGGCGGTAATCGCTTACCATCAGGCGATCCGTTGCTCGTTAGCCTCCTATAACGTAAAAAATAAATCTTTTCTGGTGGTTAAGTTGTCATCTGACACACAATGCCAACGTGACATCTAAATTATAAATACATATAGTATTATTTCGTTCATTAATAATGAAAATAGCTGATTCGCGCAACTTTGTCTGCTTCACATAAGGAAAGTATCCCCGTATTTGCGACATTTTTCATTGATGCTTTGATCCTATTGGTAGTAGCGTGATGTTATATATTCTATATCCCTCCTCGATAAATGGGCTATCCAACACTAAAATATTTTTTCAATTCGAACCAGTAGTTCCTGAGATTAGCGTGATCAAACAAACAAACAAACTCTTCAGCTTTATAATATTAGTATCTCTATCTAATCTGTGAGCTCACTCTTAGAGTGGTTACTTTTCTTATGGTCTAAGTGCGAGTACAGCGTGTAACAGAAAGTTGTGGTCGTATTTGAGTGTCAGATAAATAGCCCCTGTACAATAGAAAACAGCAACAAATAAATCCCCGAGTACATTATTCACTGAGATATAGCATTTTCTTCTTATCAACTTATCAATATCGTACATTCTAGTCGATACTTAAACAACACTCAGCTGACTGATATATTATGTGAACCCAAAAATTATCAGGTGTCATTTGGATGGTATTGTAATGCTTCTATTTCTATGTTTAAATCTATACAAATAAATAAAATTGAAATGTCTGTTTGTAATGCCAAAATAACAGCTTTTTACTAAATGGATATGAAAGAATATAGGTACGGTACTTACATAAAAAATCAATTTTAAAAATGTTGTTCCGGTTAATCTCAGAAATGGCTGGATCGATTTTGACAAGACTTTCACTGGTAGATAGCTGAAGTTAAAATAAGGCTATTTTATTTAAAAAAAAAGAATATGTCGTTTTTTTTTGATCCGCTGTTATATGCCACAACATAACCGTAGGTTATGTATCAGATATAATTTACGGGCCTAAAATATGACCACACCTTTCGGTTAGACTCTGTAGGCGTTAGCCAATGTATATGTATGTATGTACAAATGTGCCAAGATATCTAATTCTTATTATTGTGCTATATTAACGGATGTTTACAAAGAGGTCAATGTACTGACTCAGTTGTCAAGTGAACTGTGTTTATCAATTGTGAAAGAATTTTTTGAAATGGGTTGGAAATTATTGACTTAGTCGTTACAAACAAAAAATCAAATCTTTCCTCTTTATTTGAAGTTATGGTAGTATAGAAGGATTTTATCGCGGTTTCTTTAAAGAAATAATAGACAGTTCCATGGTAAAGCTACTGATTCCGGCTTGACGAGTTCTCGGACACCTGTATATTTAAAAACGTACGTGCAAAATTAACATAAAAATACTGCTTAGTTACTAGTCGCCTCGCCGCGCCGTTGTCAAGTGAACACAACAACGCTACGTATGGTAGCTTCGAATCCTACACGAGTCAAAAATTGTGTGTGATCCATAAAATATAATTGTCTTCGAGACAATCATTTGGAGATGACACACAATGTTTTTATTTGGATGTTATTTTTGTTCGTTGTTCGAGTGTTTGTAAAGTCCACGTGATAGGAATTATAAGTGTCAAAGCGAAAATTTATTCTTTGTTATAAATCTAGGCTAAGCGAACGTTTCTCGATCAGATCGGATGCGTTCTGGACAAAGGCCAGGTTAAGAGCTCCTTGAACCGAAGGGCGTGTATGAGGAATGTGATGAAAGTGAATGAAGACAAATAAGTGTGTCAGTGTCGTAGCAAATGGAAATCCGTAGTCTCTGCCTACCCCTCTAGGAAACAGGCGTGAATCTATGTATGTATAAATCATAAGCTTAGGTTTAATGAGCTATGCCTACGGTCTGTTGGCATGCAGAAAGTAATCCTACAATAAAAAACATTAAATATAAACACTTGAAACGCATGAGATACGTTATCATAACGGTCTTTCTTTTTTTATGATACGGTTATCATGCATTATGATAACGAATGCGTGCTACTGCGTAGAACGATTGGTCCATTCATTTTTACTAGCGGTCGCCTAGTGCTCGTAATTCGACCAAAGTTTGCCTGTAAGATATTGCTGATACATGTCATCATATAGGTATTGATATATTATTATGTAACCATAGTTACGCGCTTCGACTGCGTGTGTCAAATGCATGGTTGTGTGCGTGTCGTGTTTTTTCATTAATTTAATGTATTTTTAAGCATAATTTTAAAAAAATATTAGCATTCGTCACTTCTTCTCTATATAAACTATAAGTGTGCGAAATTTCATACTCCTCCGTCCGCCCAATTTTCGTAAAAAGGGATCCAAAGTTTTCGCTTCACGTATTAATATATAGATAACTATTTGTTAGTAACTATATAAATTGTCGGGCACGTGCCTCTTCTCAGTGTGAGAAGAGTTAGGCCATAGTCCACCACGCTGGACCAGTGCTGATTGGTAGACTTCACATAGGTATACCTATGTATCTTTCTTTTAAGACATCTCCCGCACTAGGAATGATTCCTGTGTCGCGGGTGGCTTTACCAAACACCGGACACAAAAGACACCCAGACCCGGGACAACCATTTGTGGATCACTCAAAGTTTTGTCCCGTGTGGGATTCGAACCCACAACACTCGGCGCAATAAGTAGTGACGAGGCGGCCACTTAAACCAGTACGCCATCTGTGCAGTAACTGAACATAAATATGTATTTACCTCTAGCTGGTGCTGGTGGTCCTGCCTGATCTTTATCTGGTTCTGGTAGTCCTAGTGGTCCTGCCTGACGTCTAGCTGGTGCTGGTAGTCCTGCTGGTCCTGCCTGATCTTTATTTATTGCACCGCCTATACAAGCAGTGGTCGCACTAATAAGCCTGGGCCCAGCTCGACCAACAAGTTTCGACCATGTGAAGTGAACTTTTGCGTCGTCTCGGCAGGCATGCAGTCGAAAAATCATAAGACTATGTATAAATGTATTTACGGCTAAAAACATCCTAACTAATATTATAAAAGCGAAAATGAGTTTGTTTGTTTGTTACCTTTTCACGCCTAAACCACTGAACCGATCATCCTGAAATGTTGCATATACATTGTCAGGTGTACAGAAACGGACATAGGCTACCTTTCATCCCGAAAAAAATTACTGTTCCCGAGAAAAACAACAATAACGTTCTTATGATAATAGATGGCGCCACGTTTCTTTCGAATCATGATTGAATTATATTATTACAAGCAGAGTACAACCCGAATTGATTGTCAAATTCTAAATTGACGCGAGCGAAGCCGCGGGCAAAAGCTGGTAGATAATAATTACAAGGTGTATCTTTCTTGTTAGTTACAATCGCCATATTGCAAATGTGCACAAAACAATTAACCTGCGCAGTAAATCATAGTAATTACAATTAAAGCCAATTAAAACGGACGAACAAACAGACATATTATTGTGCATATTATTAATATTGCAATCAGTTTTTATTATGATAGATAGAATGAAAATTTGTTGATGAATATGACTTTGGTATTAAATTTGAAATTAAAGGTCTGTGACTGTCGACAATGCTTTGTTATCTTTTTTGGACTCAGTATTTAAACTCTAAATCTATACAAATAAATAAAATTGAAGTGTCTGTTTTTAATGTCAAAATAACAGCTTTTTATCTAATGCATATGAAAGTATATAAGGTACTTATACAAAAACATCTATTTTTAAAATTTTTGTCTGTCTGTTTGTTCCGGCTAATCTCCGAAACGGCTGAACTGATTTTGACGGGACTTTCACTGGCAAATAGCTGATGCTATAAGGAGTAACTTAGGCTACATTGATTTTAGAAAAAAAATAGGGTTCCGCGGAGACAAACACTTTTTAGTTAAAATCTACGCGGATGAAGTCGCAGGTAACAGCTAGTCTCTTATATTATTATATCTCTATAATATATCATAATAATCGAAATTGCACTATGAATTTACTCTATGCCGCGAGGAAGTTTATAAATATTGAAATAACGGAGTTGAATTTACTCTATGCCGCGAGGAAGTTTATAAATATTGAAATAACGGAGTCAACGGACTAAACTCCGAACAACCATTTGTAGATCACAAATTTTTTTAATCCTTTGGGATTCAGTTTTTATTTTTTTAATGCCATTGGTCGCAAACGAGCAAATGGCCTACCTGATGGAAAGTGGTAACCGCTGCTCATGGACTTCAGCAATGTCAGGACAGAGTAAAGCCGCTGCCTACCGTGAAAGAAGAACTCTCTCTAAACCTCGTTTGAAGAAGGACATATCATAGCGCTCGGGAAACACCGAAGCAGGCAGTTCATTCCAGAGCTTGCAAGCACGTGGGAGAAATGAGTTACACTCGTCGTAGTCCAGTGTCGGGGTGACCTTTTAAAGCACTACGCCATTTGGACAGTTATAATAATAATAATAATAAATCTTTATTTCAGAAATATTGGTTTCCATATTTGTTTTTTTTTAAAGAGATCAAACTTTTAATTATATAATCATAAATTAAAACTTAAATAACTTATGCAGCTATTTGTAGCCATTTTTCATACATGGAACTACTACACAATCTGTCAGGAAGATCCTTAATTATCTTATTATTACACGTACCAACCCGAGCCATGAACCCAGCGATTCGGCTTCTTTGGTTGGCATTAAACGTGTCCAGTCTTGCCTCTGTAAACATCCCCGAGGCACTACAATATGGTGCTAAACCCATGAGGTTTCTGTAGATATTATTGTACTGAACACGAATGCCATCCAAAGACCTCTTCGTATATCTAGTCCAGAGTTGGCACGTGTAGAAACTGACAGTATGTGTTAAACAAGTGTGCTTTAGTTTCCGCATTTATCCTGTAGAAGCGCCTCGCTAACATGCCTACCACTGAGAGTGTTCTGCGTTGACGATCTATATCCGCATCATCTTTCATGTCAGATGTCAATATGTGACCAAGGTACTTGTACTTTCCCGCCACCTTCATTACTTGACCTCCTACCCACACAGGATAGTAAAATCAAATAATCGAAAATCTTACCATCTTGTATACGATTGTTGTTTGATTCATTGTCACTGAGTATCTATATCTAAAATAAAATCGTAGGTAAGTCAAAACTGTACATTGAATATTTTTTTTAAACAATACTTGGGGCGTGATCTACAATCGATATCGAAGCCAAAAATATAGTTTTTAGAATTTTTGTCTGTTTGTCTGTATGTATGTCCGGGCTAAACTCAAAAAGTACTGCACGGATTTACTTCAAATTTTGCATGCATATTACTAACAGGTCGGGTCAACATATAGGCTACGTATTATCACGCTATCACCTACGGGGGAGGAGCTCTGAATCTTTATTTTTCTTACGCATTCTGTGACAGCGTGTAATCTAACGACGCATATTTAAATGTTGTTTTTGAGTAAGCCATGCTATTATCTAGCTTTACACTATAAAAACTACGCCATTTAAGTAACTTGGGCAGAGAAATATAGTTGGGTTCCGCGGCGACAAACACTTTTTAGTTAAAATCTACGCGGACGAAGTCGCAGGTAACAGCTAGTTCTTTATAAACATTAGCAGTTTGGGTTACTTCTTACTGGTATACTTGTTAACTAGTGATGTGCCGGATAAATAAATATGTAGATCCGCGGATACGGATACGGATCTTAACTTTCTTACTCAATCGGTGTCGGTGCGCGTGACCTTATGATTTAAGTTTTGTTATAAAACTGATCTTATAACTTTCTATAATAAATGTTACAAAGATTTAAACTCAATTGATCTCATTATAAAGATATCTTAATTAATATTTTATAATAACTTCCTATACCTACTATAGTAAGTGTTTAAACATATTATTACGCAGTCGTGGTTCTTGCACAATGAAACGCCGAGATACTTTTTACACAACCAGTATATATTTCAGCAGAGTAACGTTCTAACTGACAGTTGTAACGAGAATGAATATTTGTTAATCTCCTACCTTATTTATATATTTTTATCAATGTATCAAATGGAAAGTTAAATATCGATTAATTACATTTTGAGGTGTAAAATTAGTACAGTAACCAATAACAATGATAATTATTAATTATAGGAATAATCAAATGTAAATATGCAATTATAACATAACAATTAAAACAATATAATACGTCACAACCGTGTGCTACTATTGAGTACTTGATAACAATATATTACATAGTTGATTTAGTTCCTTTAATTCATGTGCCGTGCGTCCCTTTAAGTACGATAAATGTTGATGCCAAATATTTCATTTTTAGAAATAAAAAGTAGTTTGATTGAAATGTAATATTATTGTATTGCTACCTAATCATCTACATACAGAATTGAATCTATTTATTAAAAATTTATGAGGTAAAAGATCCGTCAAAAATGTAACGGATACGGATCTTTTTTCTCCCGCGGATATCTGCGGTTACGGATACGGATATCTGGAACATCACTATTGTTAACCACTCCAGCTGAAATATAATTGTTTGCTTAGTGCGATAGGTGGGATTCGAACTAGCGACCTCTAGTTAAATGCCCTATCCATTTGACTACAGTCGCTTCGTAGTCCGTAAGTATTATTCAATTAATCGAATATTTGAAACTTTGGATTTAATCATGACATTTGATATAAGCCTTGGTCGATCAGTTAAGTGATTTGCGCGTTAGCTGCAACGAAATCAAATAATCAATATGAAAGATCCACGTATTGAAATATTAGTCAGTTTCGAATGTCTCGATTTGTTTGAATATATAAATAATTCGATCATTTTATCGATATTTGTATACACTACCTGTGCCGCCTATCGCGCAGATTGACAAGTTATGTGCGTATTAAATAGTTAATTATCGCTCGCTTTAACGGTGAAGGAAATCATTGTGAGGAAAACTGCATGTATGAGAGTTCTCCATAATGTCTTCGAAGATATGTGAAGTCTGCCAACTCGCACTGGGTCAGCGTGGTGGACTATGATCTAATCTTTTTATAACAGAAGCACTGGGACACTTTTTATATGGAACTGATTTAATTTGATTATTATGCTTATGCTGGGGACTTGTAGTATTTCTTGAAAGACAAATTTAATCCTAACTAATATTATAAAAGCGAAAATGAGTTTGTTTGTTTGTTTGTTACCTTTTCACACCTAAACCACTGAACCGATCATCCTGAAATTTTGCATATCCGTTGACAGGTGGACAGAAACGGACATAGGCTAGCTTTTATCCCGAAAAAAATTTGTGTTCCCGAGGAAAACAATAATAACGATAATAGATGGCGCCACGTGTCTTTCGAATCATGATTGTATTATATTATTACAAGCAGAGTAAAACCCGAATTGATTGTCAAATTCTAAATTAACGCGAGCGAAGCCGCGGGCAAAAGCTAGTACATAATATTCTTTTAATCCGAATCGAACTCACGACTTTATACATAGCAGTCACATCCACAACCGTTACGCTGTCTAGGCACGCGTTTTTAGTACATACTTTATATGTATTGGAGCTTAAATAACTTCTTGTTACCCTTGACCTTTGCCCCCTTTCAGTCATGATGACGTAGGCAGAGAAATGGCGGCATACACTACGAAATAATTCATTGTCTATCGCCAACGACCTAGAATAGTTATTTTTAACCGACTTAAAAAGTGAGATTTTTGCTTCGGCTTGGATGTGAATGATCAAAGATATCTTTAAAGTTTAGTTTCTTCGCGGTCATGTTGAATATCACTGATCGGTAAACTGCCTAAACTGGATATTGCGTTAGAAACGCCAAATATCAGTTACTGAGACGTCAATCTTAATATTATAAATGTGAGTTTGTATGTTTGTTACGCTTTCACGCTCTAACTACTCGACCGATCGTCATAAAATTTTGCATACACGTTGTTTGGGGTACAGTAGAGGACATAGGGTACCTTACCTTACCTTATCTAGAGAAAAGCACTGTTCCGGAGCAAGCGAAGCCATAAGCAATAGCTAGTACGTAATTAACGTGAATACTTTGCTTCACCAGCCCGGTCTTCGTTTCTAGCAGCGTATCTCTTAAACTTAATATATTAGGTTTATTATTAGACTCGATATTTGTACCGTCGCATCTGGTTCTACAGCGTGTAACAGAAAGGTGTGGTCATATTTATAATGTAATAATGTATATCTGGAAAACAACCTACGTGCCCTATACCCAGACAAAAACAAATTATTATAAATCTTATGAGAATTTCACACATTTTATTTATTTATTTATTACACACCTTTCTGTTACACGCTGTATATGTAATGTCCGTGGGAAATTCTATTTTACCATTTCTATGTCAATATTGTACCCTTGAGATACCATCTAGACATAATAACAGTAGTTAAAGAAATGGCGACCTCGGCCACAGTCTAAATAAATAAGTAAATATTCATTAAAACACAATATCGACAACGACCTTGTGTACTAACAAATGTATTCATAATCGATCGATTATTCGATTACCTAGTTATCGAAGCACGCGATCGAATGTAAATAACATAATGATTCATGGAGTACCGATTTATAAATAAAACGTTCATAGACTCGCGCTTTCCGAACGGTTCTTCGTGGTTCTTGGTTGCTTTAAAGACAATACGGTAGATGACTTGCATTATTTTTTTGTTTTCTAGGTTACGTCCGCGGCTTCGCTCCCGTAAAAGTAGGTTAGGTTATGTTAGTAACAATACATTTTAATTAAATAAAATATAGCCTACTAGTTTTCACCCGCGGCTTCGCTCGCGTAAATGTAGGTTAGGTTAGGTTTGCAACAGTTATTTTTTCTGGATGAAAGGTACACTATGTCCTATTCTGTACCCTGACAACGTGTATGCAAAATTTCATATTGATCGGTTGAGTAGTTAAGGCGTGAAAGCGTAACAAACAAACAAACTCATTTTCGCATTTATAATATTAGTAAGGATGTTACTTGGTGATAATATAGCTTTCTAATGGTGGAAGAAATTTTAAAATCGGTTGAATAGTTTTTGAGTTAAATCATTACGAACAAACAAAAATTTAATCTTTCCTGTTTATGAAATTAGTATAGATATAAGAGAAATAAAAAAGTCCAAACATTAAAAGATAAGAATTTTAAAAATCTGCTCAGGGATAAAATACAAAGAACGTTTGAAATCTACTCAACTATTAAATAAGACAAGCGTTTCAAATCTGATAGTTTTTTTTATACAACTAAGGTGGCAAACAAGCATACGGCCCACCTGATGGTAAGTGGTCACCGTAGCCTATGGACGCCAGCAACACCAGAGGCATCACTTGCGAGTTGCCGACCCTTTAAAGGTCATCACTTACGCGTTGCCAACACTTTAGGAAAGGAAGTGGGAAGGAGAAGGAGCAGGAATGGGGAAAGAGGATGATTGGGCCTTCTGGCACTCTCACTCACCGAACGAAACACAATAGTAGGAATACTGTTATTTCACGTCGATATTCTGTGAGAGGGCAGTCCTGCCCCGGTCGAGCCAGCCCATTCATGCTGAAATCAGCGAGGCCCCACTACTCAAGTGGGGATAATTGTCAAATGATAGAAAAAGGATACACGATACAATCTATGACGTAAGCGCTATTTAAACGCATCTGTCTGAGAGAGATAGCGATCTATTCCCATATCCCGACTACACCTCCACTCTTAAAAATGTTAATTGCTTACTACCTTTTGCAACCAATTTTAAAACTATTTTTACAAAAAGATTAATTATTATTATTGCTATTTGTTGTTGCTTGTAAAATAATTTACAAAATCAAACATATGCAGCTACTCTATTCCAAATTATTTCTGTATCGTAGGTCACTTTACAAACATTCAAACTTCGGAAAAAACACCTAACTCGAAAAAAGAAATTCGTTTTTAAATAGTTAATTTGTATACGGCTAATACGTAATTAAATACATAATCAATGTCACGGTTGCATATAAATTAAACAGTATCACTAAATAAAGGCATATGTTTAACGTTTAAAATTTTCCACTCTTGTCGTTGCAGTAAACGCATGGCTCAGACTAAGGACCGGTTTCAATATCTATACTAATATCACAGATTATAAAGCTGAAGAGTTTGTTTGTTTGGTTGAACGCGCTAATCTCAGGAATTACTGGTTCGAATTGAAAAATTATTTTCTTGTTTGATAGCTTATTTATCGGGGAAGGTTATAGGCTATATAACATCACGCTACGACCCAAGGGGGCGGCGCAGTAATCATAAACGCGCTTGAAACCGCGGGCACATCTAGTTCAGGATAAGAGTCGTTTTAGCTACGGACAGTCATTGTTTTTTAAAATATATCATAAAGTACACCTCCCCTTAAAAGCAGGACCGGACCTTACTTGTGCCCAGTTCCTATATCAAAAAACGATTCGAAAACGAATCGTTTTTGATATAGGAACTTATCGTGAGAAAAACTCACGATAAGTTAATTTTTAACACATATTCTTTGAAAATATGTCGAAAAGTAACTTATTGAAATTAAACTACTATAATTATACGGATATAGTAGCAGCGATAGCTCAGTGGGGACACTAACAGACTGTAATGCAGAGGGTCTCGGGTTCGAACCCACATCGCGCACCTCTGACGGGGAAGTTATATGACTTTTCGAAATTATATGCGTATTGATTGACAATTATCGCCTGCTCCGTGCCTCGGAGAGCACGTTCAGCCGTCGGTCCCGGCTGCCATGAACATCTATGGCAGTCGTTATTGGGAAGTCAGTGCCCTCTAATATCCTGAATCCTGACACTAGTTTAGCCTTAGGGTATCGTTAGCCTTCGGGTTGCGGAGGTCAGATAGCAGTCGCTCCGTGTATAAACTGATATCTAGTCAAATCCGGTTAGACTAGAAAGCCGACCCCAAGTGACTTGGGAATAATAAAGGCTAGGGAGAAGAAGATATGGATATAGTAGTTTAATTTCAATGAACAACATTCGCGTAAAAAGAAGACAATATTATGTAAAAATTACCTAACTTCCCTTAGCTAAAATGACTCGTTTCTTGATATACTCACTTGGGTGCGGTTGAATTTTATCATATCAAGAAACTATTAGTTTTACCCATGGAAAGTTAATATTTAGCACATGTTCCTTTGTAAAGACGAGCCCCTCACCAGGAATAATTCGAGTGTCGCGGGAGACTTCACAAACGTTCAAACAACGGGCAAAGAATACCTAGACTTGGAACAGCCATTTGTGGATCACACAAATTTTTGTGCCGTGTGCGGTGTGGGGATCGAACCCACAACACTCGGTAAAAATGTAAGTGTCCGTAGTTAAAACGATTTATTTCTTTATATAGGAACCGGGTCTCAGAGGGCATGCACTCTTCTCACATTCACCTATCACTACATTTTATTAAACAACCCGCCGCGTCTGTCTGTCTGTTTGCGATAAACTCAAAAATTACTGAACGGATTTTCATGCGGTTTTCGTCAATAGACAGATTGATTTATGAGGAAGGTTGAGGTGTATAATTTGGTAAGGTTTTGTACTGCCAGAGCAAAGCCGGGGCCGGTCGCTAGTTACGAATAATCTAGTTGAATTGTATTCTTTACAACGTAGTACTTAGGTAATATAAACTCAATGAAAAACAATGGCTACTGCGTAGATACCTAATGTTCGTCGCGATTGCCAATATTGACCGAAATTCTGTCTGTGCTATAAATAGAATATTGTTTTGTATAATATTGTCTTCTGTTTACGCGAATGTTATTAATTGAAATTAAACTACTATATACGTTGTTTATTTGACACTTTATTACAAAATTTTGAAAACTGTTACACTACTATTACTATTAAACTTTACTAATTTTTAAGCTTATTAAATTATTGAAACTATTAAAACTATTTATACTATTACTATACTGTTAGGAATCAAATGTAAAACAGCTTAAAAAAATAACAGACGCACTTTAACCTTTAAATAATCATTGACTTATTCAAGAAATGCATTAACAAATAAAGTAAGAGATAATTGCTATCGCGGGGAAAGTGTAAACACAAATATAAATAGTACTAGATGTTCCCGCGGTTTCACCCGCGTTTATCGTTACTGCGCCGCCCCCGTGGGTCGTAGCGTGATGTTATATAGCCTATAGCCTTCCTCGATAAATAGGCTATCCAACACTAAAATAATTTTTCAAATCGAACCAGTAGTAATCACGCAGAATAAAGAAGGAGAAACATCGTTTGTATTATATCTGTAATGGGTAATTATTTTGCTGCAATGTTATTTTAAAACTGCGATATCTCCTAAGATATTCATTGAAATCGAATGATGTAAAGGGCAATTTTGTTTTAAATTAAATACTTGTGATGAATAACGTATTTATATGGATAAGGATTAATATCATGTTTATAATAATACCTTCGCAAATAATGCATTATTTTAGAACAAATTTGGTTAGCATAAAAATGGTTATAGTGAGCCAACCTTAAAGATAGACATATACTGTCACGGACTTTTTTTAGAACTTTTAAAGGGGAACAATTCTGTCATACATGATTTTTGCGAAACTTTAACTGTTTACGCAGCGCACGCAGCGGAAGCTCTCAAAAGGAAAAAATACCCTCCGATTTTGAAACATTCTACATTGGTGCTCCACTCCTATTGATCTTAGCGTGATGATATATAGCCTATAGCCTTCCTCGATAAATGGGCTATCTAACACTGAAAGAATTTTTCAAATCGGACCAGTAGTTCCTGAGATTAGCGCGTTCAAGCAAATAAACAAACATACAAACAAACAAACAAACTCTTCAGCTTTATAATATTAGTATAGATAATAATATTGTTGGTTGCGGAATGCGACGTAAACAAGTAACGTCACGAATCATCCGATCGAGCGTGCTATAAGAGCGCGCTCGGCGCGCAATGACTCACTGACATCGAGCGGCGGACGGAACGGACGTGCTGTGTGATCGC
The DNA here is from genome assembly GCA_963564715.1 of Catocala sponsa. Taxonomy (NCBI): domain Eukaryota; kingdom Metazoa; phylum Arthropoda; class Insecta; order Lepidoptera; family Erebidae; genus Catocala; species Catocala sponsa. Next base: position 1,979,915 of record OY751354.1, on the reverse strand, counting down.
TGTTGGGTGATAGCAATTATCTCTTACTTTATTTGTTAATGCATTTCTTGAATAAGTCAATGATTATTTAAAGGTTAAAGTGCGTCTGTTATTTTTTTAAGCTGTTTCACATTTGATTCCTAACAGTATAGTAATAGTATAAAAAGTTTTAATAGTTTCAATAATTTAATTAGCTTAAAAATCAGTATAGTATAATGGTAATAGTAGTGTAACAGTTTTCAAAATTTTATATTAAAGTGTCAAATAAACAACGCGATAAAATCCGTATATAGTAGTTTAATTTCAATGAATAACATTCGCGTAAACAAAACACAATATTATGTAAACTCTTCAGCTTTATAATATTAGTATAGATAGTAAAGAAGAAAGAAAGAAAATAGTTTATTTCGACCTCTACACTGGCATAAAACAAAAAATAAATAAAGTTAGATATACAAAAATAAAAACAAAGAAAACATAAGAAGAAGCAATTTACGTAATTACATCGTACCGCCAGTGCGAGACCAAAAATGGCACTTAGCATAATGCTGCAGCACTGCGGTAGCTAGTGCAGCGCTGATCTTCGGATAAGTCCAGTGATATTACGAAAACTGTAATCAAATGAAATCCTTGTGGGAGACCGTTGGACTGTCACACGGAGGTCTCGAGCTTGATCTCAAGACCTTTGGCTTTGTTAATCATTAGGAAACCTGCATCTCTGAGACTTCTTTATAATGTTCTCGAAGATATGTGAAGTTTACCAACTCGCACTAGGCTAGCATGGTCGATTATGTGCCCAGCAGTGGACAGTTGATATACAGGGCTGATATTATTGTTTGTTCTTCACCAGAAACTTCAGATGTGCGGCACTGAGGAGGAGATGCGGGAGGTGGCTGGAAAGATTTGCAGGAACTACCTCCACGGTGCGTGGAAGACTGTCGACCCTTCCGAGATCGTCTTCAGTCGGATCAGGTCAGTTCTTCGACAACAACGACCATCGTAACTAATATTATAAATGCGTTTCCTTTCCTCCTTATTTTTCTTTTTGCAAGACGACTCACGCAGTAGGAGGAATTTCTTTGTCGCGGGGGGATTTTACAAACATTCCTTTCTTCTCCCTAGCCTTTATTAGTCCCAAGTCACTTGGGGTCGGCTTTCTAGTGTAACCGGATTTGACTGGATATCAGTTTTTACACAGAGCGACTGCCATCTGACTTCCGCAACCCGAAGGCTAACGATACCCTAAGGCTAGACCAGTGTCAGGATATTAGAGCGCACTGACTTCCCAATAACGACTGCCATAGATGTTCATGGCAGCCGGGACCGACGGCTTAACGTGCTCTCCGAGGCACGGAGCAGGTGATAATTGTCAATCAATACGCACATAATTTCGAAAAGTCATATAACTTGCGAAAGTCAGAGGTGCGTGACGTGGGTTCGAACCCGAGACCCTCTGCATTGCAGTCTGTTGCTCTCCCCACTGAGCTATCGCTGCTTTTACAAACATTCCTATAACGTATACAAAGTACCTACGCCCAAACTCGGAAAAACTAACTACCGTCGCGATGCCAGACGAGTGAGACACTACTATGTGCAAGCGGGAAACAATATAGGCGAGGAAAAACATTTGATACCGGTGAATGGCAACTATTAGTGGGTGTTATTGAATTTATTTATTACTAGCTTTTGCCCGCGCTTGCGTTAGCTTGCGTTAATTTAGAATTTGACAGTCAATTCTGGTTGAACTCTACTTGTAATAATATAATTCAATCATGATTCGAAAGACACGTGGCGCCATCTATTACCATAAGAACATTATGGCGAAAGCCATAGTATATCATAGTATAGTATAGTACATGCAAACGTGATATATATAACTTGTTATTAGCAAAGCAAAATACTACGTGCCGTAATACATAATAGTTAATATTGTTAATTATGCAAATAAAGTAAACATCATAATTTCCCTTTCCTATATAGGTCCGTACTACGTATGTATAATAACTTAGTATATAAGCCTTAATTAAGTAACAATAAACCAGTCAATATTCAATCACCACATCGTCGTTTTAATTGGTTCATAAAGCAACACGCAATAAACATTATTGTTGTTTTCCTCAGCAACAGCAATTTTTTTCGGGATGAAAAGTAGCCTATGTCCGTTTCTGTACACCTGACAACGTATATGCAAAATTTCAGGATGATCGGTTCAGTGGTTTAGCCGCGTGAAAAGGTAACAAACAAACTCATTTTCGCTTTTATAATATTAGTTAGGATTTGGATAGGATTAGGATAGTTAGGATACATGTTATATTTATTTTAATTTATATATTTATTTATATGTATATATACCTACTCATGGATAGTAATTTATAATGATGTATTTCTTGGGTATATTTCTGTGTACGAGTATGTACGTCCGTGCGTCACTTGGGTTTACCAAATAATATCAGGGTTGGTTTGAGGCATAAGCCGCAAACCAACAATAATCCTGAGTGGTAACCTCATTTTCATTATATTACGTACTTTTCTGTTTTTTCTGTGTATTAAAATATTCGTGTAATAATGTGGTGTACCTATGTTATGAAAATAAATACTTTACTTACTTACTTCTGGATTTCTTAATTTTTTCCGTGTGAGGATGGCACTTACCACACTCGGCGCAATGGCAGATTAGTGTAATAAGGTTTATGTGAAAGTATATTTTAAACAATTATTAAAACCTATTGTATACATTGATTTACGCAACATTTTTAAGGAAAATATAACTTCGTGTAGGAAATACCCAGTTGTTTACTATGTAGGTAGAAAAATAGGTATCAGGCTAGCGATAAATATTAATGGCTACATGACACGTTGTTTATTAGGGCTGACAATACTCTGAGTCATAGAATCTAGAACAATACTCAACGTTTGAATTTTATCCCTATAAGCCATATGCTAGCGATAGCCTAGTGCCGTAGACCGTTGGCTTATCTTATCACGTAGTGTGCGCTACTGGACACAATTCCAGACGCCTAGCTGCAACTGAGAACTCCTCGACAGCAAAACTCAATAATAATTCGAACCACCCGAGAATTGAACACGAGACCTCATGCGTAGCAGTCGCATTCATTACTTAGCAGTACAACTGGCAGTACTACAGTGTCGACGTTATTCGGTTGTCACTGTCCGCGCGAACGAGCAATCCTAATTTCCTAACTTAATATTATAAATACAAAAATGAGTTTGTTACCTTTTCACGCCTAAACGACTGAACCGATCATTCTTAAATTTTGCATATACATTGTCAGGTGTACAGAAACGGACATAGGCTACTTTTCATCCCGAAAAAAATTACTGTTCCCAAGGAAAACAACAATAAGGTTCTATGATAATAGATGGCGCCACGTGTCTTTTGAATCATGATTGAATTATATTATTACAAGCAGAGTACAACCCGAATTGATTATCAAATTCTAAATTAACGTGAGCGAAGCCGCGGGCAAAAGCTAGTACTCTTATACATGCTTACGTATAGCGCTGTTCTTGTTCTTGATTAGCTTAGTCCTACGATGATAAGCCCAATAGTAGTTGACACTTTATTACATAATTTAGAAACTGTTACACTACTATTACTATTAAACTTTACTAATTTTTAAGCTAATTACATTATTAAAACTATTTATATTTATGTTTAACTTTCCCCGAAGTTTCGGTTGATTTGCAGCAGCCATGGTCAAGGGGAGACATGGCTGCTAAAAAAAGCAACCGAAACTTCGGGAAAAGTGTAAACATAAATATAAATAGTTTGAATCGTTTCAATATTTTAATTAGCTTAAAAATTAGTAAAGTTTAATAGTAATAGTAGTGTAACAGTTTCTAAATTATGTAATAAAGTGTCAAATAAACAACAATAGTAGACAGTTATGAAATCAGTTCACTTGTATAAAGTGTAGCGATAGACTAGTCCGAAAATATTACTAAGACGGAACTTCAGTACACAAATGAAAACGAGTTAAAAGCGTTAACTGGTTTGATGTACTATACATCAGTATTTAAATGTAACGACGCAGATCTCAGCACAATATTTGCTACCGATGGTACAGGCCGTGAAATATTCCGGTGCGTGATGTCCAAATGTCGTTCTTCGTGTTTGATGAACTGCCTTAGATTTGATGACGTAACCACCAGAGAGGAATGTTTAAAAGATGATACATTTGCTCCAATATCCGATATGTTTGATAAATTCATATCAAACAGTCAGTCACAATATACCCCTGGATGGCATACCTCTGCATAGATAAAATGTTACTGCCATTTAGAGGTCGTTGTAAGTTCATCATATTGTTACACCCAGTGCCATCTCTCGGCATTGTGTGGAAGACTCGGCAGTTCCCTCTTATAGTTTATTACAGCGCCATCTATTGAAATCTTACGGAACTTCGTACGAGAAGAGTAGAGAGAACGCTGGCACATTCTCGAATATTCGTACTGTTTACATACCGGGTATGACGTTTCTAGAAAACTCCGGAAACGCTTTAACCGCGTATAAATAGAACGCACACGCACCGCCAAGTCAGTTTACAATCGTAAGCGGTCAAGTATTCATCGAAGCGAACGGAAGCGAAAATACTACGAAGTTTGAAGCAGTTACAGTGGAAAAGTGTAGTAGGTATATTGTTTATTGTGTTTTAAATTTAATTATGTGCTAGAATAAAACGTGTTTAAGTCGGTAATATTGTTTACATTCTTATCCGTCGAACCCAGCACGTAACAATATATATGCCTCGGAAACCAGCAAAATATGGTATCAAAATATTATTATTAGTCGATGCTCGTACATACTATATTTACAATGCTTATATATACCATGGGATAATAATATGGCAGTACCCACTCAGTCGGTTCTAAGACTTGTAAAAGTGGTCGAAAATTCGAACCGAAATATTACAGCAGACAATCGGTTCAGTTCGATACCTCTATTCGAAATATTGCTGAAAAGAGGACAGACTTACCAGGGCATTCTGAAAAAAAAAAAGCTGAAATACCAACGTGTTTCCTGCCAAACAAAAATAGATCGATAGAAAGTTCGTTGTATGGTTTTACGAAAGACTATTCAATTTTATCATTGTGCCAAAATCTAATAAAGCCGTGTTGTTGATTTCTTCTTCTCATCACAATCAATAAATAGAAAACGATACAGGAAAACCAGTGATGATTGCTGTCTATAATCATACAAAATGTGGAGTGGATGAGGTGGATAAGAAATGTTCTATTTATAGTAGCAGCCGCAAAACTCGTCTTTGGCCTATGGCAATCTTTCAAAGGATGTTGGACATGGCAGGCATAAATAGCTTTGTATTGTATCAAAGTTGTAGTGACAGTGATAATAAAATAAGGAGAGCCATATTTTTATTGAATACTAGCTGTTACCTGCGACTTCGTCCGCGTAGATTTTAATTAAAAAGTGTTTGCCTCCGCGGAAACCTATTTTTTTTTTCTAAAATCAAAGTAGCCTTTGTTACTCCTTATAACATCAGCTATCTGCCAGTGAAAGTCCCGTTAAAATCGGTTCAGCCGTTTCGGAGATTAGTCGGAACAAACAGACAGACAGACAGACAAAAATTTTAAAAACAGATGTTTTTGTATAGCTACCTTATATACTTTCATATGCATTAGATAAAAAGCTGTTATTTTGACATTACAAACAGACACTTCAATTTTATTTATTTGTATAGATGGCAAGAGATTTAGTGCTGATACATATTATACATAATATACAAAACTAGAGTATACAATGAAAGATTGCCAAGAGAGCTGCGCATTACTATCACTAGGGTTTTAGGTCAGGATATCCCCCCACCACCAGTAGTTCGGTCTGTTCCACCACGTGGCAGAATATTATGTTCGATATAATAATTTACCTAGTTAAATTATAATATTCTATCTATCTACCACATACACACAACACCATCTAGCCCAAACTAAGCAGAGCTTGTATTATGGGTACTAGACAATGGATAAACATACATATGTATTATTATATACTTTTTTTTGTAAATACATAGGTACATATTATACATAGAAACACCCAGACCAAAACAAACATCCATGTTCATATACACAAATGTTTGACTTGTGCGGGAATCGAACCCGCGATCTCAGGCGTGGCAGTCGGTTACACCAACCACTACGCCATCGAGGCCATGTCCATATCATATATGTCCATGTCATATGTCCATCAAAAATAAAAAGACAAACTAAATATTGTTGCTATGATTGTTCGAAAACAATTTGCCTTCAGTGCTCCAAGCCACTAAGTCATAATTGTCGAACAAAGCAGTAATTTTGAATCTCCCTAGTTTTTAAGTCAACCAATGGATGTATCTCATATTTCTTAGGCTGATTATTGTAATTGTTAATTTTTAAAAAGGCTAAAGTTAAATTTAAAATAGGTTGGTTTTGTAATTTTTCTGTCATTAATGTTTAAGTAAAGATTCATAGACTGATTTGTGTAAAGTTAATAAACACTGAATTATTTTAAATAAAATAGCTGCACAATTTTTTTTTTTTATATGTTTTCTGTTGAAATTGTGTCTCGTGCACTACCACGTCAGTACAATTTTAAAAAATGAGCCACGTCAGTCGCAGAGTGTTAAACAAAATTGCACATCCCTATTTATAATGCTTGGAGATACTTATCAATATGTACATACATACATAGATTCACGCCTGTTTCCCAGAGGGGTAGGCAGAGACTACGGATTTCCATTTGCTACGATCCTGACACACTTCTCTGGCTTCATTCACTTTCATCACATTCCTCATACACGCTCGTCGGTTCAAGGAGCTCTTAACCTGGCCTTTGTCCAGGACGCCTCCGATCTGGTCGAGAAACGTTCGCCTAGGTTTTCCTCTTGCGACTGTTCCATTCACACTAGCCTTATAAACTTTCTTAGTAAGTCTTTCCTCGTCCATTCTTTCTACATGTCCAAACCAGCTTAACATACCCTTTTCTATTCTTGTAACTATATCCACTTTCATGCCGCATCTCTCTCTAATCACACTATTTCTTATTCTATCTTTCAGAGTCACACCACATATGCTTCTCAACGCTCTCATTTCTACAGCATTTATTCTGCTCTCATGCTTCTTTTGCCATACCCAACTTTCACTTCCATACATAAGTGTGGGCACTAATAGTCCTCTATGAACAGCCAAACGTGCCTTTTCGGATACATTTCGACTGTTCATAAAAGCGCGTAAGGCTCCATTCACTTTGTTGCCAGCAATCGTTCTCCTTTCAATATCTCCGTCATGTTTACCATCCCTTGTAAACAAAGTACCCAAATATACAAACTCTTTCACTTGCTCCACTTTTTCTCCATCAATCATAATATTACACATCGTCACGTACTCTTCCTTTTCAAATACCATTACTTTCGTCTTGCTTACATTTATTTTCATTCCTTTACTCTCAAAAGCACCATGCATAATAGTTACCATCGCCTGCAACTCTTCCGCCGATGACGCAAGTATTACTTGGTCATCGGCATAAAGAAGACATTTGACAAATAACTCATTCATTCTTAATCCCCATTCACAATCTTTTAAATCTTTCAAACAATTGTCCATGTATAGGTTAAACAGCCAAGGTGACGCTACACATCCTTGTCTAACACCTTTATCGATGCTAAACCACTCTGTGTAGGTCCCATTTATCCTAACACAAGCTCTGGAATCATCATAAAGAGATTTCAGAGCTCGCGTGAGGTTGCTATTCACTCCATACATGGACAATGCCGACCAAAGTTCATTCCTCACCACTTTATCATAAGCCTTTTCCAGATCCACGAATGCGCAATAGACCTTTTGACCTTTGGCCAAAACTTTTTCGGCTATGCTCCGTAAGGAAAAGACCTGATCCGTACATCCCATACCCTTTCGAAATCCCGTTTGTGCATCCCAAATTTTCTTGTCGGTTACTTTCACAATCCTTTCAATTAACACTTTTGCATACAATTTACCGACGACGCTGAGCAAGCTAATGCCTCTATAGCTTTTGCACTCTTGCTGTGAGCCTTTTCCCTTGTATAAAGGTACTATGACGGCCTTGCACCAATCACTTGGTACACGGCCGGTATTCCAGCAGAAGTTAAAAAGGCGGCACAACTGAGTTGCTATAAGACCCTGTCCAGCTGTCAGCATTTCGACTGTAATCCTATCATACCCACCAGCCTTTCCTGATTTCATGCTTTTCAATGCTTTCATTATTTCATCCATACTAATAGGGCTTTCATCACTACTATCATTATCATTCATTTCGAAACTTTGCCCTTGCCATTCCTCTCTTTCAAATAAACTTTCAAAATATTCCTTCCATCTCTTCAGTACGCTCTTTTCTTCATTCAGTAAACTTCCATTCTTATCTCTGATTGATTTCAGCTCTGTGGTTACGGTTTTACCTCGAACCGAGCGAATGGATTTCCAGAAGAACTTCGCGTTGGTCCGGAAATCTTCAGATAATCTTCTATCAAACTCGTCTTTCAGTTCCTCTTTTTTCCTTTTAATTACATCTTTCACTACCTTATTCATTCTTATAAACTTATTCCTAGCTTCATTCACATCCTCATTCGTTGCTTCTTGCATTCTTTCATTGGCTCTGACAGATAGCCAGTCCAACCATGCCTGCTTCTTCTCACGTACTACCCCTTGCACATCTTTATCCCACCACGCATTCTTCGATTTTATAACTTTCCTCTTCTTGCTCACACCGCATACTTCTGACGCTACAACAACCACTTCATGCTTAAACGACTGCCATAATTCTTCTATATCATCAGTGTCACAAAATCTTTCAAATCTTTTCCTCAATTGATTTTTATACTCGTCTTTCAATACTTCATCTTGCAAATTTTCTACTTTTATTCGTTCTTGGACACTTGTTCGGGTAGGTATACGGTGTCGCCATCCTTTGAAGAGGCCATATATTTTATTTATAAATACTTACGTAAATAGTGATGTAATACTTACTTGTAACTGTTTTGTAAATAACATTCAGGTAATAAATATTACGTACTAGACTAAGGATTTTGGCGGGACGACCTAGATACATTTGATAGGGACTGGCAGGGGTTATCCACCAACAGAGTGATTTGGAAGTCCAAGGAAGACGCTTTTGCCCAGTAGTGGGACATTATAAAAACTGATGAAAAAAATTTTTTCTCGCGGCCTTTCTCGCGGAGATCTAGGATAGGTTACGTTAGTACCAGTACTTGTTGCTGGAAGAAAAGATACCCTAAGTATTCCACTATTCTGTACCCTTGAAAACGTGTATTTGAAAATGTCATGATGAGTCGAGTAGTTAGGGCGTGAAAGCGTAACAAACAAACAAACAAACACACATTCGCATTTATAATTATTATTAGTAAGGAAGTATAGATTAACCTCTAGTGTGCCAGGGGCTCGCATGCGAGCCAGCAAAAAGCTCTTGTTTATATTTTACTACGTAGCTGACATCATAACAAATTCTGTAGTACCATTTTTTTGATTCTACGAGCTATGAGTGGGCCGGTAATTAACGATAACAAAATCTCAAGTGGCACGCGGCGATAACGGGCGATAATGTAAACATCCCGCTGTCTCACAAGAGGTTAACCTATGAAACTGTTGTTTTGTTTAAAACAAACCGGTAACGTAGCGTTTTTCATACAAACTTTTTCATCAATTTTAATTGCATTAATGGCATAGAGCTAAGTGCTTTGCTATTGAAACTGCGTCGAGGCTGTGGGGTCGATATCCGATCATAAAGGAGGTATGCAAATTACAGCCTTAGTGGACAAGAATATAATTTATTGTAAAAATGTCTCATAATATTTTATTTGTCGCCATCGTTTTCTTTTAACCGAACCTAGCGGAAAAAGGTTTTTTTTTACATTTTATTGATTCGGTAAATCATTGTGGCTTGGGACAACATTGCCAGTGTTGAACAAAAGGTATTTTTTTATGAAGTGTAATTATTACGAAACATTATTATTTATATTAAATTAAGTTTTTACTAACACAAGTAATATTATTACTCCACATATTATGTGGATTAAACAGGGATGTAATAGTATCAATTTATTAATGTTGTGATTTATTTTACGAATCAATAGATTGACCAATTCAATGTAATGGCATTATTCAATATGTGGTAGTAGCAACACTTTTCGTTTGGCACTCGATCTTCATTGTCATTTATCATTCGTGATGTTACAATGTTATGAGAGAGCTATAAAGTACAAATGCCTGGATTTTAAGAGGCAAAATACAATCCAGACATGTAAGCCGGCAAGTATAGTATGTGTACATTTTAATTGATAACAGCATTACTGTAACTGCATAGTAGGCAGAAGAACAGTAGGCTGCTGTGCACATATATAGGTAATGTCCATCATGTGGTATTTATGTTGGGCAAGGTTTCAAAATAATGTAGCACCTCCTGCACCGCACCTCGATAGTATGTTTAGTCATAATGAAGGTAATGTAGTGGTTGGAGACTAATAAACTAATACCAAAATATACTATTGTTTACTGTAGCCTTTGTTTCTTGGACTATTAATTAAGCTTTAACAATAAATGAATAGTAAATATAGTTATTTGATGGGCGCTTGCTTTGCAGAGCGAGCACTGGCTACCTGAGTTCAGTAAAGTAACTAGTTTTACCCTAGTGAGCTCTGTAAACTAGCTATATAAACTTATTCTAGGTTTTTAGACAGAAACAAGTATAATTAATACATTCATTTTGAAAAATTACTTTGTGCCAAAGTATCACCGGAGCAATTCTGTTCATTTTGGATGCCTTATAGTACATATATCTGTTTGTGATGAAAGAAATAAAGTTTATTATTATTATATCTGAAACCCAACTAGATAGCATGTTGAAATTACACAAGGTTATAAAATACTAATAGTTCTTCGTAAAACATGCAGTTTTATTTTTGTCCATGCGAGGCCGAAGTTGTATGGGTTTGTTGCATATATCCTTTGGGTGAAACTGCGGTGGATAGGTAAGAAATAATTGAAATTTTATAGAAACATGAGGCGTTCATCGGTAAATCGCTGATCGGTAAACGATTAGCGAGGTTAAGCAATGTTGGGTGCGGTCAGTCTATAGATGGGTAACCGCTTAGTGGTATTTCATCTGAGCGTCTCCGTGCTTCGGAGGGCACATAAAAAGTCGGTCCCGGTTGTTGTCAAATTGACAGCAGTCGTCTTAACGAGCCATGTCAGAGGCCTACGGGCGGCTTGAACAACTCTTGACAACAAGTTGGCCACTAACCACACTAAAAGAAAGAAAAGAAGAAGATAGAAACAAGTGGCTCACAATCACGATGTATTATAAACAAAGTACCCCGCCGCGTCTGTCTGTCTATCTGCGATAAATCGAAAATTACTGAACGGATTTTCATGCAGTTTTCACCAATAGATAGAGTGATTCATGAGGAAGGTTTAGCTGTATAATTTGTTAAGGTATTGTACTACCCGTGCAAAGCCGGGGCTGGTCGTTAGTTATTTATATAATTCTTATGAATACAAACCAACTCATTTACTAATTCTTCTTGCATAAGCTGCTGTGTGTGGTTCTTACAGTGGTTGAAGATATTTAAATGTAAATATTTGGTAAATTTAACAGACATTATCAATAACAAATTAGTATATTTTTGTGTAAGGTTACATCCCTATTTATAGTACTTAGATATACTTATCAATGTGTACCGTATTATAAATACTTGCGTCAATAGTGATGTAGAATTAACCGGTAACTGTTTACTAGACAGATGTCATTGTCAATGTTAACAACATATCGCGTATCTACTTGTGGTATTCCACTGCTGGGCATTTGCCTCAATGTATGACTATGGTATAGTCTATTCCAACCTTATAAAATAAAACGGTACACAAACGCTTCATTGACATAACCAATGACTCTCATTTTAGTGATGTCCAATTGTAGCGGCAAGTGTAAATCAATTAATTACCTAATCGAATCGGGTTAGTCCCATTCGCCACCCCCAGCGTTGCCCCCTCCGGTGGCGAATGGGACATTTGCCAAAAAAAATATCCCATACGCCAGCGGCGGTGGCAACTGGGATGATTTTAATCCCAGTCGCCACCCCCAGCATTTCTTCCTCTGGTGGCGAAAGGGATGTTTTCAATATAAAGAATCTGGAGGCGAATCACTGGAGGCGTCACCCCCGGTGGCGAACGGATATGTTTTTTCTTTTTTTTTTACTTATTCGCTGCGTCAAATCGAATGATTCAATGGGTTATTCCCATTCGCCACCGGACGGGGCAATGCTGGGGGTGGCGAATGGGATTAACCCATTGAATCATTCGATTTGACGCAGCGAAAGAGTTAAAAATAACATAGACAGCTACAATTATATCTTATCGCGTTATAATTGTACCCATCATTCGATGTCTGCAGTTGAGAGTTGAGTGTTAGGGCCACGCTTGTTACGGCATGAATGGGCCGGCTCGACCGGGGAAGTACCACCCTCTCACAGAAGATCGACGTAAAATAACAGTATCTGTTATGTTTCGTTCGGTGAGTGAGAGCGCCGGAGGCCCAATCACCCTCCTCTTCCCAAACCGCATCCTGCTCCATTCCCCTTTTCCTACCTGTAGGCAGCGACTTGGTTGTGTTCTTTTGACATTGCTTCTGTAATGCTAAGAAAACACAGTTATGTGTATGAACCACGGTTCTCGCTTACTATCAGGTGGGCCGCTGGCTCGTCTGTCACCTATGAACGCAATAAAAAAAATAAAAAATCAGAATATAGGATACAGTAAAAAAATTTGCAATGTATATAATTTTTCATTTTTTAAAAAATAACCTGTTAATTAGTGATCAAAGTTATTTACAACTTACAATAATAATTAAAGATGTGAAAGTCAAAAAATATGTTCTCATTTAGGCCACAAAATATAACACTTTGCTTATTACATTACATTACATTACATAGATTCACGCCTGTTTCCCAGAGGGGTAGGCAGAGACTACGGATTTCCATTTGCTACGATCCTGACACACTTCTCTGGCTTCATTGACTTTCATCACATTCCTCATACACGCTCGCCGGTTCAAGGAGCTCTTAACATGGCCTTAACTTTGCTTATTATAGTATTATTATTGTAGCCAATTATTATTGTTATTTGTCCAATATAATACACACGGTATCGTCAACAGTGAACTTTCCTGTAGCATGTAAGTACTTACTTTTACATGGTATTTAATGGCAATCATTGACAGATTAATTAAAATTTTAAATCCCTCTAAATACCGTATCTTTAATTGCAAATTAATTTTAACTTTCTTTTTGTTGAACAAATTTCGTTTAACTAAACGATTACTAAAAATTTTACGACCAGGACGATATTTTTTTGTCGTACAGTGATATTCAATCATAAATTATAGAAATCATATAATTATTTATTAATCAAACGCCAATTGCTTTAAAATACACTAAGATATCATGTGAAAACGTTGAAAATACGGATAAATGTATTACTTATTCCATTTAGTGAGTAATCCTAACTTCCTAACTAATATTATAATATATATATAATATATACCTATAATATTATTAAGTTATTATTGTTATTATCTTTAGTTTTTTATAGTCAGTAGTATATGGCATAATGGCTGTAACACTTTGTTAATCTGAGTTGTAAAATACTGAAATTATATTTAACTGGCGATTTAAAAGAGTGGCCGTGAGTTTCTTGCAGGTTTCTTCTCATAGGCTCTACCCTTTGCCTGAACCTAGCAACTAACCTAAATGTAGCTTCAGTAACTTAGTAAACTCACTAACCTATATACTTTGACGTTCATAAGTGTTACTTTGTGACCTAAATGAATAAATGATTTTTGACTTTGACTTTGACTTATTATAAAAGCGAAAATGAGTTTGTTTGTTTGTTACCTTTTCACGCCTAAACCACTGAACCGATCATCCTGAAATTTTGCATATACGTTGACAGGTGTACAGAAACGGACATAGGCTACCTTTCATCCCGAAAAAAGTTACTGTTCCCGAGGAAAATAATAAATACTTTCTTATGATAATAGATGGCGCCACGTCTCTTTCGAATCAAGATTGAATTATATTATTACAACCAGAGTACAACCCGAATTTATTGTCAAATTCTAAATTAACACGAGCGAAGCCGCGGGCAAAAGTTAGTTATGTGATAAATTTAATATCAATTTGGTTTGTATACATTTTCATCAGAATGAATTTGATTAGACATAGTTAGATCACATTTTTTTAATGATTTACTAGTATTTCCTCGCGGCTTATCTCGCGTAAATGTGACGAAATCGTTTTAGCTACGAACACTAAAATTTTGACATATCTTTTATAGAATGTGTGTCAAAAATTAACTGTCCACAGGTAAAACGACTTGATTCTTGATATAGGAATCAGACTTTCGCAATTTTTGAGCTATAATATTATATATATTTTATCACATAAACACAACACCATCTAGCCCAAACTAAGCAGAGCTTGTACTATGGGTACTAGACGATCAGCAATAGCTTAGTGGGGAGACCAACAGACTGCAATGCAGAGGGTCTCGGCTTCGAACCCACGTCGCGCACCTCTGACTTTCGGAAGTTATATGACTTTTCGAAATTATGTGCGTATTGATTGACAATTATCGCCTGCTCCGTGCCTCGGAAAGCACGTTAAGCCGTTGGTCCCGGCTGCCATGAACATCTATGGCAGTCGTTATTGGGAGAGTGTCGACACAAAAGATCCCACTGGGTCGAAGTGTCGCCGGTCTGCACTGACTGGCCCCCACATAAGACAAGATAAGATGGGTACTAGACAATGGATAAACATACACATATACTTTTTTTGTAAATACTTACATATTATACATAGAAACACCCAGATCAAGACAAACATCCATGTTCATGCACACAAATGTTTGACTTGTGCGGGAATCGAGCCCGCGACCTCATGCGTGGCAGTCGGTTACACTAACCACTACGACATCGAGGCCAACGAATCTATACCTCTGGTATTGCTTACAAGTCTAGTCATATACCTAACTGCCGTAGGTACATTATGTAGAACTCTCAGACGTGCAGATTTCCTCACGATGTTTTCCTTCACTGTTAGAACGAGCGATACCTATGTAATGTGAATGTCCCACTGTAGGGCAAAGGCCCCACTCTTCTCCCATCCACCTGTGTCTATAGCCGCTCAAGAATCAGAATCAGAAATTGATTTGCTAAGAATGCAGGTAACGTAGATGGTGAAATTGGTATTATATAGAAGCCAGTACATTCTACCATTTGGCATGCAAATATATACCATGATATTCTATAATGTCATATAAGTAAATAATGTGATACATTTAAATAGGCATATTAATAAACCACAATAAAAATCAATAGCAAAAAAAAGATACAAAAAATAATACGTCAATATAAAAAAATATGTGAGAATTTCTTTTTTTAGGTATTGATATCAGCGATAGCTCAGTGGGGAGACCAACAGACTGCAATGCAGAGGGTCTCGGGTTCGAACCCACGTCGCGCACCTCTGACTTTCGGAAGTTATATGAATGTTCGAAATTATGTGCGTATTGATTGACAGTTACCATGTCATGGCAGTTGCAACTTGATCTTTTAGCAGCAAGAACGAGAAAGTTAATATGGATCTTTAAAAAACTGAGAAACATCCTGAAACCTTCACAATTAAAGACTATCTACTTTGCTTTGGCTAGGTCGGTCTTAACTTATTGTGTACCGGCGTGGGAAGCGGCGTGCAAGCCAAAAATACTTGTTGTTGAGCGTGCACAACGGTCTTTATTAAAGGTACTCTATAAAAAGCCTTACCGCTATCCCACAGCAGCTCTCTACAAAGATAGTGAAGTGCTGACGGTTAGACAATTATTTGTCTTGCACACCACACTCCGGAAACACAAAGCTCTAACATATGACCCAATCATGGCAGCACTTGGCCGAAGAAGAAATAGGATATGTGATCCCATAAGACACCATACTGTTTTCTTCAGACGACAATCATGTTTTCTAGAAAATTATCTCTATAATAAACTCAACGCTTTGTTAAATATATATCCTAAAACTACACGCGAATGTAAAAATGTTATTAGAAATAATTTACTGAAATTAAATTACAACACAGAAGCCTTAATATCTATAATGAAATAAATTAATATTATAATAACAACAGGCCGTATAACACACACATAAACTCATACAATCACACACATACACACGCACACACACACACACACACACACACACACACAAACACACACACACGCTCACACACACGCACACGCTCGCACAGATTTCATAAAACTGATGAAGTAGAACAAACACTCACAAAGCCACGGGTTAGTGTCCAGGAGACCTGAAATACAGGGTTTCCCTAGTTTAGGCTCCTGTCCACCCTTCATAATACGGTACTTGTTATATTTACTTTGCTAACTTACTTACCTAGTTGAAATAACACTTGTGCGAAATTGTAAAATTATGATTGGTGAAAAAAAAAAAAAAAGACTTATTATTATAATTATGGCCTGCTCCGTGCCGTGCTCGAAGAGCACGTTAAGCCGCCGGTCTCGGCTCCCATGAACATTTATGGCAGTCGTTATTGGGAAGTCAGTGCCCTCTAATATCCTGGCATTGGTCTAGCCTTAGGGTACCCGTCAGCCTTCGGGTTGCGGAGGTCAGATGGCAGTCGCTCCGTGTAAAAACTGATATCCAGTCAAATCCGGTTAGACTAGAAAGCCGACCCCGAGTGACTTGGGAATAATAAAGGCTAGGGAGAAGATAAAAAAGAAAAAATTGGTTGTCTGTAAAGTCGGTTTACGGACGATAGTTTAACGTGACAACGTCATAACAAAATTTCTTTCCCGTAACGTTACAATGAGCGTAACGGGACAATGAGTCATCCTTTTTCGTGCGTGCAGCCGGGGTTCATCGATTTATTAGACGTTGTCACGTCAAAAAATATATGAGAATCTTATACTATTATGCCTAACTTTATGTAAAGAGTCCAGCAGACCTCACCAATCCTACTAATGTTATAAATGTGAAAATTTGTGGGTATTGATGGATGTTTGTTACTATTTTGCGCAAAAACTACTGAACGGATTTTGATGCAACTTTACAGTATTATTGTTTATACATCAGAATAACATATAGGCTAATAAAAATCCATCTTAACATAATTCTACATTAACGCGAGCGAAGTAGCGAGCAAAATTTAGTAAGCTATAAAAGAGCAATAATTATTCATGGTTATCATTTTCTACGTCGCATTCTGACAACGCTTCACAACAATGTCACCTCAAGGTAAACTGCATAAGTTAAAAAACTCAAGGAAAATAAAGCGCATAAATAAAATATATATTCTTATGGCCTTGAATGTCGTGTACCTGCACGATCGACTTGTGTTATTAACGGATTAATACATAAGCTTTGGCTTTTTAGTTTCTAATAAGTAAATAAATAAATAAAATTTTACAGAATGTCCGGATATGTCCGTGTAAGATTTTAAGCAGATTTTGCTCGTTGATTGCACGGTTGGCGTAATGGTTTAAATCATTAGTTCCCAAAGTGGTCCAGGTGGACCCCCAGGGGTCCACGGCGGAATCGACGGAGGTCTACGTTGGCGTGACAAAAAGATGGGAGTCCACAATTCGTAAGCGGAGGTCCACGAGAAAATTTATTTGCTTTCGTTAGTGAAGAACTAAAATGTTGGGTTGACTTCACCTATGAATATAGGCGCGGCGGGCAGATAATATTTTAAGACTTAAATTAATAACTTGCATATTCCATATTCAGAACAAAAACAAAAAGTTTATTCTGTAGAGATAAGATCTATTTTTTTAGAATATGGTATAAATGTAGCTGCAGGGTCTCCACCAGAACCAGCTAAATTTTGAAAGTGGTTTATGAGAAAAAAGTCTTGGAACCTCAGATCTAAATGGTGGCTTCGCCGATGCCGCTGCATCGAGTGTTATATGTTCGATTTCACACGGGACATAAAATTGTTCTTAGATGTAATGAAAAAAAATAACATAACAATAACTGATGTCGTAAATAATAAGGGGCAATAAAAAGGACCGCCCGTTATTATTTACGACATTAATTATTAATATGTTATTTTTTTTCATTAGTAAAAATTAAAATTGCTTTGGTGGTTAACATGACATGACTATCTGAAACCATTTCACATAAAAAAACAGTACATAAATTTTTCCAAAAAAATAATTCTAATAAAAAAATATATGATCAGGGTTATTCTATGCCACCAGTAGAATGCGTAGTTAAAAGGAATTACACGATTTCAAAATCACCCTGTATTATACATAGAAACACCCAGACCAAGACAAACATCCATGTTCATACACACAAATGTTTGACTTGTGCGAGAATCGAACCCGCGACCTCAGGCATGGCAGTCGGTTATACTAACCACTACGCCGTCGAGGCTGATACTGTGTGTATCTATGGCAAATAAATAATGGTATTTCTTTCCTTCTTCTTTCTTTCAATAAATAAAAAAAATATTGCTGTGGTTATGCCATAGACCATATAAAAATAATCTCATTTGTAAATACACAACACAAGCTGTGTTTCGTGCAATCCTTTATTGCCACCAGCAATAATATTGACTTTTATATTTTTTATAATAGCCAGACACGCTAGGCTGGTTCTATTAAAGATCGTAATATATTGGCTACGTACGATTCGGACATGCGCACTGAACGCGCTATACCATCGACAGAATATTGCACGCTGCGCTTCTTGTGATATAATAAATATCTACTAGTTTATCAAAGAAGAGACTGAAGAATATATTGTTGGATGGCATTTGCATCAATGGTATAATAATATACCTATATTGTATCTATCTATTAATATACCATTGACTTAAATTATAATCTATATATTAATACGTGAAGCGAAAACTTTGCATACCTTTTTACGAAAATTGGGCGGACGGAGGTGTATGAAATTTCGCACACTTATAGTTTATACAGAGAAGTGACGAATGCTAATATTTTTATAAAATATGCATTAGAAATACATTAAACTAATGAAAAAGACTACATGCACACATCTATGCATTTGACACACGCAGTCGAAGCGCTTAACTATGGTTACATATATCAATATATAATGACATATATATCAGCAATATCTTACAGGCAAACTGGTCGAATTTCGAGCACTAGGCGACCGCTAGTATTTTTTATTATACTTACCAGCCCATCAAACACCCATCCCCATAGCCCAGTAAAGTTCATACATAGCAATAGTCCTACGCCTGCTGCAGCTAGTGCCGCCATAGTTGTTTAACCCCACTTTAGATTAAGGCGAGGATTTCCCAAAGTACAGTGTTATCTAGCGTGCTTAAACGCGTTTTATTTGTAAATAACATAGATTTAAATTCTGAAAAAAATATATGTTATTTTACAGCATTAGATCTTAATTTGTCGGGCATTCGAAACACGATTACTGGCATTTTATACGATCGAAAAAATCGTGAAGATAGGTCTGATTTAAGCATTTTTCGTGTTCTAAAATAATGCATTATTTGCGAAGGTGTTCTTATAAACATGATATTAATCCTTATCCAAATAAATACGTTATTCATCACAAGTATTTAATTTAAAACAAAATTGCCCTTTACATCATTCGATTTCAATGAATATCTTAGGAGATATCGCAGTTTTAAAATAACATCGCAGCTAACTAAGTATAACGAAGTCGCGGGTTAAAGTCAGCGTTAGCCCAAAGTAACTATTCCACGCGGACGAAGTCGCGGGCAGGAGCTAGTATTCAATAATCCTATTGACTATTACCACACTATTACCAAACATGGAATACGGTTTGATTGTTATATTTACGTAGTTTTCATGGACACTTAATAATATTATTATCGTATTATCTATCACTATCACGCCTATGAAGAATGCACTAGTGTCACAGCTTAGAAATGTTCTACCCAAACCGAGTATCCCTCTATCCAAAAAAGGCATTGCAAGAAAGCAAAGTAAGCTATTAACGTAAAAATTACAAGCAGTCAAAGTTAAAAAAAAGTTGACACGGCCGATAATTGGTGCCACCACCCTACCTACGTCACCGGCACTCGCGAGTAGCATAGCGCCCGACTCATCGTAATTATGGACGTCGGCGTACGCGCGGACCGGTGAAGCGGGGGGCCCCAAAACCTTTGAGCGCTCGGAAATCCTCGCCTTAAAACGCTCGAATGGCCTTCTCACGTTACGCCGCGGTCACATTAGGTCGGACCGACAGTTTTACAGGAACGACAAAGGTGTCGGATGCAAATTAGTACATGTATTTCAATAGCGCTGTTCACATTATGGCGACCCGATAAAACTGTCGGCGACGACACATTTATCGGACGTCCGCCACGATTTTGATCGGGTCCGACGTAATATTGGCATACTGTTTTGTGTGGCGCCGTTCACACTTGTCGGATCGGAGCGGCGAAACCATCCGCCCGACACCCACCCACCCGCGCGTTCCCTGCTACACTGTCAGTAAACAATAACCAAGGACATCACATATAACGTCCATTATATATAACATCGTCGTCGTCTATTGTACGTAAAAGCCAACTCAAAACTGCTTTATGACAAGTCGGGCAGCGGTAAATCGACAGTAACGACAGCTGCAGTGTTCACATTTGGTCGGGTCGGCAGTTTGAAGTGTGAACAGTAGACCCGTTAAGCCGACTACGGTAAAACTGTCGGTCCGACCTAATGTGAACGCGGCCTTAGTTCATATCGCCGTGTAAGCCAGAAATGGCTTTTTCGAGTCTGGGTGTTCTTTGATTCCATTGTTTGAATGTTTGTAAAGTCCCTTGCGATAAATTATACCAAGAGCGTGTGTTCTCTTATAAAAAGGTTTAAGTTAATGTAGGTAAGATGGCGGTTCTTCCCCATACTTAATATAATACTATATAACGGGTCTTAAATATTTGATAGGTAACAAATACCTATTGATTGCTCGACGTTTCGATCAACTTGCATCGATTGTGGTTACGAGTTGACTGGTGTGAGCTCAGCGATGACTTCGTGAAATGTTATACATATAGTATTATATTAAACTAGATGTTCCCGCGGTTTCACCCGCGTTTATCATTACTGCGCCGCCCCCGTGGGTCGTAGCATGATGTTATATAGCCTATGGCCTTGCTCGATAAATAGGCTATCCAACACTAAAAGATTTTTTCAAATGGAACCAGTAGTTCCTGAGATTAGCGCGTTCAAACAAACAAACAAACTTTTCAGCTTTATAATATTGGTATAGATATGTACAAATCTCGAAAGGTTCTTCCCTAGTCACATAAAAATAAACTTCAATTATATCTGTCATTGAAACACAACGTGTTGAATGCCATCGCGTTTGCGCAAGCGCATAAACGCTTGTTATCACTACAATGCTCCATAACTGTCGTTATCTATAGGTAATTTTCCAACGTACTAAATATGAGGCATTGTCAAGTGTTTAACATGTGTACTGATAATAATTTATACAGACATTGTCTGACGCGTGTATCTCAATGGGGTAACCAGAGGTGTATCACAACTGTATCTCACCAGCAATGGTTTTTTAAAAACACAATTTACGCACTAGAAATAAGGCTTTGGCTCGGGATAAAACATTCAAACATTCAACACCGGACATTCATTCAACACCGGACACAAATAACATTTGTCGGCCTCGATGGCGTAGTGGTTGGTGTAACCGACTGCCGCGCCCGAGGTCGCGGCAGACACCCGAGATATAGGGGTCACAAGGTCACATGAAGACGAAGAGGTTGAATCCTGGGTTTTTACACCCATCACTTCAAGGTACTCGATCTGTGCGTACTCCGCAGCTGTTTCGAATACCAACGTGTAACAATAATGTGTCCCAAAATAATCCACTGTTTCGAATGTGTAGACAGTATAATGATATTTGCGCTCATGTTGATATATTTGTGGATAGTCACAGCAGATTCATAGAATCCTTGCGCAAATTGAATACATCTTAAAATTCACATTACACTCCTAGTCTCAACTATATTGTATGTAACTTCTTTTTTTTTTTTATTGTAACGTTCACTTACATGTTTGAACCTGTATAAATTCTGAATGCTGTGTACAGTAGTAATTGGAGTGCAGATATAAAAATGTTTTCATGTAAAAATAATCCTAATCACTACTTGGTCTGTATTCTGTAACTGTACCTTTTATAAATAAATAAATAAACAATATTTTCATTAAATACAAAACACACACTACTACATATAGACTGTATATATCATATAGCGTGGCGACGCGTCGCCACGGCATGCGTCGCCACGCCAGCAATCGGTTTTACGTGCGACTATAGATGTTTCACATCAAAAACCAACATATACTTACGTATTTATTTCGTCTTTCCAGCGGTGGTCTATCTAACTTCCTGTATCTGGTCGGCTTGCCTGATGACCCTGCGAAGGTGCCAACCTTCCAACGCCGGGAAAGCAGTCCAGATGAAGAAGCCGAAGACAAAAGACCCACTAGGAGTAATAGCTTTACGCTTGAGGAGCCGAAGAAGGTTAGTCCTGGAATTTCTTTAAGGTGGTGGTTACGATTCGAATGAGGATCTTGGGTATATCTCATAGATAGGCTTGTATTTTTTGTAAAAGAGAAAAGTCTTTTGGAATGTATTACTTTGTATGCTAAACAGCCAAGTTCGTGTATTAATTTTTTTTTATATTTGGTAAAGTCTGTTTAAAGGACATTGGGCGTGATGTATGTAAAATTTTACTGAATGTTAGGACATCTCAGTTTTATCTGCTTTTTGACAAAGTGAAGTTTGTAAATTGTGTTATATATAGACTTATGTCTTGATGACCCTGAAGGGGTTGGTAAATATGTAATCCACATAATTTCGCGAGCTATGACTACAACGGTGGCGTCGTGGTTTAAGTGGTCACATCGTTGCAGAAGTGCGACGAGAGTTGTAGGTTCGATCCCTGCACGGGATACCGCATCTGTTCTTTGTGTCCGTTGATGTAATGTTTCGCTGCGACATGAATTATTCCTAGAGTAGGAATTGTGTTTCTAAAATTTAAAAAACAAGTAGCATGGAGAGAGTTGTTACCTCAACCGGGCACATTTGTTGACTATGTGCTACTATTGAAAATTTCCTAACAGACAATCCTAATAACACTTGGTCCGACATGGGCCTCCAAACATGGTCATCAACATTTTCTTCTATAAAGTCTCATCATCACTATTTGATGTCCCAGTGCTAGTCGTGTCATCAGACCACTGTCATTTCCATCAGCTAGCCGATTCAGAACTTTTCTTAAAACGTTGCATGATTAAATATAATTATGTCAATTATAAACGACGGAAGACATTTCATGAAGCAAATCTGCCGTGACCTCGACATTCATCTTACTTCTTGAGTTCTGTTTGATAGATTGTTTTTCCGTCATTATAATCTACATTCTTCCTAAGCCAGAGAAATACTCGAAGTAATACATATTTTGCTTTTATTACAACTTAACGTGATCATCTTGAATAATCCTGAATAACAAAAGTGTCCGAACCGAGTAACCGAAATGCTATTTTATCGTTTCGGTTAGTTTTATGATAGATCTGAATCGGCTTGCTTCATATATCCTGTAGGGTGCTCTGTGTTAAATTTGCCTGCATTTTTATACACCTTGTAGCAGGAAGGTGTGGTCATAATAATGGTCGAAGCGTACATGCAATAATGTCAACATAAGGTTATTTTTAAAATAAATAATGTATTACATATGAGGTTAAATACATACATACATACATAGATTCACACCTGTTTCCCAGAGGGGTAGGCAGAGAATACGGATTTCCATTTGCTACGATCCTGACACACTTCTTTGGTTTCATTCATTTACAAAGGTTAAATAAATCTTGAATTAGTACCTGTAGTTTATAATGTCAGTTTCAATTAGGTGCAGTCTTTGTTTACTGGCTGCTGACTATTCTGCGATTGATAACTGAGATTTATAACTATAGATGATCTACGTCAGTTTAGTTTACTAAAACGAAGTTATCGATATCAGCATATTTTCAAATACATATGTATATAATTATGGGATTAAATATAATGATCAGCAAAAATACTAATCGGTCAGCAAATATTGCACAGCATAACGAGCATCTATACGCCTCAAATCACTGCATTCCGTCTCGGAAGTGTTAGGTTGTGTTAGGTTCCTTTTTTTAAACCCACCCAAAAATAGGAGCCCCGCTAAGCGGGGCGCCGTCGACTTAGTTTGATCTCTTTAAAGTTTGCTGGCCATGAGTTGCTGATCAATTAGCCTTTTTTGCTGCGCAATTAGTATTTTTTTGCTGTGCAGTTAAATACTACCCTATACAAGCAGCGATAGCCAATTCGGAGCCTGTTGGACTAACACGCAGAGGTCTCAAGTTTGATCCCAAGACAACAGACCTCTGGCTTTCCGAAGTTATGCGTGTTTTAAATATTTAATCATCGCTCGCTTTACCGGCGAGGGAAAACATCTTGAGAAAGCCTGCATGTCTGAGAATTCTCCAAGGTAGTCTTAAAATACGTGAAGTGTATCAACCTGATTATCTAAATAAGATTTCCTGAATTTTCATGAGATTGCTGTGTTTTACTATTATATGACCATATGACCACACTTTAAATGTTACACGCAATACTTACATCCACATATCTGTACGTATTCGTTACAGCAAACTCAGTAACACCAGCAAACGCCCAGTGTCCTTTCATAACCCACTTTACGTTCGGCTGTTTCTAACAAAAAACAGAGATCAAAATACTTAATATTTCTGGGAGAGAGAGGTCCTCTGTATAGGTTTAGACATGTTTAATAATTTCATGCTTTGAACGTCGAGAAGCACAAATGTTGCAATTAGTCTTACCTCAGGACTAGTGTCATAAACGGGTTCCGGAGATCCTTGGAGCGGCACCCGCACCCCAACAGCCTGGAGGAACTGATTCCAGACAAGGTGACGCAAGATCATTATAGAAAATATCTGTGTGAGGGTTGGACCCCGTTATGCAGAGCATGGTAGCGTCGGTGAATATTCGTATCGTTTTTTGTTTTGATGTTGGCTGGAAATGGTTTTGGAAATTTAATAGAATAGAATCGTATTGACTTTTCAGTGTCAATTCAATTGTAAAATACATTTGACTATGCAAAAACTGTCACTGTCAAATTGATGCCGTAGTTGAGTTTGAGAAATCATCCCTTAGAATGACTTGTAAAAGACAAGGTAACAAATGCAATAAGGTAGATGATTTTGTATATTATTTTACACGCAACAGCAGGTAGCGTTCCAAAGAAACTTTTTTGTGTAAATATACATACATACATAGATTCACGCCTGTTTCCCAGAGGGGTATGCAGAGACTACGGATTTCCATTTGCTACGATCCTGACACACTTCTCTGGCTTCATTAACTTTCATTACATTCCTGATACACGCTCGTCGGTTCGAGGAGCTCTTAACCTGGTCTTTGTCCAGAACGCCTCCGATCTGATTGAGAAACGTTCGCCTAGGTTTTCCTCTTACGACTGTTCAATTCACACTAGTCTTATAAACTTCTGTAAATATATTATGTAGTATCAAAGTTGGATGTACTCGTAGATTGATGCAGCAATAAAAAATATAATTTCTTTATAAGAAAAGGTGGGTTCTAGTCTTGCGGTCTCCTTCGCAACCTTGCATATATATATATATATATATAGACGTTACGTCACTATTTGTATAAACTGACTGTCTCCGTGGCGCAGCGGTAGTGAATGCGACTGCTGTGCGTGAGGTCTCGGGTTCGAATCCCGGGTCGGGCCAACAAAAAGTTATTGGGTTTTTCTGTTAAGAAATCTCAATAGCAACCCGGAGTTAGGAAGTTGGCGGTGTTAGACACCCTCGTGCCTCAGAAAGCTCGGTCCTGCGACCGATCTTTCTCCGGTCGTGTGGGATTACCGTCTCATCGGATCATGAGGGTTAGGGAACAGAGAGTGCACCTGTGTTTGCGCACACACTTGTGCACTATAATATCTCCTGCACAGTGACTAGTCTTCGTTAAGACTGGCCGCCGTGGCCGAAATTCGGTCTGGAGGACATTATTATTATTTGTATAATCATTCTTCATTTGTCAACAAATGCTTTAACTTATTTATTTCACAATATTTTAAAAAAATATTACATTGTATTTTAGATATACTGTAAAATAGCTTAAATCTTAGATGACTTATGACTTTGAAAAACATTGAGTCAACCACTCCTCTATTATATTTCCAATTCCAGCAAAAATATTAGCCAGTTATGACTAAACGCTTTCTTGCATTCAACGACAATCCATGATTTGGTTCCAATCTATATAATAATAGAAAACGATACAAATATGAACTGATGTTGAAGCGTGTGCATAAGTGGGATCCAACCCCAATGGATTGTTTCGTCACTGTCGAACAAAGAACGATGGACAACTTTGACCCAACGCCATTCTCTAGTTTTCACTTCGAACTCGAATCTCACTTCGATAGTACCTATAGTTTAGTGATTTTTAATTAGAAATCAAATTAAGGCAGACATTACATTTACGTTGAATCTATGTATATTTAAAAGAGCTTATGCATTTTAGATTACATTTTGATATACTTAGTCCATTTAATGGTTATTTGGTAATTCCAATTTGCAATAAAAAATAATCTAAGTATCTATTTCGCTTAATTTACAAATCAGATAGTTCTCACTTTGGATCCGAAAGTGAGATTTTACAGAATACCACTGTAGTAAACATATTTATATCAGCTCAGTGACTACTCTTTTCAATAGTTGGGAACATCCAAATGTTGCAAGCTTCCATACAGTAACCGCTTACCACACACGTATACCACGTTTCTTTGCTTCCTTATTGGTATAAATAACCCGATGATACTACGAATGGCACAATTGTTTTACCAAAAGTGCACGAGCTTTTCTCTTCTAATGGAAAGTTAGTTCTTTTAACGATAAAATAAATAAAAAAACAATCGGAGTTCAAGTCCAAGTACAGTCACTGACATAAGTAGCTTAACACTAAATAAATTTAAATTTTTGAATTTGTATTTAAGAATTGCTAATAGTCTTTTAACTAATACTGTTTTAAACTTTTTTCTTTTCTATGAATATTTGACTGTTTATCCACTTTTGTCGCCGACTTTACTATAATGCCCATCGTTCTTTACTGAGAGGTATATCATGCTATCTCGCTTTTTTCTAAGTGTAAATAAAATTGACGGCATGATATTAATCTCGTCTATAGAAGCTCTCGAAATTACCTCTCAAATTATTACTGGAGTATGTTCTGATCGTATATTTAAAGCAATTAGAAATTAATTTCTAATTATTTTTTATTTTCTGTATTCTTATATGATATCATATTGAATTCATAAAGAGTAGGTCAATTATAGTTAGTGTTTAAATAATATATTTTTTTATATTATATTTAATTTTGCGATCTTTTACAAATCTTTGCACATTTGTAAAATATTTTGCTTTACGGTATATTGTTATTAATTATCTATACTAATATTATAAAGCTGAAGAGTTTGTTTGTTTGTTTGAACGCGCTAATCTCAGGAACTACTGGTTTGATTTGAAAAATTATTTTAGTGTTGGATATCGAGGAAGGCTATATGCTATATAACATCACACTACGACCCACGGGGGCGGCGCAGTAACGATAAACGCGGGTGAAACCGCGGGAACATCTAGTACTGTAAACTGTAATGAATTTTGCTACAAATTGTGTTGACTGAATTGTCTGTTTTATGAACTTGCGACGAATTCACGGCGATTTAACAAATGCCGCTTGTTCATTAATTTGAAATTTGTTTTTAAATATCCAAGATCAAAAGGTTATATATTAAATTAAAATTGCTACGTTTTATGAATTTTCTTCCCTATTTTTAAATTGTATAAGTATTTATTTCACCTTCAGATTTTTAAATCAGTCATAAAATTATCATATAAAAAAAGTTTATTTCATTTTCTACAATAAATAACAGATTGCATTCGGAGTTTCCTTTTATACAGGAATATATTATAATTAATCGAAAAAAATCGAGAGCTTAAAGAAGCATTACTCGTGATTACCTAAATAACAAAAAAAAAATCAAAAGGTAAAATCTGTAGTAACAGCAGTGAAAAGACCGTCACAGTGTAGATTTTTTTGATTAAAAAAAAATGCCTATATGTTATTTTTAAATTACGTACCTAATTTTTTTATATTTTTTCTGATAGCTGTTATAACTTAGCCTGTTACCTAATCCCGGCTTCGACTTCTGGGACAACCTGTATATGAATTCAATATGACAATAATATAAAATTCTACATTACCATATATCTAGCTAGACTGTTCAGAATATACTCTTAAAACTTGAGCAGGATTTTAAGAGTATCAAATATAAGACAGTGTTGAAACAAATCATTAATCTCAATAAAATACAATTTCAATACTTGTATCAAAGGTATGCACCATATAATAGCTGTACTTGATAGCAAAACTTCTTTAAAAACAATTTATATATACTTTTTAATAACATGTTATGTAGATACTCCTTTATTTGATTGATGACAATTATACAACAGATAAATATTCATATTCAAAACAGACATAATTAATTATTTATAAAAAATTAATTTTAAGGCTGCTTTCCATAAAAAGGATAATGGTTCATTATTGACAGACTTGTTAATTTATTTATTATTAGCTATTATCTGTGGATTCAATCGCGTGGTACCTGACAAAAGGAAATTAAATTAAAAAATATATTGCAAATAAATATCCAACAAAGATATGTTGTATTTAACTTTAAGTATGCAATGTTTTCATAAAACATATCATATTTGTTACAATTATTTATATTATGATTATTAATAGCCATGTCACAGAAATATTACAAAATAAATGATTAATCAGTATTATTTTTGTTATATGGTAACTTAAAATGACTTTGAAAATTAATATAATAGATGTTTCATAAGCTAGCCCGGTATCTTTATCCCAAACAGTGTAATGGCGAGTGACGCCGCGGGCGTAAGCCAGTCCTACAACATAGTCTTTTGTGCTCATACTCTCCATTGGAAAGCAGTCTTACAAACAATAAAAAAAAACAGTCTCATTACCAAATTCTAGCAGTATATTATATAAGAATCTTCTGTGAAACGATGTCTAACTTCCCCTGGTATCTTGTCAGGTATTACTTCGTATCTACGGGCAAGTCCACGGCGAACGGGCGATGGACGCGATTGTGACAGAATCTGTGATATTCACTCTGCTGTCCGAGAGGAAGCTGGGGCCGAAGCTGCATGGAGTGTTCTCTGGTGGGAGAATTGAGGAGTACATACCTGTGAGTAGTTTTAAATTTTTTCGGGCAAACTGTTTGCGGCAAATTGTTTAGTGCAAACTGTACGTGGCTGTAACAGATTGTAACAAACAGGTTCTGTCGAAAGCTATCTAGCAATTTGTATACTGCAAACCATTATTTTGGTGTCAAATTATTTGAAGCTAATTTAATGCTGCATATTGTAAACGGTAAACAGTATACAATAAGTGGTTTGTGGTAAACTACGCGCTATAAATATTGTGAACATAGTTTGTGCAAAAAGTATCTAGCAACATTTATAAGGCGAACTATATATAGCATATTGTATGTGGGAAATTATACATGCTGCTTGTGGCAATATATACTGCGAACTATTTGTGACAAACTTCACGTGGCTTAAGCTAACTGTATTCTGCAAACTATTTGAAGCAGGTTGCAAAGGATTTGCAAGCAATTATAGATACTTCTTATGGTTTATGAGCTAATATCCGCTACTAACAACGGCTTGTTAAATAATATGCTGTATATAATTCCCATTACACTATGTTGCAAACTCTATGTGACAAATTATAACCAATACAAATGTATAATTTTCAGGCCCGCCCACTCCTCACAAAAGAACTCGCAGACCCAGCCATCTCCATGAAGATTGCTGAGAAAATGGCAGCAATCCACTCTATGGCTGTCCCACTGTCGAAAGACCCTAACTGGCTTTGGAAGACAACGTATAAGTGGCTGAAGACTGTAAAGGGGGAACGGCTGTCTGGTGCTATTAAAGGGAAGGTAGGTTACAACCAGAACTGGGATATTGTCTGAACGTGTGTTAATAGTGAGCATGCACAGGAGCAGCGATAGCTCAGTGGGGAGACCAACAGACTGCAATGCAGAGGGTCTCGGGTTCGAACCCACGTCGCGCACCTCTGACTTTCGGAAGTTATATGACTTTTCGAAATTATGTGCGTATTGATTGACAATTATCGCCTGCTCCGTGCCTCGCAGCAGGCGATAACCTCGCCACTGCCAAATGTTTTGGGTTCGATCCTCACACGGGTAAAAAGTTGGGTGGTCCGCAAGTAGTTGTTGAGATTCTGGGTGGTGTTTGTGCTTGTTGTTTGGACACTAGAAATATTAGTAGGATCCCACACTTTTGCATATAAAAAAAAAATATTTGTATTCTTCAAACTGTATGCTACAAATTGTATACCGTAAATTGTACGTTACATGCTGTTTGTGACAAAATATACCTTTTGTTAACTATTTGTGGCCAAGGTCTAGGATCTTTAATCCTTACTAATATTATAAATTCGAAAGTAACTCTGTCTGTCTGTCTGTCTGTTACCTTTTCACGGCTAAACCACGCAACTAATTTAGATGAAATTTGGTACAGATATTGTTTAAAACCTGGGGAAGGACATAGGCTATTTTTTATTGATGTAGGTACCACGCGGGCGAAGCCGCGCGCAAAAGCTAGTGATCTATAAATGCTGCTTAACTACGAGTAGCTAAGCAGTATTTACATCATCAGTCGAGAATGATCATCATAACATTTGGCTCAATCTTTAACTTCCTGTAGAATCCAGAAGAAGAGCGTATAATCCAGTTGTTGAAGAGCGTAGACTTCGACAAGGAGTTGGAGTGGCTGAAGAAGTTCATCGCGACTGTGGATTCGCCAGTAGTCTTCTGCCACAATGATATGCAAGAAGGTAATCTTGTGATGATGTATCTAATGTAGTTGTGATAGTTATGTTACATCATATATCAGCATAATAATTTTTCGGAGTAGTAGATCCTCGCTGGTTTCAGCATGAATGGGTCGGATCGACCGGGGTAGTACTACCCTCTCACAGAATACCGGCGTGAAGTAACGGTACTCGTACTGTTGCGTTTCGTATCGGTGAGTGAGAGAGCCGGAGGCCTAGTTACCCCGATCCTTTTCCTATCCTTTCCTTTGTCCTTTCCCTCCTTCATTCCTTTTTAAAGGGCTGGCAACGCACTTGTAACTCCTTTGGGGTTGCGGGTGTCCATGGGCGGCGGTAATCGCTTACCATCAGGCGATCCGTCTGCTCGTTTGCCCATCTAGGCCATAAAAAAAAACCATCCATCTATTCATTCACCCATCCACTGATCCATTACTCTATCCATGCATCTATTGATCCAGATGGATCATTATCTATTTTTGGGTGGGATTAAGAAGGAACCTAACATAACCTAACCCTTCCGAGACAGAAAGTAGTGATTTGAGGCGTATAGGTGCTCGTTATGATATATTTTAGTAAGCATATTTAGCTGTGCAATTAGTATTTTTGGTGGTCATTATATTTAATCCTTTATTCTTCTTGCAGGCAACATCCTGATCTTCGATGACAACATGGCTATAGGTCAGGCAGATTCTGACTACAGCTCCTACGTGCCGAACTACGACGCAGATGACACTTCTACCAAAGAAATGTCATGTTTCGATGATGCTAACACTTCGGATAGTATACTTAGCAGGTAACGAGTATTTTAGTATGCCCTCTTAAGACTGCGCCTGCGCGAAATGTGCCAAAACAGGCGGTCACAGTTAAGTGAATAAAATCAAAACTTTTTGTTTAATACAAATATAAAATATACATTTAACATAACAATGAATGTGTTTACAATTACTCCATGTTAAAAACTTAAGCTTGAGTTACGTGATTTTTAGATTATAACAGTAGAAATCTATCTTATTTTACAGCTTAACCGAAACATAAATAGTTATATTACTATTTGTCCGTCCCAAATATTTAAGTTATTGGTTGACAATAAAGATACATATTTATCAAAAAAGCACTTGAAATCCTGCATATAATTTTACTATGGCGGCCGCGCGCCGATTTGAATATGCGCCTCACGAGCTCTGTCATTATCTGTCTTACGCTCGGCGCAGTCTTAAGAGTGTTTACAGCCACATTTAATAAACCGACTTCAAAAATATGAGGAGGTTCGTAATTCGTGAATACGTGAACCTACTCCTAACACAAGCATTCTAGCTTAGTTGCCCTTCAACTAAGCTAGAATGCTTGTGTGTGAATGACAAGAATACTAGCCATTTAAAACCCAAAATGTTAGCAAATTTAAAAAAAAATATATTATTTTGTATTTTTTTATGTTTGACAAACATAATATATAAAACAAATATTTTTGTAAAGTTAGTTTACGAGTACCAATGAGTTACCCATCTGGATTTTAACCTTACTAAACATCACAGAAAATCTTAAATAATATCCTAATCCTAACTAATATTATAAAAGCGAAAATGAGTTTGTTTGTTTGTTACCTTTTCACGCCTAAACCACTGAACCGATCATCCTGAAATTTTGCATTTACGTTGACAGGTGTACAGAAACGGACATAGGCTACCTTTTACCCCGAAAAAAAATTACTGTTCTCGAGGAAAACAATAATAACGTTCTTATGATAATAGATGGCGCCACGTGTCTTTTGAATCATGATTGAATTATATTATTACAAGCAGAGTACAACCCGAATTGATTTTTTATTTATTAAATAGGCACAACTACAGATATCAAATTAAATAAGTATACGAATAATAATAATAGTAATAGGAATAATTTATGTAAATTTGAGATCCGATTAAGGTTGAGCACAGCATTTGAAAAAAAAAGTATATACAAATAGGCGGCTAGGTGAAGAAGAGAAAATATTATATGAGATAAATGTCAAAAAATAAAAAGAATACAATACAATCATACATTAAAATTCAAAATTCAAAATTAAATATTTTATATTAATTACAATTAGAGTTATGGAATACAATTAAAAGAAAAACAATAAATCAATTAAATGACGTTATAGGTAGGTAATAATAATAATACAAGAAAAAAAAATGTTATGGTGTCTTAAAAATTATTATCAGCGTGGACTATCAGTTTACATTTTCGCAGGTATTCGCCGTAAGTATCATAAAAAATATCAAGGCTTTTGGCATTTTCATTATATCCATTACACATTCTCGCAATAGGGTCATTTAAAGTGACATTATTATTACTAGAAGGCAGAGAAAATAGTTTCTGAATGCGTTTACTACCACCTACTTTGAGGGAAAAATGGCTCAATAACTCGCCCGCATCCCACTGGGCATTAATAATCTTATAAAGTGTGGAGTACTCATATGTCTTGCGCCTGGACTCAAGTTTGTCCAATTTAAAATGTTTAAGTCTCGACTCGTAGGATGGTAATTTTCGTCTTACACCAAATTTAGCGCTTAAGTAGCGGAGAAAGCGTCTTTGGACGCCCTCTATTCTGTCAATGTGTATATGATAGAAGGGAGACCAGATTAGAGATGCATACTCCAGTATGCTTCTGACCAACGTGATATACAGTAATAATATGCTCTCTGGATTTCTAAACGGTTTTATTGTGCGCCATATAAACCCCATGACTTTATTTGCCTTCGCCACCAGGTGCCCATAGTGCTGGGTGAATGTAAGTTTGGAGTCAATCCAAACTCCAAGATCTTTGATCGCGTTCTGGCTTGTTAGCATTACGTTATCTATGCTGTATGGATAGTGTATGGGAGATTTGTTTTTAGTGAATGATATAACATGACATTTTGATATATATTTAAACACATTTTGTTATCTACACACCACTGGTACAATAAGACCCATATCATTTTGTAGCATAATGCAATCTTCTGGTGACTTTATTTGATTATATATTTTTAAATCATCCGCGTAAGCAACGCAATTACTTTGAATAGGGTCTACTAAGTCATTAATAAATAATATAAAAAGCAGAGGCCCTAAATTGGAACCTTGGGGAATGCCAGACTTTGCTATGAAGGAGTGGGATTCGAATCCATACACTCTAACAATTTGCGTGCGATGGGAAAGGTAAGAAATTTACCATCGCAACAATGAGCCATGAATACCAAGGTGTTGTGCTTTTTGACATAGAATGCTGTGATTCACTTTGTCAAATGCCTTTGCAAAATCAGTGTACAATGAGTCTACCTGTATTCGGTTATTAAATGAGCAAGTTATATGGTGGATATAGGTTAATAAGTTAGAGGAAGTAGAGCGGCCGGCTACAAAACCGTGCTGTCTTGGGCTTATCATTGGCTGCAGATAGAAACTTATGTGTCTGTAGATTAAGCTTCCAAATATTTTTGCAAAACAACAGAGAATACTGATAGGCCTGTAGTTTTTTACATCTGTTCTGTCCCCTGATTTATGTATAGGTACTATGTGAGCTATCTTCCAAATTTGAGGGAAATACCCATCACTAAGACATTTGTTGTAGATAAAGGTTAGGGGTCGAAATAAGGCTTTACTGCAGTTTTTGATAAAGATAGGCGGTATGCCATCGGGGCCCGCGCCCTTTCTGATGTCAACAGATTTGATTGCGGCTTTAATTTGTTCTGGTGACACAACGATCGATGAGATGTTGGTGCAGGACTCAGGAAAACTGGGAGTAAATGGTTCTGTCGTAGGATCGCTGTATACAGATGAGAAATGCCTGGCAAATAAATTAGCGATATCGACACCTGCGCTAGCTGAGTCAGAGTTGTAATGCATGTGATTAGGTATATCGTTTTTTGCTTTCCTAGATTTAGCGTATTTCCAAAAGGCCTTCACATTATGTTTAAGACTGCTTTCAGTTTTAAATATGTAAGATTTAAAGCAGCATCAAATATACGTTTAGCTCTTGACCGTAACATTGAAAATGTGTCGTAGTCTCGAGGGTTACCGTATTTTTTGTAATTAAGGTGATATTTGTCTTTCTCTTTTATGATTTTTATTAATGAAAATGAGAACCACGAAGGCCAGCTTCTTTTAGTTCTCAATTTAGGGGTGTTTCTATCAATAACTATCAATAACAATAATTTGTGTTTAAATTTTATTATATATTTTGATTAATTATTTCAATTTTTAATATATTTTATTATAATTATATTTTCTACGTAATTATTAATTTTCTTATCCATTACTTTCATAATTTAATTATTTCATTGACTTTCACAGTATTTTAAGTATTGTAAATTTTATATAATTTTCTATTAATTTTCTTTTAATCGATGTATACTTGTAATTACTATAATTGACATTGTTGTATTTTCGTTATAATTATATTATTGTTCTTTATATTGCATGCTGTGATCTCCTGTTATTGAGGAAACACATGTCCTATTTAAGTGTGCACGTGCCTTGTATTAAAAGTGTATTTCTTGTTGGAGATTCAAAATAAAATAAAATAAAATAAAAATAAAATAATGTCCCAAAGGTGTGTATACAATTCATTCAAGTATTCATCGCAATTTGAATGGAAATATTGATGCCAAGGTATTTGTGACAATTCATAGTTACATTGGGGGTAGTCTGTTTTAAAGAAATTATAACGTGTTGTTTCTTTTTCTTTTAGTGCAGATGATTTACAGCAATTAACAGATATGTCTAGTGCGGGATGATAGGCATCACACCGGATCAAGGGTGAAGATTCCACTACAGTAACGGGTGTGGGTGGTTACGGAATGTAAAACGAGATCTAATATTTTACCGTGACTGTTTTGTACGTGGTTCGATTGGGTCATGTCAGTTGTAGCCATGAATTCATATAGCGCGCTAGCCTTTCGCATCGCTACCGCAGTAAGTGAGCGAGACCAATCGATATCTGGTTGATTAAAGTCGCCAACAATAAGTGTAAGATTCGTAGAAGACGACAGAATATTTTTTTCGCAGTTGTCTAAGAAGTCTTGATGATCGTCGTAACTAATATAAGTAATATAATACATATAATGATTGTCAAATTCTAAATTAATGTGAGCGAAGCCGCGGGCAAAAGCTAGTATTTAATTTAAAAATACTAGCAGATGCGTCTCTTTTTACTGATTCCAAAATATGTTAAAACTCAAAAAATGTAAAGCAAGTTTCTTTATTATGATGGCATATACTTCTTCATTATTATATCTTCTGCGTAGATAGCCAATCTCTTGCTATTTAAGAACATAATTAAGTATTGGAACCGGCAGGTCTGTAACCATAAATTATCCCTTTTCCCCAGAATCTCGGACTCCGGCGAGCCGCGCATGGTATTCATAGACTTTGAATACTGCGCGTACAACTACCGCGGTTTTGACATCGCGAACCACTTCCAGGAGTGGGCCTACGACTACTCCAACCCAGAGCACCCGTGCTACTACGAGAACCTCGACGATCTACCCACTTTGGAGCAGAAGGTATGCAAGAAAATACTACACATATCAATGAACTAGATGTGCCCGCAGTTTCAACCGTTTTTATAGTTACTGCCCCGCCTCTGAGGGTGGTAGAGTGATGTTATGTAGCCTATAGCCTTCCTCGATAAATAGGCTATCCAACACTAAAATAATTTTTCAATTCGAACCAGTAGTGCCTGGGATTAGCGCGTTCAACCAAACAAACAAACTCTTCAGCTTTATAATATTAGTATGGATAGAATAATAGTAAAACTTTATTAGTATTTAAAAACAAATTACTATTTTTCTAGTTTATTTGTAAAACCACCTTACGTAATCCGTTAGGTTAGACCCCATGTATGAATCTTCACGTGTTATCTTGTTCAATGATTTACTTTTTTTTTGTGAGAGCCCTGACGTCCGAAACCCAAGTTAAATCTTTACTTGGGAGTCGGAGGTTATAACTAGTGAATAAAATTACAATTTATAATAAGATGCATTTTTGTACTAGATAATGTTTATGTAACACAAATTGTAAAGTTGGCAATAGAATATTATTATTATCTATACTAATATTATAAAGCTGAAGAGTTTGTTTGTTTGAACGCGCTAATCTCAGAAACTACTATTTCGATTTGAAAAATTATTTTAGTGTTGGATAGCCTATTTATCGAAGAAGGCTATAGGCTATATAAAATCACGCTACGACCCGCGGGGACGGCGCAGTAACGATAAACGCGGGTGAAACCGCGGGAACATCTAGTTAATTAATAAAAACGAAAGAGCATATGAAATTCTAAATTAAATTTGACATTAAATAAACACTATTATAACATGGAGGTACAATAAATAATTAACAATTAGCACCAATCGAAATGTATGAAAATAAATATTACATACTATCTACTAAAACTATAGTGAAAAAAAAAAAAAAAACAATTACAAATTTTATTGCACATGTTGTTATTATCTATGTCTGTAACTTTAATGCAAGATCTCTTCTCCCTAGCCTTTATTATTCCCAAGTCACTTGGGGTCGGCTTTCTAGTCTAACCGGATTTGACTGGATATCAGTTTTTACACGGAGCGGCTGCCATCTGACCTCCGCAACCCGAAGGCTAACAATACCCTAAAGCTAGACTAGTGTCAGCATATTAGAGGACACTGATTTCCCAATAACGACTGCCATAGATGTTCATGGCAACCGGGACCGATAGCTTAACATGCTCTCCTAGGTATTTAATGCAAGATCATGCGTATAAAATTTACATGGTATATGACAATCAAATATGACCACACCTTTCCGTTACGTGCTGTATAGGGCTGATATTATTATTAACCATTTATCTTATAATTCCAGGAGATCTTCATAAAGCAATATCTGAAGCATTACTACATGAACACCACGGATAGTAAGACGTCTTACGAGCCGACGGTTGACGAGACCAATCAGCTACTCGGTGAGGTGGAGGCCTTTGAGCTGAGCAGCCATCTGCTGTGGACCCTATGGTCTTGTGTCAACGCGTCCAAGAGTCAGATACCTTTTGGTTACTGGGTAAGTAACATCACATAATAATGTTAATGCATCGATCAAATATACCATAGATGCACGATCGTCGCTCGAAAAACGGCCCCAACAAAACTGTGCATAAATCAGTCGTATGCGCTATATTATGCTCCTGTCCCACTCACTCTTGCGTGCGCTACCCGTAAGCGAGAGCGAATCGACACCACTACTACGGTGGAGACCGTACCATATACTTAGTACGCTTGCGTATCGTGAGTAACACACTTAGGACGCTTTACATTGACGCGTTTTAACTAAACTATTACAAAATGTTTCTCAGTGGGCGTTCAATGGTTATTCCGGTTTATTTCCTGGATTGCATAATAAATGCAGACACTTATAAGTAAGTAGTACTGGTCAGTGCCACATATTGACGCGGTTTTTGTATGAGAATGTGCATCTATGGTATATTTGATCGAAGTGTTAATGTATTAATGTCGCAACACTGCCATGCCTCGGTACCCTCGAAAAACCGGTTAAGAATTCATTGATCGAAAAATCGAATACTTGATATTTCGAATTGAGCAGCCATCTGCTTTGCACCCTATGGTCTTGTATCAATGCGTCTAAGAGTCAGATACCTTTTGGTTACTGGGTAAGTGGTATCTCGTAATATGCATAACCTATAATATTCTAAAAACTGAATTCCGGTAACTATGGCCACACTTACGAGCGTTAATGCCTTGTGGTAATATCGAATGACAACGTCGCAAATAAGTATCATATTTTGAAGAATTAAAATGTTATTTATTTATCTTGACCTTATTTTTTATACGCTCTTTTTAATACAATGTATAGATTAATATAAAAGATACACTTCTAAATAATATCAGCCCTGTATTAAGCTATCATACTGATGGGCACAGGCCTCTTCTTAGTTCGAGAACGGTTAGGCCATAGATTCTATGGAGTGTAATAAAAATATTTTCAATATAAAGTCCGAATAATAATAATAAATAAAATAAAAATCATTTATTACCAAAAGAACATACAATTTGTTGGTATCCAACGGCCCCACACTAGGCAAAGCCTGTCCTGTGGGTGCCTGTTTCGATTCACAATGCCCGGTTTTAATATAAGTAGCTCGGTCGACATTTCATACATTTTACACTTCTGGGTAACATTTCATATTATTTAAAAACAAAATATTACTGTGATCAAATGATTTACACATAGGACAAAAATGAAAAATAAAAATTTACAAGATGAATACAAAATAAAAGGACTGGGTATCTTATAATAAGTGTTTAAGAATTAGGTACTATATGATAATAAATACATTATATGCAGTGAATATATATGTGTATGTATATGTATGTAGGTAAATATATTTGTGGGTGTGTGTATTCGTATGTAAGTGTTTATATGTATAATAATATAAAAATAAAATAAAATAAAATATCAGCATAAATGAATCAAAAGTCTTTCAGTAGCATCATATGACAATGATAGTGATATAAATTACATTCAAATATCGCGGGATTCGGATGAAATTGCAACGCGTAAACGCTCTAAACGGACACTCAAAATGTAGTATACAACTGTGCGCAAACACATGCCTTCTCATATTTATACGAAGCATATTGTGATGGGAGCTTTAACGAGAACGACTTTATATGCTTTCCGAGGTAGGCAATACCACCGTGCTTCAGTAGACTAAGAATTTCTTGACCTAACTAGCCAATATCTTTTAATGGCTAAGCTTGAGCTCGCATTTTAGAGACCGAGGCCTATGCTCTCTATGGGGCCCTGTTTGAAGCTCCGTTCTTCTGAGAAATTCTTGACAGGAAAATCCAAAGTCTATGCTCGACCAGAGATTCATCCCTAGTCCTGTTGCAAGAGCAATGGCATAATTTAACACTGCGTCACTCAGGCAGGTAAATAAAGATATAGCGTCATCAATGACTTTTATGCCAGATACACAGACATAGGCCCTCTCTTGATGGTCTATCTGGCATAAAAGTCATTATTATTTGGCATGGCACCTAAAAATATATCTGGCGAAATGTGTATACCCTTCTGCCTGCCCTTTCAAGAATTTACAGGTTATTTTTTCGTTTCAGGAATATGCACGGTCTCGCCTGGAGGTCTACTTAAGGCTAAAACAGGAGGTCATCAAAAAGGGGAACGGCTTGGCGCAAAAGAGAAAAATTTGTGAGGTCGACATATGAGAGGGCATTCGCTCCCTCCCGCTGTAGGCTAGACACTAAGGTCCGGGCGGCGGCGAGCGACCCCCACATAGGGTCTGACCCCACAGGGTCTATAAAATAAAGAATAAATATGACCTGGAATACTCGAGGATTTTGTGTTTTCTCGGGGTCTCGTAGACCCATGGGAGTCTCACAGACTCCAATCGGACTTGAATAAAAACTCATTCCGTTTATTTCTAGGTTACGTTTCTATAGCTTACCTGTCATGTTCGGTAGTGGCTTGGCTATGCTGCCTTGGTATTGCTTCTGCAAAACTAAGAGAACGTAGCCATGACTATGAGCAACTATTACTGCTTAAAATCAGTTGACTGGTCTACCACCAAAGGCAGTATAAACCGATGATTTTACTTCGGGGTCTCGTAGACCTGTAAGTCTGATTAGTGTCGTGTTCATGGCACCATAGAGCCAAAACTGTTAAGCGTTTTCAGTGTGCTTTGACGTCTTCATCTCGTTCAGGAGTCTGAGGACCTCGAGAAATCACTGATTTTCCTAAAATGTTCAGTCTTTTGAGGCGTTTAAGGTCTAGATGTGGGTCCCAGATATTCCTAAGCCAATGAATTACCGGAGTTTCGTAATCAAATTTAAAATGTAATTTTGAAGTGGCCGGTCATTCTTAGAATACCCTAGATATCGTTCTTAGGTTATACTGGGATCTTTCTTAGAATATCCTTGAAGGCATTGCTAAAACTATCTCTGGGATATCTATACTTAGGATATCCAGACAGTCATTCTTAAGAAATCCTGGGGTCCACAGTAGTTCCTAAAAGCCTCAACAGGGGGTTGTAAGTATTAAACTTAAATTGCTTGCTTTTTGTACATAAGATGATCTATATCTATCATTGATCTATAAAGATCTGACTATAAGTGCATATCTTAGTGATTAATACTGTCGAGCAGTTTATGAGATGAGCTCGATTATACATACTAACAGTTCATTTGAATTAAGCAGTATTTGACCCCTGTTTCCACTAAGACCCCCAAACGCATAAACACAAGAAATGCATAGATTGCGTAGTAGTAATGTTTTATAAGTTGCCTGTTCGATTCCCAGACGAAACAAAAATATAATTATGTAACATCTGTTTCAAGTAAATAAATAAATAAATAAAAGTTTCATTTAAAATTACAACTCAATACAATGCAGAAATTATTACTATAGCTTCCTACATAGTAGGGAACATTGCTTCAGCATTTTAGCTTGGGGTCAAAATATTGTAGTAAATGAGGGTCAAATCCGCAATTCTTATGAATAATTAGTAACATCACTTACTAAATGTTACCATTTGTAAATATAGTAATCGCTCGTCGATCCCCCGGACTGCGATTATTCGATTGAAAGATTACTAGGCGCTTATTAAGTAAAATTAGTCGCATAATTTTAGTACACACATTGAAATACTACAATTATTAAAAACGACGGTAAATTTCATTCTGACGGTCAAGTTTATATTGTTGTGGAATTTAAAATGGTACGTACTACGGTTAAAAATTACTAACCAGCTTGAAAATTTCTAGTCTTACTTTTTTGTTTAAATCAATGGCCAGAATTTTCTAGCTGTTTTAAATTTGCTGACGTGGTTAATTTTACTTGATGAGCGCTGATACCAGAAAAGTTGTCTGGAAGGATCTCTTTGTAAAATTTGTATATACCAAAAAGCTTCGATCAAATATACCATAGATGCACATTCTCATACAAAAACCGCGTCAATGTGTGGCACTGACCAGTACTACTTACTTATAAGTGTCTGCATTTATTATGCAATCCAGGAAATAAACCGGATTAACCATTGAACGCCCACTGAGAAACATTTTGTAATAGTTTAGTTAAAACGCGTCAATGTGAAGCGTCCTAAGTGTGTTACTCGCGATACGCAAGCGTACTAAGTATATGGTACGGTCTCCACCGTAGTAGTGGTGTCGATTCGCTCTCGCTTACGGGCAGCGCACGCAAGAGTGAGTGCGACAGGTGCATAATATAGCGCATACGACTGATTTATGCACAGTTTTGTTGGGGCCGTTTATCGAGCGACGATCGTGCATCTATGGTATATTTGATCGATGCCAAAAAGTGATAATTCCATTATAAATGGTATATTGGATTTCTTTAATATTCTGACTTTAGACCACTACCTCTTTGAGGTCAGAAATCGGTAAGGTATAGTGATATATAACTCCTTGCGTATCCTTTAGTGGTGGAGAATAAGTGGACCTCAGCTTACCTCTGGAGATATATAGGCAATATGCTATGATATTAACCGTGTGATATCTAAGCTAGTCGTATGATAATTAAGTTATCGACTGTAAGCTTGATTATCGAACGATAATGCAATTATCGACTGTTAGCTCGATTGTCAAACGATATTTGAGTTATTAACCGGCAAATAAACTATCGTTCAACAACTGGATTTAACTAACGTAAATTGAGTTCTCGATTGACAATTTAGTTATCATTCGACATTAGTGTTATTGATTGACAATTGAGTTATCGATCGACAGTTAAGTTGACGATGAGTCGACAATGGCTTATCGTTGAACAAATCGGTTATCGAAGACAGCTGGATTATCGTTTGACATCTAAGTTATCGTTCAACAACTGAATTATCGTTCCACAACTTAATTATTGATCGAAATATCGGACGACAATTACCGTTAAACAACTTACTCATAGTGTGAAATAATATAGAAATTCAATATACAATTTTAACTTTTTCACGTTGTGTAAAAATATTATTTAATATGACGTACATTATTATTAAACGACATTTGTAAGAATTGTATTAATTAGCCGCCGATGTCTATGGCAATTCAGCTTTGCTTTTTTATGCTATTATTATTTTCTCTCACTGCACCGCACACGGGAATTCCGGGATAAAAAACATTATATAAATTCATTCCGGACATTGTCTATCTGTATGCCCAATTACATCCAACGCTTCGACACTTCACACGTTACAAAATCAAATATCTACCAATTTCACATTTATATTTAGTATAA
Source organism: Catocala sponsa (assembly GCA_963564715.1). Taxonomy (NCBI): domain Eukaryota; kingdom Metazoa; phylum Arthropoda; class Insecta; order Lepidoptera; family Erebidae; genus Catocala; species Catocala sponsa. Next base: position 1,936,522 of record OY751354.1, on the reverse strand, counting down.
GATTTCAGCAGCTGAATTCCGTAGACATTGGGAGTCATTTTGTAAATAATGTATTCTAGACTCCCATTGAACTAAATGGGGTCACTACCGAAATGAATTTTTGAACTATATGTAAGTTATATTATGTCTACAGACAGAAATGTCTGAACGGTCACCCATCAATAATCTTGCCTCGAAGCAGTCGCTTAACTTAGCTATGAGTAGGCATAAAATAACGTGTATTAATCTTATGTAATGATGAATGAATCAATACGTCTGATTCTAAAGTGTAATGTAAATTACTAGACCTTAAGTGATGTGATTTTAGCGTATAAGTAGTTAGCCATAAGGAATGGGAGCTTCGTAAGGTACATTCCTATTCAAATTAATATATGTATTTAAAATATGTAAAAACGCTTTTCTAGAAGTAAAATGTATATGATAAATGTTGTGATTTGTTTAAAACAAGACATTTTTGGTTGAGATTTATAAGTTATCCGTAATCCACAGATTGAAAATATCAGGTATATAATATCAGCCCTGTATTAAACTGTCTTACTGCTGGGCACGGGCCTCATCTCAGTGTGAGAAGGGTTAGCCCATAATCAATAAAAAATAACCATCAGGTATATAATAAAATAAAATCAGATTTTCCATTTTTCTTGTCGATGCCCGCAGATCTATATGTGATGACGCAATCGCGTAGATCGCTTGACCTGCACAGGCAAACCTTGGTACAGTCAGCAACATAAGTATCTTAACAAATTTGTAAAACAATTTGATGAATTCAAGATCCTAATTATATTATTATTCTTCATATTTGAACTATCTTTTAACTTTCACTGCTATAAAAAACTAGCATTATTGTAATTTAACTAATTTATACATTTTATCGCTTTGTTTATATTAAATTCCGATTCTAAAATCCTTAATATAATGCTAGGTAACAGATCTTACTCGCGATAACGTATTTAAAAGGTTATATAAAATACCTATGACATACAAATGACAATCAATATTGTCCGACGTTTCGAGCGTCCTGCATTGATCGTGGTCACGGGTTGACTGGTGTCAGCGCCGCCATAGTGAAGTGCGGGTTTCGGCAACTACCCTCGCTTATCGTTACCTACCATTATGTTAAGCATGTGTACAAATTGCGAAAGTCTAAAAACGTTTATTTAAAATATATATTATAATGTAGTGTAATTTCAATATATAGCAGTAAACGTAAGACAATATTAAACTGATATTATTTGAAAGATAGAAACAATTGTAATCTCGCAAGTGTGTGTCGACTTATATAGCTGACTGTACTTAGTCAAACAAGTATCAGGCGTCTTAGTACTGGTTACTAGAGTATCCAAAAAATATGTAACCTGGTTACTCAAGTATCCACAAAACTATAAAAATGTATCACTTGAATATACTTGGTCAAATAAAATCGTTATAACGGTCGACGAAGAAAACTATCGACAAATATTAAAAACTATGATGGATTTATGTAAAACGTTAAAAAATTATGTAAATAAATCGAATTTATTAAAAAAGGCACTTTTTAATAAAACATATTATTGATGCACTGCGAACTTTTACTTAACCAGGTTGTTGACTTGGCAAATAGATTGTGGCAAACTTTTTGCTGTCTGCTACTTACTATTGATTGACCACGTATATACCATTGATTGATTTACCATTGACGGATTGACCATGTATATACGCATACAAATATCCAAAAATAGTAGTGTCTTATTGTAAGCTGCACTTGCCTTTAGTATGGTTTAGTTTTCTTTGAGTGCGTTGTATCTAAAACTCTGCTCAGTAACGCATTTTAATGAAACGACATCTGGCCATCTGATTAATCTGCTACTTTGTACAAGCCAGCAAATAATCGGCTCCTACGGGCATACAGAATGCCTATGGAAGCCATAGAAAAATTGCTTCTTTGCTTTGGTTAGTTATCTATTCTACTCTAGTCTTTCTCTACGCATTCAGCTACCAAACAATTTGCCACAAACTGTTTGCCTGATGAGGTCGTGATATGTCGTTTATAATACAGTCGAAGAAACTTTTTTAAATTTCGCTACTAAATTTATAAAATAATATATAGTGCCTTTTGAGAGACAAAAGGAGTAAGAGATTGACTGTGCTGACTGAATATATGTGTAAAGTGCTCTCAAAATGAGTTTACCTGCTCAAAACTTTAGAGGATATTTTTTTGAATCAAAAGAACCAAGTTATTGTCTTGTTAGTCTGGTGGTTCAGGTATGTTTGCGAACAATCCTCTGGTCTTGCAATAGGCTACATCCTCCTAACATCTGGAGAATTCTCTAAGCTAGAACTACTCGATAATTTTTTCTGATCTGAGAAATCTACGGCACACGATCGTAAGCGAACATGAGTATAAAATTATGCCATATAACCAACGAGCATGTCATATATTAATTTCGATATTTTCTAAATTTAGAGACATGTCATAATGACTCTAAAGTTTGAGCAGATATTTTGAGAGAATTATATTTGGTAGTACTATTAATTACTAAAATTGTACTTAAAATTGTTTGTCTTTATTTTAATGGTTTAGCGTCTGAATGTTTAGTATTAAATGCTTAAATGTTTAAAAGATCAGTAATAGACACATAGGAGTACCACCATCTTGAATAAAAGCGGAACTCTACTGCAGATGCGTTCATATAATATTGATTTAGCCCGGATAACACTTAGTGCATGCTGTGTTTGCTTAACCTTTTGAACGCTAGAGTATAAACGCATCGCCGTACCCCCGACGCCAAGCCACTTTTTCTGTAAATTGACCTTCAGAAGTATAGGGATTTCAAAACTTTATCGAGTATCAACTGTGTTTTTATTTTCGTTTTAAATTTTCTGATAAACCCTACTCATGACACATATTTATTTAACCACAAAAGTAATGGTTTTATTGTTTATTTTTATGTTATGGTGCGACGTATTTATATATATTTTTGACATACATATGTGATGTTGGCGTTGAGGGCAGGATTTAGCAGCAGGATCACGTATGTGACAAACGAAATCTTGCCTAATTAACGGTAGAGTCGATTAGAGCGCGTACCAAAAAGTTTGGGTCCTCATACCTCTGCCCAACGACCAAGGCATGGAATTCTCTGCCAAGGCACGTGTTTCCTTCTTCCTTCAATCCTGGGTTCTTTAAGCGGGGCGTGAAAAAGCATCTTCTCAGGCCGTCAAAGTAGAGACCTCAATATCGCCTCGGCTACTGTGGGGGCGATGTGGAGGCCACTGCTCTTAGACCACACGACTGCTTACTATCAAGTGGAGTGTGGTAATTTTAACGAGCAAAATAAAAAAAGATAATGGCGTCCAAATGGTTAAACTGGTTGTGGATATATCCATATTTTTTGGTATTATTGTTTACCATGTAATATATAATGTTACAATTGTAAGCAACCATAAAAATAAATAAAAGGCACAGTGGTTAAAGTAGTCACTTTGCTGTTGCTATTACCATTGTTCGGTACACAGAAACAGCGTGATCCACAAGTTTGTATGTTTGGAAAGAGTTCGCGAAATAGGTGTTAGTTTTAGTGCAGTACTTAACTTTATAAAAAAAGAGCTATTGATGCAGCGAATACTACTAACAGGTGGCAATGCGCACACGCACGCAAGTGAACGCTTCCGTACGCACTCATTCGGGTACGTTCGTTAATCTTCGCTCATCTTCGTAAGCTTGGTCTATACATGCGATTAAAAGTCTCATTAACAACCTTTGACAGTAACTATGATTAAAATTGGAGAAGTTAACCAGTACTTACAAATTAAATGCAACAAAAAAATAAAAAGTAGTGAAAAAGAAATTGCGTTTTTTAATATTTGGAGTATTATTTAAAAAAATAATACAGGATTTAGATACACATTACAGTACATTACAAATTTAGATACACATTACAGTATATTAAAGTTTTGTACTTCGTTGGATTCGAACCCACAACACTCGGCGCAAAGGCAGTAGCCAGGCGACCACTATGCCACATTACCAGTAACGTCCATTGTTGAGTAGTAGAGTTGAGTGAGCAGCTGTGGTGTCAATAATAAACTATGCTTCCTCCGTGGCGCAGCGGCAGTGAATGCGACTGCTGTGCATGAGGTCTCGGGTTCGAATCCCGGGTCGGGTGGGTTTTTCTGTTAAGAAATCTCAATAGTAGCCCAGAGTTAGGAAGTTGGCGGTGTTAGACACCCCCGTGCCTCGGAAAGCACGTAAAGCCGTTGGTCCTGCGCCTGATCTCTCTCCGGTCGTGTGGGATTACCGTCCCATCGGATCATGAGAGTTAGGGAACAGAGAGTGCACTTGTGTTTGCGCACACGCTTGTGCACTATAATATCTCCTGCGCAGATGGCCAGTCTCCGTTAAGACTGGCCGCCGTGACCGAAATTCGGTCTGGAAGACATTATTATGCTTACTATGAAAGTACTGCTTGCATGTTTTAATTACGTTCACTGACGGTAAGCGTGAATGACTGGTATTCTTGTAACATTTAAACCGTACAAAACTGTTCAAAGCTTTCTTAGTAATTATATAACTATGGCGAAAAAATCAAAGATCAACCTCGTTAGATGTGTAAGTTAAACGGCGGCGGTAGTATAATGGTTAAGTTATCGTCCTTTCTTCTGAGGCCGGGGTTCGATGCTCACCATTGCAATACCTACGTGAACTTATTCTTGACAAGCATTTAACTTAGCTGGAGGTTCTGATAGGAATACTAAGAATTTGTAATACAATTGCTAGTAATCTTTGAAAATGTTGTCAACGTAAGTGTCTGTAGGCAATTCAGAGTGACTGTATAACAATAGAAGTCTTTCCTGATAAATAACACTATGTATTACCTACGATAGTGTTGTGTAACATAGCGATTTCCAATTATCGATAAAAATCAAGTAATGGGAATGTTCGATTCATTCGTAAGTAATTGAATAATGTTATATTATTCGAATTCATAATTTATATTAATAAATCAGGGCCACTTGCACAACAATTCGCTAAATACGTTTAGCACTAAATACATTTAAAACATCGTGCTGTCGCAGTTATCCATGTGAAGGTGACTGAGATGCAACGATGTTTTAAATCTATTTAGTGCTAAACGTATTTAGTGAGTTGTGCAAGTAGCCCTAAGTCTAATGTCGACTCGAATTATGCTGCAACAAATTAAAAATATTATAGTTATGATCCAACACAATAAAAAAAACAATGTCATTAAATTGTTACTCGAGCTACACTCGAATAAATTCAGTGACTGAGTTTTTCAGTGACAATAGAATCGCTATGTCCAATTATTTTTTTAGTAGGTAATTAATATTGTTTATTTAAGTCGCCAAAGAAAATCTTACATTAGGTATTTCAAGTGGAATATATTATTGATCATAGTTGTATAATTACAATTATACATAATACACAAACAATGTAAATATGTACTAATTACCTTCTTAATACTATTGTGATATAATTTTGTGAAATTATTTGTAGTATGTTTAGTTGTTATTTTTAAACTGTTTTTTTATTAATAAAGTTATTTGAAAATAATATTTGTTATTTTATTTACCTATTAAGAATAACAGGTATTAAAAAAACGACAATGGTGCGAATTGTGTTGTAATTTTCGTGTCTCCATAGCGGAGTTTTTCCCGATAGCCTTAAAAGAGCTATTATTCACCCCATACTTAAGAGCGGGGACAGGAATTGTGTCTACCGTTATAGACCAATTTCTGTACTATCCTCTCTGTCCAAGATCCTAGAAAGAATCCTCAATAAGCAGGTAGTAGTATTTCTTGGGAAATACCGCATCATTGCGGAGAACCAATATGGTTTTAAATCTGGTGTTTCAGCTACAGATGCAGTACTGGATCCGACTGAATCTGTGGTTAGGAGCTTGGACAATAGAGTTAAATGTCTGGGTATTTTCTTGGATCTAACAAAAGCGTTTGACACAATTTCTGTTCCCAGACTCATAAACAAACTTGAACGTATTGGAATACGAGGCGTAACATTAGATCTTTTTAAGGACTACCTGACTAGTCGTACCCAATATGTGAAGATTGAGACCTACCCAAAGAGTAAAGTAATACATAGGGAAAAGAGAGCCCTCTTATGGACAATTTCAGCCAACCCTATTTGAAACAGCGACATCTGAACTTTTGGCCCCGAACTAATCCTTCTATACATAGCTGTAGCTATTCCGTACTCTGTGCCTATAGCTATTTATATTATGTATTTTATAATCCAGAATTCGTATTTAAATTGTTTTGTATCAATCGTATTTTTGTAACATAAAAATTGCAAATAGAACAAGTAGAATGTTACAAAAATAGATCCAAACAAAACAATTTAAATACAATAAGTATAAGGTGCATATCGTTGTATAAGAATAAAACAACAACAAATAACATTTTATTATGTTTATGTTTATTAAAATATAACCATGCAGCGGACTCTAGGTTCATAGTGAAATGCGCAGCGTCTCGGCATTGGAAAAACCGCACCACACTAAACACTCAAAGTGTCACTATCGCACACTGATAACAACAGTTTTCGATGGGAAGATTAATTGACACAAGGTGGAGAAACACAGAGCTCGACTCAACGCACTTACATAAGACCTTCACAGCCGATAAATATACAATATAGGACGAAAATCTACAAACGTGCGCACGGGCAAGATGCAGGCGCCATATTGTGACTGTCTTACAAATCCAATGTTTGAATCATAGTCTTTAACAGACGTATTTACTCATTTGTATTTTATGATAGTTTTATGATAAAACAATTAAAATGAGAATAAAATATGATTCTAGATAAATTAAAAATATAAAAGTATAGATAGGTAAGAACTGACACTAAATAATAAATTAAAATTTGTTTAAGCGCCATCTTCTGCGATTGATTTACAGCACAAGTACGGGGCCAAAAACACAGATGTCAGTCCTATCTTTGGATATAGGAAAGATATTGGGCAGTGACCCCCCCTGGACTTACCTCAGTGATGAACAACTTGTAACGCGCGGGATCCCCCAGTGAAGCATTTTGGGGCTTTTTTTTTTTGGTCCCCATGAAAAATGCTTGATGCACTATCCGCCGGCTAGGGGACGGCACCGGCGGGGCGTGTGGGACTCTCCATTCTTGGTATACCCACTAAAAAACCTGGGGTGTTCCCTCTCTCACCCAATATAAGGGATTGTTGGGAGCTCTTAAAAGAATTGAGTCATCCATAGCAGGCCCCCCGAAGCATTTTGGGGCCTACTTTATTCCAAATTTATGTCAATGACTTTTGTAGTCTATCCCTTCCAGGCATTAAGATCTATGCATATGCTGACGATACTGCTATTCTCATCTGTGGACCTACCTGGGAGAAAGTCCAATTAAAAGCCGAATCTGCTCTTAGAGATGTAATGACTTGGCTGAAAAACAACGTACTTACCTTGAATATGAGCAAAACCATATACATTCCTTTCGCTCTAACACGTAATGCAAAATCACCTGACACGTTTTCCCTAACGGTCCATTCATGCACCCAAGCTTCAGGACCTTGTTCATGCCTACCACTCACGAGAGTGGACACGGTAAGATACCTGGGAGTGCAAATAGATGAATGCTTGAAATGGGATAAGCAAATCAGCACCGTAATAAGTAGAGTGATGCGTCTCATCTGCACGTTCAGGTCACTTCGCGAGTCTGCAAGCTTTGACTTACTAATAAATGGTCTATTATGCTCTGTGTCAATCAATCATTGGCTATTGCATTGCCGCCTGGGGTGGTGCTCACAAGACACTCCTTATTGGACTGGAGAGAGCACAAAGAGCGGTTCTAAAAGTTATGACTAGGAAACCGTACAGATACTCCACATCTCAACTCTACGCCGATTGCAAAGTTCTCATAGTCCGCCAGCTCTTTGTACTCCAATGTACTTTAAAAAAACACAGTATCTGCCCCCCACCAAATGATAGGAAAAGAAGAAATCTACCATCGGGCACTAAACATGATACTACTTTTGCAGAACACCAATTCTACGTACTAAGCACGCATATCTATAAAAAAAATCACAGAGTACTGAATATACTAGAATCAAATAAACATGCAGTAAAATTAAAAGTGAACGAATGGTTGTTAAAACAAGACTACAATACGACCGAATCATTACTCATGTATATCATAATCCACATAAACCTTTGGACAACCACACTTTTCTTTATTCTATGTTTTTATAATCCACACCGTATGCCCACATACGCACATGCACATACGCACATACACACACACGCCCCGCGCGCCCGCACACACACACACACATTCACACACCCTCTCTCTCACACACACACACACACACACCCTCTCACACACACACACACACACACTCTTTTTTAATAATATTAATCTATCTATATACTTATAATAAAACTGTAGAGAGGTCAATTCTGTACATTGAATATATATTCAAAATTAATATTGGAGGATGAATGGTGATCGATACTGATGACAAAAATGGAATCAGTAAATTTTTTGTCTGTCTGTCTGTCTGTCTGTCTGTCTGTATGTGTACGCATGGGTCAAAAACTACTGAAGGGATTTTAACCAAACTTGGTACGATTGTAGTCCATACTCCTGGGCAGGTTATAGGCTATATAACATAACGCTAAGACACATAGGAGCTGAGCAGTGACGATAAATTTGAAGCAAGTCGGACGAAAATGCGCTTTCGAGCTCTTATCCTCGCATACGTTGATCATACACCAAAAGTATGTATTACAAAGATGATGGTCTTCAAAAGATCTACAAAAAAGTCCTCAATAGTATATATCTATCTTTTATAAATTAGCCACAATAACGTGTTTAATCGTTAGGCATTTCTTCAATGTGTATTAAAATATATTGTATTTCACATAGATATATCTTTATCGAACTCCCATATTCAAAAAGTACACTTTAATATTTATATTATAAAAAAATATATAGGAATCGGTTTATAAACACACAAGATATAGATGAAATAAAACTTCCAAATCTCGCCGCGCCAGTATGGGTACGGCTATACGGTTGATTGTTGTTTAAGGCGCGAAACGGCCATCCGCTGCATTTATAAAAAGGCGGGGGCGCTCACGCGCCGACTTCACTCACATTTTGTTTGTTTGGTTGAACGCGGTAATCTAAGGAACTACGGGTAAAAATTAGAAAAATATTTCAGTGTTGGATAGCCCATTTATAGAGGAAGGCTATAGGCTATATAACAACACGCTACGACCAATAGGAGCGGAGCATAAATGAAAAATATTGCAAAAGCTAGGAAAATTCTCTTATGTGAAGCAGACGAAGTTGCGCGGGTCAGCTAGTAATTAAATAATAATCAAGTAGGTGCTTTTATTTGTAGTTTGTTTCTAGAATAAGAATGGTGAATAATTCGAATCTAGAGTTGGAACTAGCACATCGCACGTGTTCATGGTCAAGATAAACGTTAGTCGTATCGCAGTCATTGTACCAGCTATATACGATACACCTCATTCAGTCTTTTTCGTTTTCAAGTTTTGTGCATTGTTCGGCGAAATATACTGAAAACTGTTTAGAATTACTGTTACGTTATTTTTTAATGAAAGACAATAAACTTTATGTATAAATACGCCACAAAGTCAGGGGTCTAATAACAAAGGCGGCAAAGTCCCCTAAAATGTGAAACGTCGATTTTAATTTTATTGGTTGTGGCAACATCTTTTTTACCAGAACACGTTGAGAGATTCGAACAAATCCGGCCTAATCCAATAGATTTCTACGCATAAACGCAACGTTTTATAACAAAATCGGGAAAGTCCCCGGCCGACATAACAAAATTAGTAATGTCCATTTCAACCAATCAGAGATGAGCTGTTTCCATGGCCGCTTGTAATGAATTGTAATGAATTCTAACAAATATGGCAAAGTCCGTAACCATTAATAACAAAACCGGTAAAGTCCTTGCTTTACTAACAAATGTGGCAAAGTCCATAACATTATTTAAGTTTCTTGATTAATTGGCGTGTTTTAGGATGAAATTAGAGCTTAAATTAAACGGTATTACAATTTAACTTCTATAAATACATTACAGCAGTAAATATGTGATATCCTTGAAACGTTATTCGTTTATTGTAAGTGACTTAACATTTCTTCAACTGGACTTTACTGCCTTTGTTATTAGACCCCTGAAGTATGGTATTTCCTTGGCGCTCTTGTTTTAAAATATGGGTATATCGACTCTTTTAAACTTTGAAGTACGAATGTGTAAAGTATTAATAGGTTGTTTGTATGAACATGTTTATAATAAAATAATAAACTATTTACGTCATGCTCCCAAGAAACCCCATCTATTTCGCTGTTTATAAATTCATATCACAATTGTACGCAATGTGTACCGAATTAGTTCATACTTAAAAAAATAAGTAGCTTAACAGGTTAATAGGTACAGGCAAGCGAATTATGGCTTGCTATAGAGTATCTCCCCAGCAACCCCAAGTAAAATTTGAAGCAATTTTACGTAGATCCTTGCTTATGAGGCAAACAAATGGTTGATAAAAATTGTACTGTTACTTTTACGATTGGATTTGCTAGTTATGCCTACTTAAAACTTAACTTTACTATCTTGATTATAAATGCCTAGGCAGTTTTTTTTTAATTACATGGGTAACAACTTAGAGCATGTTATCAATTATATTTTACATCACATTACAACACCAAACAAAAAAAGACAAAACAAAATGAATAGAAACTGTATTTCAATAGCTCCTTAAACTAACAAATTAACAATCATTCTGGTCAACAAAAATAACATATTTTTTTTGCATTGGCAAACAATTTAAATTTTCACATAAATTAACACGTTTGATTGAAATCGTTTACTTAAATTTGTTTTATGTACCTTCGTCTTAAGATCAACATAGCAGTACCAGTTTGATCCCGTTTTACAATGAGCTGTAAAATGACGCAACATAGTTTGCTGATGATTCTAAACCTGCAAGGCCCTCTGCCAAGTATAGAATATTCAACGGCAAAATTGGTACCATTCTTTCTATTCTATTGTCACAAGTGTTGCACTTTTTGGAAAATCTCGCACTACTATATTCGTTAAGCAGAATTGCCTCAAAAATTTTAGTAGCATTACACTGACAGTCAAAAATTGTCATGTTGCCTTGAGTTGAAATTTTATCACAAAATTTTATAAGGATATCTGATTTTAATCGTAATACATCAACATCCAAATCATTTTGAGATATTGCTTTAACCAACACAGAGAAAGTCGAATTTATATTGTCGATATGTTCAGCTACAGCTTTATTCTCTTTATGAAGGACAGCATACACTTGCAGGACAGCATCAAAGGCGCAAGTATTTTGTAAAATTATGTCTTTTAATCCTGTTCTACTAATATTGCCGTTTGGCATCAAATGCACATAGTTTCTATTACTTTTTGGTTTGATTGTTTCGATTAAAGATTTTGATTTAGTTTTAGTGTTTTTGTTTCGCCAGTTTTCCTCGCACTTCGGTTCTGCAGTAAATATGGAATTATCTGAGAAATATTTGTCAGTATCGTCAATGCTTTGTATTTTATGTTTTGGTTTCGATGAATCAATTTCAGACTGCCGACTTATTGTTTTCTGAAAAATCTCAGGGTAAGAGCATTGAGCTGACTTCAGTTCTCCAGATAAGTACTCGGTATGGATCATAATAAAATTATCAACTCTCAAAAGTCCACTTCTAGAATTAAGTAATAACTGTTTGATATTCTTAAAATAGCTTTCGACGTTACTGCTAGTAGCACTGATGTTTGATTCCTTGCAAAAAGGCAGCATTAGATTTGTCCAAAGGGGCAATCTTGTTAAAAGTTTCTTAAAGCTTTCTATAAATGTAGGGAAATAATAAATATTTTCATACATTATCTCATCACACAGGTCACTGTACAATTTTTCTTTATTTATAATATGGTCAAATTCTGCAATAACTGAGTTTTGAAGAATCAAATCATCATTTTTTTCAAATATCGTCTCTTCGTTTTGTGAGTTTTCTTCTGATTCTATTACCTCATCAAATTTTTTGTCTTCTTCACATATGCGAAATAATTTTTTTTTTGCTATTTCACATCTAGTTATTTGACCGTTTTTTGTATGTCTGTCAAACCTATTTACTGCAACTATAATAAGATTTGTTATTATTTCTTTCGCCGTCGAATATTTATTACAAGACTTCAGATTTAACAAAACTTTTATATAAAATTTCTTCACACGCTTGTCGACATTTTTAAAACACTTAAGTCCGTACAAAGTTTTTATAAAATGTGACGTATCAAGGCGCATGATACAATTTGGACGAATGTTGGTTTGCTTCTCCAAAAGTGTAAAACAATGATTTATGTAGGCTTTTGTGGTATCAAATGTAGTGAATGCTTGGAATGAAAATGGGAGCATGACGTGTAAAATTTGAAGTAATTTTACGTAGATCCTTGCTTATGAGGCAAACAAATGGTTGATAAAAATTGTACTGTTATTTTTACCACTGGATGTGCTAGCTTAAAACTTGAATCGCCATTATTAAGCGCCTGTCTAAAACAAATAGCAAAGTGTATTTCAAGGTTTTTCTTTGTTATAAAATTGACACTTGACACTATGGGATTAAGCAAAACTATTGTTATGAATAATAATATTTTCCGTTAGCTATTATCAAGGCTATTGTTTTAATTGTGCGTACGAATTATTAATACTGCGGTATTCGTAAAATTATAATTTTCTAAAATCATACTCAGGTACCCTCCATTTCTATTAATTTTAATCTTCATTAATTCCTTTGTTATTGTACACTTACATTCTTCAACATGAAGCGTGGAAAAAGATTATCTGTTAGTTTAAAAGAGCAAAAGTATGTTTTCCTTGAACACAGTGAATTTTTTCATAATTTACCTGGTGTGCCACATTCAAGTAGTGATATTTACAAGACTATCAGCCACAAGTTAAGTGCTCAAATGACACCTAAGGCTTTGTGTCTTTCCATTCAAAGAAATTGGAACTATTTTTTTGGTACAAGGATGAGTGAGAATAATACTAACTACGAACTATCTATTAAAATGAATAAAAACATAAGTTCCGAAGAAGATTCTCCATGTCAGTATAACAGTAGCAGCAGTAGTGAGAAGACACTTTCGGATAATAATAGTGAATGTGGAGAAAGTGTAATGTGCTTTGAAATAGAACTAAGCGAATGGGATAGAATTAAACCACGGTATTATAATGTCAAAAACAAATCTGGACGTCGTTCTTTGAAAAAGAGACTACCGTCTGGTGAGTGGAGTGATTGTTTTAGAAAATATATTTGGCAAAAGACAAACAGATGCACATGGATTTTCAAAAACAATTATACTTGTGGTGATCATGTGAAGATAAAGGGAACTTGTTGCGAATGCAATGGCAAAATTTTTATACAGACAAAAAATAATAATATTGATTCGGTTTCAATAAAGTGTATTCTGGAAAACGTAGATCCAAAATTGGTACACAAATCAAACAAACAAAGTTAGAATAACGAAATCTACAAAGGAAAAACTTGCTTCGAGCTTAAAAAATTAATATCCAGTAGTAGTCCGAAACAAATTAATGAATAGTGCCCTTGGAGACGATGATACACAAGTAGGGTATTATTGGGCATTCTACTCCACCTTCCGTTCCTACGGCTCACTTCGTTCGCCTCCGTCTCTCCCGGTGGAGTAAAATGCCCAATAATACTTCTGGAGTGAACGGAAGGTGGAGTAGAATGCTCAATAATATTTCTGGATACTCTATAAAATCGGCACTTATCGATTAAAGGGTTCTATTTACTATTTATTTCAATGCACCAACGAAACTGAATCATTATTAACAAACTTTTTTAAGTAGTAACAATGAAATTTGTGAAACAACCGCATTCATTACATGTAAACAAAATCTGTGTGGAGTCTAGCAAGACTGGTCTACGTCATGGAAAATTATTACCCACCTCGTTGCGATGCATCGTATGTGGACCATCAAATTGTGGAAAAACGAATTTAATAATCGGTCTTCTCATTCATGAGAACGGGTTGAGATTTCAAAATGTTTATGTTTATTCAAAAACTTTACAGCAACCAAAGTATATTTTTTTACAAAAAGTGTTGCAACGAGTACCTGGCATTTCATTTCAAAAATACCATGAGAATGAGGAAGTACTGAGTGTTCAAAATGCTAAACCAAATTCAATTATTATATTTGATGATGTTGCTTGTGAAAATCAGAATAATATGCGTGATTATTTTGCAATGGGAAGACACAAAAACATCGATTGTTTTTATTTAAACCAAACATATAGTAAAATTCCTAAACAGTTGGTAAGAGATAATGCGAACCTAATCGTGCTTTTTAAACAAGACGAAATTAATTTGAGACATGTTTATGAAGAACATGTGACATGACTTGGTCTGAATTTCGTGAAATGTGTTCAAAAATATGGCGCAAACCTTTCAGTTACGTTGTAATTAATAAGGATTGTCCCAAAAACAGAGGATGTTACAGAGATGCGTTTGACACTTTTGTTGTCTTTGATTAAGAACGCAAATCGGTATATAAGGCAGTCACCTGCTCAATATTAATAATTCAGAGCGATCACTTAATCAATAAGGATCACTATATTAATATGGAAAAATCATTGAAAAGACAAATTGTAAATGCAGCAGAAGCTGTAAAGAAAAAGGTACGAAAAATGAAAGATGTTGAGATGGATAATAAACAAGCATTGGAATCTGTTTTCAAACCTGTAACGGAACCCCTCCGTTTGATTGCTAGTACTAGTAAGCAAGTTCCTCTTTTGAGTGCTACTGAAGATGAAGATAATGTTGGTACCAATTTGCAGACAGATAAATATGAAAGTGATGACGGTGAAAATGAATCTGTTTCTCTTAATAGCAACTCGTCTTATGAATCCGTTGTTGATACCAAAGAAGTTTGTGATACACCATCTCGGTCAGTACCCTCAGAAGCTTTGAGAGATGTTCCTTATGGCGTAAGAGTAGAGTGCGGTAAACTTATGCTAGGTTCTGCTCACATAACAATAAAAGATCAATATATATCACCGTCGCTGGACGTAAATATCGAAGTACGCCTGGTTTAAAACAATTGTTGCTAAAGAAAGACATAGATTTAAGCTTAGTTACAGATAGTGATATGCAACATTATAAATTGATGTTGATTGATACAAATGTACATCGTCGAGACTACGAACCAAATAAACCTATAAAAAGTAATAAGGGTCAAAAATATTTGCAAGTTATTAAACCTCTCTTCAAACTTCAAAATTCACTTAAAGATAATCAATCAAAGGGAAAAGGTCTACCATTGATAAAAAAATGGAAAAAAGATGTCGATTATGTGTACTGGGATGATCCAAATGAATTAGTAGAAAGGTTGAAATTACTAATCGCATCTCGAGATGCTGGTAACACTGGATTAGACAATGAAATAATATCTATTGTTGAAGAATTGCAAGAAAGTGGGATTATAAATAATCAAATTTCATTCTTATAAAGTTCATTTCACTTTCAACCTCTATATATACTATACAGTAGACTTTAAGTATGAATGTAGATAAATTCGGTCACTATATTCATAAAAGAATGCGTTTATCAGAATTGTTTGAGTTTAATGAAAACGCACTATACAAAACCGCAAGCGGGGAATTTGATTTAAAATCCTCTAAACTCAAAGGTATTAGATCCCCTGTGGACGCAGATGAAGCTGTAAACAAAGATTATGTAGACCGTTTTAAAGAAAATGTAATAAAAGAATTATATAAACTGAATGCAGCCCTGCGTTCACATATCATGACAGATGTGCAAAATATTGTTCAAGCTACTATAAAAGCAAAGATATCAGAATCTTTGATTCATTTAGAAGAGAAGTTCTACACAAAATCAGAGATTGATAAATTCCTTATAAAATCTTCGCAATGACGAAACAAGAAATAGTCAACGAAATCCACAAACAGGCACGAAGAAATTTTTGTCGACGTTCAGTTATAGTAAAAGGGATAGATGATTTATGGCAAGCAGACCTGATGGATATGCAGAGTCTCAAAAAAATGAACAAAGGCTTTAACTACATTTTAGTGGTAATTGACTGCTTTTCAAAGTATGCTTGGTCAGTACCAATAAAATCAAAAAATAAGCTTGATGTTGCTAATGCATTTGAGAATATACTATTCATCAGCCATCGTAAACCAATTCATCTACAAACTGATTTAGGAACAGAATTTTATAATAAAACTTTTCAAGCTCTAATGAAAACTAACAATATTAATCATTACTCAACATTTTCTATAAAAAAAGCTTCAATAGTAGAACGATTGATCAAAACTATCAAAAATAAACTATACAAATGTTTTAGTTTAAATGGAAGCTATAACTGGCTTGGATTATTGGAAGATGTTGTAAAAACGTACAACAGTACAAAGCATCGCACTATTAAATGTAAACCAATCGATGTCAATAAATCTAATGAGCTACAAATAAAGGAAAATATAATAGATTCATATAAACATACATCAATTCTGCGGAAGCCTAAGTTTAAAGTTGGAGACTACGTTCGAATAAGCAAATACAAACAGCATTTTGAGAAAGGTTATACTCCGAATTGGTCAACTGAGCTATTTACGATAAAAAGTATCACTAATACCGCGCCAGTTACGTATCACTTAGATGATCAACGAAAAAAAACTATATTAGGAACGTTTTATGAACATGAACTACAAAAAACCAAATACCCTGGTGTATACTTGATAGAAAAAAATTTAAAAAAGAAAGGAAGTAAATTTTTTGTTAAGTGGTTAGGTTTCAGAAATGATGAAAATAGTTGGATTAACAAAGCAGCGATTGTATGCTAATTTGTATTAAATATAAAGTTTAAGCCAAGTTTCTGTCATTATAATTTAAGCGATGCAAGGTGGTGGACTATTGAACAGTATCATTGATAATTTGCCTGTTGAACTACATTTGCCTGGTTATAATTATTGCGGACCTGGTACAAAACTGGAAAAACGATTACTGCGAGGTGACAAAGGTGTTAATAAACTTGACGAAGCCTGTATGCAACACGACATAGCATATGCAAAACATACAGACCTATCAAATCGTCATAAAGCTGATTTACAACTTCTAAACATGGCCAAACAAAGACTTAAGTCAAAAGATGCAGGCAAAGGCGAAAAACTTAGTTCATGGCTAGTTAATAAAGTTATGAAAGCCAAGATTAAATCCGGTGCTGGTGTTAAGACATTTAAACATTTTGTATCTAAAATTAAATCTAAAATCAAGAAATTGAAACACAAAGATAGTAAATCCTTAATTAACGCTGCTTATTTAGTGGCTAAGAAAGTATTTCCAAGCAATATGAAAATTCGGGTACCACGCGTAATACCTATTCCAAAAACTGGAGGGATTCTGCCTTTAATTCCAATATTTGCTGGATTGTCAGCTCTAGGAACTTTAGCTGGCGGAGCGGCTGGTATTGCAAAAACTGTTAATGATTATAAAGCAGCTCAAAAAAATTTAGCAGAGACGGAACGACATAATAAAGCAATGGAAGCTTTAGCTTTAGGGAAGGGCTTATATATTAGGCCGTATAAAAATGGCAAAGGGCTATTTATAACAAATTCAAAAAACTGAAAAATAAGCTATCCAATCGCCCTCTAACTAATATGGATATTCAAAAGCATGCAAAGGATATCCCATATTTTCGAGGAGTTTACATGAAAGATCAGTTACCAGGGAAGCCGAAGCAAGTTGAATGTGGCGTCATTAACTTGGATAACTCCAAAAATGAAGGAACTCACTGGGTAGCTTATGTTAAAATAAACAACTATTGCGAATACTTTGATAGCTATGGAGACCTAAAACCTCCAGTAGAATTGATGCGGTATTTTAAAAACTGTACTGTATTTTATAACTACACGAGATATCAAAATTTTAATACAGTAAACTGTGGGCACTTATGTTTGAAATATCTGTGGACTTTTTGGAATAAAAATGTATAAAATATATAGCATTTCTTTTATTTCACTCATTTACAAAATGTCACTCATTTTGTCAATAACTGGACATTCATCAAGTTTATCTACATACTTTCCAAATCCTTTACAATTAGATGGACAGTATGAATGTGCTTTAATGCATTTTTCAACATTTAATTCTATCCCAAATATCGATAAAACTAATAACAAGTTATATTATGGCATGAAAGACGTTATTGAAATACCTGAAGGTACGTATGAATTGCAAGATATCAATGACTTTTTAAAATCTGAAATAAAGGATGCATCAATAAAAATACAGTGTAATAACAATACCCTAAAAACTACTATATACTGTACAAAAGACGTAAATTTTACCAAACAGGACTCCTTCGGAAAACTGTTAGGTTTTAATGAACAGATTTTGAAAGCAAATAAATGGCACGTATCAAAGTTTCCAGTCAACATTTTACCGACGACCGTGGTCAGGATTGAATGTGATGTTGTGAGCGGCTCTTATATAAACGGCGATCCAAGTCACATTATTCATGAATTTGCTCTAAACGTGCCACCTGGATACAGAATCATGGAAATCCCGAAGAACGCTATATATTTTCCGGTAAACCAAAACAACATAAGCTGCATACATATCAGGTTATTGGATATTAACAATCGTTTAATCAATTTGCGTGGTGAAGAAGTACAGCTATATTTACACTTTAGAAGAAAAAATGATTGACTTTAATAAATATGAGAGGCAGCATATAAAGAATATTAGTTCCATTCGAGCAACCTATAAAGTAGGACCTTGCTCCAAGAAAAAAATTAAATTAACTAAAGACAATAAGGCATTCCTCAGAGTAATTGGGTTGTTAAAATGAATATATTAGACGTCTTATCAACTCCGAGTTATGACAATTCAATAGAAGGCATTGAGTTTCATTCTTACAAGCCTTATGTCACAAGTTTCAATAGAAATGATGAAATTCGAATACCTATCAACCAACAAGACTTATATATACTGCCTTCAGCTAGCACCCTGTATTTGGAAGGAACTGTTATAGTAAGCAAAAAAGAAACGAAAGATAAAGCTACTACTGTCCATTTTACGAACAATGCTCTGCTCTACTTGTTCCAAGATATTAGGTACGAACTAAATGGTGTGGAGATTGATAAAATAAAAAATGCAGGTATAACTACAACCATGAAATCATTAGTGTCAATGAATGAAAGTGACTCCAAAATGTCTTATGCCTGGGGCTGGAATATTGATGGTATAGAAAATATTAATGGGGGAAGTTTTTCTGCTTCTATTCGCCTTTCTAATGTCCTCGGATTCGCTGAAGATTTTAAAAAAGTCGTGATTAATAGTAAACATGAACTTATATTGTTAAGAAGTAACACTAATTTAAACGCTGTAAAACTGAACACTGGTGAAGTAGTGGAAGATGTTCAAATTAATAAAATCATATGGCGCGTACCACATGTTAAAGTATCAGACAGAGAAAAAATAAATTTACTAAAACTTTTAGAAAAAGATCAACCGCTTCAGATGATATTTAGAAATTGGGATCTGTACGAATATCCAACTTTACCAAAAACTACAAAGCATACCTGGTCTATCAAAACATCTTCTCAAGTAGAAAAACCTCGATATATAATTATTGGTCTACAGACAGATAGGAAAAATAATGCAAGTTCTGACATGTCTCAGTTCGATCATTGCTATATTCGTGACGTTAGAGTGTATCTCAATTCAAATTATTTCCCGTATGAAAATCTAAACGTTAGTTTTGCTAATAACAGAATTGCTTTATTATATGAGCAATACGTTCGATTTCAACAGTCGTATTACGGACGCCGCGGAGGATCGTTATTAAGTGAGAAAGAATTCAAAGATATTGCACCTCTGTTTGTAGTTGACTGTTCTAGACAAGTGGATAATCTAAAGATAGGTCCTGTTGTGGATGTGAGAGTGGAAATTGAAAGTGAATCAGTTATACCAGGTAAAACATCAGCATACTGTCTTATTCTCAACGATTGCATTGTTGAATATAAACCGCTAAGTAACATCGTAAAGAAGATATCATGAACGCGGATACACTTATAGTAGATGTCCAAGGGTTTAAAGATATAAATAACAATTTTATCGTTAAAGAAGTAGCAATTGCAAGTCAGGAGCATACACAAACGTTTTTGGTGAAGCCACCATACTCATTTCATCTTCTTACAGAAGTAGAAAAGAAACAAGTCAAGTGGATAGAAAGAAATCGAGGAATTACCTGGTGTGAGGGTTACATAGACTATAGATAGTTTCACCGTGTTATCGTACCTCACTTAAAGAATAAAAAGATCATTACAAAGGGTTTAGAAAAAATTAAGTGGATCAAAGATTTATGTGCGGACTGTGACGTAATAGATATTGGTGAAAAAGGATCTCCTAATTTTGCAACATTAAAAAGAAAATTTTGTAATTATATAACTGAATTTAATTGTGTACATCATAAATTGAATTGTGCATTAAATAATGTTGTGTGTATTAGAAAGTGGTATAATGATAATAATATGTATTTGTTTAATTTGTTTTTATCAATAAACTGATCATTTGTGATATATTATATGGTTATTTTATTTAAAATTCTCAAGCTACTCTATTCTATAGATTTGAAACTAGCTGCAGCAAAATAAAATTTAATTTTAAATTTGAGTAAGCTATACTTGTACTTAACAATTCCTATGTATGTATTGTATGGCCATAGTCCTCCGCACTGAGCCAGCGTGGTGGACTATGGCCTAACCCTTCTCACACTGAGAAGAGGCCCGTGCCCAGCAGTGGGACAGTTTAATACAGGGCTGATATTATTATTATTATTATACTTGTACTTAACAATTTATTGCAACTTTATTTTAAAGATAAATATATTTGCAATGAAGTTAATCTTATATAAATAGAAATAAAACTACAATGATATTTGTTTATTATATACAATCATTTATTTTAAAATTTAACATAACATAACTTTCATACTTTTTACGATAGGTAAGTACTTAATTATTTACATTTAATTAAACTAGCTTTATATAATTATATATATATATATATATATGTGTAATTCTACAATTATTTATTACCTACAGTTTCTTATTTTTATTATAGCGTATTTTATTTACAATAATTTATTATTTAATGTAATGTATGTAGTGGAAATTATATAGAATGTACATATTTATCTTGAAACTTAAGAAATTATAAAGGAAATAAATGGTATATATTTTATACAAAATATTTTTTATTATAGATAAATCCTTAATTATTTACAATAAATGGAATTTAAATAATAATATTTACACATAACTAGAGTCTTCACAAAGTTTTTTCGATATTTTGTTTACTAATCTTTCCACTTCATCCATAATGTTGTCCACCGGTTCACTCACTACGTATTACGCACTTATCAATATATCATCACCTCCTTTATCACTTGCAGTTTCTTGTTCATTTATGTCTATCACTTGTATTTGGATGAGTCGTAAGCCTTTTTCTTTTGATTATTGATCACGTAAGACTGACAAATATTATGCTGCTTCCGCTTTTGAGGCTTTGTCCTTGATTTTTTATTGACCGGTTCTTGTACGTTTTCTTGTTCAGGAATATGCCAGCTCGGACTCGGGGTCGGAAATCCTTGACCGTACTGAGAGAAAATGATATCTGGCGAATAATTCATTATTATCGATGATCTGAAACAAAGAATATAATAATTATAATTATTTTATTTATATCACAAGGAGAAACTCACAATCATAAAATTCACGAAATACATATACTTACGAATTATTTGTTTCAAATCGATGTGACCACCACAACAAGCGACAGCTTAATGATTAAGAAACTAATATTATTATAATGACGAAGCAGTAGTGTAACATAAACCTGTGATGCAAGTTTGAAGTTGTTTCTTGTGGACAATGAGCATGCGTGCGAACACCTGATTAGTGTTATATTTCAAAACTTTTTATTATTATATTTTATATACCAGTAAACTACTGAGAAACAAATGCATGTTTTGACAGGTTGGAGCTTCTTTGCTTGACATGTAGGAATGAGAAGTACTATAGGTACCAAATAGAAAGCTCTATTATCGCGGGGCTCCTATTTCTGGGTATGGGGTCAAAAGAGAACCTACCGTGGACAAAGTCTTTATACTATTGTCGAAGGTCTTTGGTCAAAAATATTTGAAAGAAGGCTTCGTCGACTTCGATCATACAAACATTCGATATTTGAACACTCGATGTATTCAGTGTACGATATATTAAATGTTCGATTTATTGCCCATTCGATCAATTGATATTCGACTGGCTTCGGCTTTCGATTTGGCATAGTACATCCGTAGGAATGGTAGGTATTTCACAAAAGGAATGAAAATAAAAGATGTTACATATTCATACAAATGTATTTACATATTTTCAAATAAAACTTATACAATAAACTTACATTTATTTTATTACATAGGTAACTATTTTTAGTAATGTTATACGAAATATTATATATTTATTAATCTGTATATTTACAGTAGGTACATTGAATTTATAATTGATTAACACGATATTGCTTACAATATTTTAAAATATGTAACAATTAGATAAGTAAATTACTTAAATATAGTTGCATTTCCCCAAGCTAAAGTAGATACCTTATCTGGTAATAGCAACCGTTTATCGTCATTGCTTGAAAGTGCTATTTTATTTACACTCTGTGTAAATATTTCATGCTTTATTGACCTAAAGAGTAAATTATTTTTGCGGATGACATTACAATTATACAAAACATTTTTATAATCTATCATATGTAAATTTTTCATTACACATTTTTTTGTTCCTTTTGCTTTCTTTATTGTTTTGTCTAAAGTTTTTATACAATAAAGCTTTGAACGCAGCCCTACAAATTCTTTAATTATTATGCCTCCCATTTCATCCTTAAAAAGCCCTGGAACTTTTTTATTAATAATTGGCAAGCCAAACTCGTTATCAGAATCGTAATTGCTAGTATCAAAATATTGAAGAAAATATTGTTTAATATCTTTGTAAAAGTCATTCGTCTTTACATTATAAACTAGACTATCAGTGTCAGTATAGCATAATTCAACATTATTGCCATAAAATGGTTTTATTGTAGAATAGTGGAAATCGTACATATGACTCTTAGATAATTCTAACACAGCGAACGCTATGTATATTGGTTTATTAAGAATAACACGCGAAGGTTTCATTTGTATTGCTACCAAATCATCTGAAAATACTGAAGCGCTATGAAAATATGGGCTAGCGATTAACTTTTCAGCACAAGCTGATTTTTTTGTTTTATTATTTGGGTCACACCATTTGTTTACTAACTTTAAATCAATTCTATGCTCATTATTCTCCAGAGTTTTTCCAAAAATACTGTTGTTTAATAATTTGAAAAAATCTTGTTCAAACTTCGATTCGGCTTTTTGACGTAACTGAGTGTTAAGATCAATATATTTCTTTAAAAATTACTTTGCTTAAATACGATAGCGCGATGGATCTTTTTCAGTATTAAACCGTGCCGTATGCATTTTTTTAAATGGACGTAATGAATAACATAGTTGTATTTATCATACAAATTTGGTATTAGTTTTTTATTCTTACCACCAGGCGGCAAGCATTTTTCTGGACAAAATGGAAAGTCGTTGTGTTCAGTGTGTAAACTCTCAGGATATATTAAATCAACTTCAAGAATATAACCATATGCCGCGTTATCACTAATATCTGTCAAGTTCAAATGTAAATTATTTATTTCATTGCTTGACATAAATCTAAAATCTGAATAGGGCAAGGATTGACACATGCTATAACCATATAAATTGTTACAGTCTAAATAAACGATGAATGCGACGACGACGAGTTGGATCGTAAGAATCGAAATATTTATGATTGGCTTTGACATGTCGTTTGAAACACATACAAAGACCTCCACGAATACCTTTTTGTATCATTCTAAAAATGTCTACATCGCTAATCAATTCTAATTTAACGCTTGTTTTCAAAAGCATTGCATCGAATGATAGACTTGGTGCTGTTAAGTAAAACGCTGAATCGAGATTATAGTACCGCTTACAAGTTTTTCTGAAACTTTCAAACACGTCTGCTACCAATAATACGTCGGTTTTAAGATATAAATCTGTGTACATACCCATATTTTTAATATTAAACACTGACCAAATGGATTGCGCGTGTTCATAGTCATCATCAGTAATTAGCTCGTTTGACAAGGAGTTATAAAAATTGGTTTTATTAGGCAAACACGTATCTTCATATCGATTCCATTGTGACATATAGTCATACGGATACACTCCTTTACGAGTAAGGAGGTCAAATTGTCTTTTCTCAGGAAAATAAGATTTTAGTAATTTAAACTCTTGTTTTTTCATAGTATTAACCAACTGTTCTAAACTAGTTCCTAAAAACTTGAATGAATCTACAAATCGAACCTGGAGACTTTCCTCCCTTGAAATAGGAATGAACTTTGTGAAAGAAATATAGTTTTCTTTTGTTTTAGGGATTACTTTTAAAGATCCAGGAGCTTCGCCCAATTCTTTTATGAAAAGGTGACAATCATAACCAGATAAATTATGATTGTAATCAGTAAGTTACAATAACTATGAGCTGCACCGCGATATTTACCCGTCAAATGACAATGGTCTCGGACCCTATCACCAAACAATAAATGCTCACAAATATGACAAGTTACCGCGTTATCAAAGTCGTGCGCATTAATATCGGTGTAAATCATAGGTACTTGTTTTTTTTAAATATTGTAAATTTTCTTTGCATCTTTGTAAATATAATTTACAAAATTTGATACACAATCCAAACCACGATATGAAACGTAACGATTATAATTTTTGTCTAGCGCGCACGTAATATGATAAGCGAAAGCAACAGGCACATGTCGCTGACGCGTTACAGTGCTCGCTTTAGTTGGATCAGGGTCACAAGACTCAAACCGTTCTAGCATTGTTTCAAAGTCAGCGTATATAACAAATGGTACAATTTGCTTTCTATTAAAATTTTTAAATTTAATAAAAGAACCCTGTGGAGGTAGTTCCGTAGCGACACCTCCACAACTATGCAAATCAAGATCGTCGTATGTATTAAAAAATATTAAACAAACGTCACAAAAATGCAATTTACCGTGATGTTTTGTAATTTGATTTTTAACAAGTCGCGGTAAATCTTTGATTAGACAGTAATGTGACAAATTATCGCTTTCTAGATAAAGTAAATGAATTACCTTTTTCTTTAAATTATTTGATTTATAGAGAGGTCCTACCACAGTACTATTTTTTAGCCCATAAATATAAACACAAATTTTAGGATTATTTACTTCAAACTTGGCAATATCTGAGAAAGTCAATGGAAATTCTATGCCTTCTATATTTAACACATCCCGGAAATCAGGGTAAGATGATACTCTTTCAGGGTGACTGTTGGCTGGGTATAAAGCAGCAACAATTGACCATAAAAAGCAATACTCATCATTATTTCGAATATTTACACAAGCTGTTTTAGATTTTATAGTAGCCGGCAACTCAATAAAGCCTGAACCGCGCAAAGGTTGATATTTGTTAATATTCACCTCTAAGTGAGAGCTACTCAAGAATGACCAGCCACTATCACGATCCTGGAATTCTTCAACCTTTTTTGTTAGAATGCATTTAATTTGGGATATTAAGGGCTCATATTCATAGTTTTGATGAAGTGTATAATTTTTTGTACAAAATGATTTCATCTCTTGAGAGTCATTTTTAAACATAAAAAACAAAGCAAAATACTCAAAGTTAATTTTCACGCAAGTATGTTGTTTAAGGGACAAGTCTATTAATGACTTAATTTTTTCATGAATGCTAATTAAAAATGAAGTCAAGGAACAGTTCTCACATTGATTAACAATTCTATAGGAAGCAATGCGATTTCGAAATGCAGAATTTATTAATTCAACACCATCACAGAAATTAGAAACATTTTTGTTTTTGTGATTGGTGCTGCGTAAGTGACCTATCCAGTGCTTGCGCTCAACAGATGTATTACAGACAGTACAGAAAGGCATTTTAGAGGTACGAAAATTAGATCAGAATAAAAATTATTTAGGTGTTTCAATAAAATATAAGTGTTTTAATGAAAAAGAATGATCTAATAATACTGCAAAAATAACAAATTAAACAAAAAATAATTACATATATTTATACGAATGTCGTCACTATACTAAACAGGTCCTTACTAAGTAATTCATGCGCTCGTTGCATGAATTTTTGCAGCGCATTCCACTGCAGAAAGCCTCAGTGTAACTGTAATTTTAGTGTGACTAATGCTATAGTTTTGGCATGGGCTTTGATGTCTACATAAAATTCATCCTACATTATTATATATCTCAATAAAAATATAAGTGCATCAATGAAAAGAATGACGTACCTAATGATATAATCATAAAAAGAACAAATTAATCGTAAAATTATAGTACCTATTTAAAATTAATATTGTCACTGTAATACGTGGGCTCTGCGTCATTAAATAGTTCATGCGCTCGTTGCATGAATTTTTGCAGCGCATTCCACTGCACAGAGCCTCGGTCTAATTGTAATTTAAGCGCGACCAACGCCTTTCTCCACCGATCCTCACGAGGGATGGAGACCACGTCACCCTTAGCGTAAACCTTGATGTCTTCGTAAAATTCCCCTGATAAGTCCACTTTCCTGCTCACCTTCCCGTTGTCGACACGGCTCACGAGGGACGAACCGAGATCAGAGCACGAAGTAAGCGGCCGCTCCACATCCTCTTCTAAGCCGAAGAGATCTGAGCTGCGTTTCTTTTCGTTGTAATTTTTACTGTAAATATAAAAATAATAAATTACTATAACGAAAGAGGCTGTTTACGCTGGATGCGGAAGGCTTAGACTGAGGTAGTTCAACAGTAGATTGCAATAGACTAAGTTGATTGACAGTAGATATTTTTATATATACCTAGGGAAGATATATTTTATCTAAAGTTGTTACTGTACAAAAAGAGTATCTTATAGGTGTGTTAGGTATCTGTTTCAAATACTAGTAGAGGACTTATATGTATATAACACTTAAATATCCACAACACACAGCACTAAAACTAGATATACAAGCAGTATTAAAATATTACCTCGATTTCGACTCGGAAGGCTTGGAAGTGCCTCGTGAATCCGGAGCTTTGCGCTTCGTCACCTTTTTCTTTAACTTCTTAGCTTGCGGTGCTTCATTCACTATAGAATGCGAGTATTCACTTTCGGAGGCAGACCTGCAAATAATACACAAAGATTATTATTTATTGTTACAATCACTATTCTTTTTTCATTTTCGTGTGGTTAGTGGTCAACCTGTTATCAAGAGTTGTTCAAGCCGCCCGTAGGCCTCTGACATGGCTTAACGACTGCTATCAATTTGACAACAACCGGGACCGACTTTTTACGTGCCCTCCGAAGCACGGAGACGCTCAGATGAAATACCACTAAGCGGTCACCCATCTATAGACTGGCCGCACCCAACGTTGCTTAACCTCGCTAATCGTTTACCGATCAGTGAGTGCAACTGGCTATGAGCGCCTCACAATCACAATTGATAATAACTCATTAGTTTACGACTAGGATTTGAACCTGCGATTGTTATTATTAAAGGAAGTTTAGACCAAATTGACTTAAAGTGAACAATACATAATATATCCACTGAACCACAAACATCCTTAATTATTTAGATAGCACTTACTTACATTTTTGTTGTATTGATGTCGGTTTTCAAGCGCGTAACGATAAGAATAAACACTTAGAAAATATTTTTTGAGAGTCAAAGAATTTAGGCAACTATCTTTCTCAGCCGGCAGGCAGAAACCAGGTCCGTAGCTGGGTTGTCTTGTCACATTAAGACAAAGGAATGAAGTGATTTTTTGATCTAAATTGATCGGGTTTTATATACAGAAATCATCCATTCAGCAAAATTATTTTACTTTAAAAAATAAACTTTAACTTCTTTGTTTTAAAGAATTATGAGTAATGATTGTCAGTTACGTCCTTTTAAATTACATCGATGCATATCGATTCCGTCAAATTGACTTTTTGCCCTGAGAAATGAAATATAAAACCATCGTTTATGCAGCGCCGACAAAGAAATGAATACATGTGTGCTTGTTCATAAGACATCATTACCTAAGCATAATATATATTATTATGAACTAGCTTTGCTCGCGACTTCGTATGCGTTGAATTTCAGTTCTATTTTTCTAAAATTTTATAGTTATTCTACCATTCGGAGTGGACAGGAATCATACAAATCAAATATCATAAAATCAGTCCAGCCATTGTCAAGTTATAAATTATGTTACTAACACAATTTTGTTTTATTTACCTATGTAGATTAAATAATATTTGAGAGATTTTACGAGACTTATTTAAAACGCGTAGAAGAAAGCCAATTATAAGTAACAATTTTTAGTATCATATAACTAACACATGCTGGTCAAACTCGTGAATTAAATTAATATTGTAAAGTAAAGAGCGATTGCGTAAGGAATTAAAACCTACCAAAACATTTCATCTACCAAAATTTTACAAAAACATTGTAAGTATTAATTTTTGTTAGATTGTTTATTACTTAAAATACTACTATTATATGATATACCTAATACTAAAGATGAGTTATTGACTACAGAACCCTAAAAAATGTGTCGTAATATGTAGCAGTAATTAAATATTTTATGAATGTGTATTATAATAACATTTTATTTGCAAAATAGTTTTACATACTGGTAGTGAAGCAGACATTAGATAAGTATATAATAAATTTGAATTCGTATGCCAACTACTCTTTATGAAAATTACTATAGAGACGTATAACAATTCACAAACGAAGTTATTTTCAAAATAAGTGTCAGAATATTTCCCAGTTACCTATATAAAATAATGTATACCTACTTATTTTATAATCCTACTTTTGTTTGAATTATCTTAGTAAATTGTATAAGAGACAAATTTTAAACAAAATCTACAACATGCACGAATGTCATCTTTCTCATCGTATAAATATGTTCTCACGGAATTGACACATACATGCACACAGCTCACATACAACCTAATACGAAACTGCAAGTTACATTATGCAGTTCAGCAGTTTTGTTAGTACCATTTAGCAACCTGTAATCCAGTATCATTACAAAACGTAACGTGAAAGGGATAAGTATTTAATTATATTATTACTCTCTAGTGCTGATATAATGGAGGTTCCGAATCTCCGCCCAACCTTGGTTGGTTTTCAGTTAGAACCTAGAAGTAATAATTTCGGTCGACGATAGGTAGTGAGTAAAGTAGTGTAGTGCAACAGTTATATTATTACTCTCTAGTGCTGATATAATGGGGGTTCCGAATCTCCACCCAACCTTGGTTGGTTTTCAGTTAGAACCTAGAAGTAATAATTTCGGTCGACGATAGGTAGTGAGTGAAACGAAGGCGACTGAGGTGAGCCGTAGGAACGACAGGTGAGACAACTTCACTTAGAAAACATGCTGCGCGATCCAAAAATATTATTGGGCATTCTACTCCACCTTCCGTTCACTCCAGAAGTATTATTGGACATTTTACTCCACCGGGAGAGACGGAGGCGAACGAAGTGAGCCGTAGGAACGGAAGGTGGAGTAGAATGCCCAATAATACCCTACTTACACAAGAACCGCCTATCATTCCTACACTCAAAACTCTTCAAAATATAAGAAGTCGGATTAGTACGTCCATCTATTTTCACAAAATTGTGGTTATGGCCTTATGGATAATGAGTTTTACGCCACCATTTGATACTGTTATTCGAAACGTTTCCCTCAACCCTTTCTTTGTATATTACTGGACAAATTTGCAACGTACGTTTTATGAAACTTTCACAAAAAGAACATACTACATTTAGCCTAGATGCAACTGGATCAATTTTTAAGAAAATATGTCCACCAACCGATCCCAAGCGCTGCTACCAATCAAAGCATTTGTTCTTATACGTTCTGCTCCTTAAAATCAAAAACACGTCCATACCAATCACACAGATGATTTCGGCTACTCAGACGCTAGCGTTTGAGTTTAGTTTGATAACATATACATTTGACTAAAAACATGGATACAATCTATGCCAAAACCTATGGAAGTAACTACCGATGACTCGAGTGCTTTGATCGGTGCTTGTGTTAAAGCATTCACTACATTTGATACCACAAAAGCCTACATAAATCATTGTTTTACACTTTTGGAGAAGCAAACCAACATTCGTCCAAATTGTATCATGCGCCTTGATACGTCACATTTTATAAAAACTTTGTACGGACTTAAGTGTTTTAAAAATGTCGACAAGCGTGTGAAGAAATTTTATATAAAAGTTTTGTTAAATCTGAAGTCTTGTAATAAATATTCGACGGCGAAAGAAATAATAACAAATCTTATTATAGTTGCAGTAAATAGGTTTGACAGACATACAAAAAACGGTCAAATAACTAGATGTGAAATAGCAAAAAAAAAAATATTTCGCATATGTGAAGAAGACAAAAAATTTGATGAGGTAATAGAATCAGAAGAAAACTCACAAAACGAAGAGACGATATTTGAAAAAAATGATGATTTGATTCTTCAAAACTCAGTTATTGCAGAATTTGACCATATTATAAATAAAGAAAAATTGTACAGTGACCTGTGTGATGAGATAATGTATGAAAATATTTATTATTTCCCTACATTTATAGAAAGCTTTAAGAAACTTTTAACAAGATTGCCCCTTTGGACAAATCTAATGCTGCCTTTTTGCAAGGAATCAAACATCAGTGCTACTAGCAGTAACGTCGAAAGCTATTTTAAGAATATCAAACAGTTATTACTTAATTCTAGAAGTGGACTTTTGAGAGTTGATAATTTTATTATGATCCATACCGAGTACTTATCTGGAGAACTGAAGTCAGCTCAATGCTCTTACCCTGAGATTTTTCAGAAAACAATAAGTCGGCAGTCTGAAATTGATTCATCGAAACCAAAACATAAAATACAAAGCATTGACGATACTGACAAATATTTCTCAGATAATTCCATATTTACTGCAGAACCGAAGTGCGAGGAAAACTGGTGAAACAAAAACACTAAAACTAAATCAAAATCTTTAATCGAAACAATCAAACCAAAAAGTAATAGAAACTATGTGCATTTGATGCCAAACGGCAATATTAGTAGAACAGGATTAAAAGACAATTTTACAAAATACTTGCGCCTTTGATGCTGTCCTGCAAGCGTATGCTGTCCTTCATAAAGAGAATAAAGCTGTAGCTGAACATATCGACAATATAAATTCGACTTTCTCTGTGTTGGTTAAAGCAATATCTCAAAATGATTTGGATGTTGATGTATTACGATTAAAATCAGATATCCTTATAAAATTTTGTGATAAAATCTCAACTCAAGGCAACATGACAATTTTTGACTGTCAGTGTAATGCTACTAAAATTTTTGAGGCAATTCTGCTTAACGAATATAGTAGTGCGAGATTTTCCAAAAAGTGCAACACTTGTGACAATAGAATAGAAAGAATGGTACCAATTTTGCCGTTGAATATTCTATACTTGGCCTCTGCCAAGTATAGAATATTCAAGTATTCTAAACCTGCAAGGCCCTCTGGCCTTGCAGGTTTAGAATCATCAGCAAACTCTATGTTGCGTCATTTTACAGCTCATTGTAAAACGGGATCAAACTGGTACTGCTATGATGATCTTAAGACGAAGGTACATAAAACAAATTTAAGTAAACGATTTCAATCAAACGTGTTAATTTATGTGAAAATTTAAATTGTTTGCCAATGCAAAAAAAAATATGTTATTTTTGTTGACCAGAATGATTGTTAATTTGTTAATTTAAGGAGCTATTGAAATACAGTTTCTATTCATTTTGTTTTGTCTTTTTTGTTTGGTGTTGTAATGTGATGTAAAATATAATTGATAACATGCTCTAAGTTGTTACCCATGTAATTAAAAAAAAACTGCCTAGGCATTTATAATCAAGATAGTAAAGTTAAGTTTTAAGTAGGCATAACTAGCAAATCCAATCATAACAGTAACAGTGCAATTTTTATCAACCATTTGTTTGCCTCATAAGCAAGGATCTACGTAAAATTGCTTCAAATTTTACTTGGGGTTGCTGGGGAGATACTCTATAGCAAGCCATAATTCAGTTGCCTGTACCTATTAACCTGTTGAGGTACTTATTTTTTTAAGTATGTACTAATTCGGTACACATTGGGTACAATTGTGATATGAATTTATAAACAGCGAAATAGATGATAGGGTTTCTTGGGAGCATGACGTAACTATTTATATATGACAGTTTTTTTATTTTTTATTCTTTATTTTTATGGAACTTAGCCATTTTGACTATGTTAGTTCCATCGGGCTTACAAATATACAAACAACTTAAGGTATCCAAGATTACTGGCTACATAGTTTAGTAGAAATTACTACTAAACAACAAATTATCTACTATCTAAGTTATACATAGGTTTATATAACGCAACTGCTGCGCCTGACATAGGTTCAGACAAGATACATAAACTACTCCAACATCCTTCACGTTAATATTAAAATTATCTTTTAGGTGATCTCTCAGATTATCAGTTTGGATACATTCTGTTAATAAATGATGAATATCTTCAACCACATTACATGATAAGCAGTTTGGAGTCCGATTTCCTAACCAAAAATTTAAATTTATTTAAAGGTAAATGACCCGATCTCAATCTACAGGCAATTACAATGAGTTTTCTGCACAATTTTACATAAGTAAACCATGGTATCTGAGGTTTATTCTGGACTATTTTATACCATATGCATTTGTTAGTTGAAATATCATTAAAATCCAATTTCCACGTCATATATAACTCTCTTGTACTTCAATAAAATGTCACTCAGTTCAGAAAACAAATGTCTCTACATCATTTGTTGCGGCTTCTTTAGCCAATTTGTTTGCCTCTTCATTCATGGAATCCATTGCAGTCACAAGGTAAAACCCCTGGAAATATTTTTTTTTACTTAGAACGGCATAGGCTATCGAAGCACCTCTGCCGTCAGAGGCACATCGAGCCAGATGCTGCAGAGCACTTCTGCTATCAGTTAAAATGACTGACTTTTTAAAACCTCTGGACCCACCGTATGAAATTTGACACTTACTCTCAATGAAATACAATGTATTTTAAACATAATAAAAAATTAATATGTAATAAAAAAAATAAAAATAAGTAGCTTTCACCCGCGGCTCCGCTCGCGTAAATGTAGGTTAGGTTAGGTTAGGTTTGCAACAGTTATTTTTTCTGGATGCAAGGTACCCTATGTCTTATTCTGTACCACTGACAACGTGTAGGTATTCAAAATGTCATGTTGATCGGTTGAGTAGTTAAGGCGTGAAAGCGTAACAAACAAACTCATTTTCGCATTTATAATATTAGTTAGGATTAGGATATCTATAATAATAATAATAATATGGCAACACCAGCATGTGTCACTGCAAAAATTTTCAGCTCTTACGTAAAAATATATAATAATTTTCCATTAATATTCCATTTTCCGTAAAATATATAATAATTTGGCCACAATTTTATTATAAAAAGTCTCAATTTTAAAATACCTATTCATAAAGAAAAATATCAAGCAACAAACAAGAAAAATCAGACAGATTATGACAAAACATGTCAAAATGAAAAAAAATTATAATGCAATTGCAATGTGATATACGAATGCTAACAAGAGTCAGGGCAGCAGCACAAGGAAGACCCCCGGACTCGTTGCTCAGCTCCGCCTCGCAGCCGTCGGCACCTGCACCCGCGACTCCGACGGGCAGTGAGGCGTCGAGCTCATCAAGCGACGAGTATTTCTCCCCGCCGACGTCGCCAACACCTATACGTCGGCAGGGGAGACGCCGGCCACCGTCCTGCTTGGGACCCCGAGGCCCCCGCTGTCGGTGGTAATGTGCGCCGCATGAGATGGACAAGATCGATAAACGAAAACGTCATGCGGGCATATTATGTGGCTACAGAGGGAGGAACCAACCTCAGTGCGTATCGTAATC
The DNA here is from genome assembly GCA_963564715.1 of Catocala sponsa. NCBI lineage: Eukaryota > Metazoa > Arthropoda > Insecta > Lepidoptera > Erebidae > Catocala > Catocala sponsa. Next base: position 1,902,320 of record OY751354.1, on the reverse strand, counting down.
GAATGCTGCCTTTGTTCCAGGCTCTTAAACCAAGCTTCAACGTCACGGCACAACGACTATCGGATCAAGTGCGAGTTATCCAGCGCAGTCGGGTGCTGGATGATAACGTACTTGATCGGCTTCGCTCAGAGTGTTTACGTACGACTCATGCCATTCACGTCCAACCTGATGTAATATTTAACGAGTGGGGTTACGTTGCCCCACAGCATTGCCAGCGAGGATGAGGATGACATGACTAATAATGTAAGCATCCAGTGCAATGATGAGGTAAGGGTAGCTTTGGAATGTGCGATTCGGGAATATCGGTACATACCTCATACCATTAGGCCTCGACTGCCGCGGTTGCCTACGCATAGGCAAAATATGGCATTGGTAGGTGCCCTTGACTCGCTATTGCCTAGTTATTTAGACAATAGCGAGAATCTCAGTGATACACATTCAATCCTGTATTGTGCTGCTGTGGCGGCATGTCGTACAGCAGGCGTCCAGTTCCCTCTGAATGACACTGCCGTATGGCGAAAAGCTGCTCCGGCATGGCAATGCACGATTGAGCGTCGTATCGCTGAGGCAAGGGCACTTATTGGTAATCTAATCTGCTTCAGGGAGGGCAATACTCGCCCTAGAGTGATGCGCTTTGTGAGCCGAGCTTTCTTGGGAACTGACATCAGCCCACAAGATTACACATCTCTGGTCACAGAGCGCATTGACTTCCTGAAGCAGAAAGTTTATGCGTGGGTAAACCGTTTGCGCAGATACAAAAAACGCGTGGACCGGTATACCGTGAATTGCACATTTCAAAGAGACCAAAGATGTGTTTATAGAAGATGGGAACGACTGGATCAATGTGTGACAGATGGGCGGCTGCCGGATGCTGATACCACGAACACCTTTTGGCGTAGCATCTGGTCGGTGCCCATAGGCCACACAGAGGGCGATTGGATCCGTGATGTCAAGCGAGCGGCTGAACAAATCCCACAGATGGAAGACGTAGTCATTGATGGCCAGGATGTTACTAGTGCAGTCCGTTCGTTATCAAATTGGAAATCTCCAGGTCCGGACGGGCTGCATAACTTCTGGCTGAAGTGGCTACGTAGTTCGCATGCTCGCTTAGCATCGCAATTTCAATCATCCATAGAATCTGGGTCGTTGCCTGATTTTATGACCACAGGAGTTACGCACCTGCTCCACAAAGCAGGTAGTACTCAAGAGCCTGGAAATTATAGACCGATCACTTGTTTACCGTAGGTCTATAAGCTTCTTACATTTATTCTGAGAGCCAAAATTTCGAAACATATCGAAATCAATTCTATTATGTCGGCTTCTTAGAATGGTTGTAGGAAGGGGGCTCGTGGTACGAAGGAACTCCTCCTCATTGATATGGCCATTAACCAGCAGGTTCGCCGTAAACGCAGGGGTCTGGCGACATGTTGGATAGACTACAAGAAAGCCTATGATTCAGTGCCGCATACATGGCTCTTGAGGGTGCTGGAGTTGTATAAAGTAAATACAACTCTATGCACCTTCTTGAAGTTGTGTATGGGGCAATGGAAAACAGTTCTTTACTATCCAGCGTGTCGACAGACCCAGGCGAACAGCGACCTAATACAGATTAAGCGAGGTATATTTCAGGGCGACAGTCTGAGTCCTCTTTGGTTTTGCCTAGCGTTGAACCCTCTTAGTACATTACTAGAGAGTTCTGGGCTAGGTTCTGGGCTAGGTTACAAGTTAAAGAGAGGTGGTCAGGTCGTATCACACTTGCTATACATGGATGATTTAAAGCTGTTTTCCCACACTAATTCACAATTGATAGACTTACTAAGAGTAACTGATTGCTTTAGTAAATCTATCAATATGGAGTTTGGTGTGGATAAATGTGCAGTCATGCATGTAAAGCAAGGAAGGATGGTGGAATCTGAGTGCATTCAACTTTCAGATTCCATTAACCTTAGATCGCTTCTGATTACTGATACCTACAAATACTTGGGTATGTCACAAGCTTTAGGTATACATGAAGCGGACATTAAACAATCGTTGAAAGAGCGCTTCTTTGGTCGCCTGAAAAAAGTAATTAACAGTCTTTTATCTGGCGGCAACAAGGTGCGCGCTTTTAACGGTTGGGTCATGCCACTTCTTTTATACTCCTTTGGCATACTCAAGTGGACTCAGACTGAGTTAGATGCCCTGGACAGGAAAGTCCGTACACTGTTGACGGCATACCGAATGCATCATCCTCGTTCATCTGTGATGAGGTTGTACATCTCACGGAAATGTGGGGGTCGAGGTTTTCTAAATGCCAAAACCCTCCATAACCGTGAGGTGTGCAACCTTAGAGAGTATTTTCTTCAGGCGAACGTGGGTATGCATCGTGATGTTGTCACAGTGGATAACGGACTCACCCCGCTTAATCTGGCTAAAGAGAACTGGCGCGTGCCTATAGTACTGAGCATTGACGACCGGAGTGTATGGCAGAGCAAGGAGCTTCACGGTAGGTTCTACCAGGCCCTATATGGAGCCGATGTAGACCTTCTCGCTTCCGTGAACTGGCTACGCTTCGGTGACCTCTTTGGTGAAACCGAAGGGTTTGTCTGTGCAATTATGGACGAAGTTATCAAGACGAATAACTACCGGAGATATATCCTGAGGGATGGTACGATTGACATATGTCGGGCGTGCCACCAACCCGGTGAATCCCTCAGGCATATAGTCTCCGGTTGTTCTCGTCTTGCTAACGGCGAGTACTTGCACAGACATAACCAAGTAGCCAGAATTATCCATCAGCAACTTGCTCTGAAATACAAACTTGTAGAGGTCGAGGTGCCTTACTACAGGTTGTTGTTGCCAACAAGCCTGATATTGTGGTAATAGATCGATCAGAACGCCGTGCAATGATTGTCGATATTACCATCCCTCATGATGGCAACCTCGTGAAAGCTGAGAAAGAAAAACAGTTAAAATATTTGGACTTAGCACACGAGGTTGTCGATATGTGGGATGTGGACTCGGCAATCGTTGTACCGATAGTCGTTACAGTGAACGGTCTAATAGCCAAGAGCCTCGACCAACATCTTAAGAGGCTCGCGTTAGGTGCTTCGGTCAAGGGTCAGATGCAAAAGGCAGTCCTCCTCGATACGGCACGCATCGTGAGGTTTCTCTCGCTGGAGCCCTAACCACCGGTAGCTTGGACCCAGTTCCCGATGCCGGTGGGTCTTCATAGTTTTTATATTTTTTTTAAATGTGTTTTTTTTATATATTTAAAAATGTAATAATTATTGGAAAATGTACAAAATTTTTATTTTCAAAACAATAACACTGGTTGTTACATAAATTGGTTCTTAATATTAGGTATATTATAATGGTAATAGGTATGTTGTATTACAGAGCAAACCTTATCAAAATACACAAAGCACCCTGCCTCTTAAACTACGTAATAAACCTGTGCCTTAAGAGACAGTTCTCAGCCATACATTTAGTTTAGGCTCTATAGGAGTTGTGTCGATATCTTTACTTGGATAATTTGACTCACATAGTAACTAGGTATGTATTGTAAATTTTTATTACAAAACTAGCTGACCCGCGCAACTTCGTTTGCTTCACATAAGAGAATTTTCCTAGTTTTTGCAATATTTTTCATTTATGCTCCGCTCCTATTGGTCGTAGCGTGTTGTTATATAGCCTATAGCCTTCCTCTATAATGGCGCATTTTCATTAGTCGATAACTCGTTCGGTATACAGCATGCGGGGACTCCCCGCATGCGAGATAACAACCAATGAAAGTTGCAAGTCGATACGCGTTCGGTACAACGCCTGCGGGGATTCCCCGCATGCGTTATACCGACCGTGCTATCGACCAATGAAATTCATCAGTCGATATACAGCTTGCTTGCGGGTCTTGAGTCAAATATTTCATACGTGTGCTTATTGGATTAGAAGGACACTGTTCATAATGGCTGATCGCTTATCGGATTCGCAAATGTTAAAACTTGTGGAAATCTATCAAGATTACGATTGTTTATGGAATGTGACTAGTAAGTTGTATAGAAACCGAGATGCAAGAGAAAGTGCGTACAAACAAATTGCGGAAAGGCTAAATATTACGGGCATCTCAAATAAAGAAATACCAAAAAAAATTAAAAATCTCAGATCATCCTACTATCAAGAATTAAAAAGGATTGAAGCAAGTACTGGATCAGGTGCTAGCCAGGATTCCGTATATAAACCAAAAGTTTCGTGGTTTACGACTGCCGATGGATTTTTGAGGACATTTAGAAATAATCAAGAAACAGTCTCGAATGTAAGTTAAATTTTTATTTTTTGTTAGTGAATACATCGTGTTTGCCACGGTACTGCACCATCACCATTAAAGTAATGAGTGTATTGATCTCGAATTGTTGTTCCACTTTCATGCGTATATTCTTCTTCTAAGTTCTGTAAGCCTAGAATACGTCTTTGTCTCCAGGTGCCATATATATTATCGTACCCGTAGTGATATCCTCATAATCTGCAAGTCCAGGTTCGATGTAGTCGGAACTTTTCTTCCGTAGCCAATTATGAAGAGCACAACATGTTCTTGTTATTTTCATCGTATTAACTGCATTGTTGGGAATCCTTTTTTCAAAAATTCTAAATCGACTTGCCAATATACCGAATGCGTTTTCGACTATTCGTCGAGCCCTTGAGAGTCGGCAATTAAAAATTTTTTGCTGTAATGTTAGATTAGTCCCTGGGTACGGTTTCATAATGTTGTTTTGGAGCGGGAAAGCAGCATCCGCAACAAAAACACTTTGTGCTGGAATATTCAGACTGCCGTCATCAATTGCACGTTTCAATGAGGAATTACTGTAAACGCCGCCCATCGGAATATCTACCTTTAGCACCAATATCTATATAACTGAACAAGTAATCATCATCTACGCTAGCTAGTAATACTATGCTATGCGTTTTTTTGTAATTGTAGAAGTCAGACCCACTATTTGCTGGAGCTCGCATGATTACATGTTTACCATCGATTGCACCAATACATCCAGGAAAATTCCATTTGAACTCAAATCCAGTTTTTATTTCATTCCATTTTTGTTCCGTGTTTGGTGTGTGAAATATAAAAAAATAACGACATTAATATGTTGTTTTTACAGATTGATGAAAATTCAAACGTGAATTCAATGAATGACTCAGAATCACAAAATTCTGAATCACTGGAGGAAACACAACATTTTGAATCTCTGGAGGATAACACCACTGAAGAAAATTCCAATGATGCTGTTATTAACAATAATGAAAGTAATCGCATTGAAAGAGAACAAATCGAAAATTCAGCACCTCAATTTGTTGTCCCAGCAAAGAAAACAGTAAGAAAAAGAGGAAAATTGCTCCGAAAAGATGACGATATACATGAAGCTATTGACAGAATTGATAAAATTGCTAAGAGTGTTACTAATAGCACAAATTCGTTAATAGAAAATAAAGAAGATGAATTTGACATTTTTGGAAAATATTTAGCTACGACTTTGCGTTCTTTGCCAAGCGAACTAGCAATTATTGCAAAGACAGACATTCAAAAGGCTTTATCTGACATTCAACTAAGAGCGTTGAGACAACAAAACCATTCTCAACTGTTATCGTATGGTGCTTCAACGTCTTCCTATGATCCTCAAAATCCGGGATATTTTAGTTCAACATCTGAATCTAGTTTATCCTACAATGACGACACTAATGTCGATTTTAATTCCATGTAAAACATTTTGTTGATAATTATACTAAACCTACTTGTCTCGGTCATATATTCATTCATCTCGTCGTTCGTTGGTAAATCATGCCACATTGTTTTTATTTGATTTAATTATAAGGTAGATACTTTTGTTCAAAATGTCGTTCATTGGTAAATCATGCCACACTGACTATTTGATTTAATGATAAGGTACTTTTGTTTAAAATAGAAATTACTACCAAAAGTATATTTCACAGGTGTGTTAAAGTTAAAATACAAATTATTACAAATACTTTTTTCTAATGATAATGCGTATTATTTTATTACTTACTTTTATATAATCTGCCAGTGCTTCATAAATAGCGTCACATACTTGTGGTATAAAAGTGCTCATAATAGAAGGAGACACGCGAAATAAGTAATACAAGCTTCTGTAACTATCTCCAGTAGCTAAATAACGTAATGTGACCTCAAGTTTTAATCTTGGGGATAGTGCCTCACGAAATGGAGTGTCTTTTTTCTGAAGTTGTGTTTCTATTTTATTTAATAAATCTTCAAATAAGTCATTAGATAATCTGAAAAAATTATCATGATCTTCTACATCACACTCCAAATCCAATTGTAACTCCTTGCACAATGTTTCTGACGCGCCATGCCTGTTTCTATTTTTTAGTAAACTTCGCACCCAGAATCTTTTTTTCTTTTTCTTCAGTGAGGCTAATAGTTTCTTCTTCAATAAGCCACATACAGTCAAAATTGCTCCACATAACATTAATTGATGATCCATGGCAAGAACGTCTGTCTTAGTGCCACTCTCGTTAACAACTCGCGACGATGTTCTCTCCCCGCATGCGGACCATATCGACTGATGAAAACGGTTCCCCGAATGCGGGCCCTGTGGCACGCGTTCCAGAAATCTCTCGCACTCCGCATGCGGACCCAATCGACTAATGAAAACGGTTCCCCGAATGCGGGCCCTGTGGCATGCGTTCCAGAAATCTCCCGCACGCCGCATGCGGACCCTATCGACTAGTGAAATTGCGCCATTAATGGGCTATCCAACACTGAAATATATTTCTAATTTTTACCCGTAGTTCCTTAGATTACAGCGTTCAACCAAACAAACAAAATGTGAGTGAAGTCGGCGCGTGAGCGCCCCCGCCTTTTTATAAATGCAGCGGATGGCCGTTTCGCTCGTTAAACAACAATCAACCGTATAGCCGTACCCATACTGGCGCGGCGAGATTTGGAAGTTTTATTTCATCTATATCTTGTGTGTTTATAAACCGATTCCTATATATTTTTTTATAATATAAATATTAAAGTGTACTTTTTGAATATGGGAGTTTGATAAAGATATATCTATGTGAAATACAATATATTTATGTATTTTAATACACTTTGAAGAAATGCTTAACGATTAAACACGTTATTGTGGCTAATTTATAAAAGATAGATATATACTATTAAGGACTTTTTTGTAGATCTTTTGAAGACCATCATCTTTGTAATACATACTTTTGGTGTATGATCAACGTATGCGAGGATAAGAGCTCGAAAGCGCATTTTCGTCCGACTTGCTTCAAATTTATCGTCACTGCTCAGCTCCTATGTGTCTTAGCGTTATGTTATATAGCCTATAACCTGCCCAGGAGTATGGACTACAATCGTACCAAGTTTGGTTAAAATCCCTTCAGTAGTTTTTGACCCATGCGTGCACATACAGACAGACAGACAAAAAATTTACTGATTGCATTTTTGTCATCAGTATCGATCACCATTCATCCTTCAATATTAATTTTGAATATATATTCAATGTACAGAATTGACCTCTCTACAGTTTTATTATAAGTATAGATTGTTATCATGAAGGTTTAGTCAAGAAATGCCTAATTCTTAAAATGCTTAACAGCTTAAAAAAGGGCTAATTTGTTAAATACCTAGTTCTGAAAATATATATTTCTTAATAAGACTAATTCTTAAAAAGACTAATTCTTAGGCCGGACTCCATCAAAGCGGAGACGAGACGAGCGGAGAGGAGATTTTTTTAAACAACCAATAGAATTGTGTTATTGACACATCTCCTCTCCGCTCAGCTTCAGTGGAGTTCGCTGTGCGGAGATGTGTAATATTTGTATGGCGCGATGGAAGCGGAGATGTGAGCGGCGAGCAGTGAGTGATGTCACTCAACGCCTCGCACCCGAGCTGAATAACATCTCTTCTCGCACAGCACACAGCACACCGCACACAGCACACCGCACACATCTCCGCTTTGGTGGAGTCGGAGTCCCGGCCTTAAAAAGACCAATTCTTGAAAAGACCAATTCTTAAAAGGTCTTGTTTTTACCAATTAAGTAAACAGATCTATACTTATAATAAAACTGTAGAGAGGTCAATTCTGTACATTGAATATATATTCAAAATTAATATTGGAGGATGAATGGTGATCGATACTGATGACAAAAATGCAATCATTAAATTTTTTGTCTGTCTGTCTGTATGTGCACGCATGGGTCAAAAACTACTGAAGGGATTTTAACCAAACTTGGTACGATTGTAGTCCATACTCCTGGGCAGGTTATAGGCTAAATAACATAACGCTAAGACACAGGAGCAGAGCAGTGACGATAACTTTGAAGCAAGTCGGACGAATGCGCTTTCGAGCTCTTATCCTCGCATACGTTGATCATACACCAAAAGTATGTATTACAAAGATGATGGTCTTCAAAAGATCTACAAAAAAGTCCTTAATAGTATATATCTATATCTATCTTTTATAAATTAGCCACAATAACGTGTTTAATCGTTAGGCATTTCTTCAAAGTGTATTAAAATACATAAAAATATATTGTATTTCACATAGATATATCTTTATCAAACTCCCATATTCAAAAAGTACACTTTAATATTTATATTATAAAAAAATATATAGGAATCGGTTTATAAACACACAAGATATAGATGAAATAAAACTTCCAAATCTCGCCGCGCCAGTATGGGTACGGCTATATGGTTGATTGTTGTTTAACGCGCGAAACGGCCATCCGCTGCATTTATAAAAAGGCGGGGGCGCTCACGCGCCGACTTCACTCACATTTTGTTTGTTTGGTTGAACGCGGTAATCTAAGGAACTACGGGTAAAAATTAGAAAAATATTTCAGTGTTGGATAGCCCATTTATAGAGGAAGGCTATAGGCTATATAACATCACGCTACGACCAATAGGAGCGGCGCATAAATGAAAAATATTGCAAAAACTAGGAAAATTCTCTTATGTGAAGCAGACGAAGTTGCGCGGGTCAGCTAGTAATAAATATAATACAACATTATGCCATATTAAAAATATTACCTAATTTATCGCGATATGCGTACGAAAGCTAGTCTAAAATAAATGTGGCAAAATTTTCAAAAGTCAAATGTAATTGTTCTATTGTTCTTTAAAGTAATAGGTAACAGTTATTATTATCGATTGTACACAATACAAACGTTTATCAATTGTATACAATAAATCATAAGTAAGTCGAGCTGATACGTACAAGATACAGATGAAAACGAAAGTTAATACATAATAACATACAAAATATATAATGTTTCTGTAAAAAAAATAACCAAATCGATATTATATCATTATTTTTATTTTTTTATTATAAGACAACTCCCGCACTAGGAATAAGTCCTGTGTCGCGAGGGACCTTACAAATATTCAAGTAACGGTTACAAACAACATCCAGACTAGAACAATATATAATAATATTAATAATATCTTTATTGTCTCTGATAAACAAACGTGTTATACATTAAATTTTGATTTGCTAGAACATTGTGGTTGTATTTTATTTAAACATACTGATACTGGTCCTCCAAACTAGGCGATTGCCTGTATTATGGGGGTCAGTGTTCAGCCCTAAAAATATGCAGTTTAATACAAAACATGTTTTACTTTGCATAATATATTTGATAATTTTGCTCTAATTTCAGTGTAAGATAAATTTTCTTATTTTTAATTTTTATATTGTATGATTATTGATAAATAAATTAAAAAGAATTAAAAGGAATTTAGTTAAATTTAACGACCAAACATAGTTAAAAAAATAAATAAGTAGATCATAACAAGAGGAGTGCAACATTACCGATTTTACATTTAAATTAAAGATAGAACACAATAAAATTACATATTAATTAATAAAAATATAATTTACCTAAAAATTACATATACATATATAGAAGGTTATGTATTATTTTGTAAACTTGTTATTAAAACGTTACTCTTTTCAGAGCAACTCATTTTGTTTTATTTCAATAAACATTCAAAAAACGTTGTGTTACAACTCAAGTAACCCATTATAAATATTTGTATAAAGTAAATTGCACAAATAATAATTATATTTGTTTAATTTGACTTATATTTATAATGGTTCCATAATACGACATAAATACTATGTGCCTATTTATAATATTTTTATGTATAAAATCTTATTTAATAATATAATATTTTAATCACGATATTATTTATACCATTATATATCACGATATTATATCATTATTATTATTTAATATTTGATATTTTTTTAATAATTAATATAATATACTATACATATTATGTGTATTATATGTATATCTATATATAAGTCCATTTGAGAATTGGACATTTTAAGAATTAGTCCTTTTACGAATTGGGCATTTTTCGAATTAGGCATTTATCGACTATTTACGAAGCTACTGTCGGACAAGTGTTAAGCGACAGCGCTTAGCAGCTACACAAAAAGAAATGATGTAACTCCACACAAAAGAAAATATCTTCTCCAATGTTTGATTTCATATTTAATTCGATTGATCTTCCATTACATTTCTAATTGTTTCTTCCATAACTCTATGATACAAATTATGATGGCACGGTAACACACTGGCACGATGGCACTTATTAGTAAGATTAGAATCCTCTTCCCTCCACCATTGCTTCGGCGCAATACCTCGGAAATTCGACCACATCCAGTAAGAAATCGGTTACACCCTGTATCAGATTAAATCTTATTAAATTGTGATTACAATTTAGGAATCTTGTAGGTCGATTATACGTAACATGACCATACGTCCCGCTTCAGGCGGGACAGTCCCGCGTTTAGACTGTCTGTCCCGTTGTCCCCAGCCAGTGGAATAATGTTCCGCTTTTGCAAATAGAGCAAGCTATAAGTAATAAGTATAACAAATATTTCGATAAACTCCATTGCTATTTAAAAACTAGAGCTGATATTTTGAAACTAATTTGTTCCGGCGAAAAATATGGAACTAATGCGTCTGCAAATTAAATCTAATATTGCAAAATAATAGTAAAATAAGTAGTAGTATATTTACAAAATTCAGCAAGCGTGCCGCTCTGACAAAAAAATAAATGGTCACATTAATTATACGCCATATTTCGATACTTGCTTTATTTAGTAAACAAATAAGCTCAATATAGAAATGATTCGGATCGGAATATTATATTCGTATCTACCTATAATTAAAAAGAGATAACAAAAAAGAAAGACAATTAAATATAGAGATGGGTCTTTATGTGCTATTTCATTATTGTCTCTTATTTCTGTACACTATATTTGTTTATAAAATGAAACAAGTAGCTAAGTAAAAGTATAAGTAAAATATCATAATTAAAATACTGAGATAAAATATTCATAAGAAACGTTATCAAAGGCCGTCCATTTTTTTTTATTTTTAGTTTTGCTCGTCAATATGACCACACTCCGCTTGATGGTAAGCAGTCGTGTGGTCTAAGAGCAGTGGCCTCCAAACCGCCCTCATGGCAGCCGAGGCGATGTTGAGGTCTCTAATTTGACGGCCTGAGGTGCTTTTTCACGCCCCGCTTAAAGGACCCAGGATTGAAGGAAGAAGGAAACACGTGCCTTGGCAGAGAATTCCATACCTTGGTCGTTCGGCAGAGGTATAAGGATCCAAACTTTTTGGTACGCGCTCTAATCGACTCTACCGTGTAAGGATGGCATCTGAGCCTAGCACGCGTTGTTCTGGATAGGAAAGGGGAGGGCGGGATAAGGTGGAATAACTCTTCAGAGCACTCCCCGTGGTATATTCTGTAGGAACATGCCAATGAGGCAATGTCCCTACGGAGTTGCAGAGGTTCCAGTGAACTCGTGACCTCTGGATCTCCGATGATACGGACAGCCCGCCGCTGTAACCAGTCAAGAGCGTCCAGCAAGTACTGCGCGGAGCCATCCCAAAGATGAGAACAATACTCCACGCAAGGGCGCACTTGTGCCTTATACAATAGGCACAGTTGCCCAGGCGTGAAGAACCGCCTCACCCTGTTCAGAACTCCGAGTTTTCGCGAAGCTTGCTTAATGACGCTCTCGATGTAGGTTTTGGGATTAAGGGAGCGGCAAAGATCCATACCTAAGATGGAGAGGCTGTTACGTATCACCAGTGGAGTGTTCTTCAGAGAAGGGAGAAGAAGGAACGGAGACTTTTGTTGAGAACGCGCATGCCTGGGTCTTCTTGGCGTTGAACACGACCAAGTTCTTGGTACCCCGTTCATAGATGCGGTCCAAGGTCTGGTCAAGTTCATCGACAAGATTCTGCCTTTTCCCCTCAACCTCAACCTGTTTGGCACCAGGATGTCTGAGATATCGCCCATGCACGGTACTGTCGTCCGCATAACAATGTATGTTGCCGAGATTCAACATATTGATATGCAGAAGAAAGAGCGTAGGGGATAAGACAGACCCCTGAGGCACTCCTGCATTGACCTGCATAAATTTGGAAGCGCGACCGTCGCAAAGGACCCGAATACGACGCTTCTGCAGGAAGCTTGCAATCCAGGTGCACAGTTGAGGGGGCAAGCCATAGGCCGGAAGCTTGGAAAGAAGAGACCGGTGCCAGACTCTGTCGAAAGCTTTGGCTATGTCAAGGCTGATAGCCAAAGACTCGCCGGGCTTGTGCATAGCCTCACCCTAGAGGTGCGTGACGAGCGCTAGAAGATCACCCGTTGATCGTTTAGACCGAAAGCCGTTTTGGCGATCATTGATCAACGATTGATCCTCCAGATAGCGGACAATTTGGGTGTTTATAATCCGCTCGAACACCTTGAAAAGCACCGAGGTGATAGCTATGGGTCGATAGTTGCTTGGCTCGGAACGGTACCCCTTTTTAGAAATCGGTTGAACGTTCGCCTCCTTTCAAGCCTCAGGCACAATGCCTGTGGCGTAAGACGTCCGGTATAGGCGCGTAAGTGTAGGAGACAACTCCACTGCACATTTTTTGAGGACCACAGCTGGAATGCCGTCAGATCCACTGGCTTTCCGAACATCGAGAGACTGCAGTATCACACGAACGGTTCGTTGCCTGATACATATATCAGGCATGGTGTAGCCGCAGTTGGCAATGTTAGGCGGCTGCGAACCGCAGTCATCGATTCGGGAGTTGGCCGCAAAGAGATTTGCAAGCAGATTTGCTTTCTCCTGCGGCCGATGAGCCAGTGATCCATTCGGATATCTCAGAGGGGGCAGTAAGGTCTGGCAGAAGTTGGACTGCACGGCTTTGGCCAGGCGCCAATAGCTACGACTGCTCGTAGGATGCGCCATGAGTTCCTGGCCGAACCGTGCGACGCGCTGGGCATCCACTCTTAAGTATGCCCTCTTGCAGACCTTTGTGGCTTGGTTAACCGCTGCCTTCAGGTGATCCACGTTAGGGTCGTGGAGAGTGCGAGCCCTGGTCCAAGCGCGGTATGCTGTCTGTTTGCGTTCAACAGCATCAGCGCATTCACGACCGAACCAGGGCCTTTTCCTGCCGCCGCTCGTGACATCACTGTATGGAATATAATATTCCATACCCAGGATGATTTCACCAGCGACAGCAGTAGCGCTCTCTGATGGATCCCTGTTCTCAATGCAGCGTTGAGCCCAAGGGATGGATGCGAAGTAATCACGCATTCCATCCCAGTCTGCTGACGAGTAGTGCCACAGTCATCGTCTTACCTCCTCGGGTCGTGGGGGCGTAACAACAACAGCTGTGGCACAAACCAGACAGTGGTCTGAGGTGTCCAGAGGAGCACGAATCGACACACTGTACCGGTTCGGGTTACTCGTCAGCAGCAGATCGAGCAGAGAGGGCGTCTGACCTGCAATGTCTGGTATCCGGGTGGGCTGGAGTACCAGTTGAGACAGGTCATGCGTGAGAGCGAACGCATGGGCAGTTCGTCCCGCGTGGTCTGTTTTGGGAGAACCCAACTAGGTCTTATGGTGGGCATTGAAATCTCCCAAGAACAGCAACTCGGCGTTCGGAAACCGCTCCTGCGCGTCGTCTGCCGCCTGACTCAGGTAATCGAAGAGTTGAGTTGTCTCAGCGTCTCCTGAATGGGATCGGTAGAGGTATATGTAGATTTGGCTGAAAGAGCCATGATCCACGTGTACCCAAAGAACAGAGATGGAAGGGTCCTCTAGGCATTGTAGACGGCGACAGCAAATATACGCCTTAACAAATAAGCATATCCCGGCTTTCGCGAGGAAACGCTCATCTAGCACGTAACCGGGATACTGCAGGTAGTTCGTGTCTGCAGGACAGCGTATTTGTGCCTCCGTTAGAAAAAGCATTGCCGACCGAGCCGTCTCCAGGTGGTGATGGACGGCATTAAGGTTAGCGTGGAGTCCTCTGATGTTAATAAACTCCACGACACAGGAAGCAGCGTCGCCTTCGTCGTGATCGAGAGATTAGAAACTTGGGTTGAACTTTTTGCGGACTAGGTAAAATTGTCTGCATTTAGTATGTTGCTCAGACCTTCCACCGTGATTGACATGTGTATTGACATGTGTATCAGGTAAGTACATACCTAGATAAATACATTTATTTTACTTTTCACTTGCCTCTGCGAACACTGCTTTGGTAGTTATCACATTAGTCAAATGGCCTAGTTAGTTATATAAGGTTTCTATTACGAAATTTAGATAAAGAGCGATTATAGGTTCGATGATATCAGCTAATAGTCATAAAAGGTGCCTAACGTATAATGACGGACAACGATAACGTATTACCACAGCTATTAACTATTTTACATGTAGGATATTATGAGCCGCTAATGGCTATCGCTAGACAGGTCTCTCACAAAGAAAAACTCGGAACGGCCTATGCTATCTTATCTTATCTTGTGTGTGGGGACCAGTCTGTACTGACCGGTGACACTTCGACCCAGTGGGATCTTTTGTGGCAGCCCCAAGATTTTCACCTCCGTGGTCCATTGTAACTGCGTACCATACATGGAGAGAGTTCCCAACTCCGTGAGAGCCCTCTTCGTAGTAAACGGCACGACAGTAGTTTTCCCTGGGTTGATCGATAAATTATTGCTGCTGCACCATTTTTCGACCATAATCCTTATATATAATAATAGGCCTTCTGCATAAGACTAGATACCGTACTCGGAAACTTTCCATTTACGAGTATCACCAAGTCATCCGCATATCCGACCGTTAAGTACGGACCTTTGTTGAGTTGTTCTAGGAGTGAATTGACTACCAAGCACCATAAGAGTGGTGAGAGTACTCCACCCTGAGGGCAGCCCTTGGTTGTCGCATAGCATACATTTCATCTCCTAACAACTCAGACCTTATGATTCTACCCCTGAGCATACAATCGATCCACCTGCAAATGGTTGGCTCTATGCCGTGATTTGCCGATGCCACACTAATGGCATCAAAGGTGGTCCGATCGAAGGCTCCTTCAATATCCAGGAATGCAGCAATGCATACTTCCCGGTTATCTAATGCATGTTCTGCCTTATTTACCACAAAATGTAGTGCCGTCTCAGTGGATTTGCCCGACTGGTAGGCATATTGTAGCCTGTGGAGGGGAAATTTCCATAACGCTCCCTCCCTGACATGTCTATCTACTAACTTCTCCAGGGCTTTCAGGAAGAACGACTCAAGACTGATAGGTCTGTATGCCTTGGCTTCTTCGTAGTCTGCTTTGCCCGGTTTCGGTATGTAGATGACTTTAACACGCCTCCATATCTTTGGAATATATCCAAATGCTATGCAGGCTCTGTATAATCTGCACAAATGCGGAACCAAGAGTGCAGCTCCCTGCTGTAGGATGATGGGATAAACCATGTCTGGACCAGGTGTCTTGAATGGTTGAAAACCATTTAGAGCCCAGCCGACCTTCCCTTCATCCACTACCTTCCTAGCAGTGTCCCAATCTGCTTTGGTTGTCCGACAGCTTCGTTCAACCAGGCTGATCGGGTCCTCCTACTCCTTTTCTATTATCTTACAGTCTGGAAAGTGAAAGGCCTATGCTATAATTTAGGTAATTCTCAACGAAAATATTTTCACAGCAGTAAGTACATATTTGGCACGGAACACGCAGCAGGGGTAGGCCCCCACAAGGTGAACCGACGACCTGGTAAGGGCCGCGGAAAGCGGTTGGATGCGGATGGCCAAAGACCGATCTGTGTGAAAAACCTTAGGCTAGGCCTATGGAAAGCAATGGACATCTTTCAGATGAGATAATGAAATATGGGGTGATGACCCGTCCACCCACTGGACTCACCCACTGGTAGGTGGACGGGTAATTCACAATTACCCCTCCACCCACTACACTAGTGATTACATCTATTAATCGATTTATTTTAAAAATCAAACATTTTTTTGCTTTCATTTTATTAAAAAAAATTAACCATAAACTGGCTAGGAATCCTAGAACATAAATTGCAAATTCAATTAGTTAGTAATACATGCAAAACTTTTCAACAGATAACAAATGAATGTTGATGAAACAAATGAACATCGAAAACAAATCTACCTATCGAAAATTAATAAGCATTCACACGCCCATACATTTTTTTATGGACACACGCCCATACATTTTTTATCCATCTCATTTCTAATATTAGATATACTTAGGTACCTAGGTTCTTAATTAACGTAATATCTCTAAAAAATGACCAATGCTTATGTCAATCGTTATTAGTTGCAATTGTGCATTAATTATCTGATTATCTCGAATTTTGTACATTTCATCGCGTCCATCTGTTAATTTCTTGTTTGGTGCAAATATTTTGGATAACAACTTTGCAACCGTCGTATAATTTTTATTTATATTTTTATTAATCCCAGAATTCCAGCTTTCACTAACATTGTTTGTTCTGTGACGTTTGTTATATACGCACCATTCGTCGATGAAATTTTTTTTGAGATAAAATTTTTTGAAGTAAGACATAAACTTTTCTATTTTTTTATGATTAATATTATTACATTCGTTAGTTATGTAATTCCAACCCTCATTAATCTTGTTATTTGGTAAAAGAGGTAAGCTGCAACATAAACCCACGATGCGTCGTAAAGTTTTACATTTAATGGATAGTGTTTTTGCCTTTTTCCAAAGACTATTTGTATAGTGGTAGTAGCATCGAACAACAGTAATTTTTGGAAAGAAAGTTTTAAGTGCGTTTGTTATAGCAAACTCGAAATCGCTGTGAACTATTTTTGGCTTAAAATTTGGAACGACTGTAGTTATCAAATCAAACATTATTGTATATGTCTTCTCATTTTTGTTGGGAAGGAGCACATAAAACAATGGATTGACTTTAGTTGACGCAGAGTTGCTTCCATTTTCGACATGTATGACGACTAACTGATAAAACGGAGAGGGGACTGACTTAAATGTACCGTCTATAAAAATCTCTTCTACGTCATTCACGAGCCTTAACGAATCTTCTGTTGCAAAGATTAATATTCTAATGTTATCATCCGAATGGTAATAGTCTGCTTTTAAATACTGTTTAAATTTAATCGGTACTTCTACTTCATTGAGTTTAGTATAAATAGTTTTCCGTACTTGATAATGTTGATTTCTACTATTATATAACGAATGTTTAGCATTATTAAATGATGGCACTGGGGTTAATATCGCATGACCTTTGTCTTTTAAAGGCTCAATATGTTTTCTATAAATCTTTGTAATAGGTTTACACGTTGTTGCAGCATCCATTCTTGCATTATCCATAGCTAACGCTACTTCATTTTTGTAATCATCAGCCTTACATTCCTTTATGTGAGGTGCAGTCTTGATGTACTCATTATTCTAAAAATAATAAAAAACAGAACGATGAGAATCGTAATCGTCGGAACCCGTAATAAATGAAAGAAGGTTGGCCAAAAAAAAATCATTAAAAAAAGAAAAAAAAATTAAAAACAATTTACTCACTTCATTAATAGTAATAGATCCTTTACATTTGAGCTTTTGTTTTAGAGTACAATTCCATATTGAAGATTTGTTAGCATAAACTTTCTGTTTCACATATTGATATCCTCTAAATATTAATATTTTACCACGTTTGCGATGTATAAATTTTATTTCCGCACTCATTATGCAGATACAATCTAAATAATATATTGCACTCCACTATCAGTTGCAGTAACGATGATAGATGACATCCCATTTTATCGTAATTGATTTTATTATAAAGTTTTATGACGTAAAAGTGGCAAATGAGATTTATATAAATAGGTCTAATAAGCGGGTATCTATAGTGGTTGATTCTGTTGGAATATAATTCAGTCTCCGTGTTTATTATAACCGATTATAACAAACATGAACTTACTAATAAAAAGAAAGCAAAAAAAAATGTTTGATTTTTAAAATAAATCGATTAATAGATGTAATCACTAGTGTAGTGGGTGGAGGGGTAATTGTGAATTACCCGTCCACCTACCAGTGGGTGAGTCCAGTGGGTGGACGGGTCATCACCCAAATATGTGGCTCCAATGTTTTCATCAATACATCCGCATGATATGGCCATTCCAAACATGATTCTTTGGATAACCAAATGCGAAATTTATGCACCTAATGTGTAGGTATTTTGTAATATGGCTGTTTTTGTCGTCTAGTATCATGCAGCTACAGTGCAGTAAACATAGGGCTCATTTAGAAGCCTCGTAACTATTATATAGGGATGCTATGTAGTACGTAGGGTCATGTTCTTATCTGGAAGTCCACTTTGAATAGCGGTACCAAGTTGTGTGAAATATGCTATTTCGGGGGATGATCTATTGGGCATGGGTAACGTTATTATCAAACGACCAGCATTTAAGAGACCACGGAATAGTGACAATAATAGAAGTGACATTTACATCTGCCCAGCTCACCGAAGCAGATTACATGATTAACTTATAAAGGTTCAGATTAACTACATGTACCTAGATAGCATACCTATATTTGATAGCAGTGTCAATGTCGACTTAATTTTCATAATTTAATTTTGGTTTCGGTTTTGACGTTGCCGAAAACCCATTTAAACGATGTACCTACCTACAATCAGCGACATAAGTAGATAAAACATTAATTGCGATTTTTAATTGCTTTATCATACAGAATAGTGGTGATTCCACATATTTTACAGCAGTTATAGTCCGAGAAAAGTTCAAGTCACAATTCATTGCTAAATAACAATAATAAGTAAATTTTCATTAATAAAATACTGTTGCGAATTCGTTTAATGTTCAGCTTCTTATGTTGCTGCCTGTACAGTGAGAGTAATTGGATTGAGATGGCGTACCATCTCAATCCAATTAATCTCACTGTTCAGTAAAATAGATATAACATGCTCTTGTTGTATACTAACCGATAAAGCATCTATGCAGACTGTGAAGGGTAGAATTAAGATGTAGAAGCCCACTGCGAAGCAAGCGACCCAGAACGCCACGAAAATTAAGATAAGCAGCCACATTATCGCAAATAAGATCATGATGTTATTGTATGAAAATAATTTAAATAAATATGAGAATTAGAAGAATAGGTATTCTCTTACGCTGTCGGTGTGTGGTTTTGTTATTTGTTTGGCATATAGAAAGATATCTTTTGTTTCTATTTTCTTCTTTCGTGTATTGGTTATTGAAAAGGTTCGTATTCATATGGTTCTGACAAATACCTTTTTGGTTTTATAATTTTTATTCAATAATATTAGTCTCTTTCTTACGTTGAAATTATAACGTGGCGACACTGGCGATTATAATAATACTTATTTAACAACTGCTGTCAATTTGGCAACAACCGGGACCGAGTTTTTACGTGCCCTCCGAAGCACTGAGACGTTCAGATGAAATACCTACCACTAAGCGGTCACCCATCTATAGATAGACTGACCGCACCCAACGTTGCTTAACCTCGCTAATCGTTTACTGATCAGTGAGTTGATGGTAATTAATGCGATTTCGCATAAATTTCATTAGCATGCGAAGTCGTGACTCTTAGCATGCTAATTGCTATTGCTATGCTATTTGCTAATTATGACGATGATTGATAATAATTTTGTATATGAAGTGTGAAATTTATTAATATGCGAATTAAAAAGCGCATTCGCCTTAGAAAGTCTCTTGCATATTTTATGTAATAAAGATAATGATCATAATTATACATACATACATAGATTCACGCTTGTTTCCCAGAGGGGTGGGCAGAGACTACGGATTTCCATTTGCTACGATCCTGACACACTTCTCTGGCTTCATTCACTTTCATCACGCCCGTCGATTCAAGGAGCTCTTAACCTGGCCTTTGTGCAGAACGCCTCCGATCTGATCGAGAAACGTTCGCCTAGGTTTTCCTCTTGCGACTGTACCATTCACACTAGCCTTATAAACTTTCTTAGTCAGTCTTTCCTCGTCCATTCTTTCTACATGTCCAAACCAGCTTAACATACCCTTTTCTATTCTTGTAACTACATCCACTTTCATGCCGCATCTCTCTCTCTAATCACACTATTTCTTATTCTATCTTTCAGAGTCACACCACATATGCTTATCAACGCTCTCATTTCTACAGCATTTATTCTGCTCTCATGCTTCTTTTGCCATACCCAACTTTCACTTCCATACATAAGTGTGGGCACTAATAATCCTCTATGAACAGCCAAACGTGCCTTTTCGGATACATTTCGACTGTTCATAAAAGCACGTAGAGCTCCATTCACTTTGTTGCCAGCAATCGTTCTCCTTTCAATATCTCCGTCATGTTTACCATCCCTTGTAAACAAAGTACCCAAATATACAAACTCTTTCACTTGCTCCACTTTTTCTCCATCAATCATAATATTACACATCGTCACGCACTCTTTCTTTTCAAATACCATTACTTTCGTCTTGCTTACATTTATTTTCATTCCTTTACTCTTAAAAGCACCATGCATAATAGTTACCATCGCCTGCAACTCTTCCGCTGATGACGCAAGTATTACTTGGTCATCGGCATAAAGAAAACATTTGACAAGTAACTCATTCATTCTTAATCCCCATTCACAATCTTTTAAACAATTGTCCATGTTTTTTTTTATTTTATCGTGCTCTTCAAAATGACCACACTCCATCTGATGGTAAGCAGTCGTGTGGTCTAAGAGCAGTGGCCTCCACACCGCCCTCATAGTAGCCGAGGCGATGTTGAGGTCTCTACTTTGACGGCCTGAGAAGGTGCTTTTTCACGCCCCGCTTAAAGGACCCAGGATTGAAGGAAGAAGGAAACACGTGCCTTGGCAGAGAATTCCATGCCTTGGTCGTTCGGCAGAGGTATGAGGACCCAAACTTTTTGGTACGCGCTCTAATCGACTCTACCGTGTAAGGATGGCATCTGAGCCCAGCACGCGTTGTTCTGGATAGGAAAGGGGAGGGTGGGTTAAGGTGGAATAACTCTTCAGAGCACTCCCCGTGGTATATTCTGTAGAAACATGCCAATGAGACAATGTCCCTACGGAGTTGCAGAGGTTCCAATGAACTCGTGACCTCTGGATCTCCGATAATACGGACAGCCCGCCGCTGTAACCGGTCGAGAGCGTCCAGCAAGTACTGCGCGGAGCCATCCCAAAGATGAGAACAGTACTCCACGCAAGGGCGCACTTGTGCCTTATACAATAGGCACAGCTGCCCAGGTGCGAAGAACCGCCTCACCCTGTTCAGAACTCCGAGTTTTCGCGAAGCTTGCTTAATGACGCTCTCGATGTAGGTTTTGGGATTAAGGGAGCGGCAAAGATCCATACCTAAGATGGAGAGGCTGTCACGTATTACCAGTGGAGTGTTCTTCAGAGAAGGGAGGGGAAGGAACGGAGACTTTTTTGTTGAGAACGCGCATGCCTGGGTCTTCTTGGCGTTGAACTCCACCAAGGTCTTGGCACCCCGTTCATAGATGCGGTCCAAGGTCTGGTTAAGTTCAACGACAAGATTCTGCCTTTTCCCCTCAACCTCAGCCTGTTTGGTCCCAGGATGTCCGAGATATCGCCCATGCACGGTACTGTCGTCCGCATAACAATGTATGTTGCCGAGATTCAACATATCATTGATATGCAGAAGAAAGAGCGTAGGGGATAAGACAGACCCCTGAGGCACTCCTGCATTGACCTGCATAAATTTGGAAGCGCGACCGTCGCAAAGGACCCAAATACGACGCTTCTGCAGGAAACTTGCAATCCAGGTGCACAGTTGAGGGGGCAAGCCATAGGCCGGAAGCTTGGAAAGAAGAGACCGGTGCCAGACTCTGTCGAAAGCTTTGGCTATGTCAAGGCTGATAGCCAAAGACTCGCCGTGCTTGTCCATAGCCTCACCCCAGAGGTGCGTGACGAACGCTAGAAGATCACCCGTTGATCGTATAGACCGAAAGCCGTATTGGCGATCATTGATCAACGATTGATCCTCCAGGTAGCGGACAATTTGGGTGTTTATAATCCGCTCGAACACCTTGGAAAGCACCGAGGTGATAGCTATGGGTCGATAGTTGCTTGGCTCGGAACGGTCCCCCTTTTTGGGAATCGGTTGAACGTTCGCTTCCTTCCAAGCCTCAGGCACAATGCCTGCGACGTAAGACGTCCGGTATAGGCGCGTAAGTGTGGGAGACAACTCCGCTGCACATTTTTTAAGAACCACAGCTGGGATGCCGTCAGGTCCACTGGCTTTCCGAACATCGAGAGACTGCAGTATCGCACGAACGGTTCGTTGCCTGATACATATATCAGGCATGGTGTAGCCGCAGTTGGCAATGTTAGGCGGCTGCGAACCGCAGTCATCGATTCGGGAGTTGGCCGTAAAGAGATTTGCAAGCAGATCTGCTTTCTCCTGCGGCCGATGAGCCAGTGATCCATTCGGATACCTCAGAGGGGGCAGCAAGGTCAAGCAAGCAAATGTATAGGTTAAACAGCCAAGGTGACGCTACACACCCTTGTCTAACACCTTTATCGATGCTAAACAACTCTGTGTAGGTCCCATTTATCTTAACACAAGCTCTGGAATCATAATAAAGAGATTTCAGAGCTCGCGTGAGGTTGCTATTCACTCCATACATGGACAATGCCGACCAAAGTTCATTCCTCACCACTTTATCATAAGCCTTTTCCAGATCCCGAATGCGCAATAGACCTTTTGACCTTTGGCCTAAACTTTTTCGGCTATGCTCCGTAAGGAAAAGACCTGATCCGTCATCCCATACCCTTTCGAAATCCCGTTTGTGCATCCCATATTTTCTTGTCGGTTACGTTCACAATCCTTTCAATTAACATTTTTGCATACAATTTACCGACAACGCTGAGCAAGCTAATGCCTCTATAGCTTTTGTACTCTTGCTGTGAGCCTTTTCCCTTGTATAAAGGTACTATGACGGCCTTGCACCAATCACTTGGTACGCGGCCGGTATTCCAGCACAAGTTAAAAAGGCGGCACAACTGAGTTGCTATAAGACCCTGTCCAGCTGTTAGCATTTCGACTGTAATCCTATCATACCCATCAGCCTTTCCTGATTTCATGCTTTTCAATGCTTTCATTGTTTCATCTATACTAATAGGGCTTTCATCACTACTATCATTATCATTCATTTCGAAACTTTGCCCTTGCCATTCCTCTCTTTCAAATAAACTTTCAAAATATTCCTTCCATCTCTTCAGTACGCTCTTTTCTTCATTCAGTAATCATAATTAAATAATAATATATAACAACTTAGAACCTTAGATTTTAAGGACCTGTCATACTTTATCCAGATTTGGGACCGACAGTAAAATATCAAAAACTAGTGTATTTAAGAGTTCATTTAATCGTATTTAGGTACATGGTCTCGTTTTGTATTTTAAATAATTATATTGGTCCAGCAGCCACCGCCTGTTTTTTTTAGTGAGTAATAACAGGCTGAATCTTCGTGAGCAGGTTCGGTTCGACGAGACGCCCAAGTTTTTCCATTGAAAAATTCTCGATAGAGGTAGCTAATGTAGAGCGCAGGTATAAAACATGTCGATTTGGTGGTGTGTCGAAATTGTCTGAATAACAGTAAGAGTTCTTTTCGAATACTGAGGTAATTGGACGATAAACTCGGCAAAACAATTGTCCTACAGAATGGATGGTTTCTTCAACATTTTCTTTTACATTTCATTTGCTAAATGCTAAATGAGCATTCGCACGCTAAAAATGAATGTGAATGCTAATATATCCATCACTAGTGAGTGCAACTGGCTATGATCATTAAGGAGATTTGATTAAGAATGAGACGCCGCAGACACAGCCTTTCCTAAGATTGAGATTGTTATTAAAACTAGATGTTCCCGCGGTTTCACCCGCGTTTATCGTCACCGCGTCGCCTCCGTGGGTCGTAGCGTGATGTTATATAGCCTATAGCTTTCCTCGATAAATAGGCTATCCAACACTAAAACAATTTTCAAATCGAACCAGTAGTTCCTGAGATTAGCGCGTTCAAACAAACAAACAAATAAAAAAAATATTAGCACAGTCTAATAATACTGTGATATTAGTATAGATATTCTAATCCTAACTAATATTATAAATGCGAAAATGAGTTTGTTTGTTTGTTACGCGTTCACGCCTTAACTACTCGACCGATCAACATGAAATTTTGAATACACGTTGTCAGGGGTACAGAATAGGACATAGGGTATCTTTCCAGAAAAAATAACTGTTGCAAACCTAACCTAACCTAACCTACATTTACGCGAGCGAAGCCGCGGGTGAAAGCTACTTATTTTTATTTTTTTTAATACATATTTATTTTTTATTATGTTTAAAATACATAAGTGTATTTCATTGAGAGTAAGTGTCAAATTTCATACGGTGGGTCCAGAGGTTTTAAAAAGTCAGTCATTTTAACTGATAGCAGAAGTGCTCTGCAGCATCTGGCTCGATGTGCCTCTGACGGCAGAGGTGCTTCGATAGCCTATGCCGTTCGAAGGAAAGTTAAAAATTTGATTTTCAGGGGTTTTACCTTGAGACTGCAATGGATTCCAGCTCATGTTGGTATTTATGGGAATGAAGAGGCAGACAAATTGGCTAAAGAAGCCGCATCAAATGGTGTAGAGACATTTGTGTTTTCTGAACTGAGTGACATTTTATTGAAGTACAAGAGAGTTATATATGACGTGGAAATCGGATTTTAATGATATTTCAACTAACAAATGCATATGGTATAAAATATTCCAGAATAAACCTTCTCAGACACCATGGTTTACTTATGTAAAATTGTGCAGAAAACTCATTGTAATTGCCTGTAGATTGAGATCGGGTCATTTACCTTTAAATAAATTTAAATTTTTGGTTAGGAAATCGGACTCCAAACTGCTTGTCATGTAATGTGGTTGAAGATATTTATCATTTATTAACAGAATGTATCCAAACTGATAATCTGAGAGAGCACCTAAAAGATAATTTTAATATTAATGTGAAGGATGTTGGAGTAGTTTATGTATCTTGTCTGAACCTATGTCAGACGCAGCGGTTGCTTTATATAAACCTATGTATAAATTAGATAGTAGATAATTTGTTGTTTAGTAGTAATTTCTACTTAACTATGCAGCCAGTAATCTTGGATACCTTAAGTTGTTTGTCGATGGTCATACGTTGACACCTCGTAACACTAATTTTTTAACAAAATGAGTTTATGCACATCAAAAGATTTGAAATTAAGCGCCAAATCTGCCCGTTGATAACTCATATCGCATAAAAAATGTCACGCGAACAATTTTTGCCAAAGTTGACAACTCACAATTAACAGGTATGAACTTGAATTCACTAGTGCGCGAGTTACGAGGTGTCAACGCAGAGTTAGGTAGTTCGCAATACACTGACAGAGTAAGATTACGCCGCAAGTTTTAATTGTTTAAAAATAGTTTTATATATAATTGTGACTTTGAATACTTCTATTTATTTCCGAAAAGTGCATCTGAAGATATATTGGTATTTTTTATAATTTTACGAAAAACGCTCAAAAATAGCTCACAGTTTAAATTTTAAGCCATCAATCTTAATGTTATACTAATTAATGAGAATTATTGACTTATTTAAGACTATTTTAGGTATATAATAATAATCATAATTAAATGTATAGATACTATTTGTATTAATTTGCAGGCACTGATTTATCTAAGTAGTACCTACTCATTAATTTGCATAGGAATCGTATTTATCGACGCTTATTTTTAGGTATTTCGTCTATTATCGTTTATTAGCCAAGATCCATGGATAAAGTTTCAACATAAACAATAGTTTCAATATAAAGACAGGCAGAAAAATATAAACAATTGCATAATTAGGTATTTAAATAGTTCTTTTGTTTTAGTGTTTCCTTATCATAGAGACAAATAGCGAAGAAGATATTTTTAATCAAGTTGTAACCGGCTTGAAAGAACAAGGACTTGCTGTTAACGTTTTTCATAAAAATAGGAGTGATTTTGTTTATGAAGTCAATCACAAGAATCATGTCAAAAGTCACCGAGCTTTTCCGAGTTACAGGTGTACACCTACGAGGTAAAAGAAAACAGAGAACTGTTACTTTTGACAGAAAATCATTCATCAGATCGACTAGAGAATGTTCCCCCGGAAGCACTTAGTGCCGAACGGAGCTGGCAAGATAATGGCGAGACAGATACTTTGACATGTCCATCACTTAATGTTTTAAACGAATGTACCAATTCATCATTTTTAAACCACCCTCAGCCACCTTTCAGCCCACGTCATAACTTGGAAAATATTATCGAGGGTATTGTGGAAGTCATGTCAGAGTCAGTCATACGTGATTTAGAATCTCCTACAATTTTTAATTCCTATGATTTGGACTTTGGAACTTCTCATGTTGTGGAGGAGGAAGCACAACGTGATACAGACTCTCCTACTCTTTTGAGCTCATATGATTTTAACTTAGAACCTAGGTCATCAACTTCTCGTGTAGTGCCCGAAAGCACGAGTGATGACCCTAATTATGAACCGGTTCATAAATCCTGCTCTTATGAAGACGAGGATAGTAGTGTAAATAAAGAAAATAGTACTGGAAGGAAGACAAAGAAAAGAAAAGGTTTAGCTGAATCAGAGATATGGAAAGTCTGTATGAATAAAAAGTTAAGAGAACATGGAAAAGACTACATAGGGTGGAGAAGGAATGAAAATTCGTGTGATGCTACGCAGCACGACCACGGGATGATTACCTTAATTTTAATGCGGTACATATTCATGAAAAAAAAAACTTTATTGTACTATAGAGTAAAAAATATGTACTCTCATATTTTCGCTGTTATAACATATAGGCTCTGGCCGTGCTGGGTAGTATCTTTCTGGCACGACCACTATAGATTTTAGATATTTTTATAACTTTATGATGATTAATGGTATAAATTTAATTGTACTCCATTTTACAGATACTTTTGAGCAGTATTTTACCCGTTGTGAAGCGTTTTTTTCTGCGGAACATCAATGTCTCAATGTTACGCCATTACTATTAATACTAAGTAAACAAAACTAAATAAAATTACATTTTTATGTATATGACGTTTTATTTTACAATAATAATCAATAAATTGAAAAGGTAAGTAGGTACAATCTTTTTAAATGAAGAAAATAAGAAATAAACATTCTTTTTTATTTGAAACACGTATTACAATCCAATCATTTCAAAATCAAATCAAATCATTTATTTCGGGCTGCATAGGCCCATAGATAACCTTAACCTAAATTTACATATATTATTTTATAATACATACACACAACACCATCTAGCCCAAACTAAGCAGAGTTTGTAGATATGTTTATCCATTGTCTAGTATCCATAGGGATACTAGACAATGGATAAAGATTGTACCTACTTACCTTTTCAATTTATTGATTATTATTGTAAGATAAAACGTCATATACATAAAAATGTAATTTTATTAAGTCTTGTTTACTTAGTATTAATAGTAATGGCGTAACATTGAGACATTGATGTTCCGCAGAAAAAAACGCTTCACAACGGGTAAAATACTGCTCAAAAGTATCTGTAAAATGGAGTACAATTGAGTACAATTAAATTTATACCATTTATTATCATAAAGTTGATAAAAATATCTAAAATCTATAGTGGTCGTGCCAGAAAGATACTACCCAGCACGGCCAGAGCCTATATGTTATAACAGCGAAAATATGAGAGTACATATTTTTTACTCTATAGTACAATAAAGTACATTTTTTTCATGAATATGTACCGCATTAAAATTAAGGTAATTATGCGTGGTCGTGCTGCATAGCATCACACGAAAATTCATGTAATACGCATAATGCGCCACGAGCAGCAAGAACACTGAAAGACTTGCAGTTCTGCATTTAGTCGCTCATCCAAAGAACGCCACTGTCACGAATTCACATCAGAATGTAGACAGCGTTTGCTCGATCTATTTTGGAGTCTAAGTTGGGATCAAAAAAAATGTTTGTAATTAACATTACTGACAAAGTACAAACTTTAAGGCCCAACGGGAAAAGTACGTCCCTTCCAATTTACCAGAAGAAGGGCGTCCCTTCAATATTATTTGAAACAAGGGGATATAAAATTGAGAGTATGTAAGCAAATGTACTTAAATACATTAGGTATTGGAGAGTGGTCGGTCAGAAGCTGGGTTAATAAATCCGATAGTGGTATGTTTGCAAGAGAAAATACTGAGCAAATAGAAAAAAAAAGAGAGGAGAGAAGAAAAGACTGTCACGTGAATTTTTAAACAAGTTTATAGAAAGCATACCAAAGCTCCCATCACACTACTGTCGCAAAGACACCAATAAGGTATACTTAGAACCCGTTTCCGGAGGTATGGCGGAAGTGTATAGGACCTACACTGAAGCGAGCACAATAAAAAACCTGTTGCCGTTATGTCGAACTATGATAAGATTATGAAAGAAAAAAATATTGGCTTCCAGCAGCCGAAAAAGGATTTGTGTGATACGTGTCTAAGCTACCAAACTAAACAAATATTGGGACAGCAATATAAAGATCATCAGATGAGAAAAAAGATGCAAGAGAAGAAAATGAAAAGGATATAGAGGAGTCAGATAAAGGAAAATGTGTTGTCTTAGAACAGGATGTTCAAGCTGTTAAAGTTTGTCCATACATAAGAGCCAGTAGCGCCTATTATCGGAGAAAGTTGATCAACCACAATTTTACGGTTTATGAATATCCTTCCAAAAAAGTAAGATGTTATTGGTTTTCAGAAGTCAACGCTGATACTCAAGCATCAGTTTTTATTAGCTGCATCTAGACTACCTGCATGATATGATTATCAACTCTGAAGGCGAATTCTTAACAAAGCCTATCATTATTTGGAGTGACGGTTGCACGTATCAAAACAGAAATGCAGTATTGGCAAATGCTCTCTCCAACTTTGCTGCTGTGAATAACGTGGTTATTTCCCACAAATATCTAGAACCTGGACATACCCAGATGGAAGTGAATAGCGTTCATGCTGCCATCGAACGTGGCATCCAAAAATACGATGCTACCATCGCAATATGCAGACATAACTAGGAAATCACGCAAAGATCCATACGATGTCAAGATGTTAAAATTTGACTTTTTTTAAAAGTTTGATAATCCTAAAGTGATGCGTTACGAAAGTATCAGGCCTGGCAAGAAAAAAGGAGACCCTGTTGTCACAGGTCTTAAAGTTTTATTGTACAAACCATATGGTAAAATTTACTTTAAAATTAACTTTTGCGAGGAAAACTATTCTTTGTTGTCAAATAAGCCAAGAAATATTAATTTTCCAATAACAGCATACGAGCAACTTTTTAAGGACTCACCCAAACTTACGTCATGCAAATTTAATGACTTGCAAGCTCTTAAAACTGTAATACCTTCAGATTATCACTCTTTCTACGATAATTTGCCGCACATGTAATTATTTCAATCTAATTAAGTAAATACAGTACATTTTTTTAAAACTGACATGTAACACGTTATTAGTGAGAATTTTTAAATATTTTTTACTCGTAACTGATTGTATCATGATTATTTAAATAAAAACCTAAGTGGAAATTTTATGTTTCAAATTATATCAATAAACTAGATGTTCCCGCGGTTTCACCAGCGTTTATCGTTACTGCGCCGCCCCCGTGGGTCGTAGCGTGATGTTATATAACCTATAGCCTTCCTCGATAAATAGGCTATCCAACACTAAACGAATTTTTCAAATCGAATCAGTAGTAATCACGCAGAATAAACCAGGAGAAACATCGTTTGTACTATGTCTGTAATAGGTAATTATTTTGCTGCAATGTTATTTTAAAACTGCGATATCTCCTAAGATATTCAT
The DNA here is from genome assembly GCA_963564715.1 of Catocala sponsa. Classification (NCBI taxonomy): domain Eukaryota; kingdom Metazoa; phylum Arthropoda; class Insecta; order Lepidoptera; family Erebidae; genus Catocala; species Catocala sponsa. The sequence continues at coordinate 1,872,043 of OY751354.1, read as the reverse complement.
TGAAATCGAATGATGTAAAGGGCCATTTTGTTTTAAATTAAATACTTGTGATGAATAACGTATTTATTTGGATAAGGATTAATATCATGTTTATAATAATACCTTCGCAAATAATGCATTATTTTAGAACAAAGGAGATGGCCAATTTTCTTAGGGCACTCTGCCTAGCATCTAAAAATGTATGTACATTTACGAATTTTGCTTTATTTTAAATTTAGTATGCTCTGATATTAACTGTAAAAGTAACATAATCCACTAACTTCAGATTTCTTAGATATTAACAAAAACATATTTTGGTCATGAACCTACTCGGGCTCATAATTCTCTTGTCTGTTGTGATGTATAATGTATAACTAAACCCTGTAAAATTAGTAGGACAGTAATGGAATATACATAAATGACTTACCCAAATCTACAAAACATCCAATGACACTGTTTGCAGACGACAGTACAGTATCTATTCCATGTGTAGATAAAGAAAATTATGAAAACGACATTAATTAATGAAACTTTAGCTTCCATTGTCCACTGGTTAGATAATAATAACTTGAAAATCAATTTAATAAAAACATATGTAATGCACTTCAGTCAAAGGCCACGTCCGTACAATTTAAATATTTTCTATAACAATCATTCAATAACAGATACACATACGACAAAATTTTTAGGTTTAACTATTGATAAACAATTAAATTGGAAAGATCATACAATAGAATTATGCAAAAGGATTAGTAGCTCTGCATATGCATTGTATAAATTAGCTTCAATCGTAAGTATTGAGGCCGTACTCACTGCTTACTATGGTATTGCGGCATCTCTGCTACGGTACGGTATCATTTTTTGGGGTAATTCAACGAATAGGGAAATTGTATTCAAAGCACAAAAAAGGTGTATCCGAGCCATGTTTGGTCTTCAGACAGATGAAAGCTGTAAACCATATTTCATCAAGCACAAAATTCTAACGCTACCGTGTTTGTATATTCTCGAAGTTGCAGTATTTGTACATAGCAATCCTCAATTATTCCCGCACTTATCAGATTTTGTGAAGCGTAATAGGCGCAACAATAATAAATTGTGTTTACAAAAGGCAAAAACCAGCCTTATGAGCAAAAGTTTATTATGTATAGCACCTAAAATCTATAATAAAATACCTGTTGACATAAAATCTTTAAATATTAATTTGTTTAAAAATAAAGTAAAAAATAATCTATTAAGAAAATGTTATTATAGCTTGAATGACTTTTTTTGTGATAATAATTTCTGTATTTGCTAAAGTATTGATTATAATTTACCTCTATTTTATATTACTTTGACATTAACCTATATTTGTGTTTTTTCCGCTCTTTGAAATGTTGCATCTTAATTTATTAATGTAATCTTGATGACTTTGTAATACAATTTATCTTAAAAACAAACTTAATTCATACACCTCTTCAGGTAAATTTTGGTGAAACTTATTTATATTATATCATCATGTAACACCCAAAATTTTATGAATAAATGATTTTGATTTGATTTGATTTGATTTGAATGATTAAGTACCTACCTATGACATGTATAACGGATAGACTCTTGATAAAAGGTGAGGAAGTGTCATATAGGATTGCAAAGTGTTAAAATAAAAACAAAATCTGAATAACTTTTGAATGAAATATTTAATATTCAAAAATTCTAATAAAAATATTGTCTAAAAATGATGCTGCTGGAGTAATATTGGTCTGATGTCTTGCCCAGCCTAAATACATGAGTTATACAAAGTTAGTTATTACATAAAATGATCTATTATAACATCTATTAAATACACAATGGGCAGACGTATTTGAAGCCCGCTTATAGTAAGGTAATGTTATTAGAGTAGAACTACGAGTTGGTGGTAAAATAACCGGTGGAGGTAAGATGAGGCCCTCTGGTGATGGTGAAATTACATTTACATTTTGTATATTATCTGCAGGTTCATCAGTTTCTTCTCGAGATGAATCTTGATGTAATTGTCTATTAGCCCTCATCCAGCAGGGATGACAAACATACTTCCTTGTTATTCCCTAAAACAAATAATGTTGACCTGTAACTAATATAGCTTGTGATAGCTTAATGGTGTAAATGATACATAGAATTTAAAGCCTTAATGTCTTCTCGGTCTTGAACTTACATACATATAACAATTTATCACTTTTCATATAAGGTGACAGAATATCATATGAGAAACTCTTGCAAATGCCTGTAAGTTATTTATACTAAATCAATATCTTTGGACATCTCACATAAAGCCATCTGTTGCCAAGCCAACTCTGCCTAGTTTGAGGTGTAGTGTATAAAGCTAATACTATGGCAACCAGCTAGTTGATTAACACAAATATTTTAAAATACATACATTATATTATCTATATAACTATGTCTTAACATGCAGACGCAGAACACAAGTATTTACTTGTGGTAATTATGCAAATATTTGACAAGAGACAACATTGGGAATTGAACCCACAACCTTCAGCTTAACAGTCAGAGTGGTGCTACCCATTGGAACAACATGCCATAGTGCTCTCAAAGGTGTGTGAAGTCAGGCAACCTGTACTGGCTAATGACATAGGCTATAGTCTCATTTCACTTACCTATTATTAGAAAGGGCCCACTGGAAAAATTTTATTTTTTGATAATTACTTATATTTGTAGTATTTTCATACATCATGATAAATCATAACTGTTATATATGATGAAAATCATAACTGAAATCTTGCAGTAAAAGAAAATTGCATTAAAAGTGGTGTCTCTGGATCAATAATGTGATGTATTATCTTATGTCCCTTACTGATCGGCAACAACCAAGGCACACCATAGTGTGGCCCAGCATTCTATGATTGGCACCTTCTGAAGTTAGTAGCAAGAAGCATGGGTGACAAATATGTCCATCTTCTGGAAGCTGAAAGGTAAAGTAGATTATGAGAGTATAGATACATCAACATTTTATCAATTGTAATGTGAAAAAGGTTTTAAATAAATACTTCTTTGAATATTTAAAGGTGAAAATCAATTGTTTAAATGGAAATAATAATTGATTCTATAAATTATTAGATAAATATGTTTTATGTATATAAACGTTTTCATAATTTATTTTAAATAAGCACATACCTGAATTGTTTGCCATTGCACAAGCATTCTTTGGAAAGGCATGTCAAACGAAGACACAACATGTCTTCTTAGCCGTCCCGTACTCATTGTAAACAGTTAGTTGACAATGTCCAAAGCATAAGCACAATGAAGTCCTTATTAATTAGCACTAGATAATCGTTGGACAATGGAATCAGTCCGTGTAGAATACCAAATACCAATGGTCGTTATGGAGAAAAGATAATCGCACAGTTTACAAACAAAAATCAAAACCACGCGAAAGTTGCGAGTACAAATGTCAAATGTGACAATTAATTGAATTAATGTCAAACAAAAAAAAGCCAGCCAGCGGATGTCGTGCGATTGTCCAGCCTGTAATGTCGTTCCGTTTTGTTGTTACAAGAAAAAAGTTATTTAAAACAATAACATTTCATATCATTCGAGTGTGTTTTTATTAAGATTACGATAATGAATAATTACAATCATTTTACGGTCCAAATAATTTTTAATGTAACTCTGATGGAACATATAAATGCTATAATAATATAGCTTTATTATTATAGCTTGACAGGGAATGGAACGTTTCTTCAAAATGGGTGCGCTATCTCCATACGCCAGAAACGCAGAACAACTATTTATGTTTAAATATTTATTCTGAAGTTGTACAAAAATATAAATAGACTTGTAATTTTCATTTTTATTTTTATTTATATATAATTAGGCGTCTATTAATGTACATGTACACGTATCCCACTGACAAACTAGGCAGAATCTGTCCATGTCCTTTGGTTAGCATAACAATGGTTATAGTGAGCCAACCTTAAAAGATAGACATATGCTGTCGCGGACTGTTTTTTAGAACTTTTTAAGGAGAACAATTATTATTCTCTCATACATGATTTTTGCGAAACTTTAACTGTTTACGCAGCGCACGCAGCGGAAGCTCTCAAAAGGAAAAAAATACCCTCCGATTTTGAAACATTCTTCATTGGTGCTCAGCTCCTATTGATCTTAGCATGATGATATATAGCCTATAGCCTTTCTCGATAAATGGGCTATCTAACACAAAGAATTTTTCAAATCGGACCAGTAGTTCCTGAGATTAGCGCGTTCAAGCAAACAAACAAACAAACAAACTTCAGCTTTATAATATTAGTATAGATAATTCGATTACCTGCCAACTACTTTTTTGTTTTATTTTATTACAATTTATTTTCGAATTTATACCTAGTTTTTCTCACTCCTGTAAAATTTGACATATTGTAGTTACGTGTTGTCAACCACCTATGACGATCGTTGTATATTTGTAAGCCCGATGGGACTAACAGTCAAAATGGCTCAAGTCCCATAAAAATAAAGAATAAAAAATAAAAAAACAGTGTCATATATAAATAGTTTATTTTATTATAAACATGTTCATACAAACAACCTATTAATACTTTACACATTCGTGCTTCAAAGCTTAAAAGAGTTGATATACCCATATTTTAAAACTCAAGAGCGCTGAGGAAATACCATACTTTGTGGCGTATTTATACGTAAAGTTAATTGTCTTTCATTGAAAAATAACGTAACAGTAATTCTAAACAATTTTCAGTATATTTCGCCGAACAATGCACAAAACTTGAAAACGAAAAAGACTGAATGAGGTGTATCGTATATAGCTATATATATACAATGACTGCGATACGACTAACGTTTATCGTGACCGTGAACACGTGCGATGTGCTAGTTCCAACTCTAGATTCGAATTATTCACCATTTTTATTCTAGAAACAAACTACAAATAAAAGTACCTACTTACTTAATTATTATTTAATTATTGTTATCATGAAGGTTTAGTCGATAAATTCTTAAAATGCTTAACAGCTTAAAAAATGGGTCAATTTCTAAAATACCTAGTTCTAGTCCTGTTATCTATTTCTTAATAAGACTAATTTTTAAAAAGACCAATTCTTAAAAAGACCAATTCTTGAAAATACCATTTTTTAAAAAGACCAATTCTTAAAAGGAATTATTTCCAATTAAGTAAACAGATAATAAATATAATACGACATTATGCCATATTAAAAATATTACCTAATTTATCGCGATATGCGTGCGAAAGCTAATCTAAAATAAATAAGTGGCAAAATTTTCAAAAGTCAAATGTAATTATTCTATTGTTCTTTAAAGTAATAGGTAACAGTTATTATTATCGATTGTACACAATACAAACGTTTATCAATTGTATACAATAAATCAATTGTATACAATAAATCAATTGTATACAATAAATCAATTGTATACAATAAATCATAAGTAAGTCGAGCTGATACGTACAAGATACAGATGAAAACGAAAGTTAATACATAATAACATACAGACAAAATATATTGTTGACGGTATTAGGCGACGACGAGTAATAAATGTCAACGCGTCTATATAAAGAAGCGCGTACGGGAAGAGAGCTCACTTGCTCGTTGGCGTTCGTCGTGGCAACAGCTACTAAAAGTTCAGTTGTGTTTCGTATTAAGATACGTGAGCCATTTTTCTTGTGTTATTATTTTGTGTAAATTATTGTTAATTGTTCATGTCGGTTTGTTGAGTTTCGGTTGTTATTTTAATTGTCAATTTGTAATTTGTTAAAACGAGAATAAATTATAGTTCTCGATTTGAAGTTTATTTTTTTTATATTTAATCCATTGCTGTTTCTAACATCAGAAGTGGGATAAAGAGCTTGTAATACAGCCCTTGCGAAATACACCGAAACTATACAAGCCTACCCGCATTTAAACAAAAGTTCCTCGATAATTCTGTGTTGAATAGGCAAGTGTGATTTCACGTAAGTACCCTCATATAACATTTATTGAATCATTTGGAGTTTGCGAAATGCCGCGATCTGCGTCAGGTGGACGATCAGAGCAGCGCTCGAAAAGTGGCTTTCGTGTCAGGGGCTCGCGTTATCGTTCGCGCAGTAGATCTCGTAAGAACTCGCATGATGATTCGCGTCGTAACTCGCAGTATAGGAAGTTGCGATCTCGTCCACGAGTTTCCGCTAGGAGTCGAACGCCACGACGCAATAATAGGGACAGGACGCGTTCGAGTGACCGTTCTCGATCGTGTTCGCCGAGTGCACGTCGTAATCACAAACATTCGCGCTCCTCTGGATTGCGTGGTTGCCGGAGAAGTAGAGATTTAGAACATCGCCATTCACCAGCGTCGCACCGTTGTGTGCAATGTGATCACGACTGTGACCGTTCTCCGGCTCCCGGGCTGTCTGGACGGGGCCGGGTTAGTAAAAAATTGGTTTCGGATGATGTGCAACGGCATTCATTTGTGAAGTCTCATACTCCACCGCCGCGAACCCGCGTAGCGGACCAGGGAGTCCATGATCAATCTATTGAATCAGGTCAACGCTCCGAAGCGTCTACTTTAGCCCAAGCTCTGATGGAGGCTATAAGCACGATTCGTCCGAATAGATCTCACAATTACTTTGTCTCTAATTTTGATCCGTCGCTTCACAACATAGATACATGGTGTGAGGAGGTAGAACGTGCTAGAGACGCGAACAATTGGAGTGACCATGAATGTTTATCGCGAGTAGCATGCCTCAAAGGAGATGCTAAGGTTTGGTTGGCTGAGTGGGTAACAAATGACCGCACGTGGTCTAATTTTAGGCGCGAGTTTACTCCTCTTTGTCCTAGCAAGTTAGATTTTGCCAATATTTTGTTTGAAGCCATGAAGACTACGTCGGATAGGTACACTACGTATGCTGAATACGCACGACGTACTTTGTTACGTCTTAGAGTAGTGACTGGCCTAAGCGAAGAGTTGAGAACTCTTATCGTGATACGAGGTATCGATAACGCTCAAGTACGGGCGGCCGCTGCTAATGCAGATTTAACGTCTGATAAGCTAGTACAGTTTTTGTCAATATACACGAAACCTAGTAAGCCTCTCAATGATAAGCGTCCTCAAACTATTTCACAAAAGCGTCCTAATTATAATAGGACCGCTAGTAATGGTGAGAAGTCTTGTTTTGGTTGCGGACAGAAAGGTCATCTTCGAATTAATTGCCCTAAGAAGTCTAAACCATCCGCCCAAGCGCCTTCAGCAATTGCAGTCGCTTCGAAGTTTAATTCTAACGTTATCTGCACTTTTTGTAAAAGACGGGGTCATACGGAGGATAAATGCTTTAGCAAGGAGCGATCAGGGTCTCGCAATCAATCTAAGGTTAATCTTTGTTCTGACTTGTCCAAATATCCGCGAGGTCATAAAGGTGTCGTTGCTGCTGTTGTTGAAGGCATACCTATTGACGTACTTATTGATAGTGGTGCGTTAGATATTTCGCTAATTTCGTCTGACGTATTGAGGTATTTACCATGTCGCCCCAAGCCAAGACATAGTGTACTCAAAGGAATTAGCGATAAAGAAATAGTGTCAATGTCCTACGTAACGGTAACTATAGAGTTTGATTATATTTCTATTGAAGTAGATTTAGTGGTGGTGCCGGCATCCTGCATGAACATTCCAATCATCATTGGTACCGATGTTCTCAATCGAGATGGAGTGACATATGTTCGGACAAAGAACAAGCAATACCTGACCCATTCAGAGGTAAACTATGTCAGCATACCCATGTCAGCATGCGCCAATGCAGTGGTGTCCGGTAGCATCGAGATTAATACGCCGTTACAAGGTAAGGAACTTGAAACTCTAATGGTCGTTATACATGAATTCTCAGAGTATCTGATAGCTGGAACTGCCGCAACTGCTGTGAAAACTGGTGAAATGGAAATTAAGCTCACCAGTAATACGCCGGTAGTTTACAGGCCGTACAAGCTCTCATGCCAGGAGAAACTAAAGGTACGTGATATAACATCAGACTTATTGGACAAAGGCATTATCAGGAGGTCGCAGTCGGAATATGCGAGTCCGATAATTCTGGTTAAGAAGCGCGATGGATCAGACAGACTCTGCGTAGACTTTCGTGCTCTGAATAGGATTACTACTAAGGATCGATACCCTCTCCCTCTGATCGACGACCATATTGACCGCTTAGCAGGATCAAAATACTTTTCCAGCCTTGATATGGCTACTGGTTTCCACCAGATTCCGATCAAGGAGGAGTGTATCCATCTCACGGGGTTCGTTCCTCCTGAAGATCATTTTGAATACCTCAAAATGCCATATGGTCTTGCAAACTCGCCTATTACGTACCAACGTATTATAAATGATACCTTGCGAACCCTCATAAAGGAGGGTAGCGTTCTAGCATATATCGATGATGTCTTGCTACTAAGTGACTCTATTCCTGAAGGGATTAGCCTGCTACGCCGCGTGCTTACCACACTCACTGAAGCGGGGTTCTCTATCAATCTGCGAAAATGCACCTTTCTTACCACCGAAGTCGAATACCTTGGTAGGGTAGTGAGTCAGGGTCAGGTGAAGCCGAGCCCAAGGAAGGTGGAAGCACTAGCAAGCACCTTGCCACCACAAAACGTCAAGCAGGTAAGACAGCTCCTCGGCCTTGCTGGTTACTTTCGCCGATACATCAAGGATTATGCAAGTAAGACTGCATGTATTGCTTATCTAACAAGGAAGAATGTCACTTTCCATTGGGGAGATGAACAAGAAAAGGTACGCCAAGATCTGATAGGATACCTAACTAGCGAACCGATATTGGCTATTTTTGATCACAAACTGCCAACAGAGGTTCACACCGATGCGAGCAGTATTGGCTATGGAGCAGTACTTTTTCAAACCCACCCAGACGGTAAGAAACGAGTTGTCAGTTATTTCAGTAAAGTGACACAGGGAGCCGAGAGCTGATATCACTCCTACGAGCTTGAGACACTAGCAGTCGTAAAAGCACTTCAACATTTTCGCCATTACCTCGTGGGAGTGAAGTTTGTTGTCGTTACGGATTGTAATGCTCTGAAGTCCACTGAGCGCAAGAAAGACTTGATTGCTCGAGTCGCGCGTTGGTGGATTTATCTCCAAGATTTTGAGTTTACCATCGAGTATCGAAAGGGAATAATGATGCCACACGCCGACTATCTAAGCCGTAATCCACCCGTGCCAGCCCTGGTTAATCAAATTGCAAGCCCTCGCAACTGGGCTCAGATAGCACAAGCAGCGGACGACGAGACATGTAAGCTTTTAGAAAAACTTCGGGATGGTAGCCTAGATTCGAGTAGGTACATAGAATGTAATGACCTTCTATACTACCGATACACTCCGGTGGGTGAGGAGCCTAGGTCTTTGTGTTTTATACCAAAGGGCCATCGGTTGAGCCACTTAAGAGTATTTCACGATGAACACGGACACGTAGGAGTAGACAAAACTGTAGACCTTATTTTAAAACACTTTTGGTTCCCAGGCCTTCGACAATTTGTGACTAAATACGTGGGTCATTGTTTGATATGCATTTCAAAAAAACGCGTACCAAGAGCCCCTCACCAATGCATAACTTCTTGGCAAAAACCAGATACTCCGTTTGACACAGTGCACATGGATGCATTGGGCCCTCTGCCCTTATCCGATGATTTTAAATTTATACTAGTTGTGGTCGACGCGTTTACTAAGTACTGTTTGCTTTACCCTATGCGTCGTCAAGACGCGACTGAATTAAAGCGCACGGTAACTCAGGCAATTTCACTGTTTGGGGTACCTAGATTAATGGTAACTGATAAGGGTAGGATGTTTGAGTCCAAGGAATTTTCTAAGTGGATTAATGACATGGGGTGCGATCTCCATTATATAACTCCCGAAATGCACCAGGCCAACGGTCAGGTAGAGAGATATGTGAGGACCGTTCTTAACATGATTCGCATCGAAACCAACCATAAAAGCTCGTCTTGGTCTGAAGTTCTATGGAAACTACAATTAGTGTTAAACATCACCAAACAAAAATCAACGCAAACTTCTCCACCAAATCTATTAATCGGTACTGAAGCCACAACACCGGTTATTCGTGCGTTAATTCGTGATATTGCTATCGACAACGCCAGACCAAATCGAGAAGCCCTCCGTGAAATTACCAGAAGCAGAACCAGAGATCTTCTCAAAGCAAACCAGACCCGCCAAGATGAGTATGCAAATCGGTTTAAACGTCCGCCTCGTGAGTTTGCTATTAACGATTTAGTGTTCGTGATAAAATTTTCCCAGTCCACAGGGAAGTTAGGTCCGGGAATGCGTGGTCCCTACAAGGTGGTCGACGTAGTACCGAGCGGTCGCTACTAGCTTATGCGGTTGAGCGGCAGCTATAGCAAGACCACACAGGCTGCGGCACAATACATGGTGCCATGGCGAGGCGAGTGGTGTCCGGAAACATGTGCTGCATTTTTCGACAGTGAGTATTGCGTAAATCTGGAGGATTCACGGCAGGCCTTAAGCCTGGGGCTCGCTTCGGCGGCTGGCAGACCCATTTTTAGTGTGTGACACTATATGGGTAGACGATTAGATCGTCTGCAGGACGACGCATGAGGTATGCGTCGGCCTGGGGTCCTGATGGACTGGTCCGGAGTCAGTGGTGTTGAGCACTACATGACTCACGGCAGGCTTTGAGCCTGGGGCTCGCTTTGGCGGCTGGCAGACCCATTTCAGTGTGTAACACTGTATGGGTAGACGATGAGATCGTCTGCAGTACGACGCATGAGGTATGCGTCGGCCTGGGGTCCTGATGGACTGGTCCAGAGGCAGTAGTGCTAAGCACTCAGTTGGACGACACGCCTGGTTTTGTGGAGGAGCTCTGCTAGGCGAGCGCCTGTGCAACAGACGGCCGAGCGGAGCAGCCGGGTGGACCGACCGCCAGAGCGCCTAAGCGGTGTTGCTTATGTCGAAGCCGCCGTCCATCACCGTTTTCATTACTATGAGACGTCTTTGAGGTGAAGTTTGTGAGACTGAATTTGTACATGTTGTGTTATGTGACGAATGAATTAAGTGAATGTATTAGAGAGAAAGGAGAAACAAATTTGTTTTTACAGATGATGAACCTGATGAGATCGGTGATGACCCATCACTTCCCGCAGCACAGGGACCAGCAGATGAAGCACGTTCCATACCCTCCCTGGACGTGGATGCTTTTGAAGCATCAACAGAAGCTGCTGCAGGTTCGAGTGGCACCACCTCAAGCTCCCGGGTCGTGGACGACCCCTTGTCAGGAGAGGCCGTGTTGACGGTATTAGGCGACGACGAGTAATAAATGTCAACGCGTCTATATAAACAAGCGCGCACGGGAAGAGAGCTCACTTGCTCGTTGGCGTTCGTCGTGGCAACAGCTACTAAAAGTTCAGTTGTGTTTCGTATTAAGATACGTGAGCCATTTTTCTTGTGTTATTATTTTGTGTAAATTATTGTTAATTGTTCATGTCGGTTTGTTGAGTTTCGGTTGTTATTTTAATTGTCAGTTTGTAATTTGTTAAAACGAGAATAAATTATAGTTCTCGATTTGAAGTTTATTTTGTTTTATATTTAATCCATTGCTGTTTCTAACAATATGTTTCTGTAAAAAAAACAACCAAATCGATATTATATCATTTTTTTTATTTTTTTTATTATAAGACAACTCCCGCACTAGGAATAAGTCCTGTGTCGCGAGGGACCTTACAAATATTCAAGTAACGGACACAAACAGCATCCAGACTAGAACAATATATAATAATATTAATAATATCTTTGTCTCTGATAAACAAACGTGTTATACATTACATTTTGATTTGCTAGAACATTGTTGTTGTATTTTATTTAAACATACTGATACTGGTCATCCAAACTAGGCGATTGCCTGTATTATGGGGGTCAGTGTTCAGCCCTAAGAATATGCAGTTTAATACAAAACATGTTTTACTTTGCATAATATATTTGATAATTTTGCTCTAATTTCAGTGTAAGATAATTTTTCTTATTTTTAATTTTTATATTGTATGATTATTGATAAATAAATTTCAAAGAATTAAAAGGAATTTAGTTACAATTTAACGACCAAACTTATAGTTAAAACAAATAAATAAGTAGATCATAACAAGAGGAGAGCAACATTACCGATTTTACTTTTAAATTAAAGTTAGAACACTATAAAATTACATATTAATCAATAAAAATATAATTTACCTAAAAATTACATATACATATATAAAAGGTTATGTATTATTTTGTAAACTTGTAGCTAATAAAACGTTACTCTTTTCAGAGCAACTCATTCTGTTTTATTTCAATAAACATTCAAAAAACGTTGTGTTACAACTCAAGTAACCCATTATAAATATTTGTATAAAGTAAATTGCACAAATTATAGATGTTTGTTTAATTTGACTTATATTTATAATAGTTCCATAATACGACATAAATACTATGTGCCTATTTATAATATTTTTAAGTATAAAATCTTATTTAATAATATTTTAATCACGATATTATTTATATCATTATATATCACGATATTATATCATTATTATTATTTCATATTTGATATTTTTTTAATAATTACAATAATATACTATACATATTATGTGTATAATATGTATATCGATATAAAAGTCCATTTGAGAATTGGACATTTTAAGAATTAGTCCTTTTACGAATTGGGCATTTTTCGAATTAGGCATTTATCGACTATTTACGAAGCTACTGTCGGACAAGTGTTAAGCGACAGCGCTTAGCAGCTACACAAAAAGAAATTATGTAACTCCACACAAAAGAAAATATCTTCTCCAATGTTCGTAGTACTTTGATTTCATATTGAATTCGATTGATCTTTCATTACATTTCTAATTGTTTCTTCCATAACTCTATGATATAAATTATGATGGCACGGTAACACACTGGCACGATAACACTTATTAGTAAGATTAGAATCCTCTTCCCTCCATCATCGCTTCGGCGCAATACCTCGGAAATTGGACCGCTGCCAGTAAGAAATCGGTTACACCCTGTATCAGATTAAATCTTATTAAATTGTGATTACAATTTAGGAATCTTGTAGGTCGATTATACGTAACGTGACCATACGTCCCGCTTCAGGCGGGACAGTCCCGCTTTTAGGCTGTCTGTCCCGTTGTCCCCAGCCAGTGCAAAAATGTCCCGCTTTTGCAAATAGAGCAAGCTATAAGTAATGAGTATAACAAATATTTCGATAAACTCCATTCCTATTTAAAAACTAGAGCTGACATTTTGAAACTAATTTGTTCCGGCGAAAAATATGGAACTAATGCGTCTGCAAATTAAATCTAATATTGCAAAATAATAGTAAAATAAGTATTAATATATTTACAAAATTCCGCAAGCGTGCCGCTCTGACAAAAAATAAATGGTCACAATTATACCCCATATTTCGTTACTTGCTTTATTTAGTAAACAAATAAGCTCAATATAGAAATGATTCGGATCGGAATATTATATTCGTATCTACCTATAATTAAAAAGAGAACAAAAACGAAAGACAATTAAAAATAGAGATGGGTCTTTATGTGCTCTTTCATTATTGTTTCTTATTTCTGTACACTATATTTGTTTATAAAATGAAACAAGTTGCTAAGTAAAAGTACTTATAAGTAAAATACTGAGATAAAATATTTATGAAACGTTATCAAAGACCGTCCTTCGTCGTGATCGAGAGATTAGAATCTTGGGTTGGACTTTTTGCGGACTAGGTAAAATTGTCTGCATTTAGTATGTTGCTCAGACCTTCCACCGTGATTGACATGTGTATTGGCTAAGGTATCAGGTAAGTACATACCTAGATAAGTACATTTATTTTACTTTTCACTTCCCTCTGCGAACACAGCTTTGGATGTTATCACATTAGTCAAATGGCCTAGTTAGTTATATTAAGGTTTCTATTACGAAATTATGATAAAGAGCGATTATAGGTTCGACGGTTCGATTATAGGTTATAACAGCTAATAGTCATAAAAGGCGCCTAACGTATAATGACGGACAATGGTAACGTATTACCACAGCTGTTAACTATTTTACTATATTATGAGCCGCTAATGGCTATCGCTAGAGAGGTGTCTCACAAAGAAGAACTCGGAACGGCCTATGCTATAATTTAGGTAATTCTCAACGAAAATATTTTTATAGCAGTAAGTACATATTTGGCACGGAACACGCAGCAGGGGTAGGCCCCACAAGGTGAACCGACGACCTGGTAAGGGCCGCGGAAAGCGGTTGGATGTGGATGGCCAAAGATCGATCTGTGTGAAAAACCTTAAGCTAGGCCTATGGAAAGCAATGGACATCTTTCAGATGAGATAATGAAGTATGTGGCTTCAATGTTTTCATAAATACATCCCGCATAATATGGCCATTCCAAACAATTCTTTGGATAACCAAATGCGAAATATGCACCTAATGTGTAGGTATTTTGTAATATGGCTGTTTTTGTCGTCTAGTATCATGCAGCTACAGTGCAGTAAACATAGGGCTCATTTAGAAGCCTCGTAGCTATTATATAGGGATGCTATGTAGTACGTAGGGTCATGTTCTTATCTGGAAGTCCACTTTGAATAGCGGTACCAAGTTGTGTGAAATATGCTATTTCGGGGGATGATCTATTGCGCATGTGTAACTTTATTATCAAACGCCCAGCATTTAAGAAAGAGACCACGGAATAGTGACAATAATAGAAGTGACATTTACATCTGCCAAGCCCACCGAAGTAGATTACATGATTAACTTATAAAGGTTCAGATTAACTACATGCACCTAGATAGCATACCTATATTTGATAGCAGTGTCAATGTCGACTTCATTTTCATAATTTAATTTTGGTTTCGGTTTTGAAGTTGCCGAAAACCCATTTAAACGATGTACCTACCTACAATCAGCGACATAAGTAGATAAAACATTAATTGCGATTTTTAATGGCTTTATCATACAGAATAATGGTAATTCCACATATTTTACAGCAGTTATAGTCCGAGAAAAGTTGAAGTCACAATTCATTGCTAAATAACAATAATAAGTAAATTTTCATTAATAAAATACTGTTGCGAATTCGTTTAATGTTCAGCTTCTTATGTTGCTGCCTGTACAGTGAGAGTAATTGGATTGAGATGGCGTACCATCTCAATCTCTATCTCACTGTTCAGTAAAATAGAAATAACATGCTCTTGTTGTATACTAACCGATAAAGCCCCTATGCAGACTGTTAAGGGTAGAAGGAAGATGTAGAAGCCCGCTGCGATGCTAGCGACCCAGAACGCCACGAAAATTAAGATAAGCAGCCACATTATCGCAAATATGATGTTCATGATGTTATTGTATGAAAATAATTTAAATAAATATGAGAATTAGAAGAATAGGTATTCTCTTACGCTGTCGGTGTGTGGTTTTGTTATTTGTTTGGCATATAGAAATATATCTTTTGTTTCTATTTTCTTCTTTCGTGTATTGGTTATTAAAAAGGTTTGTATTCGTCTGGTTCTGACAAAAACCTTTTTGGTTTTATGATCGGTTTACGGTTTATATAAATGATACTAGATTTAAATTAATAATGTATTAGAAAAATAACAAGTAAGTATAAATGGTTACTAAAGTAAACTAATGGTTTAAATATAAATGGTTATCAACACTAGAATAATCTGATATTGATAGGTTTGGTAAATGGTTTGAGTTACGCGCGAACTGATTCGACAGCTGACCGTGTTCCAACTCTAATAACTGAGTGCCGATGCGTTTATAACATTGTGCAATGACAAACTGCTGATCTATTCTTTGCGATGCACCGAACATACTCCCGGGCCTGAGAAAATCCCAACAGCAAATTAGAGTATCAATATCAAATTACGTACATAAATAAATTTAAGTTAAAAGAAAAAGAGAAACAATAATATTGTGTAACTAGATGTTCCTGCGGTTTCACCCGCGTTGATCGTTATTGCGCCGCCCCTGTGGGTCGTAGCGTGATGTTATATAGCTTATAGCCTTCCTCGATAAATAGGCTATCCAACATTTTAAAAAAAATTCAAAACGAACCAATAGTTCCTAAGATTAGCGCGTTCAAACAAACAAACTCTTCAGCTTTATAATATTAGTAAGATATTATGACTGTAAGTCATAATATCTTACTAATATTATAATGGACAAAAAAACATAGAAAATAAGTTAAAAAAACATTTTGCCTTATAAGTACTAATGAGTCCTCCACTGTAAACATCCTTTCTGTTCGGGGGACAGGCAAGGTCCTCTCCCGTTTTACCGCACTTCGCATAACACTGGGCCACCGTTGTCCGTTGAGCCAAAACCGAAATTACATAATTATATTTGATGATTGATCCAGGGCGTGTATAAAAATTGATGTGATGTTTTGATACATCGCCATCGAGAGTAGACGTGTTTTAAAAGTATTTTAAAAGTTATAATAAATTTTAAATCAGTGCCACTTAAAATTACGTCTAAACACGCACATAATATAAGTTAAAACAAATCATTAGTCGTGAGTGAAATATACACTTTTTTAACTATCGCTCTTTGACTGCGCGTGCGGCCCCGCCTATCGGTGAAAACGAGACAGCGGCGATTTTTCGACTCGCTCATACCTTTCGATCCTGCGGCCAGACGTCGTCAACTTCGGCACGAATTCGATCTGCAAAAAATGTAACGATAAGGTACAAGATGGAGCCCTATGTTCAAAATGTCAGTTAGTGTATCATTACTATTGCGTCACCCAATCCGAAGTGGGCTGGAGAAGATTGGGATCTGAGAGACAAGCAACGTGGCTCTGTCCTGAATGCAAATCCAACACGCAATTGAATTCACCCAGAAACCCAATGAATAATAAACCATCACAAGATACGAAGACCGACTCGACAACGCTTCAAAAGATAGAAGCAATGTTAGTATCTTTATCTGACTTACCTGATCTTGTTGAAAAATTACGTAATGAGGTTAGCGACCTTAACTCTAGATTCAGCAACCAAGCCATTGAAGAATTGAATACTAGATTAAACGATATAGAAACAAAATTACCTTCAATAAATCTGCTAAAAATTGAACAAAATAAGTTAACAAGCAAAATGAAAACATACGAGGACCGTTTCGCGAAGTTGGAGAAATATAATAAACAACAAATGGAGTTGATTTTGGATCTTCAACAAAAATATAAGGCCTTAGAAATAGATTACAATAGATCTCAGCAACAGAGCCGTTTTTTAAATATAGAGATCGTCGGTGTCCCTAAGAAATCTGAAGAGAACTTGTCTCAATTGGTTTTACGTATTGCAACCATGGTGGACGCTAATATCGAAGTTGGAGATATCGAGTTCATAACTAGGGTACTATTGCGTGTTGCTTTATGAACCAATTAAAACGACGATGTGGTGATTGAATATTGACTGGTTTATTGTTACTTAATTAAGGCTTATATACTAAGTTATTATACATACGTAGTACGGACCTATATAGGAAAGGGAAATTATGATGTTTACTTTATTTGCATAATTAACAATATTAACTATTATGTATTACGGCACGTAGTATTTTGCTTTGCTAATAACAAGTTATATATATCACGTTTGCATGTACTATACTATACTATGATATACTATGGCTTTCGCCATAGATATTCCCCCCTTGAAGAAAAAAACTAAATTACACATAGTAATAATTAGATTAGAAAAAAATAATAATACAGATTAATTTTATGCCTACGTTTCTAAACAACGTTTGCGTCTCTAATTATTTTCGTAAGCCTCTTCTCGATCTTATTGCTTACGAATTTGAATACTATGACTATGGTTGCGATTGTACATATGACAACCCCTGCTATCGTCATGAATATTATCCAGCTCCGGATCCCTTGTACTTCCTCGACCACTTGGGAGTGCAGGTTTAATAAATCTTCTGGTTTTACTGCATTGTTCTGCACCATGTTGATTTGTTCCTTCTCGTGGCTCGAGTTTGATCCCATGCTATGTGTTGTTTCGACGCTGTGCTAAGTGAATGCATAAAGTAGTGTTATTCTAGCTTATATATTATAATTGGAATCTAACCGTCGGGCGGGAGATTCTACCAGAACGTGTTCTTGTTTCTGTTTTCTTATCTGCTTGTGAAGTTTTCGTTATCTGGTTGTCTATTGTCCGTTTGCTTATCTTGCTATCGTTTAACATGAATGCAGGTTTAACTCTATCGATAGCTACACTTTTTTGTCGTCCGTTTATCAAGATCGTGAAGATCTTATCATTTCGACTGATGACAAGATAAGGACCATCGTACGGCGGTGTAAGACTTGGCCGTAATCGGTCACAACGTAAGAAAACGTGCTTACATTCCGATAACTGTGGGTGCACGAATATCTTGTCGTTCTTACTTTGTCTTTGTGGAACAGAAATCATGTGTTCTAAGTTGTCCTTAATTTCTCTGATAAAATCTGCGTATGTTGAGTTATTATGTGTCTCGAAAAATGCTCCAGGCAATCTAATTGTTGAACCGTATACTAATTCAGCTGCCGAGTATCCTGTGTCTTGCCGTAAACTCGTACGTATGCCAAGTAAAACGGTAGCTAACTCTTTTGTCCAATTGATTGTGTTACCTCTTGCTATCAATGCCGTTTTCAATGTTCTGTGCAGTCGTTCTACTTTAGAGTTTGACTGTGGATGATATGGGGAGGTTCGAATTTTATGAATTCCCATTAAGTTTGCTAAATTTTGGAATATTTCAGATTCAAATTGGCGTCCCTGGTCTGTGGTAATGTATTCAGGGCATCCGAATCGGGCTATCCAGCCTTCATATACCGTTCTGGCTACGGTTTCTGCAGTTATATCAGCTATGGGAAATGCCTCTGGCCATGAAGTACAACGATCTATCATTGTAATTATGTATCGTTTGTTTTTAGAAGTGGGTAGAGGCCCAACTAAATCAATATGAAGATGGGAAAATCTTCCTGCTGGCATGAATTTTCCGAATTGTGATTTTGTATGACGATGTATTTTTGCTCGTTGACATTGTAAACATGTCTCAGTCATCTTATTTACGTCTTTATTCATATTTTCCCATATATAGTTAGTTGAAATCAGTTTTCTCGTAGTATTCTTACCAGGATGGCTAATGTTATGAAAACTTTCGAAGATAGTTTTCCTGAATTTGAGGGGCATAAAAGGGCGTTGTTTTCCTGTTGATATATCACAATAAATCTTAATATTTTTATCTGGAAAATGTATTAATTCTATTTTTAACGATTTATTGGCTTTTAATCGTTTTAACTCGCTGTCATTCTTTTGATATTTTTCTACCTCGTACCAATCGATTGCAGAGGGTAAGGATATCGTTTCGATAACTCGAGATAAAGCATCGGCTACCAAATTCTTGTGGCCGCTGATGTGCTGGATATCCGTACTGAATTGTGATATATAATCCAGATATCTGATTCGTCTAGGGGTATCATCCAATGACGGCTTCTTATCGAAAGCATGCATTAGTGGTTTGTGATCCGTGTAGACCGTAAATTCTCGTCCTTCGATGAGTCTTCTGAAATGTTTTATAGCCATATAAATTCCTAGTAGCTCTCTATCGTAAGTAGAGTATTTTGTCTGGGCTTCACTTAGTGATTTGGAGAAAAAAGCTATCGGCTCCCATTTTTTGTTTCTTCGCTGCTGTAGTACAGCGCCTACGCATTTGAGACTAGCATCCGTCATTAAAGCTATTTGCGCGTTGCTGTCCGGACATGCTAATGTAGTTAATTGTCGAATGTCCTGCTTGCAACATTCAAACGCGTGGTTTGCTTCGGTATTCCACTGTATAACTGTCTTATCATTTTTCTTACAATTAATTAAATATTTATTTAATGGTGCTTGATGTTTTGCTGCATGTGGAATACTGCTTCGGTAGAAGTTAATCATACCCAAAAAACGTCGTAATTCATTTATCGTTTGTGGTTTAGGGTAATTGTTTATGGCTTGAATTTTTTCCATAGTAGGAGTCAACCCTTGGCTCGTTATATGATAACCGAGGAAATCAATTTCCGACTTGGCAAATTCGCATTTGTTTGTATTTATTGTTATGCCGTGATCATGCAAGCGCTTAAACACCTCTTCTAAGTGTTCATAATGTTCCTTAATATTATTTTTCTTATCAGCGATAAATATGTCGTCTACATACACGAATACGTAGTCCAAGTCTCTGAATATGGAGTCCATAAATTTTTGGAAGGACTGTGCTGCGTTTCGTAACCCGAATGGCATTCTGATGAATTCAAAAAGTCCAAAAGGGGTTATAATCGCTGTTTTCTCTGGTTCAGCTACGGGCAGAACGTGAAAAGCTTTCTTTATGTCTATTTTGCTGAAAATTCCTTTTCCGCTTGCCACGTACGTAAAATCAAGTAGCCTTGGAAGTGGGTACCTGTCTGGTACTGTTATTTTATTTAGTGCGCGGTAATCTCCACATGCTCTCCATTCGCCATTCTTCTTCTTGACTAAATGAAGTGGCGATGCCCATTGACTGCTTGACGGTCGGCAAATTCCCATATCCATCATGTCTTGGAATTCCTGTTTTGCAATTCTGTATTTATCAGGAGGTAATGGACGCGCTCGAGTAAATACTGGGAAACCTTTTGTTATTATTTGATGCTGTACTTGGTGCTTCGTAGGTAGGTTCATCGATCTAGGCTTTGTAATGTCTTCATATTTCTCTAACAATCGCTTTATTGGTTCCTGTAGAGAAGCGTTTAACGATCGGACTGATGCAATGTTTGCTCTCACTATTTTGGCGGGCGTTTTCAAACCTGTCTTTTTATCGATCAGTTTTTTTTCGTGTATATCTACTAATAATTGATAATGATCCAGAAAATCAGCTCCCAGAATTGGCATCTTGACGTCGGCAATGGTAAATGTCCATTTAAAGCTTCGGCGAAGTCCTAGGTTAAGCATTAAAGTGCGTTCCCCGTATGTATTTATAGGGCTGCCGTTGGCGGCGAATAATTTGTATTCGCATGCTTTGCTCTCGTTATTTGTGCGATTGATAACCGAAATGTTAGCACCCGTGTCGACTAAAAATCTATAACCACTGTTTGAGTCAGTTATAGTTAGACGGTTTGCTGGGTGAATAGCACAGAGACCCGTCGTTTTCTGTGCTACTTCTAGTTTTCCGACGGCCTGATATTTTTGTTCATATTCCACGAACATGGCTTCTTGCATTTATACGAATCTTGCTTGAAACGATTATGATAATAACAAATTCCATTATGCGAGCTTCTGTGGCGCGACCTTGACCGTGAGTGTGACGTATGGCGTGAATGGAATTTGCTGCGTTGCATAGGTTGATGCTCGCGTGCGCTACGTAATGCATTTATTTCTATTCGCATAGCTGCAAGTTGTGACGATATGTTTGTTATTAAATTAATGTCAACCGATGTCTCTTGAGTGGTATTCTTGTTGTAGGTCAAGTTTTCATATATTTTATCGGCTAACTCGCTCAAGTTGTCTAATGATAAATTGTTTGTAACCGATATAATCGCTGTTAGCGAAGCGGGAAGTTGTCTTAGCCACAGAAGACGAATAGTGTCGTCGTTTATATTTCCACATCCCGCTTCCTTCATTTTTCTCAAGAGCTGGGAAGGCTTTTGGTCTCCGAGGTCCATTTCTGATAGTAGTCTGTGAAAACGTCGGTGTTCGCTCTCTTCGTAGCAGTTTATTAGACGTTCCTTGATGGTGGAGTACTTATTATCGCTGGGAGGATTAGTCAAAATGTCACTAACCTGATGGACTACCTCTTTTGGTAATTTAGATATTACCATATTGTATTTGTAGTCTTCGCCCTGTTTTTGTGGTGCCAAGATGGCTTCAAACTGAGCGAACCATAATCGTGGTGAGTCTGTCCAAAATTCCGGTAGTTTTTCCGTGACCGTGATTGCAGCAACAGTTTCGCAGCCTGAGTCGCCTTTTGAAGGAGTTATTGGTGGAGCCATTTTTCTTCTGACGTTATGAGGATGTGATAATATCGTAATACTATTGTTCTCTAGATTCACCGCTGAAAACCAAATTGGGTTCCGGTCGTCCCGGTATTATATCAGCACTAGAGACCAATAGATCACGTCGGGGTCACCAATTATTGCGTGTTGCTTTATGAACCAATTAAAACGACGATGTGGTGATTGAATATTGACTGGTTTATTGTTACTTAATTAAGGCTTATATACTAAGTTATTATACATACGTAGTACGGACCTATATAGGAAAGGGAAATTATGATGTTTACTTTATTTGCATAATTAACAATATTAACTATTATGTATTACGGCACGTAGTATTTTGCCTTGCTAATAACAAGTTATATATATCACGTTTGCATGTACTATACTATACTATGATATACTATGGCTTTCGCCATAGCTCACTATAACCTTTTCTAGGTAGTAGAGCCAAGCTGGTTACAGCAGGAATGGGCCGGCTCGACCGGGGATTAACTACCCTCTCACAGAAAATCGACGTGAAACAACAGTGTTTCACTGCTGTGTTGCGTTCGGTGAATGAGAGCGCCGGAGGCCTAAGCATGAGGTGACGATTCTCGCAGCTTATGAGGGACCTGCAGAGTATCCGTAGAGTCATTGTGTGGGTGGCGCGAGTCGACCCGGCGGCCAGGGAGAGCCGTAGAAACGGTGCTCTACTGGCCGCCCGCGGTATAGTCCAGAGGCCCAACCGAGTCTAACCAACTAGGTTGGCTGCCTTATCATGCCGCGCATAATCTCGAGGTGGCTCGTCGTGCCGGATGGTGACCGGAGGGTGGGTCCCGGCGACCACTTTCGGGAGGGTACGGGGGTCCTTCCGTCCGTCGGATCGGCTATCGCCATACCATACAGTTATATGACAAAACTTGCTCTGCGCCTTGCCCCACTTTGCTGCGAGAATAGCCGCCTCTTTTTTTTTCACGTTTTCCCTTCCTTTCACTCTATGGCAGTACGAACAAAGCATTGTCGTTCAACAGCAGCCAATCGCCGTAACCCCAGTGCTGCTTCCTGTGTCGTGGAGTTTATTAACATCAGAGGACTCCACGCTAACCTTAATGCCGTCCATCACCACCTGGAGACGGCTCGGCCGGCAATGCTTTTTCTAACGGAGACACAAATACGCCGTCCTGCAGACACGAACTACCTGCAATATCCCGGCTACGTGCTAGAGGAGTGTTTCCTCGCGAAAGCCGGGGTATGCTTGTTTGTTAGGGCGGATATTTGCTGTCGCCGTCTACAATGCCTAGAGGACCCTTCCTTCTCTGTCCTTTGGGTACACGTAGATCATGGCTCTTTCAGCCGAATCTACATGTGCCTCTACCGATCCCATTCAGGAGACGCTGAGACAACTCGACTCTTCAATTACCTGATTCAGGCGGCAGACGACGCGCAGGAGCGGTTTCCGAACGCTGAGTTGGTGTTCTTGGGAGATTTCAATGCCCACCATGAGACCTGGTTGGGTTCTCCCAAAACAGACCACGCGGGACGAACTGCCCATGCGTTCGCTCTCATGCATGACCTGTCTCAACTGGTACTCCAGCCCACCCGGATACCAGACATTGCAGGTCAGGCGCCCTCTCTGCTCGATCTGCTGCTGACGAGTAACCCGAACCGGTACAGTGTGTCGATTCGTGCTCCTCTGGGCACCTCAGACCACTGTCTGGTTTGTGCCACAGCTGTTGTTGTTACGCCCCCACGACCCGAGGAGGCAAGACGACGACTGTAGCACTACTCGTCGGCAGACTGGGATGGAATGCGGGAGTACTTCGCATCCATCCCTTGGGCTCA
The DNA here is from genome assembly GCA_963564715.1 of Catocala sponsa. NCBI lineage: Eukaryota > Metazoa > Arthropoda > Insecta > Lepidoptera > Erebidae > Catocala > Catocala sponsa. The sequence goes on along the minus strand of OY751354.1, from coordinate 1,848,225 downwards.
ACGCTGCTTTGAGAACAGGGATCCATCAGAGAGCGCTACTGCTGTCGCTGGTGAAATCATCCTGGGTATGGAATATTATATTCCATACAGTGATGTCACGAGCGGCGGCAGGAAAAGGCCCTGGTTCGGTCGTGAATGCGCTGATGCTGTTGAACGCAAACAGACAGCGTACCGCGCTTGGACCAGGGCTCGCACTCTCCACGACCCTAACGTGGATCACCTGAAGGCAGCGTTCAACCAAGCCACAAAGGTCTGCAAGAGGGCATACTTAAGAGCGGATGCCCAGCGCGTCGCACGGTTCGGCCAGGAACTCATGGCGCATCCTACGGGCAGTCGTAGCTATTGGCGCCTGGCCAAAGCCGTGCAGTCTAACTTCTGCCAGACCTTGCTGCCCCCTCTGAGGTATCCGAATGGATCACTGGCTCATCGGCCGCAGGAGAAAGCAGATCTGCTTGCAAATCTCTTTGCGGCCAACTCCCGAATCGATGACTGCGGTTCGCAGCCGCCTAACATTGCCAACTGCGGCTACACCATGCCTGATATATGTATCAGGCAACGAACCGTTCGTGCGATACTGCAGTCTCTCGATGTTCGGAAAGCCAGTGGACCTGACGGCATCCCAGCTGTGGTCCTTAAAAAATGTGCAGCGGAGTTGTCTCCCACGCTTACGCGCCTATACCGGACGTCTTACGCCGCAGGCATTGTGCCTGAGGCTTGGAAGGAGGCGAACGTTCAACCGATTCCCAAAAAGGGGGACCGTTCCGAGCCAAGCAACTATCGTCCCATAGCTACCACCTCAGTGCTCTCCAAGGTGTTCGAGCGGATTATAAACACCCAAATTGTCCGCTACCTGGAGGATCAATCGTTGATCAATGATCGCCAATACGGCTTTCGGTCTAAACGATCAACGGGTGATCTTCTAGCGTTCGTCACGCACCTCTGCGGTTAGGCTATGGACAAGCACGGCGAGTCTTTGGCTAGCAGCCTTGACATAGCCAAAGCTTTTGACAGAGTCTGGCACCGGTCTCTTCTTTCCAAGCTTTGCGGCGGTCGCGCTTTCAAATTTATGCAGGTCAATGCATGAGTGCCTCAGGGGTCTGTCTTATCCCCTACGCTCTTTCTTCTGCATATCAATGATATGTTGAATCTCGGCAACATACATTCTTATGCGGACGACAGTACCGTCCATGGGCGATATCTCGGACATCCTGGGGCCAAGCAGGCTGAGGTTGAGGGGAAAAGGCAGAATCTTGTCGTTGAACTTAACCAAACCTTGGAACGCATCTATGAATGGGGTGCCAAGAACTTGGTGGAGTTCAACGCCAAGAAGACCCAAGCATGCGCGTTCTCAACAAAAAGGTCTCCGCTCCTTCCCCTCCCTTCTCTGAAGAACACTCCACTGGTAATACGTGACAGCCTCTCCATCTTAGGTATGGATCTTTGCCGCTCCCTTAATCAGAAAACCTATATCGAGAGCGTCATTAAGCAAGCTTCGCGAAAACTCGGAGTTCTTAACAGGGTGAGGCGGTTCTTCACGCCTGGGCAACTGTGCCTATTGTATAAGGCACAAGTGCGCCCTTGCGTGGAGTACTGTTCTCATCTTTGGGATGGCTCCGCGCAGTACTTGCTGGACGCTCTCGACCGGTTACAGCGGCGGGCTGTCCGTATCATCGGAGAGGTCACGAGTTCACTGGAACCTCTGCAACTCCGTAGGGACATTGCCTCATTGGCATGTTTCTACAGAATATACCACGGGGAGTGCTCTGAAGAGTTATTCCACCTTATCCCGCCCTCCCCTTTCCTATCCAGAACAACGCGTGCTGGGCTCAGATGTCATCCTTACACGGTAGAGTCGATTAGAGCGCGTACCAAAAAGTTTGGGTCCTCATATCTCTGCCGAACGACCAAGGCATGGAATTCTCTGCCAAGGCACGTGTTTCCTTCTTCCTTCAATCCTGGGTTCTTTAAGCGGGGCGTGAAAAAGCATCTTCTCAGGCCGTCAAAGTAGAGACCTCAACATCGCCTCGGCTACTGTGGGGGCGATGTGGAGGCCACTGCTCTTAGACTACACGACTGCTTACCATCAGGTGGAGTGTGGTCATTTTGACGAGCAAAAAAAAAAAACCAAATTTGTTCTAATGCATTATTGCATTATTTGCGAAGGTATTATTATAAACATGATAGTTATCCTTATCCAAATAAATACGCTATTCATCACAAGTATTTAATTTAAAACAAAATTGCCCTGTACATCATTCGATTTCAATGAATATCTTAGTAGATATAGCAGTTTTAAAATAACGTCGCAGCAAAATAATTACCCATTACAGACATACAAACGATGTTTCTCCTGGTTTATTTTGCGTGATTTTAAATTAGCACTGTAGGTATATTTATAAAATGTTGTTCAATGGTTCTTATGTGGTTCGTGGCTTTAACAAAGAAAGATTCAGCTCCTTTAAAATTGTATTATAGGTGCCTACGACCCACTCTCACTCTTATGTGACGCAGACGAAGTTGCGCGGGTCAGCTATCTATACTAATATTATAAAGCTGAAGAGTTTGTTTGTTTGTTTGTTGGTTTGAACGCGCTAATCTCATAATAGCCTATTTATCGAGGAAGGCTATAGGCTATATAACATCACGCTACGGCCCACGAGGGTGGCGCAGTAACGATAAACGCGGGTGAAACCGCGGGAACATCTAGTACCAAATAACATTACAACTCACGAGGGTGGTCCAGTAACCATAAATACCACAACGCGCAGGTATAACTGCGGATAATATTTGTATTTATTTAGGTAGGCAGGTACCTACCTATAAAATTCGCTCGTATTGCTTTTAGGCACATCTCACATTTTTATTCCCGTATACCTACCTAATATAATAATAATGCTATAAAATAATGATTCAAGTCCTATACAAATATGATAGGTAGTGTTTAGTAATTTTCAAATAATAGGTAGGCAACCTACCTTTTACATTTGTTTAGCCTACGTAAGGCTAAAGATGACAACCTTGATTTTCTTTTATTTTATTGCCCATTTCTACACTCGTCATCTACAAATCAATAATGGACTTGCACTGGTAAGTGGTACCTAACTATGCTGTTGTTATCAAGGCCGTTATCTCGTCCAATAATCAAAACTATGCTAATTATATACACTCTTATTACTAAAAATGTATAATACCTATTTACAAACTAAACCTAGATATAATATATTTATCAATAAGTGATGACATTCGTAACTGACGATAAAATTATTTGTAATTCTGCGGTGCGCTATGCAAACTAGCGATACGTCCTGTCCCCATTACATCCCGCTCAGGAGTGCAAGACGCTAGACAGAGCGCGGCGACTAGTAGGAAATCACATATTTTCGGTATTATATTTTTGTATATTATATAATGCATATTGTGATGCCCGACAAATAACCGTTTTTACATGACCTTTCTTTTGGTATATTTTTGAAAATTCAATTCCCAATATAACTCAAATAAAACACGAAAAATGCTTAACCCTTAATCTGGCAAGAGAGAAAAATATGGAAAATTATTTTTATTTTTGCATTTTTAGCTTCATTGAGAGTTGTTACAACAAGAAAAAATAATGTAAAAAATCAGGTATATCCTAATTTTCTGAAAATGCGAGTTCAGTATTCTGGACCGTGCCAGGTTTGCCATAAAGTTGTCACTAATTTTGATGTGGAGTATAATGCACATTGCCGAATTATTACACTTATTAGGTCTTATTTCTATTTTGTGCAGGTGATACATTTTAAAGAAAATGACAATATATTTTTATTTTTTTAGTAAAGAAATGTATATTTATCTAACAAAAACTTTATTTATGAATGGAATAACAGGCAATAAGGACCATTTTACTTATTACTTACTTATAGCTACTCTACGTGAGATCAATAATACAATCAATCTGAACGAAAAAATATGTAACAATTATTATTCTGAATTACGGATAATATACAACAGTTTTAATCATAATTATAATAATAATATTCAATCGACATAGTTAAAAACTTTTACTTAGTATGGAAATTATAAAAAAATCTCTATCATCTTTTGCGTAATAAACAGCCTTTAATTGCACTTAACACAATACACATCAGTCTTATTTTTTATATATATATGTAGATTGCAGCGACCGTATGACTCTCCAAACTAGGACAATGACCAATACCATCATAGCTACACTATCATTTGTTCAACAGTAATTGTACTTAACTGATATTCGAGATCTCCCTTTATTCTGTAACTCTCTTGCTAATTGGCACCGAAAAGACCTCAAAGACCTCATATGCTTCACTTCCCGTCTATTGCAATCACTGTGATAAACTAACCAGGCGTGGTTTACACAAATGTCGAGCATTTGAGCAAAGATTGCAGTATACCAACGTCGGCTCTTGTAAGTAGTCCGGTACAACGCAAACAGAATATCGGCGAGATCGACGCCTCTCACGTGGTTATTGTAGTGCTTTATAAGTTCCGGACAGTCCACGACAACGCGGGCTTTCATTTCCATGCTGTACCTCTTAATTTTTCCCACTGGGTAAGCATCAGCGTCACTCTACTCAGTGCGTAACAGAATAGATTGACAACCTTATTATCATACTATTTGACTACAGCTATCTTATTGTTATTGTCAACTATTGGCAATAAGACCCTCTACCATTCTTTTTTCCAAAAATTGTCACTCAACAATAGTATTTCGCAACTTTTTAGCCTATTTTAACGTATAGTACCTAGACTGAAAATACCACATTCGTTTTTTATGTGATGCTAATTCTACTATGGAAAAATAATTATCAAAATACGCGACGCCGACTTGCGTCTGTATTGTCTTGCATAAAGCAACGACAACTTTAGCTCCTAAGGTTAAGGTTTCTTCGTCTTTTGAAAACTGGATGTATTTCAATGTATCTTCGCCTCCATAAAGCAGGAAGTCTAAACAATGCCTGACATGCCTGCACGGACAAAGTTTTTGAAACTCTATTATTGGGTTTCACTGGTTTGTATAGTCTCCTATTATCCGCCTTTTTGCCTTTATACGGTATTGTCATCTCATCAATGCTATATTTTATCTCCTCTTCTGTGGCTAAGCAGTTCCTCCTCACCTTCTCTACAAAAGGTCTTATTTTAAAGTAGAGATCTGAATCTGGACACAAGTTATCAGCAAAATGGATGTATCTGCGTATAGCTTCAAACCTTTTCAGTGACATGATATCGGCAATAGCTAGGTAGCATAATTCTTTTAACTAATATTCTACATAGGATGGCAAATTTACACCCATAAGTAACAAAATGGCAATAAAATCTTTCATTTTGTCCTCGAAAATATCGATGGATGGTGACACTAATGCCAATATGTAACGCGCGTGATGTTTGTTTGAAGACCTGCAAATAATATTATTGTTAGGTAAAAAAATAAAATTTGACATACGAAATACGCATATTGGTTCATAAAATCATATTAGAGTTAGTTTTCTATTTAATTGGCAGTGTCCAATATACTACACATCACAAAATCTCACTAAAATAGTACGTATTTGGCAACGGGAAATATACTGGACACGCGAATTTGATAGAATATAACGAAAAATCTATAATAGCTATTATAATTTTAGTTTGTGTCCACATATTCACAGGTTTTATAAAATATATTGTGAAGTAATAAGTAATCATTGCAACATAAAATAACAAATGAATCGAGACTTACTGAGAGCGGTCGCGACACGTCCTTCCTTCTTGACATTTCGGCGACGACTAATCAGCCAAGCGCACGCGTATCTTGCACGTAATTTTTTATACATTACTTTATTATACAAATAAACTATTAGAATTAAAATAAATACAATATAGTTAAAAAATCCAGCTGTATATTTTTTCAAAATTGATGTTCAGTATATTGCACACTATCGAATTAAGGGTTAAATCAGACCTATCTTCACGATTTTTTTCGATCGTATAAAATGTCAGTAATCGTGTTTCGAATGCCCGACAAATTAAGATCTAATGCTGTAAAATAACATATATATTGAATCATCAGAAATCCTTTTAGAGCGGTTAAGGCTATCGTCCTCCATTGTGGGTGTGAACAAGGCGGAAACTCAGAAATCAAATCACGTTTGTAATGTTCAAGGTTTACTTAATCGATTTAACCACCATATAAATCAAAATACAATACTGAATTTAAGATTAAAACGGATTAAGAGCCAATAGGTTAGAACACGTGCGTCTCGGGCGACCGCTGTCAAACAAGTGTCAGCGAACCGCCATCTCGATGACGTCGTCGAACTACTCTATTCGGGGTTACCCGCTCTTGATTTAATTTTAGACAAATTATTTTTTTAAATAATGAAATTTAACATCAACGATACTCGTAACAATTTACAACAAAGCAGTTAAATTAAATTAGATTATTCTTACAACTAATTACTTCAATCAAATAACAATATTGAATCTTAAAGTTAATCCTCGCGCCGTCATATATATTTTTCAAAATTTAAATCTATGTTATTTACAAATAAAACGCGTTTAAGCACGCTAGATAACACTGTACTTTGGGAAATCCTCGCCTTAAGAAAAAAAATAATTAGATGTTATTCTTATGTTTTTCTTCGATTGTCTTCTTAACTTGTTTCGGTTATTTTAGGGAAAAAGTTTTACTTTTTCAATTTTAATTGATTCATTTATCATCTCGTGTTAATCATGCGACCAGTACGAAAGCGCATGGATACAATTACAGCAACCAGAGCCATAACTATGATTCAAGAAGGACGTTCTCAGCGTTACGTGGGTTTGCAGTTGGGTTTTTCTCGAAAAGTTGTCCAAAATGTATGGAATCGCTTCCAAGAGACCGGCAGTGTTGCCAGGAGACCTGGTTCAGGTAGAGTTCGTGTAACAACGGCGCACGAGGATCGGTACGTCCAACTAAGTGCTCGTCGTGATCGTACAGTAACGGCCCGTAAGTTACAACACCACCTACGGCTGACAACGGGTACCCGTGTCAGTGTTCAAACTATACGTAATCGATTGCACGAAGACCAGCAAATGTCAAGACGACGAGTTGTTCGAATTCCTCTGACCAGGGTTCAACGTGCAAACCGTTTAAGATTCTCCCGTCAGTATTTGAACTGGGGGATTAATCAGTGGGGCAAGGTGCTTTTTACAGACGAGTGCAAAGTAAAATTTTTTAATGATGATCGGCGTGTTAAGTTGTAGAGAGAACGCGGCGAGCGGTTTTCGGAGTCCTGCATCCACGAAGTTGACCGTTTCAGTGGTCCCAACGTAATGGTTTGGGGTGGGATTAGTTTACACGGTAAAACCGAGCTCACCATTTTAAATGCGGGTACCGTAACTGCAGAACGTTACATCGAGGACGTCATCAGGCCTCAAGTGATCCCATTTGCACAGCGAGTGGGGCCTGGATTCATCCTGATGCAAGACAATGCCCGTGCACACACAGCTCGATCGACCCAAACTGTCAATATTGAGGTATTACCATGGCCAGCTAACAGCTCGGATTTAAATCCAATCGAGCAATTGTGGGACCAATTGAAACGAAGGGTTAGAGAGAATGAGCCAGGGGTCTACAACCAACAGCAGCTGATTGACGCTTTAAAACGTGTCGGGAGGAGATTCCAGATGAAAACGTGAGGAATTTAATCCAGAGTATACATACGAGGCTTCAGGAGTGTATTGCTAAGAGAGGAGGACATACTCGTTACTAAAAAGAAGAAACAAAAGTGACAAGAACAGTATATTGTCTTTTTTCGGTGATTTCTTTTGTTCACGTTTTTCATTCAAAATGGCCAATTTCATTATGAACTTAAAAAAAACAATTCATGATCATTATTTTAAACAATTGTTAGCCTATATTATAACCAATAACATTATTTTGTAGTTACATAAGTTAAACAATTTAATGTCTTTATTGTTTTCATGGTACAGCAAAAAATCTTAGTGGCCCTTATTTTGTTTTGAGTAGTATATAAATCTTCTGTGCGTGTTAGGTACTCTACGGGAGCGAAGTAAAACCAACGACGGCTATTAGCACACTGCTTTATTAACGTAGGTTAACACAGGCGGGGAGACGCAGCCCGCGCACACAAGCACATCAATAGTTACATACATAACAGTGCGTGTGTTTGTAATTAAACTCCTCCTAAACGGCTGGACCGATTTTGATGAAATTTTCTGTGTTTGTTCAAGTGGATTCAAGAATGGTTCAGATTTGTTTTTTTTTCTTGTGTACAAGACAACGTCTGTCAGGACAGCTAATATATTATGTATATAATATTTGAGGGTTCGAGACAGACAGTCGTCAAAATAATAAACAAATAACTACAATGACAAAATTAACTTTATATAGAAGTAAATTTACTTTCAGTGAGACTTTGTACAACATTTTTATGCGATCTTTTTTGATTGCAAGGAAGGCGTAGTCACAGTATATACATCCGAAAAATGGCGTAGTGTTGGCCTCGCTACTGCCAACATTTATTTGATCCACAATTGGTTGTTCCGAGTCTCGATGTTCTTTGTGTCCGTCGTTTGAATGTTTATAAAGTCCCCGCGAGACAGGAGACAAACATAGCGCGGGCGTTGTCTTTTTTAAAGAATAAAGAATTTAAAGAATAAAGATGTACTATATATCAGTACGTGAAGCAAAATCTTTGTACCTACCCCTTTTTACGAAAATTGCGCGGACGGAGGAGTATGAAATTTGGCACAGTTAAAGTTTATATGGAGGAGGAGGGGCGAATCCTGAAAATGTGTCTTATGTACGCCACCCCATGCTGTGATGCAATTCATGCAATATGTCAACAAGGACTGACAGTGCAAAATACACCATTTGCAAAGTGTTATAATTAACAGTGTCTTAGTTTTTTAAAGATGTAGATTAGCTTACGAACCCGTGAGATGAGATTTGCAAGATAGTGCTTCCAGTTCAGTAAGTTATCTATTTCGACTCCAAGATATTTTATGGTGGCCAATCTTTTTTAACTGTGGGCAATTACACTGTAAATTGGACATCTTATCTTGTTTGAGGGGGCCAGTTAGTACAGACCGGCGACACTTCGACCCAGTAGGATCTTTTGTAAAATGGATAAGTTATGGCTGCATACATAGGCTTTAAGTACTAATGAATCTGGATCAGGAAGTGAAATAGATTTTAAAGAAAAAGGCAAATAACATACCTCGGTCAAGTTTGAATATGAGCCCTGTGGGTCAAAAGACCCCCAAGATATAGGGGTCATTTCTTTTCATTACTTTTACATTTAAGATGAAGAGGTTGAATCCTGGGTTTTTACACCCATCTTGTTAATAGTAATGTCGCCTTTAGGATGTTCGCAAAGTCGTAGTGAATTAGTCGAAACTGGTCGTAAAATAGCAGAATTGGTCGATCCGGCGTTTAAAAAATACAAGTGTATTGGTAGCTGTGCCAAGATGAGCGCTCACCTTGGTACATCCACCTCAATATCTCGGTAACCACAATGCCTAGCGATTATCTGATTGCACCAATAATTTATTAGTCGTTAATTGGTCGAGATTAGTCACAAACTGCCAGAATTAATCGGTGCTTCTGTAAAGAGAAATTCAGGCTTATTTTTTACACATAGGTACATCCGGATTCACATACATTTTCTGTCTTGTGGTTTTGTCAATTGTTGAGGTCTTCGGTTCGGTGTCTGGAATAGTATCATTGGGTTTTTTGTGAGAATATTCTAAATAACATTGAGTCTGGCAATGTGGCTGAGAGACATAAAACTTGTTGTCGAATTGAAGGAGTAATGTTCTGCACATCACTTGGGGCGTTGAGTCCGTGTCATAACATGTATCTATTTTTAAAATAAATTTCATGAGTCCAAACAAGTACACAGAGATTATCCTTAGTGTTATATTTTTTAGAAGGCTAATAAAACAGTCGATCGTAATAGCTATCAGTAGGAACGTGGTGTAATGTCCCTCCAAGACAAAGCTATGATCGTCCGACCATCGTGCTGATCGTGCGTAGCGAGCCTCGGCTCGATGGTTAATCTATACTAATATTATAAAGCTGAAGAGTTTGTTTGTTTGTTTGCTTGAACGCGCTAAACTCAGGAACTACTGGTCCGATTTGAAAATTCTTTCAGTGTTAGATAGCACATTTATCGAGGAAGGCTATAGGCTATATATCATCACGCTAAGATCAATAGGAGCTGAGCACCAATGAAGAATGTTTCAAAATCGGAGGGTATTTTTTCCTTTTGAGAGCTTACGCTGCGTGCACTGCGTAAACAGTTAAAGTTTCGCAAAAATCATGTATGACAGAATTGTTCACCTTTAAAAGTTCTAAAAAAAAGTCCGCGACAGCATTTGTCTATCTTTTAAGGTTGGCTCACTATAACCATTTTTATGCTAACCAAGATTGTTCTAAAATAATGCATTATTTGCGAAGATATTATTATAAACATGATATTAATCCTTATCCAAATAAATACGTTATTCATCACAAGTATTTAATTTAAAACAAAATTGCCCTTTACATCATTCGATTTCAATGAATATCTTAGGAGATATCGCAGTTTTAAAATAACATTGCAGCAAAATAATTACTCATTACAGACATAGTACAAACGATGTTTCTCCTGGTTTATTCTGCGTGATTACTACTGGTTCGATTTGAAAAATTATTTTAGTGTTGGATAGCCTATTTATCGAGGAAGGCTATAGGCTATATAACATCACGCTACGACCCACGGGGGCGGCGCAGTAACGATAAACGCGGGTGAAACCGCGGGAACATCTAGTATAATATATTGTTATATATAATAACTCTTACTATTTTAGTATATGTATATATAGAGTATGAATATAAAAAAAATAAACTTTGTTAGCGCGATTCCGGATCTAGTAAATGTTGTAGTGTGGAATTGAGTCCAGCGCCATCTGTTGACGTTAGCTTTCACTACTTCGTACATTAAAATCTGCAAAGGTAGCTCACAAGGCAATAAAATAAAGTTTACAAAATCTAAGATTTATTAAAACACATCAATAACAACATTGTATAATTTTATTAATACATGATTTTAGGATCCATATAAATATTAATAGGTTACAATCACATCTAAACAAAGATTTAAATCATAGATGCCCTCACTTAAATCGCACTAAATACCAGCCACACTAAGAAGAGTGAGCTCACATATTACAATTACACAATAGAGAACGATAATATTAAGGTCATTTTGCTTCTTACCAAGTTTTTTGAACGCATAGACCTTAGTCTTAAACAGTTTTTTCAGGACTTTTATTTTGAGTTTCTCTTGTTTAAAATCTTCACACCATACTCTCAAAAGTGGTTATACAATTCTACTTCAATACATATTAACTCTAAGCAACCATCATGTTATATCTTACGGATAGTCAAAATTAAACTGCACGCATGGCGTAGTGGTTAAAGGGGCCGCCTCGTCACAACGCCAAGTGTTGTGGGTTCGATCGCCAGACGGGACGAAAAATTGTGTGATCCACAAATGGTTGTTCCGAGTCTAGGTGTTCTTTGTGTCCGTTGTTTGTATGTTTATAAAGTCCCCCGCGACACAGGAAGAAAGAGTCTCGCTGATTTCAGGACTACCCTCTCACAGAATATCGACGTGAAATACCAGTATTCCTACTGTTGTGTTTCGTTCGGTGAGTGAGTGCCGGAGGCCCAATTACCACTTTCCCCTTTCCCGTTCCTTCTCCTTCCCACTTCTTTTCCTAAAGGGTCGGCAACGCGCAAGTGATGCCTCTGGTGTTGCAGGCGTCCATAGGCTACGGTGACCACTTACCATCAGGTGGGCCGTATGCTTGTTTGCCACTCTTGTATGTATATATATCATTATTATTATTGTACTTATATGGCAAAATAATAAGTAATATTCCGTGCCTGCACTAAACATTTCGTGGAAGAGCCGCAGCCAAGGAGACAAAGAGCCGCACGCGGCTCGCGAGACGCGGGTTGTCGACCACTGGTCTAGTATAATTTTAACAATGATACATAGTTATAAGACATTGGCTTATCACTCTCATGTATCTTTCCCAAACGCTCTTCAAATCAGCCTCCCTGTAACAAACCGAAGAAAAAGATTAACTTAATCCTTACTAATATTATAAATTCGAAAGTAATTCTGTTTGACTATCTGTCTGTCTGTTTCCTTTTCACGGCTAAACCACTCAACCGATTTAGATGAAATTTGGCACAGATATAGTTTAAAACCTGGGAAAGGACATAGGCTACTTTTTATTGATGTAGGTACCACGCGAGCGGAGCTGCGCGCAAAAGCTAGTTTAATATAAAAATAACTTAACTTTTGCCCGCGGCTTCGTTCGCGTAAAACTAGGCCAGGTTAGGTTAGGTAATGTTAGTAAAAGCACTTTTTTAAATAAAATATAGCCGATGTTACTCGATGATAATATTACTATCTAATGGTGGATGAATTTTAATAATAATTTAGGTAGCTTTTGAGTTAAATTAAACACAGACAAAATACATACCAACAAAAATCAAATCTCTATTTATTTTAGTATAGATAGGCTAATGGCATAATTATAGTAAATGGTTACGAGCAGCGATAGCTCAGTGGGGAGACCAACAGACTGCAATGCAGAGGGTCTCGGGTTCGAACCCACGTCGCGCACCTCTGACTTTCGGAAGTTATATGACTTATCGAAATTATGTGCGTATTGATTGACAATTATCGCCTGCTCCGTGCCTCGGAGAGCACGTTAAGCCGTTGGTCCCGGCTGCCATGAACATCTATGGCAGTAGTTATTGGGAGAGTGTCGACACAAAAGTTCCCACTGGGTCGAAGTGTCGCCGGTCTGCACTGACTGGCCCCCGCATAAGATAAGATAACATAGGCTTTATTTTATAAAAAAAATACTGTTCCTAACGTAACCTACATTTACAGGAGCAAAGCCGCGGGCAAAATGTTATACGTAAAAAACGAGATGGGTGTTAAAACCCAGGATTCAACCTCTTCGTCTTCATGTGACCTTGTGACCCCTAAATCTTAGGCGTAATTTGACCCCCAGGGTACCCATATTCAAACTCGACCGAGGGATGACTCCAAGGTGTCTGCACACCAAGTTACAAGTCAATATTATTCCATTTAAAATATGTGACACCTATATCTCGGGGGTCATTTGACCCCCAGGGCCCATATTCAAACTCGACCGAGGGATGACCCTAAGGTGTCTGCACACCAAGTTACAAGTCAATATTTTCCATTTAAAATATGTGACACCTATATCTCGGGGATCATTTGACCCCCAGGGCCCATATTTAAACTCGACCGAGGGATGGCCCTAAGGTGTCTGCACACCAAGTTACAAGTCAATATTTTTCCATTTAAAATGTGACACCTATATCTCTGGGGTCATTTGACCCCCAGGGCCCATATTCAAACTCGACCGAGGGATGACCCTAAGGTGTCTGCACACCAAGTTACAAGTCAATATTTTTCCATTTAAAACATGTGACACCTATATCTCGGGGGTCATTTGACCCACAGGGCCTATATTCAAACTCGACCGAGGGATGACTCCAAGGTGTCTGCACACCAAGTTACAAGTCAATATTTTCCATTTAAAATATGTGACACCTATAATCTCGGGGATCATTTGACCCCCAGGGCCCATATTCAAACTCGACCGAGGGATGACTCCAAGGTGTCTGCACACCAAGTTACAAGTCAATATTTTTCCATTTAAAATATGTGACACCTATATCTCGGGGGTCATTTGACCCCCAGGGCCCATATTCAAACTCGACCGAGGGATGACCCTAAGGTGTCTGCACACCAAGTTACAAGTCAATATTTTCCATTTAAAATATGTGACACCTATATCTCGGGGGTCATTTGACCCCCAGGGCCCATATTCAAACTCGACCGAGGGATGACTCCAAGGTGTCTGCACACCAAGTTACAAGTCAATATTTTCCATTTAAAATATGTGACACCTATATCTCGGGGATCATTTGACCCCCAGGGTCCATATTCAAACTCGACCGAGGGATGACTCCAAGGTGTCTGCACACCAAGTTACAAGTCAATATTTTTCCATTTAAAATATGTGACACCTATATCTCGGGGGTCATTTGATCCCCATGGCCCATATTCAAACTCGACCGAGGGATGACCCTAAGGTGTCTGCACACCAAGTTACAAGTCAATATTTACCATTTAAAATATGTGACACCTATATCTCGGGGGTCATTTGACCCCCAGGGCCCATATTCAAATTCGACCGAGGGATGACTCCAAGGTGTCTGCACACCAAGTTACAAGTGAATATTTTCCATTTAAAATATGTACACCTATATCTCGGGGATCATTTGATCCCCAGGGCCCATATTCAAACTCGACCGAGGGATGACCCTAAGGTGTCTGCACACCAAGTTACAAGTCAATCGGTCCAGTGATTCCGGAGCTATGCCTGTCATTAACAGACAGACACACAGACCCACAAAGTGTGTTCATTAAATTTTTCGAAGAAGACTCAGAGGTCAATAAAACTTACCGTAAGACATCCATTTGCAAAGCGCATTGCTCATAGGCGCATAGGAACTGCGCCAAATCAGTCTTCGGCCAAGAGCCCAATCGTAAAGGCTCTATACATCTGAAAACAACATAATTACGGTCAGATTTTTGTCAAGCCGTCGGAAAATCTCTAGTCATCCTAAAGAACAATGGCGGATTTCATGTCTTTTGGGACCCAATCTTATAGATAACGTGCCTTAAGATAACTCATTGATAGTTGTAGAACAATATAAGACTAACAAAAAATCTAATAGAAAGTAATTTATAGAAGCTGGAAGAAAAAAGATACAATAATATAGTAATATGATAATATAAATTAGGAGTGAGGCGTATTTATCATAACAGTTAAATATAACAGGTATCTTAGGCTAACAGCCAGAAGCTGTTATAACCAATCTGAAATAACAGTTTCTGTTCCAAGCGGTAACATATACGACAGTCACAACACCCTCAACTGGTTACAAGCTTTTCTCTACTCATACATATGACACTTAGTTTCGTTAGAAAAAGATAAAAACTGTTACACCTGTTATACTGTGACACCCTGTTACTGTTGTCACAAGCTCCTTCCTTTTCTCGCATATTTTAACAGCTGTGTTAGAAAGAGAGGATACGCAGGTTTCGTTTCCTTCTTCAGCGATCGGATACATCACATATTTTCGAAATGGTTATTCCACTGCATTGATGCGTAACAAAAGCAATATTCTAATTTAAGTGGAAGTATTCAATTAGTTTATTGCGAACAAAATTCGATGTGTTTATTTTATACAATATTTATAGATACTTGTTTCCCTGCTACTCACCCTGTACCTAGCAACTAGGAGCAGCTGGCAGGTATTACTTTAACAGGTGCCAAGTTTTTATCCATGGTAACATTCAGTGACACACAACACTTTGTTCACACATAGTATATGAAATAACAGACTTTTATTTTGTAAAAGATATTTGGAACTGCTATTTACATGGAACAGGAACAGGCGGAACAGGTATGCGATTTTACCTGTTACGAGTCACTCCTAATATAAATAAGACAAATTATGATTGACAACTGACAGACAGTATTGCCAGCTAAATGTTAATAATAATAATAATAATCCATTTATTTGCATTGAATATAGGTACATACATTAGATGTTACATACATTAGTGATCTGCTACATTCTGCCTTCAGTAAGCATGCAAATTTTATACATTAATAGATTTTATTAGATTGCAAATGAATTAAATGGTACAAATAGTTCATGTCATAATTAATGATTTAAAATAATGTCATAATATAAAAGTGTCAGGAGAGAACAAAGAAGAAAATGAAATTAATATCAATGTAATATATAATAATAATGAATACAATAATAAATTATTAATTATTTAAACAATGACAAAAGGTAATTATTATATTTGATCGTCCCCTAGAAAGTCTGTAAGTGTATAATAACATTTTGTAATTAAAAGTTCTGACAGTTTCTTTTTAAAAATATGTATTCTCTCATCCTTTAGAGCATCGGGTATTTTATTATAAATTACTGTAGCCATACCTAAAACATTTTTCTTTAACAAAGTTGTGTTGTCATGTTCCGTTTTACGTTATACCATGAGTATAGTAATAGTTAATCATTTAATATTTTTGTAGACGTTTTACTCATATAATACATATTTACATAAGTATGTAATATTCATATTTTTACTGTCGAAAGTGAGTTTTACTTTTTTATTAAAAATAGGAAAACCCATAATTATTCAAAATCAAATCTAAAGTAAAAACAAATAATTATAAAGTATTGTTGTTTGGGACGTAATCCCACACAAGTTGCGTTTTGTTAGTACACAATGACTCATTTTTTAATAAATTAAAATCAATCATAACTTATAATTCCCTGCTTATAATGACACAATATTTTTTATATAAAAATCTTATATACCTGTAGTTATAACTAACGTATATTTGAACTTGAACGGTACTTCGTTAATTTTTACATTTTGTGGGTCCAACCTCGCCATCGTTCTTGTTTAAATTGGAAAATGTATGAACTGCTTGTGAGTATCGCCAGAATATTACTAGACATTAGAAAATTTCAGACCAGATTATAAGATTTCTGGCTCAAAATACGGCTAAGATCAATTTATGTTTTCGTTGTTGTATTAATGAGGTATTCTTTCCTTAATCTGTCTCTTTAAGTTGTCATTAGAAATAAGAAGTGACAAAAACTTTTAAAAATTTGACATGTTTTTGAAAATAATTTCTTATTATTTAGTGGTGTATATAAACCCTACAATAAATGTAATTTTCATTTACTTAAAGTATTATTTTCGTTTTGACAAAAAACAATCATTGTTTTAACTGTCAAACCGCTTGCAATATGATATCAAGTCGTCAAGTGACGTCACACGTTAGTAAATGAACATTAGACAGCAAGCAATGACAGAAGACATTTTCAAACGTGTGACGTCTAAATATATGTACCCAATCAAAATTGTTTACGATTACTTCGTTCTAACAAAAAATAAATTAAGTTTATATTGGGTACATTTGGTAGAAATAAATGTAATCACTACCTACATATTATAAAACAAAGTCCCCCGCCGCGTCTGTCTGTCTGTTCGCGATAAACACAAAAACTACTGAACGGATTTTCTTGCGGTTTTCATCAATAGACAGAGTGATTCATGAGGATGGTTTAGGTGTATCATTTGTTAAGGTTTTGTACTACCCGTGCGAAGCCGGGGCGGGTCGCTTGTTTTTTTTATGTATTATTGACAATTGCTTTTAAAATACATCATTTACACGGACGACAATAAATAAGTCATTATTTTGAGTACTGATAATATTTTGTTATCAGCTATAGCCCAGTGGGGAGACCAACAGACTGCAATTCAGAGGGTCTCGGGTTCGAACCCACGTCGCGCACCTCTGAAATTCGGAAGTTATATGACTTTTCGAAATTATGTGCGTATTGATTGACAATTATCGCCTGCTCCGTGCCTCGGAGAGCACGTTCAGCCGTCGGTCCCGGCTGCCATGAACATCATGGCAGTCGTTATTGGGAAGTCAGTGCCCTCTAATATCCTGACACTGGTCTAGCCTTAGGGTATCGTTAGGCTTCGGGTTGCGGAGGTCAGATGGCAGTCGCTCCGTGTAAAAACTGATATCCAATCAAATCCGGTTAGACTATAAAGCCGACCCCAAGTGACTTGGGAATAATAAAGGCTAGGGAGAAGACTGAATATATTTTGAGAGTAGTAGAGCCTCGCTGATTTCAGCATGAATGTGCCGTCTTGACCGGGGAAGGACAATCCTCTCACAGAATATCGACGAGAAATACCAGTATTCCTACTGTTGTGTTTCGCTCGGTGAATGAGAGTGCCGGAGGCTCAATCACCCTCGTTCCCCCTTCCCGCCCCTTCTCCTTCCCACTTCCTTTCCTAAAGGGTCGGCAACGCGCAAGTGATGCCTCTGGTGTCGCAGGCGTCCATAGGCTACGGTGACCACTTACCATCAGGAGGGCCGTATGCTTGTTTGCCACGTTAGTTGTATAAAAAAAAATTAAAAAGAAATATCCTTAATAACTGGGGCGCGAGGTCATTAGTTCGATCCCAATCAAATAAATGGAGCGAGAATGACTGAATATCTAGTCCCAAAAATATATAACGAGATAGAATTATTAAGAACACAACCTAAAATAAGTAAAACATTGTTAAAAGCAAAGCTAAAGAGTCTACTGCTTGGAGTTGTAGACATTACTATTAGTGAGGTCCACTCCCGCGATGCAGTCGATACAAAAAATTAGTATTGTATTGTATTGTAGATATATATCTAATAATAATTAGTTTTAAGGTTTAATAAATAATTGTTAACGAGCGCATCTCGCCAACAAGCTGTGTAGCTTGGCGAGGAAATTTATATGTTGTACTATTATTATTACAAGTGAATAAATGACTTAAAAAAAAAAAATTCAGCATGGAGTTAAAATTGTAAGGTAGTCACTCCCTACCACATAAGACCTCCCTAAAACATAGCTAAAGGTCATAATATACCTCTTCGGGGGTATTTAGACGTGAACCTATGTATATAAACATATGTACCTTTCAAGGAGGTCAATAAATAGAGACCTCAGCTCTCTACCGCGGTGTAGATTGCAGGCTAGCCCTACTAGGGCCCGGGTGTATAACCTGGAAAACAAAATAATTAATACAATCTATTAAATTATAAATAAAATATTTTCTGGATTGTATAGATGGTACATTGGTTAAAGCGACCACGACGCGCCGAGTTTGTAAATTCCATCCCAATACGGGACAAAAAAATCTATACTAATATTATAAAGCTGAAGAGTTTGTTTGTTTGTTTGCTTGAACGCGCTAATCTCAGAAACTACTGGTCCGATTTGAAAAATTCTTTCAGTGTTAGATAGCCCATTTATCGAGGAAGGCTATAGGCTATATATGATCACGCTAAGATCAATAGGAGCGGAGCACCAATGAAGAATGTTTCAAAATCGGAGGATTTTTTTTCCTTTTGAGAGCTTCCGCTGCGTGCGCTGCGTAAACAGTTAAAGTTTCGCAAAAATCATGTACGACAGAATTGTTCACCTATAAAAGTTCTAAAAAAAAGTCTGCGAGAGCATATGTCTATCTTTTAAGGTTGGCTCACTATAACCTTTTTTATGCTAATTTGTTCTAAAATAATGCATTATTTGCGAAGGTGTTTTTATAAACATAATATTAATCCTTATCTAAATATATACGTTATTCATCACAAGTACTTAATTTAAAACAAAATTGCCCTTTACATCATTCGATTTCAATGAATATCTTAGGAGATATCGCAGTTTTAAAATAACATCGCAGCAAAATAATGATAACGAAGTCGCGGGTTAAAGTTAGCGTTAGCCCAAAGTAACTATTCCACGCGGACGAAGTCGCGGGCAGACGCTAGTGTAACATACAGTTGATCAGCGGACACAAAGTACTTTGTGTCCGCTGTTTATAAAGTCGTCCGCGACACAGGTATTATCTTTCAAAGGCGGGGTTACCATTTTTCGAATAATCTATACTAATATTATAAAGCTGAAACGCAGTAACAATTAACGCGGGTGAAACCGCGGGAACATCTAGTAAATACATAATTATCTTACCTGAAGTTAAGTTCAAGCTCTTGATAGGATTTCTCCAACAGTTTTGGTCTCAGACGCATACATATTAAACTGAAAACAATTAATACATATTTATCAAATCCTAACTATAATCCTTACTCCTTACTAATATTATAAATTCGAAAGTAACTCTGTCTGTCTATCTGTCTGTCTGTCTGTTACCTTTTCACGGCTAAACCACTCAACCGATTTAGATGAAATTTGGTACAGATATAGTTTAAAACCTGGGGAAGGACATAGGCTACTTTTCATTGATGTAGGTACCACGCGGGCGGAGCCGCGCGCAAAAGCTAGTATAATATAATTGTAATATATCCTAACTTCCTAACTAATATTATAAAAGCGAAAATGGTCACTCCCCGTGACCATGGCTGCTGAAAAGCAACCGAAACGTCAGGGAAAGTGTAAACATAAATATAAATAGAATATATAATAATGTAGTAATAGTACAAATAGTTTTAATAGTTTCAATAATTTAATTAGCTTAAAAATTAGTAAAGTTTAATAGTAATAATAGTGTAACAGTTTTCAAAATTTTGTAATAAAGTGTCAAATAAACAACGCGATAAAATCCGTATATAGTAGTTTAATTTCAATGAATAACATTCGCGTAAACAGAAGACAATATTATTGACAGGGATACAGAAAAATTCAAAGGCAAGGCAATTTCATGATGATCGGTCGAGTAGTTAAGGCGTAAAAGGATAACAAACAAACTCACATTCGCATTTATAATATCCTAATCCTAACTAATATTATAAAAGCGAAAATGAGTATGTTTGTTTGTTACCTTTTCACGCCTAAACCACTGAACCGATCATTCTGATATTTTGCATATACATTGTCAAGTGTACAGAAACGGACATAGGCTACTTTTCATCCCGAAAAAAATTACTGTTCCCGAGGAAAACAACAATAAAGTTCTTCTGATAATAGATGGCGCCACGTGTCTTTCGAATCATGATTGAATTATATTATTACAAGCAGAGTACAACCCGAATTGATTACCAAATTCTAAATTAACGCGAGCGAAGCCGCGGACAAAAGCTAGTTAGTTATAAAACAAGGTACTCACTGCTTATGCTCTTTCTCCTTATCAAGTAATATCCTCAACTCTCGCAGCTCTAAGAGGAACTCTCTGTCCATCTCAGTGTCGTAGTACTCTGGACCAGTGCAGCTGTAAGTCCAACTGGTCATTATAGCCTGCAATAAACATATACAAATGATTATACACTAGTTTTTGCCCAAGGCTTCGCTTGCGCAGAAGTAGGTTAGGTTAGGTGTAACGGTACATGTTACTGAAAGAAAGAAAGAAAAATCATTACTGCGTGATAATATTGATAATATAACTTCCTAATGGCGGAAGAATTTTTAAAATAGGTTGATTAGTTTTTGATTTAAAGATATAATATTTTCTCTTTATAATATTAGTATAGATTATACATTTATACACTACTCCGACCAGGTGGGATGACGATCTGCGAAAGACTGCAGGCAGTTGCTGGATGCGGCAAGCTGAAGACAGGGCGCTATGGCGCTCTTTGGGGGAGGGCTATGTCCAGCAGTGGACTATTATAGCCTGATGATGATGATGATGATGATACATTTATAGTTATAAATAAATATATTTATTTTTCTAAAGAATTATTTAACTCACTTGTGCACAATGATAAAAGTCATTGAACGACAGGTACTGCAGCTTTCTCTTTGCTGTTTCGAACCTCATACAAGCAATAAACACCACTGCACCGTACTTTCTGAAAGAAAACATTATATTAACATATATGTAAACTAGATCTCCCGACAGACGATGACCTGTACACAAGAGAGAAAAAAAACATATTTAAACCATTCTCGAATCCACTTGAACACACAAAAAGTTTCATCAAAATCGGTCCAGCCGTTTAGGAGGAATTCAGTGACATACACACGTACAGTAGAATTATATACAGGGTGTCCCAAAACTCAACGTCAAGCCGAAACGGGGTGACAGGATTGATCATAACCATCACGAGAAAAATCTGAAAAAAAATCTATCCCATGCAGTTTAAAAATTATGGGCATTTTAAGAAAAACCTAGAAATTTGATCAAACTGTACCATTTTTCGGTTATTGTGGTTATTCTTTTTTATTTTTGTTCATTTGAACTTTGGAAACGTAATCCTAAATAACATTTCTAGAATCCCAATAAAAAATAATGACACAATTGCCTCAAGTTTCCGAGAATTGAGACTATTTGTTAAACTACGAATTTAAAATTTTCAAGATTCGTCGACTTTGACAGGCCCTCCTATAAAAAAAATGTACTAGAGTGCCTTGGCAAGTGGCATTAAAAGTTGGCGCATTTAATCAGAATTCTAAAATGGTACAATACTTCAATACTTGTTAGTTCCATACAATAGAAAAGAGTAAAAAAATTAAAACCTCAAGTAACCCGATTTTTGCTATCTCATTTTACTCAGTTAAAATGTTTTTAATTCACACAAGCTCTAGGTAGGTTCTTAATTTTAAGACAAAATGATGAGAGAGATGGATAATGGGTATGTTCGCCATGAGTGAGCGAGACAGATAGTGACGCCACTTTTACCAAAGTGAAAAAAAGTTAGTAAAATTAGTAAAATAATTAGGTTTGTTGGAATAAAAGTCAGATGATAGAGAAATAACGTTTTTTATTACAATAAATGTTCAAATTGTTTACCATCAGCCTCAATACAAGCCCTACATCTTCTTAAAAAAGATCTACTTATTAGTCGGGCATATCTTCGAGAGTTGATCGCCTCAGCTGCTTGAGAAATGCGTTCACGCAGGTCGGCTACGTTCTCAATGGGCTTTGAGTAAACTTTTTCTTTGAGAACTCCCCAATAGAAAAAATCCAGGGGATTTAAATCTGGTGAACGGGCGGGCCACGAGATAGTGCCCGAACGTCCAATCCACCTTCCCGGATATTCCTGGTCAAGGAAATCTCTTACTTGCACTGCGAAATGCGCTGGGCAGCCATCTTGTTGAAACCACATGTCGCGAAGATCTGCTAGTGGTACGTCCTCTAACAGGGTTGGTAAATCTTCTCTTAAAAAATGTAGGTAATTAGTTCCATTCAAGTTCTCAGGCAGTTCAATAGGCCCAATAATTTTACCGTTTAAAATTCCGGTCC
The DNA here is from genome assembly GCA_963564715.1 of Catocala sponsa. Classification (NCBI taxonomy): domain Eukaryota; kingdom Metazoa; phylum Arthropoda; class Insecta; order Lepidoptera; family Erebidae; genus Catocala; species Catocala sponsa. Next base: position 1,825,336 of record OY751354.1, on the reverse strand, counting down.
ACAGGTTTACTTTAAAACGATACTGGGATCTATCTTCTCGCATTAAATGTGGATTCTCCACATGCCACTCGTGATAATTGTGCAAGTTCATGTAACCATCTTTTTTAAATGTCGATTCATCTGACCAGAGAATTTTTTGGATGAATTAGGGATTCTCATTATGCCTCTGTAGCATTGTTCTACAAAAAGAAATCCTTTCCTGATAATCTCGAGGTAGAAGACTTTGAACTCGTTGTACGTGAAACGGATGCATTTCGGCTCTTTGTAAAATACGATGAGCAGTGCTTTTCGGTATTCCCGTTCTTTCTTCAATTCCACGTACGGAAATACTTCGGTCACGTGCGACCTCTTGCAATACTTCTTCCTGGAAAGGAAACACAGGTCTACCTCCAGCCTGTATTTGATTCGGGAAATGGCCGCCCTCTGTGAGTGAACGGTGCACATTAACAAACACGCGGTGATCCGGGTAGCGCTCTAAATTTGGATATCTTTCACGATAAAGTCTAGCGGCAGCACTTGCGTTGCATCTGCATTCCCCATAAATGAGGTGCATGTTCGCATATTCTTGTGAAGTGTAGCGCGTAGGCATGGTAGATAAAAAGGATGCCAACACAAAAGTCCAGAGAGAAGCCAAAGTTGCCGGTATGTTATCAACAAGTCCAATTCACAAAGATTCAAGTCCAAAAAGAGAAGCCAAAGTTGTCAGTACTAAATCAACACAAGCGAATACGAACGTGCGCAGTAGACGAATGAGCGAAACGTACTAACTGGTTGGTGTCGGACTGGTAGCGTAGCCATTTGCTTGGCTGAAACTAGTGCGAATGAAACACATAGATGCCATAGCATCTATCTGTTTCATTCGCACTCGTTTAAACGACGCATCTCCGTCTCAATGCGTGGCGTCACTATCTGTCTCGCTCACTCATGGCAAACATACCCATTATCCATCTCTCTCATCATTTTGCCTTAAAATTAAGAACCTACCTAGAGCTTGTGCGAATTAAAAACATTTTAACTGAGTAAAATCTGATAGCAAAAATCGGGTTACTTGAGGTTTTAATTTTTTTACTCTTTTCTATTGTATGGAACTAACAAGTATTGTACCATTTTAGAATTCTGATTAAATGCGCCAACTTTTAATGCTACTTGCCAAGGCACTCTAGTACATTTTTTTTATAGGAGGGCCTGTCAAAGTCGACGAATCTTGAAAATTTTAAATTCGTAGTTTAACAAATAGTCTCAATTCTCGGGAACTTAAGGCAATTGTGTCATTATTTTTTATTGGGATTCTAGAAATGTTATTTAGGATTACGTTTCTAAAGTTCAAATGAACAAAAATAAAAAATAATAACCACAATAACCGAAAAATGGTACAGTTTGATCAAATTTCTAGGTTTTTCTTAAAATGCCCATAATTTTCAAACTGCATGGGATAGATTTTTTTTCAGATTTTTCTCGTGATGGTTATGATCAATCCTGTCACCCCGTTTCGGCTTGACGTTGAGTTTTGGGACACCCTGTATATAAAGTTGAAGAATTTGTGTTTGTTTGTTTGTTTGAACGCGCTAGTCTCACGAACTACTGGTTCGATTTGAAAAATTCTTTTAGTGTTGGATAGCCTATTTATCGAGGAAGGCTATAGGCTATATAACATCACGCTACGACCCACCGGGTCGGCGCAGTAATCATAAACGCGGGTGAAACCGCGGGAACATCTAGTGTAAGTATATATTAACTAGGTTTTGCCCGCGTCTTTATATATTTTTTTGGGATGTAAGGTATCCTATGTCCTTTTCAGTACCTCTGACAACGTGTGTGCAAAATTCCGTCGTGGTCGGTCAAATAGTTAAAGCGTGACAACGTAATAAACAAACTCACATTGGCATTTATAATATTTGTTAGTGGTACTCACTTAGCTAAAGGTTCGGATAGAAGGAAGGTGCTTCTGATATTAGCGACCACATTTCCCGGCATCTCCTCAACAGTCTTGAACACACGACGAACATTGTCGAACTGGCGACGACAACAACGTAGCGGAGCCCCGGACCTATCAGCCACCTGTAAAATACATAATATTATATACTAGCTTTTGCGCGCGGCTCCGCTCGCCTGGTACCTACATCAATAAAAAGTAGCCTATGTCCTTCCCCAGGTTTTAAACTATATCTGTACCAAATTTCGTCTAAATCGGTTGAGTGGTTTAGCCGTGAAAAGTTAACAGACAGAGAGACAGACAGAGTTACTTTCGAATTTATAATATTAGTAAGGATTACCTAGATGTCAGATTTGAATCCCGGGTCGGGTAATTAAAAAAGTCACTTTCAGTAGCAGCCCGGTTATATCAAAGATTCACTCTCGTGCCTTGGAAAGCACGTAAAGCCGTTGGTCCTGCGCCTGAATCTCTCTCCGGTCGTGTCGGTGACGTCCCATCGGATCATGAGAGTTAGGGAACAGAGAGTGCACTTGTGTTTGCGCACACACTTGTGCACTATAATATCTCCTGCGCAGATGGCCAGTGTATGTTAAGATTGGCCGCCGTAACCGAAAGGGGAACGTCCAACTGAGGCCACGAGTGGACAAGTGAGAGAAAAACTACTTTCCAGTTGATTTTGTCGTAAAAAATATGTATTTACTTTCATTCAAATTGACGCCACTGCAATTTACAAAAAAAAGTTAAAAACAGTAAGTCTATCGGGCAAGATATGAGTCCAATATATCCCTCCTGCGCCTTTTCTAGATGATTTGTTAATAGTATATGTCAATGAAGAGAATATAGACGTTTAAAATAACAAATGTGTTTTTTTCATACCCTATTAAGTATAACTTAATAAAAATATATTACAAACACACCTCCTATCATAATTAAATAATAGATCATTGAGAAAAGAGATATTTTTAAATTATCTCACAGCCAGACACATTTTCGTATAGAAAAATAACCTCAATACATTTAATTTTTATAGGTATTTCTAAAATAGTGGCGTCAATTTGAATATATTTTTTAGATAAGATCTTAAAACACTCAATTTTTATAGTAATTGTTGATGTCTATCTTTGGCCTGAGACACTATGGAGAATAGGCATTCCCCTTTAGGCAGAAATTATTATTATTAATAGGTACTTAAATTAAAACTAAGTTTGTAGGTACGTAGCATAAGTTCGCGTTTACACGTCGATCGTGAGGCCTCGAATTCGTTTTTTAGAGCAATTTTTAACTAAATCTATCCTAACAATGCTTTTACCCCACCTGACAATCGAAACTATGACCAGTGGCATAACTATAAGATCCAAGGCTCTTGGCAAATTCATCGGATGTGCCCTTAATGTACAAAGCCAATATTTTTTAAAAGATAGGTTTATTTTGCAAATAGTTTTTCTTCTTAACGTTACCGAAAGTAATATATCAGAAGTACTATATTTTTATTTATGCATTTATTACCGGCGACACTTCGACCCAGTGGGATCTTTTGTGTCGACACTCTCCCAATAACTACTGCCATAGCTGTTCATGGCAGCCGGGACCGACGGCTTAACGTGCTCCGAGGCACGGAGCAGGCGATAATTGTCAATCAATACGCACATAATTTCGAGAAGTCATATAACTTCCGAAAGTCAGAGGTGCGCGACCTGGGTTCGAACTTATTTTTATTTATACTAATATTATAAAGAGGAAAGATTTAATTTTCTGCTTGTTTGTTTGTAAGAGTTTAATAAAAAACTACTCAACCGATTTTAAAAATCTTTTACCTATGAAAAGCTATATAGTCAGCGAGTAACATACGCTACATTTTTGTTTTTTAAAAATACTGTTACTATAATTTTTTTTTTTTTTTACGTGGGGGAATGCTGTGACGCATACCCCTCCGCGGGGGCGGGCGGAGGGGTTATGTCGGACTCGCCGGGGTAAAAGAGAAAGATGGAATAAGAATAATGTATCTCCCGGAATACCGACTAAACCTACCACGGTGTTCCTCGACAAAACCACTATCGGCGGGGCCGCGCGAATCACTTGCACATGCGGTCGCGACCCCGCCGAGGTTTCGGCCCGCCGTATGAAACGGCAGGCCACTACACGAAGAGACCTACCCTCCTTAGGGTAGGTCTCTTCGTGTAGAGACCTTTCTCCACTAAACAAAAATCCCTACTGTCTCCCCTCTCGAGGGGAGACGGACACGACTCGCGACTCGACAAGGCGCGCGTGGGAACACGCACGCCGCCTCTCGGACCTGGTGCTGAACGGATGGCAGGCAGGCCCACAAAGCCTGCCACCCCCAGGTCAAACCTCAGGGTGGCTGGAGGTCGTCTCGCGCCCTCCGGCGCCCGGTTCTGCGGTTGGGGAGAGGGTTTAAACGCTCCCTCTCCCGCTCCGCCGCCTCCTTAATGGAAATCACTTCCTCACAGAAGGAGGCGACGGCGTTCCACGACCTCTCACTCCGGACCATAGACTGAACTACGGCCGGGAGCGAGAGGGCAATCAATATATATTTTTTGTAAATACGTACATATTATACATAGACACACCCAGACCAAGACAGACATCCATGTCCATGCACACAAATGTTTGACTTGTGCGGGAATCGAACCCACGACCTCAGGCGTGGCAGTCGGTTACACTAACCACTACGCTATCGAGGCCGCTCAAAACGTTGGATCCTCGGTCTGGTGGCCCCTTTAGACTGGGAGCTCGTAGTTTTTTGCCTACGCTGCCACCCTATTGTTATACCACAGACTATATCCTAATATGACTATATCCTAATATGACTATTCAGAAGCACCAGCTTTTCTCACAAGACCAATAATACAGCCTCGCTGATTTCAGCATGAATGGGCCGGCTCGACCGGGGAAGGACTACCCTCTCACAGAATTTCGACGTGGAATAGCAGTATTCCTACTGTTGTGTTTTGTTCGGTGAGTAAGAGTACCTGAGGCCCAATCACCCTCTTTTCCCCTTCCCGCTCCTTTTCCTTCCCACTTCCTTTCCTAAAGGGTCGGCAACGCGCAAGTGATGCCTCTGGTGTCGCAGGCGTCCATAGGCTACGGTGACCACTTACCATCAGGTGGGCCGTATGCTTGTTTGCCACCATAGTAGTACCAAAGAAAAGAAATCATACCTCATCCAAATCTTTCCTGTGTCTCGAAGACAATTTACGTCCAAGCAACTCTCTGATCACAGCGTCATCCAAATCATAGTATCTGCAAATAATAATATCAAATCAAATAATAATATCATTAGCAAAGATTTAAATCCTCATAGATGTCTCACCGTAGTTAGATCGCATGAAAGTGTCCACACTAAGAAGAGTGAGCTCACACATTAGATTTACATGATAAAGAGCGATAGTGATATAGATATTCAATATGAGTGAGCGTGATAAGATAATACTAAAGAAAGTTTATAAGGCTAGTGTGAATGGAACAGTCGCAAGGGAAAACCTAGGCGAACGTTTCTCGATCAGATCGAAGGCGTTCTGCACAAAGGCCAGGTTAAGAGCTTCTTGAACCGACGGGCGTGTATGAGGAATGTGATGAAAGTGAATGAAAACAGATAAGTGTGTCAGTGTCGTAGCAAATGGAAATCCGTAGTCTCTGCCTACCCCTCTGGGAAACAGGCGTGAATAAATGATAATACTATATTTATAATTCAGATATCATGTTCAAATTGTGTTCTGACGACTTAACGTACAGAAAGGTGATCATATTTAATCGTAGTAAGACGCATCTATGATTTATTTCTTTCGCACTATAAATAATTCCTGTATCGCCGGGAACTTAACAACGGACACAAAAAACACCCAGACAGAACCATTTGTGGATCCACAACACTCGGCGATAACCATTCAAACGTACTTGTCGTTCTTTTATTGAAAGGCTTAGTATGAGTTATACTTACTTCTCAATGAGCATCTGTTTAGTTGGCTCGTCTATCTGGAATATCATCTGTTCTGAGAGCTTCGAGGGTACGGTCAGAAGACGTTCCAGAAGAGCAAAGGTCCTGTAACGTAGAGAAAGGAGAACTTGTATAGTATACTTTCAGTGTAAACTTCGTTTGCACGATTCAGGATTTTACATCGCGATCTTTTGTCGCATGTCGTAAATTCTTGGTCTGCATAGAGGTTCAGCCATTATTAGTCCAGTATTAAAACTGTCCCACTGCTGGGCTTCTTCTGAGTGTAAGAAGAGACAGGCCATAATTCACCACACTGGCTCAGTGCGGATAGGCAGACTTCACATATTTTCGAGAACATTATGGAGAACTCTCAGACATACAGGTTTCCTCACGACATGGGCGCCGGCAGCAGGGTGCAAGGGGGTGCACTCGCACCCCCCTGTCAGGAAAAGAAATACATAGAATGTTTTCGATGTGCGAAATGCATTCAATAATATACCCGCATTTGAATTTGACATTACATTTATCTACATAATATACATGTATATTATATATCAGTTAATAGTGTAATGTTTAGATGCAGATGCATCTCCCTTAGTCTAGTCAACAAGTGCTTTTTTGGTCAACTTTTTTCAGCAGTCTCAGAAAAATATGAATGAGCTGTCATTCGATTCGGAATGGCATGTAGAAGATTTTTGAAAAATTCAAGCGGAGCTTGTAAAAATTGCAAAAGTTATAAACAATTAACTACAAAAAAAACAAGGGGTTTAGTTTTTTGCAAATATCTCAAAAACTAATTGAGATTTTTCAAATCTAAAAAAAAGATTCGAAAAGGAAATTTCCTAAAAAAAGCCTCGACTCCCGGCATTGTAGGACCAATATTTATAATTTTCCCAGAGGGATGAAAATACGGTCGAAAACGGGTACTTTGGCTTGCGCAAGCTGCGCCTACTTCGAACACTTTATCAATAAAAATTATTTAAACGTATTAAATATGAAATTTAAGAAACCTCATTTATATTTTTCCGAGACTGCTAAAAAAAGTTGACCAAAAAAGCACTTGTTGACTAGACTACCTGAAAGTAATTCTGACGACGCCCATGCCTGACGATGTTTTCCTTCACCATTAAAGCAAGCAATAATGAACTATTTAATACGCATATGACGTCGAAAGTCAGAGATGCGCGCCTGGGATTGAACTCAAGACGTCTGCGTGGCAGTCCCATGATCTCCCAATAGGCTATTGCTACAGATAAGCATAATAAAGTAAAAATAGTATAATTAATTTTACTTTACTGTCCTCATTTTGTTAAAAATATGTTGCTTTTTATTTAAATAAAATGGGGAATTGCTACCCATCCTTTAAGATAGATAAACGTTAGGTAATATTAGTTTACCTGTAATGATCCAGCACATCGCTAGCTATCAGCTCAACCGTTGCTCCGTGCTGTTTGGCAAACCCTCTTTGGTGCAATGTGGACACTGCTTCGCTTGCTGGAATGATTTATACACAGAAGCTATTGACTGATTCAATGGAGGATAGGGCATTGCGATATTTTGACAATTACCCACAACATACACTGGTGGTACCTTCATAAAGACCACAGCACAGCCTGCTTCACTAGAATGCTCAATCCAGGATATATGTATAAGGGTCAGCGCCGACGGCCGGAGTGGCGGCGAAGAGACTAATTCAGTAACAATTTAAATTCAACCTAAAGTGCTTCAGAATACGTCTGTATTTGGTAAAACGAAATAAAATGACAGCGAGCGACTCAAAGCGCGGTCATTTTATTTTGTTGTACCAAATACAGTTGTATATAGTTTATTATCATCAAACTAGCACTAGCATGCCTTCAGTGTGGTCTGGGGACTTCATCCATGAAGGTATTTTTTTCATTTGATATAAGTAATTATTGATATTATTTTTCTATTTATAAAATCAATAATATATGGTACTAGATGTTCCTGCAGTTTCACTCGCGTTTATCGTTACTGTGCCGCCCCCGTGAGTCGTAGCGTGATGTTATATAGCCTATAGCCTTCCTCGATAAATAGGCTATCCAACACTAAAAGAATTTTCCAAAGCGAATCGATAGTTCCTGAGATTAGCGTATTCAACCAAACAAACAAACAAACTCTTGAGCTTCATAATCTATACTAATATTATAAAACTGAAGAGTTTGTTTGTTTGTTTGAATGTGCTAATCAGGAACTACTGGTTCGATTTGCAAAATTCTTTTAGTGTTGGATAGCCTATTTATCGAGGAAGGCTATAGGCTATATAACATCACGCTACGACCCACGAGGACGGCTCAGTAACGATAAACGCGGGTGAAACCGCGGCAACATCTAGTATTAATATAGATAAGAAGGATTGTCATTCCAAGTACTAGATTTGTTTTGTTTATATGTTAATATTGACTGATAGCACAGCAGTTGAAGTGGTCGCCTCAACACTATTGTGTGACATATATTATTATGGGTATGATCCCTCCATAGTACAAAAATTTGTGCTCTCTCTAAGTTTTATTAAACCATGATTGTATACATTTTGCATGCCTTATGGTAGAATCACTTGAAACATGAACTTTTAATAACACCAATGTAACAGTATTTTCTGCAAAAATAAATAATTTGAATTTGAAGTTAGGTTATTATTTGTTCCAATGTTATAGGTATATCGACTGTGAACTAACAACCGGTCCTATTTCAATTTTCTGAAGATTTCACTTTTTAATACAATTTTATACTATATCATACTCCTATATCAACTGTATCATACATTGTTTTTAATAACATGTGTAATAAAAATATTTAATAACTACGTATTTTTATTTAATAAACCAGGTGCTATAGAAATGACCCAAACATGTTTTTCCTTCAGCCTGTAAAGTTGTCAAAATTGAGATAGTACCGGTTGCCAGTTCACAGTCGATATTTGACATTTTTAAAGTTAATGGCAATTTTGTTTACAAATTACCAGTATTCTTGTTAACCCCTTCAGCTAAGATGGACTACGACTTGTGTTAGAAGCGGGTTTACATTGGTAGTGTAATGGGTGGGATTTGAACCTACAACCTCTCTATTAGAGATGAGCGAAATGTATCACTGAAATGAAAAGATAAATATATATCTTTTCAGCTCAGTGATATATATCACTCTTTTATATCCGTAGCTCACTAGTGATTTAATGATTCGCTGACATCTGAGTGAGCTAAATGAGTTAGCTGCCCTCACTTTCTCTCCTACTTCGGGCGTCTGTCTCTTCCTTACCTTCTATAATGTAAGCTGTACATCTCACTCTCTTTTTAGAGTGACGTAGTGAAACAAACTTTGAGCGGAGCCATGACATACATACGCAAAAATGAATCTTATCACCTATAAACATAAAGCTGTATTTTGAAAATAAATGAACTGAGGCTAGTGAGCTACTGATATATTATTTCTGATACTGATAATAATTTGCCAAAGTCAATTAAGTGAGACACGAGAGTGGAGAAGTGAACTGTAAGCCGAACGCAACATTAAAATTGAATCTTGTCAGTAAAGATATAAAGATATAGTTTGAAGTGAAATGAGCTGCTGATACATTAGCTCTTTGGGAATGATATATATCTTTTACATCACTCACTCGCGAGCTACACATCTCTACTCTCTAGCAAGTGGAATGCCTTATATTTATAACCATTGGGCTAGCATCGCTTCTAAATTCTAAATTAGTGTCTTATAAGCAAATAAAAGCAATGCATCAGATAGCTAACTTTAGAAAATAACTCGGAATTAATTTATTACAGTAAATGATAGACATCTACAAATAGAAAGCAGGTGTTAACGGCATTTATAGCTATCTAACGTTTGATTAAATGCCAAACTGTTAATTATCCGCATAAGACATACTGATTTTCATTTCGCTCTTTTTATAAGACATTTATTACAATTTAGGCTAAAAATACTGAAGTTCTTTATGAAGTAGTTGTAAATAACAACCCATAGAATGTCCTTCTTACATAAATCGGCGCCTAAATATAGAATTTATATCAGTTTTTTTTAATGATAAACTATGATAACTATAAAAACATACTTTTGGAATAAGAACTTACAAGAACATCCTTCGATCCAAAGCTGATATATTTCAGGATCTATTAAAGTATAATTACTAACAAATACATCCACTTCCGTATACATTTTTGTTTGTTTTTATAATAATTTATGGCAATAAAAATTTTTCAATTTACACCCCAAGGTCGAATGGTTTTGACAGTTGACAGTCTCTCTCTAGGCTCTCTAGCTCTACTCTCTCGATAGTGCTGCTAGCATTTAAAATTAAGTCATCTTTTACATTGTTATCGAAAGTTTACGATTTTATCCGACTTGCAAAAGTGTGTCTAAGAGTCGAGCGTCTTAAATTGCAGTATATTGTATTAAAACGATTGGCAAAGTGGCAAATGCTGCCTGCGGTCAGTGTAATAATCTGTGAGTGATCTGCGTGCTCTTCTTTTAAAATAGTTCAAAACTGCGTAATCCCTACAACTAAAGATGCCTTTTAATAACCTAAGATTGTATAGTTAACTAGCTGTTACTAGCAACCTCAATAGCGTTTTACAAAAGCAGCTCATTCTTAAAAGTTTGACCCCACCTATCGAATCCTAACTTAGTAGTGGACCGCCTGGTAATTTTAAACGAATTGATTTCCATATAAAAAAGTACTCTGTGGAATTGATACTATCATATTCATCTATGACAGTTGATCAATCCGTTTAAAATTACATCACGAGTCTTTCATAATGCAAAAGTATAATAATTGTATTATACATTCATACATGCGTCGTCCGGTGGGTCGTCCAAGGTACCGCTGGAAAGACGAAATAGCTAAAGACCTGAAAGAGATGAATGTGCTCGATTGGTCTGACTTGGCACAAAATAGGAAAGAATGGCGCACTTTAATGTCGGAGGCCAAGATCCACTTTGGATCGCTGAGCCAACGGAGTAAGTAAGTATACATTCATACATAATCGCACCCCATATCCCTGAAAAGAGTCATCGAGGTATATTACACCTACATTTCACAAACTATGATTGTAGGTACCACATAATAGGGAGTTTACTGGGCAGATTTCCGTACAAAATAAGCCAGTAACAATTTGTATGACCGGCAACCACAATCACAGCAGTCATACTAACTATTGCTGCGCCATCGACGCAATCTTGCATTAATTAAAATCACAAATATTATACTAACTAACACAATCTTATAAATGCGAATGTGATTTTGTTTATTTGTTTCACTTTCACGCTTACTCGACCGATCATAATGAAATTTTGCATACACTTTGTCAAAGGGACAGAAAAGATCATAGGGTTTCCTTTCGTCTAGAAAAAAGTACTCTTTTTACTTATTACGAGGAATATATATTTATAGACAAAATTTAGATTAAGGCGGGCGAAGCCGCGGGCAATGTCTAGTATTCTAACTACAAATGTAAGATTTTTTGTTTGTTTCATCTTTACGCCTTAACTACTCGACCGACCTTCATGAAATTATGCATACACATTGTCAAGGGTACAGAAAAGGACATAGGTAGGATACCTTTCATTCAGGAAAAGTACTATTGCCGAGGCACAATCTAGTTTTACGCGGGCGACGCCATGGGCAATTTCCAGTGTTTGATATGAATCTACAAGAAACTCCTAAAATAAAATAAAACGGATAAAAATTTCAGTATGTATGTAAGAAACAAAGCTCAAAGTTCAAAACATAATTTTAATATTTCCTTTTTCTGTGTCTTCAGATATCAGTTCTGAACATTTTAATAATTCTAACATTATTTTATTTCTTAGTTCCAACATCATTATTCACCAACGTCATCAATAGTAGGCTCAGGGTCTTGCATTGACTCATCAGAACTGGAGTTCCCTTCGCTTATATCATCAGTGTCATCATCACTGTCTATTCCTAAGGTCATAATAAACTCGTCAAACTTTTCTTCTCGAATCACTTCCCGAAGCCAATATTTCTTTTCAGCTTTTTTTACATTATCAATTTCAGTTCTCCATTCTTCTTCAGTAACTGACGTCATTATTTTCTTTGCTAGACTGCGAATTTTTGCCTCTCCATTGCTGAATAGTTTTGTGACTCTTTCCTTAATTACATCCCAAAGACGCTCTATAGGGTTAAGATCGAAATTATAGTTCGGTAATCTAAGAACCTCGTGTCCATATTTTGTTAGTAGGTTATCCAAAGCATATTCCTTTTTTGGCATGTTACTCTTTAAATGGACCACTATCTCTGCTTTTGTCCATTCTTCTTCAAATGGAATATAGTTATCTACCATCCATTTTTTAATTTCATCTTTAGAAGCCATGCTAGAAGGAGCTTTGTTCAGTTCCGTATTATGGTAAGGGGAGTTATCCATTATTAATATGCATCTATCTGGTAAATTGGGAATGAGTTTCTCTTGAACGTAGTTTTGAAATTCACTGCTATTAATTTCTCCATTTTCTTGAGCTTTTAATATAATTGGTGCGTCTTGCAGATAACCAGTTTCAGAAGCAGCGTGAATAATAAAATATCTATGAACTGTATTCTTTTTGCCTTTTATTTTATTAGGAATTACGTCAAGGGATGTTTCGCCAACATATATAATAGGCTTCCTGTTTGCTTTTAAAGCGTCATTACTTCTGATTCGCCTTAAGTATATAGCTCGCTGTGCTTTAATTCTGTTGCGTTCAATGAGAAGTCTTCTATTCCGCGAAAATTTCTTATATATAAATCCGAATTTATTTTTTAAAATTCGACGTAATGTTGATGGCGTAAGGTTTATGCTGAAATATTTTTTTGCTCTACAAACCATTTTCTGTGTAGTTGGCAATTCTTGTTCATCGTATAAAGTGGCTATCGTTTCTCTGATATCACACAATGTAGCAATGCTTAAAGGCACTCGTGTGTTGTTTTTGCCTCTATTCCCTTTGCTAGGCGTCCGAATCTTTGCTTGTGATTTTTCTGCAAGCTTACCTGTGAAAGTAAAAAGCTTTTATAAATTAATAAATCTATAACTAAGGCTTCAATGTTAAAATAAATAAATAAGAAATGCATTTATTATATTTGCATTTACTGGTTGGCTTTAAAATCGTATGATAAATAATAACAAACGTAAGTTTAAAGTAATCACATTCAGGACATTGAAAGCGCTTTACTCAGTTGATTCTTAGACGAGTATCATATACTTTAATTTTCATTCAAACAATAATAATAATGTCTTATGTTAATTTTATAACAATAACGATTAATACCGTAGACAAATTTACAATTTATTCGTTGCTGTATCATATTCAAATTATAACATAATACCTTTCACTTTTATGTTCATTAATTTATCACCGAGTGTGTTATGTGTTAATACCTTTTTGGCATGGTGTATCATTGCCTTTATTACGGCCATTTTTATGTCGTTTCTTTATTGGAATTGGTTTGGTTAGTGTTTACCTTCTTTCCTTATCTTGGATATTGTGCTCGCTGATAAGCCAGTAGCAAGTGCAGCTCGTTGGTTGCTGTGCTGGTAAGGATGATAACGTTTCGATTTCTTCTCTTCTTCAAAATAACGAATGATACTATATACCATTTCCCGCGTATCACTTCGTAGAACTTTGCCTCTTTTGTGTGAAGACATATTGAAAACTAACTTTAAATAAATGACTATAAAATCATGAGCAAAGTGGACTCTGCTTTTAGAATTTCTTCGTTTAAATGTATAAAAATAAATATACTGTCGTTTCTTTAATGGCACAGCATAGTCATACAGGTTATGTTATTTTAAAGTTCTATACTGCAGTCTGAAGCTAGTAACAGAATTCTTTGACTTTCGTTCCGAATTCTAAACCGAGAGTGTATGCTTTATAATTTTATTATAAACTTACGGTGACATTTTATTTCAATTATGCGACCAACTGATAGTATTATTATTAGTCATCAACAGTAGAGCAAAACAATGCTACGGTATTATTACATGAAAAAAAACTGTTTTAACAAATAAACAAACGTCAGATGTCAGTCAATTTCTGAACGTAATCCATTATGATTGATTTTTTCGTAATACAAATTGTTTAAAATTACTAAAAAAATAAGTGTTTTTATCGTAATTATTACGATATAAATGTGTAAATATAAAATTATAATATAATTTAACATAGTATACAGTATTCATGACTGAAAGAGACGCACTAAACGTGAGTAAGGAGATGCAATGTTTGTTTTTTTTTTATATCCAAAAATAGATGCGTTTGAGGCACCGTTACAACTAATTTTTAATATGTAATACCACAGTATTATCTATACTAATATTATAAAGCTGAAGAGTTTGTTTGTTTGTTTGTTTGTTTGTTTACTTGAACGCGCTAATCTCAGGAACTACTGGCCCGATTTGAAAAATTCTTTCAGTGTTAGATAGCCCATTTATCGAGGAAGGCTATAGGCTATATATCATCACGCTAAGATTAATAGGAGCGGAGCACCAATGAAGAATGTTTCAAAATCGGAGAGTATTTTTTCCTTTTGAGAACTTCCGCTGCGTGCGCTGCGTAAACAGTTAATGTTTCGCAAAAATCATGTATGACAGAATTGTTCCCCTTTAAAAGTTCTAAAAAAAAGTCCGCGACAGCATATGTCTATCTTTTAAGGTTGGCTCACTATAACCATTTTTATGCTAACGAAATTTGTTCTAAAATAATGCATTATTTGCGAAGGTATTTTTATAAACATGATATTAATCCTTATCCAAATAAATACGTTATTCATCACAAGTATTTAATTTAAAACAAAATTGCCTTTTACATCATTCGATTTCAATGAATATCTTAGGAGATATAGCAGTTTTAAAATAACATCGTAGCAAAATAATTACCCATTACAGACATAGTACAAACGATGTTTCTCCTGGTTTATTCTGCGTGATTACTACTGGTTCGATTTGAAAAATTTTTTTAGTGTTGGATAGCCTATTTATCGAGGAAGGCTATAGGCTATATAACATCACGCTACGACCCACGGGGGCGGCGCAGTAACGATAAACGCGGGTGAAACCGCGGGAACATCTAGTATTTTATAATGACACAGTACACTTCCGTAAAGGTTTTACGGCATACGGTATATAAACATTGAGCTGTTTGAGTAATAATTGTGTTTAAATTCTAAAATGCTTTTTATAACTTTATGATAGCTGCTATAATATGAGTTTGATAGTTCTGCATTTGTACATTGGGTCTACACTACACTCTACACTCTATAATTATGCAAGTGGGTTGAGATTTAGAATTATTTCATGACATATTAAATTTCATTTACTTATCTTTGTTTATTTTTAAATTTTATTTTTGAAATTACTTATTATAGGACAGAAATCATATATCCTCTCTTAGAGAATTAGCCTTGTAGTCAAGTCGGGGTCACCAATGTAGGGGTGAAAAGATGTCTCCTCAATGTGGATGTTTGAATGAAATAATTTGATGATATACTGTACGGATATATATTCACTGGTACCAGTTGTAAATAATATAAATACTTATTGAGCTATGACCAAACTGAGTGGTTGCAGGTTGACGACTGACACACGGCATTATTGATGGTTTTCATGCCATTATCCACAAACGGTGTGCTTCCCTGCTACGCAGAATGCGTGGTAGCTCACACAGCTTATTAAGCACATTGTGTGATCGGTGGGACAGTCCGATTTTGGGACGCTGGATACAACTACACATGACGTAGACAGTGTCCAGAAACTGGGCCTGGCTCATAATATTATGTGTAAAATTGATATGTTACTAACACTAGGTTAAGTATTTTGTCTGTTACTAACACTTTATGGACGCTGGTCTGCAATAAATATTTATTATTATTACTGCATACTTGTGCTTGACTATACAAAGCTAAAGAGTCAGCAGTGTTGCTACAATATTCCCCGTTTAACAAAAAATAAATAGTCCAAAAATTTGTTAATGGTCAAACAATTCACAACTATTTATTTCACCATAAAATGAATACCAAACAATACTATTATTCGATTATAAGTACTTGATACATGATACTACAAGTGTGACATGAACTCAAGTTACTTTTTCAAGGGAATCTAAACAATAACATCGTTTTACTAAGGCTATGATTCCTAATGGGTAAACATTAAAAAAAAATACAATAGTATTGAAATTAAACTACTATATACAGATTTTATCGCGTTGTTTGTTTGACACTTTATTACAAAATTTTGAAAACTGTTACACTACTATTACTATTAAACTTTACTAATTTTTAAGCTAATTAAATTATTAAAACTATTTATACTATTACTATCCTATTATACTATACAGCGCATTGGACTACGACCTAAGTGCGTGGCTGCGGGAGACGCCTGCCGCGCGGCGCTACTGCATACTTGCGCCTGACTATATAAAACTAAAGCATCAGCAGCGTCGCTATAGGTAAATCCATGTACTGCAAAACATACAGAAAACATTTCCAAAAGGAGGATCCATCAAATATAACCCAACAAAACTGCTAGTAGGTACCGGTCTGCGAATTCATCAACATGCAGAAAATTTTTATCTTTAATATCTTTTCCAGAACAATGACAGACACAGAAGATACAATGGAGAAGCCAAATGAATCAACGTCGGACATGAGCATGTTCGCAAGCGTTTGGGTGAAAGTGGAAGTAGCCGATGATGACCAGGGTTTTGACAACCCTGATGACATAAAGGTGTAAGTGTAACATCTACTTTTTTTATAATGTGGAATATGAATAGGCCATAGGTTCCCAACGGGGGCGGTGTCGCCCCCTAGTGGGCGCTGGAGCTGTTCATGGGGGCAGTAGCGGGTCCAAAGGAAAATGGGGGGCGTTATGACAGTCAAGAGGGCGGTCGCGGCGTACATACCTGATTAGAAATTTAATAAAATACTTTGAAAATACTAGGGGTATTTTTTTTATGGTAAACTTTTTATGTAGTCGTCTAAAATGTTTATCTTATTATTATGGCGTAAATAAACATTAAAACATTTAAATAACATAAGATAGAGAGATATATAAAATTGGTCTAATTAACTATTACTAGCGATCGCCTATTATAGAGCTCGAAATTCGACCAAAGTTTGCCTGTAAGATATTGCTGTTAGATGTCATTATAATAATGTATATTGATATATTATGTAACCTACGCGCTTCGACTGCGTGTGTCAAATACATGCGTGTAGTGCTTTTTCATTAATTAAATGTATTTTTAATGCATATTTTATATAAATATTAGGATTCGCCCCTCCTTCTCCATATAAACTTTAACTGTGTCAAAGGGCTATGTCCACCTTCCATACAAACGTCGGCCTAAAGTGAACATTCCTGCAATATACATAAAATCATAGTATACTAAAGCACCAATTTAATAGACATACCAAATGTTTAAAAAAAAGTTAGGGATTTTAAGGTATTTTTATTTTATTTTTATGTAAAAAACATGAATTGTCCTCATGGCTATCCATTTCATAAACAATTAATACATGATCCAAAAATGTAGCAGGTGCACATATTATGTTGCTTTGGTGTCTAGCCCAACCTAAATATCATAAAATGGTCATGACATGGGAGCAACAACCCACTGTCCGCCGGCCAGCAATGCAATTACAGCAATAGCTTACATTGCGTACTGTTTCTCTATTATTTATCAATTACATAAACCAAATATATTTTACGGCTAATGTGCCGACTTTATATTTTGGCCCTTACTAATGTGTCGTTATTTGCATTCGGCATCTTCTAGTAGGTTGTTGCACCTGTCTCTGCTTATCTCTATTGAATAGGTAACATTAAACCTTATATTATGTTCACCATAATAGGAACTTATTTCAACTGATATGTCCCACAAACAATCAGGATAAGGGCATCATAACTGAGGTGAGGAATTGAGGTGTACTACGGTTTCCACTTATGTCCATGTTTCGGTTGCCAAAGTCGTCGTGAGAAGCGAAATCGGTATCCGTGATCAAAGAGCCGCCGGGGTCGTCATGCAAAGCGGATGCGGAGTCCATAACAAAGCTGGGGTCGTCATTTGAAGTGGGTTCAGGGTCCATTGGTAAGGCTTATCGTTAGAAAAATTATTATCGCAAAGAAAGAAATCACCAAACACAGCGGCGCAAGCGTTGGTAGGTAGGTAATGACAGGATTGACAGGAAAACGAAAAATATTGTCAGATTTTCTCCCTTTTATATCGAGGCGAGCCTCGTTTAATCGATTAAGTAGATATATTTTAACGAACAAAATATTT
This sequence comes from Catocala sponsa, assembly GCA_963564715.1. Taxonomy (NCBI): domain Eukaryota; kingdom Metazoa; phylum Arthropoda; class Insecta; order Lepidoptera; family Erebidae; genus Catocala; species Catocala sponsa. Next base: position 1,807,145 of record OY751354.1, on the reverse strand, counting down.
TTGGTAACTCACACTGACATACGGACAAAAATAATAATAAATCACCGTTATAAATAGATATCTATAATGTACGTTTTACGTTTGCAATCTTATACTATAAACATCGTTTGAGTATTTGAACACACCTGATCATAATATTATATCCATTAATTATAATAATAATAATGTCCTCCAGACCGAATTTCGGTCACCGCGGCCAGTCTTAACGGAGACTGGCCATCTGCGCAGGAGATATTATAGTGCACAAGTGTGTGCGCAAACACAAGTGCACTCTCTGTTCCCTAACTCTCATGATCCGATGGGACGGTAATACGACACGACCGGAGAGAGCTCAGGCGCAGGACCAACGGCTTTACGTGCTTTCCGAGGCACGGGGGTGTCTTACACCGCCAACTTCCTAACTCCGGGCTGCTATTGAGATTTCTTAACAGAAAAACCCAATAACTTTTTGTTGGCCCGACCCGGGATTCGAACCCGAGATCTCATGCACAGCAGTCGCATTCACTACCGCTGCGCCACGGAGGCAATATATACATTACTATTTATTGAAAATCATAATCGATTTAATAATTGAGTATTTGATTATTTAGTGGCAATCCTGTTCTTATTTCCCTTGTTATAAATGGCAGCACGGTTGTCGAAAATAATATAACTTCTTAGTATTCATTCTCATTATTCCGAACTTCATATAGTTCAACATTGATATCAAAATTCCTATTGAAATCAAAGAAGAATTTTAATATTAATGAACATCTTGTCTACTGCTGAGCCGCCAATGGACATATCCCTTTCATACTCGTCCGTCCGCGCAATTTTCGTAAAAAGGGGTAGGTACAAAGTTTTTGCGTCACGTATTAATATATAGATGTAAAAGGGAACGTTGGATTCTTTTCTTGTAAAGGGGACGTTAGTGTCCATAAAAGGTTGGAAGATTGGACCTATGGAATAGACGATCAAACATATGGTATAGGTGCGGCCGAACCATGGTACGGTGCTATAGATCACCTGCAGATGCACTGCACCACATACCATCTTATTATTTTCAGTACCACATCAAGTCCAATGTGCAAGCGATGGAATCAGCATACCGCTATTAATAATGTTCGGTGCACTGTGCCATATTCGTTTGTGTGGCAAAATCGAACATGGGCCGAGAGTGGTCCGGCTGTACCTTGTTTGATCGTCTATTCGCTTACAGCTCCCAAGTTACCGTCAAAGAGAAACATGGTATAGATATACAGTGTAAAGCCAGGTTGCAGCCCTTAACTATCTGTACAACTAATTCACTTACTACACAGAATTAGTTGTGCAAAAAATATCACACTTGCTAAAATACTAGTAGGTATTATTATACAGTATAATAAATAATAAAAATAAAAAAGCCTTTATTATTCCATTGGCATGTACTACAATCGTAAGAATAGTAATGGGTGTCGATATTGTTAGCCCAATATATATGCCATCTGGACCCCTCTTCGGGTGAAGGTCTCCTCCAGAGATTGCCAGTCGTCGCGATTTCTTGCGAGGTTGGACCAATAACGTGTTCTGACGGTCACTATCTCGTCCTTCCACCTTGCCTCTGGTAGTATATAGTATACTGTACTAATTTTTTAACCAACTAGGTGCACCGGTCCGTCTCTCAGTTCAGAATGAGAGCGAGCACACTAATGAAATACCATTATGATTAATTTATCTAAGTTCTATTGTTATGTATACAGAGTATAACAGAAAGCCATGGTTATAATATATTTTCGGGCCATTATGTAGATCTGATAAATGACCAATGAGCGCTAACACTGGATTAAAAAAACTAATTTATGACAATATTTTATTTAAACATAGAAACAAACGCACTATATCACTATCCAAATAGCGCCTGGTTGTTTTCGGGTTCACAGAGATCACCCAAGTCAGCTGTCAGTGTTTGTATAAATGTTGAATGTATGATATTGATAAGGCGATAAAAAAGTAAATCAGGTCGGAATCGGATTAGGACCACCCATAAATAGCTATATAAATATAATTTTATTTAATTTCATCCCTCGGATAGCATACCGGCAATAGACTCATAATTAATGTTTCAATAATTTAACCTTTCATGTTACAGCAAAAGATTCTCCAAACGCAAGAGAAAAAATCCACAAAAGATCCAGAAAACATTGCAATGTGAGAACTGTGAATACACAACGGTCTACAAAAACTGTCTACAACTCCACATGCTCGGTCACACCAACTTCAAACCGTTCTCCTGTGACACATGCAATTATGTTACAAGATATCCCACATCGCTGCACAGACACATTCTGACACAACATGAATTCCAGGACTCGGAAAAGGAAAAAGTGTTACCATTGCACAAATGTGATCAATGTCCGTACACAACATTTTATAAATGGAATTTAAATGCACATAAGAGAAAACATAAGTTAGAGAAAGAGTTTAAGTGTGAGTCGTGTACATACACAACGGCATACAGACATAATTATATTAAACATAGTAAAGTGCATAACAAAACTGAAACCTTGTACCGTTGTGATAAGTGTCCGTTTGTGACAAAATTTGAAGGGCATATTACGAGGCACTTAGCAAAAATTCATAATGAAGTATCAGACAAAGCAAATAAATGTGATCTATGTGATTTTTCTACTAAGGTCCGGTGGAGATTGAACATACATAAGCAAAGAAGTAAACAGAAAGATGTTTTAAAATGTATATACTGTGACTTTCAGACATTTTTTATGTGTGAGAGTAAAAAGCATAAAGTCACACACTATAGTGATATATATGTTGTGCCGAAGAAATATACGCAGAACGAAGAAGGTAATGGAGAAGATAATGAAGAAAGAATTTTAGAGAACCCAGATATATCTAAATATAGTCCGCAGTCCAATACAGATACTGTAAATCAATCAGTTCATGAAAAGAACAATCATTATACTATAGACCCAATTTGTGAAACAGACTGGAATAATATTCAAGTCTTAGAATCAAGTAATAAAGATAAGCCGTTTCAATGCATTATGTGTAAATATACAGCAAAATTTAAGGCATCGGTTCAAAGGCATTTCCAACGGCACCACACTGGATCACAGAACCGTCCATACAAATGTTTGAACTGTGACTTTTCTACAAAAACTAAAGATCAGATAGCATTACACAATAAGCGGTCACAATCTGATATAAAAATGTTTTGTAGAAACTGTGATTTTTCAACATACTTTAAATGTCAGTACGTAATGCATCAAAAGTGTCATTATGAACACAAATGTACAATTTGCACGTACACATGCAAGAATAAATATGAAATTACTAAGCACTTTTCTACGGTACATTTAGGCAATGGTCTGAAATGCCGTTTCTGTGATTACAAGGCTTCAAGAACGGAGAGCTTGTTGTGTCATGAAACGATACACACTGGAAACAAACCATTTAAATGCTCATATTGTAACTACATGTCTGTAAGGAAATCTTTATTGCTGAATCACATGAAGAGATACCATAGTGATGTGAAAGACGATACGGTAGTGATCAACGACAGTAAAATTGAATCGTTGAAAGTGAACCCGGATAAAGTTAGTGAACAAACGCAATCGTTGGACGAATTTTTTAAAATAAAGTGATTTAATGTGAATTTTGTGGCATCTGTGTAGTTTTAATGTAATATTAAAAACACAATATTTTAACTTGGGCAGATATTATTCAAGAAAGGAAGGGCTTACAAAAAGCCCAATTTTTCCTGCATAAAGGCAAACAGCGGTACTCTACTTTCTTTCTGGACGGAGCTAAGGAGGTATGAATAACCGAACAACTCTTCGCGACACTCACTTACGCACAATGGCCAAATACGGTCGGAGACCCACATTTTTTAACATTTATGTACTGCCCACCCCATTGGGCCAGCATGGTGGACCCATGCTGGCCCCGTGCTGGTTGGCAGGCTTCATATATCTTCGAGAACTTTATGGAGAACTCTCAGACATACAGATTACCTCACGATGTTTTCCTTCACCGTTAAAACAAGCAATATTGAATTAGTCTTTTATTTATTTATGTATATTATAAATGACTGCCTACTTCGTCCTGTGCCATATGTTCTATCTTCGATCATTAATGTTAATATGTCCTAGGTTGTTTGCCTGTGTCAGGTGGTGTTAATTAGTTTATTCTTAAGAAATTCTCTGTATTAGCCTTCGATCAATAATAGACTAGATACACAATCCCATACAAAAGTCCTCTTTAAAACTGTCGCCAATTGTGAGTGTAGAGTGTAAGAATTCTTGTTGAAATAAATATATGTTAATGCAAATTCAACCTTAAATACAATACTTAAAGTTGCATTCACAAAGCTATGTACAAAAAGCAATTAATTTTTACGACCTTTGTTCGCTGCTCAAATCGCATCAAAACAATTTTAATCTTATACGCAATATTTTAAAGTCTAAATTTCAAAGTGCCAAAAATAGTAATAACAATTTGGCGCGTTCTCGCAAACGTTGGTCAAACAATCATAATATTTGGTAATTGATTTATATTTACTATTTAATTAGGTTTTTACTTTATGAAAAATACTTAATGATATAAATTTACCGAAAAAAAGAAATTCCTTCCAAAATCTCGGTATTACGGTGGTTATTTGCACAATTTTTTAACGCACACTGCGGCATTTTGACGTCTTAATGTTGGCTATGATTGGATCATACTAATTTGAAATAAGAGCACAACTCTATTTGTGATCTTATTTTTCGGCTCGTTTTTGAAGCGCTTACCGGACATCTAGTGTATTGTTGATCGAAGGTATTAGCCGTTAGTCTGGTATTAACATAATATGAAGGATTTTATGTTTTTAGAAATGGCTGTATTGTTTGCCTGATGTCAAATAATTTTTTGAAAATAATAATTGATAAAACATATTATGTTAATATGTATAATATTTACTTTTTAAAGTGCTCGGGCATTTCTCCGCTCAATCTGATGATTTTATCTATGTCTAATTACTTCCACAGAGTAAATTATATGATACGCGTTAGAGATTATATTATTATTTAAATAAGGCTGCTCTATCGATCCTGTGGCAGGTTACGCTGTTTACGGTCAATCGTGACCTTGGAGTAACCTTGGGTTACGGTAACTTACTATCAGGCACGCCGTATGCCTCGTTACCACTTTATATATTTAAATAAATAATAGTTTGAGTTTGCCGTTGCTCCTCGCGCTCGTAGCGCCATCTATTTTTTTTTATTGCCCTTGGTGGCAGACGAGCATGTGGCCCACCTAATGGAAAGTGGTAACCGCTGCTGATGGACTTCAGCAATGTCTAGACACAGCAAAGCCGCTGGCTACCGTGAAAGAAGAACTCTGTTTAAGCCTCGTTTGAAGAAGGACATATCATAGCGCTCGGGAAACACCGTAGCAGGCAGTTCATTCCAGAGCTTGCTCGTACGTGGGAGAAATGATTGCTGAAAGCGTACCGTCTTGGATTTGAACGCTTCCAAGTGATATAGATGAACCCTGCTTCGTTGTCGAGTGGTACGGTGATAGAAAGGGTCCACTGGTACCTACCAAATGAAACAATTCTTCAGAGCACTCCCCGTGAAAGAGTCGGTAGAACACGCAGAGAGACTCAGTCTCTCCGTTGCTCCAACGACTCCAATCTATCCGTGAGATTGGGATCATCGACGATTCGAACTGCTCGTCTTTGTAGGGAGTCAAGTGGGTCGATTATTCTATTCTATCTATGCTATCCTTTTAGTGTTAAAGGCGGGAATCCACGTTCTTCCTAATAAGTTTGGGATTAAATATAATGACCACCAAAAATAGTAATTGCACACCAAAATATGCTTACTAAAATATATCATAACGAGCACCTATACGCCTCAAATAACTTCATTCCGTCTTGGAAGGGTTAGGTTATGTTCCTTTTTAAACCCACCCAAAAATAGGACTCGTCGACTTATTTTAATCTCTTTGCTGTGCAATTAAAATGCGGTTTTAATTTTGGTGATCATTTACCATTTTTGACTGTTATATTTTACTATATCTGGTGATAAGTTAAACATAAGGCATAAGTTTTACTATAGTATTGTTTATGATTTCTATTGAATATAAATATACAAAGATATGATATATTGATAGTCATTTTTCTTGCCTTATTTGGTAAATTTATAAACTCAGCACTATCAATACATATTATAAAACAAAGTCTCCCGCCGCGTCTGTATGTCTCTTCGCGATAAACTCAAAACTATACTGGACGGATTTTCATGCGGTTTTCACCAATAGACAGAGTGATTCATGAGGAAGGTTAAAGTGTATAATTTGTTAAGGTTTTGTAGGTACTACTCTGGCAAAGCCGGGGTGGGATGCTAGTTAGCTATAAAATTATTCAGTTACTGCTTTCAAACTATATCTGTTCTTTAATTAATAGAGGTGACAAAAAAGAAATATAACACATAGAGATGGGTCTCTATGGATTGTCTATAGCTACCAGTACGTACGCCAGATTTGTTTATTAAAATAAGACAAGGAAAATGACTGCAGTATACGTGAGTACCTATATTATAAATAAAAGATATATGCTTTTATATAAATGTAGTTTTATTTTAACAATGCTAACTTCCTATAATAAATGAGAATGTGAGTTTGTTTGTTTGTTACGCTTTCTCGCCTTAACTACTCGACCGATCAACATGAAATTTCGCATACAGGTTGCCAGCGCTGCAGGAAAGGCCATTAGAATTTCATCCAGAAAAGAGTATCGTTCATTGTTCCCAAACGAGCGATGCCGCGGGCAAAAGCTACAGTATACAGGGAAATATCCTCTGAGAGGACCACTGCCATCGATATGTGATATTATTCAAGCTTCTGGCCGCATGGTTCAATCAATCGGACTACGTGTTTTTTACAGTTGGTTCGATTAATCGGAACATGTGTTCTTGAGACTCCTGATAGTTCGATCAATCGGACAATGTGAACTTTTTTCAGTAGGTTTAGTCGAACCTTGTAAACTTATAATTACATAGGCTAAAAACAACAACACAATGTTATATTTCTAGTTTTATTTAACAAAAAAAATATTATTATTTCTGACCCCTAGAGCCGCCATCGAAACCGATGTAAGAACTATTTATCTGTAAAATCGATCCTAAAACGCGCACTTCTGACTTCGTGAAGTTATGTGCGTATTAAAAAGTTAATTATCGGTCGCTTAACCTTTTTACCGCTTGTGTCGCATTTATGCGACACATACCTATGTCCGTGCCCCTACCGCTTGTGTCGTATTTCTGCGACAGAGAACATGCATGATTTTTTGTTCTATTTTCGTCCTATTAGGTACTTCCCTAATTATAGTAGGTATTATTTTATAGACTTGTAGCCGGGCGCTAGGGGCACGGCAATCGATATTTAGCTAAGCGCTTAAAAGGTTAAGGGTTGAAAACATTGTGAGAAAACCTGCATAACGTTCTCTAAGATATGTGAAGTTGTCCAACCCGCACTGGGCCAGCGTGGTGGACTATGGACTAATCCTTCTCACACTGAGTAGACGCCCGTGCCCAGCAGTGTGACAGTGTATACAGGGCTGATATAACATATGCCTGAAACCGTAGGCATGGCACTTTCTGAACATAGCAACAAACCTTTATATAACTTCAGTAATCTCACTATTTATTACAGAATGAATTGTCTGAAAGAAGTTTTTGAATAATAATATAATATTCTATCACATATACACAACACCATCTAGCCCAATATAAGCAGAGCTTGTACCATAGACAATGGATAAACATACATATATACTATTTTTTTTGTTGTTGTAAATGCATACATATTATACATAGAAACACTCAACTAAGACAAACATCCATGTTTGCACACAAATGTTTGACTTGTGCGGGAATCGAATCCGCGACCTCAGGCGTGGCAGTCGGTTACACTAACCACTACGCCATCGAGGCCGACAAATGGTTTTATATCGAGTTTATTTGTTTATCCGTACCCAGGTCCCGGTTCTGGGACAGTGTATAGGGGCTGCCGTATTATGATTCAAACAATCAGTCTGGTCCAAAAATTTAAATGATTTTAAAGAAAACTGTACGGATGGTGTAGTGGTTTAAGTGGTCGCCTCGCCGCTGCCATTGCGTCGAGTGTTGTGGATTCGAATCCCACGCGGGACAAAACTTTGTGTGATCCACAATTGATTGTGCCGAGTCTGGGTGTTCTTTTTGTCCATTGTTCGAATGTTTGTAAACTCCTCCGTGTCACAGGAACTCATCATAGTCATTGAAATTAAACTACTATAATATACGGATTTTATCGCGTTGTTTATTTGACACTTTATTACAAAATTTTGAAAACTGTTACACTACTATTACTATAAACTTTACTAATTTTTAAGCTTATTAAATTATTGAAATAACTAGCTTAAAAATTAGTAAAGTTTAATAGTAATAGTAGTGTAACAGTTTTCAAAATGTTATAATAAAGTGTCAAATAAACAACGCGATAAACTCCGTATATAGTAGTGTTAGTTGCGGAATGCGACGTAAGCAAGTAACGTCACGAATCATCCGATCGAGCGTGCTATAAAAGCGTGCTCGGCGCGCAATTACACACTTTGACATCAAGCGGCGGACGGAACGGACGTGCTGAGTGATCGCTGTTGGGTGATATCAATTATTTCTTACTTTATTTGTTAATGCATTTCTTGAATAAGTCAATGATTATTTAAAGGTTAAAGTGCGTCTGTTATTTGTTTAAGCTGTTTCACATTTGATTTCTAATATCAGAAGTGGGGTAAAGATTCCTTTGCTCACAAGTAATAGAACTAGGTTCTGGCGTTTACAAATAAAATGAAGACACCACATCGTTCTTGTTTGAGGTTAGGTCTAACTACGTGAGGCTGTCACGTGATAGGCATGATCGTGGTTGAAGAGAAAATTGAGGACGGCCGAACGGTTACGCGAGAATCGAGTAAAGCAACTGTGTTGCTAAAACAAAATCAAATTCAGCAAGATCAGCATGTCAATCGGAACCAGCGCCCTCCTCGTAAGTTTCGAAGCCACGTGCGCTTGCCCGATGGCAGCTACCTATGGCGTGTGCTTTGTTGTCTAGAAGCCTCGTACGCTTGCCGATGGCAGCTACCTATGGCGTGTGCTTTGTTGTTTAGAAGCCACGTGCGCTTGCCCGATGGCAGCTACCTATGGCGTGTGCTTTGTTGTCTAGAAGCCACGTGCGCTTGCCCGATGGCAGCTACCTATGGCGTGTGCTTTGTTGTCTAGAAGCCACGTGCGCTTGCCCGATGGCAGCTACCTATGGCGTGAGCAGTATTTCTTATGGGAGGTTACGTACCTCGCAACGACATGCGCTTGCCTCACTGCAGCTACCTGTGTTATGTGTTGGCAAACTATACTAGCTGCCATAGCGTTGCTATGGGGGACGTCTCATTAGTTATGATTTCTGAATGTTTTGTGAAACTATTAGATAGCAATGTTCATGCACCGGTCATGGCTGTTTGAGTGCACGCTTACGGTTGTGACGCGGGGCTGTTTATTGTTATCACAAATGAGCTATACGAACTTGGAGCCTATGCCTACAATGTTTGAATCTGTGTGGTATGCGAAATTTGTGCCTATGCCAACAGTCATTGTGAGGTATGCGAACTTGGAGCCTAGGCCTACTAGATTGAAGTGAAAGTGAGGAACCAAACTCTACACTGAGACTGCCAGTCAGGTTAGGCAGGTTCATCTTCCAGACCTGACGAGGACGTCAGTGTCAGGAGAGGCCGTGTTAGTTGCGGAATGCGACGTAAACAAGTAACGTCACGAATCATCCGATCGAGCGTGCTATAAAAGCGTGCTCGGCGCGCAATGACTCACTTTGACATCAAGCGGCGGACGGAACGGACGTGCTGAGTGATCGCTGTTGGGTGATATCAATTATTTCTTACTTTATTTGTTAATGCATTTCTTGAATAAGTCAATGATTATTTAAAGGTTAAAGTGCGTCTGTTATTTTTTTAAGCTGTTTCACATTTGATTCCTAACAGTAGTTTAATTTCAATGAATAACATTCGCGTAAACAGAAGACAATATTAAGTCATTATAGTGCTGGAGGTACCAATTTTTTAAAAAAGGAATAGAAACTGAAATAAAATCCAAACAAACGTATAAAATCTATATCATTTATTTAAAATTTATCCCCATTAGTTTCGCTGTGGGCGTCTTACACTGGTCCAGGTTGACTCCATATTTCTTCATGTCACTATACTTTAACTCTGCTAGAACCTCGTAGCCACATTTAGCTGCCAACACTTGCGATGTGGTTGCCGTGAACACCGTGGCAGTCGCTTCGATACCCATGGCGATGGACATTGGTTTCCTGGACACAATAATCAGAGGGTTAACCTGGCAGTTCCTGCAATGCCAAACATAATAAAAAAGACAAGCCAGACAATAGGTCGCTGCGGGTGTGCCAATGCGACTCAAAAGATTTGACTGCATAGATGGCATAGTGGTTTAAGTGGTCGCCTCGCCGCTACCACTGCGCTGAATGTTGTGGGATCCAATCCCATACGGGACAATTATTTAAACATTAACACAGACAGGACATTTAAATGTTTGTAAAGTCCCCCGCGACACAGCATCTATTCCTAGTGCGGGAAATGTCTTTTTAAGAAAAAAATAACATATTAATTGAGTACTTTGGTGTAATGGCTCCATACAAACAAATATGTTACGGCTTTTGACAAGAGATGGCGCTGTTCTCAATTATTATAAACTATACAATCCTTAATCGCGCTAACAAAGTTTGCGGTACAAGTTGCTATATATGTATATGTACAAGTTCTTGACATCAACCGTCGTGGTACAAATGCCAGGAACGATCACTCAGCCTACTTGGAGTCTTTGAGGTCGAGGCAGGGAGATAAATCTCACCAACTTTTTAACTCCGAGCTGCTATTGAGCAATAATACCTAATTACTAATTATAATGCCTGAAATGCGATTCGATTACGGCATGATCTGATGCTGTATACAGTAGCTCCAAGATCAACATGGCAGTAACATAAAGCTAAGTATTTCCGAACTCGAGACCACTGCAGTCGCATTCACTCCCGCCACCGAGGCAATCAAGAATGACCATTTCTGTGAGTAGTAGAGCCTCGCTGATTTCAGCATGAATAGGCCGGCTCGACTGGAGAAGGACTACCCTCTCACTGAATATCGACGTGAAATAACAGTATTCCTACTGTTGTGTTTCGTTCAGTGAATGAGAGTGCCGGAGGCCCAATCATCCTCTTTCTCCCTTCCCGCTCCTTCTCCTTCCCACTTCCTTTTCTAAAGGGTCGGCAACGCGCAAGTTTGCCTCTGGTGTTGCAGGCGTCCATAGGCTACAGTGACCACTTACCATCAGGGGGGCCGTATGCTTTTTGCCATTTTAGAAATATAAAAAAAATAAAACATTGGGGCATTACGCATTATGTATCCAAAAAAACGACCGAATTCCCGCGTTACCAGGCCACCACAAAAAGGCTTCAAACCTGGGACTTAATAATCTGCTGTCGTATACAGTAGCCACCAGAGCAGCAAACCAATACCGTAAAGCTAGGTAAGCAGCGATAGCCTAGTGGGAAACCGTTAGACTGCCACGCGGGAGGTCTCGAGTTCGATCCCAAGGCACGCATCTCTAACTTTTCGAAGTTATGTGCGTATCACATACATAGATTCACGCCTGTTTCCCAGAGGGGTAGGCAAAGACTACGGATCCTGACACACTTCTGGCTTCATTCATCTTCATCACATTCCTCTTACATCCAACACCGGTTTAGGGTGCTCTTAATCTAGCCTATGTCCATTAAATAGTTAATTATCGCTCGCTTTAACAGTGAAGGAAAACATTATGAGGAAACCTGCATTTCGGAGAGTTATCCATAATGTTCTCGAAGATTTGTGAAGTCTGCCAATCCGCACTGGGCCAGCGTGGTAAACTATGGCCTAACCCTTCTCACACTGAGGAGAGGCCTGTGCCCATAAGTGGGACAGTTTAATACAGAGCTGATATTATTATAAGTAAGGCATGGTTTCCTACCTAGCTGCAAAGAATCTAGCGCCTATATTTTGCCCCCTATGTCCTGGTAGCACAGTCAGGCCGCTAGAGGTCAAGTATTTGTCTACTCCGTAGTACTGGAATACGTCTACCAGCTCCTCAGCAGCGATGAGTGTGCGGAGAAGCTTCTTCCATGGCTCGCCTTGTACCTGCAATAGTTAATTTAGGTTTAATTTGAGTTATATACAGAGCCTAATGCCCAACAGTTATTCATTCATTTATTTATTCAAGGACAATTTTAACATTATGTGTGAATATACAATAATAATAGGTAGACAATCAATTAAAGAAAAACACATTGCAAACAGATAAATTATTTAAAAAGACGAACTCGCTCTATGAATAAATCTTGTGTCGCGGGGACTTTACAAACATTCAAACAACGGACACAAAGAACACACAGACTCGGAACAACTAATTGTGGATCACACAAATTTTTGTCCCGTGTGGGATTCGAACCCACAAACTCGGGATAGTGGTAGTGGCGAGGAGACCACTTAAACCACTACGCCATCTGTGCTTTTGTAGTGACACTACATAGACGAAGAAGTTTCGACAACTATCAACAGATGGCGCTATATACAATAGGCGCTTATAATCACACTCGTCATACAATCCTGAATCACGCAGGTGAAGTTTACAAAGCGACTAAGGTTCGGTAACTGTCGCGCCGTTGTCCGACCGGCATGATCAGCCAGCCTGGTCGGAGGATTCTCCCTTTGTATTGGAGGGACATCAGACCACGATCCTCCATACATTCATTACCTCTACGCAAGCATGGTCGCCTACCGTGATAGTAGTAGTCCAGAAGAATCTGGAGTGAGAGGTAGTAGCTCACTCTCTTTCCCTATAGAGAGTAGAATCTATAATTAAGTAAATAAATCACGGGTATAAGGTTATTAGAAGGTATTTTTAATTAACACTGTTTATCTCCTCAACCGTCACGCCCTTTTAGCGCCACTGCGCAGAGCCGTTACAACGCGCCCGGCCAAAATCGTGCGATTTCTCCGCGTTGACTAAAACTACGATATCTCTAAAATTACGTATCGTAGCTCGACAAACCCTGTGTCACTGAAATTGTTATAGAAACTATGTGCCCCATTTCAAGTACCAGGATTCCTAAATGCTTAGGTACAGATTAAGGTAATTAGGTATAGGTACAATGTCATTAGTCACAATCATTCATAAGTTGATAAGGATCACTCAAAGTCGTCGATCATTTAGTAACAGCTTATCAAATAATGAGTGATGCGCGATACAAACTAAACGCCGCACAAGTGCGATGGAGATAGCGAAACATTTCCACTAAAGATGATAAGGATAATATGACATTTCGGATCTGGATACGGATATGGATATAGGAATAAAATTATATCGGTTTCAGATAAGGTTACGGATATGTAATTATTTCGGATTATCCGTTAGTTTCGGATAGTTTCGGTTACGGATATTAGATTGAAGTAAAATTATAAAATTGAAATTGTAATAATTTGGTTTTACTTATAGGTTTTATCTAGTCTATATTATCATTTGGTATTATAATCAGTCATAATAATAAGCTAAGCAGCTAAGTAATTATTATATACCTACTCAATTTTAAGTTTTATCTATTAAAATAATTATTTAGACTCCGCCCTTATACGAAACTATCCGAAACTTGTGAAACGGATACGGTTACGGATATATTTTTATTTCGGATATCCGATAGTTTCGGTTACGGTTACGGAGCTCCATAACATCCCTGATTTCCACGGAGACCCCACTTATTATACCAAATATTGAAAATGTTTAATTAGGTACTCCCTTACTTTGCAACCAATAATAATAATATTACCTACAACAACTTGAATTGCCAACAAATACATACATAACCATGCAAAAAGCCGCCATACTAAACACGTGTAGAATAGTTCGCAAATTTTTACAAGAAGATGCAAATATTGAACCAAACCCCCTAAATGAATCTCACTTGGCCTAGGCCCGTGGTTTCATTAGACTACCGGCATTCCTAAAATGCTGAGAAAAACAAAAAAAAAAAAAAAAAAAAAAAAAAAATATCGATCATAATAATATAATAATATTCTACCACGTACACACAACACCATCTAGCCCAAACTAAGCAGAGCTTGTACTATGGGTTCTAGACAATGGATAAACATACATATATACATTTTTTTTTTGTAAATGCATACATATTATACATAGAAACACCCAGACCAAGACAAACATCCATGTTCATGTACACAAATGTTTGACTTGTGCGGGAATCGAACCCGCGACCTCAGGCGTGGCAGTCGGTTACACTAACCGCTACGCCATCTAGGCCGACTTTTGATACTGTTTTAGCAAAAAGATTTATTTTGATTGCTTTTTCCTCCTGTGTGTAAAATAATGAACAAAGTCAAATATAGCCAACGACCCTATTATTGAATAATGCTTGGGCTGATTTTTGAGTCGTGCTTTTCTCGTAATCATAATCATAAACATTTATTTGCATGAACATGGTTTGTACATTAGATATAAAACAAGAGTCTAGGCCATATCCTACCTTATCAGGTGTGCAAATTTATAAAATTCTAAATAATTAGTGATAGAAACTGTTTGGGTTGCCTCAAACTATTTTAAGATGATTGATATTATAACTAATAGATATTTTAATAGTTTATTGATTGATAGGTATATGAATATTGATGACAATGAGTACGCGTCTACCGTGAAATAGGCGAAAACGTGAACTAACGAAATCTATACATATAATAAAATCGTAGGAAAGTCAAAACTGTACATTGAATATTTTTTTAAAAGAATAACTTGTGGAGTGATCTACAATCGATATCGAAGCCAAAAATATAGTTTTTAGAATTTTTGTCTGTTTGTCTGTATGTATGTCCGGGCTAAACTCAAAAAGTACTGCATGGATTTACTTCAAATTTTGCATGAATATTACTAACAGGTCGGGTCAACATATAGGCTACATATTATCACGCTATCACCTACGGGGGAGAAGCTGTGAATCTTTATTTCTCTTACGCATTCTGTGACAGCGTGTAATCTAACAACGCATATTTAAATGTTGTTTTTGAGTAAGCCACGCTATTATCTAGCTTTACACTATAAAAACTACGTCATTTAAGTAACTTGGGCAGAGAAATATAGTTGGGTTCCGCGGCGACAAACACTTTTTAGTTAAAATCTACGCGGACGAAGTCGTAGGTAACAGCTAGTAATGAATAAAATGACGCGTACTGATGCATAACCCACATAATATTGATGACTATGATATATGTATGTACGGTTGCACCGCACCGTACAGAAACAGTTTATAAGAAATCTTCTTCTCCCTAGCCTTTATTATTCCCAAGTCACTTGGGGTTGGCTTTCTAGTCTAACCGGATTTGACTGGATATCAGTTTTTACAGGGAGCGGCTGCCACCTGACCTCCGCAACCCGAAGGCTAACGATACCCTATAGCTAGACCAGTGTCAGGATATTAGAGGGCACTGACTTCCCAATAACGACTGCCATAGATGTTCATGGCAGCCGGGACCATAGTTAATAAGAAATAACAGCTCAAAATATGATTATTGGATCTAATCACATATAGAATACACCATTCTTTTAAACAGTATCTCTCTTTTATCTTATGTGGGGGCAAGTCAGTGCAGACCGGCGACACTTCGACCCAATGGGATCTTTTGTGTCGACACTCTCCCAATAACGACTGCCATAGATGTTCATAGCGGCCGGGACCGACGGCTTAACGTGCTCTCCGAGGCACGGAGCAGGCGATAATTGTCAATCAATTCGTACATAATTTCGAAAAGTCATATAACTTCCGAAAGTCAGAGGTGCGCGAGGTGGGTTCGAACCCGAGACCCTCTGCATTGCAGTCTGTTGGTCTCCCCACTGAGCTATCGCTGCTCTTTTAAACAGTAACTAATACTTTTAGTTTCGAAATCATTTAGATCCGGGGATAAGGCACAACATGTTATTTTTAAATATACATTACTGTCCTTAAATATGACCACACATTTTTGTTACACGTTATATAGACAGATGTCTATATAACGTGTAACTCTATAGACGTAGTTATGCAGTACAGTGGTGTGGAATGCTGAGCTTCCATAGACAACAACTCTATCATTATCAACACAGATAAGATAGTGATAATCTTAAACATTGACATAGCTTTTGAATGTCCGACGGTAAATTATTGTGGTGGATATTTTACTATACACTTTTTTAACTTATCCGCCAACTTGGCTGCTGTGTCACAGTTTATCTAGTATACAGCCAATGGCGACCTCTTATCTTATCTTATCTTGTGTGTGGGGGCCAGTCAGTACAGACCGGCGACACTTCGACCCAGTGGGATCTTTTGTATCAGCCCCAAGATTCATCCCTTAGCTATCTCCTTATGAATGTACTGCATTAGCCGCAGTGTACAATTCAGAGGGAGAAGCCTGAAGTCTTCAGGGTTTGGATATGCCAATCCCATCATTCCCATCCTAAGTCCAGCCAACGCGTCGCATTCATCTCTTACTCCTTGTATAATATAATTTCCATGGTTGTGTTTAGCGATGTGCACGGATGCATTTAGGCGAACCCAGTATAACTAGCTTAAATTATATATATATTATGATTGTATCCGGTTGTAGTTTGGGTCCCGTTTGTGCGCATCGCAAATTACTTTATATGCTAGACTAGATGTTTATCGTTACTGCGCCGTCCCCGTGAGTCGTAGCGTGATGTTATATAGCCTATAGCCTTCCTCGATAAATAAGCTATCCAACAAAATAAGAATTTTTCAATTCGAACCAGTAGTTCCTGATATTAGCGCGTTCAAACAAACAAACAAACTCTTCAGCTTTATAATATTAGTATAGATAAGATATAGTTACAATGCAAATAAAATGAAATCACAGTCACAATCCATATTATATCAATTACAATCCTGCGGAAAATAAAGATATTTGGAAGAGAAAATTAAAACAGACCTCCGAGTAGTAGAGCCTCGCTGATATCAGCATGAATGTGCCGGCTCGACCGGGGAAGGACTACCCTCTCACAGAATATCGACGTGGAATAGCAGTATTCCTACTGTTGTGTTTCGTTCGGTGAGTGAGAGTGCCGGAGGCCCAATCACCTCTTTTCCCTCATCCCGCTCCTTCTCCTTCCCACTTCCTTTCCTAAAGGGTCGGCAACGCGCTCTGGTGTCGAAGGCGTCCATAGGCTACGGTGACCACTTACCATCAGGTGGGCCGTATGCTTGTTTGCCACCTTAGTTGTATAAAAAAAAAAGTAAATGTTCTACGCTTACCTTATCAAAATCCTCTTCCTCATCATCCTTACTCTTGACGACAGTGATGTTGAACCCCACCAGCTCATCAGGCTGATCGTCCACCTCGGTGAAGCACGCCAGGGTCATCTTCTGGGAGATGAACCCTTCCCAATTTGTGACAATAGTAGCTATTGATACTGGGTCTTTGGTTATTTCTGAGGAAGGAGAGGAAGATAGAAGGTTTTATTATGTTTTAACTATAAGAGTTTACTTGGATTCTTCTTAACTAGGAATTGTCTCCTCTTAAATTCAGCCGGACTGCTTGTACATATGTACATACTCACTACTGACACAGGATTTGTTTCAGTTTGTACGTCATTTTATACAGAAGAGCAAATATCAATCAAAAGAAATCGTTTTGTTCAAACAGTTAGTCTAGCCGTAGGGTATCGTTAGCCTTCGGGTTGCGGAGGTCAGGTGGCAGCCGCTCCGTGTAAAAACTGATATCCAGTTAAATCCAGTTATACTAGAAAGCCGACCCAAGGGGCTTGGGAATAATAAAGGCTAGGGAGAAGAAGAATATAGATATTAGTTGGAAAACAAAGTATAATTATTATATAATAATAATATTTTATCACATACAAACAACACCATCTAGCCCAAACTAAGCAGAGCTATGGGTACTAGGCAATGGATAAACATACATAATATTATTTGTATGGATTAAGGGGCAAACTTGCAGACGACTCGCCTGATGGTAAGCGATTACCGCCACCCATGGACACCTGCAACACCAGACTCTGGAGTTACAAGTGCGTTGCCAGCCTTTTAAAAAGGAGTACGCTCTGGTCGTATTGGTCCAGAAATACCGGAGGCGACAGCTCATTCCACAGTGTAATTTAGCAAGGCAGAAAATAATGGATAACTGTATGCAACAAGTGACTTAAATAATGTGAGTCAACTACCCTACTGGTCCACGAGCCGCGTTTTTATGCTTTCTTTATTTTAAAACAGCTTCTGCTCTAGGAATAATTTCTGTCGCGTGAGACTTTACGAACATTCAAACAACGGACGCAAAAATACACTCAAGAATCCGAACAACCATTTGTGTATAATATAATTTTTTGTCCCGTCTGGGGATCGAACCCACAACACTTGACGCGTGGCAAATGGTGACGTGGCCACTTAAGAGGAAACCCAAGGGCCGTTTTTTCATACAAACGTAGTCCCCTGTTTCCTCCCTGGAATGCCAGTAGAGCAATATTTTTTCTCCAAAAAATGTATGACCTCTATTGGCATGTCCCTATGTATTCCTTTTTTTCACAAAATAATTATTAAAAGAGACATGAGCCTTCAAAAACCTCAAAAATTTGGCCAGACTTTCCGCTGTGTTCAAACATCCAGAAAACAAATTTGACAAGATTATATAAAAAGTCAAAAACATAGGAACACGGCCGAAGTCTTTCTTTAATTTTTAATGGATAAAGTAGTTAAATCGATCAAGTTTTGAAGAAGGTATCAGGGGACTACGAAACGTTGATTTTGTGTACTTTCAATAGGTATTTTTGGTCGAAACTGCAGTTGTCTCTATCGCGCTCTGGGGGCACTGCGCGACAGCAACAGAAAAAAATCAAAAAAAGAAAACAAAAATAAATTTATTCAAGTTAGGTTACAAGGTAACACTTATGAATGTCAAAGTTACACTAAATTTTTTCTGTGAATTTACATTTACTGCCACGTTCAGCAAGGCAAGGGTGTAGGGCTCATAAGAAGAACGGGCAAGAAACTCATGGCCACTCTTTTTAATCGCCAAGTTTACAATAATATTTTGTCTACAAATCATAACTGTAAGGTGCTGATTTATAATACCTATTTTCAATAAATTTTCAATGATTTTACAAATACCTATTTTTAATTCTCTCGCCCTTAGTGTTTCCTCTTAATCCTTGAGCCATACGTACTCTCTAAGGCTTATATGAAGATATCGCTGTTCTATTTTTATGAGAGACTAGCTGTTACCTGCGACTTCGTCCGCGTAGATATTAACTAAATAGTGTTTGTCTCCGCGGTACCCTATTTTTTTCTAAAATCAAAGTAGCCTAAGTTACTCCTAATAACATCAGCTATCTGCCAGTGAAAGTCCCGTCAAAATCGGTTCAGCCGTTTCGGAGATTAGCCGGAACAAACACACAGACAAAAATTTAAAAAATAGATGTTTTCGTATAGGTACCTCTTATATACTTTCATATGCATTAGATAAAAAGCTGTTATTTTGACATTACAAACAGACACTTAAATTTTATTTATTTGTATAGATATAGATGTATAGATTCCCTATGTTAGTACGTCCAACGGTGTTCCCAGCTTAGGTTAATTGTGTTTTTTTTTTATGGATTAGGGTGCAAACGAGCAGACGGATCGCCTGAAGGTAAGCGATCACCGCCACCCACGAACAGACGGATCGCCTGATGGTAAGCGATCACCACCGCCCACGAACACCTGCAACACCAGAGGAGTCACAAGTGCGTTGCCGGCCTTTTAAAAAGGAGTACGCTCTTTTCTTGAAGTGTTGATGACGTCACACTTACCTACCTAATACGTCACAGAGAGGCTCGTCCCTCAAGAAGGTTTCCTTCATCAGTTCCAAACATTGCTCCTGCCATTTCGGCTCCATATCTCTTATTTGATACCTGGAACGATATTTTTGAGTGAATTATATAATAGGTACCTATTATCAATTTATTATTAAGTTTTTGCCCGCGGCTTTGCTCGCGTAAAAGTAGCTTAGGTTATGTTAGTAAGTCCTTTTTTTAAATAATACTAGCTGTCTCTATAGACGTCGTCCTGTACATAAGAGAAAAAAAAATACATATCTAAACCATTCTCGAATCCACTTGAACACACACAAAAAGTTTCATCAAAATCGGTTCAGCCGTTTAGGAGGAGTTCAGTGACAAACACACGTAGAGTAGTATTATATATATAAAGATATGCCTATGTTACCCGCTGATAATACAGATTTCTAACGATGAAAGAATTGTTAAAATCGGTTGAGAAGTCAAACAAAAAATCAAATATTTCCTCTAATAATAGGCATCTCGATCCATACAAATATTATAAATGGGCCTCTCAGGCCTATTTATGTACTTAGAATAATATAAGTACACTACTAGAAACAAATATTTAAAAATATTGAAATTGCGAGGGGCCTTTCATGAATGCGGGGCTCGTATTGGGCGCGGGATTCTCCTGGGTGCGAAAATCCTCTTGAGCACGGGACCCTTTCTGAATACGAGACCCCGCTTGGGCGCAGGGCCTTATCTGGGCACGGGATCTTCCTTGGGCGCGGTATATCCCTTGGGTGCAAGGACCCTTTTGGTGCGGAGAACCTCTTGAGTAAATAGACCTCTTGGGCGCACGATCTTCCTTGGGTGCGGGCCCTTCTTGGGTACAAGGACCCTTTTGGCACAGGACCCTTTTATCACGGGAACCTTTTGGCGCGGGACCCTTCTTGATTGCGGAGCCTCTAGGGCGCCTGTCCTCCTTGACGCAGACCACATGCAGTGCCTCGCTTGGGCGCGGGGCCTATAAACATTTGCTACTTCGGCCTTCTTTATGACTAATACATTACTGCCTATTATACTGAGGGCCACTTGAACGACAACTCACAAAATACGTTTAGCACTAAATATATTTAAACATCGTAGCATCTCAGTCACCTTCATACGGATGACTGCGACAGCACGATGTTTTAAATCTATTTAGTGCTAAACGTATTTAGTGAGTTGTTGTGCAAGTGTCCCTTACTGTCTTTGGAAAACAGTGCTATTTAAGTAATACATACTTAACATACCTAGGTTGGTCTGAAGCCTGGATGTCCGTGTACGCACAAAAAAACAATTAAGAAGATTTATCCATCGGTATACATTACAAAAGACGACTGTCGTCGAGGTTATAATAACATCTATACTAATATTATAAAGCTGAAGAGTTTGTTTGTTTGTTTGTTTGAACGCGCTAATCTCAGGAACTACTGGTTTGGAAATTATTTTAGTGTTGGATAGCGTATTTATCGAGGAAGGCTATAGGCTATCACACTACAACTCACGGTAACGATAAACGTGGGTGTAACCGCGGTAATATCTAGTACTAATATATTTATAGCCATATTATAATTGGATATATCAATGGTAGAATGACAGTGATAATTAATCTGTGGTAATACTAAAAAGTATTAAACCTCTAGCTGACACGCGCAACTTCGTCTGTTTTACATAAGAGAATTTGCCCCGTTTTTGCAACATTTTTCATTGATGCTCCGCTCCTATTGCTCATAGCGTGATGTTATATAGCCTATAGCCTTCCTTGATAAATAAGCTATCCAACACTAAAAGAATTTTTCAATTCGAACCAGTCGTTGTTGAGATTAGCGCGTTCAACCAAACCAATAAACAAACTCTTCAGCTTTATAATATGGGTAGTATTTAACTGCACAGCAAAAAAATACTAATAGCATAGCAAAATATATTTAAAGACATCAAACTGAGTCGACGGAGCCCCGCTTCGCAG
This sequence comes from Catocala sponsa, assembly GCA_963564715.1. Lineage (NCBI taxonomy): Eukaryota > Metazoa > Arthropoda > Insecta > Lepidoptera > Erebidae > Catocala > Catocala sponsa. The sequence continues at coordinate 1,785,194 of OY751354.1, read as the reverse complement.
GGTTCCTATTTTTGGGTGGGTTTAAGAAGGAACCTAACATAACCTAACCCTTCCGAGACGGAAAGCAGTGATTTGAGGCGTATATGTGCTCGTTATGATATATTTTAGTAAGCATATTTTGCTGCGCAATTAGTATTTTTGGTGGTCATTATATTTAATTCCTTATAATATTAGTATAGAAGTATAGATTATTTTATATACATATTTATATGTATACATGTTTAATAATAGTCTAAATAGGGTGGTTTATGTTCGATTTCGTACATTATATTACACACAAGAGAAAAAAGCAATAATAAAATATCTTATTGTGAAAACAGTAATTAATATTTTAAAGAGAATCCCTATTCTCCATAGTGTCTCAGGCCAAAGATGGACATCAACAATTACTATAACAATTGAGTGTTTTAAAATCTTAACAGTATTAAATATCTAAAAAGTATATTCAAATTGACGCCACTATTTTAGAAATACCTATAAAAAATAAATGTTTTGAGGTTATTATTCTATACGAAAATGTATCTGGCTGTGAGATAATTCAAAAACATCTCTTTTCTCAATGCTCTATTATTTAATTATGATAGGAAGTGTGTTTGTAATATATTTTTATCCAATAGGGTATGAAAAAAACACATTTGTTATTTTAAACGTCTATATTCTCTTCATTGTCATATACAGGGCCGGATTAAGCAAGCACGGGGCCCTAGCAAATTCTTTCAGGTAAGAGTGCTTGCATACGTCAGACTTTTTGTAGAGCTGATTATTTATTGAGCCGACTGAAATTCTACACATTTATACGAGCGACTTTTTGTAGAACTTGTGCGTTTACCGTATGAAATTCGGTGTTTTATTTACGCCAAGGAAACAGTCGGTTACCGATTGTCTGACGTGGATTGCCTTAGTAGGAAAAGTTGTAACATTTCACGTTTTTGCGACATCAAGTAAATTCAATATACCACATCTTAAGTAATAAGTTACACTCAAAATATTACGCTTAGGCAGAGATGAGTGGGTTTAAATCTATTTTTCTTTTATAATTGGTTTAAATATAGGAGGCCCTCTTTCACGCGGGGCCCGTAGCAATTGCTACTCTTGCTACGTGGTTAATCCGGCACTGGTCATATACTATTAACAAATCATCAAGAAAAGGCGCAGGAGGGCATATATTGGACTCATATCTTGCCCAATAGACTTACTAAATTTAACAATTTTTTGAAAATTGGAGTGGCGTCAATTTGAATGAAAGTAAATACATATTTTTTACGACAAAATCAACTGGAAAGTATTTTTGTCTCTAGCCTCTTGTCCACTTTGACTTATTAGAAAAAGTGTATGTGTATCTCGCTATCTCCATCGCACGTCTGCATTTGTACCTTTTTAATTTCTGAGTAGAATTTGAAAAGGTCTTGTATTTTAGAGGTCGGTTAAGATAACTATTGCCTTGATAAACTATTATACTGCATACATTATGAGCATTGTCCCACGATAAAAAAAAAGGTATGTGTTAACTCACTTTTTGGCGGGCTGTCCGTTCAGTTCCCGGCCCGTGAACCGACTCCAAACCTGACCTACGGGCACACTCTCCGGTCTCACCCACGGCATCTGAAACAATACATACACAATGTCACACTAATATCCTTGAAGGGTATCATTGAATTATTTGTGGATTATACATATTATAATACTAGCTTTTGCTCGCGGCTTCGCTCGCGTTAATTTAGAATTTGACAATCAATTCGGGTTGTACTCTGCTTGTAATAATATAATTCAATCATGATTCGAAAGACACGTGGCGCCATCTATTATCATAAGAACGTTATTATTGTTTTCCTCGGGAACAGTAATTTTTTTCGGGATGAAAGGAGGCCTATGTCCGTTTCTGTACACCTGTGAACGTATATGCAAAATTTCAGGATGATCGGTTCAGTGGTTAAGGCGTGAAAAGGAAACAAACAAACAAAATCATTTTCGCTTTTACACATACATCACATGTATACTTAATTATTATTACAATGTATCGATAAAAAATTCCCGCCAAAATAACAAAAAACAAAACTTGTCATTATCGCGCCGTAAATAGAAAACGAACTGTCATCACGTGTCCACAGATAAAAAATATAATCTATAAGCTATAAATAAACATGTGAAAAGTAGCATTAAGTGATTTTATTTTATTTTATAACAGTATTTGTATAAAATGCGCGTTGTTTACTTACGTTTAAGCGTAATATGTGTTCACTACACCAAGTATTGCACGTGACTGGTTTATTTCAACAGAATCTCAAGTGTGATACCAGTATTTATAACTTTATAACTGTTACTTATTGAAAATTGAACCTTATTATGTACTCATAAGGATTATGTTGTGTGTATATATAAATTTGTATATTTTAATGTAGGTATATCATTGTTTTGCATGTGTGCGTGGGGGGCTGTTTCCGTTGTATCTGGTAGTGAATCATATTTCAATATATTTATGTTAATATTTTATGATTTTAATGTAAGTATGTCAGGAGTTATCTGTTTAAGTTATTTGTGTGCTATTTTTATAAAGGCTTAAAGATTCTTTATCTATTGAATAACATGGAGATTTGTATTGTAAATGAATTACTTTATTAGTAAAATTTCTGAATATTATAGAAAAATCCTACTAATATTATAAATGTGAAAGTTTGTTAGAATGGATGGATGTATGTTTGTTACTCTTGCACGCAAAAACTACTAAACCGATTCCGATGAAACTAACTGGTACGTAGATAGCTGGAGACTTGGATGGAGCATATAGGCTACTTTTTATCCTGCTGTTCCCACGGGACTTACGCGAGTCAAACCGCGAGGCGCAGCAAAATTAAGTTAGCCTAAGTTACTCTTTATAACATCAGCTATCTGCCAATGAAAGTTCCGCCAAAATCGGTCTAGCCGTTTCAGAGATTAGCCGTAACAAATAGTCAAATTATTTCAAAATTACTTTCATATGCATTTAGTAAAAAGCTGTTATTTTGACCTTACAAACAGACACTTCAATTTCATTTATTTATATAGATTATATTCTTGTCGCTTAGTCTTGTCGTGTCTTAATAAACTATGGACACATTCATATTGAAATGCGGATCTAGCTGCCGGCGTCTGAACGCCCCTCTATCTGTTTCTAATTCATCCTGTTATTATTCATCTCATACTGTAGATTAAAACAGGACATTTTATTATTTATATACTAGCCTTGCCCGCGGATACGCTCGCGTTAATTTAGAATTTGACAATCAATTCGGGTCGTACTCTGCTTGTAAATACATATAATTCAATCATGATTCGAAAGACACGTGGCGCCATCTATTATCATAAGAACGTTATTATTGTTTTCCTCGAGAACAGTAATTTTTTTCGGGATGAAAGGTAGGTAGCATATGTCCATTTCTGTACACCTGACAACGTATATGCAAAATTTCAGGATGGTCGGTTCAGTGGTTTAGGCGTGAAAAGGTAACAAACAAACAAACAAACAAACTCAATTTCGCTTTTTTAATATTAGTTAGGATAGGATTAGGATAGCTAGATTTTGCCCGAGGATCGCTCGCCGATGTATTATAATATCAGCCCTGTATTAAACTGTCCCACTGCTGGTCACGGTCCTCTTCTCACTGTGAGAAGGGTTAAGCCATAGTCCACCACGTTGCCCCAGTGCGGGTTGGCAGACTTCACCTAGAAAACTCAGACATGCAGGTTTCCTCACGATGTTTTCCTTCACTATTAAAGCAAGCGATAATTAACTATTTAATACGCATATAAATTCGAAAAGTCAGAGATGCGCGCGTGGGGTTCGAACTCGAGACCTCTGCGTGGCAGTCCAATGGTGTCCCACTAGGCTATCGCTGCCACCTCGCAGGTGTAAAGTAAAGTAAACAATGGTTTAATAATGCAAAAATACACAGAGCTGGTACATTATAAAATGAAAACATAAATAGTCACGGTAATGTTATTAACAGTATTCTATCTTCATACAAACGGTCGGAACTCGAGTCATACCTACGCGCCTCGGCGGCGTTGGTATGCGCTTGGTTCGCAACCAGTCCCGAAATGGTCGCGAATGCGCCGCAGTGACGAACGGACGGCGTGATTGTTTTGTAAGCAGTAAGCGTGTGATCTGTAAATATTTGATTGAAATAACTATATAAATAACAATACAATAAAGCTTTTCGTACGTCTCGGTCCAGGCGCAAATATTTTTGAGTTTCAAATTTATAAGGATTATTTTTATTAAATCTACAAATCAAAAAACACAACATGCTTTTTATTGAACACTTTCTATTTCATTCAATACGAATTTAATTTTTTATAATATAATATATAATATTTACAAACACTAAACTAGAAAGAAACTCAAGTAGGTAAATAAAATTAAAATACTGTAGGCGGGCAGCCCTAACGCGTGTCTACGAACGGCGCTGTTGTAGGTAATTATTTCAAGGACAGGGCCGAGTTACAATACTGTATAGATATCATTACCGAGTTACAATACTGTATAGATATCATTACCGTGTAATAATGCTTGTGCCACAGAATAAATATTAATACTATAATATACATCAGTATCAATATGTGCCCTATTGTATAAGGAAACTCCAGAATCAGTTCTCAGGCATTTATTTTCCTTTAATAATTATAACATAATTAGAATTTATATTAATAGTTTACACTTTACATAGTTAAACAATATGTATACCTTATTTAATTCAATGCAATACTAAATGCTACTTAATACATCTTTAGTTCACAACCTTATCCGATCGCCACTCAATGCACGACTAACAGGTATACTAATCTATGTATGTGCACAACTGCCCGTTATCGTTCCGCGCGTTAGTTTTATACTATCAAGCGTAGTGGGGCAGTCGAGCAAAATCAGTGTTGCCAACAGAAAAAACGGATACAATTAAACATATTCAAATAATGCTTTACATCGCTATACTTTATAATTATTTTATAGAAATATTTAATATTCTACCTATAATCGCTAACACTATGTTACTGCATACATTTTCCAGAGAGCTTCATTTCATGACCTAGGTCTCCTTTGGTTTCCTTTCTAGGCAAGCCTGTATCCAGGAAACCTTGCATTACATCATTAGATTGTAATGTGTATATAATATATATTTATTTATTTATTGAATAGAGATAAAGATAATTTACTTGGAGTTCAATAATTACGATTGAGCGCAAAATATGAACGTGAAATAGCAGTATTTCTACTACTGTGTTTCGTTCGGTGAGTGAGAGTGCCGGCGGCCCAATCACCCTCTTTTCGCCTCCCCGCTCCTTCTCCTTCCCATTTCCTTTTTCTCTTCTTCCTGTCCTAAAGGGTTGGCAACGCGCAAGTCATGCCTCTGGTGTTGCAGACGTCCATAGGCTACGGTGACCACTTACCATCAGGTGGGTATGCTTGTTTGCCACCTTAGTTGTATAAAAAAAATCATTTAAAGAAAATACTTCACAATTAAAGGACAGCTAGCTTAAAAAAGAAAATGTTATTTTATTTTATTACTAGATGTCCCCGCAGTTTCACCCGCGTTTATCGTTACTGCGCCGCCCCTGTGGGTCGTAGCGTGATGTTATATTGCCTATAACCTTCCTCGATAAATAGGCTATCCAACACTAAACAAATTTTTCAAATCGAACCAGTAGTTCCTGAAATTAGTGCGTTTAAACAAATAAACAAACAAACTCTTCAGCTTTATAATATTAGACAGGTATAGATTTTCCGAATACCAACAGTTTGAAATACAAAGATAAAAACTTAAAAAAATAATATCATAGCTATTGACAGGACATAGACAATTATACAAGTTGTTCCGTCGTCATGTCGTATCCGTCTCGTGTCGTGTCGGACGCGTCTCCATGTCGTTACCGTGCCGTGCGACATTGGACACGCACACACAACTTGTTATGACGCACTGTCATAGTTTAACGATATCTATTTTTGATCTATCGGCAAGATCACGATAAGACAATAATTATTATTAAATTCTCACTGTCGGCTTCACCCACGTTTATAATCACTGTTCCGCTCCCGTGGCACGTAGCGTGATGTTATATAGTCTATGTTACTCCTGGATAAAGTAGCTTTCTAATGGTGAAAGAATTATCAAAATCGGTTAAGTAGTTTTTGAGTTTATTCATTACAAACGCGAAGATACAAATATTTTCTGTTTATGATATTATTGTAAGTAGCGTTATCTTGTAACAATACCTAATTATTTATCTACATATTTAGTATAATTAATGTTTTAATCATACATATTTTAAATATCCTAACTTAATATTATAAATGCGCATGTAAGTTTGTTTGTTACGCTTTCACGCCTTAACTGCTTAACCGATCATCATGAAATTTCGCTTACAGGTTGTCAGGGGAATAGAAAAGGACATAGAGTACCGTTCATCGAGAAAAAAATACTGTTACTAATCTAACCTAATTTACATTTAAGCGAAAGAAGCCGCGGGCAAAATGTAGTAAAATATAAATATTGGCTCAGTAGAGCAGCGACAATAGATGCGACTGTTGTGCATGAGGTCTTGGGGTTCAAGCCTGGGACGAGCAAAGTGTTTATAGGGTTTTTCTGCAAATATAGCCATACTGGCTTTTGCCCGCGGCTTCGCTCGCGTTAATTTAGAGTTTGACAATCAATTCGGGTTGTACTCTGCTTGTAATAATATAATTTAATCATGATCCGAAAGACACGTGGCGCCATCTATTATCATAAGAACGTTATTGTTGTTTTCCTCGGGAACAGTAATTTTTTTCGGGATGAAAGGTAGCCTATGTCCGTTTCTGTACACATGTCAACGTATAATGCAAAATTTCAGGATGATCGGTTCAGTGGTTTAGGCGTGAAAAGGTAACATATAATATATAAGAGTATATAATAGTACAAGCTCTGCTTAGTTTAGGGTAGATGGTGTTGTGTGTATGTGGTAGAATATTATACTATATTATATTATATTGTATGAGTAGTTATCCCTCGGGAATAGTATGTTGTTCTTTTCTTTTACCCTGACAACGAGTGTGCGAATTTCATGATGCTCGATCAAGGAGTTAAGGCGTGAAAGCGTTACAAACAAACATACTAACATTCGCATTTACAGTAGGTATAGGTATTAATAAGGATATCTTTTTATCACATAATATAGGTTTGTAATTGTTCATTGGCAATTATGCTGCTTATTATCTAAAAATATAAATTATCAAAGATTTTATCGCATTGAAATAATACTTAAATTTTCGATATTGCTGATAAATACACACCTACATACATATGCCTGTTATTATGTCATTACAATATCCTCCAGACCGAATTTCGGTCACGGCGGCCTTTCTTACCGGAGACTGGCTCTCTGCGCAGGAGATATCATAGTGCACAAGTGTGTACGCAAACACAAGTGCACTCTCTGTTCCCTCACTCTCATGATACGATGGGACGACAATCCGACATTTATTTATTTATTCATTCAATCTTACAAGCTAACAGATGTAACACCCAAAACGCTTACAAGATAACTTTCCAAGAAATTAAATTATAACTAAACATGCTCGTCACATACCTATACTTAATTATAAAATAGCAAAATGTCAAAATGTCAAATGACTGAAGCGAGATTAGGTACAGGCCCAACGGCTTTACCTTCGCTTCGAGGTAAGTACGTTGGTCCGATCTGAACTTCGAACCCCATAACTCGTGGTTGCATTCACTATAGTTATGCTACTGAGACAGTCATGCGCAATGACTACTGCAATCCTCCATACAATCGCGTCAAAATAATTCCACAGCTTCCCATTATCTTGTAATTGTTCCTAAAAACAATGCTCTGCCTCGCTACATTACCTTTAATGGTCGCAATAATAAACAATGAATATTTATTGACCAATTGACTTTCAATCAGGACAGCCGATGTATCGTCTGACATTGTATTGAAGGAGATTTATAAGTGTTATTGACTATTACGTGGGACTAAACATACGAATCTCAAATAGGCAATTATCGCTCGCTTTAACGGTGAAGGAAAATATCCTAAGGAAACCTGTATCTATACATCTATACAAATAAATAAAATTGAAGTGTCTGTTTGTAATGTCAAAATAACAGCTTTTTATCTAATGCATATGAAAGTATATAAGGCACCGAAACGAAAACATCTATTTTTAAAATTTTTGTTTGTCTGTCTGTTTGTTCCAGCTAATCTCCGAAACGGCTGAACCGATTTTGACGGGACTTTCACTGGCTGATAGCTGATGTTATAAGAAGTAACTTAGGCTATATTGATTTTAGAAAAAATAGGGTTCCGCTGAGACAAACCCTCTTTAGTTAAAATCTACGCAGCTAGTCCTAACTAATATTATAAATGCGAATGTGAGTTTGTTACACTCAACCGATCATCATGAAATCTTGCTTACACGTTGTTAGGGGTACAGAAAAGGACATAGAGTACCTTTCATCCAGAAAAAGTACTGTATCCAAAGTATAGACAATTGTCATAAGTCATAACGCATAACCTACATTTACGCGAAAGAAGTCGCGGATAAAATCGTTAGGTTATGTTAGTAACAGAACTTTTTCGGGATAAAAGGTACCCTATGTCCTTTTCTGTTCCTATGGAAACGTATATGCGAAATTTCATGATGATCGGTCGAGTAGTTAAGGCGTGAAAGCGTAACAAACAAACTCACAATCGCCATTTATAATATTAGTTAGGATTTTAATATATAAGTTAATAGACGAGTTCAAGATGAGCTTTGAAATTTTTTTTATATTATTTTGTCTAGACTTTGAAATAAAGCAGAGCATGCTAGAATTGTAAAAATATATATTTTCTGTTTATCCCTCCAGTGATACAGACACGTATAAAGTGTGTGTAACCAACACATCAGAATATAGTGTAAGATACACAATTAAACGATTACGTACTGTTCAACATTCACAAAGTGTAGTAAAACTATTTTCGATTTGTTTATTTTCCTTTCAAATATTCAAAACGTTTTAAAGACTCTTCAAGATGCAAGGTTATGATCAACTGCTTTTAAATTAGGCATGAAGATAATCAGTAGCGTTGTGTTTTTTACAAACCAATGATATTTTTCATGAAAGAAATAGCTATTACTCGAACAATTATGTGCTTTGACTGTTTTGCAAAGGATTTGGTTGAACCGATTTTGTTTTGAGAACTCAGTAGAAACGACCCGATTGCGTCCTTCCTGGGTATCATATGCAGAAAGAAAGAAAAATTATTTTATTTGTTCCACGCTCATAAGGTAACAGGAAACACAACCAATAAGTATAGGAATAAATAAGGTCCTGCGTCAGCAATGTTGCAATGTATCCTCAACGCTGGTATTCTCGCAGAGCCTGCATGATTTCCGTGCATGTACGCAGTAACATACAATACATACATAACTAAATTAAAAATAATAAAATACAAAACAACAATAGAGTAGTAGAGTCTCGCTGATTTCAGCATGAATGTGCCGCCTCGACCGGGGAAGGACTACCCTCTCACAGAATATCGACGTGAAATACCAGTATTCCTACTGTTGTGTTTCGTTCGGTGAGTGAGAGTGCCGGAAGCCCAATCACCCCCTTACCCCCTTCCCTCTCCTTCTCCTTCCCACGTCCTTTCCTAAAGGGTGGGCAACGCGCTAGTGATGCCTCTGGTGTCGCAGGGGTCCATATGGTAAGTGGTCACCGTATGCTTGTTTGCCACAGTAGAAGTATAAAAAAAAATAATAAATTAGGCAGAAGGTGGTCATAGATGGCAAAAGTAATTTCGTTCTAAATAATAATATTGGTATCTATATAAATACTTATATGATCTGCTTCTTATATGTAACATAAGAAAATTCTTTCATCATGAAATTGCCATTTATAACCTACATCTAATTTCGTGGCTTTTAAATAAAATACAATGGTTATTTTAAAAGTGTTTTTATATTTCGAGAATAGACTGTACTGTATTAATAACATGTATCAATAAGTAACCTTTCATACAATTTGTAATTAAAGTTATATCGCTTGGTGTCTATGGTCTATGGTATGTCTTGGTGTCTGCCCGTATTCGTTGTTTCAATCCGCCATAGTTAAATAATGATTGATGTTTTTGTTAATTTAAGACAAACTCTTTTCCTTAGCCTTTATTATTCCCAAGTCACTTGGGGTCGGCTTTCTAGTGTAACCGGATTTGAATGGATATCAGTTTTTACACGGAGCGACTGCCATCTGACCTCCGCAACCCGAAGGCTAACGATACCCTAAAGCTAGACCAGTGTCAGGATATTAGAGGGCACTGACTTCCCAATAACGACTGCTATAGATGTTCATGGCTGCCGGGACCGACGGCTTAACGGGCTCTCCGAGGCACGGAGCAGGCGATAATTGTCAATCACAAACTATAATGGTCTAAATACAAGCATACATGAAATATAAATCATAGAATTAGAAAAGGTCATTCCAAAAATATTAATGCAGTTATTATGAAAACCCCAACGTTACCATTTGTCATTATATAAAGCGGCAACTTCATATTGAAACCCCAAATATCATAGTCACCAACTATTCCAGTGTAGTCTTTGCCTTTCAAAGTGGCAATGCTGCCAGTCTTCTGAGCACTCTAACATTCGACTGTGATGCGGAGGAATTCTGTCACACCTGACAGCCAGTCAGAGAGTTGAAGTCGTAGGGTTTATGGCCCTTGTGAAATAGCACATATCTTTACAAACCTTCTTAAAATAGACAATTTCTGCAATCCGTAATATAAGTCTCAGATCATATTTTACGTTTAAAGCGTCTACGCCTTGTGGCCCGTACCAAACGGCAACATAGCAAAGGTTGTATGTAATTTATCTGAGTTTTTTTAAATTATGTCTTTTAGATTAAGGTAAAAGTGTATCCTAGCTGGACTATAACTATATTTGTACCCCTTTTGCCCCTCGGGAAGAAAGATACGTCACACCCATATTTCGCATGTTGCAGTTTTAAAAGCAACATAATAGGGTGCGAAGCCTTTGCCCCTCTGGAAGAAAGATACGTTGCAGCCACATTTTGCACGTTGCAGTTTTAAAAGCAACATAATAGGGAGCGAAGCTTTTGCCCCTCGGGAAGAAAGATGCGTTGCTGCCACATTTGCCGTCTACCGCCCATATTGCCAAATTGTGTGTTACTAATTTCCGATCAGCAAAATACCAATAACTCTTTGCCCGATCTGGATATTGAACCTGGAAATTCGCAATCGCATACAAACCTAATCCCAATCTTCTGCCATGTGACGAAAGAGGCAAAAATAAATACTCTAAAAAGATTCAGACTTACATTCCATTATTCTTCTCTCGCAGAATACAATAGAGATCCGGGTGAATTGAGTATATAAGCCCTGTATTAAACTGTCCCACTGCTGGGCACGAGCCTTTTCTCAGTGTGAGAAGGGAGAGCCCACAGTCCACCACGCTGGCCCTGTGCGATTTAGCAGACTTCACATATCGTGGAGAACATTATGGAGAACTTTCAGACATGCACGATTTCTTCACGATGTTTTCGTTCACAGTTCACTGAGTGTAGTACTAAATAAATAACTAAATAATACAACAAATTGTGCGTATGTATGTTGTGTTACCAAAATATACAATGGTTTGTTCTGAGAACCGCGCGTAATGCCAGGTGCTGCAGGAGGGTATAAGGGTGGGTCGGTAGTGTTATCGATATCGATAAAATTCAATATAGTTTGGAGAAAACAAATACACCACGATTTAAATGCAAGATGGGGCAAATCTTGGATCTGGGATTTATCTGAAATCGGACTGACTGACTCAAAGTCAAAGTCAAAAATCTTTATTCCCATAAAAATGTGTGAACATTTCTTCGACACGTCAATTAACTTATACATTAATAAATAAAACTATGGGAAAATAAAAATAAAAAACTACTGGAAAAAGCCTGTTCGAGAAGTAAAGCTCTCATGAGAAGAAGCAGGCAAGAAACTTATGGTCAGTCTTTTCGCATACCCACTCGGTTTTCTTAGGGTAGCGAATACCGCTTAGGTTTGAACAGGCCTTAACTCCTGTATATCACTGAAAGGTAGCCAAAGATGTATTTGCAGACCCACATTTCTACAGCTATGTTAAGATCCCACAGTTGCTGACCTCATTGCTATCTAAGGCTCTAAACAAACGGACTCCATTTCAACTGCTTTCCGACTGGAATTGGTCTATAGCAATCTTAATGCAGTTGGTCCAAATGCATTTGTACTGCAAGTCGCGAGTTGGTGGTACGACGAGGAGTAAGCCGACCGTGCAGCTAACTCTCAGTCAGCGTGCAGTTGTTTAAACTGCACGCCAACTGCACACCGACCGCAATTGGATTGCGCGGTTGGTTTGCAATTTTATTGCAGTCGTATTTACTGCATTCAAACTGAAAATTTGCAGTCGGAGTGCAGTTGAAATGCAGTCCGTCTGTCTAGAGCCTAACTTTCAGAAATGAGGCAACAAGGAGACCAAATGTAATGTTAGTTAATTTAAATGATTTGTAACGTGAAATCAAAATTTTATTTATTTGATTATTGGAACGAAGTTCCTTACGGCAGGCTTGGAGGGGATAGGGATTTTGCTGCGCGACCGAACTGAAAAAAATGTGATAGTAAAACCGTAAGAAAAAATCCGTGGAAAAAAGTGCGTGGAATAAAACCGTTAAATGAGACGTGCGCAGGCGCGACAGTCGCATACACAAGCGAGTAGTGTATAATACCAGGATATCAGAAATCACTAAATGACCAATATATTTAAATGTTTGGAATCATTTAAATATATTGGTATAAATGAATATTCTTTATTCTATTTAGTGAATTGAGCACGATTTTTTTTGCAATTTGTGTCGATTCTACATTAGCCGAAGGAACTTCGTTCCTACCTGGTGTCCCACGACACCACATAATTTTTTATTATAACTACAGGTTTATTTACCTAACGCAATAAAGTAACAAACACGAATACATATTATTATTCATATCATCCTAACTAATATCATAAATGTGAATGTGAGTTTGTTTGTTTGTTACGCTTTCACGCCTGAACTACTCGACCGATCATGATAAATTTTCGCATACACGTTATCAGGAGTACAGAAAAGGACAAAGAGACATACCTTTCTATCCAAAATAAAAGTACTATTCCCAAATGATAAACATCTTTGTACTGTGCTTCTAGCAAATAAATCTATACATCTATACAAATAAATAAAATTGAAGTGTCTGTTTGTAATGTCAAAATAACAGCTTTTTATCTAATGCATATGAAAGTATATAAGGTACCTGTACGAAAACATCTATTTTTAAAATATTTGTCTGTCTGTCTGTCTGTTTGTGCCGACTAATCTCCGAAACGGCTGAACCGATTTTGACGGCACTTTCACTGGCAGATAGCTTATGTTATAAGGAGTAACATAGGCTACTTCGATTTTAGAAAAAAAAATGTTTAAATCTACGCGGACGAAGTCGTAGGTAACAGCTAGTAAATAAATAAAAACGCTAGCGAAGCCGTGGACAAAATCTAGAAACAAATAAGTGACTTTAATGAAATATATTACGCCGTCCTTTACACCCAGTATTAATAACCAAGTTTTCAAATAGCGCTCATATTTGCCCAAATTTCCCAAAAAATAAAATATAAGACAACTCCCTCACTAGACATCAGTCCTGTGTCCCGGGGGACTCTACAAACATACAAACAACGGACACAAAGAACACGCAGACTCGGCACAACCATTTGTGGAGCACACACTCGACAACCACTTAAACCACTAAGCCATCCGTGCTGTCTTTGTATACAACTAACATTATTTATTATTTTATTTATCTAAGGCAATAGTAGTAACAATCATGGATACATATTATTTATATATATTCATAACTAGTTGTTACCTGCGACTTCGTCCGCGTAGATTTTACCTAAAAAGTGTTTGTCTTCGTGGAACCCCATTTTTTTATAAAATCAAAGTACCCTAAGTTATAACATCAGCTATCTGCCAGTGAAAGTCCCGTCAAAATCGGTTCAGCCGTTTCGGAGATTAGCCGGAACAAACAGACATACAGACAAACATTTTAAAATAGATGTTTTCGTATAGGTACCTTATATACTTTCATATGCATTAGATAAAAAGCTGTTATTTTGACATTACAGACACTTACATTTTATAGTATAGTGCATTGCCGGCCTCGATGGCGTAGTGGTTAGTGTAACCGACTGCCAGGCCTGAGGTCGCGGGTTCGATTCCCGCACAAGTCAAACATTTGTGTGCATGAACATGGATGTTTGTCTTAGTCTGGGTGATTCTATGTATAATATGTATGTATTTACAAAAAAAAAGTATATATGTATGTTTATCCATTGTCTAGTATCCATAGTACAAGCTCTGTTTAGTTTGGGCTAGATGGTGTTGTGTGTATGTGATAGAATATTATTATTATGTTTCTCTTTCACGGGTATATTTCTAATACGTTAGGAAATTACCCGGCCCTTTGGGAGGCTTACACGGAGACATGGGTCCAACGTGAAGAGGCCCTTCGAGAGTTTTAATCAAAGGTGGGATGGAACACCTACAGCGGCACTAGCCGCAGCAGGCGTAGGACTATCGCTACGTATGGATTCTAATATATGGGCTATGGGTATGGGTGTTTAATGGACTGGTATATTGGTAACTATGGATGATAAAACGGCGTCTGCCCTGAATACTCTAATAGCATCAATCGAATGGACAGACGGTGACTCGCCAACTCACTAGATGGGCCCCCTAAATAGCCACTATAGGCATACAAGGCAGCAGCAGAGGGCAACACCGGTGCGAGCGGCTAGGGATGTCGAGCGGTGCGGCGCCGGTTTCGCCATCACGGGTCTCGTGAAAACGGAGACCCGGAGCGGGTTTCCCCGTAGTTATGCCCTTGAAAATGACACTTCCACCCCCAAGCATGTAGCTCTAGCGGCCCCCCTCTGACCGGCCGATCAAGGCAAGCCAGAGTTGAGAGTCCTACGGGCGCTCTTGAAGTTCCACCCCAGCCAACCAGTAACGGCAAACTGGGGACGAGGCCCTCACCGACTCTCTGAGGCATTCAGGACCGCAGTGTCGCCACTCACATTCAGCTCGCCACAAGCTGCCCTGCGGTTTGTGCGTTTTTATTTAACCTGGTGATACATTTTTTGTTTATATCACAAGGCGAAGGTGTTAGTTTAAAAGCTAATATTATTATTATTATTATTATTATTATATATAATATAGTGCGATGAGCGCAACTTATCGATATTTCAGTCTCATCACTAGCCACGCGTAATTTTATATTTCCCCAAACCGTTTTAGTTTCGGGATAAAGCGGCAGTTTTCAGTGGCACACAAGTGTGATCGCCGGCGCACGGGTCGGTCGTACCGTTGGCTGGCAACTCGCGCATACGCGTATACACTCGAAAATAACCGATCCTATTTATAGTTGGCTGTGTTATGTGAGTGTAATATGATTTTGAAGCGGTAAGTAAGTACTTTTTATACTTTATTCGATTATTTTTCGGTGATTTCTATGTTTAAGTTTACGACGTATAGTGGGCTAACTGCTAGATACGGTGATTTACGTTGGGATATTGTGTTTATGATATATTTCTGATGTCTTTGTTATACATTTGTGTGTATATCTAAAGGATTTTCGAAAATTATAATAAGTACTGGTGTGACTGAAATGAGAGTTGTCTTTTTTAAGGAGAGTGAGATGTGTTTTTTATCATTAGAAACTGTGTTTAATATATTTTTGGTACTTTTTCTTAGTCTATCTGGAAATCGAGATTGAGGTGCTAAAAGATTGACTTGATTTGCTTAGTGTATTTGGAAATTGTGATATAGGTACTAAAAGAGAGTTATACTACCATATTAAATCCTCATCGACTTCATTTTTTGCCATTGAATTCAAAATGTATAGACACCCAACATGCATAAACAAATATTTTGACATATTCGATTTTTTTTGTATTTACTTTGATTACTAATAGAGTAGTAAATTCTATATACATTTATTTACAATGTAGTTTTACATTCTTATTTTATTAATATGTTTTATTCGTAATCTTTTTCTTTATACATTTCTTAAGAAGTTTTATAGTTCTCAATTGTTACATTTTATTTGCAACCGGCTGGTTGAAAGATTAACTTGTGCCAAAACCATTTATTTACATTGCTCAGCATTTTGATACTTTGTCAAAGTTTTCAAATATGTATTTGTCAACGGCAGTATGATCGACTGTTATATTAAATGACACATACATTTATTTATTGGTACATTTCACACACTATATATTTAATATTTTTATCAAGACAATAATAGCTGACATATGCATCATTTTAAAATACTTTTAGTAACATTTACACGTAATAGAAAATACAATACTAATACACTGTTTGCAAAAAAACTTACAAAACAAAATCTAGTTTACGAAAATTTTACGAAGACACTTGTTTTACTCGCGGCTCTGCTCGCGTTAATCTAGGTGTCGTGAATAAATTTTTATTCCTCGGCAATAGTACTTCTTCTCTGGATGAAAGGTATCCTATGTCCTATTCTGTACCCCTGACAACATATATGCGAAATTTGAAGACGATCGGTCAAGTAGTTAAGGCGTGAAAATGTAACAAACAAACAAACTTATATTCGAATTTATTAATATTAGTTAGAATATCATAAAAGTGAATTTTTCTTAGGATTTCATGAAAGGCATATGTTTTTTCGTATTGACAGTTTTAAATATTAAACAGACAGTTATAGGTTTCATCCCCTAATATAATAATAGAATCAACAATAATAATAAATAAAAATAATAAACAATAATGTAAATATTTGTGTCAATAATAAAATAAAATAGTTAAAAAAAAAACAATAATAATAATATTCTACCACATACACACAACACCATCTAGCCCATACTAAGCAGAGCTTGTACTATGGGTACTAGACAATGGATAAACATACACATTATATGCTTTTTTTTGTAAATACATTCATATTTTTCAGGATATAATATAATATGGTACCCTATGTTCTTTTCTGTAAACCTGTCAACGTGTACGCAAAATTTTTGATAAACGCTTGAGTAGTTAAGTCTTAAAAGCGTAACAAACAACAAACAAACTCACAATCTTATTTATATTTGTTAGGATTAAGGTATTATATCTAGATATATTTTACATGCAGCGCGTCAAGAAAGATTTTAAACAGTGTTTTTGTGTTCAACAACTTGTGTAAGATAGGCATATTTATAATCAATCATAATATTGTTGATCGATACTACGCTTCCATACTATCTATTGCCACTCACACCGTGTTTTAAATAGTATTTACATTTGTTTACTATAGATATTGTTATAAAATAATAATATGTAAAATAATATAATATGATAATATTCTATCACATACACACAACACCATCTAGCCCAAACTAAGCAGAGCTTGTACTATGGGTAACTAGACAATGGATAAACATACATAGGTATATATATATTTTTTTGTAAATACATACATATTATACATAGAAACACCCAGACCAAGACAAACATGTTCATGCACACAAATGTTTGAGTTGTGCGGGAATCGAACCCGCGACCTAAGGCGTGGCAGTCGATTACACTAACCACTACGCTATCGAGGCCGTCGAATATGTATAATAAAACCACTAAGGGCCTTTTCATTGTCATTGTCATGCGTGTTTGCGCCCGCGTGCAGGCCAGGCGCGCATGCGCGTTGCGGGCCGCACGCAGAGCAGATATTTTTCGCCCCGCCGCCGCCCGTGCGCCGCGCGCGTGTTGCGCATGACAATAAAAACATGTATGATACGATAGGTTGCGGGCAGCACGCATGCGCGCCTGGCCTGCATGCGGGCGCAAACACGCATGACAATGAAAAGGCCCTAAGGATATGTATTTTTTAAAGACATCTCACGTCCTGGGAATTACTTTTCATGTCTCATAAACTATTATGATCTGGAAGTTCAACAAAAAGTTTACTAAGTGTCACATTGGTTTGTTTTCTACAAGATACTGTGTATACTATATACATATGTAGGTATACATGAAATTTACAAGTTAACAATATTCGATTAAATACATTTGTTATTTTATTTTTCTATATTTCTAAAATAATTTGTTAATTGTATAAGATACTTTAAATATTATTAAATGTCATTATATTTATTTAACACAGGATACTATATTTATGTTTATTATTTTTAAACAAATTGCTCTTCTAATTGCTTAGTGCTTTTTAATTCAATTATAATGATTTATTTTTACTTATCTGATTCCAGTATTATTTGACGTCTAATTTATTAATGTTACGTACAACAACTTCGTCCACAAACAACAACAAGACGTTTATCACGAGTGTCATGTCCGCGTGACAAATATAATAGTGTTCAAAGAAATCCATTCAGAATTCTCAAAGATAACAAACATTTTGACGTAACATAGATCTATCGCGTGACATATGTTAGTGTTTGTTACACAAACGTAGGAATTAATAAATATACACATTCACTGAATTAGTAATAAGTCAGTGAATTTGTACTGTCATCTATACTAATATAGCTGAAGTGTTTATTTGTTTGAACGCGCTAATCTCAGGAACTACTGGTTCGATTTTAAAAATATTTTAATGTTGGATAGATTATTTATCGAGGAAGGCTATAGACTATATAACATCACGCTACGACTTACGGGAGCGGCGCAGTAACGATAAACGCGCGTGAAACCTCGGGAACATCTAGTAGTTTGATATATCCAAAATTCTTTTTGGCCATATCGTCTTGCCACCGCGCCAAGTATAGTGGTTTCATCCCTACACGGGACAAAACCTTTATGGGATCCTTAAATGGTTGTTCTGACCCTGGGTGTTCTTTTGTGTCCGTTGGTTAACCTTTTAACCGCTTACGTCGGATTAATCCGACAAATGTTTTCGTGTCCATTTCGCCAGCGTCGTATATTTCCGACCAGATACCACAGCTCGTTTAATCTGCTTTTTTATTTAACAAAATGTTTATATTGTGTAAATGGATAATTAAGTAATAATTTACAATTTAATACACTTTAGTCTCATAATTAGAAGTCCTAAAAATAAGTATTTATTTTTGTAAGTATTTATTTTCGATTCACTGTGCCGGGCGCTGGGGGCACGCAAATGTTATGAAGTGGGGCGGTTAAAAGGTTAAATGTTTGCAAAGTGCCCGCGGTACAGAAAATATTCCTACAATTGTCTTGATTTTTTTAAATAGTAAGTCTTTTCTGTTTATATAGAGTAAGATATATTTTGCATTTATACCAAGGCAACCACCCCACACGGGACAACAAAAACTTTGTGTGACCCATAAAAAGATTTTTCGGGTCTGGATGTTCACGACACAGGAATTTGCCCTAGTAGAGTAACAAGCTGTAATTTTTTTTAATGGAGCTTTTCATGGTTTTATTTTTTAACTAGCTTTAGCCCGCGGCTTCGCTCGCTTTAATTTAGAATTTGACAATCAATTCGGGTTGTACTCTGCTTGTAATAATATAAGTCAATCATGATTCGAAAGACACTTGGCGCCATCTATTATCATCAGAACGCTATTATTGTTTTCCTCGGGAAGAGTAATTCTTTTCGGATTAAAAGCTAGCCTATGTCCGTTTCTGTACACCTGACAACGTATATGCAAAATTTCAGGATGATCGGTTCAGTGGTTTAGCCGCGTGAAAAGGTAACAAACAAACTAACTTATTTTCGCTTTTATTAATTTTAGTATAGATAAAGATAGTTTATCTTTGCGCTTTCTTTAAGTACATCTCCTGCACTAGTATTAATGCCCGTGTCACGTAAAACTTTACAAATAACAGACACAAAGACCAATCAGACTCAGAACGCTATTTGTGGATCACACAATTTTGTGTCTCCTATGGGAATCGAACTGGCAACACTGAATCGTAATTTTGTAATTCCAAACATTTCATTCATTCATTTGTTGTCTGATTTCGAATTGTATTAGTTTAATAATAATAATAATATTTATTTATTCAAAAAGTTACAGATGGGTTCACATTATACATATATACATTTATTATATATATATATATATATGCTAAGATGTTTTATTATATATATACAATAAAAGGATTTACTTAACAGTTTTGAAGATCCATTGTAGTAAAACTCTGTATACAATTATTTTGAAACCCTGTTTCTTAAACTAGGATAGGACCTGTATTATAAGAGACAGTATTTGGGTGTTATATATTACTTGAGTAGATGTGATTGTATTAGTTTGTTTAATGATTGTTTAAATCTTGATGAATCTTAATCTCTTACCTAAATGTTGATATGCTTATTCAAAATAGATTGTATATGGATCATAAAAATTGTTAACGTGTTATTTCATGTAACTACAAACAATGCAAAAAAAAATATTCTGTTCTATTCTATCTTATCTTATCTTATGTGGAGGCCAGTCAGTGCAGACCGGCGACACTTCGACCCAGTGGGATCTTTTGTATCGACACTCTCCCAATAACGACTGCCATAGATGTTCATGGCAACCGGGGCCAACGGCTTAACGTGCTTTCCGAGGCACGGAGCAGGCGATAATTGTCAATCAATACGCACATAATTTCGAAAAGTCATATAACTTCCTTAAAGTGAGAGGTGCGCGACGTGGGTTCGAACCCGAGACTCTCTGCATTGCAGTCTGTTGGTCGCCCCACTAAGCTATCGCTGCTCCTGTTCTATTCTAACACTGCACTGTTGACACTGACAACACAGCATCCGTGCAGTTAAATCACTACCCCAGGTGTCCATCAGAACCTGTGAAACATTTCTAATACTGCACACGGCTCTCATCATACGTCTACAATTTTACTAGATACTAAAAGCTTTCCATCATACATAAAATGCATTTTACTAGACTTTAAGAAGTTTATGGATTCACCTTTCAAACTCTAGCCTTTGATCTATTACTGCATTTCAGATGCTCAAATTAAATTATTAAATCTTATAAGAATACTAGCTGTTGCACTTGGCAGCGCCCTAGTTTTCTAAAATAAAAGTAGCCTAAGTTATTCCTTATAATATCAGCTATCTGCACGTGAAAGTCCCTTCGAAATCGGTCCAGGCGTTTCAGAGATTAGCCGGAACAAACAGACAGAGAGACTAAAATTAAAAAATCGATTTTTTGATAAGGGACCTTAAATACTTTCATATACATTTAATAAACAGCTGTTATTTTGACATTACGAACAGACACTTCAGTTTTATTTATTTGTATAAATAACAAATTAGCTGTCTCTCACTCACTCTCATGATTACTGTTCTCTCCCGTGGCTTGTAGCGTGATGTTATATAGCATATAACCTTCCTTAAAATTAGGCTATTAAATTCAAAAAGGTTTGCTTAAATCTGACTGGTAGTTCTAGAGATCAGCGTGTTCAAACAAAAACAAACAAACTCTTCAGTTTTATTATATAAAAAGAGATAACGCGTGACATTAACTATGGGGTATAGGAATATAGCTTTTATGAGCTTCGAAGAGCTTTTTTGACAAAGTATAGGACGTATTTATTTCCGAGTAGTAGAGCCTCGCTGGTTTCAGCATGAATGCGGCTCGACCGGGGAAGGACAACCCTCTCACAGAATATCGACGTCAAATAGCAGTATTCCTACTGTTGTGTTTCGTTCGGTGAGTGAGAGTGCCGGAAGCCCAATCACCCCATTTCGCCCATCCCGCTCCTTCTCCTTTCCCACTTCCTTTCCTAAAAGGTCGGCAACGCGCAAGTGATGCCTCAGGTGTTGCAGGCATCCATAGGCTACGGTGACAACATACCATCAGATGGGCCGTAAGCTTGTTTGCCACGTTAGTTGAATAAAAAATAAAAAACATTTTAGCCAACTGTTCGTAATAGAAGGCAATCCTTTTGCTGCTGCTAAATATTTCAATAGAGACTATAGCCTTAATACGACACAGTCTGTACCTGTAAAGATACGCAATCTGTACCTTTAAAGATACACAACCTCTACCTTTAAATATACACAATCCCTACTGTTAAAGATGCGTAAACAAAACCTTTTAAAGTACATAATATATACCTATCAAAACACATAATATATACATTTCAAAACACAGTATATACCTTTTAAAACACACAATCTCTCCCTATCAAAACATACAATCTCTACCTTTCAAGACACAATTTCTACCGATCAAAACACACAATCTCTGCCTTTCGAAACACACAATCTCTACCTTTCAAAACACACAATCTCTACCTTTCAAAATACACAATAAATATCCTTAAAATATGTAATCTGCACCTTTCGGACGCTTAGAAAATAGGTGATTAAAAATTTGATTTTGAAATAATTGCGTATTTGTCATAATTTATTTTTGTTTTAAATTAATGCATTTCTTCGGCCTAAAACACTATGCCGATAAAGACATCTACATAAAGATTTACAACATGTAAACTGAAACCATTTCTTTCAGTGTTTACATTATAACCTAGCAACTCACAGAAACCGCGGTGAGTCATATTACACGTAGTTTCTACGTCTACGTGTGTTTCATAACTATGAGGTAAATGTACACATAAATCTAATAAAATTTAATGTATAGAAGACCTTTGGGATGTAAAATAGTTTTGTAACAAGTATTTGAGGAAGACATCTTGTTAAAAAATGTTTCGATAGTATTAGTTGATTGAAATATTGATGTCAGTGTTCAAAAATTTAAAAAAATATTGTTTTGTTTGAAATATGAATTTCATATGTTCTATATTACTTACTAAATTTTGCCCGTGACTCCGCTCGCTTAAATATAGGTTAAGTCAATTTTCTATACTTCGGGAGCATTACTTTTTTCTGGATGAAAGGTAGGTACCCTATGTCATTTTTAGGGTTCCGTACCCAAAGGGTAAAACGGGACCCTATTACTAAGACTTCGCTGTCCGTCCGTCTGTCCGTCTGTCACCAAGCTGTATCTCATGAAGCGTGATAGTGATATTTCTGTTGCCGCTATAACAACAAATACTAAAAAACAGAATAAAATAAATATTTAAGGGGTCAGTGCGGGTTGGCAGACTTCACATATATTCGAGAAGATTTTGGAGAACTCTTAGACATGCAGGATTCCTCACGATATTTTCCTTTACTGTTAAAGCGAGCAATTATTAACTACTAGCTTTTGCCCGCGGCTTGGTTCAGGTTAATTTAGAATTTGACAATCAATTCGGGTTGTACTCTGCTTGTAATAATATAATTCAATCATGATTCGAAAGACACGTGTCGCCATCTATTATCATAAGAACGTTATTATTGTTTTCCTCGGGAACAATAATTTTTTCGGGATGAAAGGTAGCCTATGTCCGTTTCTGTACACCTGTGAACGTATATGCAAAATTTCAGGATGATCGGTTCAGTGGTTTAGGCGTGAAATGGTAACACACAAACAAACAAACAAACTCATTTTCGCTTTTATAATATTAGTTAGGATTAGGATTTAATATGAAATGAAATGAAATGAAAAGATTTTTATTTTTGTACCATCATGACATGCATCATCAATTATTATAGAATGCAAAAAGTAAGTAAAAATATGGAAGTATAAAGACATTTTAAAAACAATTAAGATGTTTATGTGCGGATGCACGTACCATCCGACGGCACAAAAACAACGGTGATGCGCTCAGCATAATGCTGTGGCACTTGCATTGTTGCAAGCACTATACAGCGCTGATTTTCAGCGAACACCACAATTATTGACGTTTGGTCCGCGAATAGTGCACTCAGAATAAAGAAATAAATAATACATAAATAGATAGCCACGAAAGAAAATATGGCATATTATATACTGTTTTATTAAAAGAATACATTGAAAAAGTAGGTAAACGCACATAACTTCGAAAAGTCAGAGATGCGCGCCTTAGGATCGAACTCGAGACCTCTGCGTGCCAGTCCAACGGTTTCCCACTAGGCTATCGCTGCTTTGCAGATTATGTAGAAAAATATATTTCTGAGATAAAAATGCTTAGGACAAGCACGCTCTCACCCACAGACAATTTTTAAATATTTTGACTTTTATTATAAACGAGATGGGTATAAAAACCAATGATTCAACCTATTCGTTTTAATGTACATCATGTGACCTTGTGACCCCTATATCTCGAGAGTCTTTTGACCCACAGGGCCCATATTCAAACTCGAACAAGGTATGACCCCAAGGTGTCTGCACACCAAGTTACAAGTCATTCGGTCCCGTGGTTCAGGAGTTATGCCTGTCACTAACAAACAGACACACAGACCCACATAGTGTTTTCATTAACTTCTGAAGAAGACTCAGAGGTTGATAATTGTCTATTGAAAAGAGTAGCCATGAGTTTCCAGCCTGTGAATTGTTATGAGATTTTAAGGTTTATTCCGCATTCGCCCCTCATTTCCAGCCTGTGAATTGTTATGAGATTTTAAGGTTTATTCCGCATTCGCCCCTCATTTCCAGCCTGTGTATTGTTATGAGATTTTAAGGTTTATTCCGCATTCGCCCCTCATTTCCAGCCTGTGTATTGTTATGAGATTTTAAGGTTTATTCCGCATTCGCCCCTCATTTCCAGCCTGTGTATTGTTATGAGATTTTAAGGTTTATTCCGCATTCGCCCCTCATTTCCAGCCTGTGTATTGTTATGAGATTTTAAGGTTTATTCCGCATTCGCCCCTCATTTCCAGCCTGTGTATTGTTATGAGATTTTAAGGTTTATTCCGCATTCGCCCCTCATTTCCAGCCTGTGTATTGTTATGAGATTTTAAGGTTTATTCCGCATTCGCCCCTCATTTCCAGCCTGTGTATTGTTATGAGATTTTAAGGTTTATTCCGCATTCGCCCCTCATTTCCAGCCTGTGTATTGTTATGAGATTTTAAGGTTTATTCCGCATTCGCCCCTCATTTCCAGCCTGTGTATTGTTATGAGATTTTAAGGTTTATTCCGCATTCGCCCCTCATTTCCAGCCTGTGTATTGTTATGAGATTTTAAGGTTTATTCCGCATTCGCCCCTCATTTCCAGCCTGTGTATTGTTATGAGATTTTAAGGTTTATTCCGCATTCGCCCCTCATTTCCAGCCTGTGTATTGTTATGAGATTTTAAGGTTTATTCCGCATTCGCCCCTCATTTCCAGCCTGTGTATTGTTATGAGATTTTAAGGTTTATTCCGCATTCGCCCCTCATTTCCAGCCTGTGTATTGTTATGAGATTTTAAGGTTTATTCCGCATTCGCCCCTCATTTCCAGCCTGTGTATTGTTATGAGATTTTAAGGTTTATTCCGCATTCGCCCCTCATTTCCAGCCTGTGTATTGTTATGAGATTTTAAGGTTTATTCCGCATTCGCCCCTCATTTCCAGCCTGTGTATTGTTATGAGATTTTAAGGTTTATTCCGCATTCGCCCCTCATTTCCAGCCTGTGTATTGTTATGAGATTTTAAGGTTTATTCCGCATTCGCCCCTCATTTCCAGCCTGTGTATTGTTATGAGATTTTAAGGTTTATTCCGCATTCGCCCCTCATTTCCAGCCTGTGTATTGTTATGAGATTTTAAGGTTTATTCCGCATTCGCCCCTCATTTCCAGCCTGTGTATTGTTATGAGATTTTAAGGTTTATTCCGCATTCGCCCCTCATTTCCAGCCTGTGTATTGTTATGAGATTTTAAGGTTTATTCCGCATTCGCCCCTCATTTCCAGCCTGTGTATTGTTATGAGATTTTAAGGTTTATTCCGCATTCGCCCCTCATTTCCAGCCTGTGTATTGTTATGAGATTTTAAGGTTTATTCCGCATTCGCCCCTCATTTCCAGCCTGTGTATTGTTATGAGATTTTAAGGTTTATTCCGCATTCGCCCCTCATTTCCAGCCTGTGTATTGTTATGAGATTTTAAGGTTTATTCCGCATTCGCCCCTCATTTCCAGCCTGTGTATTGTTATGAGATTTTAAGGTTTATTCCGCATTCGCCCCTCATTTCCAGCCTGTGTATTGTTATGAGATTTTAAGGTTTATTCCGCATTCGCCCCTCATTTCCAGCCTGTGTATTGTTATGAGATTTTAAGGTTTATTCCGCATTCGCCCCTCATTTCCAGCCTGTGTATTGTTATGAGATTTTAAGGTTTATTCCGCATTCGCCCCTCATTTCCAGCCTGTGTATTGTTATGAGATTTTAAGGTTTATTCCGCATTCGCCCCTCATTTCCAGCCTGTGTATTGTTATGAGATTTTAAGGTTTATTCCGCATTCGCCCCTCATTTCCAGCCTGTGTATTGTTATGAGATTTTAAGGTTTATTCCGCATTCGCCCCTCATTTCCAGCCTGTGTATTGTTATGAGATTTTAAGGTTTATTCCGCATTCGCCCCTCATTTCCAGCCTGTGTATTGTTATGAGATTTTAAGGTTTATTCCGCATTCGCCCCTCATTTCCAGCCTGTGTATTGTTATGAGATTTTAAGGTTTATTCCGCATTCGCCCCTCATTTCCAGCCTGTGTATTGTTATGAGATTTTAAGGTTTATTCCGCATTCGCCCCTCATTTCCAGCCTGTGTATTGTTATGAGATTTTAAGGTTTATTCCGCATTCGCCCCTCATTTCCAGCCTGTGTATTGTTATGAGATTTTAAGGTTTATTCCGCATTCGCCCCTCATTTCCAGCCTGTGTATTGTTATGAGATTTTAAGGTTTATTCCGCATTCGCCCCTCATTTCCAGCCTGTGTATTGTTATGAGATTTTAAGGTTTATTCCGCATTCGCCCCTCATTTCCAGCCTGTGTATTGTTATGAGATTTTAAGGTTTATTCCGCATTCGCCCCTCATTTCCAGCCTGTGTATTGTTATGAGATTTTAAGGTTTATTCCGCATTCGCCCTTCATTTCCAGCCTGTGTATTGTTATGAGATTTTAAGGTTTATTCCGCATTCGCCCCTCATTTCCAGCCTGTGTATTGTTATAAGATTTTAAGGTTTATTCCGCATTCGCCCCTCATTTCCAGCCTGTGTATTGTTATGAGATTTTAAGGTTTATTCCGCATTCGCCCCTCATTTCCAGCCTGTGTATTGTTATGAGATTTTAAGGTTTATTCCGCATTCGCCCCTCATTTCCATCCTGTGTATTGTTATGAGATTTTAAGGTTTATTCCGCATTCGCCCCTCATGTTTTTGTCAGATCTTGTTTCGAGTTTGCTACTATGATCTGGAACCCATATTATAATAAACTAGATGTTCCCGCGGTTTCACCCGCGTTTATCGTTACTGCGCTGCCCCCGTGGGTCGTAGCGTGATGTTATATAACGTATTGCCTTCCTCGATAAATAGGCTATCCAACATTCAAAGAATTTTTCAAATCGAACCAGTAGTTATCACGCAGAATAAACCAGGAGAAACATCGTTTGTACTATGTCTGTAATGGGTAATTATTTTGCTGCAATGTTATTTTAAAACTGCGATATCTCCTAAGATATTCATTGAAATCGAATGATGTAAAGGGCAATTTTGTTTTAAATTAAATATTTGTGATGGATAACGTATTTATTTGGATAAGGATTAATATCATGTTTATAATAATACCTTCGCAAATAATGCATTATTTTAGAACAAATTTGGTTAGCATAAAAATGGTTATAGTGAGCCAACCTTAAAAGATAGACATATGCTGTCGCGGACTTTTTTTTAGAACTTTTAAAGGGGAACAATTCTGTCATACATGATTTTTGCGAAACTTTAACTGTTTACGCAGCGCACGCAGCGGAAGCTCTCAAAAGGAAAAAATACCCTCCGATTTTGAAACATTCTTCATTGGTGCTCAGCTCCTATTGATCTTAGCGTGATGATATATAGCCTATAGCCTTCCTCGATAAATGGGCTATCTAGCACTGAAATAATTTTTTAAATCCGACCAGTAGTTCCTGAGATTAGCGCGTTCAAGCAAACAAACAAACAAACATACAAACAAACAAACAAACTCTTCAGCTTTATAATATTAGTATAGATATGTCGAATCATTAGAAAACGTCAAAAAAAAATCCTTCGAACACTTCATTATAGATGCTGTCACACCTATCAGTCATATAATTATCTACTTCTACAATGCAATTTGCTGTCGTTGAGAGACAGGAGGTTTCTTCTGGGAACTATGTTTTTGCACGGCATCATTCATAACAGGTATTAACAAATAAACTGTGTTACATTGTCCCCGGAACAGTCATGCAAAGGTCTCTTAGCAAAGACCACTGATCATGTTCCTAATACTAACGCAGGTTAAGAACACTTCTTCGACAGCTTGTAGATAATTACAACAACTATTTTAACAGCACGGATATTTTCATGAATTCTGCAATCAAATACAGAAAATGTTTACTGGAGTCTTTAAATAACGCAACTGCTTACAAGTCATGCGCCTTATCTCCATAGTCCACATACATCTTACGTTAGACATGCACGTACGATATAAATAAATGATATTATTCATTGTAAAAGTATATTAATTAATTTATAACTAATGTATTGAATCCATCCATATATAATTATGATTCTTTGTTTTTCATAGCATGTAGCATGCTCCATTTTATACATATAATATTGTGTAGTAATCAGTGGATAATGTTGTTGGTAGTATAATTAGCACATTTATATTTAATGATAATATGTAATTTTCAATAATATTGTACTACTATTTGTTATCCCAAATACATTAATAAAATAAATAAAAAAAATGTTTCGTTTCGAATGTAAAAATCCGCATTCGCTCCAAAAATTGTTCCTCATATGCCCCGAAATTAAAAGAAATATTAATTTCTTAATGTAATTCCTTTTTTGTCCTAAATTATGTTCCTTTTCTGACTCTGTTTTTCTTCTGTATAGAATTTTTGTTGTACCGTCTGCCGTAAAATATTTTACTCTACCTCGTTGTTCTCATGGCAAAACTTTGGCCTTGTGATTGCATGACATCACGAGCCCGACAATAATATTTTATATAATTTTAACAATAATAATAATAATAATATAATAATAATAATAATAAAGTTTATTTCACCACACATAAAATAACAGTACATAGTTTTAAAAATAAAAATATTGGTAATAAAAACTATAATTCCTTATAACTATTACAGTCTCACACTATGTGGTGACCAGCACCTTTGCTAAGTTGTTGAAACAACTTGTATTAAAGGTGCCAGGCCCGTATCCCTGTTGTAGGTACATTTAAGTAACAATTTATTGTTAAAATAAAAAACTTGATTTAACTCATATCGGAATTTTACTGAGAAGTTTACAGTAAAAAATAATAAAACAAAGATATGTGTTTGATAAGAGTATGTGGTTGGTGGTATTTGGCGTGTGTGTGTGAGTGTGTGTGTGTGTGTGTGTGTGTGTGTGTGTCTGTGTGTGTGTGTCTGTGTGTGTGTGTGTGTGTGTGTGTGTGTGTGTGTGTGTGTGTGTGTGTGTGTGTGTGTGTGTGTGTGTGTGTGTGTGTGTGTGTTACGGATAAGTTAAAAGTAGCTGCTCAGTTTTGTAATAATTTAATGTTACAAGGTAGGTTGTAACTATCTCTTTGCATGAGTATCTCGAGAGTGTGTAGATGTTTAGCTTCCTATTAAGTATATTATAGAGGCGTGGCCCTAGATAACAGCAAAATTTTTGGGTAAATGATAGTTTACATTTGTGGATTTGACAAACTATATCCTTACGACGCTTATTGACTGCCTTGTATGGAGTGATCTGGTGTTGGTGTAAAACTGTGGATGCAACAAATAGTTGTCTGACAGTCAACACTTCACAAGCTTTGTATAGGGCCTCAGTTGGAAACAGAAATGAACGGAATGTACTGACTTTTAGAACGGCTCTTTGAGCTCTTTCCAACTTTATTATAAAAGTTTTGGCCGCTCCACCCCATACAGAAATACCATACATCAGTATAGATTGGCACAGAGAGAGGTAAGTTCGTTTGACAGTCTCTGTCTCCGCGACATGACGTAGAGTCTTAAAAACAAAGATTAGCTTTCTTACCCGCGACGTTAGTGTCTCAATGTGCTTTGCAAAGGTCAGTTTATCATCGATAATAATACCGAGATACTTAATTGTACGTGTGCGTTCCAATTTAAGACAGCAACAAGGCGACATGCCAGGGAACGGGCAGGAATGGGCGATTAGAGTGAAAGATTTGGGTGGTCGTGCTGGTTTACGAAGGTGGTATGTAAGTATTTTAGTTTTGTCAATGTTTAACGTTAGAAGATGCCTAGATAACCACAAAGTGACTTGGTTTAACCCCGTTTGAGCCGCTTCAAAAACATCTTCCCATGATTCACCACAGAAAGTAAGGACGGTGTCATCTGCAAAGGTGGTGACTTTGCCTCGTTTTAGATTAAGCTCACACAGTCGATTTATATAAGTTAGGAAGAGTGTCGGTCCGATCACGCTACCTTGAGGAACACCAAAAGTGATTGGGAGTTCGCTACTTACGTATTCTCCAATCTTGACATACTGGGTTCTGTTATTGAGGTAGTCTTTGAAAATGTTCAGAGCATGGTCACGAATACCGAACTCTTCTAGTTTCGATATAAGGTGTGGAATAGAGACTGTGTCAAAAGCTTTTTTGAGGTCTAAGAATACAGACAGAACTCTTTTTTTGGTATCAAGATTTTTCACAACATAGTCTGTTAATTCTAGAATTGCGTCATTTGTTGATTTACCGCACCTAAAGCCGAATTGATTAGTCGATAAAAGTTCTTTTTTCTCGAGATAATTAACGAGTCTTTTATTAATTATACGTTCCAACAATTTTGAGATCGAAGGCAATACGGCAATAGGGCGATAATTGTTGACACAGTCTCTATTTCCTCCCTTGTATATCGGATGTACTACCGCTTTTTTTAGATATTTAGGGAAGGTACTAGTTCTTAGGCAACGATTGAAGATGTACGTCAAGGGTGGAATAAGCAGATGTCGGTATCGTTTAAGAAACTCTGTGGGTATACCATCCCATCCGGATGCTGAATCTGTTTTCAACGTCATGAGTATGTTTTCGACCTCTGATTCATCAGTTTCCAACATTACAAACGAGTGAAGCGGACGCAAAGTTGGGTTGTCATTCGTTAAATTTAGGTTTGTACTTTGTTGTTGAATCCCAATTTGTAATGCCAGATTCTTGCCAATTGTAGTGAAGAAGCTGTTCACATCATTAACTGATTGCATCGGTGTGTCTGAGGATGTTAGTAAGTCAATAGGAGATACTTTAGGTTTAGTGGTATTTGTTATTCTCTTTACTATCTGCCAGATCTTTTTATTGTCTTTGCCTGCTAGTTTTAGCTCAGTTCTTTCATAATCTCTTTTTAGTTTTTTAAGGATTTTGGTACAGAAGTTTCTATACCTACGGTAAGTTGTGCTGAGGATTTGGTCATTAGGAAACAATTTAAGCTTTCTATGCATTGCGTCTCTATTACGCATACAGCGAAGAAGACCAGGGGTCATCCATGGTTTAAGCATTCGCTTATGCTTAGAGAGTTTCATGATGGTAGTGTGAGCCTGTATAGTCATCATAATGGAGTCAACAAATAGTTCTAAAGCTTGATTTGCGTCGGTACACTGGTATATAACATGGAAGTCCATTTTAGACATATCGGCATCGAGGGAAGTGTAATTTATTTTAGAAATGGAAAAGCTTTGTTGTTTGTATCTTTTTTTATGTTTAAGACAGAGGATAACAGCATTGTGGTCTGTGATAGTGGAGTCTACAACTAGCGTTAAGGCCTCGAGTTTGGAGCTAATTTTCAGTATTACGTGGTCTAGACATCGGTCTTCTCGGGTATGGAAGGTATGAGCTGGAAGTAGACCATGGAATGATATAAGATTAAGGTACTCTGATATTTTATTAGTATGAGATGTGTTTTGGTTTTGCTAACCATATGCACAAAAATGTAGGACGAAAAAGGAATAATTAAAAAAGGGGGCGAATGAGGAACATTTTTGAATGTGGGACGTAATATAGGGGCGAATGCGGAATAAATCGATTTTAACGCCTACAACAGATATTTTTAATGATAAATGTTTACCTACCCAATTTGTATCCGTGGAAGTTACAAAGATGCTGACCAAAGTTAATTCTTAATAAAATTGTCATCATATCCTTGCTTTGTGATTTCCTAGAGCTGATAAAACTTCCGCAAGTCAAGGTAGCGATGACAAGGCTCTTCCCAATTCTCCTAGATTTCCTAAATATCTGTTCCCATGTAAGAAAGATTTTACTAAATGTAGAATGTGATACATAGGGTTCACGATGTTTGGCAAATGCTGAATTGGACACCATCTTTATTGTACCAAAAAATTGGTAACAATTAATGTGTGAGTCCTGATTCCCAAACTAGCGTTAGCTGTGTGTTGGGAATCAGTTCCTTCCCAGAAATAATTATAAGTACAAAGTAGTTACAATGCACATTCAATTGTGTTGTTTATTTTAAAACACTATTATTCTAATCCTAATCCTATCCTAACTAATATTATAAAAGCGAAAATGAGTTTGTGTGTTTGTTACCTTTTCACGCCTAAGCCACTGAACCGATCATCCTGAAATTTTACATATACATTGACAGGTGTACAGAAACGGACATAGGCTACCTTTCATCCCGATAAAATTAATGTTCCCAAGGAAAACAATAATAACGTTCTTATGCTAATAAATGGCGCCATGTGTCTTTCGAATCATGATTAAATAATATTATTACAAGCAAAGTACGACCCGAATTGATTGTCAAATTCTAAATTAACGCGAGCAAAGCCGCGGGCAAAAGCTAGTATTACTTAATTTTTAATCTATTAAATTACTACCGTTAAACTCTACTAATATTTAAGCTATTTAAATTATTAAACTACTAGCTTTTGCCCGCGGCTTCGCTCGCGTTAATTTAGAATTTGACAATCAATTCGGGTTGTACTCTGCTTGTAATAATATATAATAATATAATTCAATCATGATTCAAAAGACACGTGGCGCCATCTACGAACGTTAATATTGTTTTCCTCGGGAACAGTAATTTTTTCGGGATGAAATGTAGCCTATGTCCGTTTCTGTACACCTGACAACGTATATGCAAAATTTCAGGATGATCGGTTCAGTGGTTTAGGCGTGAAAAGGTAACAAACAAACAAACTCATTTTCGCTTTTACAATATTAGTTAGGATATAGATTTTTATATTTGCACTTTTCTCGACATTTCGGTTGCTTCTCAGCTACGGTCACGGAGAGACATATTTTTTATCTTTTATGTCTTCTGTAAGTTTAGTTCCTATAAGTATATTATTCTTAAACAAGCTAGTACTCGCTCAGTGATTAAAATTCAGCCGTAATTTATTAAATTTAAGCTGTCTACACTCCTCCATAATTGTAAAATGTAACTATACCAAATTTCACACTCCGCTGTGAATACTTTGCACTTACAAACGGTTACAAAGGTTTCTTTTCACGTATTATTAGATACATACATACATAGATTCACGCCTGTTTCCCAGAGGGGTATGCAGAGACTACGGATTTCCATTTGCTACGATCCTGACACACTTCTCTGGCTTCATTCATAAATGAATGAAAGCGAATTAAAACATATAATAATAATATAATATTCTATCACATACACACAACACCATCTAGCGCAAACTAAGCAGAACTTGTACTATGGGTACTAGACAATGGATAAACATACATAAGTACTTCTTTTTTGTAAATACATACATATTATTGTAGCGGCTGCTGACGCTACAAATTTATATAGGTACAAGGCGCGCTATTGTGTGTGCGCAGCGCAACAGTCGATTCCCCGCAACCACTCAGTTAGGTCGTAGTCCAATATGTATTTATAGTATTTATATCTGGCACCAGTAAATATATAACCATATCTATCAAGAAGTATTTTATTTGGACTCCACAAGAACACTTCTGATTCCCCTACAATTATACATAGAAACACCCAGACCAAGACAAATACTCATGTCCATGCACACAAATGTTTGACTGCGGGAATCGAACCCGCGACCTCAGGCGTGGCAGTCGGTTACACTAACCTCTAAGCCATCGAGACCGCCACATATGTGGATTGATATGTTTGTTTTATGTGGCAATTAAAGTTTCTTACTATCTTTCTTTTTAAACGCGAGCGTTATAATGTAGAACTGATTATGTTCCAATACAAATAAGATGCCTTTTATAGTATAACTAGCTTTTGCCCGTGCCTTCGCTCGCGTCAATGTAGGTAAGGTATATTAATAACAGGATTAAAAAAAAAATTACCTATGTTACTCGGTCATAATAAAGCTTTCTAAAGTGGAAAGAAATTTAAAATCGGTTATGTAGTTTTTGAATTAAAGCCTTATAAACAAACAAACAAAACAAAGCACTCCGGGAGTGCCGGCAGAAGTGAAAACTTGAATATTAACGTTGTGCATTTTTGATATTTTGGAATGGTTAGGGAATAATTTTGCACGAATTGCTTTAATTATCAGTATAAAAGTACTATCATTTATGTGGTAAAATACAATATTCATTTATTGCGCTATCGTACACAAACATGACAATTCTCCCTCCGTCTTACGAATTTTCGATCAGGTCACGTGTCCTGACGCGAGTTTAACATTTTTTACCCATCACAAAAAAGTGCACAACGCCGCTAAAGAAGTTTTCATTTCAAAAATGAAATCTTTTTCTCCTCTTTCCTTCTCCTCTTTATAAATTTAGTATAGACAAAATACTATTTCTACATTATACCGAAAGCATTGCACTTCTCAATCAAGAAACAAATCAAATAAGTTGTTTATAAACCATAGAGAAGAGCCAGCGTTGTCTATGTCTTATCTTGCGCATAGATCACTAGTGCTCCGATGTTTATGCCAAAAGTACCAACAGCTGTGGTACTATCAATTAAATATCTTACACGAGACTTTTTCTGTCCCCTTTTGATGTGTTTTTTTCTAATAATAAATAAACGTTTGTAAGATTTAAGATATGAATCTTTTTGGTATACTATTGTATTGTTGAACATTAAGAGTATTGGTGCAATGGTACCACGTTTATATTGTCTACGCATGTACCTGAGGTAGAGTATACTTAGAAGGTCAAATATCGTCGCTAACGTTAGGACCAAGACCGCTTTAGCTGCTCGCAAAATACAAGAGAAAATATCTGAATGAAATATAAATTCTATTTAACATTATTATTTATGTTATGTCGGTGCTTCAGATAACAATCTTAATATAGCTTTTTTTGTAATGTATAAAGATCTCATATTTCCGAACAATAGCGTCTTAAACTAGTCTTAAAAAAATAACAAGAAACTGTAGGTACTAAGTACTGTAAATAACTTTAACAAATATTACTACTAGACATAATGAGCTTCAATATGTAAGCTTATCAAAACTATTATTTAGCATTTATAAGATACTAGCTTTTGCCCACGGCTTCGCTCGCGTTAATTTAGAATTTGACAATCAATTCGGGTTGTACCTACTCTGCTTGTAATATTATAATTCAATCATGATTCGAAAGACATGTGGCGCCATCTATTATCATAAGAACGTTATTGTTGTTTTCTTCGGGAACAGTAATTCTTTTTGGGATGAAATGTAGCCTATATCCGTTTCTGTACACCTGACAATGTATATGCAAAATTTCAGAATGATCGGTTCAGTGGTTTAGGCGTGAAAAGGTAACAAACAAACAAACAAACTCATTTTCGCTTTTATAATATTAGTTAGGAAGGAATTTAGGATTAGGATTGCAAAGGCTTGTAAAGGTTAAGATAGGGTTATTATTTAAGGCCGTAGTTCAATCTATGGTCCGGAGTGAGAGATCGTGGAACGCCATCGCCTCTGTGAGGAAATAATTTCCATCAAGGAGGCGGCGGAGCGGGCGAGGGAGCGCTTAAATCCTCTCCCCAACCGCAGAGCCGGGCGCCGGAGGGCGCGAGATGACCTCCAGCCACCCTGAGTTTTGACCTGGGGGAGGTGTGCATCGTGGGCCTGCCCGCCATCCGATCAGCACCAGGTCCGAGAGGCGGCGTGCTTGTTCCCACGTGCGCCTCTGTGTCGTGTCTTTGTCCCCCCCAGGGGGAAGGTAGAGAAAGTATTTTTGCGTAGTGGCCTGCTGTTTCACACGGCGTGGCGGGCCGAAACCACGGTGAGGTTACGATTGCATGTGAAAGTGATTCGCGCGGCCTCGCCGTCTATGGTAATGTCGAGGAACACCGTGGTAGGTTTAGTCGGTATTACCGGGGTATCTTTTCCCCGGTCAGCCCGACATAACCTCTCCATCACCTCGCGGAGAGATATGCGTCAAAACATTCTTCCACGTAAAAAAAAGGTTACAAACGATAGCACGCGAGTTCAACGTTTGACGAGGTGCCTTATAAATGTGGTAGTCCTGTTCATTATTAAAACTTCACCCATCTATACAGCGCCAAGTTTAAATTTAAACCAATTTGTATGTAATTTATTGAATGATGCGTTACTTGGCAGAAATCATTCATTGTGAATTATAGGACTGGGAGCCAGGTGGCTGAAACTAGACTCAAATCTGAAACCCTCTGACGGAAGACTCTACCATATAGACGATCATCAGTGGCGTAGCGTGTGTGTCAGCAGCCCGAGACGGAGTTTCTTTTTGCCGCCCTCTTACTTATGTATTTCAATTTTAAAGACTATTTTATACAGTAATTCTAAAGAACTTTGCGCAAGAACAGTCATCATTAATATGTATTGTACATCTACCCATTGCTCGCGTTCGTCATTAAATGGTTCAAATATTTATATATTATTATTATTTATTGTGAAATTTTGCCGTCCCCTAAAAGTGCCGCCCGGGGCGGACCGCCCCTGCCGCCCCCACTACGCAACACCACTGTCTGAGAGTTCTCCATAATGCTCTCGAAGATATGTGAAGTCTGCCAATCCACAGTGGGCCAGAGTGTTGGACTATGGCCTAAGCCTTCATACTGAGAAGATGCCCCCCGTGCCCAGCAGTGGGACAGTTTACATACAGGGCTGCTATTATAAGTCCCAGACAGACAAACAGACAGGTCTGCAACTGCTTTGGCGTATTTGGATACGTGACGTATCTTTTACGTTACACAGACAGACTGTCGTAGGTATATATCATATCTAATGAGTCCATCTTCCAGCCAAATAGTTTTGTAACAAGTGCGCATAAAATTGGCGCAATGGCCGACTGTCTACGCGCATGGGAGTTCCCGAAGCGTCATAAATATTTAGAGATTATTATAATCCTTTATTTTTCTGAGATGGGTAGTTTTAGTAGATTATTAAACAGTTAGACTAGTAAATAACAGTACTTACTTTTGAAGTGAAAACTTCTTTAGCGGCGTTGTGCACTTTTTTGTGATGGGTAAAAAAATTTAAACTCGCGTCAGGACACGTGACCTCATCGAAAATTCAAAAATATTCCTAAAAACTCACTTATCTTATCTTATCTTATGTGGGGGCCAGTCAGTGCAGACCGGCGATACTTCGACCCAGTGGGATCTTTTGTGTCGACACTCT
Source organism: Catocala sponsa (assembly GCA_963564715.1). NCBI lineage: Eukaryota > Metazoa > Arthropoda > Insecta > Lepidoptera > Erebidae > Catocala > Catocala sponsa. Next base: position 1,747,566 of record OY751354.1, on the reverse strand, counting down.
CCCAATAACGACTGCCATAGATGTTCATGGCAGCCGGGACCGACGGCTTAACGTGCTCTCCGAGGCACGGAGCAGGCTATAATTGTCGATCAATACGCACATAATTTCGAAAAGTCATATAACTTCCGAAAGTCAGAGGTACGCGACGTGGGTTCGAACCCGAGACCCTCTGCATTGCAGATTGTTGGTCTCCCCACTGAGCTATCGCTGCTCTTAAAAACTCACTAAACAATGTATGTTATATATATTACGGAAATATTCCTCACACGTAAAACCCACAATATTCTGGCGTTAATAATATGTCCTGAAAATGTCCACACGCGTCTATGTGTTGCCAACATCACGACGTATTGTTTGCTGAGTTCAAAAACATCATTTAGTGGAACAGTATGGTGTTGCCAAATGTTCGGTGACGGTAAAAAGTGATTGTACTGATGGCGTAGTGGTTTAAATGGTCGATTCGACATTGCCGTTGTGACGAGTGTTGTGGATTCGACGTCCACACGGAACAAAAATTTGTGTGGTCCTTCCTTCCTTTTCGTGTGGTTAGTGGCCAACCTGTTGTCAAGAGTTGTTCAAGCCGCCCGTAGGCCTCTGACATGGCTTAACGACTGCTGTCAATTTGACAACAACCGGGACCGACTTTTTATGTGCCCTCCGAAGCACGGAGACGCTCAGATGAAATACCACTAAGCGGTCACCCATCTATAGACTGACTGCACCCAACGTTGCTTAACCTCGCTAATCCTTTACTGATCAGTGAGTGCAACTGGCTATGAGCGCCAAATGGTTGTTTAGAGTTTGAGTGTTCTTTGTGTCCGTTGTTTGAATGTTTGTAAGTCGCCCGCGACACAGAAATTACTGATAGTGTTAGAGATGTCTAAGTATAATCTATAATGTCTATAGTATATACTACTACTCTCTCACAGAAAACTGGCTTGTAAGTAGGTAGTAATGAAATTGCCAATCTTTTATTTTTATACAACTAAGGTGGCAAACTAGCATACGGCCCACCTGATGGTAAGTGGTCACCGTAGCCTATGGACGCCTGCGACACCAGAGGCATCACTTGCGCGTTGCCGACCCTTTAGGAAAGGAAGTGGGAAGGAGAAGGAACGGGAAGAAGGAAAGAGGGTGATTAGGTCGGTCGAGTAGTTAAGGCGTGAAATACAAACATACGGCAACGGACACAAAGTACACCGAGACTCAGTGCAATCATTTGTGTACCACACAAATAATGTCATTGGATTCGAACCCAAACTTATCGCGATGACAACAGCGAGTGACCGTTTATCCACTGCGCCATCCGTGCAAACATCTTCAACACTTCCTTGTGTGTAGCGGCGCTCATACAGATGTTGAAATGATTCCAAAAAATTATTTTTGTTATTATGTCGAGCCAACGACCTTACCGGTGACTGTTGTACTAGAAAACCAATTGGATAGGTGTCTAAATACATAGACTTACGAGTATATCCCCAAGGGGGTAGGCACAGGTTATATAGGTTATATACACACTAGATTTCGCCCGCGCCTTTGTTCGCGTAAATGTAGGTTAGGGAACGTACCCATACTACGGCACCCGTTTAGAAGAGGAAGGGGATCTTCAAAATACCAAATATGAGCCAAATGTTAATTTTTTAACTTTTGATCCAAAAATTGATTTAGAACCATATGTCCGACTTACTACTTGAAAATAAGAGGCCTCGTAATAAAATTTGTTACGTAGTATGGGTACGTTCCCTTAGATTAGTCACAATACTTTTTCTGGATAGAAGGTAGCTTATATCCTTTTCTGTACCCCTGACAACGTATATGCAAAATTTCAGGATGATCGGTTCAGTGGTTTAGGCGTGAAAAGGTAACAAACAAACAAACAAACTCTTTCGCTTTTATAATATAAGTTAGGATAGTTAGGATTAGGATTAGGAGGCACACATGTAGGTTTTGATTTGAAATAGTTAGCAGTTATGGATACTTTTAACATCAAGAGCATACGTAAAAAAAGTTGTTTTGTTGACAACACAATAATGTAGGCAAAAACGAGCTGGGTTCTGCCAACATAACGTGCCCTCAACACATTGATTACCTGCTACATGACACGCCATGTACAATAGAAAATCTTTGCATAATTTCAGGTTTTCAGCGAGGCTCCCCTATCGTTACTTAACATGAGATTCAAACCCGAAACTCCACGATCACGGAAGCGTAACTTTCAGTCGTTAAAACATAGCCGCAGTATAACAATCCAGATATTTTATCACTATATGTTATAAAACAAAGTCCCCCGCCCCCGCCATGTCTGTGAGTTTGCGATAAACTCAACAACTACTGAACGGATTTTCATGCGGTTTTCACTAATAAGGCTTAGCTGGAACATTTTGGACACACTGCACAACATTTTCTTTAATTTTATTTTCTTATTGTTTGTATGTTAATATTATAATGTGTATTATATACTTAGAAAATAAGATTTGTTAAGCAAGTTTGAACCGATCCGAGCATATATAATTATGATTAAAGCAAAAATTGTAAATCATAGCAGGCACCCACAGGACAGGCTTGCCTAGTGCGGGGCCGCCGGATATATCGTAATGTTTTTTTTACTGTAAATATATTTTTTAATATTTCTTTTTGTAATTTTTTTTTCTGTTTTGGTGTGTCCAATAAATTACTTTTCTTTCTTTCTTTCTAATATACAGAGTGATTCATGAGGAAGGTGTAGGTGTATCATTTGTTAAGGCTTTGTACTACCCGGGCGAAGCCGGGGCCGGTCGCTAGCATGTTTATAAAGTAGCACAATGATTTATACTTTGATGTTTATTTTAGATGATCTATGTCATTGCATGGCCACCTGGGATTTAGAAAATATGTGAGCTAGTTCTCTGACTTAGTTTTTTGTATAAAAGGTTAAGAAACTAGTGGAATCCGGAATTTTTGTTTTTATGACTCAAAGACTACGTGGACAATGGCTTTGTTTTGCTAAAAGGTAAATCACGTATTAGGGTTCATTCCCTGTATCGCGAGGAACTTTACAAATATACATACGACAAGTAAATCTAATAGAACTTTGCCCTATCTGGGAATCAAACCCGAAATAAAATGTCATTCGCAGAGATATGGTACGTATGTATGTCACTGCAGTCCTCCTAAACTGCTGGACCAGTTTGATGTTTTTGAGAGTGTGTACTCAAACACGCTCTCCCAGGATGGTCTAAATTCACAATTTGACCCGGTACATGGCGCTACGATCTGGTTTGATGTTTTTTACCATTCGGATAGGACATTTGTCGGGTCCGCTATTTATAGACCTTATCACATCTCGCACTCAGTAGAAACTCACGCACTAGAAGTAACGGTAGTAGAGCCTCGCTGATGTCAGCATGAATGGGCCGGCTCGACCGGGGAAGGACTACCCTCTCACAGAATATCGACGTGAAATAACAGTATTCCTACTGTTGTGTTTCGTTCGGTGAGTGAGAGTGCCGGAGGCCCATCAGGAGAAGGAGCTGGAAGGGCCAGCTCCTTCTCCTTCCCACTTTCTTTCCTAAAGGGTGGGCAACGCGCAAGTGATGCCTCTGGTGTCGCAGGCGTCCATAGGCTACGGTGACCACATACCATCAGGTGGGCCGTATGCTTGTTCGCCTCCTAAGTTGTATAAAAAAAAATCGTGTGTCGCGAGGGACTTAACAAACAAGACGTTTTGCCTACCCAGTCATTCTGCAATCTAGTCATTTCGTTTATACAAACTTTTTACTATACAGACTATCTGTCCCTAACCCATTCAAACAACGGAGAACTTTCAAACTCGGTACAACTATACGCGAATCACATACATTTTTATCCTGCGTGAGGATCGAACCGACAACACTCAGCGCAGTGGCGGTTGCGAGGCGATCACTTGAGCCACCGTGCAATCAAAAATGTAACATTTTTGACAAGCCCTTCAAGGATACAAGCGTGAGACTATGGTGATTTTGATACCTACATATCTTATCTTTATGTGGGGGCCAGTCAGTACAGACCAGCGACACTTCGACCCAGTGGGATCTTTTGTGTCGACACTCTCCCAATAACGACTGCTATAGATGTTCATGGCAGCCGGGACCGACGGCTTAACGTGCTCTCCGAGGCACGGAGCAGGCGATAATTGTCAATCAATACACAAATAATTTCGAAAAGTCATATAACTTCCGAATGTCAGAGGTGCGCGACGTGGGTTCGAACTCGAGACCCTCTGCATTGCAGTTTATTGGTCTCTCCACTGAGCTATCGCTGCTCGATACCTACATAAGTATACATCTATACTTACCTATACTAATATTATAAAGCTGAAGAGTTTGTTTGTTTGTTTGCTTGAACGCGCTAATCTCAGGAACTACTGGTCCGATTTGAAAAATTCTTTCAGTGTTAGATAGCCCATTTGTCGAGGAAGGCTATAGGCTATATATCATCACGCTAAGATCTATAGGAGCGGAGCACCAATGAAAAATGTTTCAAAATCGGAGAGTATTTTTTCCTTTTGAGAGCTTCCGCTGCGTGCGCTGCGTAAACAGTTAAAGTTTCGCAAAAATCATGTATGATATAATTGTTCCCCTTTAAAAGTTCTAAAAAAAAGTCCGGGACAGCATATGTCTATCTTTTACGGTTGGCTCACTATAACCATTTTTATGCTAACAAAAATTGTCCTAAAATAATGCATTATTTGCGAAGGTATTTTTATAAACATGATATAAATTCTTATCCAAATAAATACGTTATTCATCACAAGTATTTAATTAAAAACAAAATTGCTCTTTACATCATTCGATTTCAATGAATATCTTAGGAGATATCGCAGTTTTAAAATAACATCGTAGCTAAATAATTACCCATTACAGACATAGTACAAACGATGTTTCTCCTGGTTTATTCTGCGTGATTACTACTGGTTCGATTTGAAAAATTCTTTTAGTGTTGGATAGCCCATTTACCGAGGAAGGTTATAGGCTACATAACATCACGCTAAGACCCACGGGGGCGGCGCAGTAATCATAAACGCGGGTGAAACCGCGGACACATCTAGTTTAATAATATAATATCAGCCCTGTATTAATATCCCACTGCTGGGCACGGGCCTCTTTCCAGTGTAAGAAGGGTTAGGCCATAATCCACCACACTGGCCTACTGTGCGTTGACAGACTTCACATATCTTCGAGAACATTATGTAGACATCTCTCAGACATGCAGGTTTCCTCACGATTTTTTCCTTCACCGTTAAGCAAGCGATAATTAACTATTTAATACGCGCATATCTTTGAAAAGTCGGAGATGCGCGCCTTGGAATCGAACTTGAGACCTCTGCGTGGCAGTCCAACGGTTTCCCACTAGGCTATCGCTGCTGTCTTCATAAGTGTACCTTAATAAGTAATTTAAGATTTTATTAATGTTTTTGTTTTGCCTGAATAATCTGCTCTAATATGTACATGTTGTGTACACTACCTTAGGATACTGTCCGGTTTATATATTACTAGCTTTTGCCCGCGGCTTCGCTCGCGTTAATTTAGAATTTGACAATCAATTCGGGTTGTACTCTGCTTGTAATAATTTCAATCATGATTCGAAAGACACGTGGCGCTATCTATTATCATAAGAACATTATTATTGTTTTCCTCGGGAACAGTAATTTTTTTCGGGATGAAAGGTGTCCTATGTCCATTTCTGTACACCTGTCAACGTATATGCAAAATTCCAGGATGATCGGTTCAGTGGTTTAGGCGTGAAAAGGTAACAAGCAAATAAACAAACAAACTCATTTTCGCTTTTATAATATTAATAATTACGATTAGGATAGGATAGGTAGGATGTTCATTATTACTACTTACTATGTTAAGACTGTAATCTGTTTGTGTACTTATTATAAATCTATACATACAAATAAATAAAATTGAAGTGTTTGTTTGTAATGTCAAAATAACAGCTTTTTATCTAATGCATATGAAAGTATATAAGGCACCTATACGAAAACATCTACTTTTTAAATTTTTGTCTTTCTTAAAATTGTCTTCTGTTTACGCGAATGTTATTCATTGAAATTAAAGTACTATATATTGTCTTTCTGTCTGTTTGTTCCGGGTAATCTCCGAAGTGGCTGAACCGATTTTGACGGGACTTTCACTGGCAGATAACTGATGTTATAAGGAGTAACATAGGCTATTTTGATTTTAGAAAAAATAGGTTTCCGCGGAGACAAACACTTTTTAGTTAAAATCTACGCGGACGAAGTCGCAGGTAACAGCTAGTAAATAAATAAATAAATAATAGGTACCCTTCAAATCTTAATAAACACACAGTACCTATATCTACCATTAATTCTATTTCTATCTGCCAAATCATAACAGTTCTCGAATAATTGACAGCTTGCCATGAATACCCATCAATTTGCCCGCAAAGGTCGACGTACCGCTAAATATAGACTTTTAGACTAGTCTAGGTCATTGTGTAGCTAGTACTACTTACCTACATAAGATTTTAATTTCATACTTGAATGGTAATGAGTTTTGTGAATACTTTGACGTGTTTTTGACCTAGGGTCTACATGTCATTTGACCTAGGGTCTACATGTCCTTTTCTGCAGCCCTGACAACATGTATGCGTCATTCCATGATTATCGGTCAAATAGTTTAGGCGTAAAAGCGTAACAAACAAACTCACATCTATACTAATACTAGATGTTCCCGCGGTGTCACCCGCGTTCATCGTTACTGCGCCGTGGGTCGTAGCGTGATGTTATGTAGCCTATAACCTTCCCCGGTAAATAGGCTAAACACAAAAATAATTTTTCAAATCGAATTAGTAGTTCCCACATTTATTGTATTTTTGTTGTAATGTTAAGCATTTGCCGCCGTCCGTGCACCACGGTATCGGGTGACCAACTGAAAACCAGCGCTGGTGCACTCAATTTGGGTGCCCGGCTAATGCTGAGGTGGTGACCCTTTTCGGCGAGGGCATACACATTTTGTTTTATAATATGTATAATATGTTTGTTTATTTGGTTTTAATTAATTGTGTGTGCTCTGTACGAAATAAACAAATTTCTTTCTTTCTTTCTTTCTTTGTAGTGCGATTAAACAAACAAACAAACTCTTCAGCTTTATAATATAAGTATAGATTTGACCTAGTAAATATAATAATATCAACTCTGTATATGAACTGACCAACTGCTAGATGCAGGCCTCAGTTAAGAGAGCAGTGCACTATTTACTTGTTTTCTGGATAAAATGTCTCCATGTCCTTTTCTGTACACCAGACAATGTGTATGCGTCATTCCATGATGATCGGTCAAGTAGTTTAGACGTAAAAGCGTAACAAACAAACTCACATTTGCATCTATACTAGTATTATAAAACTGAAGAGTTTGTTTGTTTGGTTGAACGCGCTAATCTCAGGAACTACTGGTTCGAATTGAAAACTTATTTTAGAGTTGGATAGCCTATTTATCGAGGAAGGCTATAGGCGATATAACATCACGCTACGACCCACGGGGGCGGCGCAGTAATTATAAACGCGGGTGAAACCGGGGGCACAGCTAGTTTTATAATATTGGTATGCGAATGTGAGTTTGTTTGTTACGATTTCACACCTTAAGGTGCCGCGGCTACACTGCGGGCGGTTAGAATAGAATAGAATAGAATATACTTTATTTGTAAACATAGGTAAATATAAAAATGTGAGAGATGGTACAGAGCTTTCTTAGTAGCACTATGTTTTGCCTGGCGGCGTACAAATGTGGTTTATGTAGATAATTATACAACAATTGTGACACTTCGTTAGCGGTCAGAGTTCCGAGTTCTGCGTTCCGCGTTCACTGTGATGTATGCGGTGTCTTAGAATCGTATACACATAAAAGCAGTGAGGCCGCGGCGGTCAAAGACAGCGCACGTTCTGTCGGAGTTCCATTTTTTTCAAAAGCGGTCACTATGTCCCACGAAATTGAAAAGTTTATTGAATTAGTGCGAGACAAACGTACTGAACTCCAGATTTCTAGACCGCTCGCAGTGTGGGCAACTGTGAACGCTGAACGCAGACCGGCTGGGCAATGTGTTCGGCGCCTAAAAATACCGTTTGTGGATAGAAATTTACTGAAAAATTCTTCATAAACGCGAGCGAAACCGTGGGAAAAATGTAGGTTATAATATTAGTAAGGATTTATTTACCCGGTATGTGTTCCCGTGGGATTCAGGCGGGCAAAGCCGCGGACAATAACCAGTAATCTATAATTCTGTCTATGCTTAACAAGTAAACCCAAACAATAATGTCCTCCAGACCGAATTTCGGTCACGGCGGCCAATCTAAAGAAGACTGGCCATCTGCGCAGGAGATATTATAGTGCACAAGTGTGTGCGCAAACACAAGTGCACTATCTATTCCCTAACTCTCATGATCCGAGACGGTAATCCGTCACCACCGAAGAGAGATCAGGCGCAGGACCAACGGCTTTACGTGCTTTCCGAGGTACGGGGGAGTCTAACACCGTCAACTTTCTAACTTGGATTGAGAATTCTTAACCAAATCCAAAACCCAATAACTATTTGCTGGCTCGACCCGGGATTCGAACCCGAGACCTCATGTACAGCAGTCGTATCGCTGCGCCACGGAGACATGTAATCCAAACAATAATACACATTTATAAATAGAGCAACCGGCGCCATACTAGCTGGTTGTCGAATGACAACCTGGCAACCGGCAACCGTGACGCGCAACCTATTTATACATGCCTCGTACATATACAATAACAATGTGGAACTTGTATACTTCCTTTAGAGAAATACGTTGATGTGCAGCGGCTAAAACGATCACTTGGCTGTTGAAAGAAAGAAAGAAAAGTAATTTATTAGACACACCAATAAAAACACAACATATTAACATGGTAACAAATAAGAACAAAATACAAAAATAAAAATAAAGAAAATTTTGTGCAGTGTGTCCAAATGGTTCCAGCTCAGCCTTTGCTGCGGATGACCGCAGCGCTGTTTTTCAGCCGAAACCCAAGTGCTAGCTCGGACGATTATTCGGCATACAGCTTATAAACATACTTAAGAGGAAACACAAGGGCCGTTTTTCCATACAAACGTAGTCCCCTGTTACCTCCCTGGATAATGCCAGTAGAGCAATAACTTTTTCCAAATATGTATGGTCTCTGTTGGCATGTCCATTGTTTTCCTTTTTTTCATAAATTAATTATTAAAAGAGCCTTCAATATCCTTAAAAATTGGCCAGATTTTCCGCTGTGTTCAAACATCTAGAAAACAAATTTGACTAGATTATATTATAAAAAAAGGAAAACATAGGAACACGGCCAAAGCCTTTAATTTTTAATGAAAAATGTAGTTAAGTCGGTCCAGGTTTGGAGAAGGAATGAGGGGACTACGAAACGTTGACTTTGTGTACTTCTAATAGGTATTTTCGGTCCAAGCTGCAGTTGTCTCTATCGCGCTCTGCGGGTACTACGCGACAACAATAGATTTTACAAATATCTTTTTTTCCAATTCTCTCGCCCTTAGTGTTTCTTCTTAATAGATAAGAGTAAATATAATATAATGTACAATAGGCAAGCAATTACTTAGTGTAGAACTGAAGAAATTATTAAAAACATGGATAAAAATATATATACATATAATTATAATAAACATAAATATATCTGGAAACACAATATAAACAATTAAGTGCTGGATTTTTGTTCAGATAAATATATAAAGACAAGGTTTGCCCGTGGCTTCGCCTGCGTTAATTTAGAATTTGACAATAAATTCGGGTTATACTCTGCTTGTAATAATATGATACAATCATGATTCGAAAGACACGTGGCGCCATCTAAAGAACGTGATTATTGTTTTCCTCGGGAACAGCAATTTTTTTCGGGATGAAAGTTAGCCTATGTCCGTTTCTGTACATTTGACAACGTATGCAAAATTTCAGGATGATCGGTTCAGTGGTTTAAGCGTGAAAAGGTAACAAACAAACAAACAAACTAATTTTCGCTTTTATAATATTAGTTAGGATTAGGATTAGGATGTTTTTTTTTTTGCTCGTCAAAGTGACCACACTCCACCTGATGTTAAGCAGTCGTGTGGTCTAAGAGCAGTGGCCTCCACATCGCCCCCACAGTAGCCGAGGCGATGTTGAGGTCTCTACTTTGACGGCCTGAGAAGATGCTTTTTCACGCCCCGCTTGAAGGAAGAAGGAAACACGTGCCTTGGCAGAGAATTCCATGCCTTGGTCGTTTTTGTCGCCAACAGGTTTGAATTTGACAGTGCACGGATGGCGCAGTGATTGAAGTTGCCGCCTTGCCACTGCTCCGCGCCGAGTGTTGTTGGGTTCGAGGTTCGAGCCCCAAAGGCATCGATCAAATATACCATAGATGCACGATCGTCGCTCGAAAAACGGCCCTAACAAAACTGTGCATAAATCAGTCGTATGCGCTATATTATGCACCTGTCCCACTCACTCTTGCGTGCGCTGCCCGTAAGCGAGAGCGAATCGACACCACTACTACGGTGGAGACCGTACCATATACTTAGTACGCTTGCGTATCGCGAGTAACACACTTAGGACGCTTTACATTGACGCGTTTTAACTAAACTATTACAAAATGTTTCTCAGTGGGCGTTCAATGGTTATTCCGGTTTATTTCCTGGATTGCATAATAAATGCAGACACTTATAAGTAAGTAGTACTGGTCAGTGGCACATATTGATGCGGTTTTTGTATGAGAATGTGCATCTATGGTATATTTGATCGAAGCCCAAACGGGACAAAAAAATATTTGTTCCACAAATGATTGTTCGGAGTCTGGGTGTTCTTTGTTTCCTTTCTTTGAATGTTTCTAAAGTTTACCGCGATACGGACATTAATCCAAATACGAGAGTTATCTATTAAAAAAATAAAATAGACATATTAGGTATTTTAGTTAGACTAAAATATTATTGCTATCCTAACTATCCTAATCCTATCCTAATCCTAACTAATATTATAAAAGCGAAAATGAGTTTGTTTGTTTGTTACCTTTTCACGCCTAAACCACTGAACCGATCATCCTGAAATTTTGCATATACGTTGTCAGGTGTACAGAAACGGACATAGGCTACCTTTCATCCCGAAAAAAATTACTGTTCCCGAGGAAAACAACAAAAACGTTCTTATGATAATAGATGGCGCCACGTGTCTTTCGAATCATGATTGAATTATATTATTACAAGCAGAGTACAACCCGTATTGATTGTCAAATTCTAAATTAACGCGATCAAAGTCGCGGGCAAAAGCTAACATAATTACCGGTGTAATTACAATTCATTTAGAAATAAGGAAGCCTTTACTAAAATTTGTGTAATTATACTGTTGGTGTGCTTATTCAATAAAAAAAAAAAAAAAAGAAAACATTATATGTAGTGATTCAGTTTTCGTATGTTTGTATTTAACCTTCACTATCTACGTACTTTCTGTTATTCATATCGGATGTTAAAATGTTCAAGCAAAATGTAACCTAGAAATTTCTTTCACTTTATTTCAGAGTGATGTTATTAATTACATTGCAAATGAACTCTCGCACGTAGTTGAATGCCAACAGCCGGTACATTAAAACATAAACTCACGTAGAACAAATAGAAATGTACTGGTAAAAATAAATAAAAGGTGTGTGTGCATTAGAGCGAAAATAAGTCGACGTGATTGAAGGAAAATTGCACGCGCGCACTGATGCTGCATATATGTTCATTCAATGACAGTAGCTTGTCTGACATGTGATAGGGTTTTGCTATAATAATATGTTGTTTCGTTTTAGAGTTTACAACATAAATTGCAAAAGATTCTGATTGCACGAGACTTAAACAAAGCTGGTGAAATTCAAGTGTGATTCACCTTTGCAAATTCCTTTAGGCAAAGGTGATATACATACTTAATAATATCATATCTTATCAGTTATCACATAATCTCATAGAACGTTTGCACAGAAAGCTAATTGTCGTAATAAAATATGTACAAAATACATTACCAATCTATCCTAATAAATGTGAAATGTCAATTAATTTTATTCTATTTATATATTTCTAGACGTTCCCGCGGTTTCACCCGCGTTTATCGCCCCTGAGGGGCGGTGCAGTAACACTAAAATAATTTTTCAAATCGAACCAGTAGTTCCTGAGATTAGCTCGTTCAAATAAACAAACAAACTCCTCAGCTTTATAATATTAGTATAGACTACTAGCTGTCCCGCGCAACTTCATCTGCTTCATATAGGAGAATTTTCCCCGTTTTCGCAACATTTTTCATTGCTGCTCCGGTCTTATTGGTCGTAGCGTGATGTTATATAGCCTATAGCTTTCCTCGATAAATGGGCTACCCAACACTAAATTAATTTTTCAATTCCAACCAGTAGTTCCTAAGATTAACGCGTTCAACCAAACAAACAAACTCTTCAGCTTTATAATATTAGTATAGATATACGACAGCTCTCATCCTAGGAATAATCCCTGTCACGCGAGGGACTTTACCAACATTCAAATTTTAAACAACGATCACGAAGAACACCCGGACTTTTTTTTTCATTCTTCTTCTTCTTCTTCTTTTCGTGTGGTTAGTGGTCAACCTGTTATCAAGAGTTGTTCAAGCCACCCGTAGGCCTCTGACATGGCTTAACGACTGCTATCAATTTGACAACAACCGGGACCGACTTTTTACGTGCCCTCCGAAGCACGCAGACGCTCAGATGAAATACCACTAAGCGGTCACCCATCTATAGACTGACCGCACCCAACGTTGCTTAAAACCTCGCTAATCGTTTACCGATCAGTGAGTGATTTTTTTCATTTCTTGAGGTAAATTAGGGTATCGTTAGCCTTCGGGTTGTGGAGGTCAGAAGGCAGTCGCTCTGTGTAAAACTGATATCCAGTCAAATCCGGTTAGATTAGAAAGCTGACCCCAAGTGACTTGGGAATAATAAAGGCTAGGGAGAAGAAGATTTATTTGATACGATATTTATAATACTGAGACTAAGAACTATATCTTAAACATTTTTATTACGAGAATCAGACCTTGGGTCTTCTCGGTCCATTTACGCTTGCCATATATTCTTTCTTAATCTATCTTTCCCACATATGTACATAAACCAATACAAAATATTTGTAAAATTTAAAAATGCTTGTTAAGTCTGCCGCGATACAGGAATTAGGAATTATAACTAGTGCGAGATTTGTCTTTTTAAAAAGAAAAATAGTCTAGTATAAAGTCCAACATTCGCACGCACGTAAGCAAACACTAAGATATACATAGAAATTTCAATTCCACAAACTACGCCTACTCATTAACGAAGAGCAGTGTTTGTTAACAAAAATAAATGCTTTGTTGTTACAATTACGCTTCAGTTCGTTCGCACCTTAACATTCTGTTGTTTGCGATCACCGATCTCTGTGTTTTTAATTTGTTTCTAACACAAAAGTCGGTCAAATGCTTAATTTTATGTTTTAGTATTCTAAGATTTTCTTTTTGAAGTATCAGGTGTTATCTTACGGTTGGTACGCGGCTATTACCGTGAGTTTCTTGTACACGTCTACTTACAGGCACAATTCCTTGCAAGACAGTGGAAGTACCTTCATATATAAGTCTAAAAGAAGTACTCGTTCTAGATTATAGTTAATGTAGTAGCATGCTTTCAGTGTGCTTTTGTTAGCTCATCTAAGACATGCAAGATAAATCTTTCCTAACATGTATAATAAATAAATAAAAATTGTATTTTTGTTTGTAATAAACTCTGAAACTACTATACCGATTTTGATAATGCTTTCATCATTAGAAAGCTACTTTATCCAGAAGTAGCAAAGCAGAGCAGTAAGTAATCATAAACAGTAGTATGTTGAAATTCAATTCAATTTACATTCGCGTAAACTGACTACGCTAATATTGAAATTAAACTACTATATACGGATTTTATCGCGTTGTTTATTTGACACTTTATTACAAAATTTTGAAAACTGTTACACTACTATTACTATTAAACTTTACTAATTTTTAAACATAAATATAAATAGTATAATAGTATAGTAATAAGTAGTATAAATAGTTTTAATAGTTTCAATAATTAAATTCGCTTAAAAATTAGTAAAGTTTAATAGTAATAGCAGTGTGACAGTTATTTTTTACGCGAATGTTATTCATTGGAATAACATTCGCGTAAACAGAAGACAATATTATGTACGCTAATTTTTTAATCATAATATAGGCGAGTATGAGTGTAATAAAATTAAATGTATATGAAACTAAAAAAATGTAAAAAAATATTAGGTAGGTTGATTTGGTTTATCAGCTTACGGTTGAAGTTCATTTGAACGTCATGTGTCATGCTCATGACAATAAGGTCGATTTCTCCTTGCAGTAATATTATGATAGTAACCATTGCTCTCTTTATCATGTACCTATTATATTTACGTCATGCCATGTGTTAAGTTTGAATTATCAGAGCTAACAACAACTCACCTCCTTTACTCGCCTCCGTTGTGATAATTACGTTTAGGCAGAAGAATTTCGTGCAATGAGGGCTATCGCGCTTGGATTCAACGCTAAAGGTACTAGTCGATGGTAAGGTCTAGTCAAACTTTATAGTCAATTCAACAGTAACCATAGAAACCGTCAATTATTTCGGCGAAATACGGCTTTGACAGCAGCTGTGACAGTGTTGACAGGACCTTACTCGCTAGTGGCGCCGCCTGGTGAGCACGAAAACGATAGCCCCCATTCTAGACATTTGTGGAAGTGCTAGTCATTTCCTTGCGACGCATATTGTTTTAAGGTCATCGTTCTATTTGTCCAGGTCGCACCTACACATCGTTCGTTGGTCGTAGCATTTCTTGAAACAATAACATTATATTTCATTTTAATATTTGCTAATAATAAATCTTTACGTCACATTTTACGAGATGGAAAGACTTAGAATTGCCCTTAAAGAACACAATTAGAAGTTTAAAATATTAGGGGGTGAGTCTATATTTATATACATATAGGTAGGTATATAGACATAGACTCAAACCCTGTGCTTATCTTATCTTATCTTGTGTGTGGGGGCCAGTCAGTACAGACCGGCGACACTTCGACCCAGTGGGCTCTTTTGTGTCAGCCCCAAGATTTATCCCTTAGCTATCTCCTTATGAATGTACTGCATTAGCCGCAGTGTACAATTCAGAGGGAAAAGCCTGAAGTCTTTAGGATTTGGATATACTAATCCCATCAGACCCATCCTAAGTCCAGCCAACGCGTCGCATTCACACAGTAGGTCCTGTGCGATATGGACTCGTTCTGTTCACCACAGGCTCTGCAGATCTAATCGTGTGTCAAAATCAATCTGCACAGGAAGTCGTTGGTGCCAAAATGGCCAGTGAACGCTCCTGTGAGCAGGCGCATTTGGCTCTTGCTATACCTGCAGAACTTCCGGGTGAAGCCTGTGGCTCCATTTGCAATGAATTTCTTGGAGTGTTCCAGACCCCTAAGGGCCATCCACTATAGCCTAAACCTATATATTATCCCCAAAGGGGTAGTCAGAGGCTTTTGATTGCACTGATGGCATAGTGTTGCGCCCAGTGTTGTGGGTTCTCGTTTCGAAGTAGGGACTAAAAGTGTGGACCACTAATAGTGCCGAGTCTAGGTGTACTTTGCGTCCGTTGTTGTAATATTTGTAGAGTCACCCGCAACACTGGATTTGTGCCTAGTGTGGGAGTAGTCTTTTCAAAAAAAGAAAATAAAGAAGAATTTCGTTTCCAACATTTTTTGCCCAGCATCTGACATAATAAGAGGACATCGTATTTTCGATTACTGGACACATTTTGAGACTTCGTACTTGAAAACTCTATAACAGTTTTTACGACTCGAGAATCCCACCTGAGATTGGCGTATCTAGTGTAATTTTTTTAAGGTAGCCAGAACCTTGTCTTTGTCTATATACAACACTAGCATTTTGCGTGGGCTTACATTTTGTCGTCACGTTTTATCCAGTTTGGACATCTAACTCCTAACTCTTGGCTCATTAAGAATTGCGAGGAGTCCATTGAAAACCTTCCGCTCTATACACCTAAAAGACAATAAAATCAAAACACTCATCGCTTACTCATGTCAAACGGGCTAGTTACTTGTTTACCATAATGGAAAAAGTATTTGTCAATAAAATCCGTCATAATTATTGATGTTGACATTTCGTGTTGACAAGGCCATGTATCAAATGTCAAAACTGTCTGGAAACATCTGTCAAAATATAGAAATGTCATCATTATAAGAACAGAGCAAGCCAAAACGGATGAGCACGAACTTTTGTTTACATATAGGGTCAAAGATATAAACGTTTAATAATGGGCACCTTTCTGGGCGCTAAGTTGTCATTTGACACACAATGCACATCTGAATTACGCTTGTACTTATAGAAAATTGTACACTACCGTTCTGTTTCCCATGTGTGAGTTCACTTTTTTACTGTAATACATCTAAAAATAATCTAATTCTGAATCTTTGAATGAATTTGCAAACAAATATACGGCCTGCGCTACCGTAGACTATGTCAGCTTGAAATAACAGGAGTATCTCTCCGCATTGTCAACCGTAAGGAAAAGGAATTAAATATTTGATGATTTCTTCTCCTTCTTTATCCATTCCCCTCCTGGGAATGGGTAAAGAAGGTATTTTACTGTGAACTGCTTTTTAATTCTGCAGATAATTCCTTTTCTTTACAACTTTGCTAATAAAATAACTCACTTCACAAATAATTATCCGACGCGGGACAATTATTTATGAGATCCACAAATTACTGTTTTAAGTCTAAATGTAGGTACTTTAACTGAAAATCGTATAGTCGTAAAGCGTGATAGGACTTAGAACCTAGTGCGTTTATTTTCACAGCCGATTTTTTGATGTTTCAGTTACCAGATAAACTTTAACTTGAGAATAAATTTGTAATTTTGACAGTTGTGCAACACAACGTCTGTCAAATTTATTCCACAGGTAAGCTATATCTGTTGTTCAGAAATTGACAGTTACTTAACACAAAATCTGTCAAATTTATTTCACAAGTAATTTATCAAACAAATTTACCTCACATAGAATAAAACTATTTGATTCCTGTGTCCCAAAAGATTTCACCTACGTACATTAAAACATTACGTAGGTGAAATGTGGCATTTCATTTGTCGGCCTCGATGGCGTAGTGGTTAGTGTAACCGACTGCCACGCCTGAGGTCGCGGGTTCGATTCCCGCACAAGTCAAACATTTGTGTGCACGAACATTGATGTTTGTCTTGGTCTGGGTGTTTCTATGTATAATATGTATGTATTTACAAAAAAAAGTATATATGTATGTTTATCCATTGTCTAGTACCCATAGTACAAGCTCTGCTTAGTTTGGGCTAGATGGTGTTGTGTGTATGTGGTAGAATATTATTATTATTACCCAACTTCAAAAACATTTATAAATTAAACCCACAACAAGGCGATGGTATTATCCAGATGTACATTTATATACCACCTATGTAGTTTAATATTATCACATCGTCCTGTTCACATCTGAGATCTACCAAACCTTCATAATGACCCGTTATTACCAAACAATAAGTCTTTGACCTTTAACACTAGTACTATACTCGTGCATTGTCTATTTTCAACATGGATTACGTGTGTAAGAATTGGCACAGTCAACCACTTTGGGAGCGCTGTGGGAATCAAAATAGTCGTAAATTCTGTCTTATAATCATGTTTTATTAAGATTGTGTATCAACTGCATCAATGTGGAAAACTTTGTTCTTAAAATTAAATATTAAAACGTTGTCGTTGCATGTGTGAGAGTGAGACGCATCACAGGTTAGCTTTGTCTTGCTCGCACATATAAGTGACAGTTCATGGTGCCGTATATCTATGACTATATTTTTTTATCATTAAGAATTTTCTAACAGGCAGCACTCACAACACTTTGGTTGATCGAAAATCGAACCCGAGACTTATCGGTCGTACACTACGCAAAAATAAGAGCAATTTTTTTTACGTGTCTAAGATGGCTGTCTTGATTTTTATATGTACTTACCTATTAGGCAAAATAAGTATGAGACCAACCTGCAAAATAAAAGCAACATTTTTTATTTAGCTTTCCTTCAGGCGCAGGACTTTTTCCCGAATGAAAGGTACTCTATGTCCTTTTTTGTACCGCTGACCACATGTCTGCGAAATTCCATGACAATCGGTCGGTTAATTAAGGCGTCAGACCATAACAAATAAACAAACTCACATGCGCATTTATAATATTAAAGTTAGGATTCCATATCTTAAATCGACAAACACTTTATTTGCCATATTATGTTCATCTATTCGGCCCATCAAGACCCATTATTTAATTTCGTACTATTATAAAGTTGATATTAGTACGAAACAACTAAGAAAAATATAAAAAACCATTAGAAGTATCTCTTGTAGCTAATATAAGATTTCACTCAGCACTTGGCATTCGTATTCAATCCGGTAGTGGCTGTCAACGACCGGCACTTTCAGTTTCTGAACGCTAGAATAAACGTCACTTTGACAGTTGACAAGTTTGAATTATTTTTTTTGTAGGCCCGCCTTTTTTGCGGGTTTTGCCAATTGTTTACATTTTGACGGCGTAGTTGATATTTTATTAGGAGATTAATGATTTTGGTAAATGTAGGAGACATTATTGTAAAATTTTATTAAGGGCTGTATGGTCTAGTGGATTATGTGTGAGCACTTGATTAGGTGCTGATGGTAGAGTCATGATTCGATTTTCGGATTAAGTTGTGTTTTGTCAGACAAATCTATAGTACCTACTGAGTACGGTAGACGATAACTGAATTGATTAATTTGGCTGTTGATAATTCAGTTAGATGTGATTTATCGTTTGTTGACTAATATTTGAGTCAATATTTCTTTGTATAAACTGCCGATGGCACATTTGTTTATGAGGTCTCCTCACCAGTGCCGGATTAACCACGTAGCAAGAGTAGCAATTGCTACGGGCCCCGCGCGAAAGGGGGCCCCGCATATTTAAGCCCACTCATCTCTGCTTGAGAGTAATTTTTTGAGTGAAACTTATTCCTTAAGCTGTGGTATATTGAATTTACTTGATGTCACAAAAACGTGAAATGTTACAACTTTTCCTACTAAGACAATCCACGTCAGACAATCGGTAACCGACTATTTCCTTGGCGTTTATACAACACAGAATTTTATACGGTACACGCACAAGTTCTACAAAAAGTCGCTCGTATAAATGTGTAGAATTTCAGTCGGCCCAATAATCAGCTCTACAAAAAGTCTGACGTATGCAAGCATTCTTACCCGAAAGAATTTGCTACGGGCCCCGCGCTTACTTAATCCGGCACTGCTCCTCACCTTGCACTTGCCTTGCGCCGTAGCACGGTAATGTTATTAAAAGTATTCTATCTTCATACAAACGACGGTCGGAACTCGAGTCATACCTACGCGCCTCGGCGTTGGTAGTTGGTATGCGCTTGGTTCGCAACCAGTCGCGAAATGGTCGCAAATGCGCCGCAATGACAAACGGACGGTGTGATTGTTTTGTAAGCAGTAAGCGTGCGATTTGTGATGATTTGATTTTATTAAACACTTTCTATTTCATTCACTACGAATTTCATTTTTTATAATACATAATGTAATATTTACAATCACTAAACTAGAAAGAAACTCAAGTAGGTAGATCAGATTAAAATACTGTAGGCGGGCAGCCCTAACGCGTGTCTACGAACCGCGCTGTTGTAGGTAATTATTTCAAGGACAGGGCCGAATTACAATACTGTATAGATATCATTACCGTGGCCGTAGTATATAGTATTGAAGGTTCGATCACTATTCGGAGAATGTGAATGTGATCAGCATTGTTTTTAACGATTACTAGTAATTTGTAACACAAATTGCACTAGGCGACCGCTAGTTATAATTAACCCATCTGACATGTCATACCTACGTTGACATATTAAGTACCAACATAAAGAATACACCTTCCTTCGTGTCTTACGCAACGCCACTCACGGCATACGCCGATCTTATACGTCTCCTAATCCACACGGCTTGGAGAGTTGTAGCATTCTATCATCTAAAACGATTTAGAATCTTTATTTTTTGCACTTTTGTTAAGTAATCTTGGCGCCGGATTTGTGTATTTTTAGACGGAGAAATATGTATAGTATGGCTTCAAGACGTGATTCAAAACGTGATTTGAAACGTGACTCAAAATGAAAAGTTTGTTTAGTTATGCCTATGAACGTTTGAACAGTCAATGTTAAGGGTAATTTACATATACTTAATATAAAAATATCAGCCCTGTATTAAACTGTCGCACTGCTGGGCACGGGCCTCTTCTCACTGTGAGAAGGGGAAGGCCATAGTCCATCACGCTGGCATAGTGCGGGTTGGCAGACATCACATATCTTCGAGAATATTATGGAGAACTGTCACACAGTTGCTTGTGTTGCAGTTTTCCTCACGATATTTTCCTTCACCGTTAAAGCGAGTGATAATTAACTATTTAATACGCACATAACTTCGAAAGTTAAGACATGCGCGCCTTAAGACATCTGTATGGCAATCCAATGGTTTCCGACATGGCTATCACTGCTGGCATTTGCATGATGTTTTTTAAAGCTTATATATCGTTACAATTGAGAAGTAGAGTCTCGCTGATTTCAGCATGAATGTGCCGGCTCGACCGGAGTAGGACTACCCTCTCACAGAATATCGACGTGAAATACCAGTATTCCTACTGTTGTGTTTCGTTCGGTGAGTGAGAGTGCCGGAGGCCTAATCATCCCCTTTCCCCCATCACGCTCCTTCTCCTTCCCACTTACTTCGGTAGGCAACGCGCAAATGATGCCTCTGGTGTTGCAGGCGTCCATAGGCTACGGTGACCACTTACCATCAGGTGGGCCGTATTCTTGTTTGCCACCTTAGTTCTATAAAAAAAAACCTATCGTTACAATTGAGAATTCACCTCAGACTGCAATATGGTCTTGCGTTGTTTTTATTCTGTGTACACGTGAGTAGATGCTCCTATTATACCATAACCTACTAATAGAGGCTAACTTTGAAATATTACTTATTGCTTAAGTGTCATCTAAGTGGTTGCAGCTCCTTACAGAACTAATTTGAATATTGTAAATTTGGCGATTGAAATGACTGGCCATGAGTTTCTTGTCCGTTCTTCTCACTGGTTCTACGCCCTTGCTTTGTTGAACATGACAACAGATAGATGTAAATTCTAATTAATAATTTTAGTGTAATTTTGACGTTCATATGCGCTTCTTTTGACCTATATAAATAACCATATTTTTGATTTTATCTCTAGTGCTATCTTCTTCTTATTTATTAAAAAACAGGGATGACATGCTTCAGGAACCTCGTCTTGTGTGTATGGATATTTTTACGCACGTTATATTAATACCTAATACTTTCGTTATCAGCGTTACAGACAATATACACCCTCGTTGCTGCCTCCTTGCCAGGCAGATAGCAAAGCGTAGAAGTAATATTGTAATATAATATGTGACGGCTTTATGAAATAAAAAAGTTTTCCGGCAGCTTCACTCGCATGAGAACAGTTTTCTTTTCTAGATGAAAGGTATCCTATGTCCTTTTTTATACCCCAGACTACGTGTACGCAAAATTACATGATGATCGGTCGAGTAGTTAAGGAGTGAAAGCGTAACAAACAAACTCACATTCGCATTTATAATATTAGTTAGCATATCGAACATATTTGAAGGTTACGTTACGTCTTAGTCGACTAAAGTCTTTATCAAAGAAGATCATTAGTAATTTAGCGAGACATTCTCTAAATTTTATTGTATTTAGTTTGCCAACTAAACACATCGACTACAAAGCTACATACTTACACATTTTCTCTATAACTCGATCTAGATTTAGAAATTATATGCACGTTGTAGAATAATTTGTTTATTTTATTATACACGAACAATTTGTTGACACAGTTCTTCAAAGCATTGCTGTGGATTAAATAATAAAGTTGCATGAATACGTGTAACCTATCACTTATTTGTAAGAAGCAGTTTCTTTTTAATATAGGTATATACACTTATATGAAGGAATCATAGACAAGACAGACGCGGCGGAGGATTTTGTTTTATCACTGTCACTACATATTATAAAACAAAGTCCTTCACCGCGTCTGTTCGCGATAACCTCAAAAACTACTAAACGGATTTTCATGCAGTTTTCACCAATAGACAGAGTGATTCATGAGGAAGGTTTAAATGTATAATTTTTAAGGCTTTGTAATCCCCGTGCGAAGCCGGTGCGAGTCGCTAGTACAATAAATTTAATAATATTACATTACTAGCTGTTACCTGCGACGTCGTCCGCGTAGATTTTAACTAAAAAGTGTTTGTCGCCGCGGAACCCAACTATATTTCTCTGCCCAAGTTACTTAAATGGCTTAGGTTTTATAGTGTAAAGCTAGATAATAGCATGGCTTACTCAAAAACAACATTTAAATATGCGTCGTTAGATTACACGCTGTCACAGAATGCGTAAGAAAAATAAAGATTCACAGCTCCTCCCCCGTAGGTGATAGCGTGATAATATGTAGCCTATATGTTGACCCGACCTGTTAGTAATATTCATGCAAAATTTGAAGTAAATCCATGCAGTTCTTTTTGAGTTTAGCCCGAACATACATACAGACAAGCAGACAAAAATTCTAAAAACTATATTTTTGGCTTCGATATCGATTGTAGATCACGCACCAAGTATTCTTTTAAAAAAATATTCAATGTACAGTTTTGACTTTCCTACGATTTTATTATATGTATAGATTTTCTATTCCTTTTGTTGATTGTTTATATTGTAATAGGTATATTAAATTACAAAAATTATACACACATCAATGAGAATAAAAATATTAATCGATAATTTGTAACCGAATATATACCGACCCAAAGTATATTTTATGGTATATAGACTATAGAATGTCGCCTCTAACATCGGCTGCACTGCTCGTACATACACAATCACATTACTGCAACTGGCCAAAGCGACACAAACGCGATATGGCGTCATATTAACGTAATATTTGTTACGGAAAAATTAAATGAGGAATTCTTACATAGGAAAGTTACTTAACGTTGAAGGTAAACATCGTGAGGAAATCTGCATGTCTGAGAGATCTACATAATTTTCTCGAAGATAACTGAAGTCTGCCAACCTGTATTGGGCCAGCGTGGTGGAGTATGGCCTAACCATTCTTACAGTGAGAAGAGGCCCGTGCCCAGCAGTGGGACAGTTTAATCTATCCTATTTTTTTTTTATTTTGCTCGTCACAATGACCACCCTCCACCTGATGGTAAGCAGTCGTGTGGTCTAAGAGTAGTGGCCTCCACACCGCCCTCATAGTAGCCGAGGCGATGTTGAGGTCTCTACTTTGACGGCCTGAGAAGGTGCTTTTTCACGCCCCGCTTAAAGGACCCAGGATTTCAGGAAGAAGGAAACACGTGCCTTGACAGAGAATTCCATGCCTTGGTCGTTCGGCAGAGGTTTGAGGACTCAAAGTTGTTGGTACGCACTCTAATCGACTCTACCGTGTAAGGATGGCATCTGAGCCCAGCACGCGTTGTTCTGGATAGAAAAGGGGAGGGCGGGATAAGGTGGAATAACTCTTCAGAGCACTCCCCGTGGTATATTCTGTAGAAACATGCCAATGAGGCAATGTCCCTACGGAGTTGCAGAGGTTCCAGTGAACCTATTAATATTATAAAGCTGAAGCGTTTGTTTGTTTGTACGCGCTAATCTCAGGAACTACTGGATCGATTTAAAAAAATATTTTAGTGTTGGATAGCCTATTTATCGAGGAAGGCTATAGGCTATATAACATCACGCTACGACCCACGGGGGCGGCGCAGTAACGATAAACGCGGGTGAAACTTCGGGAACATCTAGTACAAACATATGGCCCGAATGGTGGTAAGCGGTTTCCGTTGTAGGTATATAATCTATTTCTACCTAGATAATATCTACCTACTCCTTCAAACTATTGATACAAGTGCGATAGTATAAGTCACTTCTTTTCTCACCTGTCTTCTGCTAGTGACAGCTATTCAATGTTGTAACCGCTTTGAAAACGCTAGCAACCAAGCGATTTAATTTATGATATTTATTATTCAAAATGAACATAATTCGATTAAATACGCATAAAATGTACTACCTAACATCTCAAATAATATCAAAAGTCGTTTATAACGAAAGTAAAATAGTTCCAAACCCCAAAACTCCGCTCTAAATTAATAACTTTCGCGCGTATTTTTGGCGAATTAAAATGGCGGATTGAAGGTCAATGCCAGGTTATAAACGTTTAGGTTATGTTGTCTGTGGTTTAATAGGGTTGTCTATGAGCTTATTAGCTTTTGAAAATAGAATGTGTTTGCATATTTAAAAAGTTTTTCGTTTAATTGGCGGAGCTCAGATAAAATTGTTATACTAACTTACATTATAAATGCGAATGTGAGTTTGTTTGCTATGCTTTGACACCTTAACTACTCGACAGATTATTTTCATTCACGATTACGTATAATCTATAAAACTCTTCCGTTACTGAGTGACTGACAGACAACGCACAGCCGAAACTATTGGGCGCAAGAAGCTGAAATTTGACATGTATGTTCCTTGGGTACTGTAGGGGTGCACTAAGAAGGTATTGCCCGAAATTCCCACGGGATTGGGAAGAAATGGATAAATAAAAAACATGTGCGGGCGAAGCTGCGGCCATCCTCTAGTATACTATAATTATATATTAAGTAGCACGCCACCACCCTCAAATTATATTTATACTACACTAGCTGACCCGCCCAATTTCGTCTGCTTCACATAAGAGAATTTTCCCCGTTTTTGCAATATTTTTCATTGATGTTATATACCTATAGCCTTCCTCGATAAATGGGCTATCCAACACTAAAAGAATTTTGCAATTCGAACCAGTAGTTCCTCAGATTAGCGCGTTCAAACAAACAAACTCTTCAGCTTTATAATATTAGTATAGATTTTGCTCGCGGCTTTTCTGGCATAAATGAAGTTTACGTTAGGTTAGTAACAGTACCTACTATTTCTGGATGAAAGGTACCCTACGTCCAATTCTGTTCCTCTGACAACGTGTATGCGAAATTTCATGATCATCGGTCGAGTAGTTAAGGAGTGAAAGCGTAACAAACAAACAAACTCACATTCGCATTTATAATATTAGTTAGGATTAGGATATACTAAGCACCACCAGCACCACTCTCGATTTACGTTTATACTAGCTGTTACCTGCGACTTCGTCCGCGTAGATTTTAACTAAAAAGTGTTTATCTCCGTGGAACCCTATTTTTTTTTCTAAAATCGAAAGTAGCCTAAGTTACTCCTTATAACATCAGCTATCTGCCAGTGAAAGTCACGTCAAAATCGGTTCACCCGTTTCGGAGATTACCCGGAACAAACAGACAGACATACAGACAAAATTTAAAAAATAGATGTTTTCGTATAGGTACCTTATATGCATTAGATAAAAAACTGTTATTTTGACATTACAAACAGACACTTCAATTTTATTTATTTGTATAGATTATCTAATAGTTTACTCACCAGCCCTAAACAAATAACAAAGTAGTCTCTCTGATTTATAATAATCTGTGCAAAAAAACATTTAAAAATATAATTATATTGTTTATTATTAAGTTTTCCTGTCGTCCATACGTCTTACGTGTATTTTAGTAGTTTTTCAGCAGGTTTCCTGTTTTTACGCAATTCTTGTGATTCTGCAAGCTATAAATTATATTGCGTCACATGTTTGTGACAAAACTATTTGGTTTTGCTTTTATCTTTGGTTTTTATGAAGTAATTTGAGGTTTACGGTTACTACTATACTTGGATGATTATAGAGGGCGCCACCGACTGAAGTGATCTCGTAGGTCTGGAAACTAGTCTTTTCTAAGATCAAAGTTTATAATTGTACCATATTTTGCTATATGTTTTCTACTTGCGCAACTTCGTCTGCGTCACATAAGAGATATTTCCCAGTTTTTCCTACATTTTTCATTGATGCTCCGCTCCTATTGGTTGTAGTGTGATTTTATATAGCCTATAGCCTTCCTCGATAAATGGGCTATCCAGCACTAAAATAATTTTTCAATACGAACTAATAGTTCCTAAGATTAGCGCGTTTAACCAAACAAACAAGCAAACTCTTTAGCTTTATAATATTGGTATGGATAAGTTTGGTTTAATGGAAAATAAGAAACGAAGAATTTTTTTTTATTGTGTCGCGAATAACCTTACCCGGAATAATTCTTGCATTGAGACTGATTTGACTTTACAAAAATTTTAACAATGGATACAAAGTACATGCACACTCGGTACAACTATTTGTTGATTACACAAATAATAATAATATTCTACCACATACACACAACACCATCTAGCCCAAACTAAGCAGAGCTTGTACTATGGGTACATTTTGTCAGCTGCTTTAGTTCCCACGTGGTGGAGTAAGACAATCTGCTGGCAGATTTCCAGAATTTTCTATCTTATCTTATCTAGGGGCCAGTCCGTGCAGACCGGCGACACTTCGACCCAGTGGGATCTTTTGTGTCGACACTTTCCCAATAACGACTGCCATAGATGTTCATGGCACCCGGGACCAACAGCTTAACGGGCTCTCCGAGGCACGGAGCAGGCGATAATAAAATTGTCAATCAATACGCACACAATTTCCAAAAGTCATATAACTTCCCAAAAGTCAGAGGTGCGCGACGTGGGTTCGAACCCAAGACCCTCTGCATTACAGTCTGTTAGTCTCCCCACTGAGCTATCGCTGCCCTTTTAAATTTCAGAAATTTCTTACAGAAAAACATACCTAATAAAAACAAAAATTCTCTGAATCTGGACTGAACTGGATAGCTGGATGGATACTGGTTTAAGCGGTTGCCTTGTCAGTGCCATCGCACGAAGTGTTGTTACTTTGATCCAAACACGGGACAAACATACTTACCTATGTATTAGAATTTACAAAAGTAGACCGACCACCTTGTATGGGATCCTGGCCTGGACGTAAACAATTTTATATTGTAATAACAATATTCATTTTGAGTAGCCTAAACTAAGTAGATAATAGTATTCTTTGAAGTTTAGTATCAAGTTCGTTAAATAATAAAATAAAACACATTGTTTAAAAATATTTATTTTCATGTGTCACCGTCACCTTCATAAGTTATTAAAATATTTTCCAAACTGGAGTGACATTTTGATATCTTGCCCAGCTTAGGTACCATATTACAGACATTATGTGAGCACAGCAACCAACAATCCTTCGGCCGACTATGCAGTTGCAGTTATACTGCCTTATTGCTTCCAGGCTGTGTGTTTTATTTTGATATAACATATAAATAGAATACGTCAATCTCATACTACTGGATGGTAACCAATATTTATTATATATTTAAACAAAGCTTTTAATACTTTACTTTGTTTATAAGACGATTGCCCACGTGCAGGCCGAATATGGACGGTCTCCTTTGGAGCAGTCTTTGGGGACTGCCGATAGAAGTGAAAACTTTAATCCTTGATCATAAACACTTCTTTATAAACCGAAAATAATTCAAAAATGGAAAGCTTTCGGTGACGATGACGCGAGTTCCATGATTTTATTCACCCAAGAAGTGCTCAATGCGCCTAAATATGTTTTCACTTCAAAAAAAGTATATATGTATTTTTATGTATCGCCACTCACATTCAGCTCGCCACAAGCTGCCCTGCGGTTTGTGCGATTTTATTTAACCTGGTGATAGATTTTTGGTTTAAATCACAAGGTGATGGTGATATTTTAAAAGATAATGTACTGTGCCTACCGAGATCGCGTTAGTCTCATGATGACGCAAACTTATCAATACTCATTCTAAAAGTCTACCTTCAGTACTTCTATAAGAATCTATGAGGATATGTTATTCCCACGGCTGTAATAGCTATTTATAGTTTAATATCGAAACATTCTTCGAACTAAACGTCGTAAATACATAATTATGTGTTTACAGCATTCGTAATTAAACTACGTACGAATAGTTGAGCCACGCGCTTTTGGGAGCTTGCGTAGTCTAATACTGTAGGGGTAATTACGTCACACGTTAAGGTGGGGGAGGGATCCTGAATTTAGTGACCATTATACCAGACCATCAAACACCCTAAGGGTCTAAGTCCCTAAAAACAACAAAGGCATTACATTTTTCAAACAAATTATACAGATATAATTAATAAGCAAGTAGCGGGACAGTTAAATATTCAAGAGCTGATATTATATTACCTGAACTATTATATTCCCGTTTAAAGAAGAAAGAAGATTAAGACTCATCTGGGAACCGAACTAAAATCATCACAATAGGCAGTGCCACGGGTGCATATACATATGTACTTACGTCAATAAATCCATGAGTCAGTCTCCATCCATAAAGGTATAAATTTATGACGTATTTATTTATATACTACTAGTTTTCGTAAATGTAGGTTAGGTTAGGTTTGCAACAGTTTTTTTTTTTGGATGAAAGGTACACTATGTACTATTCTGTACCCCTGACAACGTCTATGCAAAATTTCATGTTGATCGGTTAAATAGTTAAGGCGTGAAAGCGTAACAAACAAACAAACTCATTTTCGCATTTATAATATTAGTTAGGATTAGGATTAGGATATCTCACTCAAAAGTGGATAGGAACAAATCATGTTTGACATTTCATATTTACAGTGTTGCCAGTTGATAAATATTTGCGTGTTTTAGAGGAGTTGGTTTAGTTTATATTCGGGGTCAGTGATCTTTAACAATATTGCGGTTAGCTGTTTAAATATACGGCTATATGTTGAAATAAACATAGCGAGGGCGTGAAACTGCAGTTATATTACTGTGGAAACAATGTTTGTGGAAATTATAGTGTATTTTTGTATATGGCTGCCTGGTTGACCCAGTGGTACAAGTTTTTGATTTATGTTTGTAGTTGATGTGAGGTTCTGGTTTTCATTCCTGCATCAGGCAGGGCTATTATTATTATTATTGGACTGAGAAGTATTTGTATAATAATTAATAATTTATAATTAATTATAACCATATTTGTACACCAGTTTTGGTAGAACATATTGATTCTAACGAATATTTAACATCAATAACATGCATTCACTATGTATTATTATATTCACACATGTTTTAACAAATAAACGTATTTTTACCTTTTAAAAAAATATACTTTTTCTGTGTGAAAATTCTAAGTAGCATCGAACCTGAAAATAAGTCTGGAAGACAGCAAGGTCCCTGTTACGTAAGACATTATGTTTGCAGATACTTAATAACAAATGCAAACATTTCGCACGATGTAAACAAAAATGTATTCTCTCTCACTCTAAATGCATCACACCTATATATTTGGACAGTTACAAAACTGGCCAGGTTGCCAGATGCCAGACATTACAGTATTTACGTTAAAATTAATTATAAATGAAGTTGTTTTTAAATATTTTGGGTTGCAATCGACATTTCCATTATTAGTTATATCATTGTTAATAAATAATTTTATAATTTGTTTAAACATGCAAAATTTTTAAGGTGGCCTTAATGGCGTAGCGGTTAGTGTAACCGACTGCCACGCCTGAGGTCGCGGGTTCGATTCCCGCACAAGTTTTTTCGGGATGAAAGGTGGGCTATGTCCGTTTCTGTACACTTGACAACGTATATGCTAAATTTCAGGATGATCGGTTCAGTGGTTTAGGCGTGAAAAGGTAACAAACAAACATACTCATTTTCGCTTTTATTTATTTTTTTTTTTTTTTGACTTTAATGTTTACATTATTAATTTTAAAAGGAATTAGTCTAATATATATTTACAAACGTATTAAAAAAGGTAACATAATTACAAAAAACGATTTTAACATTAACATAATTTTCGCTTTTCTATTATTAGTTAGGAAGTTAGGATTAAGATTAGGATTAATTCCTGTTCCCTAAGGTAGGCAATGTATCAGTGATATCTACCACAGGTATTGCAAGTCATCATAAGCGGGTACCATAGTACCCGCTTGCCATCAGATGGGCATGATTGATTTTCAATATGATTTATAAAAAGTATTAAAAGATTTATTTATTCTTTATTTATTTAGACTAGCTTTGTCACCCACGTTTATGATCACTGCTGCGCTTCCTTAGCTCGTGGCGTGATGATATATAGCCTGTGCTTCTACAGTATAAAGTAACTTTTAATTATTGATCGAAATTTTAAAATCGGTTTTTTAGTTTTTGAATTAATATATTACAAACACGAGAGTACAAATCTTTCCTCTTTATAATATTAGTAGCGACATAATATATTTTAAAGCGTCTCAATGTTTGAGCCGTTATTTTCAGCAAACTCCTTCAATCCTGGGTCCTTCAAGCGGGGCGTGAAAAAGCACCTTCTCAGGCCGTTAAAGTAGAGACCTCAACATCGCCTCGGCTGCTATGAGGGCGGTGTGGAGGCCACTGCTCTTAGACCACACGACTGCTTACCATCAGGTGGAGTATGGTAATTTTGAAGAGCAAAATAATAAAAAAATATTTTAAAAATACAGATATCGACTCCAAGTCAAGCAGAAGCCAAACAGCACAGTATTGTTTAAAATATCGAATAAGTAAACAGATAGCGTGCCAAACAAAAATGCATCACAAGAACAAAAACAAGCGCTTGTATTTTAGGTTTAAACGTAACAGATTTTCCTTTGATATTGAAATTCTTGATATCAATTGAGATTGAATCGTAGCGGTGTTATAATAAATTGCAGATGTGTAATAACTTATTGGTAACTAGATTTTGCCCGCAGCTTCCATCACGTAAATGTACGTTATGTAAATTTTCTATCCCTCGGGAATGGTACTTTTTACTGGATGAAAGGTATGTCCTTCTGTATATTCCTGACAATGTGTCTGTGTATGAAATCCCACGATGATTAGTCAAGTAGTTAAGGCGTGAAAGCGTAGCAAATAAACAAACAAACGAAAAACAAACTTACATTCGCATTTATAATATTAGTTAGGAAGTTAGGATAAGACCATAAGATTGGATCATCTATTTAATAATAAGAGAACTAGGGTACATTAAAGATTACTCCCGCTCATAAGGCAGCCAGAGAAATAGCCCACTGTCGATAAAACTTCACCGTACATAAAGCTATAGTCAAATAATTTTGAGTCTGAGTTTGTGCATGTTGGCTTGATAGTTTCGGAGTCTCGTCTCGGGACCAATCCTCTCCTTTAATCCCGTCTTTAAGCAAGAGTGTGTGTTACGAGTTCACTACAAGCAATCGTAAGCTAAGCGGTTATCTTTTATCATATGGCTGTACGGACACGTGTATGACTCCTTTGTCGTATAAAAGAATGAATGGATGGGGTTTGAGTAAAATTCAAACAAACCAAATTTTCTTTATTTTATTTTACTCGTCCAAATGACCACACTCCACCTGATAGTAAGCAGTCGTGTGGTCTAAGAGCAGTGGCCTCCACACCGCCCTCATAGCAGCCGAGGCGATGTTGAAGTCTCTACTTTGATGGCCTTAGAGAAGGTGCTTTTTCACGCCCCGCTTAAAGGACCCAGGATTGAAGGAAGAAGAAAACATGTGCTTTGGCAGAGAATTCCATGCCTTTGTCGTTCGGCAGAGGTATGAGGATCCAAACTTGTTGGTACGCGCTCTAATCGACTCTACCGTGTAAGGATGGCATCTGAGCCTAGCACGCGTTGTTCTTGATAGGAAAGGGGAGAGCGGGATAAGGTGGAATAACTCTTCAGAGCACTCCCCGTGGTATAATATAGCAAAGTATATAAAACACCGAAAATTTTAAATAGCTTGTTCTAATGTTTATGCCTACTATATAATACAACGCGTGCAGCGGTGTCATACGCATTATAAAAAACCACATCTCTCACAACGAAATTTTATGAAACGAAAACATTGTAAACTCGTAAAATTTATCGGTAGACTTCTAAGCGTTGATTGTGTGATATAATATTGCCAACAACGAAAGCGACACCGTGTCAAAAGCCTCTGAAAAGTCCCACACAAATCTCCTGAAGTATTACATAACCAGTCATTGAACTTATGATTGAAAACATACTGCAGACTGTCTTCTAACACCTGTTGCCCATAGTTTTTGAAATATCATATTTAGTAGAACAATTAAAACGATAGTTCGTTAACCCATTGGATGTGTACAATAAATCACTCAGAACAGACATTTACTAAAGAGCAAAGAGACACGCATCTATTTTTTCTATTGGCAAATATTCAAAGCAATTGTATTTATCGATGTAAACAAGGTTTTATTGTCGATTTTATTGGACTCTATTTGAAAACTAAGCATCGCGGTGTCGCTGGTCGTAAAATTCTCTATGATCTGAGGAGTTGTCACTTTTGACAGATGGGAGTGGCGCGAAAATTATTTGAGTTTAGGTTATAATTCTGTTGTTAGTCTTTCGGTTACGTAAATATCATTTACAATACATAAGTAATTACCCTCTTAACATGAAAGTAGAAAATAGAAACGCTTAATATATTATATTATAAACTGAAAACAAATTTACTTTCTGATATAAAACAAAAAATAAATCAAAAATTGTCCGTTAATGTTCTGGGGTATAGTGCAATGTTTAAGTACATCGTCATACTAGCTAACATGCTTTTCATAATACTAGCTTCTATCGGCGCCTTCGCTCGCGCGAATATCAGCGTAAAAGTGTCATACATGACATGGTCTATCTGTGAGCCAAGTTTCATCCAAATTCGTTCAACGGTTTAGGCGTGATATATTTTTTTTATACATCTAAGGTGGCAAACAAGCATACGGCTAACCTGATGGTAAGTGGTCACCGTAGCCTATGAACGCCTGCAACACCAGAGGCATCACTTGCGCGTTGCCGACCCTTTAGGAAAGGAAGAAGAGAAAAAGGAATTTGGTAGGAGAAGGAGCGGGAAAGAGGGTGATTGGGCCTCCGGCACTCTCATTCACCGAACGAAACGACGAGCCGGCCCATTCATGCTGAAATCAGCGAAGCTCTACTACTCAGAATGTTGGGATTAAGTAATAAACACTCAGACTCCCAGATTGCGTGATAGTTTAAGTGGTTGCCTCGCCACTACCAACACGCCGAGTGATGTGGGTTTGAATACCACACGGGAAAAATGTTTATTTCACAAAATTGCGTAACTGTTCCGAGTCTGGTGTTCTTTGTGTCCGTTGTTTGAACGTTTGTAAAGTCCCCGCGACATAGGAACGATTCCCAGTGCGGTAGTTATCTATAAAAAAAACAATACTAAACATCTTCACAAATTATTACTTTTATAATACATATATATGTCAGTAGGATTAATTAGATCTTATTACGGTTAAAACTGCCTCCATGGCGCAGCGGTATTGAATGCGACTGTTTTGCATAAGGTACTCGGACTTGAATCCTGGGTCGGGCCAACAAAAGATATTGAATTTTTCTGATAAGAAACCTCAATAGCAGACCAGAATTAGGAAGTTAGCGGTGTTAGAATCCTCCGAGCCTTGGAAAGCACATAAAGCCGTAGGACCTGCACCTGATCTCTCTCCAGTTGTGTCGGATTACCATCCGATCACAAGAGTTAGGGAACAGAGAGTGCACTTGTGTTTGCGGACACACTTGTGCACTATAATATCTCCTGCGCAGATGGCCAGTCTCCATTAAGATTGGCCGCCGTGACTGAAATTTTATCTGGTAGACATTATTATTAAATTTATTAATACGGTAAATATATTAGTATCTAGGATTTTTAATACCAATGTAAAGGTTACGTCGAAGATACAAAAGGA
The DNA here is from genome assembly GCA_963564715.1 of Catocala sponsa. Classification (NCBI taxonomy): domain Eukaryota; kingdom Metazoa; phylum Arthropoda; class Insecta; order Lepidoptera; family Erebidae; genus Catocala; species Catocala sponsa. The sequence continues at coordinate 1,713,662 of OY751354.1, read as the reverse complement.
ATGTGGAGCATTTCCCTCCCGATGACTACTGAGGCCATATGGACTGTGTTAAAAATATTTGTTTTTGTTTTCAATGCAGAGGTGCGGCGTATTTTTCTGTAACTTTCAGCATATTTGTTATCTCTCTGTATTCGTTTGGTTGTCTGCAAAAGTTGATACATATAACAAAATAGAATGCATTCTTTCTAGAATATGTACAAAATAGCAGTGTAAATATTGACTCGATGATCTGTACGTAGAACATGAAGTAAATGGAATGCAGGAAGGTGTTCAAAGATGGGTGAAATTCCAGTGCCTCACATACTAATTTTCTTTCCATTTTCTTTCTTTTTATCAAAATTAAATTAAATAATCATTTATTCATTTAGGTCACAAATTAACATTTATGAACGTCAAATAGGTTATTGAGCTTACTAAATTTACTAAATTCATATTTATGTTAGTTGCTAGATTCAGGCAAAATGTCTGAGCCTATGAGAAGATACCTGCAAGAAACACACGGCCAGTCATTCTGGATATAGGAATAAGATTATATATACATACGGAAATCCAAAAGCAAATCTATATCTGCATGACATTTCACCTTTATAATTATATCCATAAAGACCGTTACGAACAATCGGCCGCCATCTTGGACCATAGCCAATATAGAGTACATAATATTAGTTACTTGTCAAAATTATAAGTATTCTGATAAAAGGTTATTAATATTTGAGATAATGTCTAATGATTATTGAATTATTGCTTCCGTGATCTACGTATGGTAAACAGATGGATAAATTTCGTGTTAGATAAGGACGCCATGTTAAGAATGTCCATCAATCAGTTGTAATAGTCCACTGTTGGGTTCGTGCCCGCTGCTGGGCGCATGCCTCTTCTAATAAGTAGTTTGACTGATTAGTTGATTTAGTGGCTAGTGCATGCAGGGTAGGGTCTGAAATAGGTTTTTCTGACAAGAAATTTTCGGTGGTTAGTGTGTTTCATCCCTGTATCTCAGCACGTTAAGCCGTTAGTTCTGCATTTGATATTTATCTCCTAAACAGAAGAAAAATTACCAAGCATAATTCATAGTCAAGTGAAAGTGTTAGTGAGTTAGTGAGTTTACTGCTGTTGCATGTAATTCGTTGCTTGATTCGGACTTGACGTTTCGGCTCGATTGCACTTAGTGTTGCCAACCGTACTCTAAAATAGAGTATTGTACTCTATATATTGTAGGCGTACTCTATAATCTATAACACTTATAGAGTATGCTGAAATACTCTTTTTTACACAATGTTTACTAGACTAGAGTCATGTAATATTATGCAAACCCATTATCATAACCAAAAAAAATCGACTATTTGCTATTAATATGTTGGGTACAGAGCTTCATTGAAATTGATTAAAAATGAGCTCTTGGTCTATATAAATTTAGAGATAGAATGTTTGGAGTCATACAATTCTTTTGAAAACCATGAAAAATTGTTATGTGCTGCAAAAAGTTCGAAAAAATACCTTTTTAAAAATATAAAATAAATGATACTCTTCTTTGGAAGTCCGTACTCTTTATTTACCTCCTTTGAAATCAGATATACTCTATTTCTTCTAATAAAAGTTGGCAACCCTAATTGCACTAGCGGTGGACACAGACTGTTGATATCCGTTTTCAGTTATATAAATTATGTCACGCGAAAGTATCTCTAGCAAGCAGAGATAGCCTAGTGAGAGCCCGTTGGACTGCCACGCAGAGGTCTCAAGTTCGATCCCAAGGCGCGCATCCCTGCAGTTCGAAGTTATGTGCGTATCAATTATTTAATTATCGCTTGTTTTAACGGTAAAGGAAAACATCGTGAGACAACCTGCATGTCTAAGAGCTCTCTATAATGTTCTCGAAGATAATAATCGCACTTATAATACAACACAGACATATCTGAATATTATGGATTAAACAAATTTAAACTCTGCTGCAATGACTTAATACAAATATAATAGTACAATTTATAGTAACACAATTAGAGTTAAAATTGCCTTACTTCCAAGTTTTGAGTTATGTCGCTGTTTTATTAAGAGTGCGATATGTGAAGTCTGCCAACCCGCACTGGGCCGGCATAGTTGACTATGGCCTAACTCTTCTCACAGTGAGAAGAGGCTCGTGCCCAGCAGGGGGACAATTTAATACAGGCTGATATTATTAGTATTCAGTATAGTAGGTAGGTATAGATACAAATCGCCACATATGATTTTCTTATAAAACGTTATAACTACCACTAATTTAGCAAACACACGTATCATTTTTAGGTAAATGTCAATCATAATAGTAATGTCTTCTAGAACGTATTTTGGTCTCGGCGGCCAGTCGGAACGGAGACACTGTGCACTCTCTATTCCCTAACTCTCATGATCCGACGGGACGGTAATCGGACGCGACCGGAGAAAGTTTAGACGCAGGACTAACGGCTTTACGTGATTTCTAAAGGACGGAAGTTTCTAACTTCCTAACTCCGGGCTGCTATTGAGATTTCTTAAAAGAAATCCCAATACCTTTTTGCTGGCCCGACCCGGGATTTGATACCGAGACCACAGCAGTCGCATTTCCTAAATGGAAACCATACCGTCTGCAAAACGCATTCACCACTCTCGTTGCTATGCGCCTTCATTCGCAGTTTATTTTTTGTAGTTAGCTATCTATAATTTACATCCCTCGAATAGCTCCAGCTATTTATAATCGAATATCACTCGGCTAGATACTTCGGTCTTCCGTTCTGTATAGAACTCAAAGACATTTTTGCTATCTCTATATTTATTAATCTTTGAGTCTTCTTTAGAGGTTAATGAAAACACTGTGTGGGTCTGTGTCTGTCTGTTAGTGACAGGTATCGCTCCGGCACCACTGGACCGATTGACTTGTCTTGGTGTGCAGACACCTTGGGGTCATACCTCGTTCGAGTTTGAATATGGGCCCTGTGGGTTAAAAGACCCCTGAGATATAGGGATAATTTCTAAATCAAATCAAATAGTTTATTTGTGACACATGGGTTATATACAGGTGTTCATTACATAATTATATAAGTAGTTAATAATGTCCATTCCATGATCAGCCACTTGGGCGTACAAATTATTTAGAAATAATTACAAAAAGAAAAAACAAAATATTATATTATAGTATTGATATTATAAATTGAATTTAAGATAAAACATAAATTATATTATTACTATTAGTCAAGACAAACACAAGAAAATGAACAACAATAAATTATATAATATTTCTAATAATATTACTTTTCATTACTTTTACATTTAAGACGAAGAGGTTGAATCCTGGGTTTTTACACCCATCTCGTTTTATTTCACTGCACGGATGGTGTAGTGGTTTAAGTGTTCACGTCGCCACTGCTACTACGCCGAGTGTTGTGGGTTCGAATCCCACGCGGGACAACACTTTGTGCGCTCCACAAATGGTTGTTCCGAGTCTGCGTGTTCTTTGTGTCCGTTGTTTGAATGTTTGTAAGTCGCCCGCGACACACGAGTTATTTCTAAGGCAAAAGTTGTTTTTTTAAAAAAACATTTGCTCGCGGTGTCGCTCGCTCAAGAACTGTACTTTTTCTGGATAAAAGGTACCTACTCTATGTCTTTTTCTGAAACCCATTTTTTTTTTTTACATGGTGCATGGTTTGTCGCATACCCTTCCGCGGGGGCGGGCGGAGAGGTTATGTCGGACTCACCCGGGAAAAGATGGAGATATCCCGGTAATACCGACTAAACCTACAATGGTGTTCCTTCTCACAATCTATTGCCGGGGCGCAGGGATCAGATTTTCTGTAACCCGGACAAGGTATACTAAGTACTAAGTAAGTTACTAAGCACTATCATAGTAATGTTTAATACGCTGCTGTTTGTTATCCCTAAATAAATAAATAAATAAAAGGTGTATGCGACATTTCATGATGATCAGTCGAGTAGTTATATCTACTATTAGTTAGGTTTAGGATTAATATAGTTAGGACTAGTTCTGTGCCGGATAATTAAAAATGTAGATCCGCAGATATGGATCATTGTCGTCAAGATCCGCGGATACCGATACGGATACGGATCTTAACTTTTTTACTCAATCGGTGTCGGTGCCCGTGACCTTAAGATTTAAGTTTTGTTATAAAAATGATCTTATAACTTTCTTTATTAAATGTTACAAAGATTTAAACTCAATTGATCTCATTATAAAGATATTTTAATTAATATTTTATAATAACTTCCTATACTATAGTAAGTGTTTAAACATAATATATTAGATAGTTGATTTAGTTCCTTTAAGTTACGTGCAGTATTGTATAGTATGTTAACTCACTACGATAAATATTGATACTAAATATTTTATTTTTAGAAATAAAATATAGTGTGATTTATATGTAATAGTATTTTATTTCTACCTAATCACCTACATATATAATTGAATCTATGTATTAAAGATAATAAAGTAAAAGATCCGTAAAAGATCCGTAAAAGATCCGTCAAAAATGTAACGGATACGGATATCCGGAACATCACTAGTTAGGACTCATGTCTTTAGAGTGTTTTGATAAATTTCCCGCGGAAAAGTACATCACGTTATGTTACTAACAGTACATTTTTCTAATATTAAATATAACCTATGTTACTCGGTGATACTATAGCTCTCTAATGGCAAAATAATTTATAATTAAATGGGACCACACGGGAAGCACCAGCTTTCAAATAAAAAAAAAATCATCAAAATCGGTTCACCCAGTCGAAAATAATGAGGTAAAAAACATTTGAAAAAATACAGTCGAATTGAGAACCTCGTCCTTTTTTTGAAGTCGGTAAAAAACGGTTGAGTAGTTTGTAACTTAAAGCCGCATAAACAAACAAATAATCTAATCTTTTCTCTTTATAATATTAGTATAGACAAAACATAATTTGTCTTTATAGTTTACTGCTTAGCCTTTGTGTGTAAATCAAAGAGCAACGCCATGTATCTTCTTATTTTATTATCTTGTCTAAAATAAAGAGAATTGGATAAATAATAGCTTGATATTTTTCCGTGATCGTATCAGAGTACAAATAATGTTTTTTTCTGCATTCCCGCTCTCTGCATGTCTGGGATTTCTTATGTTTTTGAAGATATGTGAAGTCTGGGATTTCTTATGTTTTTGAAGATATGTGAAGTCTGCTAACCCGCGCTTGGCCAAAGTGGTGGACTATGGCCTAACCCTTCTCACACTGAGAAGAGGCCCGTGCCCAGCAGTGGGACAGTTTAATACAGGGCTGATATTATTATATTTTTTTAATCTTACTATTTAGAGGAGTATGAACCTTAATCTATCTGTATGTTTGTAGCGGCACCATATAAAAACGACTGAACAGCTTTTGATGCTGCTTGCAAAGCTTAATAAGCTAGGGTTCTAGCCAAATCTGGGTAGTAATGTATGTATGTGCCGTCAACGTGAAAAAAACAACTAGACAGAATATTGTCTTATGTTTACGCGAATGTTATACATTGAAATTAAAACTACTTTAAACGGATTTTGTCGCGCTGTTTACTTATTACATAACTAGATGTTGCCGCGGTTTCACCGACGTTTATCGTTACTGCGCCGCCACCGTGGGTCGTAGCGTGATGTTATATAGGCTATATAGCCTTCCTCAATAAATAAGCTACCCAACACTAAAATAATTTTTCAAATCGAACTAGTAGTTCCTGAGATTAGTGCGTTCAAACAAACAAACTTTGCAGCTTTATAATATTAGTATAGATTTTGAACTATGACACTATTGTTATTAAACTTTACTACAATTTAAGCTATTTAAATAAATATTTAAATAAATTAAAACTGTTTATATTTAAGTTTACACTTTTCCCCTACTGAACATAGCTTAAAGCCACTTCTAAACCCAATAAGCTAAGGTTCTAACCAGAGACTGGGTTATAAATGTCATAATTTATGTATGTTATCAAGAAAAAACAACAGAACAGATTTTGATGCCGTTACCAAAGATTTATAATTTGTAGTTCTAGCCAAGTATCAGCTAATAGTAAGGTGGGTGTACTGAACAGAGCGAGGCGATACTTCACACCAGGTCATCGTCTTGTGCTTTACAAAGCACAGGTCCAGCCGCGCGTGGAGTACTGCTCACATCTCTGGACAAGGGCCCCCAAATACCAGCTCGACCCACTTGACTCCCTACAAAGACGGGCAGTTCGAATCGTCGATGATCCCAATCTCACGGATAGATTGGAGTCGTTGGAGCAACGGAGAGACTGAGTCTCTCTGCGTGTTCTACCGACTCTTTCACGGGGAGTGCTCTGAAGAACTGTTTGATTTGCTACCAGCGGCCCCTTTCTATCACCGTACCACTCGACAACGAAGCAGGGTTCATCTATATCACCTGGTAGCGTTCAAATCCATGACGATACGCTTTCAGCGATCATTTCTCCCACGTACGTGCAAGCTCTGGAATGAACTGCCAGCTTCGGTGTTGCCCGAGCGCTATGATATGTCCTTCTTCAAACGAGGTTTAAAGAGAGTTCTTCTTTCACGGTAGGCAGCGGCTTTGCTGTGTCCTGACATTGTTGAAGTCCATGAGCAGCGGTTACCACTTTCCATCAGGTGGGCCACTTGCTCGTCTGCCACAAAGGGCAATAAAAAAATAAATAAAATGAACTATCTGTAATGCTTAGCATTTCTGTTTATGAGTTATTTACATAAAAACGCAACGGGAATGTTTCAGAGAGTACATAATTCTTGCAGAATCAAAATAGCTCATATTTCGCAGATGCTTCAATAAATTATACGCGTACTCTGTTTTTATCAGAAATAAAGCTGCAATATGCAATTTTAACATACGCTATACTGTAAGTATGTTAAAATTTACATATTATTGCAGCTTGCTCACGCCTACTTATTTTCGAAAGTATAGGCAGGGAGGTATTACTTGTTCATTGCTTACAAAGCATTGATACAACACACACCCAGACAACCAGAATACAATGATTTGTGTAGGTATCAGATAAATTTTCTCTTGTGTGGGATTGAACCGTAGCACCATTTTCCTTCTTCTTTTAAATACATCTCGTCACGAGGATTAATGCATGCATTAATGACATCGTGTATGATATGATATGTCCTACTTCAAACGAGGTTTAAAGAGAGTTCTTCTTTCACGGTAGGCAGCGGCTTTGCTGTGTTCTGACATTGTTGAAGTCCATGAGCAGCGGTTCCGTCAGGTGGTTCACTTGCTCGTCTGCCACCAATGACAATAAAAAAAAATTAAAAAAAATAACCTATTGAGTCGCAAACTCGCAACGGCGCCGGCGCGGGCGCGGCGGTTTGTTCCGCATTCGTCCCTCATGTTTCGTCCTAAACGTATAAATACGCATTCGACCCAAAAATTGTTCCTTATATGCCCCTAAATTTAAATAAATATTAATTTTTTAATGTAATTCCTTTTTCGTCCCAAATTATGTTCCTTTTCTGTCCTTGTTTTTTTTTGTATGGAATTTTTGTTATGCCGTCAGCCGAAAAATATTTTAAAATACCTCGTGAATCTCCTGGCAACACTTTGAGCTTATGATTGCATGATATCACGAGCCCGACAACGAAAAGATTAAAAATAATTTATAACCATGTTTTGTTTTGCTAATCATACGCACAAAAAAGTAGGAAGAAAAAGGAATAATTGAAAAAGAGGGGCGAATGGGGAACATTTTGGAATGTGGGACGTAATGTAAGGGCAAATGGGGAACAAACCGCAACGGCTGTGCCTGGTCGCCGGTGTGCCGCGGCACACCGGCGACCAGGCACAATAGGTTTTTTATTACGTCTGGTATTTCAAGACTTGACAGGTTAATAACAAATTGCCTTACCCGTGACTCGTACCCGAGACGTCGCACAGCAGTCGTATTCACTGCCGGTGCGCCGATGAGGCAAAAAAGAAAAGTCACAATATTCTCTCACAGGGATTCCCAAACTGTTTGTTTATTTATACAAACAAACAAACCAGCACTTTGTTTATTAGTGCAGTCCGCGTCAACGACACCCGTTCGTCCGATCTAATAATATTCCACTAGTGTTGTATTAGCGGTGCTGGCTTGACCTTTTCCATGACATATCGTAGTATTTATTTGTATCTTCACGGCTGATTTCCCCGAAGGGGTTAGTTAAAGTGTTTTGCTCATATTACGCGTTTATGAGTTCTTTGATAACACAAAATTTCGCGATAATTGGATAGTGTGATGATTCCCTGCTTGTACTCAACAAAAAAATAATGAACTTTATTTATTACCAAAAGAGTACAATATTACACATAGTATCCATGGACTCACACCAGATAAGCCTGTCCTGTGGGTGCCATAATACGATTACAATTGAAATTTAATTTAAATTTCGGCTCGGTCGAAATCAACAAAAGAGTAAGGTAAGTGTGTACGTATTTCTAATAGGCCAAAGTGGACTATCCATTCTTATATATATTGAGAGGAAAACTATGCCCAGCAGTGGGACTACCGAAATAGATTTTGTGTATGAAATTTGTTGATAATATCGCTGTATTTAATTGTTTTAATTGTATTAATTCTAATAGTTGCATGTTTATTTTTATGATTTGTTTGTTTTATTATTTAAATATTGTCATTATTCATATTGGCAAATTGTAATTTAAAGCTTCCCTGCGTGACAGGCTTTGCCTAGTGCAGGACGCTTTGCAAAATCTGACATAACAGGTTATTTTACATCAATATTTAATCTTTGATAAGCTGTCACTTATTATAAGAACTTGTATATTATGTACTTACTGGAACTAAAAATAAAAAATAAATATTTATTATTATAGTTATAGCTCTTACTTATTCCATAAAAGACAAGTACCTCTCAGAAATAATAATAATAATAATACATAATAATAATAATAACATTTATTTGCCAAAACAATACATAATATCTGACACAGTAAAAAAAATAACATAGTTCCATTGTTTGACAATGACATATATTTTAGACTATATCAAAGAGTAAAGTAGTACATAGGGACTACATGTATACATAGTATAAGTACATATTTCTCACGCTTATATATCCCGGCAAGTAATGAAATTAAATAAAAGTTTATTCGCATGAGACATGGTTACAAAGGATGCATCATATCTCGCCTTTAATAGCCGTACGAATGTTGTTACATAGTACGATAAACATAATATTCATTATCATAATAAATAAATGTCCATTATCAATAGTATAATAATCATTTTTATGATTATAAAAATGCGAATGGAATAAATAATATCGTAACTGTATAAAGAATATTATAAACAATGTCAATTTCCAGTAATAAAGTAATAATTAATCTATGTATGTATATCTACTAACATTATAAAGCTGAAGAGTTTGTTTGTTTGAACGCGCTAATCTCAAGAATTACGGGTTCGAATTGAAAAATTCTTTTAGTGTTGGGTAGCCCATATATCGAGGAAGGCTATAGGCTATATAACATCACGCTACGACCAATAGAAGCGGAGCAGCAATGAAAAGTGATGCGAAAACGGGAAAAATTCTCCTATATGAAGCAGACGAACTTGCGCGGGACAGCTACATAATAAATGTCAAGATAAATTTAAAAAAATACATTTTATAATTTAAAATTGTATACTGTATTTATTATTTATATTGTTAACAAACATTTCGTTTTAAACAATGTGTGAAATTACATTGTTCACAATTAAAATAATAATTTAATGTATAACCACCAGCCCATAAGGTTTGCAATAAAAGCTTGTTAATTCAACAATAAGGGTAATTTTATTAATACTTGACAGCTTACAGAAATACTTGGGTAAGCTGTCAAGTGACATTGAAAATTACTTTATTTATACAGAGCTGTATAATATTACACTTCGTTGTTGTCAACTATTTAGGGGTCACGTTATAGGAGGTGAGCTATAGATAGCTGACTTCCAATATGTGGGGTATTTAGCCAGGAATAGAGAGATAATAGAGTGTCTATCAGGCTAAGTTGCTGACTCCGGGTTACTCCTGAAAATACCTTGACAAAAAATTCAATGATTGGTTTTAACCACGCGGGAATCGAACCGAAGAGCTTCCAGCGGTTGCATTTACTACCGCAGCGCCAAGACAAGAGATAATATTCTTAGAAAAGCAATAAAAATAAACTTTTATAGGTTATTTTATTTCTAAAAACATATTTATTGTTTAGTTGACACCCTTGTACCTAAATTAGATTTTATGTGATTTTAATGATTCTAAGTTTTACTATCTGCCTACCTGCTTCTGCGGCGATTGAAATAGTTCGGCCGTGAGCTATTTATCAATAGTATCCTCATAAAAACTGCTACTTCTTGCAAATCTATTAATTTTGGATAGGAAATGGTGACAAGCATGCATTCAGCCCGCGTGGTAAGTGATTGTTGTAGTCTAATATCAGCCCTGTATAAAAACTGTCCCACTGCTGGGCAAAGGCCTCTTCTCAGTGTGAGAAGTGCTAGGCCATAGTCCACCACGCTGGCCCAGTATGGGTTAGCCGACTTCACACAGTATGGAGATCTTTCAGACATGCATTTCCTCACGATGTTTACTTAGTAGTACTTTTTTCTGAATGAAAGGTACCCTACATATTATGTCCTTGTCTGTACCCCTGACAACGTGTATGCGACATTTCATGATCATCGGTCGAGTAGTTAAGGAGTGAAAGCGTAACAAACAAACAAACTCACATTCCCATTTAAGATACCAGATTTTGCCCTCGAAATTGATTTTTAGTAGCTTGTTGCATCAAAATCCGTTTAGTAGTTTTTGCGTGTAAGAGTAACAAACATCTATCAATCCATCCAGCCTCACAAACTTTCACATATTTTATAATATTAGTAGGATAAGTTAGGATATAACATCACAACACAATCCACGGGAGTCGAGCAGGAACGATAAACGTGGGAGCAACTGTAGGGAACACCTAGTTTATGATACATATATACATACATAGATTCACGCCTGTTTTCCAGAGAGGTAGGCAGAGACTACAGATTTCCATTTGCTACAATCCTGACACACTTCTCTGGCTTCATTCACTTTCATCACATTCCTCATACACGCCCGTCGGTTCAAGGTGCTCTTAACCTGGCCTTTGTCCAGAACGTCTCCGATCTGATCGAGAAACGTTCGCCTAGGTCTTCCTCTTGCGACTGTTCCATTCACACTAGCCTTATAAACTTTCTTAGTCAGTCTTTCCTCGTCCATTCTTTCTACATGTCCAAACCAGCTATATAGCTTATGATATTCCTGAATATTTTCTGAAATGTATCTTCATTTCAAAACAACATTAATATCAAAACTGTTGAAAGCTATTCTGCATTCCTGACACACTTAACTATTGTTGCGATATGTCGGAGAGTGTATAAATATACCGTAGTGCCATCTGTCGGCTATAATCGTGAAACAGACAGAATTAAACATGTGTATTGTTTATATAAAAGCTAGCTTTTGCCCGCGGCTTCACTCGCATTAATTTAGAATTTGACAATCAATTCGGGTTGTACTCTGCTTGTAATAATATAATTCAATCATAATTCGAAAGACACGTGGCGCCATCTATTATCATACGAACGTTATTGTTGTTTTCCTCGGGCACAGTAATTTTTTTCGGGATGAAAGGTAGCCTATGTCCGTTTCTATACACCTGTCAACGTATATGCAAAATTTCAGGATGATCGGTTCAGTGGTTTAGATGTGAAAAGGTAACAAACAAACAAACTCATTTTCGCTTTTATAATATTAGTTAGGATAACTGGCGGTTCTGTGGGATAAGTTAGCGTTTTTTGATCATGAAGGGTTTGATGCTCGAGTACTTTTTAGTAGTTGCAATAGTTTTGGGCTAACTGTGTGTGCGTAGCCGGTTCCTTTCTTTCCAATAATTTCATGTGTCTATGTTTCACAAAATAGATTAGCTTGATTTCACCTGATACCTTAGAGTAGTAGAGCGTAGCTGATTTCAGTATGAATGTGCCGGCTCGACCGGGGAAGTACTACCCTCTCATAGAATATCGACGTGAAATAGCAGTATTCCTACTGTTCGGTGACTGAGAGTACCGGAGGTCCAATCCATCAGCTGGGCCGTATGCTTGTTATTGTATATGGCCCACCTGATGGTAAGTGGTCACCGTAGCCTGTGGACGCCTGCAACACTAGAGGCATCACTAGCGTGTTGCCGACCCTTTAGGAAAGGAAGTGGGAAGGAGAAGGAGCGGAAAGCGGAAAGAGGGTGATTGGGCCGCCGACACTCTCACTCACCGAAAGAAAGACAACAGTAGGAATACTGGTATTTCACGTCGATATTCTGTGAGAGGGTAGTCCTTCCCCGGTCGAGCCGGCCCATTCATGCTGTAATCAGCGAGGCTCTACTACTCACTTTGTGCACATGAGACTTATACATAATATGTAGCTAGCAAAATATATGTAGATATAATACAATTTTGTCTAACCTTCTGGCATATACAGACGGAAGTCTATAATATTCATATACATAATTTATCTAGGTTTATAGTCCTTAAATTCAATATATACCAAAAAAAATTACGATCGAATTTATGAACTCAAATATCGTGAACCACTCGAAGTATATATATAATTCGTATATGTATAATATGTACGGTATTTAATCTTTCAACAAAACAGTAATGACCTGGATGCGGCTGGCAAACTTCTCTTACCTTGGTTATGTGTAGCTCGCCGCTACAGTAGACGTATAGTATTTGGCAAACTGTTTGCTTGTTGATGTAGAGTGGATTCTTGGTTGCTGTTTGTTGTATCTGTTGTGCATACGTTAAATAATAAACAAATAATAATTGATCGTAGGTAAGGTTGCGTGTAGGAGCGATAGCCTAACAGGAGATTGTTGGCATGCTATGCAGAGGTCTCAAGTCGAACCCATGTCACGCACACAGATGCCTGACACACACAGGTGTGAGGTGATCAATTAAATTATTATGCCACCATCTGTGCAGACAAATTATTATCAGCATTCATTAATAATCAGGCATATCATTATCACAAATGCGTAAATTGATTTGTCGTTTTCATGACTGAATCATTAAACCGATCTTGGAGAAATTTAATTGTAAAATATTTTGAACTGGATTTTGCCCGCGGTTTCTCTCGCGTAAATCTAGTTTAGGTTAGGTTAGTAACAGTACTTTTTTGAATGAAAGGTACCCTATGTCCTTTATTAATGTCCTGACGTGTATGCGAAATTTCATGATGATCGGTCGAGTAGTTAAGGCGAGAAAGCGTAACAAACAAACTCACATTACCATTTATAATATTACTAGCTTTTGCCCACGGCTTCGCTCGCGTTATTTTACAATTCTACAATCAATTCGGGTTGTACTCTGCTTGTAATAATATAATTCAATCTTGATTCGAAAGACACGTGGCGCCATCTATTATCATAAGAACGTTATTGTTGTTTTCCTCGGGAACAGTAATTTTTTTCGGGATGATAGGTAGTTATGCAGGTCAATGCAGGAGTGCCTCAGGGGTCTGTCTTATCCCCTACGCTCTTTCTTCTGCATATCAATGATATGTTGAATCTCGGCAACATATATTGTTATGCAGACGACAGTACCGTGCATGGGCGATATCTCGGACATCCTGGGGCCAAACAGGCTGAGGTTGAAGGGAAAAGGCAAAATCTTGTCGTTGAACTTGACCAGACCTTGGACCGCATCTATGAATGGGATGCCAAGAACTTGGTCGAGTTCAACGCCAAGAAGAATGCGCGTTCTCAACAAAAAAGTCTTCGTTCCTTCCTGTCCCTTCTCTGAAGAACACTCCACTGGTGATACGTGACAGACTCTCCATCTTAAGTATGGATCTTTGTCGCTCCCTTAATCCCAAAACCTACATCGAGAGCGTTATTAAGCAAGCTTCGCGAAAACTTGGAGTTCTGAACAGGGTGAGGCGGTTCTTCGCGCCTGGGCAGCTGTGCCTAATGTATAAGGCACAAGTGCGCCCTTGCGTGGAGTACTGTTCTCATCTTTGGGATGGCGCCGCGCAGTACTTGCTGGACGCTCTCGACAGGTTACAGCGGCGGGCTGTCCGTATCATCGGAGATCCAGAGGTCACGAGTTCACTGAAACCTCTGCAACTCCGTAGGGACATTGCCTCATTGGCATGTTTCTACAGAATATACCACGGGGAGTGCTCTGTAGAGTTATTCCACCTTATCCCGCCCTCCCCTTTCCTATCAAGAACAACGCGTGCTGGGCTCAGATGCCGTCCGTACACGGTACAGTCGATTAGAGCGCGTACCAACAAGTTTGGGTCCTCATATCTCTGCCGAACGACCAAGGCATGGAATTCTCTACCAAGGCACGTGTTTCCTTCTTCCTTCAATCCTGGGTCTTTTAAACGGGGCGTAAAAAAGCACCTTCTCAGTCCGTCAAAGTAGAGACCTCAACATCGCCTCAGCTGCTATGAGGGCGGTGTGGAGGCCACTGCTCTTAGACCACACGACTGCTTACCATCAGGTGGAGTGTGGTAATTTTGACGAGCAAAATAATAAAAAAAGCCTATGTCCGTTTCTGTACACCTGTCAACGTATATGCAAAATTTCAGGATGATCTGTTCAGTCGTTTAGCCGTGAAAAGATAACAAACAAACAAACTCATTTTCTAGCTTCTGCTCTTTACTAGCTTCTGCTCGCGGCTTCGCTCGCGTAAAAGTAGGTAACGGCACTATTTATTAAATAAAATATAGCTATGTTACTCGGTGATAATGAAGCTTACTAATGGTGAAATAATTTTTATAACACAGATATTTTTCAATTGTAATCGAAAACATATGTACCAATTTTCATACTGCTAAGTAAAAAATGAGAAAATTTCGTTACAATTTTTAACCCCATTTTACCCCTCTAGGGGATAGTTTTGTCCATTCCACTTATAACTCCAGAAATGAGCAAATTCCATATAAACTTCACCCCCCTATTTCACCCCCTTAGGGGTGGAATTTCAAAACATCCTTTCTCAGTACACCCCTACAAATTAAAACACACACACGCTCTCCAAATTTCAAGTTCCTACGACCAGCGGTTTAGGCTGTGCGTTGTCTCTAAGTCAGTCAGTCAGGACATCTTCCTTTATATATATAGATTAGCTAGGATTAGGAAGTTAGGATTAAGATAGTTAAGATAAATAAAGTGTCATACAAAATGGTCGTTAAATTCTGCTGACAAACTGTTTGCCTGCCGTGGACAAGATACTTATAATCTCTGTGTTTCGTCTGTCAGTGCACAATTGATTGTGTGCGAATAACGGGAATATGTATACGCTTTCGGATATCGTCTACCTATAGAACGATTTATATTTCCTGTTAGTCAATGCTCCAACTGTTGGCACTTTGGCCATATAAAGAAATTTTGTCCAACTAAAAACATAATTTGCCCAAAATGTGGGCAACACCGTGAAAATTGTGAAACTCAAAGTTTCAAATGTCCTAACTGTAAAGGGCCTCATATGGCCCTAAACAAATCGTGTTCGTTGTACAGAAAAGAAAAAAAGATACGTCTTATTATGAGTGAAGAAAATGTACCATATAAATTAGCATTAGAACGTCTTCCGAGTATGGCAAAAGAACAGACAAAAATCTATCAAGAAAGTAATAAGATTGAGGTCGTAGAAAAGCCACTTTTATTTAACTCTGAATATATTGATGAGTGTAACATTGCATGTCAAGTGAATGACGTTTTGCCACCCACTCGTAAGTATAGCGAAGTGATAAAGAAGGGTAAGAAAAAATCTAAGAAGAAAACAACAAGATTGCCAGTACAAATTGAATGTGATATACAGGAGCACGGGGTATTGTCAAACGCAGAGTCAAGTGATGATTCGTGTAAACAGAAGGAAAACACCAGTGGAAGAAAGGAAAGAAGTACGATTATACAGAACTTGCTATTAAAAGCTAGGGAGATTATATCACAACAAAACAAGACATGTGGAGAGATATTTATAAAACTGTTGAAGTTATTATTCGAAGAATGTAAGTCATTTATTTTGAGTCTATTTTGTGAGAACGATTTCTTTAAGTTTTTGTTCAGTTTACATAATAAGGGATAACAGAAAAATTAAAAATACGATTAAAATATTTCAATGGAACGCTCAAAGTTTATCGCCTAAGTTATTAAGTTTTAGCTCTTTATTAAGCCAAGAAAAAATACATATAGCTGTAGTCAGTGAAACATGGTTTAACATGGAGCGTGAAGTACGTATACCGGGTTATAACATTTATAGGCAGGATAGATACGACAATTATGGCGGTGTAGCTATATGTGTGCATAAGTCATTGCAATCAAAAAAAATTTCCTTAAATTTAAAAAATGGGGGTATTGAGGCTTTGTACGTTAAAATATTTAATTGTAATGAGTTACATAATATTATATCAATATACTGTCCGTCCACTGTTCATACTAGACAGGCAGATTGGGACCAACTTTTCTCTATAGTGAGTAAAAAGACATTAATTGGAGGTGACTTTAAAGGTCACCATACCAATTAGTCTTATAAGACAGATCAAAGGGGTGTACAGTTGTGGAACTCGGCACTTGAGTATGGATTCACGTCACTAAATACGGGAAACTCAACTAGAATTAAATTAGTTAACGGACAGTTGCAGAATAGTTCACCTGATATCACATTCGCATCATCAGATATAGTTGCTAGTGTCGATTGGCAAGTTATTAACGAAAATCTTGGTAGTGACCATTTAATTATTAAGACGTTAATCAATTTCAATTGTCAAAATTATATAAATAATATTGAGAAATTTAATTTTAAAAAAGCTAACTGGTATAAATATAACTCTGATCTTAAGGATTATTTTAGTGACTTTTCTTTAGATAATATTAATGTTCAACAGTTATACGACCATTTTGAAAACTTTTTATATTCAAGTGCTAATAAAAATATCCCTAAAATTAAAATATGTTCAAATCAATTTGCAAATTTCAAACCCAAAGAATATTGGAATCCAACGCTATCCAGAGCAGTGGCTATTCGACGTCTAGCTCTTAAAGAATTTAGAAAAAATCCCACACCTACCAACTATAAAAAACTTCAAGATAAAATTAAGGAAACCCGTTCATTAATTTATAAAGCCAAGCCAGTTGGAATAATTTCTGTGCAACCATTAATGAAAAGACATCAGACTCAGATATGTGGTATAAGATGCGATGGTTAAAAAACCATCGAACGACTCAGTTTTATATTTCTGAAAATGCACAAAAAGACCTCTTATATACACTTACATCAGATATAGTTTTGAATTGCCCTCCTATTATTAAATCAAAAAACCAGTTATTAGAATCCCCCTTTACTGTACAGGAATTAAATATATGCATTAAAAAGAAATATACTGCTCCGGGTAGCGATGGTATAACTTATTCTATGATATATCATGCCCCCAATATAGTTAAAAAGTTTCTACTTAATATATACACAAAAATATTCAAGAGTAGTAATATTCCTAAACTATTTTAATAATTCCTATACCAAAAGGTGGGAATATAGAAAATGCGCAAGTCAAACTAAGGCCAATCTCGTTAATATCATGTCTTTGCAAAATCTTCCATAATTTATTGTGTAAAAGAATCGAATGGTATATAGAAAATAAAAGAATATTATCGAGTCACACAACAGGATTCCGTAAAGGAATGTCAACAATAGATAATTTAACCAGAATTGTTACATATATACAGATTGGTTTTTCCAATAAATTGCCTACAGTGGCATGCTTTGTTGATGTAGGTAACGCTTATAACAATGTTTTAGTTGATAATATGATACGCATTTTAGACAATTTAGGGTTAGGAACTTATATTTGTAAATATATATGGTCATTTTTATCTTCAAGGTGTCTTACTATAAGGAATCGCTCTGACAATCGGGTGATAGATTCTAGATGGACTGGTACTGGCTTAGCACAGAGTGATCCTCTTTCACCGTTGTTGTTTAATTTAGCTACCCATAAAATATGTCAACTTGCTGGTGATAGAGGGTTTATGGTTTCTCAATATGCAGATGACTTTGTTTTTTATCAAAGACACAGTATTTTAAATGTATGCCAAGCAAATTTACAGTCTTTATTAAATATGTTAGTTGATAACTTGAATATAATTGGACTTGAGGTAACTCCTACTAAATCTAAAATTTGTATTTTTAGCAAAGGTCGTAAGAAACTTGATATAAATATAACCATTAATAATAATGTTATTTCATGTGTTGATAGTTTTAAATATTTGGGATTTTGGCTAGATAGAGCCTTGTTGTGAGGAAAACATATAAATGAAATTTCGTCAAAAATTATAAAACATTTGAATTTACTTAAAATACTCACAGGTCCATCTTGGGGCATTCATCCTAAACACCTACGCACACTTTTCATTTCTTTAATAAGATGCAGAATTGACTATGGTAGCTTTTTGTATAATAATAGTGCTAAGACGCACTTGTTTAAATTAGATAAAATCCAGAACCAGGCGTTGAGAATAGTTGGTGGATTTATTAAAAGTACACCTATACACGTGATGGAGTCCGAACTTTGCATACCACCTCTGTTTATTAGAAGAATGTACCTCGCCTATAAGTATTGCATCAAGAGTATGTCCTGGACTGATAATGACACAATAAAGCTTGTAGAAGAGCTCAGATCATTATGTAATAATTCATATTGGCGACATAAAAACATTCCATTGTTAGTTTCCGTGTTTGACGTGTGCGAATTGTATGACATACATTCATCCAATCCTTTAGAAATGTTTTCTTTAAATGTATGGACTACCTATATAGATTTAAGTGATATTGTCAAATTAGAATTAGATTCAATCAAAACTGCTAAAAGATACCTAAGTATGACAGTTTTGAAATATGAAGTAATTAGAGAATTACAATAAAAATATTATGGATGGCATTTCTTATTTACTGATGGTTCAAAAAATGATACTGGACACGGGGCTGCTTATTTTGATGCATACCATAGAACATCAGCTATGTTTAAAATCGACTGTTGTGTATCTATTATGACATTGGAACTTATTGCAATCTCAAAGGCTATAAACGAAGCTATTTCGCTAAATAGTGACAGGATAGTTATCTTAACGGATAGTAAAAGTGCTTTGCAGCATATAGCTCGGTGCGCCTCTGGTTTCAGAGGTGCACCGATAGCTTATGTTGTGCTAAAGCAAATTCACCAATTAAATTCATCTGGTAAGTCTTTGAGATTGCAATGGGTTCCTTCTCATATTGGGCTCCAGGGTAACGAGCACGCTGATACGTTGGCTAAGTTAGCGTGTACAGATGGAATGAATTACGCTCTTAAAATGTCTTACTCTGAATACTTTGGCAACATTAAAAAGTTATACAATAGATATTATAAAGAATATTTTGACGAGAGGAGTAAACAAAAGGGCATTTGGTATAAAACCATTCAACATCAGCCTGCTAGGATACCCTGGTTTGTTAATAGCAATTTAAACAGAAATATTATTGTTATAGCGCATAGGCTGCGCTCAGGGCACTATCCATCTAGAAAGTTTGGACATCTCATGAAAAAAGTCGATACGCCCGACTGTGAAACTTGCGGAGTCCTTGATGATGTCCAACACTTACTGATGGATTGTGCCAAATACCAGCGCCAAAGGAACTCGTTGATGTTTAAATACAATCTTAACGTGTACGATGTGGGACTTTTCATTAGCATTCTAAGTGACCCTACTTCAAATGCGGCGTTAGACCTATTCGAAATATATTTACATCAACGACTTCCTCTGTCTCCTATCAGTACATAGTTAGTAATTATATTAGAATAAGCCACGATGGGGCTAACATATTATTTTGTAATAAAAGCCTTTAAATTAAAAAAGATTAAAAAAAAAACTATTATTACTGAGAGCCGCTTGTCAGTCGTGTGTGCATATATTAAATAGCATAACAAGATGCAAAGCAGCGATATCCAAGTGGCAAACCGTTGGACTGCAGGCAGAGGTCTCCAGTGCGATTCCAAGGCACAGACCTTTGACTTCCGAAGTTATGTGCGTTTTAAATTGTTATGTCGGCCTCGATGGCGTAGTGGTTAGTGTAACCGACTGCCACGCCTGAGGTCACGGGTTCGATTCCCGCACAATTCAAACATTTGTGTGCATGAACATGGATGTTTGTCTTGGTCTGGATATTTCTATGTATAATATGTATGTATTTATAAAAAAAAAGTATTTATGTATGTTTATCCGTTGTCTAGTACCCATAGTACAAGCTCTGCTTAGTTTGGGCTAGATGGTGTTGTGTGTATGTGATAGAATATTATTAATATATATCACGATGGATTGAAGTCGTCCAAGACCGTGAGAAGTGGCATAAACTGAAGGAGGCCTACACCCATGCGGTCGAAAGAACTAAGAAAAAAAAATATCACGGCCTTGAAATACGACCACACCTTTCTGTTACACGCTGTATAGTCTGACGCCTATAACCTAATGGGTAAGCAAAGGGTTGCTACACCCACATTTCGCCAGCTAATGTAGCAGATTCCACCTAATAAGGATGTCATAACACTATTGCCGTCTACCGTGCACAGTGCTACACATCGTACTGTTACCGAGATCTTCTTGAAAGAACATCCTAATAACACGTCTTTCAAGCTTGTAAATAAAAAGAGATTAAAAAAACACGTCTTCAAACCCGGTCATCAAATCCAAGACCTATACACAGTAGTCGCATTACACACTATGTGTGCATAACAATAATGCTACGAATCTAAAGAAAATGAAGAAAGATTCTTTAAATAAAACCATTTTTAATTTAGTACTTTTATTAATACTTTGCCAAAATCTTTATCAATCGTTTATAAACCAGCCGCTTCACATCTTTAGCAATAATTAAGTCCAAATGACTGAACATCTTATAAGGCACTCTATACGAATCAATCACACTTTTATACTAAAAGTTAACAGCGGCACATCTTGTGGGTCAGCCAGTATTTTAGAGTCGGTGTATTAGTTATGAATAATAATTATATAGTCTATAGTCGCTGGCAAATCGGACACGCCGATTTCATACCACGAGAAGTCCCCATAAGTTGAATCTGCAAGGTCTATAAAGACATGTTGTCGAGAATACTTGTTGCCACGTGCGTTTCCAAGCCAGCGTACTTACTTCCGGAGCAAGGATATGATATCCTTGCTCCGAAAGTAAGTACGCTAGAACGCTTTCAAAGCCAGCTATGATGAAATCATCAGCACTCCCAAGCAATCCATGCATTAAAAGGACAGGTGGGCCTTTTCCTGGTATTCTGAACACGGTTAAAACATACCCGTCTTCTGTGAAGACTTCGTGACGTTCGACCTCAAGACCATATTTGGTGACCAGCTGCGTAAAGTTCAGTTTAACGTCTTCATTTTTGATCCCAATGACAAACAGAGTCACTAATTTGTCAGCCAGCTGTGTGTTATACACGTACCTCGAAAAATTAGGTGGGTCTATGTGACCGAAGTTTCTGACCTTATCGAAAGGTCTTTTGGAAAGCAGCGACATAGCATTGGAGTAGATTTTGATTATTCCTTGCGTATTCTTGATGAGGTTTAGTACGAATTCCTTAGCTGTTTCTTTGTACGAGAATAACTGGGATAAATTCTGTCCATCACTAAGTTTCAACACTGCATATATGACTATTATTGTTCTCAACATATTGCAGAGAACTGCTTGCTGTTGGAGTGACCTAATGACTGACTGTTTCTTAGAACAAATGACGCTGTCATTTCTTCAGTCATAATGTTGTAGATGAATGAGTATTGTTATTAAATAGTTTAAATAATAAGCCCATGTATTGGGTTTCTGCGTCGTCTATCTAACAATTATAATGTTGGATATTTATAATACTTAGGCGGTGGCGGTAAACCGGAAGAGCACCGCTCGACCGCGTGGTCGGGCGGTGTACGTATGATAGGCATCGATGGATTTAGTAGAAGCCAATGCGGCATGAGATCCGCTTCTCTGCCTACCGCGGCGGTGCGCGGTGCCGTGTGTTAATCGCCTTATTATGTGAGACTGGTACCTTGCCAGATTTCGTTTACAATACAATTTCCTGCCATTTTTAGCGTTTTGCTCGTTTTAGCGTTTGTATTCGTCCCAACATCACACAAAACAATTATGGCTCGTAAACAATTTACGGAATACAATATTTTCGTTCTAACTTTGACATATACATATAACTAACGTGACTATTTATTTTTTTGTCAGAGCGGGTCGCTTGCGGAATTTAGTAAAACTATGAAATTATTTTACTATTCATTCAAAAACAAGGACATGAAAATAATATGTAGGTAATTTGAATTTATCTTGATATTAGATTTAAGTTGCAGACGCATTATTTTCATATTTTTCAGCGGAGAAATTAGAGTTAGAAATCAAAATAGCTTTCAAAACTGCGACATTTAGCTGTATTTTGCACTTGTGCGCATGCACGACAGGTGCGTTACTTTCAGGCAAACATAAACTTTCGCATTTTAGTCGTTTTCTCTTCTCCACGCTGAAAATGCTGCCGCTGTCGCGCTTTTCGAATTTTAATGAATATAGGTAGGGGTACGACTTATAACTTATCGCTTGGTCTATTTGCAAAAGCGGTACATTTTTGCTCTGGCTGGGGACAACGAGACAGACAGACGAAAACGTAACTGTCCCGCCAAAAGCTGGACGTATGGTTATGTTACATTTACATGATTTACCTACATCAATAAAATAGCAAACAAATAAATCGAAAACAACACCAAAAACATCTAAATCAAAATGGCGGGAATAATTTGACAGTTCATATTTTTTTAACACAAAAGTCATAAGTTCATTCAACTTTTAAATATATTTGCGGATAAATATAAATTCGCCCGAAATTGCTTTCAGGAAATGCTGTTTTAGTATTTTTAGGTGTAATATAAGGATGTAAATGTGTAAATTTTTTCCTCGTAACACTGTAAATTTGTATTTTTATTTAAAATTGATTCACAAAGCATGCAAGGAATACCTGCTCTCGTGCGGCTGGCACTTTTATTGTTGCAAATATTTGTAATATTGTTTTCGATGCTTTTGGATTTTAAAATAATATGTATTGTTTAAGTTCAGCTGTCCAATTAAAACATTCATTACGAAACTAGTCACTAAGTTGGCATTAAAAAATTAAAGCTTGTTTGTTGCGCTTTCACGCTTTAACTACTCGACCAATCATCATGAAGTTTCGCGTACATGGTGTCATGGGAACAGAAAGGGACATAGGGTACCTCTTATCCAGAAAAGTAACTCTAATGAGAGCGATAATTAACTATTTAATACGCACATAATTTCGCCTTGTGTAGTTTTGTATTCGAATATCATTCGAAAGCAATACTGCGCAGCACTACTCTTGGCTGTAAGTTCATGTGACAGTTATTAAGGAAGAAGGAATAGACTAATTTATCTTTGTCAATCATAAATTAATATATTTCTGAGTGTTTTGATTCAATTTGATAATAGACTCTTCCGAAAACCTTAGCTGCCAAATAAATTAGGTTGGCAAGGTCATTATGTTTAATTTATATCTAGAAAAGCTGGAAATGTAGGGTAAAGTGCATACAAATAGTGTATAGTCTTACGGTAAGACTCTTACGCCGATATTCCCGAAGGGGTAGGCACTAGGCATAGGAGTGCTACGCCCACAATTTACGCCTTAGGTTTTGGGTCCTTCGTTCCCTATAACGAAGATAATGAGGGCTATCGTGCTTGGATTCACCGCTAGAGGTGCTTGTGGATGGTAAGGTCTAGACGTCAAACTTTATAGTCACTTCAACAGTAACCATAGAAACCGTCAATTATTTCGGCGAAATACGGCTTTTGACAGCAGCTGTGACAGTGTTGACAGGACCTTACTCGCTAGTGGCGCCGCCTGGTGAGCACGAAAACGATAGCCCCCATTGCCGTTTATCAGACCGTAAAAAGACTGACTAACAAAGTTTATAAGGCTAGTGTGAATGGAACAGTCTCAAGAGGAAGACCTAGGCCAATGTTTCTCGATCAAATCGAAGGCGTTCTGGACAAAGGCCAGATTAAGAGCACCTTAAACCAGCGAGCGTGTATGAGGAATGTGATGAAAGTAAATGAAGCTAGAGAAGTGTGTCAGGATCGTAGCAAATGGAAATTCGTAGTATCTGCCTATCTCTCTGGGAAACAGACGTGAATCTATGTATGTATTTAGGTATGTAACAGGTAAAGTTCTAGGCGCCGCGCCGTGCAGCTATTGAAAATGTCCCATTGTAAAACA
The DNA here is from genome assembly GCA_963564715.1 of Catocala sponsa. Lineage (NCBI taxonomy): Eukaryota > Metazoa > Arthropoda > Insecta > Lepidoptera > Erebidae > Catocala > Catocala sponsa. The sequence goes on along the minus strand of OY751354.1, from coordinate 1,689,333 downwards.
ACCGAAGAAGACACTCGAGCAAATACAGTCGAAAGAAGCGTTTTTGAATTTTAATATTTTTGTTTTGTGCTGTGTGTATAATATCATGTGTATCATGTATTAGCTTTAGAAATAGTAAGATTAGTTTTCAAGTATACTTTTTATAATATGTTTAAAAAATGCAAACTAATTGTTTCGACAGTATTTGCTCAAGTGTCTTCTCCGGTTGTTTTACAATGGGACCGTCTCGGCCGGGGGCGTAGCGGAATAACAATTTTTTCAATGTGGGTGCGTGCTGGCCGGGGGCGTACCGGAATGGGACCCTAACGGCCGAACCCCGAAAGCTTACTTAAAATAATTCTAACACATTATTTACCTAATATTGTCTTCTGTTTACGCGAATGTTATTCATTGAAATTAAGCTACTATATACGGATTTTATCGCGTTGTTTATTAATTGGCACTTTGTTACAACATTTTGAAAACTGTTTCACTATTATTACTATTAAACTTTACTAATTTTTAAGCTAATTAAATTATTGAAACTATTAAAACTATTTATACTATTACTATACTATTATACTATTTATATTTGTGTTATATATATAATAGTATAATTTATAATAGTAATAGTAGTGTAACAGATTTCAAAAATGTTGTAATAAAGTGTCAAATAAACAACGCGATAAAATCCGTATATAGTAGTTTAATTTCAATGAATAACATTCGCGTAAACAGAAGACAATATTTAACATTTCGTTATGTAAAACGCGATAGCCTAGTGGGAGACCATTAGACTGTCACGTAGAGGTCTGGAGTTCCACCCCAAGCTGCCAAGGCCCAAGATCTCTGACTTTTCGAAGTTATGTGCGTATTAAATAGTTAATTATAGTGCGCTTTAACGATGAAGGAAAACATCGTCAGGAAACCTGCATGTCTGAGAGAGCTCCATAATATTCTTAAAAATGTTATGTGAGGTCTGCCAACCCGAACTGGGCCAGCACTATGGTCTTATCCTTCTCATACTGAGAAAAGGCCCGTGCCCAGCAGTGAGACTGTTTAATAGAGGGCTGGTATTATTTATACAAGTAAAGCGCCTGACGGTTTTTAAATGGCACTATTTATTTTAGATGGAAACACTTTCATTAAAAAGGCGTTAACCAAACACGACAGATAGTGCGACGCCAAAATCTTGCAACACTTTTTAGCAACCATGTTTCCGGATCACCTAAGTATTATAATAAAGATAACTAGAAACAGAAATAATTTCTAAACTTGAAATCTAATTGTCAAATAATTACGATTGAAGAACATAAAAAGTGGAAATCCATAGTCTATGTTTAACTATTAGGTATACCTATAGTGTGTAAAATTAGAAACGTAGATAGGATAATACTTATTCACGTACATACCAATTAAAATTTATTTCCAGAAAACAGGTGACCAATATAAAAGTTAAATAATTCCTCTATTAAAATCCATTAGAACCTTGAAATGATCAGTTAAACAAAGTCGCACATCTAAAACTAATTCCCGCTAAAAATCATTTGACAGCGCGCCATTTTGACTGACAAAATACAACGTCAAAGAATTAAAATCATTTGTAGTTTGCACCTATTTCTGTGATGCGTGGGTGGCACCTGCTGGACGTACGAAACAGTTACGGTCGTCCCAAATATTTATTTTGTCCTAAATACTCTGACGGATTTGACGTGGATAATTTTAAGGTTATGTCCTTTCGCGGTTATTCTGTGCAATGTGGCCAGACATAATGGCGCCAGTGATCTGCGGTATCATCTGCGCCTTTAATGCTGGTACCACTGCTGTAACTGGTAAAATAAATTTAAAAAAATCTGGCAATGATTCTCTGACAATTATACCTACTTATATTTAGTTGGACGCAGTGGCGTCGTTACCCAATAATCTATGAAGGTCAGTACCCAGCCGAGCAAATGAAGAAATCTTCTTCGAATACCCCATTGTGTACCTATTTAGTCGTGTTCATTTAATTTCATGTGATGAAAGTGAATGAAGCCAGAGAAGTGTGTCAGGATCGTAGCAAATGGAAATCCGTAGTCTCTACCTACCCCTCTGGAAAACAGGCGTGAATCTATGTATGTATGTATGTATTAGTCATGTTCCCATAGAGAATGTGAAAACGTTTCGTTAAAAACGTCTCGACGTGAAAGCTTTCGCATATCGCCACATCGCTAAAACAAACACAAGCGTGCATACCTTATTCTGCTTGGAACTAATGCTAAAACTTAGTCGCCGTCGTAGCAGATACCCTGGTGCTCGAACACTTGCAACACCACCTTTCAACGCAATATTTAGAAAGAAAGAAAAATCATTTATTCAACAAGGTAACAAAGCATGTATTGCTGAAAAGGTTACCAGCTTATCATTTACTGTTAGCGGCAACTTATACGTTCTCATATAGAAAGTGTCAACAGCTTTAAGACTGTAGTATGGTTGACACTCTCGGAGTTAATTTTTACGAGATAGACATTTACCTATATTTAATGAGTCGTAATAGCTTTTTGAGATTTACAAAGTCCAATCAAGATCTGCCAGAGACAACTAGGCTCAAAACGTGGCAGGAAAAAGTTCCTCCGCCAATCGACTATTTAAAAGTTAGTGAAAACCTACCACCTGGGTCTAAATTACCATGGCCAATATGGAAATCCCTAAATCGACTTCGTACTCAAGTCAGCCGCTGCGGTTACCAGGTTCGTAAAATGGGGAATCAGGGAGCCTCATAAAGCACAGTGTGAATGTGGTAATCCCAATCAAACCATGTCACATCTGTTAAAATGCCCAAATTGTCCTGTAGGTGCGCCATGGAGGACTTGATGGATGCAACTGCTGATGCGATCGCCGTGACTACACATTGGGCAAGACATATTTAAAACTAGCTTTTGCGCGCAGCTCTGCCCGCGTGGTACCTACATCAATAAAAAGTACCCTATGTCCTTCCCCAGGTTTTAAAATATATCTGTACCAAATTTCATCTAAATCGGTTGAGTGGTTTAGCCGTAAAAAGGTAACAGACAGACAGACAGATAGACTGACAGAGTTACTTTCGAATGTATAATATTAGTAAGGACTAGCTTTTACGCGCGGCTCCGCCCGCGTGGTACCTACATGAATAAAAAGTAGCCTATGTCCTACCCCAGGTTTTAAAATATATCTGTACCAAATTTCATCTAAATCGGTTGAGTGGTTTAGCCGTGAAAAGGTAACAGACAGACACACAGACAGATAAGACTGACAGAGTTACTTTCGAATTTATAATATTAGTATGGATAATAAAATTGTACCATCGACTCGAGAAGAAGAAGAAGACGTATATTTCGATATTGACATTCTTCTTTTCGTCTTAGATCTATTAGATATACATGTATACAATGTTAGCCACCACAAGCACATAGCCGACCTGGACAAAACTACATGTGCCTCTTAGAGTACCAACTATATGCTGTAATCTCAAGTGAAACGAAATAGATTTATACTGTGATCGTAGCAAGAACAAACCCATATTCCCTGCCATCCCCTTCGGGAAACAGGTGTGAATCAAAATTTGTATAAATTAGCTACAATTACTGTTATTGCAGATTCGGAAACTTGGCACAAAACGGTGCGGATTGTTTAAATTCATACGCTACTGTCTATACGTAGCACGGATAGTGCTGACTCATGGTGTAGTTCGAACCGTGTGAAACAGACGTAAAAATAATCTGTACCATAAATAAAAGAGGGATTAGCTGTCACCTGTGTTTGCAATTTAGTTTGTTATAATAAAGAAAGGATAGGTAAACAATGAATTGGCAAGTTGGGAGGTAATGTTGACACGTTATTTTTGTGTTCATAGGGCTGTTTTAAAGGTGATTCCGGAGTAGAGTCAGTAGCTATATTGCAGGGAGACTTTATTTATATATTTTTAATGAAGCTTTATGTATGTTCTCTATGTCGTGGCGGCTTTACAAATGTTAAACAAAGTCCACAAGGAACACCTAGCCTCGAAAAACGAATAGTGGATCGCACGAATTTAGTGCCCTTTGGGGATTAACTCCACGACATTCCTCGTGGTTAGCGAAATTATCACTTGAATCAGTGCGTTTTGCGCTAACTGTGCAATCTAATCCGATAGTATTATAAATGTGCGTTTTAAAGATGTTTGAATGTTTGTCATTTAATCACGCGTAAACCGTTGAACTAATTTGGATGAAACTAGCTATATAGATAAAGCATGTCCTGGATTAACATACATATATATTTAATTTTAGTAATGCTTTGCAATTTTAGACTTCAAGGCACGGATAATATACCTATACTAGCTGTGCCCGCGGCTTCGCAATTCATATTAGCAAACAAAATTTTTTACGTGATTCACATACATAATTTATCAGACCACACATATTGACAAGAACATTAAATCTCCCACACACATTACATAAACATGTGATAGAATTTTTTTATATAGCGATAAACAAACGCCCGATGGTGAGCAATTATATGCCTAAAGACGCTTACAGGTATCACTCATTACCCAAGACTCAAAATAGACCCTCGAATAGCAGTCCAGAAGCGACTAAGACATTCTTAGAGTTTAAAATCATTCAGACAGAATATAGGTCACGGCGGCCAATTTTAACGGAGGCTGGCTATCTGCGCAGGAGATATTATAGTGCACAAGTGTGTGCGCAAACACAAACGCACTCTCTATTCTCTTACTCTCATAGTCCGATAGGACGAAAATCTGACACGACCAGAGAGAGAACAAAAGCAGGACCAACGGTTTTACGTGCTTTTAGTTTCCTAAAAATGTGCAACACCGCGAACTCCCTGATACCGGCTGCTGTTTATAATCCTAACTAATATTATAAAAGCGAAAATGAGTTTGTTTGTTTGTTACCTTTTCACGCCTAAACCACTGAACCGATCATCCTGAAATTTTGCATATACGTTGACAGGTGTACAGAAACGGACATAGGCTCGCGTCACGCCACGTGTCTTTCGAATCATGATTGAATTATATTATTACAAGCAGAGTACAACCCGAATTGATTGTCAAATTCCAAATTAACACGAGCGAAGCCGCGGGCAAAAGCTAGTATAATATCATTTATTGATAGAAAATCCTTGTAACTTTTCTTCGGACCGAGCTGGAAATGGAATCCAAGATTTTATGCACAGCATTCGAATTCGCTGCAACTCTTTATAATATCTTACTAGTTTTTCCCGCGGCATCGCTCGCGTAAAAGTAGTTTATGTTAGTAACAGTACTTTTTTAATAAAATGTAGTCTATGTTACTCGATGATAATATAGCTTTCTAATGTAGAAAGAATTTTTTTAAATTGGTTGAATAGCTTTTAAGTTGAAGGCTTACAAACAAACAAACAAAAAATCATTTATGTCCTCTTTATAATATTAATATAGATTGCTATAGATACCTACTAATTAACATTATTTTTGTTTCAGGTATGACAAGAAAATTTATACAAACACGAAAATACAAAAAATTTGTTTAGAAACCAGTTTTTAGCTTTTAAAAACAATGGTGTTCAAAAATAACAGTTGTTAGTGTAAGTGCGAAAGAGACCAGTATATGTACAAAGAGAGTGGCTGATAGACAAGGACCCGAGATGTCGTTAGTGGCGCCACGGAGGGTCCAACTTGATTGGGCCCATGCTATACCATGGTAAGATTTGATTTTATAGTTTTCCTAATAAATGTGATAACGGAACAGGAAATTTCTTAAGGACAGAGCAGACCTAACATTTATTTATATTTTATCATTTACTAGAAGTGCCCGCGGTTTCACCCGCGTTTATGATTACTGCGCCGCCCCGGTGGGTCGTAGCGTGATGTTATATAGCCTATAGCTTTGCTCGATAAATGAGCTATCTAACACTAAAATAATTTTTCAATTCGGACCAGTAAGTTCCTGAGATTAGCGCGTTCAACCAAAATAAACAAACTCTTCAGCTTTATGATATTAGTAGGTATAGATTTATTTATTTATATAGTTATAACGGCAAGGATTTAAATTAATATGGTAAAATTTTTAACTAATGATGAACTGATGATAGTAACACTTTGTTACCTAGAAAAAGTAATTTCGACGGTATTTTTTTATTATTTGTGTTGTCGTACTCGTTTCAATTCGCTAAAAAAATATTAAAATCAAGACGGACATGACGTCACATCGTGCGATAACAGTGTTTTAAAACGAAACGATAATGGCCGACAGGCACTTTTGCACCTGACTTCGTCGAGATAACACAGTTAAGCGGTTGGTGTTCAAGTGTCATTCCAATTTGATTGTACAGTGTAATTTAATATTTAAAATAAAAAAGGGTAATATCTAATAATCATATTATAATTTGACTAATATGAATCAGTGGTAAATACCACTCATTCATACAAATATAAAGCTTGTATCTAATATTGTGTTTATTTTATTTGTTACCTAAATAATATGTAATTAACAAATATTTCCTATCATCTCATCGATGATATGCAAGCGAAATTAAAGAATTAAGTCGAGAAAGCATACATTTCACGTCATTATCTGATAAAATCAAGTTTGGAGTTTTATATTATACTAAAACTATGCACGCCGCTGTGTCTATGGCCTGGAAGCGCTAATTTCACAAGTTCACAACTGTCTTTTTACGCGCGTAAATGTGGCGGCACAGACTACAAAATATATTTATCTACATTACGTGTAGACGCATATTAATACATCGATATACAAAATTACTGTACTAAAATTATCACATTTAGTGCGCAAGTCTTTAATTCCTCATCGGCCAATAAATTGGACAATGAATGGCTGCTGTTACATAGACAAATGACAAACCAGTGGCTTTCATTGCTCATTTCGTTCGGTATTTATTTAGTTCAATTGCTAGATGATCTGCACAAACTTTCTCTGAAATGTTGCCTCAATAGAAAACATGTAAAACTCTAGCGCGGATTTCCATTATATTTTTATGGCGTCTATTTAATTTACTTAACAATATATTTAATATAGGTGTATTCAAACATTGTTTCACGTCTCTATTTCTGAAGAAGTAGACTTGAGTTATAGTAGGTACATGCAGATTACGCCAATTATGATTTTTGGTCGACAATTGGCAGCAAACCAATTGTCTATCGAGCACACCGGATACCCTGCTGCTGTAGAGAAGTACAATTCTTAGCACGAGAACCAATAACACTTTATTAGATTCCATGTCCATACATGGAATCTAATCATTCGCGAATCGAACCATAGACCATAGAACAGTAATCGCATTCAATGCCGCTGCACTACTAATAATAATATAATAATAATAATATCAGGCCTGTATTAAACTGTCCCACTGCTGGGCATGGGCCTTTTCTCACTGTGAGAAGGGTGAGGCCATAGTCCACCACACTGGCCTAGTGCGGGTTGGCAGACTTCACATATCTTCGAGAACATTATGGAGAACCCTCAGACATGCAGGTTTCCTCACGATGTTTTCCTTCACCGTTAAAGCAAGCGATAATCAACTATTTAATACGCATTTAACTTCGAAAAGTCCGAGATGCGCGCGCCTTGGGTTCGAACTCGAGACCTCTGCTTGGCAGTCCAACGGTTTCCCACTAGGCTATCGCTGCTAATGCATTCAGAATTTATTGATTGATTTCAAAAAGACCTACAGTAAGTTTTGTGACAACCCTATGTAACCGACATATAGGTCGTACACTCAGTATAATTATTTATAGATCTCACAAATATGTACAACCTAAACCTACAACTGAACTTAGTGCAGCGGCAGTGGTTAGCACTCTGCGTAACTCCAGTATGATCAGAAAATGTTTAATAATCCAGGAGTTTCAGGCCGCTTATGCGCTTTATAAGGCAAATGTTGGAGAAACAGCTGGAAAATGAAAATTTTTATTCTTTAAAATTAAACTACTTTATACGGATTTTATTGCGTTGTTTATTTACAAGGTTACACGTTGTTTTATACGGATTTTATTGCGTTGTTTAGTTACACTTAATAAAGTGTTAAATACATAAACAACGAAATAACATCCGTATGTAGTTTAATTTCAATGAATAACAATCGTGTAAACAGAAGACAATATTATTTATTTACTTTCTTCATAGACTTAAAATATTTTGGCTAAGCTACTTTCTTAGTCAGTGTTTTGTGATCCATTTTTTCTGCGTAGGTACTACCAAACCATCTTAGCACATATTTCTCTTCATCCCTTCGTCATTCAGTCAAATATAATGCTTTTGCTTATTCAAATTTATTCAAATATGTAATTATTACACTATTAATTATTATTATAGAAAATAGAAATAGAAAAAAATTTTATTCACCAGATAAAGAAATACATATATTATTCTCAGATGTTAAATTTTGCTATCTAAAGTTATATTTTGCTATCTAAAGAATTACAATACTAGTATACTATGTATACTATTAGTATACTAGATATTTTATATTACTCATTGTCTACATGTTTTCTGGTTCATTTCAATAATGTCCCTATAATAATCAAGATTAAAATGTAACTATTTAATGATATACGACAATTTTTAAATTCAATTTGACTGAACATAAAAAATAAAGTCTACAAAATAAAACTATTCATCTTTAACTCTAAATTTTTTATCATGCCATCTAACGGGCGGTGCATGAACTACATTGTCTCTGTAAGGGTCGAATATATTTGATAAAAATGTAGTAAGATAGCTTTTAATCTATTTTATTTTGACTATTGCGTATATGAATCGTCATATGTTTTGATTTACTTTAATAATAATTTAAGTATTTTCATTGTAATAAATTATGTTTCTCGAAAAGACATCGCGATGTCTTATATTTGGATGTCATAGATGGCGTTGCCGTATTTGTAAAGGAGATTAGCGTTTATACCTACTTTTCTGGGTAGTAGGTAGGTATGTAGGTTTCTGTATTGCGTTATGTTATAGACAAGTACAAGTTCTGGTAATTATATGTATCGTACAGTATGTATTAATTAAAAATAATTAGCAGTTTTTCCTACAGTCCTAACTCATGTTCATTTAACTATTTGACAGGTTTGATACTTTTTTGCTAAACATTATCAAGGTTAAGCTTAAATATTTAGCTTTTTTTAGCATTAGTGAAGTTTAAAACGTGCTTCGTTAAACTTTTTGTAGCGTGCTTTTTACTTAAAACAAGTAGAAAGTTTTGTAAAAATTTAACGCGTTTAAACATTAAAAATTTAACGTCACGCATATGAAATAAATATGGTTAAATTAATTACCTAGATACTTAACGTCATCGACCAATTATATATTGTTTACGAATATATTATAGAAAATGAAATTGTTGGTACCTACATTCTTTGTACACAAGAATGTAGTTACTGAATTGATAATTATGTTCATTAAGCTTATTTATTAATATCGTAATCGTCAGCCTAAGTATATACCTAATATAGGTGCATGTACGATACAAAGTAGAACCTAGGTGTTTTATAGCTTTCCGCTGTAAGTGGCGGTAAACCTTTGGAAAAGGCCTAACTTAGTATCCAGGTCACCAAACTTGCCCTTTTTAAGCCTACCTATCTACCTGTTATATTCGTATCTTTATTTGTGTTAATTATATCTTTGCTAGAGGCCTGGCAGATAATAGAATTTAGACTACCGTAAGATCTTAAACAATTTGAGAATGATTAATATGTTAATAATGTATTAACATAAATGTGTTCATGGCATTCTCTCAGTTTACCTTTACAAAATTAATCGTTTTTGATTACCACCGCTTGCTGAACCTGTTTTCATGTAAACCTATTAAAGGCTCGAGTCTTTCCCATAAGGAAGAGCCTCGTTAACTAAAAGGACATACAAATAAGTCCATTTGCATAAAATGTCGTTTAATAATAGTGCCCGGCTCAGAGTCTTCAATAATAAAAATGATTTATTTATATTAAAATTATTAGTTATTTTTTACAAGTAACCTTTGTTTTAAGACAAATCGCATACAACTGCGCATAAATGTCATACAGCAAACTCGTTTTGCGGAACCCTAATTTTACACTGCATAGGTCACTAACCTTCTTACTGCGCTCCTCGCTCACTTCACTACGCCAATCAGAAAAAAACTTGCCCGTCAGCTGAGCGACCGCAGCAAACTTCACTCAGTTGAAAATGTATCTGTCATGGCTCCGCGATCGATGTTAGTCCCCAGTTAAAATTACTGGAAAACATAAAAAATATGTCGCGACAACCGCAGAAAGACGACGCCCGCGCCTTCGCTATAATATAATTATTATATTCAGCATAACGTTACACTTGTATAGTGTTTATTGTGTGATTTTCGAGCGTATCTAAATTTGTTCCTTGTCAGACGGGACGACTAGAGAAAATTTTCACGGTGAGTATTTGTGTTTTTTACCTATCTCACATATGCGTAGGTGGTCTTTATAAAAGAGAGATTGTGTTTTATTTGTAAGTAAGTGTATTTAATTGAGAAAAAAATGTCTTTGCTTGAATAAAAATCGATTATATGTGGGTGGGATTGCCGAGACTTGTCCCTGTCTCTCTTACGTATTACCCGGCCGCGTGCGAGAGTGACGTAACAATGCGACGTCTGCAGCACGTCGCAGCCTTTTCAAAACGGCTGTGTAACCATATCCATTCCTTTCTAGCGCAATGTCTTATTAATTTTAGTTATTTTTTTCGGGATTCTTGTATAGTTTTCTAAGTAAAACTGTAGTGAATCACGTTTCAAATGTAATTTACGAGAGTTCACGCGTCATTCGCGCTATACTGACGCTAAGTTTCCACAATAAATAAGATTGTATTTAATCGATAATTACAGCTATAAATCTACTCGTCCGATATTCGCGTAAGAGCGATAATTGCTTGTATGTTGTATATTTAATATTAGAAAAACGTTGCGATAGTAAAACCAATAAATTTATGGCATTTTGGAGACAAATTAATTAATTTGTGCCCTAGGTGTGCCTCGGTAAAGGAGTGCCAGTTCCCCTTTACATTATTATGGCACCAAAAACAATAAAGACTGATAAGATTTCAATAAGACTACCAATCTTGCTATATAGTTGACCTCTATGATCATTGAGTCTTTATTACTTTCAGAGAATGAATGTCAAGTGTCAAGCTTGCATTTGTTTACAAAAAATACTTGGGGATCTCAATATGGTGATACCATTTTGTCATTGCCATATATATGTATTTAAATTGTATATTTTTCTCCTATATCTGCATAGGGATTTAGACATCTCAATGCTAATTTAAAAGGTTTTATTTCATTCTTGCTGAATAATACAGCCTACAAAACTGGCCTCCATAAATTTCATTGCATTAATTTCTTTAATAAAATCTAGCATAGCAGGTCATATTATCTGCAAAATAAATGCTGCATCATAACCATTTGATGTTGTAACTGTGATGTGTATTGAGTAAATATTTTATAATTAGCTATTTTTGAAGCTAAATAAATAATATTGTCGTGTATCAAGCTATAGTATCAGTTATTTTCCATAATATTGTTTCTGTCATAAGCTATCCCAATGCCGTGTATTCATTTTCTCTCATAACTAAAGGGCTTTGTAGTAATATTTATTTGTATTTAAAATTATATTTCAAAACACAACGCTATACATGACTCTATTGTACATGGTCAGGATTGCACAGCACGCACCTATGTAAAGTGTTGTCAGTACATTAAAATATAACTCAAAAGCAATTGAGCGTATTGCTAGGATTTTGGTTATCGTCTTGCATGTAGGTGCTATAGTTACTGGCTTAAACTCCACATGAGTTTAAAAAAATTTTGCAAGTTACTATTTTTGATCCTTCCTGTTTGTTACCATGTTTCATCAGCCACAGGAAACCTACCTATTGAGATCACTGGAGGAAATGGTGGCTTTATTTTTAAATAGAGTTTGCAGATATTTTTTATTTATTGTGTCAGTTTTTTTTTATCACGCACCCTGGGAGAGGCTTATGTCCAGCAGTGGACTGCAATAGGCTGAAATGATGATGATGATGATGTGTCAGTTTTTTTTTATCGTGCTCGTCAAAATGACCACACTCCACCTGATGGTAAGCAGTCGTGTGGTCTAAGAGCAGTGGCCTCTACACCGCCCTCATAGTAGCCGAGGCGATGTTGAGGTCTCTACTTTGACGGCCTGAGAAGGTGCTTTTTCACGCCCTGCTTAAAGGACCCAGGATTGAAGGAAGAAGGTTTTGTATGCTATTGAAACTTATATTATGTCAATAGATGAGTTATTTTCCTTATCTCAAATTAAAAACAAATTGAATGCAGGAGACTTGTTGTTGTTATATACCATACATGTATGTATATGACACAAGTGTAGATAAGAATAGACAAGTATGTATTTAATATGCTTTTAATGTGTTGTTGTTAATTTTATTTTATTTTAATAATACGACTAACTTTATGGTTATCTCAATAATGTCATAAAGAATACATAGACTCAGGAGAACTTTATAGAAATTACACAAATGTTTGTGTTGTATGAAAAGAATTGTTCCGTGTACCTACTGGCAGGGCAAAAGAAGTTTACTAGTTGGATTTGAAGAATTAATTTTGTATTAGATATACTATGGTCATGACCATCACCAATTCATTGATGACAGGTATACTTACCTCTCTTCAATGAATTGGTGATGGTTTATAGGCTATAGTACAGGTATATTATAAGACTACACATTAAAGGAGCAGAGCATTAACCCCATAATAAGACATACAACAACCTCAGAATATAATGCCTGGTAACAATGTAATGAAACATACAAAAAACTTAATCATTAACATATGCTTGGATCCTGAGTTCCACACTACCCGTGTTTTTATTATGTCTGCTTTCTGGCTAATTGATGAGTAAAATATAATTTACTATTTGCTACTAATAGGTAATTCAGGTAGACTATGAAATAATATAGAAACTAACTTAAATGTATCTTATCTTATGTGGGGGCCAGTCAGTGCAGATCGGCGACACACTCAGTGAGATCTTTTGTGTTGACACTCTCCCAATAACGACTGGCCATAGATGTTCATGGCAGCCGGGACCGACGGCTTAACGTGCTCTCCGTGGCACGGAGCAGGCGATAATTTTGTCAATCAATACGCACATAATTTCGAAAAGTCATATAACTTTCCGAAAGTCAGAGGTGCGCCGACTTGGGTTCGAACCCGAGACCCTCTGCATTGCAGTCTGTTGGTCTCCCCACTGAGCTATCACTGCTCAACTTAAATGTAACTTCAGTAAACAACAAAACTATAAACGCCACAGAATATTTTTATGTTCCTAGATGGAAGTAATAAAAAAAATTAGAAAGGAACTAGTATTCTTGTTACTCCCCAGTAAAGCTAAACGCTGTTAGATAATCCTCCCATAGCTTTGGAATTGGACCAGTCCACTGGTCACTAATGTACTAGTCACAGACAAGGGAAGTTAGTTACTTGTTCCACCTAAGGTCTGTCCAGAAAGATAGTAGGGTACCAGTGTGACCTAGTACATCATTGTGATATCAAAGTCAGTTCATGTTGGTAGTGTGATGGATAGAGAACATATCCACTATCTTTAGATTGTAAATTCAAACACTACCATTCATAATTTTACCGTCTGTATGTGAGTTGTGTAGACAGGCAGATAAGTTATTTTTAGCAAAGTAGTATAACAAAAAAGTATTTATTTTAATATGTCAGAAACATGTTAAAATTTATATTGTTAGTAAGAAAGATAAATAATGAGATCCATTATGTTTAGACATACATATTGCTGTAATAATAAATAAATGTACCATCCACAGATCATAAAACTAAAGGTTCAGTTTTATATTCTGTGGTCCTGCCACAGATTTAGTATGATGAGATCCATAGTTTGATTCCTAAGTCAAGCAAAGACTTTTGCGTTATTCTCATACATGCAGAAACAATACTTTAAGGTATAGTTGTCGGTTCCTGGGCTCCCATGGTCCAGTGTGAATGTGAAGTAATATAATAATAATAATAATAACGCCGTTTTATCATCCATAGTTAACAATAAACCAATCCATCAAACACCCATACCCATATATTAGAATCCATACGTAGCAATAGTCCTACGCCTGCTGCGGCTAGTGCCGCTGTAGTTGTTCCATCCCACCTTTGAATAAAAACTCTCGAAGGGCCTTTTCACGTTGGACCCATATCTCCGTGTAAGCCTCCCAAAGAGCCGGGTATTTTTCTAACGTATTAGGAACATATCCGTGAAAGAGAAACATAAAAAGTAATACAATAATAATGATTGCTATTAGAGTATTCAGGGCAGACGCCGTTTATCATCCATAGTTAGCAATATACTGGTCCCCCAAATATACACGTTTGTAAGATAACACGTAAAATAAATATTAAGAAACAGTGTATATTTATTTTCATCTAGGAAAAAGCTTACAAGCTAACACATAACTTATCCTATATTTACGCGAGCGAAGTCTCGTGTAAAATCTAGTAAGATAATGAATAGGAATATAATACCTAAAAGCATAGATATATACTTATTAGTTCTAAAGGTCGTTCAAAGGGCAAATATTACGCATTTTTACTTCATCATAAAAGCGAACTTAGTCAGCTTATAATAAAACCTATATTTATTGTAAGAGGCATATTCATGGCATCATACTCCATACTAGCTGTGCCCGCGGTTTCACCCGCGTTTATCGTTACTGCGCCGCGCCCGTGGATCGTAGCGTGATGTTATATAGCCTATAGCCTTTCTCGATAAATAAACTATCCAATAGTAAAATAATTTTCAAATCGAACCCTACTGGTTCGATTCCCGAGATTAGCGCGTTCAAACAAACAAACTCTTCAGCTTTATAATATTAGTATAGATTTGGGATTTACTTGATCAAGGATATATCAATATTTTCTTAAAGGGGCCATACTTTACCTGTTATATGTGGCTGCAATATTTTTGAATATAGGCTTGCATATGTAGCGTTGCTAGGCGTCCAGATAAAGCCGGATACAGTCTTTGGTTGCGTGCGCGGCAGACGGTGTCCGGCTTGTCCGGCTTTTGTTAGGCTTTTCCAAATAGACCATATTTTTACATTTGTCATGAGTTGGGTTGTGCTCCGCCCGCCTCACCTTGTATCGTCTCCCGTAATAAAATGTGTGTTATGCTGAACTGGAGTCATGATAGCAGCAGCTGTGGGACGCATGTCAGGATGTTTATTGAGTATCTTATGTTACTGTCTTTTTATTTCTTCCTTTTTTGTTATTATTTTTGTTATTTCTTTATATTTTTATAAGTACACATTCTGCCCAGCTGTACAGCAATAAAGATTTCTTTCTTTCTTTCCTCTTTATACTAAGACTAAAAAATTAAGGGTGTTCGGCCTTTTTACCCCAAAGTCCGGATAAACTGGTAGATCTGTCCGGCTTTTCGGTTTTAAGGACATGAATGTGTCGGCCATTCCAATCATAATTCTTTGGATAGCTGTATGCAAAATATTAAAGTGTATTCTATAATACACGTAAACAAAGAACACGCTCACATGGGACAACTGTATCACACAAATTGTTGTGCATTCGGGGATTGAACCCACAACACTCGACTTGTAGCCGGTGGCAAGACTACCTCTTAAGAGGAAACACAAGGGCCGTTTTTCCATACAAACGTAGTCCCCTGTTTCCTCCCTGGATAATGCTAGTAGAGCAATATTTTTTTTCCAAAAAATGTATGGCCTCTATTGGCATGTCCCTATGTTTTCCTTTTTGTCATAAATTAATTATTAAAAGAAACACGAGCCTTCAAAAACCTCAAAAATTTACTAGATTTAACGCTGCGTTCAAATATCTAGAAAACAAATTTGACTAGATTATATAAAAAAAAGAAAACAGGAACACGACCAAAGCCTTTCTTTAGTTTTTAATTAAAAAAGTACTTAAATCGTTCAAGTTTTGGAAAAGGAATCAGGGGACTACGAAACGTTGACTTTATGTACTTTTAATAGGTATTTTCGGTCCAAGCTGCAATTGTCTCTATCGCGTTCTGCGGGCACTGCGCGATAGAGTCAACAGTAATAGATTTTACAAATACCTATTTTTCAATGGGATTAAATATAATGACCACCACAAATACTAATAACGCAGCAAAACATGCTTACTAAAATATATCATAACGAGCACCTATACGCCTCAAATCACTGTATTCCGTCTCGGAAGGGTTAGGTTATGTTAGGTTCCTTCTTAAACCCACCCAAAAATAGGAGCCCCGCTTTGCGGGGCTCCGTCGACTTAGTTTGATCTCTTTAAATATATTTTGCGGTGCAATTAGTATTTTTTTGCTGTGCAGTTAATTACTACCCTTTTCCAATTCTCTCGCTTTTAGTGTTTCCTCTTAAGTCACTTTGCCATCGTACAGTCGTACTTTTTTACCCAGGCGAAGCAGCGTGCAGTAGGTAGCTAGTCGTTACGCTATTATGCTCTGAACTGGAGGTCAATTATAATTGAGTACACAAAAAGTTAACTCACATTATGCAAGCCTGCCGTTGGAATTTACTATTGGACTCCAAGGCTATTGGAATTACATAAACTCAGCTCGCGTGTATACGCCAGAAGATATAGGCAGAAGGGTATCATACTAAAATTTAGGCATCGGAATTTAGATCCCAATAAAATGGATCTTCTTTTTGTTTTCTTCTTTTAAAAAGACAATTCCCGCACTAGGAATAGCTGCTGTATCGTGGAGAACTTTACCGACATGCAAACAACGATCCAGGGATAGTACCCACTATTTTTGACTCAGTTTCTATCCTTATTTCTAATTACAAGTTCTATGTACCTCCATTTCGAATAGTTATTTACACAAGTAATAGATTTTCTTTTTTTTTGGTAGATACGTAGGTAATCAAATTAACTTAAGTAGGCAACCCGACGATATTGTCTGAAAGAGACGATTGCTATCCCGGGGCGAACGATTGAGACGTCCTATTCTATGTTTGTGTAAGCAGTCTCTGCTGCAAGGTCAACTATAAATATGACTTTATAAGCTGCCGATTATCCTATGACATGATTAATAATACAATTATTAAATTCTTATTTTATGAAATTGATAAATTATAAGATAATAAATTGAATATGTATTTTAAATAGTGAATAAGAATAAATTATTTAGCAAAAAATATAAACAAACAATGGGCATATATTACTAATTGATTGATATCAATATGTTATTTCAATAGTTTGCATGTTAAAATTGTATTAATGTAATTGCTTAAATTTTGCACGCCACATCTGGCCGAATATGCAGTACAAAATTTAAAATGACCACCATATTATACCCGAACCATATTCTGGCAAATAAAGATTATTATTATTATTTGTTTCTCTTTCACGGGTATATTCCTAATACGTTAGGAAAATACCCGGCCCTTTGGGAGGCTTACACGGAGACATGGGTCCAACGTGAAGAGGCCCTTCGACAGTTTTAATCAAAGGTGGGATGAAACACCTACAGTGGCACTAGCCGCAGCAGGCGTAGGACTATTGCTACGTATGGATTCTAATATATGGGCTATGGGTATGGGTGTTTGATGGACTGGTATATTGATAACTATGGATGATAAAACGGCGTCTGCCCTGAATACTCTAATAGCATCAATCGAATGGACAGACGGTGACTCGCCAACTCACTAGATGGGCCTCCTAAATAGCCACCATAGGCATACACGCCAGCAGCAGAGGGCAACACTGGTGCGAGCGGCTAGGGATGTCGAGCGGTGCGGCGCCGGTTTCGCCATCACGGGTCTCGTGAAAACGGAGACCCGGAGCGAGTTTCGCCGTAGTTATGCCCTTGAAAATGACACTTCCACCCCCAAGCATGTAGCTCTAGCGGCCCCCCTCTGACCGGCCGATCAAGGCAAGCCAGAGTTGAGAGTCCTACGGCCGCTCTTGAATTTCCACCCCAGCGAACCAGTAACAGCAAACTGGGGACGAGGCCCTCACCGACTCTCTGAGGCATTCAGGACCGCAGTGTCGCCACTCATATTCAGCTCGCCACAAGCTGCCCTGCGGTTTGTGCGCTTATATTTAACCTGGTGATACATTATTTGTTTATATCACAAGGCGAAGGTGTTAGTTTAAAAGCTAGTATACTATGCCCTCCGGTATCGCGTTAGTCTCATGAGGAGATAACGACTGTCCCAGAGGGGTTATTATTATTATTATTACCTACATCAAGCCTAGTTGCCCCGCGGTTTCACCCACGTTTATGGTTACTGCGCTGCTCCCATGACTCGTAGCGTCATGTTATATAGCCTATAGCCTTCCTCGATAATTGAGCTATCAAATGCAAAAAGATTTTTTTGAATCCGACTGGTAGTTCTAGAGATTAGCGTGTACAATAAAAATCAATGTCTTTAGCTTTATTAACCTCCGAGTCTTCTTCGAAGAGGTTAATGAAAACACTTTGTGGGTCTGTGTGTCTGTCTGTTAGTGACAGGCATAGCTCCGGAACCACTGGACCGATTGACTTGTAACTTGGTGTGCATACACCTTGGGGTCATACCTCAGTCGAGTTTGAATATGGGCCCTATGGATCAAAAGACCTCCGAGATATAGGGGTCACAAAGTCACATGAAGACGGAAGAGGTTGAACCCTGGGTTTTTACACCCATCTCGTTATATTAGTTCTAGTTATACCTTGGGATTAGTACTGTTTTCTGGGTGAAACGTACCCTATGTCTTTTTCTGTATCCTTGACTACGTGTATGCTGAATTTCATGATGATCGGTCGAGTAATTAAGGCGTGAAAGCGTAACAAACACATTCGCATTTATAATATTAGGGTAGGCGATGTTCATTTTCGTGAGATGCCTTTAAGTTTTTTTATTGCTTTAGGAAGTAGATAAGACAGCGTGCTACCTGATGGTTGTCTTCATGCTAAAGAAATGAAGGACAATAAAGCAGTTGTCTACCACATATTACGTTTTTTTGTTTATACAACTAAGGTGGCGAACGTGCATACGGCCCACCTAATGATAAGTGGCCACCGTAGCCTATGGACGCCTGCGACACCAGTGGCATCAACTTCACGTTGCCGACCCTTTAGGAAAGGAAGCGGGAAGGGGGAAAGAGGGTGATTGGGCCTCCGGCACTCTCACTCACCGAACGAAACACAACAGTAGGAATACTGCTATTCCACGTCGATATTCTGTGAGAGGGTAGTCCTTCCCCGGTCGAGGCGGCCCATTCATGCTGACATCAGCGAGGCTCTACTACTCTTAAACTATGTATTTTAAAGGCAATTTAAAAACCTAAGTAGGCAAGTTGCTTTTATCTATACTAATATTATAAAGCTGAAGAGTTTGTTTGTTTGAACGCCCTAATCTCAGGGACTACTGGTTCGATTTGAAAAATTCTTTTAGTGTTGGATACCCTATTTATCGAGGAAGGCTGTAGGCTATATAACATCACGCTACGACCCACGAAGGCGGCTCAGTAACGATAAACGCGAGTGAAACCGCGGGAACATCTAGTAAAAATATAATAAGGTGATACTCGCATCACTCCTGTGTTAACTGGCTTTACAAACATTCAAACAACGGACTCAGAACACACACGCTCGGGACAATCTTTTGTGTAGCACACAAATTTTTGAAACCACAACCCTCGACTTAGTGGCAGTGATGAGGCGAGCACTTACACCACTACGCCATATGTGCAAACAAATAACTTGAGGTCATAGGTTCGACTCCGTAGCAATCCAATTAAAATAGTTCCAAGTTATGGCATACCGATGAATACGACTTTCTCATATACCGACGTTATGACTAATGGAAGTAGCTCGTAACATCACGCTATCAACCGTGAGGGCACTTACAGAGGCTGTAATGATTAATCAAGAGAAATATTATCTACATCATGTTATGCGATAGTTAGGTATAGAACTGAATCAAAGTAGTAATACGTATAAATTGCATTCGAATAATTATCGAATACAGTTATTCACGATAGTCTCTGCGGTTTTTATGGTCAAGGTCAAACGTCGCGTAATCTATGGTCAAGGACACAGCGCACGGAATAATGTATATTTTTGTCAATTCATTCGAATAGTTGTTCACGATAGTTACTGCGGTTGTCATGGTCAAGGTCAAACATCTCGTAATCTATGGTTAAGGACACAGCGCACGGAATAATGTATATTTTTGTCAATTCATTCGAATAGTTATTCACGATAGTTACTGCGGTTGTCATGGTCAAGGTCAAACATCTCGTAATCTATAGTCAAGGACACAGCGCACGGAATAATGTATATTTTTGTCAATTCATTCGAATAGTTATTCACGATAGTTACTGCGGTTGTCATGGTCAAGGTCAAACATCTCGTAATCTATGGTCAAGGACACAGCGCACGGAATAATGTATATTTTTGTCAATTCATTCGAATAGTTATTCACGATAGTTACTGCGGTTGTCATGGTCAAGGTCAAAGGTCTCGCATCTATGGTCAAGAACACAGCGCACGTAATAATATATATTTTTGTCAATACATTCAAATAGTTATTCATGATAGTCACTGCGGTTTTCATGGTTAAGGTCAAAGGTCTCGTATCCGTGGTCAAGGACACAGCGCACGTAATAGTGTATATTTTGTAAATACCTACATTCGAATAATATTCGAAAACAGTTATTCACGATAGCCTCTGCGGTTTTCATGGTCAAGGTCAAAGGTCTCGTATTCATGGTCAAGGACACAGCGCACGTAATCACTACATATTATAAAACAAAGTCTCCCACCGCGTCTGTCTATTCGCGATAAATTCAAAAACTATTGAACGAATTTTCATGCGGTTTTCACCAATAGACAGTGCGATTCTTGAGGAAGGTTTACGTGTGTAATTTGTTAAGGTTACCCGTCCGTAGCCGGCGCGAATAGCTAGTAATATATACCTATTTTATTAAAAGCTGTTTACAAGGTCGGCAATGCGCAAGTGAAGCCTCTGGTGTTGCAGGCGTCCATAGGCTACGGTGACCACTTACCATCAGGTGGGCCGTATGCTTGTCTGCCACCTAATTAGATATTTGTTCTTAATTGTGATATTATTTAACAGCCAAAATAAATAAATTAGCGTAGCCCTGGTGACTTTTTTACGAAACCCCTAGATTCAGCGGCACCAACTTTAGGAAAGCTGGGCTAGACTACGAATGTCATATGTATAGTTTATCGGGCTATAGTTACCTATATCTTACGCAATATGGAAATATCTTCACGCTTGAGGGAGCTCGGCAGAGGCCTTAGCGCAAGGTCAAGGGTGTTCCGGTCATTGGAGAATATGCATGTAATACAAGTAATATTTTACTATACAAACCTTTGTTGTTGTTTTCCATCCGTATCTATGTCTATATTTACTAATACTTCATAATGATCGGTCGTGTAGTTAAGGCGTGAAAACGTAACAAACAAACTCACATTAGCATTTATATCTAATACTAGCTGTTACCTGCGACTTCGTCCGCGTAGATTTTATCTAAAAAGTGTTTGTCTCCGCTGAACCCTATTTTTTTTCTAAAATCAAGGTAGCCTAAATTACTCCTTATAACATCAGCTATCTGCTAGTGAAAGTCCCGTCAAAATCGGTTCAGCCGTTTCGGAGATTAGCCGGAACAAACAGACAGACAGACAGACAAAAATTTTAAAAATAGATGTTTTAGTTTCGGTACATTATATACTTTCATATGCATTAGATAAAAAGCTGTTATTTTGACATTACAAACAGACACTTCAATTTTATTTATTTGTATAGACTAGATGTTCACGAGGTTTCACCTGCGTTTATCGTTACTACGCCGCCCCCGTGAGTCGTAGCGTGATGTTATATAGCCTATAGCCTTCCTCCATAAATAGGCTATCCAACACTAAAAGAATTTTTCAATTCGAACCAGTAGTTCAGCAGCTAGTTTGAACATAAAACGTGAACTTAATTCTTAAGTAGTGCGAACATATTAATGATGTAAAACAATATTATTTATTTCTTGATCATAATAGCCTTCACGGTTGATAGCGTGATGTTACGAGCTAGTTCCATTAGTCATAACGTCGGTATATGAGGGAGCCGTATTCATCGGTATGCCATAACTTGGAACTATTTTAATTGGATTGCTACGTACGGAGTCGAACCTATGACTGCTATATTACTTTCCAAGTTATTTGTAACTAGATTTTGTCTGTGGCTTCGCTCGCTTTAATGTAGGTTCTTTCATTAAATTTGTATACCTCGGAAACAGTACTTTTTTTGGATGCAAGGTACCCTATGTCCTTGTAAATACCCCTGATAACGTGTGTATGCGAAATATCATGATGATCGGTCGAGTAGTTAAGGTGTGAAAGCGTAACAAACAAACAAACTCTCACTCGTATTTATGATATTAGTTAGGATTAGGATTATTTATCTTTATAATATTGACGAATATAATATTTTTTATTAAAATACAGACCTGTCTTTAAGACTGCGCCGAGCGAAATGTGCCAAAACAGGCGGTCACAGTTAAGTGAATAAAATCAACACTTTTTGTTTAATACAAATATAAAATATACATTTAACATAACAATGAATGTGTTTACAATTACTCCGTGTAAAAAACCTAAAATAATTAATATTTTCGCCTACAAAATTACGTAAATTTGCACGAAAAATGCAAAAACATAAGCTCGTGTTACGTGATTTTTAGATTATAGCAGTAGAAATCTATCCTATTTTACAGCTTAAACGAAACATAAATAGTTATATTACAATTTGTTCGTCCCAAATATTTAAGTTATTGGTTGACAATAAAGATACATATTTATCAAAAAAGCACTTCAAATCCTGCATATAATTTTACTATGGCGGCCGCGCGCCGATTTGAATATGCGCCGCACGAGCTCTGTCATTATCTGTCTTACGCTCGGCGCAGTCTTAAACTGTCCGACTGCTGGGCACGGGCTAGGTCACAATATGAGTTTTACGCTATAGTCCACCACGCTGGCCCAGTGTGGATAGTCAGAATTAATGACTATTATCTCGAGCAAAGTATAATACTGTTTTAATAGTATGGTAAGCAATCCTAGCCAGCATCAAAGCATGTGGGTACCCTTTGCCTCTCTCCGGGAAACTGGTGTGATTACATATTTCTTTTATAAAGGCACTTTTCGCACAAAGTTTTGCCCGTGTCTCGTGTGGAAATCGAACTCATAACATTCAGCTCGACGACAGTAGGAGTAAATAGTGTACCTATATATGTAATCTGGAAACGATTGCTATTATCTGGAATCCCTACGAAGCTAAGTACAGCCTAATGGTAGAGAAAATATAAAACAAGTTTACCCGGTACCTTTACTTGAAACAATACGAAGTATACTTCTATCCTCTTATCGTATCCAAGCCTTTTTGTGTTAGGAATGGTAGGATATTATAAACTTGTGGTGAGACGGAACTACGCTTTGCTTAAATACATTCATCCTGAAACACAGGTGTATCCTAGTTCAGGCAGGCTTAAACATAACCTTTTGAACGTCATTTATTTTGTATACATTATAAATTAACATGGTTTAAGAATTAATTTTAATTTAAGCTTAAATTATTTATTTAACAATGTTGTAATATGTATGATATAGTGTAAGGATGTATTTTATTTTTTCTGTCAATAAATAAATATTATTATATATTTACCTTATCATAATAGGCAAATTGAACAATTCAACAATAGGTCCAGGTTACGACAGGGGCCACGGGGAAGGCTGTTAGATCTGCCAGTTTTTCGCACAGATGTCTTAAAATACGCACCGGTGGTCCGTGCTGCTAGGATGCTGAATGTGGTTGCACGTCTATATATATTTTGCTGTACGTTGGTTACGACAGGGGCCACGGGGAAGGCTGTTAGATCTGCCAGTTTTTCGCACAGATGTCTTAAAATACGCACCGGTGGTCCGTGCTGCTAGGATGCTGAATGTGGTTGCACGTCTATATATATTTTGCTGTACGTTGGCGGAATTTGAGAGGGTGACATTACAATATCTGTCATAAAATGTATAGTTACTATTATTGTGTACCAGCTTTTGCTCGCGGCTTCGCTCGCGTTAATTTAGATTTTGATAATCAATTCGGGTTGTACTCTTCTTGCAATAATATAATTCAATCATGACTCGAAAGACACGTGGCGCCATCTATTATCATAAGAACGTTATTATTGTTTTCATCGGGAGTGTAATTTTTTTCGGGATGAAAGGTAGCCTATGTCCGTTTCTGTACACCTGACAACGTATATGCAAAATTTCAGGATGATCGGTTCAGTGGTTTAGGCGTGAAAAGGTAACAAACAAACAAACAGTAATTTTCGCTTTTATAATATTAGTTAGGACTAATGTCCACTATGTCGCATTAGGTTTTCCTGTAATGACATATGTGATTTGTTTTATAAATAAATAAATAAACTTTGAGAGGTCAGAGGTGAATGCCGTGGGATTGAACTGTAGTTTTTTGCATCTTGGATCATTGGTTAATACACAATGATCCAAGTCCCGCGTAGGCGACACTGTAGGAAGTGCATGATGTGTTGTGACGTCATAAACCATTAGTGAGCTAGTTTTCGGTCTATTTATAGGTTATGTCTTTTTATCATCTCGCTAACATTCGTTTGAGTGTTATTAATTGTATTTTATGAGGATACTAGCTGTCCCGCGCGGTTTCATCCACGTTTATCATTACTGCTCCGCGCCCGTGGCTCGTAGCGTGATGTTATATAGCCTATGTTACTGACGGATTAAGTGACTTCTTAATGGTGACAGAACTCTTGAATCGGACTCCGCTCGCGTAAATATAGGGTAGGTTAGGTTAGGTTGAGAACCGTGAGTCGGTCCGACGGCCTCTGTAGTGCCGAGGCGTCACCCAGGAGTCGTGTCTGCTGGGTGGGTCGCTCTTTTCCAGCGGCCCATCCACTATACAAGGCAACGAGTAGGCACACCGTGGGGTTTTGGTCCGTAGGCCCGAAGTACGGGAGAGCCAGACATAACCCTCTCGCCTCCCCTTGTGGCGAGAGGGTAGGCATCTGGCGCATTTCCACACGTAAAAAAAAAGTTTGAGAACCGTACTTTTTCCGGAATGAAAGGTATCCTTCAAGGTAAAATTCATGATGATCGGTCGAGCAGTTAAGGCGTAAAATAGTAATAAACAAACTCACATTCGCATTTATAATGTCAGAGGGATACATTGCATACTCATGTTTTGTATCGCTAAAGGAGTAGACTGAGTGTATTACACTCACTCTCCTTCTACACGTGTTTACGTTATAGCGTCGAGCATGTTGCCAAATCATCACTGCATCGCACACCACCGCCTAGCTGCACATTACGAACTTTCATATCAATTTGTTAAGTGAATTCTGAATCTTTACAACTTGGCAACAATTTCTAATAGTTTTGCCAATCTTGTACTGTTGTTGTGAAACTATTTGTAATATACTATTTAGTTAGTTTATGCTCACTGTTGGGCAACTTACCTATTATTAGTAGCGAGCGATAATTTTTTTTAAATTTACTACCTCTCTAGATATAATTCCTGTGTCGCTGGGGACTTTAGGGGACATCCATTAATTACGTGAGTTCAAAATAGGGGGGGAGAGGTCCAGTAAAATCTCATCAAATCTCATTTAAACTGGGTGGGCATAATTTAAGATCTAACGTCAACTTTTGAAAAACAAATTATTAAAGGTAATTAAGAAAATAAAAAATTTGCGTATACTTTTCTTAGAATATCCCATTTTGTACGTTACAAAAATCTCATGGCTGTTAAAAACATTCGTTTAATTTCACTTCGAGAATAAGAAAAAGTAAAAATAAAATCTCACGTAAGGAGGACGGGGGTCCCACCAAATCTCACTAAATCTCACCAAGGAGGGCGGAGCAGAAATAAAAAAAAAACAGCTCACGTAATTAATGGATGTCCCCTTACAAACATTAAAATAACGGATACAAACAACGTCGATGTTTGAGAAAAACAAGCCGGCATAGAGCCGGGGATATTATGCATTTTTAATGGTTAGTTAAGAGACACGGGTGCCATAGTGGTTTATGTGGTCGCCTCGTCATTGCTACGCCATGTATCGTGGTTTCCGTCCTCATACGGCTTATACAGTGTGACTGGTCAAACATTGTATATACTTAAGGACATGATAAAACATCAATAATAATAATTAATGTCGTAAATAATAACGGGCGGTCCTTTTTATTGCTCCTTATTATTTACGACATCAGTTATCGTTACGTTATTTTTTTTTAAATTAGTAAAATATTAATTAATTAATTAGCTAGTATTCTATTTGATATAAAATTATAGTCAACATAAGGGGAAGACACTGACACCTGCAACACAGTGTTTACTAGCGCGGGTGTCAGGGAATTCTATAACATAATTGTATCCATTTTATGTCAATAAAGAATATTATTATTATTATATAAATACCCGGCCCTTTGGGAGGCTTACACGGAGACATTTATTATTATTATTATTAAGATTATGTCGGGTGGTTAACATATGACTATCTGAAACCATTTCACGACAAAACATCGGTACATTAATATCGGTACATTAATTTTTCCAAAAACATAATTCTAATAAAAAAAAGTATGGTCAGGGTTATTCTATATCACCAGTAGAATGCGTGGTTAAAAGGAATTACACGATTTCAAAATCATTCTGTATAAAGATAATAGGTACAGAGCTACCTACCCCTCCAGTTATATAGGCTGGGATTATGAATGTAGTAGATCGTCTCGCTTTCTCTACAGAGCTAAATAGGTATCTATATAGTCTAGTCATATCAAAATACTAGCAAAAAGCTTTCGGCAAATACTAGATATTTGAAATGGCGGAATGGCGGTTCGGACTAAACAAACATTGGAAATCGATGACTGGCCGGCCATTCAGAGGCGTTCGGAGTATGGGGCACTTTTATTATATACTAGTTTATCCTATGGCGTCGTTCGTCTGGATATTACTGTTAACCTATTGAGCAGTGGAGCCTCGCCGATTTCAGCATGAATGGGCCGGCTCGACCGGGGAAGGACCTCACAGAATATCGACGTGAAATACCAGTATTCCTACTGCTGTGTTTCGTTCGGTGAATGAGAGTGCTGGAGGCCCAATCACCCTCTTTCCTCCTTCCCGCACCTTCTCCTTCCCACTTCCTTTTTATCTTCTTCCTTTCCTAAAAGGTCGGAAACGCGTAAGTGATGCCTCTGGTGTTGCAGGCGTCCATAGGCTACGGTGACCACTTACCATCAGGTGGGCCGTATGCCTGTTTGTCACATTAAACGTACAAAAAAAATAGTAGCGGCGGCACACCGGCGCCGGCGGCCAGACACAATAGGTTTTTGTCAACTCTATTTATTAAAGAACGAATATAGTCTGGAAGCAGTAACTGAATGATTTTGTAATGAGTTTATTGTTTACCGAATAAGAAAATTGATCTATATGTATATACTAGATTTAGACTGCGTGGAATTTAACAAAAAAACGTCTAAAATAAAAGTAGTCTAAGTTACTCGTTATCCAAAATCGGTCCAGCCGTTCCAGTAGCCGAAACAAACAGTAAGACAAAAAAAAATGAATTTTTTTGCTATTAGTACCGTATATAATGTCATATGCATTTAATAAAAGGCTGTTATTTTCACATTACAAACAGACACTTCAAAAATAAACAACGCGATAAAATCCGTATATAGTAGTTTAATCTCAATAGACACTTCAATTGTATTCATTTATACTTATAGACATCGACGTCCCTATTTTTGTACCTACCTTCCATTTTATTTATTTGTATAGATAATATACAGTACCTACCTATAGTTTGAAAGCTGTAACTGAAAACTGGCGTATTAGCTGTGTATTGATTCGAATAATTTGGTTATGCGCTTGTTGATTACCAAAAAAGGCAAGTAAGAAGAATTTACTATAGTTAAGTACCTATATATACTCTATGTGATAGAATATAGAATATTATATTATACTAGTTGTCCCGACAGACCTTGTCCTGAACACACGAAATGTAAACCATTCTCGAATCTACAAAATGTCATCAAAATCGGTCTAGACGTTTATTTATTTATTTATTCGTTGGTACACCAACAGCATTACATGTTACATCTACATAATTATTGTTACAATAATGAATCAGTTCTGACATGCTTGCCTATTACAGGTATTTTTTTTTTTTTTTTTTAATTTTGCTCGTCAAAATGACCACACTCCACCTGATGGTAAGCAGTCGCGTGGTCTAAGAGCAGTGGCCTCCACATCGCCCCCACAGTAGCCGAGGCGATGTTGAGGTCTCTACTTTGACGGCCTGAGAAGATGCTTTTTCACGCCCCGCTTAAAGAACCCAGGATTGAAGGAAGAAGGAAACACGTGCCTTGGCAGAGAATTCCATGCCTTGGTCGTTCGGCAGAGGTATGAGGACCCAAACTTTTTGGTACGCGCTCTAATCGACTCTACCGTGTAAGGATGGCATCTGAGCCCAGCACGCGTTGTTCTGGATAGGAAAGGGGAGGGCGGGATAAGGTGGAATAACTCTTCAGAGCACTCCCCGTGGTATATTCTGTAGAAACATGCCAATGAGGCAATGTCCCTACGGAGTTGCAGAGGTTCCAGTGAACTCGTGACCTCTGGATCACAGGTATACAAAGCAATCACGTTAAGACAACAATCTGTTCCTAGTTGTATACATACTAACACATAATAAAGTTCAAGCAACAATAAAAAATTAAAAACAAAAAAGATACAAAACACAAAAACAAAAAATACAGCAAAGTTTAATGAAACAATACAACAAATCATGACAAACTATGCGCCATCGTTATGTTCCTGCACGTTTAAAACGGTTTTCCTGAATTTGTTCAATGACAGACCGTGAATATCTATATTTTAGGAGGAGTTTACAAACACACACACAGAAAATTTATATATATAAAGATATACTTTATGTTCCTGCAGTCTGATATACAATTAGGTATAGCAGAAGCCACAGGGTACTTTCAGTTGACCTATATACTTCCAATTTGGCAAACGTCGAAGTAATATTATTTATTAGTGATGTAACGAAAGTTAGAATATTCACATTCGCGAATGTTGAATCTATACAAATAAATAAAATTGAAGTGTCTGTTTGCAATGTCAAAATAACAGCTTTTTATCTAATGCATATGAAAGTATATAAGGTACATATACGAAATCACCTATTTTTAAATTTTTTGTCTGTCTGTCTGTCTGTTTGTTCCCCCTAATCTCCGAAAC
Source organism: Catocala sponsa (assembly GCA_963564715.1). Lineage (NCBI taxonomy): Eukaryota > Metazoa > Arthropoda > Insecta > Lepidoptera > Erebidae > Catocala > Catocala sponsa. The sequence continues at coordinate 1,660,009 of OY751354.1, read as the reverse complement.
GGCTGAACCGATTTTGACGGGACTTTCACTGGCAGATAGCTGATGTTATAAGGAGTAACTTAGGCTACTTTGATTTTAGAAAGAGATAGACAAAATTTTTGAAAATAGATGTTTTTGTATAGGTTATATATTTTCATATGCATTAGATAAAAAGCTGTTATTTTGACATTACAAACAGACACTTCAATTTTATTTATTTCTATAGATTAGATATTTTTAAAGTAAGCATTGAAATTATATTTTTTGTTTATTTTTGATTTTGTTTATATTTTAATTAGACTTACAAGAACAAGAGAGACAGTACTGATTTAGTTGCCTACGTCAAGACTGTTCCATAATAATTTGTTATTCAAATATTATAAGTAAATAAAAATTACAAATATTGTCAGTTGTATTATCATTCCATATCCATCGAATCTATATATAATTTCCTTTTGGTTTGTCAAATACATTCGCCAAACATTCGCATCATTTCTTGTGAATGCGAATGGCAAAAAATATGCGAATATTCGCGAATGCGAACATTCGTTACATCACTATTATATAGCACCTTGTACATGCCTTTGTTCACTTATACATAAAGGCGCCAAATATGTGCCCGTTTGTCGAATGCTATTGTCAGGACGCTTGGGTTACTCTAAAGTAGCCTAAGTTACTCCTTATAGCATCAGCTATTTGCCAGTGAAAGTCCTGTCAAAATCGGTCCAGCTGTTTCAGAGATTAGCTGGAACAAATAGACAGACAAAAATTTTTAAACTTGTTTTTTTCAGTTCCGCATATACTATCGTATGCATTTAGTAAATTGACATTACAAACAGACACTTCAATTTTATTTATTTCTTTATGTCCCTGCAGTCTGGTATACATACAGCACAGCCCACAGAGTACTTACAGTTGACCTATATACTTCCAATTTGGCAAGCGTCGAAGTAATATAGCACCTGCTTCATGTCTTTGTTCACTTATTACTAAAGGCGCCAAATATGTACGGGTTTTGTCGAATGCTGAATACTCAGCTATTGTTGGGACGCTAGGCTTGCTATTCTCCAAGTAATTACCATGTCTAAAGACACAGTAATTTGTGTGCAAGTACATACATACAGTCTCAGGCAATAGTATTATTCACTAGGTTTTGCCCGAGGCTTTGCTCGCGTAAAAGTAGGTGTTGAGTTCCTCTAGTATATTGGGTCGTAACAGGGTGATGTGTCGAGGAGCGAAATGATAGATTGTATTGTCCAAATCACAAGATAAAATAAATAATAATAAAAATAAAAATATTTATTACGAAAAACACATTACAATATGTACGCAATATCCGTTGGTCCCACACTAGGCAAAGCTTGTCCTGTGGGTACCTACAACGATTACAAATTTGTCAACTTGGTGCTCGGAAATATCAATACAAATTATTTCTTAACTAAGTTAGTTATATATGGATCTAAATTAATAAGAAGAGTAATATATAAATTATTATAATTTTAAATGAAAATGCATATGTATTTTTTTATTATTGTAAATAAATATGTATGTAAGTTTATTGAAAATAGAATAATAATAAATATAAAATGTTTAATGTGATGTGTGTATACAAATATTATAACGTAAGTGTATGTAAACTATGGTATGTTATGCGTTCGGGTTTTGTGTGAAACTGGGATAAAAGTGCAAGCTAGGTGTACCAAAAGGTTTTCAGTGGAATCATAAGTCAAGGAAGAAAGCCAGTTTGTTACTTTTATATTCGCCTCGTTCAAGGAACAACGCTTTATCTCACAAAATCTTTGAATGGACTGAAGCGTCTGGCAAAGAATGTGTTGACTTTCGGGACAGTAATTTTGTACACACGACGTTTGAGCAGATCCTGATACTTTTCGGAATTTATAACATTACGGTGTACTTTAATAAATGTTCTCAAAATAAATAACTGCCTAACATTCAGTACTTTGCTATCTTTATAAAGCTGTGAAGTGGAATACCTAAAGTGCTTTTTTAGCATTGTTTTAGTACTGAACGTTAGGCTCTCTCCAGATTTATTAGGAATGATTTGGAAGCGCTTCCCAAGCAGCCTATACAATAAGTTAGCAGTGATTGAGTTAATGCAAAATACACAGTTCGTAGAGTGTCAATTGAGGCCGCGGACCGAAGGAGTCGCATTATGCTCACTGTTTTACGTACTCGGTTCGACAGAGTATTAATGTGGTCTTTAAAGTTTAAATTCTTGTCAATAATAACACCAAGGTATTTAATGCTATCTGTTTTTTGTATGTTTTCACAGCCACAACCTTGCTGACCTCCACAACTGTGTAATTTTATATTGACTGCATTATTTGGGTCTGTCGCAGCTGTTTTATGAAAGCACACGTATTTAGTTTTATTCGAATTGATTGTTAGGAGATTATGGTTTAGCCATGTCGACACACGCGTCATCCCCACCTCCGCATTCGAAAAAACCATGCTCCTGCTGGCACCGTCAAAAATTAAAACAGTATCGTCAGCGTAACAAATGATTTCTGAACAGGCTATTTCGTGTATATCGTTCATATACATTATGAATAGGATTGGTCCTAGTATGCTACCTTGTGGGATACCGAAATTAATTGAGTGTAAATCACTTTCATAGTTACCAACTCTCACACACAGTTTTCTATTCTTTAGGTAGCTTTTAAACCATGCAAGCGCTATACCCCTTATGCCATAATGTTTTTCTAATTTCTGTAATAGGATAGGAAGAGAAAGGGTGTCAAAGGCTTTTGCCAAATATAAGAAAATGCCTATGCTATGCTTGTTTTTATCAAGTTGAGATGACACTGTGGAAGTCAGCAGAGCAACTGCATCTTCGGTCGACTTACCTCTCCTAAACCCGAATTGCTTGTTCGATATAAGGTTTTGAGTCTCAATGTAACCAATCAATCTATTGTTAACAATTTTCTCAAGTAACTTTGAAAATGCTGTCAGCAACGAGATAGGTCGAAAGCTGGCCGGAGAGTCTTTAGGACCATTTTTGTAGACTGGTGTGACAGAAGCTATCTTCCATATATCGGGTAAGATACCAGTTTTTAAGCTGACGTTAAATATTTCTGTTAGTGGTGGTACAAGGGCATCTCTGAGATGTTTCAGAAGCGTATTCGTCATTCCATCCATACCCGGGGCTTTATCGTTTTGCAAAGATATTATAAGTGACTATACTTCAGCACAGTCTGTAGGCTGCAAAAGGAAAGAGTCTGCTATAAGTTTACTACGGACATTAGTTGCCAATGCTTCTTGAGTGAGTTGTTGTTTATTCAAGATATCATTGGCCAGCTTCAAGCCAACTGTTGAGAAGTATTTACCACATATATTCAAAGATTCCTGAGCATCTAAACTATTTTGGACTCTTAGAAGTTCAATCGGTTCTTTTTTATTTCAGATAGGTGGCACACTGACTTGAAGGTCTTCCAAATTTTTTTGGGGTTTTTAGTATTACTGGTCAATTCTCTATTATCGTGCTCGGTTTTTAACCGGTGTAATAAATCAGTACAAAAGTTTCTATACCGAGTGTAGACCGTATGTAAGAGATGATCATGTGGGAGTTTTCTGGCTCTCATGTGTAGTCGATCACGATGTTGCATGCAACGGATAAGTCCTGGAGTAATCCAGGGTTTTATATTATATTTGGAGTGGCTTATTTGTACTATCCGCGTATGTTTATTAACAAGTTCAGCAAGCTGGTCACAGAAATGTTCTACCACTTGATTTGTATCTAAGCTACTTATTTCAGGAAGCCAGTCTATTTGTAATATCTCATTTCTAATGGCTTGTACGTCTCGTTTAACGCCGGTTCGATTGAGATACCTTTTTTGTGGCTTATCGATAATTATACCCAGCATAACCATCTCATGATCCGTAACATCTGTACAACAGACTACACCTAAGGCATTTTTAATTGTGTTTACAAAAATATGGTCAAGACTTGCATCCCCTCTTGTCGGCTTCGTTATCGCAGGAAATAGCCCGTGTTCCGCTGGTAGACACAGATATTCTAAAAACTGACTGTTTGATGTAGAAAGTAAGTTAATGTTTAAATCACCTGCAAGTATCACGGTGTGCGAACTATTTGACAAATTGTCCAGTAAACCATCAAGAGAGCTTAGGAAATTATTGAAATTTTGGATTGACGGTGAACGGTATATTCCTAATATAGTTATATCTGCTAAATTAAGTTGCAGACAATTCGCGTCACTGATATCCGGTTCTGAAACACAAACACTTAAAGTATTTAGAACGTAAGCTACAACACCACAGTTTTGATTAGTATATTTTTTCGTGTTATAACTCGTGTAAGACTGTATTTGTGGTATCACAGTGCATTCGTCTAGCCAGCATTCCGTTAGAATTATAATGTCGAATGTAAATGCTATTCTTTCCAAAGTTGTTATAAAATTTAAAAGTTTTTATTAAGGCTCCTTATGTTAAATGTTAATATTTTAAAATTGTACACCGAGTTTATTTCTATGTGGCATTGTTCAGGCGCTTCCATTGTATGACAATTTATACAAACCGAATCTACTTCATTTATAGTCATAACATCAATCATGAGAATATTAGAGATAATAAACTAGCCAAAGGGATTTGTATTGCGAAATGATTCAAATAACTGCCATACAATATCGGTGTACATGTATTATTGTGGTGTATTATCCCAGTTTCAAAGAATTGCGTACACGTATGTCTGGTTGTGTTGATAATAATCAAAGTTAAAAATGTATGTAACTCCATCATTACGTCCATAAAAGGTTTTAAATTGTGTATCCATGGATACTGTAGTAACATATTAGTTAGTGTAATTCTAATTATGTTATGAGTGTAACTATAAAATATATTATTATGTATGCTAAATATTTTCTTATTACTTATAATTATAACTCTAAATTTTGTTTGATAAATTACGTACTGATGTATAATTAATAATGGTCATGTATAATATATATTTAATACATAAACTGTCATTGAAAATATTAAAGATAAAAAAATAAGTATAATATTATAAAATTTTGTAGTATACATCGGTTTACAAAACAGCCTATTATTACATAAGTGTTGTGTAGGCTCTGCATGTGCAGTTTCAATTGCCGTTAGTTGAGCCAAATATACGAGATAATTCGTCTTGATTGCGTACTGATAGGGCAGGTTTACCTTCGTGTTGTTTATCGTAGATAGTCCCCTGAGTGCACCAGCAGTAGGAGTAGTTTTGTTCCTTGCATTTGGCTCTCGCTGCGCGAATAAACAGCCTGTTTTGTTTTGTTAGACGCTCATTGTAATATATCTTTTGTGGGGTACCGGGGATGTCAATATCGCCGCTCGTTATATTTCTTCGTGATTTTGCGGCCCTTATTATTTGATCCCGCTTACCCCGACGTAATAGACGTACTACTACTGGTCTCGGAAACTTGGGGTTTTGTTCGGCAGCTAGTGCAGATTTAATGCGTGGGCCTACTCTAGTAACCCAATCAATGTCACTATCATTTAACTCTACACCGACCTTACGCGCTGCTAAAAGTGTAATGTGATAGAGGTTCTCGTTGGCATGTTCAGGTATGCCAGCTAATTCCAATTCATTGCGCAGGTGGTTTTGTGCTTGTACGTTTAGTTCCTGCTGTAGCTCCGATACTTTTGAGGATAGTAGTTTTGTTTCCCGTTCCAAATGGTACACGTTATACTTCTTCTTTATACTTTTTCTTTTCGTGTGGTTAGTGCCCAACCTGTTATCAAGAGTTGTTCAAGCCGCCCGTAGGCCTCTGACATGACTTAACGACTGCTGTCAATTTGACAACAACCGGGACCGACTTTTTACGTGCCCTCCGAAGCACGGAGATGCTCAGATGAAATACCTGTAAGCGGTCACCCATCTATATACTGACCGCACCCAACGTTACTTAACCTCGCTAATCGTTTACCGATCAGTGAGTGCAACTGGCTATGAGCGCCACGTTATACTAGTAGGGGTGTTCGTGAGGGACTGCCTATGTGAACGCGTTCGCGAGCGTTCTACCGTTTTGCTATGTCAAGCCCCCACATAAAAAAGTATATAGGGTATCTTTCATCCACAAAAAAGTACTGTCATTAATCTAATCTACATTTACGCGAAAAGCCACGGACAAAATCTAGTTAATAAATAAATAAGTAAGATCCAAAGATATTTTATAAAAAGTGTGTGTAATCAAAGATTAACATCGTACTTACCCTCACCGTACTTAGATCGCACGGAAAATGTCCACTTTAAGAAAAGTGAGCTCACACATTAAGTAGAGAACGATAGCGTACAATTTTCAATGTGTTATCGTGATGATAGGTAGTCACCTTTCTAGACGTTTTGATACCAACATGACTTGAGTTATAAATATAGTACCTATCATGACGATAACACTTTGAAAATTGTACGCTATCGTATCGTTTGCGTTCTTCTTGGACAAGGAAAGACAAGCTGGACTGATAAGAAAAGCAACATGGTATTACCTTATCCAAGAAGAACACAACATTTTGACGACGATTGAGATCAGGAGAGGAAGGATGTTTGGTTTGTTTCACCTTACATGACGACTTTATAAAAAATAACATAGAAGTAAAAGTGGAAGGGCTAGACCCAGAAGGGCATTCAGAGACCAAATATAAGAAAATACGAAAGTCATGTCTTATAAGGAGGTCAAAGTATTGACCGAAAATCGAGAAAGATGACGTATACTCTACCAACAAGAGCAAAGCTTTTAAGAGGAAACACAAGGGCCGTTTTTCCATACAAACGTAGTCCCCTGTTTCCTCCCTGGATAATGCCAGTAGAGCAATATATTTTTTCCAAAAAATATATTGCCTCTGTTGGCATGTCCCTATGTTTTCCTTTTTTTCATAAATTAATTATTAAAAGAGACATAAGCCTTCAAAAACCTCAAAAATTGGCCAGATTGTCCGCTGTGCTCAAACATCCAGAAAACAAATTTGACTAGATTATATAAAAAAAGGAAAACATAGGAACACGGCCAAAGTCCTTCTTTAATTTTTAATGAAAAAAGTAGTTAAATCGGTCAAATTTTGGAGAAGGAATGAGGGGACTACGAAACGTTGATATTGTGTACTTTTAATAGGTATTTTCGGTCCAAGCTGCAGTTGTCTCTATCGCGCTCATGATACTGTACGATGGCACTGCGCGACAGCAATAGATTTTATAAATACCTATTTTCCAATTCTTTCACCCTTAGTGAAGAAGAAAGAAAAGGACGCATTTCTTTTAAATCTTTGTGCGTAATACAGTGTTATCTACCCTCTCTGAGATATTAAGTCGTGATGTCACATATTATCGTGACCTTGCTTTGTCTGCATTAAAGTTTCATATTTTTGTAGCAGTTTACAAGTTATATGCTCAGATTTTATGGCTAAACGACGATATCTATGCCGTTTGAGTTCGGGTGTATTGATTTTGGAACCGTGGTTCGGGGAAAAACGTCTGGGAGGTATGATTCACTGGCATCCCTAAATTATACCTACCTATTAACTGCCTACGACTTACGTATTTCTTTCTTATACACAAATTGAAGTTCGCTTCATGGGAAGCGCTTTCTGTTGCGAACGATAGCTGGCAATACCTAGATGTTGCCGCGGTTTCACCCGCGTTTATCGTTACTGCGCCGTCTCCGTGGGTCGTAGCGTGATGTTATATAGCCTATAGCCTTCCTCGATAAATAGGCTATCCAACACTAAAATAATTTTTCAAATCGAACCAGTAGTTCCTGAGATTAGCGCGTTCAAACAAACAAACAAACTTTATAAATTTTATAATATTAGTATAGATTTATGTGTTCCACAAATAGTTGCTCCAGGTTTGGGTGTTTTTGTGTCCGTTGTTTAGATGTTTGTAAAGTTCTTCGCAATACAGAAATCAGAAGTCCTATTCACTGCCACTAAACCTCTATAAACTTCGTCTGATCTGCAACAGAAATACTCCTTAATACATCCTAAACCAGAGGTTCCCAGACTTTTTTTCTCATAAACCACTTTCAAAATTTAGCTGGTTCCGGTGGACCTCCTGCAGATAAACAAGTTCAGACAATTAAAAAATTTGATGAAATCTCTACATGCTGACCGTTTTAAGTTTTTTTCGAAATTCTTAGTACTGAATCTACCACGGTAGGCGGGCTGACCTTTTTTTTTCTACCGAAAAATCAAAAACCTCTAGTACTGACTATGGAATATGCAAGTTTTTACAAGTAACGTAGACCGCCGTCGAGTCTCCCGTGGACCCCTGGGAGTCCACCTGGACCACTTTGAGAACTAATGTCCTAAACCAAGAATCGCACCAGATCGTAGACTTTTCAAAAGGAAAATCTATATAACACTGCACAAACCGGGAATGCTATCTAGTAATAAATATAAACTTATGCCTTCATACCAAGCAAGCAAGTTGTTTACAAGCCCATAAAAGTTACCCTAACCCGGTTACCAGGCAATTTGCCTGTAAATTTGATAAGGGTTCGGTACAAGTACTTACTATTCCCCCTATCCTAATTAAATTTATGTTTACAGACAAGATACCGTAATTTATCGATTACGTAAATTAGGGAGTATGGTACCTACTGTCTTATATTTACAAAAATGTTAAAAAATAAATAATAATAGAAGAAAATCAAAGCTTTGTACCAAGGAGGCAGGGATATCTTTTTTTTCTTTTCTATCGATACCCTAAGGCTAGACCAGTGTCAGGTTACAAGACACGGGACAACTATTAAAACAATAATATAAGCCCTGAGTTAAACTGTCCCACGCTGGCCCAGTGCGGGTTGGCAGACTTCACATATCTTCGAGAACATTATGTAGAACTCTCAGACATGCAGGTTTCCTCACGATGTTTTCCTTCACCGTTACAGTGAGCGATAATGAACTATTTAATACGCACATAACTTCGCAAAGTCAGAGATGCGATAAGTAACTAGCGAATAGCGAATCACAAAACATTTTTTGTACCTTTTGGGTGTCGAACCCAAAGGCTAAAGGCTTCATCCGCACTAGGTATAATTCAATTCGCACTAGTAGGGACTTCCCAAACATTCAAACGACGGACACAAAGAACAACTAGACTCAGAACCACCATTTGTGGAATATTGTCTTCTGTTGACGCGAATGTTATTCATTGAAATTAAACTACTATATACGGATTTTATCGCGTTGTTTATTTGACACTTTATAACAACATTTTGAAAACTGTTACACTACTATTATCTACTACTAAACTTTACAAATTTTTAAGCTAATTAAATTATTGAAACTATTAAAACTATTACTATACTATTATACTATTTATATTTGTGTTTACACTTTCCCCGACGTTTCGGTTGCTTTTCAGCAGCCATGGTCACGGGGAGAGATAGTAGTAATAGTAGTGTAACAGTTTTCAAAATTTTGTAATAAAGTGTCAAATAAACAACGCGATAAAATCCGTATATAGTAGTTTAATTTCAACCATTTGTGGATCACGCAAATTTTTGTGTCGTGTGGGATTCGAACCCACAACACTCGGCGCAGTGGCAGCGGCGAGGCGGCCACTTCAACCACTGCGCCGTCCGCGCAGACAAACCATTTAGTTGAACTTGTGTATGTTTTGATTCAGTTTAGGCAATAATATAATATTTGTTATCTTTATTATAGGAGAGGTTATCAACAGTAATATAAGCGAAATATACTAACAAAGTTGTTTAATTATCTCACTGCTTAAGCAATAACTTTACAAAGTATTACGCATTATATCCCTGAAGGGGTAGGGAGAGGTGGATTACATCTGCTTTATACATACATAGATTCACGCCTGTTTCCCAGAGGGGTAGGCAGAGACTACGGATTTCCATTTGCATTTCCTGACACTTCTCTGGCTTCATTCACTTTCATCACATTCCTCATACACGCACGTCGGTTCAAGGTGCCCTTAACCCGGTCTTTGTCCAGAACGCCTCCGATCTGATCGAGAAATGTTCGCCTAGGTTTTCCTCTTGCGACTGTTCCATTCACACTAGCCTTATAATTAATAATAATATTCTATCACACACAACACCATCTAGCCCAAACTAAGCAGAGCTTGTACTATGGGTACTAGACAATGGATAAACATACATACATACAATTTTTTGTAAATACATACGTGTTATACATAGAAACAACTAGACCAAGGCAAACATCCATATCAAGTCAACGCAACGCAAGTCAAGGCCTCTAGACCTCGATGCCTCTGGCCTTGCGCTCCCTGCGCCGAAACCAACTTCCCGATCGACGTAACTCTTGCTTATTGATATCGCGTTGTATCCATTTTCCATGGTATTTTCTGTATACGCGATATGCCAAGCAAATAGCCGCCAGCAGAAAAGTGGCTCAGATCATTTGAAGATGGAAATTGGTCAACCATGCGTAACCATTGAGCTACGAGCAGCGATAGCTCAGTGGGGAGACCAACAGACTGCAATGCACAGGGTCTCGGGTTCGAACCCATGTCGCGCACCTCTGACTTTCGAAAGTTATATGGCTTTTCAAAATTATGTGCGTATTGATTGACATTATCGCCTGCTCCGTACCTCGGAGAGCACGTTAAGCCGTCGGTCCCGGCTGCCATGAACATCTATGGCAGTCGTTATTGGGAGAGTGTCGACACAAATGATCCCACTGGGTCGAAGTGTCGCCGGTCTGCACTGACTGGTCCCCACATAAGATAAGATAACCATTGAGCTCCTCTAAAGTTGTTGCCGAATTTTGGCCACCCGCAGCGTTTTGCCCAGCAATGACTTTATGCGCCTCCTTAGATTGTTCTTTTCCCGTATTGCTTGCCTACGAATTCAACCGTGCGGAACAGGGAAAAGGTTTTGATTGAATGATCCATTGTGAGATTGAAAATTGTCAACTTCGAGCCCAATTGTTTGTATCACTGTCCTTTTATGGAATGGAATTTGCGCTTTTTCACTCACGCGCCCGCAACTTGATCTCTGAAGGCACCTGGGTGGCAGGGTCGCCATGTAAGGATGGGTGTTTAACCTTTTAAGAGCTTAGCTAAATATCGATTGCCGTGCCCCTAACGCCCGGCTAAAAATCTATAAAATAATACCTACAATAATTAGGGAGGTGCAGAAATACAGAATTTTAAGTAAATGTTGAAAATCATATCTCAAATTCAAACCATTATTCAATAATGGTTTTAGTTGTACCACGCAGTTAATAGAACGAAAATAAAACAAAAGTATCGTGCATGTTCTCTGTCGCAGAACGACACGGGCGGTAGAGGCACGGACATATGTGTCGCATAAATGCGACACAAGCGGTAAAAAGGTTAACGAAAGAAAAGATGTGCGTTTCAAGTCCCAATTGATTATGCACGAATAAATGCGGCTACATGAGATAATATACTTACGAACTACATATGAGTACATGAGTTACATTTTTACACCACAAGGACCTTGATTCTCTCGATGGCGCAGTAAGGAATACGAATGCAGTAACGCATACTCCTCCTTAAGGGTTATGTCAGGCTCACCGGGGAGTGATAGAAAGACACGGGTGTTACCACCTAAGGAACACCGTGGTAGGTTTAGGCTGCCTGTCGATTGAAGCGGAGCGAGGCTGCGGAGCGAAGAAACGTATAAATATTAACCAAACCAAAACCAAATTTAGGGTTGGTTTGAGGTATAAACCGCAAACCAACAACAAACCTGTGTGGTAACCTCGTTTTTCATTATATGTACTTTTTTTTTTGCTGTGTTATAATATTATCTGTATAAGAATGTGTAACTACCTATATTTTGAAAAATAAAATATTTACTTACTTACAATAGGATTTTATAAAATCTCCGCTCCGCTCCAGTATGCAATCCTGTTGGTTAATATTTGTCCGTTTCTCCGCTCTGCAGCCTCGTTCCGCTTCAATAGACAGGCAGCCTAAACCTACCACGCTATTCCTTCATACGATCTTATTTTTATATTGACACGGCATAGTGATTGTAACGGACCTGATGGAAAGTCCAATTACAGTCCAGAGAAAGTGACGACGAGGAGAAGATAGCTGTCTTCTGACCCTCGTCAGTGTCAAGCCGGTCTGACCAGATGCTTCTTCAAACTACGTACTACTATCCAATGTCTTAGAAGAGAGGGAACACTTGTGCCGAAAGACCGTTCCAAGTCTATGGCCAGGGCGCAGGGATTTCTTGCGCACTGTTACTAACCTAACCTATACTTCCGTGGGCGGAGCCGCGACCAAAAACTAGTACGTACTACATATATGAAGTCTGAGTGCATACAACACTGCTGCTAGCATTGAACACATCAAAAATAAAACAAGCTAACGATCCCATTTACGTACGTCGTACACCTACACTGACTCTCATAGACTTCATTAAATATAAAAATAATTTGTCCTAAGACCTTATTCACATTCAAGACGATTTCTGATGTTTTAGACAACCTTGTTACGTCTCCAGTTCAATTCCAAAACGCATCTCTGACTTTTCAAAGTTATGTTTAGTTAGATTAAACTACGGACTACAATCATGCCTTGTCTTGATTATTTATGTACATGTAAGTGGATGCTCCTGTTTACCATACTGCTGCTTTAGAGGCTACTATCAAATTTTATTAAATGCTTGAGTATGTTCAGTAGTAATTCATGGAGAAGTGGTTGCAGCACCTTACAGTTATGATTTGTACACAAAATTTTATTGTAAACTTGGTGATGAGAGTGGCCATGAGTTTCTTGCCCTTTCTTCACCCTTGCTTTGCTGAACGTGGCAGTAACTGTAAATTCACAGAAAAAAAATTGTGTAACTTTGACATTCATAAGTGTTACCTTGTAACTTAACGTGAATAAATTTATTTTTGATTTTGATTGGTTGATATGTGCGTATTAAATAGTTAATTGTCGCTCTTTGAAATTAAACTACTTTATACGGATTTTATTGCGTTGTTTTTATTAAACGCTATCACTGCATATTATAAAACAGTCCCCCGCCGCGTCTGTTTGTCTGTTCGCGATATACTCAAAAACTACTAAACGGATTTTCACCAATAGACTGGGTGATGTTGAGGTGCAAATTTGTTAAGGTTACGGGACGTTAGTTATAACATAATTTAAAAACTGAATGTGAAACTACTGTTAAACACTGTTACTATGTAGTAACTGTTTATCTCTATTTAAGTTACAAAATCTGTTTAGATTTAATGTTATATTTTTCCTTCCTTTTCGGTTCCTTTTAAGCAGCCATGTTCACGGAAAGCCTCGCCGTGTATATATAGGTACATAGTGGTTTACTGTTTCAAAATTATGTAATAACTAGAATTTCCCCTCGGCTTCGCTCGCGTAAATGTAGGTTAGTTTAAATTAGTAACATAACTATTTCTAGATAAAATGTGCCATTTGTCCTTTTTTTCCTCTGACAATGTGTTAACGATATTTCATAAAGTTCGGTCGAGAAGTCAAGGTTAACAAACAAACAAACTCACATTCGCAGTCATAATATTAGTTGGACAGTGTTTTTATATAATAAACATAAACAATTTAATAATAATTGATATGAAACCACTACGGTCCTACCTCATGTGAACGAGCTCTTATATAAATAAGACGTCGCATCTCTTATTTATAAACATTCACATACATTCATAAAATAAATAAAACCTGCGTCGAATAATGTCGCACGATTATAGCCGACTGACCTCAATTAATTCAACGTAAATTTTTTTAGAGTACTGGATATTTGGTTTACAGATTACTTGTACTCTTGACAACCACTTCTTCTAAGCTTGATATAATATCAGCCCTGTATTAAACTGTCACGCGGGCTCTTCTCAGTGTAAGAAGGATTAGGCCATAGTCCACCACACTGGCCCAGTGCGGGTTGGCAGACTTCACATATCTTCGAGCACATTATACAGAACTCTCAGACATGCAGGTTTCCTCACGATATTTTCCTTCACCGTTAAAGCGAGCGATAATTAACTATTTAATATTATTAACTAGCTTTTGCCCGCGGCTTCGCTCGCGTTAATTTAGAATTTGACAATCAATTCGGGTTGTACTCTGCCTGTAATAATATAATTCAATCATGATTCGAAAGACACGTGGCGCCATCTATTATCATAAGAATGTTATTGTTGTTTTCCTCGGGAACAGTAAATTTTTTCTGGATGAAAGCTAGCCTATGTCCGTTTCTGTACACCTGACAACATATATGCAAAATTTCAGGATGATCGGTTCAGTGGTTTAGGCGTGAAAAAGTAACAAACAAACAAACTCATTTTCGCTTTTATAATAATATTAAGTTAGGAAGGAAGTTAGGATGTTGATTGTACTTTATATAAATTACTTACTAGGGACTCGTCACGGCGTTGCACGGGTAGAACAAAACCTTAACAAATGATACACCTAAACCTGCCTCGTGATTCGTGAAACACTCTGTCTATTGGTGAAAATCACATGAAAATCCGTTAAGTAGTTTTTGAGTTTATCGCAAACAGACGCGGCGGGGGACTTTATTTCACAATATGTAGTGATTTGATAAGCACCGTTGTTTTTATATATTAGTAATGTACAAGGCTATTCATACCGCGGTCCGAACCGCTCGCCGTGCGAAGAGCCTAAGGGCCACTTACACAACAACAGCTCACAAAATACGTTTAGCACTAAATAAATTTAAAACATCGTGGCATCTCAGTCACCCTTATCTTATCAAACGTTAGGTACAAGCCTCACAGAAATGGTACTAACGTGGTATCAGCGTTTTGCTATCTGTTTCTCACATTGAGATGGACAAAGACTGGACTATCTTATCTTATGTGGGGGCCCGTCAGTGCAGACCGGCGACACTTCGACCCAGTGGGATCTTTTGTGTCGACACTCTCCCAATAACGACTGCCTTAGATGTTCATGGCAGCCGGGACCGACGGCTTAACGTGCTCTCCAAGGCACGGAGCAGGCGATAATTGTCAATCAATACGCACATAATTTCGAAAAGTTATGTAACTTCCGAAAGTCAGAGGTGCGCGACGTGGCTTCGAACCCGAGACCCTCTGAATTGCTGTCTGTTGGTGTCCCCACTGAGCTATCGCTGCTCTCAGTCACCCTTACACGGATGTATGACGACAGCACGATGTTTTAAATCTATTTAGTGCTAAACGTATTTAGTGAATTGTCGTGTAGGTGGCCCTAAGTACCCAATTGTTCATATTCCCAAAAGAAACAAAAGTAACACTTATGAATGTCAAACTTTATGCGTTAGTAAAATTACTGAATTTACATTTAGGTTAGTTTCTAGATTCAGACAAAAGATTGAGCCTAAGATACCTGCAGGAAACTTACAGCCTTTTAAATCGCCATTCCTATCATAACATAGTAAGTAATTATCTTAGAATAAGCTACGATGGGGCTACCATATTATTTTGTAATAAAAGACTCAAAATTAAAAAAGATAAAAAAAACACAAAAAAATCGCCATTCAATTATAATTAAAATCCGATGTTTGTTAGAAAATATTGGCGTATATATGTGCTGTTATCAGAGTACGGCGGATGCGCTAATAAGCGCATAATATTTGTTATAAATAGCACCGATTATGTGCACGCAATCGATGCATATTTCATCGATATCTATTCAGGCCATTATAATTGATTGTAATGTCATTAGGTGCGAGTTTAAATCGCGGGTAGTGTCACCGGCCAAGTATACTCTGTTCTCTCTCTTGTATATTGAATCGAATTGGGCGTTACTTGGCAGAAATCCATTGTAATAAAAATAATTGGGAAGAGAGGAACTGTCTACCAAAATCATTGCAATGGAAAAAGGTTGACAATACCTCAGGACTCCTCTCATAAAGGATACACATTGGCAACGAATGAGCCCTCAATCTCACTGACTAAAGTCAAGTAAAAGACAGTGGACTATATGTACAATGCATTTCCGCTAAGTACTATCTATTTCGATATAATATGTAATCTCACAATATAACAAAACTGAAGAGTTTTCAATCTCAGGCAATACCAATTTTCTTTTAAATCTTTTTACCTTTGATTGCTTGAGTGTCGAGCAAGGTTAACGGCTATATAACATTACGCTACGAGCCACGAGAGCGGAGCAGTAATCATAAACATGGGAGAAACCGATGAAAAAAGCAAGTAGGTATTATATAAATATACTAGCTGTTACCTGCAACTTCGTCCGCGTAGATTTTAACTAAAAAGTGTTTGTCTCTGCGGCACCCTATTTTTCTCTAAAATCAAAGTAGTCTAAGGTACTCCTTATAACGTCAGCTATCTGCCAGTGAAAGTCCCGTCAAAATCGGTTCAGCCGTTTCGGAGATTAGGCGGAACAAACAGACAGACAGACAGACAAAAATTTTAAAAATAGATGATTTCGTGTATGTACCTTATATACTTTCATATGCATTAGATAAAAAGCTGTTATTTTGACATTGCAAACAGACACTTCAATTTTATTTATTTGTATAGATATGTTTACTGTATAGCTAACGTAGTCTTTTAAGTAGTCTCCTCGCTGCTGTCGCCATATTGTGCCTTCCACACGGGACAATCATTTTTATAATGCACAAATGGTTGTGCCGAGCTATGTGTTCTTTGTGTCCCTTGTTTGTATGTTTGTAAAGTCTCCCGCGACACAGGACTGATGTCTAGTGAGGGAGTTGTAAATAAAATCCTAACTAATATTATAAAAGCGAACGTGAGTTTGTTTGTTTGTTACCTTTTCCCGCCTAAACCACTGAACCGATCATCCTGAAATTTTGCATATACGTTGACAGGTGTACAGAAACGGACATAGGCTACCTTTCATCCCGAAAAATATTACTGTTCCCGAGGAAAACAATAATAACGTTCTTATGATAATAGATGGCGCCACGTGTCTTTCGGATCATGATTGAATTATATTATTACAAGCAGAGTACAACCCGAATTGATTGTCAAATTCTAAATTAACGCGAGCGAAGCCGCGGGCAAAAGCTAGTACTAAATAAAGCTGAAGAGATAGTTTTTCTTTTGTTCGCGCGGAGCTGTCGATCTCATTTAAAAATAACTTTCTGCATTGGATGGCACAATTCTCAAAGAAGTTATATCCTTACTAATATTATAAATTCGAAAGTAACTGTCTATCTGTCTAACTGTCTGTCTGTCTGTCTGTTACCTTTTCACGGCTAAACCACTCAACCGATTTAGATGAAATTTGGTACAGATATAGTTTAAAACCTGGGGAAGGACATAGGCTATATACCATCACGTTACGAACTTACGTTACTTTTTATTGACGTAGGTACCACGCGGGCGGAGCCGCGCGCAAAAGCTAGTAGGCTATATACCATCACGTTACGAACTACTGGAGGGGAGCAGTAATCTTAGACGTGGGGAAAACTGATTAGATAAACTAGTATTATTCAATAATAGTTTGTGACGTGCTTGGCTGTATTTTCACGTATGTTACTGATTTGTTGTTGCAGGGAGCAGGAGCCGACGTGCGAGCGAGAGGCCTCTTTCAAACGAGAGGCGCCGCATCACTCCAACAGATCAGGTCAGTATTATTATTTATTACCTGTGCATTCCTCCATAGACTAAAGGTCTATTCAAACCTGAGCGGTATTCGCTGCCGCTGTGGGTAGAGGTATCTACCGCGCGGGTTTCGCTCAGGTATTTAGTATCAAGTTCCGCGGCTAAAGCGACCTGAGCGGTACCTATTCGCTGCCGCTGTGGGTAGAAGTGCCTGCCGCGCGGGTTTCGCTCAGGTATTTAATATCAACTCTACCCACAAGGATAGCGAAATCAGCTTTGATGTGAACAGTAATATTACCGCATTCCCACTCGGTTTTCTCTACCGCAGACGGTAGCGAATACCGCTTAGGTTTGAACAGGCCTTAAATCTTTAGAATAGAGATCTGACCTAAATTAGGAAAAATAAATAAGGATTTCAATACTGAATGTAGTTTTGGTGCAGTGGATTCGTCGGCATTACCATAATTTCGAGTGTTCGATTCATACACGAAACAAAAATTGATGTGATCCAGAAATAGTCAATGAAGCCAGAGAAGTGTGCCAGGATCGTAGCAAATGGAAATCCGTAGTCTCTGCCTACCCCTCTGGGAAACAGGCGTGAATCTATGTATGTATGTATGTATGTAGAAATATTTGTGCAAAACTTGGGTGTCCTTAGTGTCTTTTGTTTGAGTGTTTGGGAAGTCATCCGCGACGTCATTAGTATAGCTCGAGACATAGGTATAAGAAGAGCTCCTGATGCCATACAAAATGTATGAAAACCAGAGCTCTTTTTACGTGGTGTTGAGTTTAGTAAAGGCGTGGTCTTTTTGAATAGAAAAAGAAAATAGATCTCTGTGTGCTCAATCTATATTATATTAAAAAAAGAACAGTATGTTGGTCTATGTTCTAACTCTTCTGGTACTGAGAAAAAGTCCGTGCTTATCAGTATATTATTAGTTCGTTCTGTACCTACTAATAATGTCCTCCAGACCGAATTTCGGTCACGGCGGCGGCGGCCAATCTTATCGGAGACTGGCCATCTGCGCAGGAGATATTATAGTGCACAAGCGTGTGCGCAAACACAAGTGCACTCTCTGTTCCCTAACTCTCAAGATCCGATGGGACGGTAATCCGACACGACCGGAGAGAGATCAGGCGCAGGACCAACGGCTTTACGTGCTTTCCGAGGCACGGGGGTGTCTAACACCGCCAACTTCCTAACTCCGGGCTGCTATTGAGATTTCTTAACAGGAAACTCAATAACTTTTTGTTGGCCCGACCCGGGATTCGAACCTGAGACCTCATGCACAGCAGTCGCATTCACTATCGTTGCGCCACGGAGGCAGTTAATTTCTTCTGTACTAATATTATAAAGCTGAAGATATTGTTGTTTGAACGCGATAATCTCTATCTGCACGGACGGCATAGTGGATTAACTAGGTGCCTCGCCACTGCTGCCGCTGATTGCTGTCAGTTTGATCCTCACATCGGACAAAAGATTGTGTGATCCACAAATGGTTGTTCCGACACTGGGTGTTCTTTGTTTGTTTGAATGTTTGTTTGTTTGAATGTTCGTAAATCCCCTGGGGTCACAGGAAATATATCTAGTGCGAGAATAGTCTCTTAAAAAACTAAAAAGGACTAACTACAAGCCAGATTTGATATTAAATACATCTATACAAATAAATAAAATTGAAGTGTCTGTTTGTAATGTCAAAATAACAGCTTTTTATCTAAAGCATATGACAGTATATAAGGTACCTATACGAAAACATCTATTTTTAAAATGTTTGTATGTCTGTCTGTCTGTTTGTTCCGGCTAATCTCCGAAACGGCTGAACCGATTTTGACGGGACTTTCACTGGCAGATAGCTGATGTTATAAGGAGTAACTTAGGCTACTTTGATTTTTGAAAAAGAAATAGTTTTCCGCGGAGACAAACACTTTTTAGTTAAAATCTACGCGGACGAAGTCGCAGGTAACAGCTAGTTTTATTAATAAGAATTATGATTACTCACAACAATTAATCAAGCCTTAGATTTGATTCGAACGATTTGCAGCAATCGTATACAGTGTAATGTGTCATACTAATTCAAACAATACTAAAATTCTGATACCGGTGCTCCTCCATCTCCGCTGAATGTGTGTGGAAGGCTACAAGGTTATTAATATTTTTCATTTGACCCTGTATTTTCAGTGCTGGTCAACTGTAAGACAGTTAAAATCCATTACATCCGAGCGCTATGATATGTCCTTCTTCAAACGAGGTTTAAAGAGAGTTCTTCTTTCACGGTAGGCAGCGGCTTTACTGTGTCCTGACATTGCTGAGCATGCATGAGCAGCGCTTACCACTTTCATCAGGTGGGCCACTTGCTCGTCTGCCACCAATGGCATAAAAAAAACATCTCCAAAAACTCTTACTTTTAGAGGTACACCTCTATTAGAAGCTTTACAGTCATTAACGAGATCCTCTTATCCTCAGAATCGTCTTCATCATCAGCGGACACAGCGTCCCAGGGTTCAGGATCGGCCGGCGAGCCGGAACAGCGAGCGAAGAGACATGAACCACAGGTAACCATCATCCGTACTTACTTGGACTGGTTAAATGGTACCATCAGTCTTTCTTCAACAACTGTCACTGCCAGCCCGATGGCAAACAGTACGTAAAAACAACGTTCCCATACACCCTGAGCTGTTCAGGGAGAAGAGGGGAGAAAAATGAAAAATTGTTTATTTACAGCGTTTAACAAATTAGAAAACTTATCAATTAAAACACCTTTTAAAATAAAATAAAGTAATTTGCCAAGCGCTGGCAAAATTAAACAAAAATACTTCTGTGGTTTTCACACTAGGCAAGCCTGTATCGTGAAAACCCAAAACAATTACGTAATACAAAAAGTTATAAGTAAAAAAAAAATTATAATACAAAATTTAATGAGAAATAAAAATCAAGTGTTTCAAGTATTGTAATAATATACATATTAATAGTAAATATGTAATGAGTGTGTATTGTAAAAGGGTTAAAGGTTTACGTCACGAAGTCAATATCCTCTAAGGAAATCTCGCGCTTTGCCGAGCTATATTCAAATATGGCGACCAATATGAACTAAACAATTTATTTTAACTTTCTGTTTGCAAAAATGATTAAAAGCCATATTTATGAATTACTACGTGACAACTAGAGAGGGAGAGGGGTCTTGGCATATACTGCGGGTTGTCACCGAAGGGGAAGCAATGAGGTTAAAATTGTAAAAAATGGGTCACGCTGTGCGTTGTTTGACAGCAGACTAGGAAGAAAAGAGATTAAAGATAGGAAGAAAAGAAAGGAATTGGGAGAGGTAGATCTGTGAGCCTCCGTATATTTTGCAGACCGAGCGAAATGCTCTCGAAAATCCTAACAATACTTATTCGAATGGTTACGGTTAATAGAAATATTGATTTGAATATTTTCCAAATCTATCTTTAACTCGACGGAATTGTCTTTCCTTGTCTTGTCCAGGACGCATGTCAGACGACAGTAGGCAGACCTTTATTCATGAATAGCTTTTGCCCGCAGCTTCGCTCGCGTAAAAGTAGGTTAGTAACAGAACGCTTTTTTAAAATGAAATTAGCCCTATGTTACCCGGTGATAATATATAGCTTTCTAATGATAAAAGAATTTTTGTAATCGGTTGAGTAATTTTTGCGTTATTTTTTATTTTTATACAATTCAGGTGGCAAACAAGCATACGGGCCACCTGATGGTAAGTGGTTATCGTAGCCTTATGGACGCCTGCGACACCAGAGGCTTCACTTGCGCGTTGCCAACCCTTTAGGAAAGGAAGTAGGAAGGAGAAAGAGCGGAATGGGAGAAAGGGGGTGATTGGGCCTCCGTCACTCACCGAACGAAACACAACAGTATATACTAATAATGTTGAATTATATACATTTATATGTGCAAAAATTAATTAATTATTATATTTCACTATTTAGAATAATTGCACCTCAGTAATTGTATAATTTAACAACATACAATATAAATAGTAGTCAAATACTTGACAGTTTGATTAGCTATAAAAGGCGTAGCTACATTGCTATCTGACACTTCTTGTTGTGAGCTGTAAGTGAACAGACATATAAAACTTCCTTGTGTCAAAGTATAAAACTATAAAATAAATAGTTAAAGTGTTTGTCGATGTTCTGTGAGAGGGTAGTCCTTCCCCGGTCGAGCCGGCCCATTCATGCTGACATCAGCGAGGCTTGCTTTCCGCCTATAAACAAACACACCAAAAATCAAATCTTTCCTTTTATAATATTAGTACAAATAGGTTCCATTTAATAGTTAGCGAACCTATTCTCGTCTAACGTGCACATTGCTAAACAACTATATACAACTGAGAATTACCAAAATAGACCCTCTTTAACTCTTTCTCGACCCGGGTATCAAACTCATACTCAAGCATCACCACGGCCGCTGGACCACAGATGCTGTCAAACATACGATAGTACATCTGTATCAATTCTTGCTGTTTAATCTACCTAGTGTAAATCAATGTTAATTTTCAATACCATATAAGAATTTTCAAAGCCGGATATGTCGACAAACGTTTCTATGTCATCAGTTACTTCAAAACTATATTCAAAGTGAGGCTTTTCGTGTGTGTATTCTTATTAAATTCTCCATTGTAATTCGTGATGTTGTCGGTACAGAAATTCTCCGTAGCATCACGGAGTCCGATAGTGTTGTGTAGACGATAATAAGCTCAATTACGTGAGATTTACAATTCCAAAATGTGGTTATGAGGTCATCATCATCATCATCATCAGGCTATAATAGTCCACTGCTGGACATAGCCCTTCCCCAAAGAGCGCCACAGCGCCCTGTCTTCAGCTTGCCGCATCCAGCATCTGCCTGCAGTCTTTCGCAGATCGTCATCCCAACTGGTCGGAGGGCGTCCTACACTACGTTTGCCGAGTCGCGGTCTCCACTCAAGAACACGCTTACCCCAGCGGTTGTCGGTTCTTCGCGCGATATGGCTAGCCCACTGCCACTTCAGCTTGCTAATTCTCTGAGCTATGTCGATGACTTTGGTTCTCTGTCGGATGTATTCGTTACGAATCCTATCCTTCAGAGAAACTCCGAGCATAGCTCTCTCCATAGCTCGCTGAGCGACTTTGAACTGGTGGACCAAGCCTACCGTAAGTCCATGTCTCGGCTCCGTAGGTCATGACGGGTAGCTCTATGTAGGTCATTACGGGTAGGGTTATGAGGTGTCTCTGACTAACTGTCCCGCGGATTCCACCCACGGTTATGGTTACTGCTCAGTTCCCGTGGCTCGTAGCATGATGTTATATATCTATACTCCTGGATAAAGTAGCTTTCTTATGGTGAAATAATTTTTAATTTCGGTTTATTCGTTTCTGAGTTTATTCATTACGAACAAAAAGGTTTAACTCAAAATTCGAGAGTTAGATAGTAGATTTAGATAAGCCAATGACGACAAGAGTCAGGCTTACCCTGACCATCTAAATCTTTCACAATCACACTTTGATATGTTAATGTTTCACGTAAGAGAGGGGTCCTATATCTATTCACAAAGAGCAGCGATAGCTCAGTGGGGAGACCAACAGACTGCAATGCAGAGGATCGGGTTCGAACCCACGTCGCGCACCTCTGACTTTTGGAAGTTATATGACTTTTCGAAATTATGTGCGTATTGATTGACAATTATCGCCTGCTCCGTGCCTCGGAGAGCACGTTAAGCCGTTGGTCCCGGCTGCCATGAACATCTATGGCAGTCGTTATTGGAAGAGTGTCGACACAAAAGATCCCACTGGGTCGAAGTGTCGCCGGTCTGCACTGACTGGCCCCCACATAAGATAAGATAAGATGTCCACTCACAACTCCAGACATTGTGATGTTACAGAGAATTTCCTTAGGGGAACAACCAATAATGAATAAGTGTGAAGTTTTCTCATTAATAGATGTGATATAATATTATGAAGTCTTTAGAGCAAACTGTATTAAAGATGATACCGTGTGTCACCAACCCTGTAAGTGCTATTATAATATCAAACCTGTATGTATATAAACTGTCCCACAGCTGGACGCGGGCCTCTTCTCAAAGTGAGAAGGGTTAGGCCATTGTCCGCAAGGCCGGCCCAGTATGGATTGGCAGACTTCGTATCCTCGAGAATATTACGGAGAACTCTTAGTTATGCAGGTTTCCGCACGATGTTTTTCTTCACCATTAAAGCGAGCGTTAAGGATTTAATAGGCACATAACGTAAAAAAGTCAAAGTTTGAGATTGAACTCAAAACTTTTGCGTGACAGTCATAGCATAGTCATAGGTCGGGTGCCGGGTGGCTCTAATGAGCTTTATGGTCTACTACTAGGCTATCACTGCAGCTGTGAGTGTAATTGTATTTAAGTAAAGACAATGAATTAATGAGAATGTAATTTGTTCGGTTTATTGTTTCCAGAGGGAGGACCGCCGCCAAGAAGCGGCCAGCGCTTTGCGCGTACAACCAAACCCTTTATTGAGGTGAGTCTATTTAAAATTATACTTAGGTACTTGCTCTTTAGGCTTAGAGTTAAATATGACCCGGTGAAGGCCGAAATCGTCATGGGTTAGACGAATGTACCAAGAGTCATATCCTGTCCACTGCATATTTGAGAAACATTGTTTGTATATTTTTAAATTTGGTTGAGTAGTTTTTAAATCCTTACAAACAAAAAAAAGCAAGTCTTTCTTCTTTATGATATTAGTATAGACTAGGCTCGCCACATTTCTATCCTACCCTCCTTAGACGAAGGAGTAAGTCTATGTTCCTACGAACTGACTTCGGTACGTGCCGGCGTTGCCTCGCAGTTTTGTGTGCAGGGTCTAATACTTGACCTTTGCAAGCTTACCTTTAGAAGTTCAAGTTATAAATGTCTCGGGGGCATGCCCCCAACCGCTCAGTATCATAACTTCGACGATACACTTACGGTAATCCATTTTGTACTTTTACAAGTTAACTGTAAAATCCTTATCAATAATTGTTGGGGTTGTAAGTCCCAACAGTATTTGTTTATTGTAAATGTTAAATTGTTTACGATTTGTATGTTTGTTAGAAATGAGTAGACGATGTTGTTCTGTAGAACGTTTTTATTGCTACTAACTTAATAATTAAGTAAATGTACATATTCAATGTTATGTTATTGCTACATAAACATTCCTTATAATACTGCTGATGCGCCTAAATGTGATGCACCTACAGCGCGGCGTGTCGGGTCAATGTACAGCGGAGCTCGTACAATAATTGAGACAATCTTAGAAAACTAAATTCTATTATTATATAATTTTTTTCGGGATGAAAGGTAGCCTATGTCTGTTTCTGTACACCTGACAATCTATATGCAAAATTTCAGAATGATCAGTTCAGTGGTTTAGGCGTGAAAAGGTAACAAACAAACAAACTCATTTTCGCTTTTATAATATTAGTTAGGATAGGATTAGGATAGGATTTGATAGGCGATCTTACTCTCTTCTCTATCTGATAGAAAATACTCGAATAGGTACCTTAAATGTTTATTTCCGATGTAATAAGTTATTAAAAAGGTAATTGATATAAGCGTCAAACTCGGAATTATTATAGTTTAACCTAGCTCACCCCGCGACTTCGTATGTGTGGAATTCGGAAATGGTACCTATCTTTATTTTTCTTTATCAATACTCGACTTCCAGTCGTCGTATCCAAATGCAACTTACACCCGATTTTAAGTTAGACCTCCAGCAATACACCTGTGAATTGTACCGCATTCAATTTCGTGCTGTATTTTTTTGCGTGATGCGCGTACAAACATACAGACAGATAAAAATAATTGTTTTGACTTTTATTTATATATTTTCTGACTTCAACCAGTTATAATTTAACTATATGTAAAGACTACTATTACTACGGTGGCTCAAGGTATTGGTGTGGTCTCCAGGTCCCGTACTCTCCCGAACTTCGGCGGGCGCGCGTCCCGCGAGGCGTCTCGCTGCGACACATCACGGCGCGCGCACCACATCACCATGGCGTCTGAAGATCTACTGCAGCCGGGACACGTCGTCAAGGAGCGATGGAAGGTAAGCACCCTGGTCTACCAGGGTTCAGAGGAGGACTTAATGGATGTCTAAACCCTACAGAGGATAGCAGCCGAGTAAACTAGACCCTGGTCTACCAGGGTTGAAAGATATAGGGGTTAATGGATGTAGCTGGCATATTGCTTAGGCTGCAGCAGCTCGATTGGAGAAGTATATTAATCTCCGTTTCCTATATCAAGAAACGGGTGGTTTCAGCTACGGACAGTTAAGTTTTCACATATTTTTCATAGAGTATGGGTCGAAAATTAACTTACCGTAGATAAAACAACTCGTTTTTTGATATAGCAACCGGGCGTAAGTAGTAAGTTCATTCAACTGCAGTTTTCTGGAGGATGGAGATCCTGCAGAAGAAAGCAGCCAAATGAATTTGCATTGAGCTCCTGGTGAAAGGTAGTCGATTAATTCCAGAAATCCTTATCGATATATCCCCATCCCTGGGGATTGCATTTCTTTTTCGGGAATCATCTAGGTTTTTATATTTAAAAAGTGGGTTTTCTGAAATATAAAAATGGTAATCTATATCTAGGGAGCTTTCTGTAAACTGGAGAGTAGAAATTTTAAGGTGCCGTTCGCATTATGCCGTTTCGAACACAAAATATGCGTCAACACATATTTCGCTTTATCGCGAGGCTTTGCAAAGCAGTTTAGCAACGGAATATCTGGGAGTTGGACCAACTTGTGGTATCGCACCACAAGATCCCAAACTCCCAGATCCCACGATGCTGCTGTCTACCATCAGATGAGTTCAGTATTTTTCTATTTTAGCATCTGAGGATGTGTGATGTTTTCCTCTCCTCTCAACTATTTTATTACAGAAGATTGCCGTTGCGCCTGGAAGATGTATGAATTCTGCCTAGAAACGTGTGAATTGACTATCTTATCTTATCTTATGTGGGGGCCAGTCAGTACAGACCGGCGACACTTCGACCCAGTGGGATCTTTTGTGTCGACACTCTCCCAATAACGACTGCCATAGATGATCATGGCACCCGGGACCAACAGCTTGACGTGCTTTCCGGGGCACGGAGCAGGCGATAATTGTCAATCAATACGCACATAATTTCGAAAAGTCATATAACTTCCGAAAGTCAGAGGTGCGCGAAGTGGGTTAGAACCTGAGACCCTCTGTATTGCAGTCTGTTGATCTCCCCACTGAGCTATCGCTGCTCGTGAATTAACTAACTCTTCACAGTAATATTTTATTGATTATCTCTAATTCAATTCCAGGTGGTCAAGAAAATCGGTGGCGGCGGCTTCGGCGAGATCTACGAGGGTTTAGACCTGGTGACACAGGAGCAGGTGGCTCTGAAGGTGGAGTCGGCGCGACAGCCCAAACAGGTGCTCAAGATGGAAGTAGCCGTGCTCAAGAAACTGCAAGGTAAGAACTAAGTACTGCTACAGTGTTTATAAGAGATACGTGTTTTGAACCATATTTTTAACGTGGGAGTATGCATTTGGGGACTTATGAAAAGTGCCGGGTTCTCCCGACTAAATCTACGACGGTATGCCAGCTGGCTGCCTTCAATAGTGGGTGGGTTCAGTGATTCACCGAGCAGTGTTCGATGTATGCTTATCACCTGCGGGTGACGACTATAGGGCGACGCCTCGGCACGATAAAGGGTGTCGCTTCGACTCAATGGAGGTCTTACCAAACCTGGTATATCGCCAAATACATAGGCTTGTGTGTTTCCAGTGATGAGTAACGACACCACACTGCTTAAGGAGACGCTGTGCTGTTAAAGAAAACGTGAGGAGACCTCCATGTCTGAGAGTTCTCCATGATGTTCTCGAAGATTTGTGAAGTCTGCCAACCGACACTAGGCCAGCATGGTTTACTACGGCCTATTTTTGTCACACTGAGAGGAGGCTCGTGCCCACTAGTCAGACAGTTTATATACAATTCTGATATTATTATTGTTATTATTAAGCATCTTGCATCTCTGTATCTTGCATATTGTATATTGCATATGTTGCATGTTCCAGGCAAGGAGCACGTGTGCCGGTTCATCGGGTGCGGGCGCAACGCTCGCTTCAACTACGTGGTGATGCAGTTGCAGGGGAGGAACCTCGCCGAGCTCAGGAGGGCGCAGCCCCGGGGCGCCTTCTCCTTGTCCACCACACTCAGGTCAGGATATCTCTGCTCTTAGGCCAAATTATTTGGAGTCGATATGTATAATTTTATTTTGATAACATCATTGTTGGTCTTTGTGATATGGCCAAATCATAAAATATTTTGGCTTTAAAAATCAAACAGTAAAATATTATTGCACAAAAATGTATTAAGTTTTTTTAAAATGAGTGGATATGAGTAGATCTTCGTAATCTCTTTCTTTTTTAGCATTTCGTTTTGCCCCACTGCTGAGCAAAAGCCTCTTCCTTGGACTACCAAATCACTGAGGTCAAATATATATTCAAGACCATCCTGCCATCATCCCATATAATTACTGCACGGCGTCGTCATCCGTGCAGTAATTATATGGGATGATGGCGATGGTGATTCTAGTGGTCGCCTTGCTGTTTCTACTACGCTATATACTAGTGTTTACATACATACATATATAGATTCACGCCTGTTTCCCAGAGGGGTAGGCAGAGACTACGGGTTTCCATTTGCTACGATCCTGACACACTTCTCCGGCTTCATTCACTTTCATCACATTCCTCATACACTCCTGTCGGTTCAAGGAGCTCTTAACCTGGCCTTTGTCCAGAACGTCTCCGATCTGATCGAGAAACGTTCGCCTAGGTTTTCCTCTTGCGACTGTTCCATTCACACTAGCCTAAAGTGTTTAATGTGTATTTTTGGGTATTACAGATTAGGACTACAGATACTCAAGGCGATAGACTCCATACACTCGGTGGGGTTCTTGCACAGAGATATTAAACCTGTAAGTATTACATATACTGATATCATACAGAATCTCCCGTAAATAATGCCCCAACGAAATAACCTACGGAGTTCATCAATATCATCGTCATCACGTAGGCCTCCCCAAAGTTTTCCACTGACCCTGGACCGATCTAGGGCCCGAACAGCAAACCGCTTCTCGCGACCTTTACCAGGGCGTCGGTACACCTTTGTTGTGGTTCCTACCCCTGCTGCGTGTTCCGGTGCGTGGCCGCTACTCCAGAACCTTTCCCCAACGATCATCGGTTCTGCATGGTGTAGTGATTTAAATGGTTGCCGTCACTGACACAGCGCCGAGAACTGTGGCTTCGATCCTTACATCGAACAAAACATTGTGTTCCACAAACAGTCGTTCCGAGTCTGAGTGTTTGAATGTTTGTAAAGTTCTCACGATTCAGGAATTATTCCTAGTGCAGTTGTCTTAGTGTATACTAACCTGTGATGCTGTCGTTTCCAGAGCAACTTCAGCATAGGTCGTCATCCATCCAACTGCCGCAAGGTGTACATGCTAGACTTCGGACTCGCGCGTCAGTACACCACCAGCAATGGACAGGTGCGACCGCCGCGTGCCGCCGCGGGATTCAGAGGTAACATCCTTACTAATATTATAAATTCAAAAGTAACTCTGTCTGTCTGTTACCTTTTCACGGCTAAACCACTCAACCGATTTAAATGAAATTTGATACAGATATAGTTTAAAACCTGGGGAAGGACATAGGCTTTTTTTTATTGATGTAGGTACCAAGCGGGCGGAGCCGCGCGCAAAAGCTAGTACTCTATAAATAAGTAGCCATAAAAGAAAATTTGGTATCCTCACCTCACTAACTCAGCGGCCGTATAAATAAAAGTGACTATTCCCCAACCCTCTCCTCCCCCTCTCTCCCTTACCCTCTTCCTCTCCCCTCTCTCATTTCCACTCACCTCTTCCCTCTCCGCTCTCCCCCTTGTCCACAAAAGTAAGCATAGCTTTAAAATAATATGCTAATAGACTTGCCTCATATTTCACGAAACTAACAAGCGAAATATGAAATGACTGCCTTGTCTCGAAGATCAGTTGAAATGTATTGTAATGTTATTAATTTCTATTTTATCTATTTTGACAACCTTATATTTAAATGTGTCACTTATAATAAGTACGCTGGTCTATCCATAACTAGCAATCTTTCTTCTTTCTTTTCGTGTGGGTAGTGACCAACCTGTTGTCAAGAGTTGTTCAAGCCGCCCGTAGGCCTCTGACATGGCTTAACGACTGCTGTCAATTTGACAACAACCGGGACCGACTTTTTACGTGCCCTCCGCAACACGGAGACGCTAAGATGAAATACCACTAAGCGGTCACCTATCTATAGACTGGCCGCACCCAACGTTGCATAACCTCGCTAATCGTTTACCGATCAGTGAGTGCAACTGGCTATTATATCAACCATATATTATATCAGCAACTATACCGACCAAAACGGCTTTATGAAAATTTTTGCCTTTGTATATATCGAGGCTTAGTCTAGTAAGTAGTCTCCAAATAATTGAAGACTAAAACAAAGGAGACCGACCACCTTGTATGGGATCCTGGCCTAGGCGTGAACAATTTTATATTGTAATAACAATTTTAATTTTGAGTAGCCTAAACTAAGTAGAAAATATTATTCTTTGAAGTTTAGTATCAAGTTCGTTAAATAATAAAATAAAACACATTGTTTAAAATAAATATTGTTTTCATGTGTCACCATCACCTTCATAAGTTATTTAAATATTTTCCAAAAACTGGGCTGGTGGAGTGACATTTTGATATCTTGCCCAGCTTAGGTACCATATTACAGACATTATGTGAGCACAGCAACCAACAGTCCTTCGGCCGAGTATGCAGTTGCAGTAATACTGCCTTATTGCCTCCAGGCTGTGTGCTTTATTTTGATATAATCTATAAATAAAATACGTCAATTTCATACTACTGGATGGTAACCAATATTTTTTATATATTAAAACAAAACTTTTAATATTTTACTTTGTTTATAAAACGATTGTCCAGGTACAAGCCGAATATGGACGGTCTCTTTTATGTTGTTGTAATATTATGTATTATTTAAGTATGTAATTTTTTATGTAAATAAATTTTATTATTATTATAATATAACTAAGTCAATGTGTAATATCATTACTATGAATGAAACTAAATACATAAATAAATTATATTCCAGGCACGGTCCGCTACGCATCTATAAACGCTCATAAGAACAAGGAAATGGGACGGCACGATGATCTGTGGTCTCTCTTCTACATGCTGGTGGAGTTTGTTAACGGACAGCTGCCTTGGAGGAAGATCAAAGATAAGGAACAGGTAATTTGATTCCTCCTTCTCCATTCTACCAGACAATTAGACCAGCACCACAGGTACATGATGGATATACCATATTTATGCACGAAGCGCTTTGCTTCCACTTTTATAATGCGTACCGCTAAGGAGTTCCACTACCTAAGTCTGTTTCCCGATGAATACAATCTGGGTGTCTTCAAGTCGCGAGTGAATAGGTATCTACTGCCCATCGTCGACTGCATCGTCACTTACCATCAAGTGCGTAAGAGGTCAAACGGAAGCCTATTATTTATTATATAGCCTATAGCCTTCCTCGATAAATAGGCTATCCAACACTATGAGGGCGGTGTGGACGCCACTGCTCTTAGACCACATGACTGCTTACCATCAGGTAGAGTGTGGTCATTTTGACGAGCAAAATAAAAAAAAAACCAACTGAATGTTTCAAATCGAACCAGTAGTTCCTGAGATTAGCGCGGTCAAACAAACAAAACAAACTCTTCAGCTATATAATATTAGTATAGATACTAATAAGATATTTTTCCAGGTCGGTCTAATGAAGGAGAAATACGACCACCGCCTACTCCTGAAGCATTTACCATCAGAACTTCGCCAGTTCTTGGAACACGTTCAACAGCTGGAGTACGCTGATACTCCTGACTACGCCATGCTGACGTCACTGCTGGAGAGATGCTGTAAACGAAGAGGCATCCGAGATACGGACCCCTATGACTGGGAGAAGGATGTGAGTGACCTTGTGGTCTTATATTTTATTTTTATATTGTTTAGCTAAAATGGATTTGGCATATCTATATATAAAATAAATATAAATTACTTATTGAAATTAAACTACTATATACGGAGTTTATCGCGTTGTTTATTTGACACTTTATTACAAAATTTTGAAAACTTATTGTACTACTATTACTACTAAACTTTAGATACTAATTTTTAAGCTAATTAAATTATTGAAACTATTAAAACTATTTATACTATTACTATACTATTTATATTTATGTTTACACATAATTAGCTTAAAATTAGTAAAGTTTAATAGTAATAGTAGTGTAACAGTTTTTCAAAATTTTGTAATAAAGTGTCAAATAAACAACGCGATAAAATCCGTATATAGTAGTTTAATTTCAATTAATAACATTCGCGTAAACAGAAGACAATATTATATAAATTACTTAAATAAAAATTTACGAATAAATAAAGTCTTGTGGTTTTATGGGAAGGCGTTGGTTCTAGATGCCGTGGTGTAAGTTTGTGGAAGGTGTCGGATTCGGTTTCTGGGTTATGTAAAGTGTTATTAGGGTTTTAAAGGAGATTGACGACCTCGATGGCGTAGTGGTTAGTGTAACCGGGTGCCACGCCTGAAGTCGTAGGTTCGATTCTCTCACAAGTCAATCATTTATGTGCATCAACATGGATGTTTGTCTTGGTCTGGGTATTTCTATGTATATGTACGTATATACAAAAAAATATATAAGGCTAAAGATACCCTAAGGCTAGACCAGTGTCAGGATATTAGAGGGCACTGACTTCCCAATAACGACTGCCATAGATGTTCATGGCAGCCGGGACCGACGGCTTAGCGTGCTCTCCGAGGCACGGAGCAGGCGATAATTGTCAATCAATACGCACATCATTTCGAAGATTCATATAACTTCTGAAAGTCAGAGGTGCGCGACGTGGGTTCGAACCCGAGACCCTCTGCATTGCAGTCTGATGGTCTCCCCCCTGAGCTATCGCTGCTTTTTTTACCTCATTTTTAGATATGGTGATAAAGAAAAAACGTCGGTGTGACTCATTGATTTTTATTTATATACATATATGACCAGTTCTATTTTAACGTAGGTGTGTACTTTTTGAAATCTTTCGTAATAGACAAAAACTTATTACCGTGTGCCGTACACATTTCCAGACTCAAATGCTATTAAGAATTTTTAACAAAAATCTTAATAATATTTGCGCGGCCCAGGAATCAAAGTGTTGACCGTCAATATAAGCGCAAACTTATGCTACGGTATTACCGCGATAGTAACTTTTAAATAGTTATAAATACCAATTAGTAAGCTTATTAGTCGGCCTCGATGGCGTAGTGGTTAGTGTAACCGACTGCCACGCCTGAGGTCGCGGGTTCGATTCCCGCACAAGTCAAACATTTGTGTGCATGAACATGGATGTTTGTCTTGGTCTGGGTGTTTCTATGTATAATATGTATGTATTTACAAAAAAAAAGTAATATATGTATGTTTATCCATTGTCTAGTACCCATAGTACAAGCTCTGCTTAGTTTGGGCTAGATGGTGTTGTGTGAATGTGGTAGAATATTATTATTATTATTATTAATATTTTCAGGCATATTTATTTTAAATATCAACTATAAACTTTATAATGGGTGAGATATATAAACAAATTATAGCAATAGATAAACATTGTGTATATATAAACATAAATATAGATACATTAATTTTATGTCCGTTTGTATGTCTTTGTGTCTGTCAGAGTTTCTGTGTTTATTCTGTACGGATGGCGTAGTGGTTAAGTGGTCGCGACTGATACTACATCGAGTGTTGTGGGTTCGAATCCCACACAGTACAAAACGTTGTGTGCTCCACAAATGGTTGTTCCGAGTCTGTGTGTTCTTTGTGTCCGTTGTTTGAATGTTTGTAAAGTCCCCCGGGACACAGGAGGTATTCCTAGTGCAAAAGTGGTCTTTTTTTAAAGAAAGAAAGAAAAGTACATTTTATTTATTTATTTATTTATTGGACCATCTACAAAGATACACACAACTTAAAGCTAAATACAAAAGTGTTAGGTCAATAGATTAAGTGTGCACCCTCACTTACAGTTGGCCACAGCATACAAAGTAAAAACGCACATATACAGTTGGCAAAATTGTGTACATTGTATTGTTTTAAAATAAACAACGCAATAAAATTCGTATAACGTAGTTTAATTTTAATGTATAACATTCGCGTTAACGTAAGACAATATTGTGTGTAGATGACGTTATCGATTAAATATTCGAATATAAAAGTTATTCGAATATATTGTTGATTAAATAATAAATATTTGTTTGTGTTATGTTATTTATTAACAAAATTTGTTTTGATGCATGTGATGTTATCTATACAAATAAAATAAAATTGAAGTGTCTGTTTGTAATGTCAAAATAACAGCTTTTTATCTAATGCATATAAGGTACCTATACGAAAACATCTATTTTAAACATTTTTGTCTGTCTGTCTGTCTGTTTGTTCCGGCTAATCTCCGAAACGGCTGAACCGATTTTGACGGGACTTTCACTGGCAGATAGCTGATGTTATAAGGAGTAACATAGGCTACTTTCATTTTAGAAAAAAATAGGGTTCCGCGGAGACAAACACTTTTTAGTTAAAATCTACGCGGACGAAGTCGCAGGTAACAGCTAGTGTAAAATAAATAGTTAGACATTATAATAGTTGCGGGTTCGAATTCCACTTCATACATTATCAACTTGGACACATTACTAGTAGTGTTTAATGTAGTTGGAAGCAAAGATTTATATCCACTTTTTACACAGAAAAGTGTCTAAGGCAGTGCCAGATTAACCACGTAGCAAGAGTAGCAATTGCTACGGGCCCCGCGCGAAAGGGTGCCCCGCATATTTAAGCCCACTCATCTCTGACTGAGCGTAATTTTTTGAGTGAAACTTATTACTTAAGATATTGAATTTACTTGATGTCACAAAAACGTGAAATGTTACAACTTTTCCAACTAAGACAATCCACGTCAGACAATCGGTAACCGACTATTTCTTTGGCGTAAATAAAACACCGAATTTCATACGGTAAACGCACAAGTTCTACAAAAGTCGCTCGTATAAATGTGTAGAATTTCAGTCGGCCCAATAATCAGCTCTACAAAAAGTCTGACGTATGCAAGCACTCTTACCCGAAAGAATTTGCTACTGGCCCCGCGCTTGCTTAATCCGGCACTGAGTCTAAGGACTAAAAAGAGTGATGTATGATTTAAATTTTTGGTCTTTATTATAATTTCTTTGGTTTCGAGAGCGATGTGACTATGGGTTAACTCAAAGAACCAAAGTAATCGCAAAGGTTTGGCTAAACATTTTGTGATAATATGATGTTTCTTGTTATTGCAATAAGAGCCCAACATTAGAAAAGGATGACATTTTGTTGACTATTCGGATCATTCATACTGTCGTCATTGGCAATAATAATTATTACTTTCGTTCTTATTTGGAAGTGTGTTAGGCGCAAGACACATTGACTTGAATTCTGGCTTTGGCATGTAGTATTAGTACGAAGCTACGTCACACGATTGCTTGTGCTTTAGCACTCTATTCCACGTCACTGACATATGTTTTGTTCTATAAGTAAGGGTATGCAAACTTGATTGCTGATTAGCAAACCACTCGCGCTACGTCAGCACCAAACGTCATGTCAGTGTTTGCGCCTTTCGTTAGTCTAGTCTTGAGCAGCGATAGCTCAGTGGGGAGACCAACAGACTGCAATGCAGAGGGTCTCGGGTTCGAACCCACGTCGCGCACCCCTGACTTTCGGAAGTTATGTGCGTATTGATTGACAATTATCGCCTGCTCCGTGCCTCGGAGAGCACGTTAAGCCGTCGGTCCCGGCTGCCATGAACATCTATGGCAGTCGTTATTGGGAGAGTGTCGACACAAAAGATCCCACTGGGTCGAAGTGTCGCCGGTCTGCACTGACGGGCCCCCACATAAGATAAGATAGTCCAGTCTTTGTCCATCTCAATGTGAGAAACAGATAGCAAAACGCTGATACCACGTTAGTACCATTTCTGTGAGGCTTGTACCTAACGTTTGTTAGTCCTGGCGTAGCTCCCCGTGTGTGACAGAGCGAGTATGTTGCAGGCGGTGTCGGTGTCGCGCACGCGCGCGGCGGTGCACGCGGCGCCCGAGCACGCCGCGCCGCCCGACGCGCCCGCCGACCTTGTGAGTACACACACATACATACATACGATTGCATTAAACACCTTCGTTATAACTCAGAAATATATTTGTTGTGCATCGATCTAAGTTTAGATCTTGGAAAAACCTGGAAGATGTTGTTTAGGATCCGGTCTTAATTATCTTTCTGAACGGAGCTAAGCTGGTATGAGTAACCGAACAACTTTTCGCGTCGGTCACTTACGCACAATAGTCCAATTGCGGGACTAAGGGCGGCTTGCACACGTCCCACTAACTAACTAACTATGCTGTTTAGGATTAACCAGATCTATTGCAAGAAATATTTGTAATCTCATTGTTCGGTTTATTAACCTCACGAGTTACCGTGTCAGCGACATATCGCGCACTTGACCGCGTCAGCGCATTACAATACTTATACATTTATTTGTTTCAATTACTTACTTTACAATAAGTCTTTAGCAAGATAAACTCGTGTATCAAGAAAATAAATACATATATTCCAAATCATCAAGGATTTTTCATTTAGCAAGAAATATCAAGTGTGTCGTTCGGCAGCATCAAGGCAACCGCACGACACTCATAATAAACTAAAATGAATTACAATTTTTGTTGAGTTTTCTAAAGCTTCTGACACTGTCTCTGTTCCCTTCTTCATTTAACTATGGATTACTTTTGCATTGGACGGCTGTCTCTTAACACTAACTAACTGACCGTACCCAAACTGTATAATTTGAAATTTTATGTTAAATTTTTATGAGGTAATATAAAGCTTTTAGTTACGGCATTCCGCAAGGTAGTGTACTTGGACCTTCTTCCTAATTTATATCAAGGATATTTGTAAACTATTCTTAAATAATTTTAATGATCACGTAAGCAAGTATATAATGCTAAATTGTCTATGGCAACGATTATCTTAAAACCTGATCTTGCACTGAGTTGCTTTGCAAATTTGTTGTCTTTAAACATGGATAGACGATTTCGAATAAAGGCTGGCTAGTGGCTAGTGTTCGTGAATTGGTTTAGAACAGACGTAAAGAGTAGTGCTGAAACTTATCAGAATTAAGTCTCGTGGATTTAAACTCCGAACCTTGCCGTGACCCACCACATTGGTATTCCACACACTGGATGCCCTTTGTGTCCGTTGTGTCCGTTGCTTGAATGTTTGTAAAGTCCCCCGCGATACAGGAATTATTCCTAGTGCAGGAGATGTATTTTATCAAAAAGAAAACAAAAAGTATGATCTTAACGACTTGTTCATGTGTCAGACCCGGCGGCGCCTGGAGACGGAGATGACGACGGCGGTGGCAACAGACACGCAGACCGGCGCGCACCGCGACAAGCCGCCAGATAAGCGCGCGCATCCCGCCTCGCCCAGGCACGCCGCGCAGCATCTCAACGGATACGTGAGTACATACAACACTTAGGACCTGGAGTTTTACGATAACAGTGTGTATCTAAAATTTCGGGACGAACGAAGAAATACTGTCCGGAACTTCGGGGTGATAAAATAAGGGATTAAATATAATGACCACCAAAAATAGTAATTGCGCAGCAAAATATGCTTACTAAAATATATCATAACGAGGACATATACGCCTCAAATCACTGCATCCTGTCTCGGAAGGGTTAGGTTATGTTAGGTTCCTTCTTAAACTCACCCAAAAATAGGAGCCTCCGTCGACTTAGTTTGATCACTTTAAATATATTTTGGTGTGCAATTAGTATTTTTTTGCTGTGCAGTTAAATACTAGACATAAAATAAGTGTATCCGAAACTTCGGGACGAACGAAGATTGTGTCCGAAATTTCGAGCCTATCGAAAAAACTTACAATAGACTTATTTACCGCACATTTTGTGTTAGACGAGGAATACTGCAAAATGGTGTACGCCTGGAGTGCCTAGTGCAAGTTTATTTTATGTTAACGCGATCGACACGTTTATGATGTTTGGCGCTCCGATTGGCTCCAAGCTCTTAACCAAATAAGGTAAAAGTTTCAATCGCATTAAAGTAGAAACAAGTCGCACTAGGCACTCAGTAGGCTACCTCTTCTCCCTAGTCTTTATTATTCCCAAGTCACTTGGCGTCGGCTTTCTAGTCTAACCGGATTTGACTGGATATCAGTTTTTACACGGAGCGGCTGCCATCTGACCTCCGCAATCCGAAGGCTAACGATACCCTAAGGCTATACCAGTTTCAAGATATTAGAGGGCACTGACTTCCCAATAACGACTGCCATAGATGTTCATGGCAGCCGGGACCAACAGCTTGACGTGCTTTCCGGGGCACGGAGCAGGCGATATTGTCAATCAATACGCACATAATTTCGAAAAGTCATATAACTTCCGAAAGTCAAGCTGCTATATATGCCAGTAGGCTACCATAAAACATAAATGCCCAAGTTTCGGGTCTATTGTTGGTGCTATCAGTACCATGAAACATGAAGTAACGCTTTGATTATGCTTACCCTAGTGAAGTGGTCTAAACAACAAAGAAATGTAAGAAATCGAAAGAAATTTCGCACTAGGTATATTCTTAATACTTCGTTTACCCAAAGTATCTGATTTTCATGGTAGATCAAATGGTAGACAAATGAAAATATCTATCCGAAATTTAAAGGCAAAAAAACTTATGATATTTCTTCAGATTTATTTGTCAATCAAGGGTGGATTCACCGTTGTGGGCACGATGAGCATGCCCACAACCCTAATAGACTTGTGACGTCACACTTTCACGGTCTATTGAGATTGACAGGCTGATGATAATAAACGCTATACGACTCCTGAGACAGCGTCAAGATACCTATTTACCTAGTCTAGTGTCCCTATATTGGCTTACTGGCTACTAGAAAAGAAGAAAAATAATAATTTATGGATTGTAATTGGTTTACAATTTAATCTAAACTGTTTGACTATTTAATTAGATGAAATCAGGTCTGACTTCCTCCAATTATTATTTTCATTCCTAAGGCCAAAGTCCTAATGCACGGAAAAAAGGGAATAATCAAATTCAAAAGTCGTTCATGAGTCATGACTGTTCATGAGCGAGTTCGTACTCCGACGACTCGCACTTGGCCGATTTTCGGGTTGCTGTGACCACAACCTTTTTTGAGGCTGGATCCGCGCCTGTTTACAATGAAAATGTTTATCCATTCTGTCATCTTTGTGCCAAACGTAAATGTACAATTGTAGTAAATTTACTTGTTAAGCTACGTAGTATCCGGCTATTTCTTATTGGTCTTAATACAAAATCAAACAGTAATACGGGCCAGAGATATTGCGAGATTGGGCTGGCCCAGTGAACAGTGATTAAAAGTGCAGGGCTACTTGAATAACCGTAGATGCAGACAGATCAAAGTCTGCCGTTTTTTAACGATTTAATTATGAAATTATATCATTTACAGCATTTTTGGCGAGTTGAAATGTGTGAATTTTTTAAATAAAAGTGTTTATGCTGCGGTATTTTTTGGGTGGCAAAAACATTTTCTTTGCGAATATCAACATTTTAAATACCCAAGTCGATGTAACTCGAAAAACTGAATAAAGCTACATCAATAACTTATTTTCGCCGAAATAGCTTTTCCAAAATTTTATCCTCGAAGGGCCGATATGTGCTTTAAACCTGTTCCACACCATACTGAAGTATTGTAGAGGGTTAAATCGGTACCATCAGCCGTATCGTTGTTATATAGGGTACGCTATATAAAACGGGTTCGTCATATACTGGGTTCGATACACATTTATCCAGAGAGACATATCGACGATTACACATATCTGTAGGATACGCGCGGGTGTAGCCGCCAGCAGAAGTTAACCATTCCTTTTTCAATTGCAGTCAACCACAGACAAACCGACTACGGATAAGGAAGCCGAAGCACGGACTACACCAGCGCCATCTCCTGATAGACATGCCAAGGTATTTATTGATCAATCTAAAACTTCTTTCGCTCATGCTCTTAAAATATGGAATAAAAAGGGCGATGTCAGTTTTTGGTATCACATGTGTAAGCATCTATGTAACCTCAATATTTATACGTGCCTACGACCCCAATTAGTCTACTGAATCATTATGTAATATTTTACTTGCTCATCTCTGTACGTGTGTGTGCGCATGTGAGTCTACCTACACAACTTAAATTTTGTGATATTAATACCGATGAATTTAATACAGAAGGCATTCTGAACACGCAATCGTAGTTTTTTTTTTACATCTAAGGTGGCAAACGGGCATACGGCCCACCTGATGGTAAGTGGTCACCGTAGCCTATGGACGCCTGCGACACCAGAGGCATCACTTGCGCGTCGTCGACCCTTTAGGAAAGTAAGTGGGAAAGAAAAGGAGCGGATGGGGGAAAGGGTGTGATTGGGCCTCCGGATCCTAGTTTTCACAACATTGGTGATCCCGACTTGATGACACTGCGCATAGGTATTTTGCAAATATAGGCATGAGTGTCAGGCTTGTTTTAGGTGCTGCGGGTTGCCACTCCTTATAATCCCGACGTATGTCTGTGTAGTAAGCATTTATTAACAATAATATGTATATTTTAGCAACAGGAGACCAGCAACTCGGCTGTAACTGGCACAGCAACCAGACCAGAGAGACAGAGCGTTCCACCATGCAAGCCCAGACCTCCTGCACCTGGTAATATATACATAATAATATCAGCCCTGTTCCACTTCTCATTGTGAGAAGGGTCAGCCCATATTCTACCACGCTGGTCCAGTACGCGATGGCAGACTTCACATATCTTCGATTACATGCAGGTTTCCTCACGAAGTTCCTTTAACAGGCAATTACCGCGACTGCTATGCATGAAGGCTCGGGTCCGAATCCCGAGTGGAACAAAGCTTTTTTTTGTATTGCTTACAATAAATTCTTAGTAGAAGCACGGAGGCACTGTGCCTGGTAGATGTGGAAACAAAAACCACACTCAGGACAAAAATTTGTGTGATCCACTAAAGGTCCTGCGATACAGCCCAGGTATAACTCTTCACTAGAGAACAGTTTCAAAATATCCAAATAAAATGTAGTGTGTGTGTTATAATACCGTCATAAGGAAAAAATAAGTACCTACCAAAAAAAATATATGTACTCACCGTTTTTTTTTATACGACTAAGGTGGCAAACAAGCTTACGGCCCACCTGATGGTAAGTGGTCACCGACCCTTTAGGAAAAGAAGTGGGAAGGGGGAAAGAGGGTGATTGGGCCTCCTGCACTCTCACTCATTGAACGAAACACAACAGTAGGAATACTGGTATTTCAAGTCGATATTCTGTGAGAGGGTAGTCCTTCCCCGGTCGAGCGGCACATTCATGCTGACATCAGCGAGGCTCTACTACTCTTTAATTATGTCTGTCTGTCATTGATCTTTTCACTGATGCCAAATAGGTAAAAATTTTAATATCGAAAAATAATTTTAGATAGGTATGTCTTTTTTCCTTATGACGGCAGAATACACATCTGCTCACCCCTTTGCGAATAGTATATGTTACATAAAAATAACTAGCATACGAATATTACAGGTGGTGGACCAACACTCGCTCGGCTGCGAGTCGTGACGGCCCCACCTACTTGCGTGCAAGAACTTGCGTCTGCATCTCCAGCCACACCAGGTAGCTTGTATCATTTTTCTTTTACAAATATTGCATTTAATTCAGAATTTATCATAGCACTTTTATATGGGTTGTTCTCCGTAAAGGGAAAATGGATAATTCTAAAACACGTTATAGGTAATAGAACTATTGGGGGTACCAAAAAATACCAAAAATATATCTATATATATATAAAACTCTTTCGTTACTGTGTGACTGACAGACAACGCACAGCCGAAACTATTGGGCGCAAGAAGCTGAAATTTGACATGTATGTTCCTTGGGTACTGTAGGGGTGCACTAAGAAGGGATTTCCCGAAATTCCCACGGGATTGGGCAGAAATGGATAAATAAAAAACATGTGCGGGCGAAGCTGCGGGCATCCTCTAGTTATGTATAGTTAGTATACTAACTAATTTTTTTTTATAATAATAAATTTTATTGACAGGAAAATGGAGTACATTGAATGGCAATTATTTTATGACTAATAGTTAGCATAGCAAAACATGAACATTAACAAAAATAAATGATGACTTTCTCTAAATTGAAATTAAGATTGATTTTAAAGAAAGTACAACATATACATATATGTATATATGTATGTTTATCCATTGTCTAGTACCCATAGTACAAGCTCCGCTTAGTTTGGGCTAGATGGTGTTGTGTTATGTGATACAATATTATATTATACTCAACTGTTGTAATTATTTGCCTGGGTAGTTCATACTATATAAACTTAAATTACCACTAACTGACTGACTTAGAGAAATAGAAGTCATACAAGAGGGTCGTAGGAAATAAGTAAATATAGCATCGTATAGAGAATCGTTCAAAAGGCCCGGGAAAAATGTCTGACATTCGGTAGGTCAGCTCTTTGTGTTGATACTCCATCGGATCTCGGAAACGGTGATATCTACGGGAGTCGTTCTCGAACAAAATCTTCCTAAAATCCTAGCAACTCTTAGGGGGAGGCGACAAAAACATGACTTCCATACAAAAAAATATGGCCGCCATACAAACTTTGACCTCTAATATCTCCGAAACGGTTAGAGATAGGCGGGGTGTGTTCGAACAAATGTCATACAGGTTGACGAGATGTTTCCAGAAAAGGTCATTTTCAAGGTCACCATAGATCATCGGTAATTTTTGGCTTCGGGGGTTTTCAAGGTTCCTGAATCCGAATCCCTTCAAGGTGAGCTCTCTTAGTTAGACAGCAGACAAGCATATATTATTTTTCTGATGGTAAACTGTTACCATAGTCTATGATTATACTTGCCATCTTTAAAATAAGCAGTTTGCGCTGCTAACCCAAGAGATAAAGACTGGTTCTCAGCACATCGTCTCCTTAAGGAGTGTGATGTCTACTCACCGCTGGAACAACACACAAGCTTGTGTGTGTCGATCTACTGTAGGGTAGAGGTGCACACAGCGACACATCAACAAAAATATAATATAGCAGCGCTGATGCTGGAAATATAAACTTGTCCACTATCATAGGATCTAAAACTGTCAAATTAGGCTGTGATACATCTCGTCTGCCTACCCCTCTAGCGCTATATAGTAGTTAGTCTATCTATAATAATATTATGAAGCTGAAGAGTTTGTATGTATGTTTTTTTGTTTGAACGCGCTAATCTCAGGAACTACTGGTTCGATTTGAAAAATTATTTTAGATTTGGATAGCCTATTTATCGAGGAAGGCTCTATAACCTTCCTCGATAAAACATCACGCTATATAACATCACGCTACGACCCACGGGGGCGGCGCAATAACGGTAAACGCGGGTGAAACCGCGGGAACATCTAGTGTATATATATTAATATGTATTTTCTGTGTGTAGGTGAAGCAATAAGTCCCAGAATAGTGGCCGCGGACGTCGACAGTGTGCACTCGGACACGCACTTCAAGCGAGGTAACGTATTTATTCTCTAACTAGCTTAGCGCTATTACCGAGGTGTAGACCCTTCGGTAATAGCGTTTTTTCCTGGACGTTCCCTATCTCCTTTTCTGTACCACTGACAATGGGTATGCGAAATTTCATGATGATCGGTCGTGTAGTTAAGGAGTGCAAGCGTAACAAACAAACTCACACTCACATTTATATTTATAATAGATTATGTCCGCGGCTTTGCTACCTCGGGACCAGGTTCTTTTTTGGTAACTTCGTGATGATCCGTCTAGTAGTTAAGGCGTGAAAACGTAACAAATAATCTCACATTCGAATTTATGATATAAGTAAGGATATCTCGAATGTCAAATATGCATTTTTGACGCAGTACGTCACGATCAACAAAGTCGAATGCCTTTGACAGATCGAGAAACACTCCCCTGTTGTGGAGTACAACAGGAGATTGTTTTTCGATACACTTTCAGGTACAATTCTAAACAAAGGTTACCTTACATCTAGAAAAAAAGTACTGTTCTCGAGTAATAAACTGTAGTAAACTGTCCCACTGCTGGGCCCCGACTCTTCTCAATGTGACAAGGATTAGGCCTTAGTCGATCACGCTGTCCCAGTGCAGGTTGGCAGACTTCACATATCTTCTAGAAACATTATGGAGAACTCTCAGACATGGAGGTATCCTCACGATGTTTTACTTCATCGTTAAAGTGAGCGATAATTAACTATTTAATACGCACATAACTTCGAAAAATCAGAGATTCATGCCTTAGGATCGAACTCGAGTTCGATGCCAACGGACACCCACTAGGCTATCGCTGCTTTTCTCTAGTAAAGCCGCGGGCAAAATCTGGTAGCTGATACAGGCTCCAGGTGTGAGTATGAATATCATATAGGTTACGTTTTGTTCAAGGAGGACGCCGCGGCGGTCGTGCTCGCGCCGACCAGAGCTACACACAGTTTGCTGTTATGGACGATGAAAATGTCTCCGCATTACAACAGGTATACATTTAAAATCAACATTAATAATATATCTGTCTTGGTGGCACAGCAGTAGAGAATGCGATTGTTGTGCATGAGGTTTCAAGTTCGATTGTATTGGGTTTCCTGACGAGAAATTGTCTGCAGCTGCATGTGAGCGAAGCCACAAGTTAAAGCTAGAATAATATCAGCTCTGTATTAAACTGTCCCACTGCTGGGCACGGACCTCTTCTTAGTGTGAAAACGATTAGGTTATAGTCTATTACGCTGGCTCAGTGCGAGGTAGTAGACTTCACATATCTTCGAGAATATTATGGAGAACTGTCTGAGATGCAGGTTTCTTCGCAATGCTTCGCTTTACCGTTAAGATGGACGAAATTAACTATTTAATACGAATATGACTTCGAAAAGTCAGA
The DNA here is from genome assembly GCA_963564715.1 of Catocala sponsa. Classification (NCBI taxonomy): domain Eukaryota; kingdom Metazoa; phylum Arthropoda; class Insecta; order Lepidoptera; family Erebidae; genus Catocala; species Catocala sponsa. Next base: position 1,615,316 of record OY751354.1, on the reverse strand, counting down.
GATGCACACTTTGGGATCGAACTGCCAGTGCTGTGAAGATTTGTAATTAGGGTAGCACATGCACTTTGATAATTGTCAATTATATGTGAATGTCTATGTTTACCCTGTAAATATGTCGAAATAAATAAATAAACTCAAGACTTTGTGTGGAAGTCCAGCGATCCTCCGTAAGGCTATCGCTGCTTTTAGGACATAAATGTTAAGAGAATGCTTTTGTTTGTAGGTGACGAAAGGCGGCGCGCTGACACTGGTGTCTCTATGGAAGTCGCAGTTCGATGACTCAGAGGAGACCACAGACAACGAATGGAAACAAGAACAGTTACAGGTATGTCATAAACATTACCAATCCTGATAAAATAGGAACAAAGGCAATTTAAAAAATAGAACTATATTATAACAAAATTAATTTTACAACATAACTGACAGAACACAATGACTTGGACGAGTATACCTTTAAGTTCGGGTTGAAACTCGTCTGTCAGTACGTTCAATTCAGAATCTATAGAACTTTACAAAATGTACACAAAAAGTAAATATACTTCCTCAGATAGGTTACCATTTACTTTCTTTTCAGTATTTTGAAAAAGTCGTATGACAAATAGTCAGTTCACTTTACTCTCCTATTTCCTATTGTTCTGAGCAGTTGCTTCGAACAAATTAGATAAATGAGATTGTAAGCAAATTGTAATTCTGATACATTATTTTGTCCTGCTGTGTGCATTTTGATGAGCATTCGATAAGGTTTAAATATTAAATATGCTAATCTTAATTGAAATGATCAAATTTACACAAAATCAATCTACTCTAGGAATAATATTTGAAAGGATATAACGCATTTCAAGTAAAAATCGTTAAAATCGACGGTACAGGCAATATAAGAGCTGGGGCACCACAAGGTGCCGTTGTGGGTCCCACTTTCAGATTTCACTTTAGGGCCGAGATACGTGTCTTGCGGTACCCCAGCTTTCCCAATAATCATGTCATTATAGCCGCATTGCACAAAAATCTGTAAATTAGCGGAATTTGTATAAATTCTGTAGTGTCAAAACTTTGTAATTGTAATATTAATAAAATTGGTAGTTTGTTTCATCAAAATTTCGTAATATATACTAGTGTTAATCCTTAATATATCATTTTAATTTGGCTATAATTGTCATAAACATACTTTTGGCTTAGCGCAATGCAAATAAGCATCACTATTAGAAAAACAGTTTTAGGTATAAAACTTATTCTGTAGTTGCTAGTCGAATTGCTTACTGGAAACTAAGTTTTACCATTTTCATACACATTTCAGTGTTACTGAATTTAAGACTAGTTATATTTTAGAACACAGGTATCAATATAATCGTATTAGTTAATATTCGGCTTGTATGTGTAGTTTATTCTGATCATGCTTGAGTTATACGGTGAAGTGTCTGTCCCGGCAGTCTCCGGAGCACCGCGGCGCGGGCACGGCGGGCGCGCGCGCGTCCAGCGCCGTGTCGTCGTGCTCGCACGGCGCACGCACTCAGCTGCACAACTCGCACTCCACCACGCACCACCACACCGTGCAGCACCACTCCGCGCCGAGGCACGCGCCGCCACACGCCGTGAGTATCGCCTCGTACACCTACACTATCTCGTGCTCGTGTGAGCACGGCGCACGCACTACCACACCGTGCAGCATCATACATCATTGGGTCCAGCGCCCAAACAAACAATAGGTCAAACACATCCATAATATCTTTGGTTTAGATTGGATTCAGATTCAAATAGGTATATTTCAATATGTTTATAAAGGTCTGAGATAATAATATAAGAGTTTTCTCTTTTAGCCAAAGTAAATAAGTACCATAATTTAATTACCAGAGTCCTACATCATACATGCAAAAATACACTGATAAATATTGTAAACAGTTTCATTGTCTATGGTATATATAACCAGGATCACAAATGCATTACTGAAATGTAGCTTTTTAAAATGGTTATGATCTGAATTCTTGCATAACAGTATAATTTTCAATCAATCTGACATTAAAATCAATCTTATCAAGGATAAAGAGATACGGTTAAAGATATTCGCTCTAATTTCCAGGCACAACAACAACAGCAGCAGCAGCAACAACAGCAAGCACAGCAACCAGAAAAGACATCACCACCAGCGATAGTGCCGCCACCTACCACCCCGAACCCGCCACCTCCGTCGGTACCACGACCCGCTCGACAACTGAGCGAGCCGGTGAGACGGCCAGCGGCGGCCGCGGCGGCGCCTAAACGCAAACAAGTGCAGTGTCTCTACATACCAGGGATCGATGCGTATCCTAAACTGCAGCCTACTCTACCTAGATGTTGGTCGCTACCTGCCATCGGTGAGTTAGTTAAATGTGTTAAAATTGTTTTCAGGTTTGTCGGTCCGAAGATACTCCCTTCTGGTACACCCATTTTTTATTTTAGAATAGTGTAAGAAACCTGAAATAAATGAATTTAATTTAATTAATGTTTCAATGACTAAGTGTTTATAGAGTAGTTACATAATTTAATGTATTTTAGTAGGATGTTCCCTCTTGATAAGATAGCTACAATGCAAATACATACTGCATATTCCGTCATAGCAAACACAATCGAAAGCTTTGGTCAAGTCGAAAATTACTTCTGTAACCTAAGTCCGATATCTTCAGTTTGAAATATATTAAAATTTATATTTTTATTGAATTTTGAGTAAAACTATATTATTAGATAATAATGTATTAGTTAATGCTTGCTAGTTAAAGTAATTCAAATTGATCCGTTAATTTTAATATTACATCAGCATTTAGTAGTCGAACTTCCCGTCAGTGCTATTTTTCCCTAGATGCCGAAAAGTGACTATACTCCCTTTTTACTCGCAGTGAGATATTCATTGAAGTAAACAATAATATCTTTTGTTTCTTTCTATCCATATGTCTAGTTATTATTCTATCTCATTATATATGAATTGACCATGCTTAAAATGTAACTACTTTAACGTACACGGAACAAAAAAATGTATTATAATGTTGAACGTCATCGTGTTGTTATTTCAGTCTGACGTATTGCTGACACATTTACAATCAAGTATATTATTTCTGTTTCTTTCTATCCATATGTCTAGTTATTATTTGATCTCATTCTAAATGAATTGGCTATGCTTAAAATGCAACTACTTTACCGTACACGAAACAAAAACATTTTTACTTTAATGTTGAACGTCATATCATATTGTTACCTCAGTCTGACGTATTGCGGACATTTACAGTCAAGTAATTATTTCAGTTATTATTTCAAATAAGAGGGATGAAATAAATTGTGACACTGTTTGCAAGCTTGACACTTTAACTCAAACGAAAACACCACTTGAGCTATAGCAGGCCGCAACCCGAGTCGTAATAATGTTGTTGTAAGCGCGGCACTTCGCGCGGCCAGTGACGTAATCAGTCTGGTATCTACTCTCGTGCACCTATAACCAAATAATATTGTTTACACAAATTATATTTTGTCATTTATGTGACATAATAATAATCAACGACAGTTGGTCATTGGTTAAAATATCGCACTTGTGGTTAAAATGTCAAAAATTAACGCAATAGTTTAACTGGCCATCTTCCCACTATAAAAGTTCTGTGGATTGTGGGTTCGATCTCCACACAGGACAAAAATGTATCAAATTCAGAAATGGTTGTTCTAAGTCTGAGTATTCTTTTTGTCTATTATTCCAATATCACACTAGATTACAAAGTGGTTTTTCGAAGCAGAAGTATCAATATTATGTTTATTGTATCAGGGTCCCGCGTGCGCTCCCTGCGCGCGCCACTACTGCAGCAGGCGTCGTTCGACGGCAGCGGCGGCGCGGCGCTGCGCTACCGCCTCGACGTGATGCGCGGAGTCGCGGCGCGACATGACGCGTCGCCGCCGCCGCCGCCGCACCGCGCCAGCAGCCTGCCGGTCAGTAGATTAGTCATAGGCGTTCAAAAGCTTAACTCAAGATTATGTAATTTTACCTGTGTGAAAATGACGTAGGTCTAATAGCCATAGGATATCAATTTACTTATCTTAGTAGAACACTAACGTCACATATTTATCTGATACATGCTAAACTAAGTACTTATCACGTAGTGAAAATCAAGGTGGATTGGTCGTTGGGTTGGTTTCACGAGGGACTTTACTGCAGTGCCTTCAAACTGACAAAGCAAAGTTTACTCAGCAAGTTACAATATATACAAGATACCGACATCAATCGTCAGGCATCATCAGCCTGATTGGAAAATCCTTTCTTAGCTCTACTACGGTCTTCAATAAAAATCTTCAAATGATAGATACAAATGGTAAAGATGGTAAAGATGTGATATCAAAATCTTATTTATATGTAGTGAGCATATATACAGTATGTATAAAAAGCCCTGTCCAATCCATTAAGGGCTTGTTTATCTCTTAACAAACATGCTAAGAAAAATAAAAAATAAAATCTATATCATCGTAAAACGACTTTATGATATTTTTAAGTACACTATTGATCAGCATTTTTACTCTTAAATTACTGAAACGTCGCACAGTCTAGCAACACTCCACTAAACTTGACAAGGACGCGGAGCGTGGCATACTTTTGGCGGCATTTTTGTAAGGCGTAGTAGGGAGGCGCGCCGTAGCGCGGCGCGGCATCGGTGAACCTTTATGAACTTTAGTGATACCAGGTATTATGATTAATAAGTTGTCAGGGTTGCCATGGGTTATCTATTAACATATTATCTATACAAATAAATAAAATTGAAGTGTCTCTTTGTAAAGTCAAAACAGCTCTTTATCTAATGCATATGACAGTATATAAGGTACCTATACGAAAACATCTATTTTTTAAATTTTTGTCTGGTTGTCTGTTCCGGCTAATCTCCGAAACGGCTGAACCGATTTTGACGGGACTTTCACTGGCAGATAGCTGATGTTATAAGGAGTAACATAGGCTACGTTGATTTTAGAAAAAAAAATAGGCTTCCGCGGTGACCAACACTTTTTAGTTAAAATCTACGCGGACGAAGTCGCAGGTAACAGCTAGTTATAAATAAATTAAATTTACTGGGGTAATATTTTGAATCGATTTTTATAAAAGTTCAATACGCTTATTTATTTATTTATTTATAGTAAAAAGTGACATACTTACGTACTCATAATAAGCTACTGTATAACACCTTTAAGGATCGGACAGGGTTTATTATCTCTTTCTATGGTCGGTTCCTCATGTCTGAGGATCGTGATCATCGCTGGATAATCTACACTTGGATCGAACGATTTGCCTCCATCGGTTCCTGTTCATGGACATGGACATTCCTGACTACCGAGCTGAGTTTGGTTGAAGATGAGTGCTTTATTTGATCGGTCCCTCTGGTTGGGGACCGTGCTCGAGCTCTCTTGCCCTCCGTGTTCCCAACTACGATCAGCTTTTCGAGGTTCTCATCTCTTCTCCGTTTATTTACACACTGTGACGCAAGTGCGACATGTTACAGAGCTTATCAAGCTCGTCCAGTAGCGCGGCGCCCCGACCCGCGGCGCCGGCGCGCGAGCCCGCCGAGCCGCCCGACGCGCCCGAACCACCTGAAGGCCCCACAGTGTCGAGTCGCCTGGAAATCGTCGTCAGAGCACCCGACTCCACCTCACCTGGACACTCGGGTAAGGAACGCTATTCAGCTGACACTTCAACACAAGAAGGAAGAGAAATGGATAGAACAGATGAACTTTTGTACTTACTATTTACACTTTAATTTGTACTTAATGATCACTGTTACACTTGTTTGGAGGAACTGACAATACAAATAACACGGCTCCCTTTTATATGCGTCTTGTGCAACAAACGCTTGCGACATTTAAGTTATGACGTCATTTGCAAAGCGCCATCCATCGTGTTAAACTACATATTAACAGCTGTATACGTGGAGCAACATTTATTTGAAAGAAGTGACTTTAACTAGACGAAATATTGAACGTGTACAGCGACATCTATTGACAAGAAATGTTAACTTAAATATTGAACGTGTACAGCGACATCTATTGACAAGAAATGTTAACTTAAATATTGAATGTGTACAGCGGCATCTATTGATAGAAGTGTTAACTTAATTAGTTTAAACAACAGATGTTGCTTGCATAGAATATATATATATATATATATATATAGTCGGCCTCGATGGCGTAGTAGTTAGTGTAACCGACAGCCACGCCTGAGGTCGCGGGTTCGATTCCCGCACAAGTCAAACATTTGTGCGCATGAACATGGATGTTTGTCTTGCTCTGGGTGTTTCTATGTATAATATGTATGTATTTACAACAAAAAAAGTATGTACTCGTATGTATGTTTATCCATTGTATAGTACCCATAGTACAAGCTCTGCTTAGTTTGGGCTAGATGGTGTTGTATGTGGTAGAATATTATTATATTATTATAATCGGTGGGCTAAATTAGCAACTAATCAAATCACTTCATTTTGACACGTAATTGTCGTGACTTTTAAAAATAGCGTGTAAAACTAGTTACACTATGAAACAGAGATATCAATATATTATCATGTAGGTTAAACGTTGACTTTGAAGTATAGTTTTAGACTACTTGTCCTCATGATTTGTAGCAGGGATGTTGCGTATATTCGCATCCGCATCCGCAATAATCAACGCTGATGTTAATGCGGATTCAGATATAACGTAGCTTACGATAAGAAAGAAATCAGTTGTTCAGCAGTACTTGTTTAATTTATGAACCTTTGCAAAACAAGCTTGAACCTGCGAAGGCGGTGATATTAGATACTTTTTATTAAATAAGATGAACAATTTTCATCAACATCCACATCCGCAATTGCGGAGCTTTCGCAACGATTTAGACATGCGCTTCCGCGGATGTGAGTCTTCAAATATCCGTATCCGCATCCGCAACATCCCTGATTTGTAGTTAACTGGGAAAATGCGTTTACGTGGCCCTCTCCGCATTGAAAGAAGACCGAAGAGTGTCAAAAAATAGAAAGTACTACCGACTAAACCTGACACAGCTTGTCTGCTTCAGTCTTGAATAGTGGGTGAATCGGAACTGACGCTTCAGCAACACACTCGGCGGTGCCTATGCAAGACATACGAATGCGGGCGACTACTTATGATACGTTGTTATACGAGATAATAGGATTAGCTTCTTGAGCGTAAAGGGGAAAAATTTTAATTGTGCAAACAATACACAAAGTGGCAAACGTATGTCCGCTCGACACTTGACTCATTAACGAGTCAAGTGTGGAGCGAACATACGTTTGTCTGTTTTTTTTTAGTGACTCATTTTTTGCGGACAAACGTATGACCGCTCGACACTTGACTCATTAACGAGTCAAGTGTGGAGCGAACATACGTTTGTCTGTTTTTTTTTAGTGACTCATTTTTTGCGGACAAACGTATGACCGCTCGACAGTTGACGGGCTAAGGTAAATTTCCTAGTGACCATAAACGGACGAATCTAAAACAATAAGATGAAAAATATTTTAGTTTTTACCAAATTTGATCCGGAGACTCCTTGACACGAAACTATGAGAAATAGGTGCAAGTTTTTAAATTTGGCCCTATTTCTTATAGTTTTGGATTTGTCCTTCCAACCAAATTAATTTAATTTTGTACGAAGGTAAACTAAAACTTTTTATGTATTGATACAGTGAAGATTCAGTCAGTGGTGAGCGGTGAAGTGCGAGCGAACCACGACGACGCCTCGGTGTACTACGACGCGACGGAGCACCACCGCGATAAGCGGTACGTGTACGTATTCACACCGGTTTGTTACCCCGATTAGACATACACACATCTATACAAATAAATAACATTGAAGTGTCTGTTTGTAATGTCAAAATAATAGCTTTTTATCTAATGCATATAAAAGTCTATCATTACAGGTTCTTAACCTAATGCGATAGTATAGTAACTAAATATAAAGTAAATATACAAAAACATCTATTTTTAAAATTTTTGTCTGTCTCTCTGTCTGTCTGTCTGTTTGTTCCGGCTAATCTCCGAAACGGCTGAACCGATTTTGACGGGACTTTCACTGGCAGATAGCTGATGTTATAAGGAGTAACTTAGGCTACATTGATTTTAGAAAAATAATAGGGTTCCGCGGAGACAAACCATTGTTGTTAAAATCTACGCGGACGAAGTCGCAGGTAACAGCTAGTACATACATATAAATCTAAATAGATAACGTACATCTTACAAATAAATTTATATCATACTAGATTATGCTCGTGGCTTCGCTTGCGTTAGTGTAGGTTTTGTCTACTCCGCTCCTATTGGTCGTAGCGTGATATTATATAGCCTTCCTCAATAAATAGGCAATCTAACACTACAATAATTTTTCAATTCGAACCAGTAGTTCCTGAGATTAGCGCGTTCCAGCAAACAAACAAACTCTTCAGCTTTATAATATTAGTATAGATATTAATCTCTAAAATAGGACTATGAATTGATTAGATGGCCCGGATTGTGGTTGCAGTTTCAAATTCTGTTTTATGGATTATCTTTTTCCGGTTATAATTTACATTCTACCTTAGCATGAAACATGCTTGTAAAATAAATATTAATATTTATCGTGTCTGAATAATGACTTATTTACTTGGCGACCTCGACGGCGTAGTGGTTACCGACTGTCACGCCTGAGGTCGCGGGTTCGATTCTCTCAAGTCAAACATTTGTATGCGTGGACATGGATGTTTGTCATAGTCTTGGTGCTTCTATGTATAATATGTATATACAAACTCTGCTTAGTTTGGGCTAGATGGTGTTGTGTGTATGTGGTAGAATATTATATTATTATTATTACTCATTATATCTTCTATTTATTTTCAAGATGGTGTAGTTAAATAGCTAGTAATAGTGAAGTAGTTATCCTGTGATGTTCAGGTCCTCCACCAGGAGTGGAGGGGAGAAGAGTCAGAGCCCAGCGGTGGAGAGAACAAGACTGGATGCCATACCGGATAGGTGAGGAACACTACTCGTTGTACTTGTGGGTTTGATGCCCAGGAAGGGCAGGCTTGTATATTTTTGTTTAAAAGGAATTTTCAGGGATACAGTGGCTGAAATAGGCTATTTGAGTAGTTTCTGGAAACAATTTAACATTATATTTTTGTGATGTCTATGGACGCTACAAATTATTATTAGTACATTGTAAATATAAATAATTACAAAGTACAATATTTCGTCTGTCAAAACTTGCTCCAACAATATGGCGCCGAGTTTTCAAGTGACGTTACACGTTAGTAAATAAACATTGGACAGCAAGCAATGACAGAAGACATTTACAATCGTGTGACGTCTAAATATATGTAGAATCAAACTAAAAAATATTAAGGTTATTATTTTATTAAAATAATGAATATTTTTATATATAAAACTAGCTTTTGCCCGCGGCTTCGTTCGCGTTAATTTAGAATTTGACAATCAATTAGGGTTGTACTCTGCTTGTAATAATATAATTCAATTATGATTTGAAAGACACGTGGCGCCATCCATTATCATAAGAACGTTATTGTTGTTTTCTTCGGGAACAGTAATTTTTCGGGATGAAAGGTAGCCTATGTCCGTTTCTGTACACCTGACAACATATATGCAAAACTTCAGAATAATCAGTTCAGTGGATTAGGCGTGAAAAGGTAACAAACAAACAAACTCATTTTCGCTTTTATAATATTAGTTAGGATTGCTGATGGCAATGATTAAGGTATTATTTTTCATACTGTCAAATAGTCTATATGGGGCTGGTAGAAGACCACCCTTGGCGAAGAGGCCTTAAACCATAGCTGGCGAAATGTGGGAATGATTCACATGATTACTTACCGTGGTATGAGTACTTACCTTACCGTGAGAGAGCCACACTTCGGCACGAATGGGCCGGCTCGACCGGAGTGATACCTCGGCCTCACAGAAAACCGGCGTGAAATAGCGCGTGCGTTGTGTTCCGTCGAGTGAGTGAGGGCACCGGAGGCCCAACTCTCCCTCCCCTCCTGGGAGGGACAAATTTAAAAGGCTAGCAACGCATTTGCGACTCCTCATGTGTTGCGGGCGGCGGTAATCGCTTACCATCAGGCAAGCAGTCTGCTCGTTTGTCTCCTATACCATAAAAAAAGAGATTTAGAGATATACCTATAGACATGACACTATGTATGTCTGAGATAAAACATGTAGCATAGCCAGTTAAAAACTATTTTAAAAGCAACATAAAAATAACTACCCTGATGGCGCAGTGGTTTAAGTGGTCGCCTCGCCGCTGCCACTGCGCCGAGTGTTGTGGGTTCGAATCCCACTCGGGACAAAAATTTGTGTGACCCACAAATGGTTGTTCTGAGTCTGTGTGTTCTTTGTGTCGCTTTAGTAGCTAGTAGCAAAATCTGCATTCGTCGCAATAATCTGATGTTTATATATCTTATCTTATCTTATGTGGGGGCCAGTCAGTGCAGACCGGCGACACTTCGATCCAGTGAGATCTTTTGTGTCGACACTCTCCCAATAACCACTGCCATAGATGCTCATGGCAGCCGGGACCAACTGCTTAACGTGCTCTCCGGGGCACGGAGCAGGCGATAATTGTCAATCAATACGCACATGATTTCGAAAAGTCATATAACTTCCGAAAGAGAGGTGCGCGACGTGGGTTCGAACCCGAGCCCCTCTACATGGCAGTCTGTTGGTCTCCCCACTGAGCTATCGCTGCTGCTAATATAAGTAGGTATGTAAAAAATTGGTATGGCAAAATCGCAATAATCTTATGTTTATATGTACTCTAAGGATTATCTATGAATGTTTAAAATCTTCGTATACATTTGATAGATTTTGATTGAAGAGATTGAAGTTTTTATTCTTGTTTTGTATACAGACCCACTATGAGTATCAAGAAGGAGATTCCAAGCGCCGCCGGGGACGGCTCCCAGAGCCTCAGAGATGTGAGTGCACCCTTCTTTAATTATTGGTTAACTATCAAACTCTTCAACATAATAAATTAAGGTATTAAATATAATGATCATCAAAAATACTAATTGATCAGCAAATATTGCACAGCATAACGAGCATCTATACGCCTCAAATCACTGCGTTCCGTCTCGGAAGTGTTAGGTTATGTTAGGTTCCTTTTTTTAAACCCACCCAAAAATAGGAGCCCCGCGAAGCGGGGCTCCGTCGACTTAGTTTGATCTCTTTAAAGTTTGCTGGCCATGAGTTGCTGATCAATTAGCTATTTCTGCTCACAGATTATATTTTTCTCCTCACAAAAATACCAATACTATGCTAACCATTTAAATAAAAACCCATAAATTAATTGACTACGACCAAATAATTAGTTGCAATATATGTTTATTCAATAATAATATCATATACACATTTTTGAGTTACTGTGAAAGTATAAAGAGAATAAATGTTTATGAATATACTTAAACTTCATCTGCTGGTATATATTAAAGACTAGATGTTCCCGCGGTTTCACCCGCGTTTATCGTTACTGCGCCGCCGCCGTGGGTCGTAGCGTCATGTTATATAGCCTTCCTCGATAAATAGGCTATACAGCACAAAAAGAATTTTCAATTCGAACTAGTAGTTCCTGAGATTAGCGCGTTCAAACAAACAAACTAACTCTTCAGCTTTATAATATTAGTATAGATAACATTAAAGCAAAGCAAGCCTAGATCTATGATCGAGTCATGCGCGGGCTTGAGCCAAATTCAATACACAATCTTTGCCTAGAGATTAACGATCGAAGCACGGCCACGGGCATATTATAACGTGCGTATTCTGACAATGAACTCTTTATTTATAATAATACTAGCTTTTGCCCGCGGCTTCGCTCGCGTTAATTTAGAATTTGGCAATCAATAAAATTCGGGTCGTACTCTGCTTGTAATAATATAATTCAATCATGATTCGAAAGACACGTGGCGCCATCTATTATCATAAGAACGTTATTGTTGTTTTCCTCGGGAACAGTAATTTTTTTTCGGGATGAAAGGTAGCTTATGTGCGTTTCTGTTCACCTGACAACGTATATGCAAAATTTCAGGATGATCGGTTCAGTGGTTTAGGCGTGAAAACGTAACAAACAAACAAACTCATTTTCGCTTTTATAATATTAGTTAGGATTAGGATCAGCTCTGTATATGAACTACGCTGACCCAGTCTGATTTGGCAGACTTCATATATCTTCAAGAGCATTAGGCAGTACTTTCAGACATGCAGGTTTCCTCGCGATGTTTTCCTTCAATCAATCAAGTCAATCAAGCCAATTAAGCTTTGAAAACGAACTCTGCGTGGCAGTCCAACGGCTTCCCAGGCTATTGGCTACTTATTTAAGATGATTCCTTGGCGTCACCCGCGTACATCCCACATTCTGTGTTTACGTCTGCTTGAGTAACTAACATAATCATAACTCGTTACATAGTTTATAGATATAGAAAATGCCATTAAACTATAAAATACTAACTGTCAAATTAGCAATAATAATTTGTATGACCCTCAAACAATAGCGTCCAGTATAACTGTTATTTGTGAATCTAATATTTGTAAAATCTTTCACGATACAAGGTTCATCCCTAATGCAGGAATTGTCAGTTTGCAAAGAGAGTACATTGAATTTGGCCTAAGCACATACTCCAGAAAGAGAAAAGGGTTAATTAATAAAGTTCTATTTAATCTTGCTATCCTTTAAAATCTCAGTTCTAACATTTATATTTCTTACTAACAGCGCTCTACGGGCAGTGCTAGTACCTCGCGCATCCCGGTCGCGTGCGGGGCTGAGCAGAGACTAGCCAAGTGCGCCTCCTGGAGCGGGGATGGACCTCTGTCTCCTGATGTCGCTGATCTAACACCTGGTACGTACATCACAACTCACACTAGTCATCATCGATTTGAGTAAGGCATTTGATTGAGTCGACTATGTTTTGTATAACTTTTCATTAACTCCACGACACATGGAATTCTAGTATGGAGAACAGAGATTTATCTGATAAGCTATGTATTTTTCTGAACAATAAAGATTATTATTATTCCTTTCCGATACTGACTTAATATCCTTTAGTCCGAATTTTGGTCAAGGTATTCCCACACGTCGATTTTAGTAAAGCATTTGATTAAATTGATTGTCTTTCTGATACTGAATCAATATCCTTCAGTCCGAATTTTGGTCGATATTCCTACACACGATTTTAGTAAGGTATTTGATTCAGTCGACTATGTCTTTTTGATACTGAATGAATATCCTTCAGTACGAATTTTGTCATTCCTACACGTCGATTTTAGTAAGGCATTTGATTAAGTTGACTACGCCTGTCTAATACTGATTTGATGTCTGAGTTTCGATTACGACGGCCTATATTAAAGAGGAACTGCGCAGGAGATATTGTTGTGCAGATATGTGTGCACAAACACACCTTATTTCTTAAATGTCATAGTCTGATAGAACGGACATCCGACTTTTTGCTAGCCTGACTCGGGGTGCGAACTCGGGACTATAAGATCCTCAGTTTTACTCTAGCACTGGACCAATAAGGAATTATGGAAAGTCCTTTTCTGAGCTGGTATTCTTCTCACCCAGAAAATAAGTAGCTAGCAGAAACTGTTAATAACGCAAATGCAGCTTAGCTTTCCTGCATGGAGTACTGCAAGGTTCATTTATCGGTCCATTGTTAGTTATATCGATTCACGATTGAATAAATCTCATTTCTAACTATGAAGAGTGTACGGGGTGTTTAGTTAGTAACTCGGCACACTATAATAAGATTTTGAAGTATGTAGTAGAGAAAATAATTATAACGTAAATAATTTATTTAAAGTATTAGTAGATAAGTTACAGTAAAAATAAGACTAATTCTTTCTCTTAATGCACTCGTAAAGTTTTCTTATGTTTGGTTTACGTTCAACTGAGTCAATGTATTTTGTTGTATCGCTAATTTATAGTAAGTAACACACGATAAATGTTGAGCGCGCAGCTATGTACACGCGCTGTGCAACTTGTGGTGTGGGCAGCAATGTACGGTAGTGAGACCGTACAAAGAGTTTACCGGTTTTGCAGCAGGTTTTGCATACGGATGGCAGTTTTAGATTATCGCCCGAGTTCTTAAAGGCTAATCAACGACAAGACAAACTCAAAATCATCGCTGTCGATAATTTAGTCAATCAAAATCCATTACCAATAGTTTAATTTGAAACACGTATGTATGCTTGTCCGTACAGCGTTGCGGAGACGTCGACAGAACGCCAACGACAAATACGCTGTGGACCCTGCTCGGGAACTGAACTTGAGGTTCGCGAGGCCAAGGCATCGTCAGCCGCCGCATCATCACTCCAGGTACATACATGAATATATACTTCTGCGTATATCTTATAATTTAATAAATAATCTACTATATCAATATAATTATACAGGTTGATGTTATAGGTTAATTATTATACAAGATAATGAGATTTATGTATATTTTTTTGTATATAGTATACATTATATAAATTGTATGTAAATATACATCAATCTCATTATTATTATTGTAAATATATAACATGGTCACTTATAATGGTGTTGGTGTCTCCAGTCGGAGTGGTTCCCGCGGTGTGCCGGCATTGCTGATGTCGTCCCCGCCGGCGTCGGGCGGCTCGTCGTCGTCGGGCTCCCCACCGCCCGTGGGCGGCGCGGCGCCGCCCCCCGCGCCGCCGTCCCCCGCGCCGCACCATAACGCGGCGCGCGCGCGGCGCTTCCGCCCTCTCTCCATTGCGCCCTAGCCGCCGAACACACCAGCCGGGCGAGGCGCGCCAGTGCCGCACCCGCCCCGTGAGGGTCCGCTGATACCCCGCGCCGTGGGGACCATTGATACCCCAAGCTGTGGGGGTCCGCTGAAACCCCACTTTTTGGGGGTGCGCTGATAACCCATACTATGGGGTCAGCTGAAACCCCGCCCCGTGGCAATCCGCTGATACCCCACCCCGTGGGAGTCCGCTGATACTGTGGGATCTATTGATACCCCATGCTGTGGGATTCAGCTGATACCCTGCGCCGTGCAACGGTGCTGCCGGGACCCGGACTCCTAACCTTAACGTACTCATTCAAACTTATACATCTCTTGTTAGATAGCTATCTGCCTTTACGAGCTAATGAGCGGCTTCACGCGCCTCTGTGTTTCGGGGGTAGACAGGGAGGTAGGTGATACGCTTGTCACCCTGCCTAGTCCCGATAACTGGTAGTCGGCTTCGAAGGAGGCGGCTGCGAATGCTGCGCCGATATTGATGCGATTCTCTAGGTTATACAGGGAGAGGATGTGTACAATGTATTTGTCTTTTTAAAAGATTGTTCTTATTGACGATATAAGTGTTTTAAATCCGCATTAAATGTAATAATATAAATATACATATATACAGACACACATACACTGTACAGGAAGTATTTAAAAGCATAATTTTTTATTAGTAATGATGTGTGAAATTGCGTTGTATTAAGAAAATATAAAATTTAAAAAAAATCTACGAATATAGATTGCACTTTGTATTTAAAAATCATTCGAATACAAACATTACCATCACTACTAAGATATATTATACCAAATATAAAACATTGATACTAAAAAACTGTCGTGCGCTTAGTCTAGTTGTATAAAATGCACTGTTAACAGGTTCCCTGTCCGATGAATCACATATGATACATAACAATAGATTTTCTATTGTGTCTCTCACGGGACAGCGAATGGGTTAATACAGTGATTCTAGTAGCCATTAACGTCACATCGAATGTAGTTCGATTCCTGCTTGAGGCTATAGTAACCACTTTGCCATCCAGGCAGGCTGATGGGTTTTCTAGTTAAACGGTGCAATTTATAAAACTACATATTTGATCTAATTTCCTTTTTGATGTGCCTAGTCAAAATCTGATATACTTAATCAAAGTCATAAATCATTCATTCATTCAGGTCACAAAGTAACACTTATGAACGTCAAATTTGATCTGATCTGACACAAACGCGCGTATCGTCAATAAGGATGTAAAAGGATGTTTATTTAATAGATATATAATACTGTCAAACGCTAAGGAGCTCACTCAATTATTTTAATTTTAAATTATTTTTTCGATTTATTTTGAGTTAGAGGTGATAATTAGTTATTATTTTGTAAATATTGACTTTTATTTTATTTAATTAAAAAGGAATAACGGTGCGTTATTAGTTGTCTATGTGTTGCGGTGTGATAAATGTCGCGAACAGGCGCGGTCTAGCGACCGACGGGGTCTTGTTGCTCATTAAAAGCCTATGAGTATATTTAAATTAGATTACTTTTTATAATTGATGGATTAATAATAAAACTGTCAATCAAATAATCTATTAATCTTTAAATTTGTTTATTGCGAACATGGGTACAATTATATGAACGTGTTACAATTGTGAATAAGTATCAGCATCTTCCTACCTGTGCGTATGCAAATATTAATACAATGACAAAGTATCTTAAAATTATTACAGTACCATAATAATTATATACTGTATAGAATATTCTGTGATAACGTATATTTCAATACATTGAGACCTTAAGCAGCGATAGCTCAGTGGGGAGGCCAAAAGGGTCTTCGGTTCGAACCCACGTCGCGCACCTCTTTCGGAAGTTATATGACTTTTCGAAATTATGTGCGTATTGATTGACAATTATCGCCTGCTCCGTGCCTCGGAGAGCACGTTAAGCCGTCGGTCCTGGCTGCCATGAATATCTATGGCAGTCGTTATTGGGAAGTCAGTGCCTTCTAATATCCTGACACTGGTCTAGCCTTAGGATATCGTTAGCCTTCGGATTGCGGAAGTCAGATGGCAGTCGCTCCGTGTAAAAACTGATATCCAGTCAAATCCGGTTAGACTAGAAAGCCGACCCCAAGTGACTTGGGAATAATAAAGGCTAAGGAGAAGACATTGAGACCTGAAAACAAATATAGACACTGAATAGCCGGTATAATAAACGCGCGTAAAAAACTCAGATGATTTCCAATCAAGACATTGAATTCTATTGAATTTGCGATTGAGAAGTCGTATGCACTACCGACGTGAACCCACTTCTAATACAAGCATGTATCTTAGCTGGAGAGGTCACGAGAATACTAGTGATTTGTAAACCAAATTACTGGAAATCTCTTTAAAAATGTCCTTGGATTGACTTGTTTCGCACACATGCGCACATAGATATGTGTGGATGCGATTGTTCTAAACGTGTTATTCGGCCATCTGTATCTAAGTAATTTGTGTAATAAATACTAAAAAACAAATTACAGTACCTTTATATAAGCTCAAAACTCCGGCTAGCCTCACTAAAATGCTCGATCCAGAGTAGATTTCAGCATGAATGTGCCGCTCGACCGGGGAAGGACTACCCTCTCACAGAATATCGACGAGAAATACCAGTATTCCTACTGTTGTGTTTCGTTCGGTGAGTGAGAGTGCCGGAGGCCCAATAACCCCATTTCCCCCATCCCACTTCCTTTCCTAAAGGGTCGACAACGCGCAAGTGATGCCTCTGGTGTGGCAGGCGTCCATAGGCTACGGTGACCACTTACCATCAGGTGGGCCGTATGCTTGTTTGCCACCTTAGTTGTATAAAAAAAATATAATAGTTTATTATTATTATATACAATGTAGCACTAGCATACCTTCAGTGTGCTTCGGTAAGCTCATATACCATATACGAATGATATTAAACAATAAAGAGGGAACAAGATAGGTTCCACTTCATCTACTTTTAAAATCCAAGGGTTTACTTTATATTTGAAATCATCGAAGTCATCATAAATATCGAATATTCTAATTTTAAAATATAACATTCGCGTAAACATACTACAATACTAGCTCTAAGCTGTTATTGTTGCCCAGCAGTGGGACCGTGGGCTTACAAACTAGACCAGGTGTAAGCAGACATTTACTACACCGCAACTAAAATATTAATTTGATATTTAAAATCATGACTAAAGTTATGTAGGTATTTATCGTTTGGTGCTTCAAATCTTACGTGATCGCTTGAACATACTTCTTGTTAAGCGTCAAGCTCTCTACTTCAAATTGGATGGGTACTCATTAGAAATCTGAATAATAGCATTTGAGATATTCGAATATGTTGACAGCTCTATATATTCCTTCAACATGCAGAGTAGGTATCGCGTTGTACACAATATATTCGAATATTATTTATTCGAAAGAAATTATTCGTATTTCTAATAACTCTTTAGCTTCTCCAATCAGTTGCTGAGATGAAGTAACTGTGTATATTGGTCACCGCATTGTTGGGTGAAAACGATTCTCTTCAAGTCAAAGCTTTTCTGACTGTTAGAATTAATCTGACGCTGACAAGTGGTATGTTGAAGTGTATAATGTGAGTTTTAAATATATGTAAGCTCTCTAAGTCAGTTTGTTTGGTACGTTTTCAACGGCGTAGTGTGTGCATCTGATATTTTAGACCTTAGAGTCTAACGTGAAGACTTTATATACCCTGATGACTGTCAAATCAAGTCCTTCATCTAGATGAAAGCTGGTAATTTCGTTAAGTTACCCACGCCATTGTATTTTAGATATCCTTATAAGACCTCTGAATTGCAGCACGGATTTTTGAAACGCGGTATTATGCTTATGTGCTATTAAATGGGCATTTAAAATATAACTGACACAATATCGTGACACACATCTGCCAACCCCTTAGGGAATATCGCGACAGTCTGTATATCTTAATATATATAAACCTCGTGTCACGATGTATGTTCGGGATAAACTCTGAAACTACTGAACCGATTTTGATCAAACTTCGTAACTATCTGTAATTTGGTCCAACTTAAAAGATAGGATATTTTCATCTTAATTTTTTTTGTCGTGTGTACAGGACAACTACAATCGGGATAGCTAGTAAGGATGTAAAATCTCAACACTATTTTGCCCAAGCAAGAAATCGAATCCAAGACTTCACTGCTGACAGTACCGCATTTAAATAATAGTATATCAGGTGTATTAAAAGCTATGTCGTTGAAAGCGTGCGCAGTATTTCTTGTTATAGATGTAATCGGCTAAACGACGTTACAATTATGTATGTACAAAACTACTTGTTTATAACAAATATATATTACCGATAGGTACAACCTAGTTCAAAATTTGTTGATAAAATCGATTGGAACCAGGGATGTTATGGATGTCAAATTCCAATAACATCTAGGGATGTTATACAATACAGCATGCGTGACAAATCCTGTCATTTCTGTATCACATCCTCGGCGTTGATTAAGGTCGATTGCATATGTCCGCAACATCCCTGTTTGAAACACAAAAATATTTTAATACTTTTTATGTCAGTCGGCTGTTCTGTCGATAGATATCGATACAACGGTGGACGATATCGTAATGTTTAAAATGTTTAATATATCGTTAAGGTATAAATACTGTTTATGCTTCTGCATGAGGTGAGGTGTGATCGCTCGATAATGTGAACGTGTGTTTGTCACCCATGTGTCGACATATTAATAGAAACTTATAACTAGAGAGGATATTGAGGATGTATGTGTTTGTTACTAAAATATGGATTAAAATGTGTCAAAATTAAATAAGATTCATATTGATCACATCCTTAGTAAGTACAGGCAAGGATGTTACAGATAAAAAGTTTAGTAATCTTGCATGATAAATCCACCGTTGATTAAAGATCTTTGTTTATCTGTTACATCCTTGATGTTTTATTTTTAAGGACCCAACATCCTTGATATCTTCGATAGGGGTTTAAACCGTCGCTTGTTCGTGCTGCTAAATATATAATAAGTGACAGCTGTCAATCCTCTGACATATCTTACACGTGATCGATGGATGGGTGACCATCAGCACTAACGACACATAGTAAACTAAATCCTATTGTTTTATACAAACAAACATACATTGTTACTCTGTAATACGAGAAAAATTGAACAGTTTGTAAACTTACTAATATATATTATGTCTAATAAAAGTGAAAGATATTTTTGAAAATAACAAACTGTGTGAGAGCGAGACGGATGATGTAAATGGACTGCGGTTAGAGTGTATAATGTACAATTCTGTGCTATCTTATAATTATCGGTAAAAATAATTAATATAAAAAAAAAAGAATGCGTATTTTTTTCTTCGACAAAAAAAATTTCGCGTATCGATGTTGCACCATTTATCGATATATTTGGATCAGTTATAACATTATATGGTTGGCGAGATAACTCGGTATCTCATTAAGATATTTAATCATGTATCGATATATTCCACCCCTAAGTTATTCTTTATACAAATTGACCACGTTTATACGGCGCGACGTTGAACCTCAATCCCGCAAACACGATTTCAAATCCAATAATACTTGCATGCATAATTACATTTAAAATCAATCTTAATATAAAAATGTACAAGGTTTAGTGACCCACCACCTCTTGCCATCTCTCTTTAACCTAACAAGAGTGAGACAGAATGCGATTTATCTTTCAGATAACTTCTACTTTATAGTGCTGCATCTGGCCGTTAGCCAGTTTCTAAATCAGGTCATTCCCTTCTGTACATAATATACTTATGTGCCCCATACTTACAAGTTACGGAAGCTCACACACCTTCCTCTCTAATTCCTATTATCGTAACTGTAAATTCCTTTTCTGTTAGCCTTGTTAAAACGCAACTGATTCCCCTGGCATTGCTAGCGAAAAAAGGCCACAGTTACAATCTAGCAACCGTCAAGTCAATAATTTGCGATCAGTGTACTCGTCTCATATAATGTTATAACTACTGCAGTGCGAGTGTGGTGTTGACTGCTCTATATACACATACGATCCTATATATACTTGCCTATGTACACCTAAAGACAATATAAATAATAAAAAATATTACTAAGACTTACTCTTAAAAAAAGCACCTGCCGTGTTTTCAAACGTTTTTTTATAGCGTGTAACTTTAAATTGTGGTCATGTGTGAAGTCGTAAAATTTTTTTTTTGTCGAATATTTTTATTGATGATAAAAGCGGACTTGATGCTTTGTCGATATCATGAAAGTGTTTTTAAAATGGAAAATTGACGTGATAAAGTTACGTGTCAAAGTCTGAATTTGTACAAAAAATGTCCTGGAAGTACCTATATTAAAGAAAGAAAAAGATTCTAAATTACAGCAAATTGTAAGATTATATTTTAGCTATTATATGTACCTTTGGGCAAAAATACATTTAAAAATAATTAGATAAGATAAAAAGCAGCTCTTTTATCCGCAACTTTGATCGCTTTTAATTAGCCTAAGTGCTTCCATAGGTCTCAAGCTATCTCCATGACAATTTTCACCGAAATCGGTCAAGTGTTTTAGCCGTGACAGTAACATTCGCATTTATAATATCCACGTTTACGACTTTAACATGACCACGCCTTCCGGTTACTCGTATACCCATAGAACTGCTGCCTCACCAAGCTTGAAGCTTTCACCACCACACTGGTACATAATAATATATACTGTATAAATATATACTTATTTATTTATATAAGTAGTCGCCATCAAATTCTAGTCCCGCTGCTTAGTTGTAATGTATGTAATGATTATTAATTATTAAAATATATCTAGTGTTAAGTATTACGATATTATTAATAATAAACGAGAGAATACATTGCGCGGTTTTATGCGGCGGCCATCTTATGTGAGTAACACAAAATGGCGTCGTGCCGAGCTGTTATATAAAATAACATTTGATCGCTTCTCGGTGCCCATAGAGGGCGTTGTTGCGGATGAAAGTACCTGTTCACGACGCTATAGTTACAAACGGTGGCACAATATAAATATGGCAGAGATTTTAATTATAATACTTAAAGCTACAGAAAAATGTCTAATAAATTTGTTGTGTAATAATTTTGAGGTTATTTTGAGAGTTCATATAGATTTTGAAACAACTGTGCCGCTTTCTTATAAACTATCAATAGCCTTTATGGGACCAACTGGTTACGGAGCATTAGAAATGTCTGAATCAAGAAGAAAAATGCAAGAAAAGAACTGAACGACTTCGCCAAAATTTGTGATTGCTAATACAGTATATACAAAATTCATAAACAATTTTATAAGACTGTTTTCTTGTGGTTGTAATAATATGGTTGCTGGTCAATCAACTCCGTCTCGAAGACGAGAATTGCGTGGTGATAGGTATATATATACCCACTGTATGTGTCTATAAAAAGTGAGCGTTCATAGGTATAATTTAACCTGCAATGACAAAGAATGAGTTCTTATCGGTATAATGTCACTATATATTATATCATCACAAAGCATGTGGTGGTGGGTATATTTTATTTTGTATCGACACAGAAAAAGCGCTTAGGTATAGGTATGATTACACTGAATATGATAACAAAGTAAGCGGCTGCAAATAAATTTTATTCTGTATCGAATCAAAACGAGCGCTCATAGGTATATTCCGATCTGTATTGTTGGCAAATAAGCTGTTATAGGTATAATTCCACTGTGTATAAAGACAAAGCGAGCGGTGGCAGGTATATTTTATTCTGTATCGAATCATAACGAGCGCTTACAGGTATAATTCCGCTGTGTTTGACGACAATGCAAGCGGTGGCGGGTACTTTCGTCCACATCTAGTCTACAAGCTTCCGTCTGTTAGTTGTATCAAATATGTGAAAATATGCAGTTATTTTTGTCATGACATTTCTGTATAAACGTTAGGGCACTGTTGCACGCTCTAATACGACATCTCGCCGTTTATTTTGTAACAACATGCACAATGAACTTTAATAAAAGGTAATTGTCCTTTATTGTGTTTTTATTTATTTAATGCCTAACCCCTGGAAACAGTGCCTTTTCCTTTAAAATGATAATTTTCGCACTGGGAATAATTCCTGTGTCCGGGGGACTCATTCGAATAACGGACACAAGGAACATCCAGACTCGGTACAACTATTTGTGGATCCCACAAATGTTTGTCCCGCGTGGGGATCGAACCCACAACACTGGGCGTAATTTTCTGGATGAAAGGTATACTATGTCCTTTTCTGGTAACCCTGACTACTTGTATGCGAAAATTCATGATGGTCGGTCGAGTAGTTAAGGCGTAAAAGCGTAACAAAATTGCATTTCAATATTAGTACAAGTATTTTCCTAATAAAGTATGTTTATCCGAAATAACGTAAATTACTTTATTATAAAGTGGAAACTCTACTCATAGGATAAGTGCTGGGCACTGAATGAGTTCCGTCAAGTTCCAAACGATAACTTCCCAAAACGTCCACTTACCAAAATGGTAGTTCCCTAAATGTCTATATCCCATTTCGTCCACTTTCCCAAAACGACCACAAATCTACAATGCCTGAAAAGTCCACTTTCCATAACGTCAACTCTCAAATCGTGCACTTGCCAAATAGGTTTCTTTTTTATAAAAATGTTACGGGTTCCAGACCCGCACAATACAAATATTTCTATGTGTGAATATCCAGATATATTTTTGTGTATTAATGATAATTTAATGACAATTTATTTATTTCATGGTAAACAACAACAGTTAGGCACAAACTGTTTAAAGGTCACACTAGCTAAAATCTTTAGCGAGCGAACACCTAGTATATTTTAGTGCAGGACGTTTGAAAATCAAAACAACATTTCATATTAATAATTTATTATATTTTGTCTTTTATACAAACGTGATATAAAATAATATAAATGCTATATATCACTATAAACGCTTATATAATATACTACACACTTCACGAACTATATAGATACTTATTGTATCCATAGACTAATATTATTATTTACTATGGTAATACATGCAGTATATATTTTATCGCGACATTACTACATGTAACAGACAAACATGGTCATATTTAAGGCTTGCTAAATAAAACGTATTTTGATAGCCTTGTCGATATCTCTTCCTATAGCATCCACACAAATTTGATATATTATTATGTAGGTATATAAATATGGACATTACCGACAAAGTTGAAATTTGTCCAACGATGTCCAATAATGTCCAAAATGTCCAGATATGTCCACTCTTCTTCCCTTCTTCTTCTCCCTAGCCTTTATTATTCCCAAGTCACTTAGGGTCGGCTTTCTAGTCTAACCGGATTTGACTGGATATCAGTTTTTACATGTCCAGATATGTCCACTAATGTCCAGAAATGTTCCATAATGTCCAGGTTTGTATGGAACAGCGGATCGACACGTGTCATTACATAAGGGTAATTTATGGGGTGGAGAATAACATAGGCTACTTTTCATTGTTTTGTTATTAATGTGATACCATATGATTTTTAAATATGACCATATCTTTCTGTCACACGTTACATTAATAATAACTAACATTAAGGGTTGTATAATATTGCTCTTGTTCACTCCACAATTATTAAGCTAAAGTCTTGTGCTAAGCTTACGTTGGTATTGCAACGTCTGGGACTCAAACTTGCACCATTGGTTAAACAAATTATATTAATTATAATTTATACAAATAATTGATTAAATGGCGACAATTTCAGATTATACAAACTTAAGCAGTATACACACTTTTGGACTTCAAACTTATTTATTTGTGTGATTTTGGGTATAATACTTCGATCTGTTACTGAGAAAATCATCCCAAATAAGAGTGCCTGACACAGGAATAGAACTCGAGACTGGCTGCAATAAACGCCAAACTTATACCATGGACTCAACAGGGCGGCTTAGTGACCGTTTCGCACGAAAAATATTTTTTTTGGGTTAAATATATTTTAAGGGTCAATTCGCACACATCCATATTTTGTGAGAGCGAAACGACTCCGTCTTAAAAGAAGGTGTGCGAAGTGGCATCTTAGCAAAGATTGTTACTATAAAGTGTCATTTCGCACAATTCACGCGATCATATTCGTGCGACACGACCAATAAGGCATTGTTAGTGCGAAACGACTCCGTCTGAAAAGGAAGTGTGCGAAACAACACCAATAAAACATTATTTTCAAAACGTGCCGTTCCGCGCAGTTCGTTCGTAACAACGACTTACAGGGCAGTATGTAAGGCCGTAGTTTATATTTAATTATAAAATTAATTACCTAATATAAAAAATTAGAATATAAATGGCTAAAATCTCAAAGTATAGAAAAATCTATGTTATTATGTAGGTATACAATATATTAAAAAGTGTATTACTTAATCTCAAATAAAATTCAATATAGAATATTTACAAGACCAACAACTGAAAACTATACACTAGCGATGCGCCCCGGCTTCGCACGGCTCGTACAAAACCTTCAAAAATTACACCTAAACCTTCCTCATGAATCAAGGGCGGATCTACCATTGTGGCCACGATGGGCATGCCCACAACCCTAATAGACTTGTGACGTCACACTTTCACGGTCTATTGAGATTGATAGGCTGATGATAATAAACGCTATACGACTCCTGAGACAGCGTCAAGGTACCCATTTACCCAGTCTAGTGTCCCTATATTGGCTTACTGGCTACTAGAAAAGAATAAAATAATAATTTATGGATTTTAATTGGTTTACAATTTAATCGAAACTGTTTGACTATTTAATTGGACGAAATCGGGTCTGACTTCCTCCAATAATTATTTTCATTCCTAAGGCCAAAGTCCTAATGCGCGGAAAAAAGGAAATAATCAAATTCAAAAGTCATGATTGTTCATGAGCGAGTTTGTATTCCGACTCGCACTTGGCCGATTTTCGGGTGGCTGTGACCACAACCTTTTTTGAGGGCTGGATGCGCGCCTGTCATGAATCACTCTTTCTATTGGTGAAGACCGCATGAAAATCTGTTTAGGAGTTGTTGAGTTCATCACGAATGGTGGGATAGACGCGGCGGGGCGGAGGACTTTGTTTTATAACATTAGCGGTGTTAGACACAAAGCCTTTGATCCTGCGCCTGATCTCTCTCCGGTCGTATCGGTGACGTCCCATCGGATCATGAGAGTTAGGGAACAGAGAGTGCTCTTTTGTTTGCGCACACACTTGTGCACTATAATATCTCCTGCGCAGATGGCCAGTCTTCGTTAAGGCTAATCGCCGTGACCGAAGGTAGGTCTGGAGGACATTATTATTATATAGTAGCAAAAAGAATTATATTTTTCGCGGAAAACTAATTTTTCTAAAATATATGTAGCCTAAGTTACTTCTTATCAAAATCGGTCCAGCCGTTTCAGAGATTAGCCGGAACAAACAGACAAAACTTTAAAAGAATGTTTTCTTATATAAGTTCCGTATATACTTTCATATTATGTATTTAGTAAAAAGCTTTTATTTTTACATTACAAACAGTCACTTTAATTTTATTTATTTGTATATATAAGCAAGTCTCTAGTAGTCAGCCATTTACAAATGTTCTATATTAAATTTGAGTTTTAGTGTATCTGTGTACATACATATATTATTTATTATGTCACTTCAAGTTTTGGTATAGTGCACGTTATATAAAAGTTTATTATAAAAGTGCATCACCCTGTGAATGTAAAATTATTATTTTCATTTAATAAATAAAATTATAAATATAGGCAAGAATTTACTTGTCTATTTATATGTAAAATCTTTGTGTGTGTATTTTATTAATAATATTACAAATTACTAGTATTATTGTTAATGATGCTTGTGTTAGGATTCTTATGTTGTGGCCGCCCAGGAGTCGTTGCCAGTAAGCGGTAAGCCTGCATCGGTCAGTGCTGGGTGGGTCGCTGAAGTAATACTAGCTCCAGCGACCCACCCAGCAAGGCAGGCGTAGGCACACTGGTATGTTTAGTCGGTAGGACCCAGGACTTCGGCTTCGTATGAGCCTGACATAACCTCTCAAGTCCCCCATTCCTCGTGAAGAGGGATAAATGGCATACACCACATTAAAAGAGAAGGGAATCACGTGTATTTTTATAGTTATATTGTTGTCGATACGAATAAGCCAGCTCACCATAAGTACTTTACAGGATACTGTCGTTTGAGAAGATACCATCAGGGGTGCTGTCTGCTCGTTTGCTCTTTATTATATCTAAAAGAAACCTTCCAGGCAGAAATTATGCTTTCTAACAATCATGTTTGATACACACCATTTCTATCTGAGTGATTTATTTTAGATGCTGGTTACTGATCATTTCTTTGCAGAAACTTCCACAATAAAAATGGCCTAACCCGAGAACTATGCGGTAGCCTTATATTCCAAGCAATTTTGTCAAATTGTTGTTAAAAATACATACACAAAGATTTTACAAACATAATTTAAATTTACTATAAATAGGTGTAAATAATATTGGAATACATCTTGGAATATTTTACATGTAATATTGGTGTGGAGGTTCTGTTACAAACACATACGTACTATGTAACTATTAGATGTGGTCTCATGCTTTCAGATCAAAAGCAAATTATTATTTAGTATTTTTCGGACATGCCAAAAATAGAAAAATAATCTATATTGGAATTGATTTAATATCGAAAAGAGGTACTGTAATGTTTGCACGTTTGGCTCAGTAGTTAGTAGACAATGATAGTAAGCCCCATTTAGTGAGTTTGATCTCCACACGGGTCAAAAATTGATGTGACCCATAACTATTGTCGCAATGTCCCGGTGAAAACAAATAGGATAGTGCTTTTTTTAAGTTACTTAAGACTGCGCCGAGCGTAAGACAGATAATGACAGAGCTCGTGCGGCGCATATACAAATCGGCGCACGGCCGCCATAGTAAAATTGTATGGAGGATTTGAAGTGCTTTTTTGATAAATACATATATATCTTTATTGTCAACCAATAACTTAAATATTTGAGACGGACAAATTGTAATGTTTCGTTTAAGCTGTAAAATATGTAGGATAGATTTCTACGGTTATAATCTAAAAATCACGTAACACGAGCTTACGTTTTTGCATTTTTCGTGCAAATTTACGCAATTTTGTAGGCGAAAATATTAATTATTTTAAGTTTTTAAAATGGAGTAATTGTAAACACATTCATTGTTATGGTAAATGTATATTTTATATTTGTATTAAACAAAAAGTGTTGATTTTATTCACTTAACTGTGACCGCCTGTTTTGGCAGATTTCGCTCGGCGCTCTCCTATTATTTTTTTCATATAAAGATCTATCCAATACTAAGTCTCTAAGACTTTACAAACATACAACTAACGGACACAAAATACACCTAAACTCAGAACAATAATTCATAGACCACAAATTATTGTCCCGTATGGGATTCGAACCTACACTCAGCGTTTCAGCGGCGTAGCGCTTGCTCACTTCGATATCCATGCAGTCAAAGACACGACCCCTTATTACGACCACATCTTGTAGTTACACACATACATACATATATATTAACGATATACATTCAAATTATATTGGAACTAGTTGTCCCCCGCGGTTTCACCCACGTTTGTAATTAATGCTCCGCTCCTTTGGCTCGTAGCGTGATATTATATAGCCTAGTATTGCCAGCAATCATGAGCAACAGTAAGATCCAATTCTTATATCCAAGAAACTACTGCCTTTACCTACGGACAGTTCATTTTTGACACATCTATACTAATGTTATAAGGAGGACAGATTTGATTTTTGATGTGAGACATCTATGGTGTGATAAACGGCTTAATTTCGACAACGCTTACAACGTTGTGTTTACATTGAAAAGCGCTCTTTTGAAAAAGCTTTTCACTTAAAACGCTTTTTGTAATGCGTTGAAAGCGGACATTAAAGCTGCCGCTGCCCGCTTCTCAAATCGTTTTATTAGGTATTGCTGTATTAAACGTTAAAACTGCGTACTTTAAACGAAAGTTTATGCAACTAAAACAAAAATTGTTTTACTACTTATAAATATTATTACGTAAACAAACAACTCGTAATTTAGCAGTAGTTCAATGTAATTTAGTAGCTTAATCCTAATGTTGACATGTTTGTTTTTTTTTTTTTTTTAGTTTGCTCGTCAAAATGACCACACTCCACCTGATGGTAAGCAGTCGTGTGGTCTAAGAGCAGTGGCCTCCACATCGCCCCCACAGTAGCCGAGGCGATGTTGAGGTCTCTACTTTGACGGCCTGAGAAGATGCTTTTTCACGCCCCGCTTAAAGAACCCAGGATTGAAGGTAGAAGGAAACACGTGCCTTGGCAGAGAATTCCATGCCTTGGTCGTTCAGCAGAGATATGAGGATCCAAACTTTTTGGTACGCGCTCTAATCGACTCTACCGTGTAAGGATGGATTTGTTTGTATATTAGTCTTTATGTCCTCACGCATTGAGTTCATTTTCAATATTACTTTAAAAAAGCAGTGAGCAATGCGGCCAACTTAACGTTCGCGAATCGTTGTCATTCGTTGTCGTCCAACGCGCCAGTCGCTAGCGCCCAGCGGCTGCGACAGCATTATAGTTCGTGAAGTTGCTTTCCGTTTAAACGAAATCGGCGTGTACTTATAAACGAACGCTTATGCTTATGTTGACAAGCAGATTGTGTTTAAAGCTTTTCGTTCAAACGCCCACTACTATCTATAGCCGCACGTAAAACCGATTGCTGGCGTGGCGACGCATGCCGTGGCGACGCCTCGACACGCTATATGATAGTATTTTACATTATGCCATATTAGTTCCTGTCGTAATCTGTTCCTTTATGCATATTACTTGTACAAAATAATTTCGATGATTCACATCTGCCAGGCGTCCCGTGACGTCTCACAATTTCTTTGTTTGTTTGCTTGTTTTATATCGCATGCATATTACTTAATTTAAAAAAATTATGAACCGATTTTTAAAATTCTTTCGCCATTAGAAAGCTATATTAGAGTAACATAGGCAATATTTCATTTATTAAAAAGAACTGTTACTAACATAATTTAACTTGGCCTACTTTTACGCGAGCGGAGCCGCGTGCAAAAGCTAGTATTCTAAAAAAATATATCAAAATTTAACTGTATATAGCTTAACCGACTCGTTTCTTGGATATAGGGATCGGTCCTAAGTAATTATCATTAGCCAGGCCATATATTACCCGTCTATTAACCTTTTAACCGCCCCACTTCATAACAGTCGCCGTGCCCCCAGCGCTCGGCACAGTGAATCGAAAATAAATACGAGTACTTACAAAAATAAATACTTATTTTTAGGACTTCTAATTATGAGACTAAAGTGTATTCAATTGTATATGATTACTTAATTATCCATTTACACAATATAAACATTTTTTTTGATAGAAAACACCGTAATTAAATAAAAAAGCAGATTAAACGAGCTGTGGTATCTGGTCGGAAATATACGACGCTGGCGAAATGGACACGAAAATATTTGTCGGATTAATCCGACGTAAGCGGTTAAAAGGTTAAAAAATATTATAGTCGGAGAGCTGTTGGTAC
Organism: Catocala sponsa; assembly: GCA_963564715.1. Classification (NCBI taxonomy): domain Eukaryota; kingdom Metazoa; phylum Arthropoda; class Insecta; order Lepidoptera; family Erebidae; genus Catocala; species Catocala sponsa. The sequence goes on along the minus strand of OY751354.1, from coordinate 1,584,990 downwards.
TATATCAAGAAACGACTCTCTTTACCTACGGACACAACATTTTTCACATATTCTATAAAAAAAAAATTCACATATTCTATAAAAAAAAAATGTCATTATTTTTACTGTCTGTAGCTAAAACGTCTCGTTTCTTGAATATAGAAACTGTGCTGAAGTAGTTACTATCAGGCAGCACATAATATTTTTGCCATTATACAAAAATATTATAGCCTGTTGGAAAGTGGGCCTAAGCAGTTACCATCATGCAGGCCGTATATTATACATCTTAGCAAAAAATATTATAGTCGGGGAGCTGTTGATGGTATAGTTTATAGTCTAAGAGCTGACCAGTGTTCGCGGTAAGGCGGAGTGGTGTATATTAGTCAGGGAGTTGTTGGTAGTATAGTGTTTATAGTTGAAGAGCTGACCAGTGTTGGCGGTTGGAGTGTTTATCTGCTGAGCCGAGTGTTAAGCCAATCGGCAGTGAGCTCATCTATCTCTCGGACTTCGAGGAGTCGTGGGGCACCCACAGCCGCCGCTAGAGCGCGCTGTGTCCCCGCATACATCACCTGGTAAATAAAAGTATTGGTTATTATAACTGTCCCAATCCATGGATGGTCAGGCCATAGTCCATGCTGGGCCAGTGTAAAGTGTAGGTTAACTAAGTTTATTCGAATCAGATGCAGACAAGTCGTGCTGAAACCAGAGATTAAGAAGCGAGCCTTGGCTATCGGGGTAAACCCAATATATGTACGTTTATAATAGTACGTATCTAATGTCTCACAGAAACGAAAAGCTGTATCATGCTTAAATCCTGTCTCATTTAACCGATTGAATGGTAGCGGCACACCGGCGGTCAGACACAATAAGTATTTAATTACATATGTCAGACATTCTAACAATTGCACACAGCAGCACAAGTGGTGTCAAGCAAATGACACCCGCCCACTGCCTGCAGTCAGTACTGCCAGTTGTACTGCTACATGAGTGTGTGCGTCGTTTCTTAATTTAGTAATAGACACTGTATATAGACACTTGCTTGCACTCAAGTAAACAAGTGTCTATATACAGCGCCTCTGCACCTCTAAGAGTATTAAAATATTTTATTTCCAGAAAATAATTTTAGTATTATTTATATAGTGACAGAGCAGCGATAGCTCAGTGGGGAGACCAACAGACTGCAATGCAGAGGGTTTCGGGTTCGAACCCACGTCGCGCACCTCTGACCTTCGGAAGCTATATGACTTTTCGAAGTTATGTGCGTATTGATTGACAATTATCGCCTGCTCCGTGCCTCGGAAAGCACGTTAAGCCGTTGGTCCCGGCTGCTATGAACATCTATGGCAGTCGTTATTGGGAGAGTGTCGACACAAAAGATCCCACTGGGTCGAAGTGTCGCCGGTCTGCACTGACTGGCCCCCACATAAGATAAGATAAGATATATAGTGACAAGAATAGAAAAGGGTATGTTAAGGTTTGGACACGTAGAAAGAATGGACGAGAATAGACTGACTAAGAAAGTTTATAAGGCTAGTGTGAATGGAACAGTCGTAAGAGAAAAACCTAGGCGAACGTTTCTCGATCAGATCGGAGGCGTTCTGGACAAAGGCCAGGTTAAGAGCTCCTTGAACCGACGGGCGTGTATGAGGAATGTGATGAAAGTCAATGAATCCAGAGAAGTGTGTCAGGATCGTAGGAAATGGAAATCCGTAGTCTCTGCCTACCCCTCTGGGAAACAGGCGTGAATCTATGTATGTATGTATTTGGACAAGTAAAAATTTTATTGTGGCTCTAAATATTTCTGGGTGGCACCTCTTAAATGCCAATGATTCTTCACAGACCTGGTGATCAGGCACCTTCACTATGTGAAACGTCCTGGTGAAACCCTGCTACTGTATGTGAGTATGTCATACCTGTAACTCCATATGCGCGTCCCGTGGCGTGTAGAAGATGAAGCACATCGGGAACGAGGTCCGGCCGTCACTGTGTTCCATTTTGTAACTAGAAACGATGACAATATTGTTATATACCATCCGTGCAGTCAATGTTATAAGATACTATCGGCGGCTTTACTCACGTGTATCGATGCAACGATATATCGAATATTTGATAATATCGACCCTAAAACTATCGATATTTTTACGATATCTAACCATCATCGATACGATATTATCATATCGACAATAACTTAAATATCGATATAGAACGATATATCGAATATTCGATAATGTCGACCCTAAAATATCGATATTTTTATCGATATCTAACCATCATCGGTACTGTATTATCATATCGACAAGTAATTAAATATCGATATCGAAATATTTAAAATAATATTTGGTAATATATATTATATATTTATTATTTGCTTCTTATTAACCCACTTCTACTACTAACTAGTTATGAATTATCGATAATATCGCATTGAAACTGTCGATATTATCGATCATCGATATTTTCAGGCGTTTCTGATATAATTTTTTTTTATATTCTATCACGTACACACAACGCCATCTAGCCCAAACTAAGCAGAGCTTGTACCCTTTACGATCAAAACGTCTAAGTAGCAATATGTCCAACTACCCTAAAAGTCCAATTAGCAATACGTCTAAGGAGCAAATCGACTTTGAAGCAAAACGTCTAACTATTGAAACACATATGTAGCAAATCGTCTAATTAGCAAATTGTCTAAAAAAATCGAGTACCGTCGTAAACATTATCTGTTGGAAAAAGAAACCTATTATGAAACAAATTATTTTTTATTTATATATTACTACGTATGAATTTATATGGCCAACATTTTTCAAAAAATGCAATGGATAATTTTTCTTCTGTTAGCTTTATCAGCTCCCCTTTGTACTTTTCATTGAATATTATATCTTCGTTTGTTGCCTTCAAACATAATATTTTTAAATTTACGGCCTTACCGACGGGGCTTCTTTCTTAAGAGCATATAGGAACAGCAGCAGAGTTGGTTTTGGTTTTATAATGTATTCAACCATCTATGCCAACCTTCCAATGCATTGTTTGTTTGAAAGTTGTCGATGTATTCAAGAGATTACGGCCATTGTTTTTCATAATAAGCTAACAAAATCATCATTTCTTTGCTTTCTTCGGCTTTTTCAATAATGGCAGTCCAACATTCTGTAATATATTCTAAAAATAAAACTAGACTTAAATATAAGAAGTACAAAAATCCACGCGACAAACTTGAATACGACATACTTAGAGACCGTTGTCACAAACAGGTAAAATTATGTTACAATAATTACCTGTCTAAAGTAGAAGCGAATATAGCAAAGAATTCTAAGGCATTATGGAGATTTATAAAAGACAAACGCAGGGGCGACCTTTTCCTACCTAGTACAATGTACTCGAACAACTTGAGTGAGGATACAGGATCCGGTATAGCTAATCTTTTCGCAAGGCACTTTTCATCTGTTTATAGCACCAGTGCTTTTAACCAAAACTCATTACGCTCCATTCAAAACATATCACAACATCATGCCTTAGGGCATGTACACTTCACTGAAAACGACATTTTTAGAAAAATAAAACAGTTAGACATTTCAAAGGGTGCTGGTCCTGATGCGATACCTCCAGTATTTGTTAAACACTGTGGTTCTGCTCTTACCCTTCCTTTATCTTTAATTATCAACCGTTCTATTCAAGATGGTGTTTTTCCTGACGAATGGAAAAAAGCCCGCATTATACCCATATTTAAGAAAGGTGAACAAAACAATGTCAAAAATTATCGTCCAATTTCTATCCTGTCCTGTCTTTCAAAATTGTGTGAGTCTCTCATATGCCCCATTATTACACATCATGTGAATAACACAATCACAAATGCTCAACATGGCTTCAAGATTGGTCGTTCTGTTGACACCAATTTAACTTCATTTGTTTCTGATCTATCTGCAGATATTGATAAAGGTAGACAAGTTGATGCAATATATACGGACTTTTCCAGTGCTTTCGACAAAGTAAATCACAGTCTGCTATTGAGAAAACTTGAAGCTCATGGCATATATGGTAACATTTTGAACTGGTTTCGGTCTTATTTTTCAAATAGACCATTAACTGTGTCTGTTAAGGGATATGATTCACAAGTGTATTATGCTGCATCTGGCGTACCGCAGGGATCCCATCTTGGACCTATATTATTTTCCATCTTCATTAATGATATATCTCATGAAATAATGCACTCAAAATTCTCCTTATTTGCTGATGACCTCAAAATTTATCAAACAGTTGCATCCCAATTAGACGTTGATACAATGCAAAGTGATCTTGACCGAATTCAGGACTGGTGTCACGCTAATGACATGACACTCAACGCGGCAAAATGTTACCATATAAAATATACAAAAAAGAAACATCCTTTTCCTTCTAAATATCATGTCGACGGATCTATACTACAAGAAGTGGCTGAAATGAGAGATATCGGTATTACACTTGATAGCAAATTAAATTTTACACCACACATAGACGGAGTCGCTAGAAAAGCAGCTAAAATGCTCGGATTTGTTAAAAGGAACACCAATAGTTTCCGTCTAAAACAAACAAAGACACTTCTTTACAACGCCTTGGTACGAAGCTATCTCGAGTATGCATGTGTAGTCTGGAGCCCTTCGTACGCTATACAATCACAGAGAATCGAAGGCATCCAAAGAGCATTTACGAGACACTTAGCATACGTATCATCTGGTGTCTCGCATAGAGCTCCCTACACTAACAGACTTAAATTCTTCAAAATGACTAGCCTTAATCATCGGCGTAAAATCAAGGATCTCTTATTCGTTCATAAACTCCTCAACGGTGGAGTAGACTGCAGCCAACTACTAAGCAACATTAACTTAACGGTTCCTAATAGAATTCCGCGACACCCCGTTACCATAACTTTTCACATTCCATTCTGCAGAACAAATGCTGGCAAACACTCACCACTAGTGCGTATTTGTCTCGAATATAATTCTTTATGCGGACGCTCAGATGATCTTGACATTTTTCATGATTCATTGAAAGTGTTTAAGCGAAAGATAGTGCAGAAAATGATGTGCTAGATCTCGTTGACTGTTGTTGATTTTGTTTTTTGTTTACCTTTCTATTTTGTAAATAATAATTACGTCTTGTTAAATTTGTATTAAGTTCTTAATTTATGTTTAATTTTTATTCTTTATAATTCTGTACAGAAAATGTTGTGTACATCTATAAAATTAATAGATATACATATAAGTTTTTATTTTCAGCTTCTTATGTGAACCGATTTTGTACATGTATATTGTTGATGTACCTTAAAATAAATAAATAAATAAAGGTAGCAAAGATAAGTTGGAACATACTCTGACCTTTAGGAAAGGAAGTGGAAAGGAAAAGGAGCGGGCAGGGGGGAAAATGGTGATTGGGCCTCCGGCACTCTCACTCACCGAACGAAACACAACAGTAGGAAGACTGCTATTTCACGTCGATATTCTGTGAGAGGGTAGACCTTCCCCGGTCGAGCCGGACCATTCATGCTGAAATCAGCGAGGCACTACTTCTCGCCTTATTAATATGCCTTATTGAAATGATAGTAGCAGTTAGCTATTTTTCGAGTTTGGAAACAAATTTTTTATACCATTGATGAAAGCTAATTCGTAGTCACACTTAATAGTTAGCATTTCTATTTGACAATGCTGTTTAATAAAATGAATCAAGCGTTCATATATTCCCATAACACTAGTTGTTTCATCACAACCATTTAAATCAATGTGTATTGATAACAATTCGTAAACTGGTTTAGGTACAGTCTTGAAAGCTGCATCTATAAAATACAACCTATTTTTCATTGTACTAATGCATTTTCTACTCACAGGTGTTGAAAATATTAATATTTTATTGTTATCATACCCATCTTCACAAAAATTTTTGGAATCACAACTTCGTGCAAATATTGGAATACAGTTTTAAGAACATTAAAAAAATTGCGACGGAACCTAAATAAAGTGTCTTTCTTTGAATTAAAATTTGGGACAAATTATATTACAGAAATTAAAATTCTATTACAAAAATTTTCTGAACTGGTCTCGCTTTTTCGCACACTAATTTCTTGTATTTTTATCGAAATAAGCTTTGCAACCGAGTTTTTTCAACTGACGAATTACTTTATCCTCATCTTTATTAATTGTAACAGAAGCACTACACGCATTGCGCTTTGCACACCTCCATACCGACCCGCCTTAATTAGTAACATTCAAATTGTACCGATAACCGTTCAACAGTTATAGCACTCCTTTTTTCTTTTGACTTTCAATAAAAACAAAGTAGATTTGCATTCCTTTTTAGATAGGTGACTCTAGTTCTTGACACGGGAAATGAATAATTAATTTCCGTATGTATGTAATGTGATAACTAATTAAATTATCAAAAAAAAAATTATCCCTAAGATAACTTTAATGTCATAATTTATATGTTAATGGCTTGTACTATTAAAAGGAATATGAATTAAACCTATGAAAACTACTTGCCTACTCAAATCTGACGAAAAAATATTGTACCTATATTAGGTAAAACAGATCTAAATGTTTTTATACCCGAGTGTACAGGCGTTATGAGAATTAGACGATTTGCTAATTGGACGTTTTGCTACATAGATGTTTCAATAGTTAGACGTTTTGCTAATTGGATGTTTAGGGTAGTTGGACATATTGCTACTTAGACGTATTGATCGTAAAGCCCCGAGACAAACATTCATGTTCATGCACACAAATGTTTGACTTGTGCGGGAATCGAGCCCGCGACCTCAGGCGTGGCAGTCGATTACACTGACCACTACGCCATCGAGGCCGACAATAGGCTTGCGTTTGACCGCGGTCTCACCTGCCGTTAAGTAGTAGATATTGGTAAGGATTAAGCATTCATGTCCAAAGCTCTCCAGATGTGTTAGCTCACCTGTACACAATGAACCGGGGCTGGTGTGACGGCAGGATGTCCTGTAACTCTTCAAGCTCCACATTTTCTAATTCCTCGTCCACTTCCAACGTTTGCTTCTCTCTGTTCACCTGGAAAATACACAAACACACCGGTTTTTATAATGATAAACATTCTTGGTTTTCTTCTTTTCGTGTGGTTAGTGCCCAACCTGTTATCAAGAGTTGTTCAAGCCGCCCGTAGGCCTCTGACATGGCTTAACGACTGCTGTCAATTTGACAACAACCGGGACCGACTCTTTACGTGCCCTCCGAAGCACGGAGACGCTCAGATGAAATACCAGTAAGCGGTCACCCATCTATAGACTGACCGCACCCAACGTTGCTTAACCTCGCTAATCGTTTACCGTTTAGTGAGTGTAACTGGCTATGAGCGCATTCATTCTTGGTACCTTTTGATAACATGGTGGATCTTACTAAAGCTTGATTCACATCCGCTATATTTTATACTAGATGTTCCCGCAGTTTCACCCGCGTTTATCGTTACTGCACCTCCCCCGTGGGTCGTAGTGTGATGTTATATAGCCTACAGCCTTCCTCGATAAATAGGCTATCCAACACTAAAATAATTTTTCAAATCGGTCCAGTAGTTCCTGTGATTAGCGCGTTCAAACAAATAAACGAACAAACAAACTTTTCAGCTTTATATTAGTATAGATTATACTGCTTGCTGTGTTAGTTATTTAAGTAACGCTTACCTAACTTATATTTAAATGTGACAACTTTTAATGTAAACACTTATACAAATAAATAAAATTAAAATGTCTGTTTGTAATGACAAAATAACAGCTTTTTACTAAATGCATATAAAACTTATATCAAAAAAATTTTTTCGTCTCTTTCTCTGTCTGTTTTTTCCAGCTAATCTCTAAAAGGGCTAGACCGATTTTGACGAGACTTTCACAAGCAGATAGCTGATGTTATAAAGAGTAATTTAGGCTACTTTTATTCAAGAAAAAAAATCTTTGTTTATGTCCACGCGGACGAAGCAGAACAGCTCGTTAGCCATATTTATGTTACGAATCTGTTTATTAAACCATTTTAGCTGACTGTAAGTTTTCCTTGTATTCAATAATATAAATAACTGCCCTGTGGTTTCTTTAAATGAATCTCGATAATTCGCGTTATAAGGTCCCATTGGACTCTAGAGGAGCCGGTCGGTACCCTCAAACTCCTGGAAGTATGGTAGTACGGATGGCGTAGTCTAAGTAGCCCTCTCGCCACTGCCTCTGCAGCGAATGTTATGGGTTCGACCCCACAAAAAATTGTGTGATCCACGAATAGTAGTTCAAAGTCTGGGTTTTCTTTCTGTCCGTTGTTTGAATGTTTGTAAAGTCTCCCGCGACACAGGATTATTCCTAGTGCGGGAGCTTATCTTTATCTATACAAATAAATAAAATTGAATTGTCTGTTTGTAATGTCAAAATAACAACTTTTTATCTAATGCATATGAAAGTATATAAGGTACCTATACGAAAACATCTATTTTTTAAATTTTTGTCTGTCTGTCTGTCTGTTTGTTCCGGCTAATCTCCGAAACGGCTGAACCAATTTTGACGGGACTTTCACTGGAAGATAGCTGATGTTATAAGGAGTAACATAGGCTACTTTGATTTTAGAAAAAAATAGGTTTCCGCGGTGACCAACACTTTTTAGTTAAAATCTACGCGGACAAAGTCGCAGGTAACAGCTAGTAAATCATAATAACAGTCGGGCTCACTACCTATAGGTAAATTATATTGCATTTTTCTGTTTAGAAATCTCAATACGAGCCCGGAGTTAGGAAATTGGCGGAGACACCCCCGTGCCTCGGAAAGCACGTAATGCCGTTGGTCCTGCGCCTGATCTCTCTCCGGTCGTGTCGGATTACCGTCCCATCGGTTCATGAGGGTTAAGGACAGAGAGTGCACTTGTGTTTGCGCACATACATGTGCACTACAATATCTACTGCGCAGATGGCCAGTCTCCGTTAAGATTGGCCGCCGTGGCCGAAATTCGGTCTGGAGGACATTATTATTATAACACCGGAAAGCTCTCTGACTATAATCTTTATTATGTCATCCAGACAGAATTTCTGTCAGCGTGGCGAATCTTAATTTTAATTTCTAACCGTGTAGGAATCAAACTCTCGGTTCAGTGACAATGGCGAGGCGACCACTTAAACCATTGTACTCTGCACTACACTCATCTAACTGATCGTCGAGAAAAGACTGACTAAGAAAGTTTATTTTGTATACTCATCTAACTGATCGACGAGAAAAGACTGACTAAGAAAGTTTATTTTGTATACTCATCTAACTGATCGACGAGAAAAGACTGACTAAGAAAGTTTATTTTGTATACTCATCTAACTGATCGACGAGAAAAGACTGACTAAGAAAGTTTATTTTGTATACTCATCTAACTGATCGACGAGAAAAGACTGACTAAGAAAGTTTATTTTGTATACTCATCTAACTGATCGACGAGAAAAGACTGACTAAGAAAGTTTATTTTGTATACTCATCTAACTGATCGACGAGAAAAGACTGACTAAGAAAGTTTATTTTGTATACTCATCTAACTGATCGACGAGAAAAGACTGACTAAGAAAGTTTATTTTGTATACTCATCTAACTGATCGACGAGAAAAGACTGACTAAGAAAGTTTATTTTGTATACTCATCTAACTGATCGACGAGAAAAGACTGACTAAGAAAGTTTATTTTGTATACTCATCTAACTGATTGACGAGAAAAGACTGACTAAGAAAGTTTATTTTGTATACTCATCTAACTGATCGACGAGATAAGACTGACTAAGAAAGTTTATTTTGTATACTCATCTAACTGATCGACGAGATAAGACTGACTAAGAAAGTTTATTTTGTATACTCATCTAACTGATCAACGAGATAAGACTGACTAAGAAAGTTTATTTTGTATACTCATCTAACTGATCGACGAGATAAGACTGACTAAGAAAGTTTATTTTGTATACTCATCTAACTGATCGACGAGATAAGACTGACTAAGAAAGTTTATTTTGTATACTCATCTAACTGATCGACGAGATAAGACTGACTAAGAAAGTTTATTTTGTATACTCATCTAACTGATCGACGAGATAATACTGATTAAGAAAGTTTATTTTGTATACTCATCTAACTGTTAAACAACTACGCCATCCGTGCAGACTAGTAGTTCATTGACACACAAACGTACAGGAAAATTATATATAAAGGCTGGTCTTATCATGCGAAATTTCGTAGATAAGTCGGACATATTAGATAATAATGCAGAGATTTTATCAGATAGATAAGGGTTCGATGAGGCTTTACGTAACATAGCAACACGCCGTTATCGCTTTTGAAGGGTAGGGCAGAGATTATTATGTCAAGTATGGCGATATTTTTGCGTTAATGCATTATATCGTTTTTATAGCAAAAGAACATTCGCCGGCGATTTTGATATTACTACATATTATAAAACAAAGTTCCCCGCCGCGTTTGTCTGTTCGCGATAAACTCAAAAACTACAGAACGGATTTTCATGTGGGTTTCACCAATAGACAAAGTGATTCATGAGGAAGGTTTAGGTGTATCATTTGTCAAGGTTTTTTATGCGCGTGCGAAACTGGTACGGGTCGCTTGTCTAGTCACTATCATTACATAATTATTATAAAAGTCCCCCGCTGCGTCTGTCTGTCTGTTCATGATAAACTCAAAAACTACTGAACGGATTTTCATGCGGTTTTCATGAATAAACAGAGTGATACATGAGAAAGGTTTAGGTGTATAATTTGTTAAGGTTATATTGTTCCTTTGTTTCTCCGTTATTATTTTTTTATTTTTTGTGTTTCATTTACACATGCAGTGTTTTGTAGCATAACATAATATTATATTACGCTAATTATTATAAACTATTTACGTTTGTATATATATAGCTGTCCCGACAGACGTTGTCCTGTACACACGAAAAAAAATTTTAATTAAAACCAAATCTAAACCATTCTCGAATCCACTTGAACACACACAAAAAATTTCATCAAAATCGGTCCAGCCGTTTAGGAGTTTAATTACAAACACACGCAGAGAAGATTTATATATATAAGGATATAATACAGATATATATACATATATCTATGAATATATTATAAATATATTGTTATATGGTTATATTTATTATTTTTATTAAATTTTTTGTATGTTTTATTTACTTATGCATTGGTTTATAATAAATTATTGTTAGTAGGCCTGCGAGACTACCAGCGCTGTTGTCCAAACAATAGCTGACGCAGTGCCTAATTTGATCTCCATGTACCGCCTTCTATTAAATTGTATTTATTATTGCTTTTTTAAATTATGTATGTATAGAGATTCAAATAAAACATTTTCCTTTCTTTCTTTATCCGTGGGAAGCCAGGACGGGTCGCTAGTCTAGTTAATATAATAAATAGCTGACCAAACATAGGGGTAATAAACCTCTTCCTACCCCTTCAAGGATATGTAGGCATATATCTAATATATTCATAAATTTTATTTCAGACTATTGTCCATAAATGTTAGTCGTACAAATTCCTTAAAACTATGTTAGTAACAAATATAAACCTAGTTTAGAAATCTGCGCCTCCCTCCTGGTGCACTCGATCCATACATGTGCATACGGGCCCAGTGCCACAGGAACGGGCTGTCCAGTCTGTTTGCAATAATGCTAAGGATGCTGTTAGCGCTCCCCCGCAACCGAGACACCAGAGATGCAGTTCTCTTTCTTAAAATAGTTTGAAAGCTATCTATGTGCGCTTCAGCAAACATCACTGATGCACTACAGAACCGTGGGAGCCCCCCTCTAAAAGCATTATAGTTGTTGTCCCCCCTCTGCGTATGTCATCCACATAATAATAATGTCTTGTTTTGAACTTTATACTCAACTAGAATAATACTTTTCCTTTATAATAAGGACAAATAATTTTGTGCAAGTATATTTGATACAAAGCCACATCGTGTGGTCACTACGCATTATTAATAGAACTATGGCACAATTATGTGTATAAATTTACATTTAATATTAAGGACAAATAGATATGAGTATATAACAGACAGGTTTTATATGATAATAATGTCCTCCAGACCATCTTAATGGAGACCGGCCATCTGTGCAGGAGATATTATATTGCACAAGTGTGTGCTCAAACACAAGTGCACTCTTTTCCCCCACTCTCACAGTCCGATTGGTTAGGTTAGGTTATTTATTATATATTATGACAAAGATAGATCAGGCACAGAACCAACGGCTTTACCTCCGCACAGAGACACGCAGACTTGCTAATTCTGGATTGCTATTGAGAATTTATTTACAGACAAAGTTAATAGCTTATTGTTGGATCAAACCAGGAATCAAACCCGAGAACTCATGTACAACAGTTGCATTCAGCCCCCCTGCGCAACGGAGGCAGTTAAAGGTATTTTATAAAACAAAGCTGACAATCTAGCATATGGTCTGCTTGATTACTTGCTATATCCAGAGTAATACTTACATATGTACTGGTTGTAAAGCCTATGTAAAACGAATTTAACTTGAGCTGAAAGGAATGAGAAAGGTTATGTGTAAGCCGCTAGAACTCTTATTTATCAAGCAAATGCAGTAATAGTTACAACAGTTGCTGGTATTTTTGATTGATTAAGACGACTCCCACCATACTATCACCTAATAATTATTGGCATTGAAAAAGGGAAATTGCAGTTGTGTTTACATTAATATAAACAAACCTTATAAAGTATTATTATTTTAAAAGCAACAATGTCTATTTTCTAATATATTACATGGTTACACACAATACACTCCATACTTCACACACGTTAGCGGTTTGCTAATCAGATTTTGAAGAACTTTGTATATTTTTCAGCTCTGAGTATAAACATACTATACTTAAAAATAGTTTTCGTTACACTAATGTTATAAAGATATCTTATCTTATCTTATGTGGGGGCCAGTCAGTGTAGACCGGCGACATTTCGACCCAGTGGGATCTTTTGTGTCGACACTCTCCCATTAACGACTGCCATAGATGTTCATGGCAGCCGGGGCCGCCGGCTTAACGTGCTCTCAGAGGCGATAATTGTCAATAAATACGCACATAATTTCGAAAAGTCATATAACTTCCGAAAGTCAGAGGTGCGCGACGTGGGTTCGAACCCGAGACCCTCTGCATTGCAGTCTATTGGTCGCCCCACTGAGCTATCGCTGCTCTAAAGTTTGCTCTAAAGTTATAAAGATAAGTCAACATGCATGATTCTTAATTTTTAGGAACTACTATTCCAATATGCAAATTCTGTTGGCAATAGTTATTTACAAAATTTATAAGACTATAAAAATGTCACATCTTTACTATGAGATTGGAATATTTTTCCATGACTTAAATAATGGTATTTTTTATTTGCTGTACACATGCCAACGATAGAGATATGGTAGACTCTGACAATGTCATTCCCAATGGGTTACAATGGGTTAAGCAGATATGTCTCATTCCTATAATTTTACAGTTTTTATGAAAGGGGAAGATAGCCTATTTATCAGTCTTTGGGATATACTTTCAGACGCCATGCTATTTCTGAAACCTTATCATAAGATGCCTGTGATACTATGAACCTATAAATCGAAGCATAGTTAGCACTATCTGCTGCAACTACAGAAACAACCTTATGACACTGGAAAAATAAACTTCGGCAAAACGTCTGTTAAATATTTTATAAAAGATTGATTTACTGATCGCTATCAAAAGACATTTTATATGTGGGTAGATGGAAGTTTAGATTAAAATCTAGAAGACTGCACTACTTATAGATTCGAAATTGAAACTGAGCTAGCCTATTTATTAGTCTTTGGGATATACTTTCAGACGCCATGCTATTTCTGAAACCTTATCATAAGATGCCTGTGATACTATGAACCTATAAATCGAAGCATAGTTAGCACTATCTGCTGCAACTACAGAAACAACCTTATGACACTGGAAAAATAAACTTCGGCAAAACGTCTGTTAAATATTTTATAAAAGATTGATTTACTGATCGCTATCAAAAGACATTTTATATGTGGGTAGATGGAAGTTTAGATTAAAATCTAGAAGACTGCACTACTTATAGATTCGAAATTGAAACTGAGCTAACAAACTGTACACATTTACTTTACAATATGGGCGTAATAATGAAATAGCTAATCAACCATGAATGTCATTTGTGAATCATTGTAGAAACATATCTCTATCAAACTCAATAAAAAGTTATATCAAATATAATAACTTTTATAACTTATACATAGCATATACAGAAATGGGGCGTTCAATTTAAATCAGGCGTTGCCAACTACATTCCTATATACATAAATTTATCAGCACACTATAAATGAACATAATTTATACGAGTTCATAACATTATGTATGCGAGCAAAGCCGGAACTAATTTATAGTATTTAAATGTACTGGAAATCCTTCCAATGTACAATGCAAGCGATTGAAATGACGTCAAGTACGATAGGAGATACGGATGAATGAGTCAGACGCTACGAACCCATATATTCAATGAAAATATCCAATAAATATATAACAGCCATATTAAGAATAAATACCATAGATAAACGTATGTTTTTATGATTACTGTTTATTCCATAGCCCCGTAAAACATTAAAGATAATAAAAAACGGAAAGGAACAATACCTTCAATATAAGCGCCGAATTAGATGTGTGTTTTTGAAATCTGAACTTCTTTAACACTTCCTTCACATCATCACCAATATCGCAAACGTTAACATTATGTCCTGACATGATGATAAAATATGTTTTATTTAAAAATAAACAATAAAATTATCGGAAACTTCCGTAGCTTGTTTACGTCGACAGTTTGACAAATGACTTGATTGTGAGTGACGTATGAATTGTCAACCAAAGACTACAAAGATCTAGAGAACTATTAGTCATAGATTTTAGTTTTAAATGACGATGAAAATGATTATCTGAAGCACAGTAAATATATATAAATGTATATATAAATGTATAAGCTAAAGCTTAAGCTTAGCTTATACATTTATATGACGGCGGCTGTGCGAGATCTTCCAATATATACGAACTCATTATTTATTTATTTTAGCTGCATAAAAACGCTAAATAATTACACATTTCGTTTCTGGTCTAGGACATGGCATATTTGGATAATATGAAGAAGAAGACTAAAATTTAGATAATCATCTCAGCCGGAAAAAGTGATTTTCGAGGCCACATATAAGCCACTTTAAATTAATAATAACAGTCGGTGTCGTTACCATCAGCAAAGTCCCTATACATCTACGAAGGGATAGGCAAATAAATGCATTGCACTTGACGACATTTGACCCGGACTAGTTCATACTTCAAGAACTAGCTAACACTGTACCGCATCGACCCTTTATAGAAGACATCATATCTATATTAATATTATAAAGCTGAAGAGTTTGTTTGTTTGTTTGCTTGAACGCGCTAATCTCAGGAACTATGGTCCGATTTGAAAAATTCGAGGATTAGATTTATCGAGGAAGGCTATAGGCTATATATCATCACGCTAAGATCAATAGGAGCGGAGCACTAATGAAGAATGTTTCAAAATCGGAGGGCTTTTTTTCCTTTTGAGAGCTTCCGCTGTGTGCGCTGCATAAACAGTTAAAGTTTCGCAAAAATCATGTATGAGAGAATTGTTTCCCTTAAAAAGTTCTAAAAAAAGTCCGCGACAGCATATGTCTATCTTTTAAGGTTGGATCACTATAACCTTGTTTCTATGTATAATATGTATGTATTTACGAAAAAAAAGTACATATGTATGTGTATCCATTGTCTAGTACCCATAGTACAAGCTCTAGTTAGTAGTTTTAAAATAACATCGCAGCAAAATAATTACCCATTACAGACATACAAACGATGTTTCTCCTGGCTTATTCTGCGTGATTTTAAATTAACACTGTAGGTATATTTATAATTATAATTAATTAATTAAAATTGTATTATAGGTGCCTGCGCGGGTCAGCTATCTATACTAATATTATAAAGCTGAAGAGTTTGTTTGTAACAAATAAAATGGTTTGAACGCGCTAATCAGGAACTACCGGTTCGATTTAAAAATTCTTTTAGTGTTGGATAGCCTATTTATCGAGGAAGGCTATAGGCTATATAACATCACGCTACGACCCACGGGGGCGGCGCAGTAACGATAAACGCGGGTGAAACCGCGGGAACATCTAGTTAATTAATATACGACAATAGTTATGTCAGGTGATTCTTGCCCTCCCCAGAATCATCTAGTGCCAATTCCAGAATGTCAGACAATCATTATTTCGGAGCCGAAATCTTCCCAGTAAATTCAGCAGCGAAAGCTCGCAATTTTAGATACCACCAGTGCCGGATTAAGCAAGCGCGGGGCCCGTAGCAAATTCTTTCAGGTAAGAGTGCTTGCATACGTCAGACTTTTTGTAGAGCTGATTACTAGGTCGACTGAAATTCTACACATCTATACGAGCGACTTTTTGTAGAACTTGTGCGTTTACCGTATGAAATTCGGTGTTTTATTTACGCCAAGGAAATAGTCGGTTACCGATTGTCTGACGTGGATTGTCTTAGTTGGACAAGTTGCAACATTTCACGTTTTTGTGACATCGAGTAAATTCAATATACGACATCTTAAGAAATAAGTATCACTCAAAAAATTACACTCAGGCAGAGATGAGTGGGTTTAAATATGCGGGGCCCCCTTTCGCGCGGGGCCCGTAGCAATTGCTACTCTTGCTGCGTGGTTAAATCCGGCACTGGATACCACACAGCTCACAAATCGGCTAAAACGTGCTCCTACGCCACTTAATTGTAGCGCTAGGGTCTACGGAATAGCAAGTATAATATCACATCACTGATGATTATTGTGATTGTTTTCACGAGACTTCATTCGTTGAGCGCACTGTTAACATAAAGATATATAAATAACACTACTCAAAACATTCCGAAACCAACATTTTTATAATAATTATATTTTGTTAGACTTTTTAGTTTATTTAGCACATTTCACTACAGCAGTTTCTAATTGCATTATTGCAGCTAAAATATAAATTAAATATTAACTATTACATAATTAGATAGTGAATCTCTATATAGGTGTTCTGAGTAAATCCTAGTCCAAATGTCAAATTGACAAGTAGCACAATGACAAAAAGTATTGTAGGTTTTCCTCGGTTTCTGCAACGTTTGGTTTTGTTGAAACAATTTCACTATAAACAATAAATAAAACTTTCTTAGTCAATTATCATGAATCGGCGTATCCGTGAACTATGTTTAACATAACGGCTTTAGGAACATTTGTTTGAAAAGGTGTTGTAATACGAGTTGTTTGTTAGTGATAAAAGTGTAGTGCTTAGGTTCATAAGTTTTCTGCTATTGTGTGTGTTTAGGCGGCCTAAATAAAGGTCAATAGCGTTACAGAGGACTCTGCTTTACTTGTAAGTATCATTTTATTGTAATAATTTGCAACACTTTATAGAAAATGTTAGTGTATTTATACAAAGTGAGAACTAAAATGAAAAACATCTGTGGTTATAACTTTCACTATATAAGTCAAGGAGTTCATGTTTACGGACATATTAACTTCAATTGTCTAGTAATAGAATAATATGTATTTTTGCGATTATAGATTAAAAATGCAATAATCAGATGGCAATGAAACTAATACCAACTAATAGGATTAATATTGCGTAAACCTAAAGGATTAATAACGTTGATAACGAATTTAATATTTCCTCATTTTGATTGTTTTTGGTCATTGATCTTAATATTTTAATTTCTTTTTTATAAATAATTTAAAAAAAATTATTTGGGCAATGGTATGACATTATCCACAATTTTATTACACAATGGCGGTATGTATTTTAAATTTTCCCTAAGGCCTGGCTTTACTCACACAAATAACCTCAGTAAGCTTTGGTGTATAGCTTTTTAGTTAGCAGTTTAAGAACAGTAGGTCAACAATGAAATAGTAGTCAATTTAAAGAATAAAGAGGGAACAGGATATATTTAACTTAATTTTCTTACTAAAATCATTTATTAGGAATGCCTTGTCCTGACATCCTTAGACACCACTGCTATCAAGATTAAGTTTGTCTAGTAACATACATAATAATTATATTTTATATTTCAAAATGTATGTTGGCATATTTATTTATTTACTTGTGTCACTAAATAAATAAATACACTGTTACATGTTTAAACAATTCTGTGCTATGCTATGCATGCCTAGTGCTGAATTATTTGATCATAGGAAAACTACCAACTTCTTCTTAAATTATAACATTTAGGTAGGGATAAAAGGAATTTTAATTATCTCCCTCTGAAGGATTAGGTGGTCTCCTTAAAGTAGCACTGTGTACTAGTAAAGAACTAGAGTGGTCTTTGTCCCTTGGATTGACAGCACAGTGATCCTGTTCATAAAGTGTCACATAAGTCCTGCCTCTGGCACACCTCTGACACTTCATAAAGGACTTACAACTGTTATGAAAGCACTAGGATAATCATCATAGTATAATTTGAACTCATACATATACATAGATTCACGCCTGTTTCCCAGAGGGGTAGGCAGAGACTACGGATTTCCATTTGCTACGATCCTGACACACTTCTCTGGCTCCAGTCACTTTCATCACATTCCTCATACACGCCCTTCGGTTCAAGGAGTGCTTAACCTGGCCTTTGTCCAGAATGCCTCCGATCCGATCGAGAAACGTTCGCCTAGGTTTTCCTCTTGCGACTGTTCCATTCACACTAGCCTTATAAACTTTCTTAGTCTGTCTTTCCTCGTCCATTCTTTCTAGATGTCCAAACCATTTGAA
The DNA here is from genome assembly GCA_963564715.1 of Catocala sponsa. Classification (NCBI taxonomy): domain Eukaryota; kingdom Metazoa; phylum Arthropoda; class Insecta; order Lepidoptera; family Erebidae; genus Catocala; species Catocala sponsa. The sequence goes on along the minus strand of OY751354.1, from coordinate 1,566,176 downwards.
CTCATAAAGTAAGAAAAGGATAATATAATACTTATGCAACACATTTTAAGTAATTCTTATCAATTTAATGATGTTAGCACTGTAGTACTGCTACATGATGCCAGTTGTAATGCTACATGATGATCATTCATTCTTTACATAGTAATAATTGTTGTCCACGGCGTTGGCAAGTGATCATAGCCTAAACCAAACCAAACCAAAGGTGAGATCTCTGATTGTCGCCATGGTGGCATCAAAAAAAGCTTATTGTTGTCTATAAGGCACTGTTTTCAATCGCTTCTTGCTTCAGAGGATATTGCTGTGTATATTTTAATAGAAAATCTAAGCATAATTTTGCCTCAGCATTTTTGTTATGGTACTTATATAATTTACCGTGTGGACCTTGGCCTCTGAACAGCAATGGTCCACCATTCCAAAATTTTATGTTTAACCCTAACATCCTGGGTTAGGCGCCAGGCAATTATGTGTGGGGGCATTGGTCATTTCCCTTCTACACTTCAATACTAATTTGGTAAATGAATCACTTATTCTTTATAAAGCCATTCATAAACTTGTGCCTTGTAAGTCATAGTACCATATGGGCTTGCAAGTTGCAACTATATACAATTGCTTACTAAGATGCCCAAGTACTAGTAACTAATAATAAGTGTCATTGTTTGGCATTCCAAGTTACTACTGAGACAGTATATCAGGCAGACGTCGTTCTTATCTATAGTTTGCATTATACCAAAAATTAAACATCCCCATAGACCAGAATAATTAGATTCCATATGTAGCAATAGTGTCCTACCTGCCATGACTAGGGCCTCGGTAAGTGTCCCATCTGATTCTAAACTAAAACTCTCAAAGGGCCTCTGTATGTTGGACCCATGTCCCCATGTAAGCCTAGGACAAGGGTTAAGTATTTTCCTAATCTGTTAGCGAAATACCTGTGAAAGAGAAACAAGTAATAATAAGTGTAATCTCTAAATCGAAATCGAGGAAATCATTTGGCTTGGTATGGACATGTTATGCGAAGAGATGATATGTAACTAGGTAAGCAAGTGATGAATATGAGGGTAGAGGGATGAAAAGGGAGAGGAAGGCCAAGGAAAAGATGGATGGACTATGTGAGGATGGATATGAAAGGGAAAGTGGTAAATGATCAGATGACGGGTGACAAAGAAGTTTGAAAGCGAAGGACATACTGCGCCGACCCCAAATAAATTGGGACCAGAGCAAGAGGATACTTACTTACTTACTTACTTCGCTGGCTCAGTGATCCAAAGTGGCTCTTGGCCTCCGACATTAAAGTGCGCCATTCTTTCCTATTTTGTGTCAAGTCAGACCAATCGAGCACATTCATCTCTTTCAGAAGATGATGATGATTTATTTCTTCTGCACTGGGATTATTTCCCAATGTTGCGAGCTTCATTAATATACACACAAACATGTGTGCACAAACTCTGACTTATATGTACTACTAGCTGTTACCTGCGACTTCGTCCGCATAGATTTTAACTAAAAAGTGTTTGTCTCTGCGGAAACCCTATTTTTTTTGCTAAAATCAAAGTAGCCTAAGTTACTCCTTATAACATCAGCTATCTGCCAGTGACAGTCCCGTCAAAATCGGTTCAGCCGTTTCGGAGATTAGCCGGAACAAACGGACAGACAAAAATTTTAAAAATAGATGTTTTCGTACAGGTACCTTATATTCTTTCATATGCATTAGATAAAAAGCTGTTATTTTGACATTACAAACAGACACTTTTATTTATTTGTATAGATTTATGTATAATACATCTGTATAAACACATGCCACTTATACCATTTATTAATATACTAATACTAGATGTTCCCGCGGTTTCACCCGCGTTTATCGTTACTGCGCCGCCCCCGTGGGTCGTAGCGTGATGTTATATAGCCTATAGCCTTGCTCGATAAATAGGCTATCCAACACTAAAAGAATTTTTCAAATCGAACCAGTAGTAATCACGCAGAATAAACCAGGAGAAACATCGTTTGTACTATGTCTGTAATGAGTAATTATTTTGCTGCGATGTTATTTTAAAACTGCTATATCTCCTAAGATATTCATTGAAATCGAATGATGTAAAGGGCAATTTTGTTTTAAATTAAATACTTGTGATGAATAACGTATTTATTTGGATAAGGATTAATATCATGTTTATAAAAATACCTTCGCAAATAATGCATTATTTTAGAACAAATTTGGTTAGCATAAAAATGGTTATAGTGAGCCAACTTTAAAAGATAGACATATGCTGTCGCGGACTTTTTTTTAGAACTTTTAAAGGGGAACAATTCTGTCATACATGATTTTTGCGAAACTTTAACTGTTTACGCAGCGCACGCAGCGGAAGCTCTCAAAAGGAAAAAATACTCTCCGATTTTGAAACATTCTTCATTGGTGCTCCGCTCCTATTGATCTTAGCGTGATGATATATAGCCTATAGCCTTCCTCGATAAATGGGCTATCTAACACTGAAAGAATTTTTTAAATCGGGCCAGTAGTTCCTGAGATTAGCGCGTTCAAGTAAACAAACAAACAAACAAACAAACAAACTCTTCAGCTTTATAATATTAGTATAGATTATAAAGCTAAAGAGTTTGTTTGTTTATTTTAAACGCGCTAATCTCAGGAAGTACTGGTTGGATTTGAAAAATTCTTTTAGTGTTAGATAGCATATTTATCAAAGAAGGCTATAGGCAACATAACATCACGCTACGACCCGAGGGGGCGGCGCAGTAACATCTAGTTTATTAATAAAACAATAATAGATTATGAAATATTTTAGTTATGTGAAGGGTGTTTCTTATAAGAGACAGATAAATATTACATGTGTTTAGATAAGGTAACTATGTAGTTATTTCAGTATCTTCCATATTATTAAGTACTAGATTTTGTCCATGGCTTTGCTTGCGTTAATGTAGATTTTGTCAATAAATTACTATTTGTTACTCAATCATGCATAAACCGTAGAACAGATTTGCATGAAACTTAGCACATAGATAGACTATGTCCTGGATTACCAGATAGGATACTTTTTATCCCGATACCCGTTCCTATCTCGTTCATACAGGCGAATCTGTGAGTGCTAGTATTGTATAAGTAGGAAATATGAAGTAATCATTGTCATGTAGACTTCTTTGTGTTTGTAGTGTTACATACAAAAGGCGCAGCTGAAAGGCCATTTGATAACGAGTTGTTTTGTACATACGTCGGCCTCGATGGCGGAGTGGTTAGTGTAACCTACTGCCACGCCTGAGGGTACGGGTTCAATTCCTGCATAAGTCAAACATTTATGTGCATTAACATGGATGTTTGTCTTGATCTGGGTGTTCTATCTATACTAATATTATAAAGCTGAAGAATTTGTTTGTTTGTTTGAACGCGCTAATCTCAGGAACTACTGCTTCTAATTGAAAAATTCTTGTTGTGTAGCCCATTTATCGAGGAAGGCTATAGGCTATATAACATCACGCTACAACCAATAGGAGCGGAGCAGCAATGTAAAATGTTGCAAAAACGGGGAACATTCTAATGAAACAGACGAAGTTGCGCGGATCAGCTAGTGTATAATAGAATGAAAAAAAGAAAAAATATATTTTTATTTGTATCTCCTTTACACAATACATGTATTGTGTAAATTAGATACAAATAAAAATACTTTTTAATTATTTATTTATTCCAAAACTATTAATCTATCATTACAGGTTCTTAATCTAATGCGATAGTATAGTAACATAACTAAAATGTAACATTTAAAACGGTAATATAATAAAATATCTTAAATCTATTATATATACAACAATAAGTATATACCTACCCAGTAAATTAATGTTCTTTGTGAATTCGCTCAATGAACATGAAAATAGATCGATACGATCTGATACTGTATTGAGCGCACGCGGCGCCCGCGTCGACGGCGCGTGCTGTTAGTGCGCGCGCGCGGCATCACTAACAACGCTGACTACCGCCGCCGCCGTCGCCACATGAGTAGATAAACGGTACAGAGTATAAGCTTCATACAACCGCGCGAATCGGTTGCACTACTACAAGCACGCGGGGCATGTGTGCGTGACCACTGGCCGCTTGTCGCGTACGCGGCCAGACTGGAAAAAACCGGTTTACGCTGGCACAGACAGTGGACAATCAAAGGGTCAGTGCGACGCACGTTGTTTGTTTTGTTATTTGCAAGTTTGAATATTTTAATTTAAAAACGTGGTATTTTATTATTAATAATGGTTGTTTATTGTACCGTGTGTATAAATAATGATGATGATGATCGATCCGACCGTTTTCGGCCATGGCGACTGCTTTGACTCCTAGTCGGCTTGACGACGCTGATGCGCCCGAAGATGACTTATATAGCCGATTTTTGCTGTAAACTCTCTGGAACAGTATGGGCACGACAGCATGCCGGATACATAATTATAATTTATGGCAACGGATGGACGGGCCTTTAATTAAATAATATAAATAATACTAGAAAAAATAAAATATATCATACTTTAACTATCCCAAGGAGTACAATAGGTAACTAAATATTGGATTATTAACTTTTTCAAGTAAGTACCTTTATTTTATTGTATGATCCTTTTTTAATAAGAAGAGGTTACTACACGGTGTGTTTTTACCTTTTTATTATTACAAGCTTTTACTAAACATTTGTAGGTATGTGGGTGGGTTGGTATATGTAGTAGGTATGTGTGTTAAGATCAAATATTGCAAGTAAGATTTGAACCACTTCCCGATGTCTGATTGAGCTGAAATTGTGTATACCGTAACTTCAGTGACAATGCAATAATTATGATAGATATAACCTGATCCTGCAGCCAGGATTGTCACCTCACTAGGGAACTCTTCAACGGGTAGTAGCATGGTCACGAAATTTTGTATGTTAGTTTAATTTTGATAGTTTAAAACGATTTTTATCATGAACTGCTGCTGCAGCCAGCATTGTCTCCTTACGTCACTCGTAAAAAACTCTTGAAAAACTTTGTTAGACTCAGAATTTACCACACCATTAAAAGAAACAATAAATTATTAAGAACAAAAATTATAAAAAGAAAATTCTTAGAGTAAGTAATTTGTAAAGTATTCTATCATACTGAATAACGAGATGGATGTAAAAACACAGGATTCAACCACGTCGTCTTCATGTGACCTTGTGACTCCTATATCTCGGGCCTCGGGGGTCTTTTGACCCACAGGGCCCATATTCAAACTCGACCGAGGTATGACCCCAAGGTATCTGCACACCAAGTTACAAGTCAATTGTACCTACTGCCGGGCATGATGCCGACAGTTGAGCCTCATGTCCACTTTTGGGCATTTTGTCCACTGTTAGGCATCATACCAACTGTTAGGATTTATGCCCACTGTTAGGCGTCATACCAACTGTTAGGCATTATGCCCACTGCTGGGAATCATGCCCACTGTTGGGCATCATGTCCACTGTTGGGCATCATGACCATTGTTGGGTATCATGTCCATTGTTGGGCATCATGCCCACGGTTGGGCATGTTATGTTGCAAAACGCAGCACAAGACAAAACTCGACAGCAAACAGCAGCAACCAACTCGAATCAGCACACCACCACTCAGCATATAAATGAAGCCATTTTGCCATTTAAAATACATGTGACATTGTGACCCCTATATCTCGGAGGTCTTTTCGGGGGCCCACAGGACCCATATTCAAACTCGACCGAGGGATGACCCCGAGGTGTCTGCACACCAAGTTACAAGTCAATCGGTCCAGTGGTTCCGGAGCTATGTCTGTCACTAACAGACAGACACACAGACCCACAAAGTGTTTTCATTAACCTCTTCGAAGAAGACTCGGAGGTTACTAAAACTATTTAACAAATGTTTTGTTTAATTTGTGTTCATCTATTGTGACAACCCTACCAAAATAGGTAACAATTTTGCACGTTCTTAAGAAGCTTAGTCTCTGCACCGTTTATCTACTCATGTGCCGTCGCGTCGCCCCCTATACTCATCTGGGAATGGAATCTCCTGAATATTAGTATAGACTAGCTTTTGCCCGCGGCTTCGCTCGTGTAAATGTAGGTTAGGTTATTTTAGTGACAGTACTTTTTTCTGAATGAAGGGAACCGTATGTCCTTTTGTGTATCCCTGACAATGTGTATGCGCAATTGCATGATAATCGGTCAAGAAGTTAAGGCGTGAAAGCGTAACAGACAAACAAACTAACTCACATTCGCATTTTTAATATTAGTTAGGATTGGGATGTTATTTTAAAAGACTGCTGCAGAGTCCTTATCCTTATCCTTACTAATATTATAAAAGCGAAAATGAGTTTGTTTATTTGTTTGTTTGGTACCTTTTCACGCCTAAGCCACTGAACCGATTATCCTGAAATTTTGCATATACATTATCAGGGGTACACAAACGGACATAGGCTGCTTTTCATTCCGAAAAAATTACTGTTTCCGAGGAAAATAACAATAATGTTCTTATGATAATAGATGGCGCCACGTGTCTTTCGAATCATGATTGAATTATAATATTACAAGCAGAGTACAAACCGAATTGATTGTCAAATTCTAAATTAACGCGAGCGAAGTCGCGGGCAAAAGCTAGTCTACTAATACTACTAACCTAACCTATATTACCGCGGTTTCGCTCGCGTAAATGTAGGTAAGGTTAGATTAGTAAAAGTACTTTTTCTGGATAAAAAGCACTCTATGTCCTTTTCTGTATCCTTGACAAAGTGTACGCCAAATTTCATGATGATCGGTCGAGCAGTTAAGGCGTGAAAGCGTAGCAAACAAACTGACATTCGCATTTATAATATTAGTTAAGTAAATACACAGGTCAACTAACGAACATTTTGTATAACCACAAGGGGATCTTAAACCACAATGTCAGTCGGAAGCCAGGCAACACGAGGTGCTTCTAAGAATTTTCTGCCATTTGCAATGAATGGCATAATTCCAGGAAATGTGGACATAGTTACCAATTACCTGGTAACGGTTCAATAAACGGACTCGTACGAAGAACTACTATCCTCTTACAGTAAAACTGTTAGTACGGATGACTTAGGCCTGGTTCCTATTAAAGGCAGCGAATTGGCGAACCGTGGAGTTTTAGTTGGCAGGCCCGAAGTCTCGGGAGAGCCAACATAACCTTCTCGTCTCTCCTTGTGGCGAGGGAGTATGCAATAGGAGAATTAAACCACGAAAAAAAAATTGTTCAGATTCCCATATTCAAATATCTATACTAATATTATAACTGCTCTCGGTAGTCCCCTGCGCCACAGAGGCAGTTATAATATTAGTATAGATTTCACTAGAATGTGACTGCTGCGCCCGTGCCTCGGAAAGAACGTAAAGCCGTTGGTCCTGCGCCTGATCTCTCTCCGGTCGTGTGGGATTACCGTCCCATCGGATCTTGAGGGTTAGGGAACAGAGAGTGCACTTGTTTTTGCGCACACGCTTGTGCACTATAATATCTCCTGCGCAAATGGCCAGTCTCCGTTAAGATTGGCCGGAGGACATTATCTATACTAATATTATAAAGCTGAAGAGTTTGTTTGTTTGTTTGCTTGAACGCGCTAATCTCAGGAACTACTGGTCCGATTTGAAAAATTCTTTCATTGTTAGATAGCCCATTTATCGAGGAAGGCTGTAGGCTATGTATCATCAAAGTGAATAAGTTTGTATATGTCTTATATAAATTATCCAAAATTGTTAACATCGATTCGGTATTAAAGGCTTACCATAGCTGTGTAGCATCTATACTTAGATTCGGTTTAATTTATTGGGGTAATTCAGTTAATAAAGAATTTGTGTTTAAGACCCAAAAAAAATGCGTACGGGCTATGTGTGGCTTACAAAAAATGGACAGCTGTCGACCTTTTTTCAAAAGTCTAAAAATATTACCTCTTCCATGTATGTATATATATATGAAGTAAATATATTTATAAAAACAAACTTAAAGTTATATAAAGTTGCTTTTCAAAGTCATTACCGGCAATTACGTGACAAAAATAAACTGGAACTTGAATTGCCCTTAGTAAGAACAGCGCTAAAAAGAAAAAGTTTTTTCTATATGGGTCAAATCATATATAATAAACTGCCTGATGCCATAAAAAACCTAGATATTATAAGTTTTAAGAACAGACTGCATACAATATTGTTACAAAAATGTTATTACTCTGTAAGCGAATATCTGAATGATAATTCCATTAATTGTTATGAATGAAGACATATATAATTATTTATTTGACATCATTTATTGTACGGATAAACAATTTGACATTTTGTATTTTATTTTATTTGATTAATTGACTTATTATTTTATTTTTTTGGTTTACATTCGTCAATTGACATCATCTATTGTGCAGATAAACAGTTTGACATGTTGTATTTTATTTGATTAATTGATTATTTATTTAAATTTTTTGGTTTACAATCATAACTATATTGCTTCCATACATTGTTTTTATGAATAAAATAATATTTGAATAGAATATTCTCATTGCAGCTACACACTATTATAATTATTATCTGGTATGTAAAATAATTTTAAATATTTATGGTTTAGTAATGAATGCATCTCAAAATTGTAATAATATGTTATTTGGTACCTATGCAATAATTATGTTTGTATGCCCTATTTTGGTGAAATATAGTGAAACAAAATCAAATGTAACATCTCACACGACTGTAACCTATATTTACAAATAAAGATTCTGATTCTGATTCTGATTCTGATCATGCTAAGATCAATAGGAGCGGAGCACCAATGAAGAATGTTTTAAAATCGGAGGGTATTTTTTCCTTTTGAGAGCTTCCGCTGCGTGCGCTGCGTAAACAGTTAAAGTTTCGCAAAAATCATGTATGACAGAATTGTTCCCCTTTAAAAGTTCTAAAAAAAGTCCGCGACAGCATATGTCTATCTTTTAAGTTTGGCTCACTATAACCATTTTTATGCTAACCAAATTTGTTCCAAAATAATGCATTATTTGCGAAGGTATTTTTATAAACATGATATTAATCCTTATCCAAATAAATACGTTATTCATCACAAGTATTTAATTTAAAACAAAATTGCCCTTTACATCATTCGATTTCAATGAATATCTTAGGAGATATCGCAGTTTTAAAATAACATCGCAGCAAAATAATTACTCATTACAGACATAGTACAAACGATGTTTCTCCTGGTTTATTCTGCGTGATTACTACTGGTTCGATTTGAAATATTTTTTTAGTGTTGGATAGCCTATTTATTGAGGAAGACTATAGGCTATATAACATCACGCTACGACCCACGGGGGCGGCGCAGTAACGATAATCGCGGATGAAACCGCGGGAACATCTAGTTATTATTATAAAGCTGAAGAGTTTGTTTTGTTGAACGCGCTAATCTCAAGAATTACTGTTTCGAATTGAAAAATTATTTTAGTGTTAGATAGTCCATTTATCGAGGAAGGCTATAGGCTGTATAACATCATGCTACGACCAATAGAAGCGGCGTATCAATGAAAAATATTGCAAAAACGGGGAAATTTTCTTATGTGAAGCAGACGAAGTTGAGCGGGTCAGCTATCCTATACAAGGTTATTCTTAGTAAAGTGAAAACCTCTCTGGGGTCATTATACTTGTTATTATGAACAACTTTAGTTCTGAGACAATGCCGAAATCGCGAAAAAAAATCTGCTGTTCCATACATTTTGCCGAGGTCAAAGTCCAATTTTGTATGGAACAGCTGATTTTGATGAACCTTGTATATACAGTTAAATTCTTACGTATAGTCATTTGGTAGTTTTACCTGCAAAGCTTTCGGGGAGTTTTGAAAACTTGTACTCACAATCTGGCGGCATTGGTCATAGTATAGATATTTTACGTAAACATACGGAAAACACCTGTTGGTGTAGAATTCTACACTAATATTATAAAGAGGAAAGATTTGATTTGTTTGTTTGTTTGTCTGTAATGATTTAACTTAAAAACTACTCAATCGATTTTTACAATTCTTTCACCATTAGAAAGCTATATTATCTATCACCGAGTAAAATAGGCTTTATTTGATTTAAATAAGTACACGAAACCTAACCTACTTTTACGCGAGCGAAGTCGCAAGCAAAAGCTAGTTGTTAGATAATTTACATATTTATAAAAATACGAATATAATTAAAAATACTTGATTTAATAAGACAGAGTAACAGTGTAGTTAAGATGACAAAATAGTAATATAATTTTTTTCCCGACTTTAAAAAAAGGAGGAGGATCTCAATTAGACTGGATTTTTTCCTCCGGCCACTTGGATCCCATGACGCCGCTCCCCCATGGGCAAAAAATTATAAAATTATAAAAAAATCTCTGGGGATCCCATGATCTACAGATAATTTTTTTGCCCCTCTAGTGGCCGGAGGGTTTTTTTTTTATATGTGTTATCTCAGTTCCTGTTTTCTGGGTGAACCGATTTTGATTATCTATTAATACATTAGTAATTATAACTAACTAGGTTTTGCCCGCGGCTTTGCTCGCGGTGAAAATTCTATCTTTTGGGAACAATACTTTTCTGGATGGATGGTACTCTGTTTCTGTATCCCAAACATACGTGTATACATGCGAAATTGTATGATAATCGATCGACTAGTTAGGCGTGGAAGCATAACATACATATAAACAAATTCTCATTCGCATTTATAGTATTAGTTAGGATTATATTTATTTGTATATTTCGATGGTGCAGTGATTGATTTGTCACTGACCGATAGCTTACATAATTTTGCGTGCAGTCTGGAAGGCTCGGGTTCGATTGCCGTCTGCGGCAGTATTTTTGTTAAGATATATTCAATAGCAGGACTATCTCAAAATGTGTCTTACAGATGGCAATAGGTTCGTTCCGTATTATTCTTCTTTTCTTTCTTCTCGTGTGGGTAGTGACCAACCTGTTGTCAAGAGTTGTTCAAGTCGCCCGTAGGCCTCTGACATGGCTTAACGACTGCTGTCAATTTGGCAACAACCGGGACCGACTTTTTACGTGCCCTCCGAAGCACGGAGACGCTCTGATGAAATACCACTAAGCGGTCACCCATCTATAGACTGACCGCACCCAACGTTACTTAACCTCGCTAATCGTTTACCAATCAGTGAGTGCAACTGGCTATTATATGGTAACATTCATCTAATTTTAAAAACAAACAATATCGGTCTTTAAGTAAGTTTAGTACAATAACAATACAGGTAGGAGTCTAGGACAAACGATTTAAATGTTTACTAGTATGACAGCCGTTACCACGCTTAATAAGTTACTGAGACCCTGGTCAAATACCGAATTTTCTTATTAGGTTTATCTGCCAAGAAATTCTCAGCATATGTAGGCAAATAGTTAGCAATACTTCACATCTGTACGAAGCACGGAGACGCTGAGATGAAATACTACTAAGCGGTCACCCATCTATAGACTGACCGCACCCAACGTTACTTAACCTCGCTAATCGTTTACCGATCAGTGCGTGCAACTGGCTACGAGTAATCCGTATTATTTTGAAAAATTACGACCTTAACCTTAATTGACGACATGTGAGTCTAAAACACCTCTGCCAACTCTTTTTGGTATACAGAGGCGTGAATGTAGATAAGAATTCATTTTTTTAGCAATAAAGTTATCAACTTATCACAGATAACTATATATATAGTTTTATTATTTATCTTATATGTACTGATATACAGCTTAGAGAGTGCTTTGAACGCTCTAATCTCGGGAATTGCTAGCCCGATTTGCATGATTAACGTTTGATTTATTCATATATATAGATTATATTTTAAACTAGATATTGTTACTTTCATAGTAATGGACGATAATTTGATGCTAGCACTATTTCGACCTCGATGGCGTAGTGGTTAGTGTAACCGACTGCCACGCCTGAGTGTGTGCATGGTGCATGGATATGGATGTTTGTCTTGGTCTGGATGTTTCTATGTATACATGCATACATAGATTCACGCCTGTTTCCCAGAGGGGTAGGCAGAGACTCAGTATTTGTATGCCTATGGTGGCTATTCAGGGGGCCCATCTAGTTAGTTGGCGAGTCACCGTCTGCCCATTACATTGATGCTATTAGAGTATTCAGGGCAGACGCCGTGTTTCATCCATAGTTACCAATATACCAGTCCATCAAACACCCATACCCATACCATGTATATGGGTATATCGGAGCCCATATATTAGAGTCTAGAGGCGTCTTTACCGAGTGTGCAGGGTGTGCGGTGCACACGGGCACAGCGGTTAGGGGGCGCCGCGCCGGCCTCGGCACTTTCAATGAACCTGCGCCCGTGTTATGACGCCGGATGTTATAACTCAACCCCACGTAAAAAGAGCTCCGGTTTGCATATATTTTGTATGCCATCCGGAGCTCTTCTTATATGTCTGGAGTTACTGCAAAGCAAGGCGCGCCACGAGCGGCTTTTATAATAGTAATTTTTATTTCAACATGAAATAAACCTTAAAACAGATAATTATACAGTACTAGCTTTTGCGCGCGGCTCCGCCCGCGAGATACCTACATCAATAAAAAGTGGCCTGTGTCCTTCCTCAGGTTTTAAACTATATCTGTACTAAATTTCATCTAAATCGGTTGAGTGGTTTAGCCGTGAAAAAGTAACAGACAGATAGACAGACAGAGTTACTTTCGAATTTATAATATTAGTAAGGATGTATAGGCAACCCTGTCCGATCCATGAAGGGCTTATTTCTGTCTTAACAAACATGCTAAGAAAAATAATCTATATTATCGTAAAACGTCTACATAATAATTTTAAGTACAGTATTGATAAGAATTTTTACCCTTAAATTACTGAAATTTCGCACAGACTGGCATGACCATGTTTCATGCAAATAAATAATCATTTCATTTCTTTGATGTATATATTTTTCTATTAAAATTTGTCGGCTTTTCTGTCAAAGGTTAGCAGTCAAAGGAGCCGCCTCATTGCTCGCTGCGTTTGTACCTAGACAATCGCACCGCGTTAGAGATGTAACTCTTCTTCTCTCTAACCTTTACTATTCCCAAGTCACTTGGGGTCGGCTTTCTAGTCTAACCGGATTTGACTGGATATCAGTTTTTACACGGAGCGGCTACCACCTGACCTACGCAACCCGAAGGCTAACGATACCCTAAGGCTAGAACAGTGTCAGGATATTAGAGGGCACTGACTTCCCAATAACGACTGCCATAGACACAGAAATAAATAGTAGTAGAATGGTGAATGTCACGTCTTCGCGTACATTTCGCGCGTGCCACATTTCGGCAAGCCCCGCCTACAGTGACGTATAAATAGTGAGTGGACCCTATGGAATTATTATCGATATGTTGAGAGCTGTGGAAGATGAAATTATGTTATTGTTTTTATGTAAAATGTTTTATTATGAATAGTGATGATAACATATTAGGTACTATGTAAACTTTGATTAAAGTATAATGTTATTTAAATAAAACGTATTTATTTAGTTAAAAATCTGTATTGAAACCTTACAAAACTTTTGACTATATTATAGAATATACTTTATATAATGTATATTATTATATCAAAAATAAATTTATTCAAGTTAGGTTACAAAGTAACACTTATGAATGTCAAAGTTACACTAAATTCTGTCTGTGAATTTACATTTACTGCCACGTTTAGCAAAGCAAGGGTGTAGGGTACTAACAAAAATTCGCTTAAATAAATTGTTAATTATGAAAAAATTCTTAACAACATTATTCTGCCTGACTTAATCAGCAATCGTATACACACTACCATTAGACTAAACCTACAGATCAAAGAAACAGTTGATTAATATTAACAAACGTATTGATATCGACATAATAATTAATTCAAGAGTGTCCTTCGAATTAATATTAATTTTATTTATCGATAAATTTAAGACGTCACCATAAACCGAACGTCAATCACTAGCGCAATCGCTGACCAATCACAACTATTTATTTGACCCGACGCCCCTGAGTTGTTATTGTTTTTGGCTTCTTGTGAATATCGCTTATCTCGACGTACATTGCGTGTGGGTTTCATATTTATGTGAACAAGTATCGCATAATTCAAGCAATGGATATTTAACATAACGAAGAAATGAACGATGATGTTCTTATTAGACAAACATGGTAAAAGTAGAACACTTATTTTGAATCTCAATAATCTTAACTTTTACTCAATTTAAATACTTACTGGTGATATGAAATGCCTCCTTTTTCCCATATTTATTGCATCACTTTTATTTTTACAATTGGAAACTGCACAATATGGCATATTTGTAACGAATTTAATGTTTTTTTACCTCCGCAGCGCGCGAACGGGAGACGCGTTGCGTAATGCGAATGCGTTTAGAAGCATATGCACTATAGTGCAATAGCTTGGCACGCGCGCCACGCCCTCTTCACCATTCTACTACTATTTATTTCTGTGGCCATAGATGTTCATGGCAGCCGGGACCGACGGCTTAACGTGCTCTCCGAGGCACGGAGCAGGCAATAATTGTCAATCAATACGCACATAATTTCAGCAATTGTTAACATTTTATCTACTATACGTCCAAGAGGTGGGAGCCTGGTGATGTCTAACACAGGTTTTCCTACTATAGACACCAGTCTCGCCACAAAGGATTAAAATTTGTTAAATCTGTACTGAGTTATCTTATGTATGTATACTTACCTTTGTGAAAGAGATAAATAAATACTTATTATTATTATTCTCTTTATTACTTATTTTCTCTAATAATTACATTTTAAAATATAAATATAAAAATTATGTATATTTAAAAATATAAAAACTGAAATGACCCACCGATATCGGGTGCAGGGACCAAGCTATCGGTGGTTAGGGCTCCAGAGAAAGGAACCTCCGCACTATGCGCGCCGTGTCGAGCAATACTGCCTTCTGAATCGAGGACTTGACCCAGCTATTCAACGCGAGCCTCTTAAGATGGTGGTCGAGGCTCTTGGCAATTAACCCGTTTACCGAAACGACTATCGGTACAATGATCGCCGAGCCTACATCCCACATGTCGACAACCTCGCGAGCCAAGTCCAGATATTTAATTTGTTTATCTTTTTCAGCTTTCACGAGGTTCTCGTCATGAGGGATGGTGACATCGATGATCATTGCAAGGCGCTCTAATCGATCTATCACCACAATATCTGGCTTGTTAGCCACAACGGTTCTATCAGTGATGATAGATCTATCCCAGTACATAGTGACACGACCATTCTCGAGAACTGGATCGGGCACATACCTGTAGTACGGTATCTCTGAATCCACAAGATTGTACTTTAAGGCAAGTTGCTGATGGATTATCCTGGCCACTTGGTTGTGTCTGTGCAAATATTCGCCGTTGGCAAGACGGGAACACCCAGAGACAATATGCCTGAGAGATTCACCGGGCTGGTGACACGCCCGACATAATTATGTCGACCGTCCCATCCTTCAGGATATGCCGCCGGTAGTTATTCGTCATAACAACTTCGTCCATTATTGCAAAGACAAAACCTTCTGTTTCGGCAAAAATATCGCCGAAACGTAGCCGGGCCACAGAAGATATTAAATCAATATCGGGCCCGTGTAAGGCCCGATAGAAGCGTCCATGCAGCTCTTTACCTTTCCATACATCCCTGCGGTCATCAGTACTGAGTACCACAGGTTTGCGCCAGTTCTCCTTAGCCAGAGCCAGCGGGGTAAGGCCATTGTCCGCTGAGACTACAGCCCGATGCACACCCGAGCCGGTCTGGAGAAAATATTCTCTAAGACTGCACACCTCACGATTATGGAGGGTCTTGGCACTTAGAAAACCACGACCCCCGCATTTCCGCGGGATGTACAGCCTCATTACAGACGAGCGCGGGTGATGCATCCGGTATGCGGTCAACAGTGTACGGACCTTTCTATCCAGGGCCTCCAGTTCAGTCTGAGTCCATCTGAGTATGCCGAAGGAGTACATTAAAACCGGCATGGCCCAGCCATTATAAGCACGCACCCTATGACCGCCCGACAAGTAACTTTTGAGTATCTTTGTCAGGCGGCCAAAGAAGCGATCCCGCAATGTCTGTTTCATGCCAGTCTCTGAAATGCCCAACGCCTGCGACATACCCAGATATTTGTATGTTTCGTTTGCAGAGAGAGTCCTAAGTCTTGAGGAATCCGATAGTTCCATCCCATCAGATTATTATTATTATTATAATTTCGAAGAGTCATAACTTCCGAAAGTCAGAGGTACGCGACGTGGCCGCGCGTGGGTTCGTACCCGAGACCCTCTGCATTGCAGTCTGTTGGTCTCCCTACTGAGCTATCACTGCTTTTTCGCGTTAGGGATGTAACTATCGATCAAATAAAAATATCGAAGTAAGAAATTTTAAGGATGCAAGTTAATTTATTTTTAAAATATAAGAAAGACTCTTGTGTGCAAAACTCAACTTTATGTAATTATACGTTTTCTTTAAATTAAATAAATTAAAATAATATATACATAGACTCACGGCAGTATCCCCGAAGAGTTGGGTATAGGTTTACCTATTATTATACCACGTTTTACCAGCTTTTTTACATGCGTTTACCGTACACATTTTACGACGCCGTAACCATGTTGTTGTTGAGAAATATGTAACAAACAAACTCAACTGACGTTTTACACGACGCCTTTAATCCAACCTGAGACCTCTATCGTACTCGCCAATTTATTCAATTATTTTTTATTACTAACAGGTGAGTGACGCGTCACTACCAAAGGCACGTGCCGGCACCTGTTTTGATTCGTTTGAAAGCACGCCGACAATCATTGCGAATTCGGCGCAATGGCCTTGACGCAATGGCTTAAGTATTATATTTGAGTAAACATATAAATATGAAATAAATCGGCTTTTCTTTTGATTCAAATGATATAAAAAGTAACATTTGATTTGTTATTAGCTGCCACAACTATTGTGACCTTCACCAGGATCGGAGCTCATCAAAAACTACCTAGCTAGCGAAATTTTAAGTCTGCATATAACATTACAGCGAGCGAGTGATAGTGATTAGATACATAATTCATTTTTTAATTTTTATTTCTTCATAAATTAAAACAGTGGAAGATTTGGACTTAGATAAAAAAAGCACATTGTTCTAATTTAAAAAATAAACTGTGCCATGCTGGCTCTTCAGATGTGGAGAAGTTAGAGCTCTTCAATGAAATCGGATTATTACCGATGTTCATTGACGATTCCATTACGCCGTTGGATATTTTAAATTGTTGTTTGCGATCATTTTCTAAACTAAAAATAATTAAAACTATCTTAAATCAACATTGTCGCAAAGTCGATTGACAAATTTATCGTAGTATTGAACATTAAATCAAAATTGAAGTCAGTGACATAATTAAGGATTTTGCTAATACAAAAGCACGAAACGTAACTTTTTTGTAATAAAATTATATTTATGTTGATTAGGTACGTTCTGTAATAATTAGTTTTCAAATATTTTTTTTTTGTAATAACCACAAAATCGTGTTTTGTTATTTTTGTCACGCCTTCCATATCAAAAAAAATTTTTAACCCCTGTACATTGACCTAGCATCAAGCTTCCCGAATCTGTCAAATGTATCCCAATTGATATTGAACTCTGTATGTTTGACATGAGGTCGAAATTAGAGTTAAGCAATTTGACAGATGTGGGTAGCTTGATACGAGGCCCTGTGTACCTATTGTTTCCCAACATCATTCAAAATTGTACCATTTGCACCCGGATCTCCGATCCCTGTTGTAAATATAAGGTGTTTGGTAAACACGTTCCCATGTTAATATGTCTATATAAATGTTAACATTTGTACCTATACCATTTAAATCGCGCGCTTACTAGAGTGCGCTAGGGTAATGATTGCACACGGGTGCTACATGGGCTAGAGACGCCTCTGTTAGAATCCATACGTAGCAATAGTCCTACGCCTGCTGCGGCTAGTGCCGCTGTCGGTGTTCCATCCCACCTTTGATTAAAACTCTCGAAGGGCCTTTTCACGTTGGACCCATGTCTCCGTGTAAGTCTCCCAAAGAGCCAGGTATTTTCTAATATAATATAGTTAGAAAATACCTGTGATAAGAGAAAAATAATAATAATAAACATGGGTGACATCAAAATTTATGTAGCAAACAACACCGAACTTACAAAACTAGCCGACACCACACAAACATTCTCGATGGACATCCGAATGCAATTTGGAGTTGATAAGTGCAAAATACACTCTGGAACTCGAGGAATAACTGAACACAATATATATACTGTTAATACAGGTGAACAAATTAAAACCCATGAACGAACACAGCATTTACAAATATTTAGGTTTTTATCAATCCAAGAAAATTCAGGAAAAATAAACAAAATTAGAGCTAACTAAACAATTCAAAGTAAGACTAAACCAAATTTAAAGAACCCAGTTAAATTCTCGCAATATCATAAAGGCAATAAATACCTATGCAATACCTGTTCTTATCTATTCCTTCGGGATTATAAATTGATCCCAAAGTGATTTAATTAAATGACAGCGCACAGTCAACACACACATGACAGCCAACAGAAAACATCCCCGATCATGCGCACACGCCTCACACTGCCACGCCAAAGTGGAGGAAGAGGCCTCATCGACATACAAAACTTACACAATAACCTAATAGACAAATTACGCAAATACTTCTACTCCAAAGCTGAACAATCTCAACTTCACAAATACTTAACGAATGCAGATAAAAAAATAACCCCCTTAACCTATTGAATAGAAATGTACAGCCAAAATTATTGACAAAGAGCAGAAAATAGTTTTGTGGTCCCAAAAGTCTCTGCACGGGAGACATCTCGCTGATCTCGGCCAAGAACACGTCGACAAAGAAGCGTCGAACGAATGGCTACTGCGCGGAGAGCTCTTTCCGGAGACAGAAGCTTTTCTGATCGCTATTCAGGATCAAGTAATAGACACCCGAAATTATCAGAAACGCATAACCCGTATACCTAACCTTCCCACTGACTTATGTAGACGTTGCCATAGTGGTTCCGAAACTATTCAACACATAACTGGTTCATGTAAATCCATAGTTCACTATAAGCATAGACACGATCAAGTGGCAGCAATAGTCCATCAGAACCTAGCCCACAAATATTCTTTTATTGAAATAAAAACTGCCTATTACAAATATAAGCCCATTACTGTTTTAGAGAAAAAATCCTTTAAAATGCACTGGGATAGGACCATTATTACCGATAAAACCATACAATACAATAGACCAGACATAACTATACTAGACAAAACAAAAAAACTGTTTTCATAATAGACATCGCAGTATGTAACACACATAATCTCCTCACTACGCATGCGGAAAAAATGTCGAAGTATGTTGATTTAGCTACCGAAATAAAAAGGCAATGGCAGGTAGACACCGTTAAAATCATCCCTATTGTCATGTCTACAACCAGCGTAGTCCCTAAGACACTTCTACATAGCCTGGTATACCTGACATGCCGAAATCTACAATCACACTCATACAAAAAGCCGTTCTTCCCTCACATGTAAATTTCTTGCATCATCTACTTCTTAACTCTTTTCCCTCTGGCACACTTGGCTAGGGCCCGTGTGTCAGGTTTTTACCCCTTTGAAATAAAAGGGAGAACAAATATAAACATAAAAAAAAATTAATAATAATACATGGGTATACATTTTTGCCATTAGTATAAAATAATTAATAATTATATTAAAATAAATAATAATAATTATCCTTAATCTGGTACATGTTTTACTTAGGTATACTTTAACCGACCGACATTGTGCATTCTAATTTAATTTCAAGCTCTAGGTTTTATTATGTGATAACATAAAAATCCCAGCATATAATAAAATATGGGCAATCCCTGCAGGTCAGTACAGACGGTGTTGTCTGTACTAATCTGCAGGGATTCCCCGTATTTTATTTTCCAGTCGCTACAATGAGCAAGATGTCATTATTATACCTACATTCATTTTAAGAAAAGGGATTTCCGTGCTCATTTCAATCGGTCACAAAAATATTTTCACGATATTGTTTCTTTGTTTCTCTTTCACGGGTATATTCCTAATACGTTAGGAAAATACCCGGCCCTTTGGGAGGCTTACACGGAGACATTGGCCCTTCGAGACTTTTAATCAAAGGTGGGATGGAACACCTATAGCGACACTAGCCGCAGCAGGCGTAGGACTATTGCTACGTATGGATTCTAATATATGGGCTATGGGTACGGCTGCCAACCGTACTCTAAAATAGAGTATTGTACTCTATATCATGTACGCGTACTCTATAATCTATAACACTTATAGAGTATGCTGAAATACTCTTTTTTACACAATGTTTACTAGACTAGTGCCGGTCATGTAATATTATACAAACCCATTATCATAACCAAAAAAATCGACTATTTGCTATTAAAATGTTGGTATCCCCAATTCCTCAAGCCATATTCGGACCTTTCTGAACGCAGCCACTAATGTCATGTCACAAGTTGTTTTGAGAATTGTTTTGAGGTTACGTTCATTTTGGTGCATGAAAAATTCTCATGATACTCTTCTTTGGAAGTCCGTACTCTTTATTTACCTCCTTTGAAATCAGATATACTCTATTTCTTCTAATAAAAGTTGGCAACCCTAGGTATGGGTATGGGTGTTTGATGGACTGGTATATTGGTAACTATGGATGAAAAACGGCGTCTGCCCTGAATACTCTAATAGCACCAATGCAATGAGCAGACGGTGACTCGCCAACTCACTAGATGGGCCACCATAGGCATACAAGCCAGCAGCATAGGGCAACACCGGTGCGAGCGGCTAGGGGTGTCGAGCGGTGCGGCGCTGGTTTCACCATCACGAGTCTCATGACAACGGAGACTCGGAGCGGGTTTCCCCGTAGTTATGCCCTTGAAAATGACACTTCCACCTCTAAGCATATAGGTCTGGCGGCCCTCCTCTGACCGGCCGACCAAGGCAAGCCAGATTTGAAAGTCCTACTGGCGCTCTTGAAGTTCCATTCCAGCCAACCAGTAACGGCAAGTCGGGGACGAGGCCCTAACCGACTAACCGGCCCTAACATTCAGGACCGCAGTGTCGCCACTCACATTCAGCTCGCCACAAGCTGCCCTGCGGTTTGTGCGCTTTTAATTAACCTGATGATACATTTTTTGTTTATATCACAAGACGAAGGTTAGTTTAAAAGCTAGTGTATTGTGCCCTGCGATATCGCGTTAGTCTCATGTTGAGATAACGACTGTCCCAGAGGGGATTTTTTATTATTATTATAATAACACCAGTTACAAACACAGCATCCTAATTAATATTACCAAACGTCGTGTCGGATTACCGTCCCATCGGATCATCAGAGTTAGGGGACAGAGAGTGCACTTGTGTTTGCGCACACACTTGTGCACTATAATATCTCCTGCGCAGATGGCCAGTCTCCGGTAAGATAGGCCGCCGTGACTGATATTCGGTCTGGAGGATATTATTATTATATTTCTCTACCAAATAAGTTTTGTATTTCTAGAATTCCTTTAACACACGCTGCATATATATATATATATATATATATATATATGCAGCGTGTGGTAAAGGTTATATATATATATTTTTCTATTGCCATTGTTGGCAAACGAGCAAGTGGCCCATTTGATGGAAAGTGGTAACCGCTGCTCATGGGCTTCAACAATGTCAGGACATAGCAAAGCCGCTGCCTACGGTGAAAGAAGAACTCTCTCTAAACCTCGTTTGAAGAAGGACATATCATAGCGCTCGGGAAACACCGAAGCAGGCAGTTCATTCCAGAGCTTGCACGTACGTGGGAGAAATGATCGCTGAAAGCGTACCGTCTTGGAGGTTGCTTCGTTATCGCTCTCCATAGCTGAATATCGTGGGCGTATGTGGGAATATGTCGGATCAAATAATAAAGCCAATGTAGGCTTGATACAGTTCAATTATAATGTGCAAGAAAATACAATCAGCTGTCACTTATTAGGTTACTTCACAATGTCTTATTAAATCACCTCGGAACGCGAGACAGGCTCTACGCACACACAGCACTAGTCATGCATGGGTCGGTACACGTTTTGGCACTACCATAACTGCTTATCCGTATTTACTGTGATAACAGTTTTTGAAACGATTTATTTCAATAACTAGGTATTGCTAATACATACGTATTCAATATTCCTCGGTACTGATAGAAACCATCGGTTTTGTCTAATAGGTTTCGCAACAGGTATTCTTATATCGTATCGGTATCGTTTCGTAGCTATGTACTGAGTAATAAGATGGTATTATAGTTACTTATTGTAATACCGTGAACCGTCCGTTGCTCGGCAAGCGCCGATTCAGTTTTGTGAACGTGGTATTGGTTCGCGAGTGCGACATCGCGTATTGACGAGTAAAGAGTTTATCCGAATAAGCAGTTATTGTACAACTGAATGCCGTATTTTGGGTATTAATTCGATACGCGGTTATTGCAACTGCTTATGGTTTATAACGGCCATTTCTACACAGCACTACTACCACTTAAACGATGTTATTCGTACGACGGCTCGCAACCACTCTGCTGGCCCGTCTGCCCGCCGACCGTCAGGCGTCAAGTCCTTCCTCGGCGGCCGCAAGGTATAACGTAGATTCTGTCGAACGCCAACAGAGTGCGTTGGCGTTCCGATTTAAAATCAACTCGATGACGACATACACCTATATAAATATCATTGCAATAAAATATGATTAGGAGATAATGCGTTGTGCATTGCGATTTTTACATGAGTGTTATAATAAAATATATATTATGTTTGTATCGTATAATAATACTAGATCTGCCCGCTGTTTCACCCGCGTTTATGATTACTGCGCCGCCCCCGTATGTCGTAGCGTGAAATATATAGCCTATAGCCTTCCTCGATAAATAAGCTATCTAACAAAAAATATTTTTTCAATTCGAACCAGTAGTTCCTGATTAGCGCGTTCAAACAAACAAACAAACTCTTCAGCTTTATAATATTAGTATAGATAGTGAATGAAGCCAGAGAAGTATGTCAGGATCGTAGCAAATGGAAATCCGTAGTCTCTGCCTACCCCTCTGGGAAACAGGCGTGAATCTATGTATGTATGAATAATAATATAATTTATTATATTGTTTCAGGTTTGCTTGTAAAATGAATTGAAACTACAGTCGGTGACATCATGTCTTCAGTGTGTGAGTATCTTTTGTATCTTTATTTTACGCCCAACGCGACATAATTCGTATAAAGTAGTTTGATTTCAATATTAATGTGGATAATAATTGGACGTAGTTATTATGCAAAATGGATCCAACCCCACAAAACACTTTGTTTTTCGGTCTAGTTATAAATGGTATTAAAATATATATATATACTACTCAAAATAAAATAAGGGCCACTAGTTTATTCACATTTAAGTGCACTTTAGTAAACTGAAAGTAACTGATAAGTAGCATTATATTGATATTACGAACTCTTTAATGTTTGATCTCTTTTATGCTGGTGTTCGTGTTCCTAATTTGAAAAGTATTGGCCATCATTTTAAGAAAAAAAATAATTGGATATTATTCTTGTTTTTCTTCGATTGTCTTCTTAACTTGTTTCGGTTATTTTAGGAAAAAAATACGTCCAACTAAGTGCTCATCGTGATCGTACAGTAACGGCCCGTAAGTTACAACACCACCTACGGCTGACAACGGGTACCCGTGTCAGTGATCAAACTATACGTAATCGATTGCACGAAGACCAGCAAATGTCAAGACGACGAGTTGTTCCAATTCCTCTGACCAGGGTTCAACGTGCAAACCGTTTAAGATTCTCCCGTCAGTATTTGAACTGGGGGATTAATCAGTGGGGCAAGGTGCTTTATACAGACGAGTGCAAAGTAAAATTTTTTAATGATGATCGGCGTGTTAGGGTGTGGAGACAACGCGGCAAGCGGTTTTCGGAGTCCTGCATCCACGAAGTTCACCGTTTCGGTGGTCCCAACGTAATGGTTTGGGGTGGGATTAGTTTACACGGTAAAACCGAGCTCACCATTTTAAATGCGGGTACCGTAACTGCAGAACGTTACATCGAGGACGTCATCAGGCCTCAAGTGATCCCATTTGCACAGCGAGTGGGGCCTGGATTCATCCTGATGCAAGACAATGCCCGTGCACACACAGCTCGATCGACCCAAACTGTCCTAGAAGGGTCTCATATTGAGGTATTACCATGGCCAGCTAACAGTCCGGATTTAAATCCAATCGAATTCGAATTCGAATTGAAACGAAGGGTTAGAGAGAATGAGCAAGGGGTCTACAACCAACAGCAGCTGATTGACGCTTTAAAACGTGCCTGGGAGGAGATTCCAGATGAAAACGTGAGGAATTTGATCCAGAGTATGCATACGAGGCTTCAGGAGTGTATTGCTAAGAGAGGAGGACATACTCGTTACTAAAAAGAAGAAACAAAATGACAAGAACAGTATTTTGTCTTTTTCCGGTGATTTCTTTTGTTCATGTTTTTCATTCAAAATGAACTTAAAAAAAACAATTCATGATCATTATTTTAAACAATTGTTAGCTTATATGTATTATAACCAATAACATTATTTTGTAGTTACATAAGTTAAACAATTTAATGTCTTTATTGTTTTCATGGTACAGCAAAAAATCTTAGTGGCCCTTATTTTGTTTTGAGTAGTATATATACACTACCGTCCAAAAGTTTAGAATCACTAGGGTAATTTTAATTAAAACGACTATAATATGTGTAAAGTATACTTTATCACACTTAAATCTTAATCAAACCTTAGATTAGCATTCAGTTAAATATAATCAGTACAAATAAGAACAAAAATATACAGTCTTCGTTAAATTTTGGCTTCGTCAAAATGGCCACCCTTATTCTTAATTACTTGTTCACAAATTTTACTCATTCATTTGATTAATTTATTGAAGTGTTCGGAGTCCAGTGACTTCCATTCGCTCTGTAAATATTCCCACAACTGTTCTGAGCTCGATGGACACCGGTTCTTCACTTTTCTATCCAGTTCATCCCATACTAATTCAATCGGAGACAAATCTGGCGATTGTGAGGGCCACTTCATAATTAGCAAAACTTTTTTACTTCGTTTTTGCTTTAAGAACTCCTGGCATAATTTGGAGGAATGCTTAGGGTCATTATCTTGTTGAAAAACAAAATTTTGACCGATCACATTAATTTCAGAGGGAAAGGCATTTTCTTCAAGTATTTTCAGATAGCCTTATTTATTCAGTTTCCCGGTGATTTGATCAGATGGCCGGGTTTATTATTACCAAAGCATCCCCAAACCATCACACTACCACCGCCGTGCTTAACAGTCTGCACAGTACACGCTTCTAAAGCCCGCTCCTCTTTTGATCGGCGCACAAAAACTCGTCTATTAGATCCAAAAATTTGAAATTTGGCCTCATCCGTCCAAAGGACTTTTTTCCAGTCTTCTACTGTCCAGTTTTTATGTGTTTTGGCTCACTCCAGTCTTTTTCTTTTATGAACACTAGTCAATCTGGGTTTTTGGCTACTACACATCCTCTTAGACCAGCAGCTAGCAAACGCCTTTTTACAGTTGTTATTGAAACTGGCTTTTCTCGGCTTTCATTTAAAGTAGCGGCAATTTGAGGTGCAGTTAAACGTCGATTTCGTTTCGATAACGTCACAACGTAGTTATCTTCCTGCTTTTTCGTAGATTTGGGACGTCCAGATCTCTTCCAGTCTTGATTTCCTCCAGTAGCCTTTTTTCGTACAAGAGTATAATGTACACCTTTGTATGAAACACCGACCTTTTCTGCGATTTGGCGCATAGAATAGCCTTCTTCGCTCAAAGTACAGATAGCACTCCGCTGTTCAAGCGAAATCTGTTTCCTTTTTGCCATTTTATGAGCTTGCGAACTTTTGTAGCTATCACATGAACGTCACGAATCACACTGAACTCTAAACTGATAATTTTTGCAATAATACACCCATATTCCAAAGATTAGACACTACTCATTACTACAACAATGCTTAAAAGCGCCAATTCTAAGAAATCTTCAAACGGCGGTGTCGCTACTTGAGTGGTCATACAACACGTGTGTCGCTCTTTTTTGAAAACAATGGACAGTTGATAAGAAATTATTGTTTTTGTTAAATGTTATTGTTAGTACGGTCGTAAAAATACTAATCACCAATAACAATACGTTTTTTGATGGATTTATTGCGGTATAGTTTTTCTGTCGACGAAAATTAGGGTGATTCCAAACTTTTGGACGGTAGTATATATATATATATATATATATATATATATATATATATATATATATATATATATATATATATATATATATATATATATATATATTGTTGTTAGGAATCAGATGTGAAACAGATTAAAAAAAATAACAGACGCACTTTAACCTTTAAATAATCATTGACTTATTCAAGAAATGCATTAACAAATAAAGTAAGAAATAATTGATATCACCCAACAGCGATCACTCAGCACGTCCGTTCCGTCCGCCGCTTGATGTCAAAGTGAGTCATTGCGCGCCGAGCACGCTTTTATAGCACGCTCGATCGGATGATTCGTGACGTTACTTGCTTACGTCGCATTCCGCAACTAACACGGCCTCTCCTGTCACTCTGACGTCCTCGTCGGGTCTGGAAGATGAACCTGCCTAACCTGACTGGCAGTCTCAGTGTAGAGTTTGGATCCCCATTTTCACTTCAATCTAGTAGGCCTAGGCTCCAAGTTCGCATACCTCACAATGACTGTCGACATAGGCACAAAGTTCGCATACCACACAGATTCAAACATTGTAGGCATAGGCTCCATGTTCGTATACCTCATTTGTGATAACAATAAACAGCCCCGCGTCACAACCGTAAGCGTGCACTCAAACAGCCATGACCGGCGCATGAACATTGCTATCTAATAGTTTCACAAAACATATTCAGAAATCATAACTAATGAGACGTCCCCCATAGCAACGCTATGCCAGCTAGTATAGTTTGCCAACACACACCATAGGTAGCTGCAGTGAGGCAAGCGCATGTGGTTGCGAGGTACGTAACCTCCCCGAAGAAATACTGCTCACGCCATAGGTAGCTGCCATCGGCAAGCGCACGTAGCTTCTAAACAACAAAGCACACGCCATAGGTAGCTGCCATCGGGCAAGCGCACGCGGCTTCTAAACATACGAGGACGGCGCTGGTTCCGATTGACACGCTGATCTTGCTGAATTTGATTTTGTTTTAGCAACACAGTTGCTTTACTCGATTCACGCGTAACCGTTCGGCCGTCCTCAATTTTCTCTTCAACCACGATCGTGCCTATTACGTGACAGCCTCACGTAGTTAGACCTAACCTTAACGAGAACGATGTGCTGTGTTCATTTTATTTGTAAACGGCGGAACCTAGTTCTATTAGGTACTTGTGAGCAAAGGAATCTTTATCCCACTTCTGATGTTAGGAATCAGATGTGAAACAGATTAAAAAAATAACAGACGCACTTTAACCTTTAAATAATCACTGACTTATTCAAGAAATGCATTAACAAATAAAATAAGAAATAATTGATATCACCCAACAGCGATCACACAGCACGTCCGTTCCGTCCGCCGCTCGATGTCAAAGTGTCTCGGCGCGCAATGACTCACTTAAAGTGAATCATTGCGCGCCGAGCGCGCTTTTATAGCACGCTCGATCGGATGATTCGTGAGGTTACTTGTTTACGTCGCATTCCGCAACTAACAATATATTTTAATACCATTTATAACTATACCTAAAAACAAAGTGTTTTGTGGGGTTGGATCCATTTTGCATAACTACGTCCACTTGATGGTGGCGGTTTGGTAGTGAAGGTTGCGTTGCATGAAGTCTCGCTGTCAGTTCTCGGGTCAGGGTCGGTGCCAGTAGTGAGTAAGGTCCGGTCGAATCTGTTAGCTGCTGTCAAAAGCCGAATTTGGCGGTAATAATATTCGGTTTCTATGGTTACTGTCTTTTTTAACAAATTTATGGGTCGGCACAACTGGGGAAGGACTACCCTCTCACAGAATATCGACGTAAAATACCAGTATTCCTACTGTTGTGTTTCGTTCCGTGAGTGAGAGTGCCGGAGGCCCAATCATCCTCTTTCCCCCTTCACGCTCCTTCTCCTTCTTACTTCCTTTCCTAAAGGGTCGGCAACGCGCAAGTGATGCCTCTGGTGTTGCAGGCGCCCATAGGCTACGGTGACCACTTACCATCAGGTGGTATGCATGTTTGCCACTATAGTTGAATAAAAAAAAATGTTCCTTACTGTGTAACAGTTTGATGGCGAAAACTGCACTCATTTAACAAATTAAAATTATGTATACATTTAAGACATATTAGTTTGGGATTAAGTACAATATAGTTATTATTTATAGAATTAAGTATACTTTTTAGATACAAGTTAACTTTAAGTTAACTTTGAGATACATTTACTAGTAGTAAGGCTGTTTAATCTTCAATTTGATCATTAAATATTTGTAGCAATAGTTCTTTGAACTTCTTTTAAATATATTTAAATTGAAACAAATTTCTTGGATCATTATTTTGTTATTGTAGTCTTGGTATTATATACATACGTGAACTCGTTCGTTCACCGTAGTAATTACATGAAACAGACTCTTTGTATTTATTTCTTATTAGCTTTTGCGCGCGGCTCCGCCCGCGTGGTACCTACTTAAATAAAAAGTAGCCTATATCCTTCCCCAGGTTTTAAACTATATCTGTACCAAATTTCATCTAAATCGGTTGAGTGGTTTAGCCGTGAAAAGGTAACAGACAGACAGACAGAGTTACTTTCGAATTTATAATATTAGTAAGGATAACAAGGGCCGTTTTCCCATACAAACGTAGTCTCCTGTTTCCTCCTTGGATAATGCTAGTATAGCAATAATTTTTCCAAAAAATGTATGGGCTCTATTGGCATGTCCCTATGTTCCTTATTTTTTCATAAATTAATTATTAAAAGAGACATGAGCCTTCAAAAACCTCAAAAATTTACCAGATTTTCCGTTGTGTTCAAACATCCAGAAAACAAATTTAACTAGATTATATAAAAAAAGGAAAACAGGAACACGGCCAAAGTCTTTCTTTAATTTTTAATGAAAAAAGTAGTTAAATCGGTCAAGTTTTGGAGAAGGAATGAGGGGACTACGAAACGTTGATTTTGTGTACTTTTAATAGGTATTTTCGGTCCAAGCTGCAGTTGTCTCTATCGCGCTCATGATGGCGCATGGCGGATACATGGCGTGACAGCAATAGATTTTACTAATACCTATTTTTTTATTCTATCGCCCTTAGTGTTTCCTCTTAAGTATACAATGTGGAGCTTTAGGTATTTTAAACTCTTCTTTATTATACTGTTCGACAGTTAGCATATATTGAACCTTTTGATGCACAGGTAGTATATTACATATTTTGAACAATTTCATATAGTTTTTATTACATTTGTTTCAAGTGTTTTTGTCTAAAAGAATATTTAGGAACCTACACTGTATATTTAAAACTTTATTTAAATAAGTTTTAAATGTACGCCCGTAAGAATTCAGACCATAGCTCAAAATTGGATTTACTAATGCATGATATAAAATAAAGTGAAGTTGAAGTGACTATAAAAAAGGTTAAAAGGTTTTTACAAGGTCGGCAACGCGCAAGTGATGCCTCTGGTGTCGCAGGCGTCCATAGGCTACGGTGACCACTTACCATCAAGTGGGCCGTATGTTTGTTTGCCACATTAGTAATATAAAAAAAACTATAGAGTTTGTCGTCTAGACCTTATTCTCTAGTACCTCTCAGCCCTCATTGGCTCTCCGTCTATCACATGGCACCTAAAACCATACTTAGCGAAGTGTGAGTGCCATACATCTCTGCGTACCTCTTCGATATTCAGGATGTGGCGTAAATAATGGATAACCCTGAAACTGTCGACTGGCCAGATTATTATCTATCATTTACCCCACTTATATCACCATAGTGAAGTACATGTTTTTTTCGAGACAGGGCGCCCAAAAATGCATAATTCCTTAGAAAACATGTTAAAATTTGAGAATAAGTATTTCTTGCTAAATTGTCTTAGATTGTACTTAAAAACAAAACCTTGATACTGGTCTGTTGATACAAGTATTCAGGAGCGACATAAAAAAACAGAACGAGAAAATGTCGCCAATTGTAGAAATGGCAGCTGATTTTGTATGAGTAAGTACGATTTTTATTTAAAACTAGCATTTATAATATTAGTTATGACTAGCTGTTACCTGCGACTTCGTCCACGTAGATTTTAACTAAAAATTGTTTGTCTCCGCGGAAGTCTATTTTTTTTCTAAAATCAAAGTAGCCTAAGTTACTCCTTATAACATCAGCTATCTGCCAGTGAAAGTCCCGTTAAAATCGGTTCAGCCGTTTCGGAGATTAGCCGGAACAAACAGACAGACAGACAAAAATTTTAAAAATAGATGTTTTCGTATAGGTACCTTATATACTTTCATATGCATTAGATAAAAAGTTGTTATTTTGATATTACAAACAGACACTTCAATTTTATTTATTTGTATAGATATAGATATTAAGAATATCAATAATTTGGCCAGCAATGGGCATATGGTGATATAAGTGGGGTAAATGATAGATGATAATCTGGCCAGTCGACAGTTTCAGGGTTATCCATTATTTACGCCACATTCTGTATATAGGCGTGAGTCAATGTGTTCTGCAATATATTTCTGTGTCATACAACCTAGCAGTTTTGATTTACATTACTGGTTTCCTAGAAGGCCGATGTTTTCCTTCGCGATAGTCAATACGCGCATTCCTAGACTAGTTTCAAAGAGAAATTCATAATTGATTGCAAAACTAACTATTGCATGTGACTGCGTTCTCGTTATGTATATAATAATATCAGCCCTGTATTAAACCGTCCCACTGTGAGGTACGGGCCCTTCTCACTGTGAGGTACGGGCCCTTCTCACTGTGAGAAGGGGTCCACCACGCTGGCCAAGTGCGGGTTGGCAGACTTCACATATCTCCAAGAACGTTATTGAGAACTCTTAGACATGCAAGTTTCCTCACGATGTTTTCCTTCACTGGTAAAAGTGATTAATTTCAATTTTATATTCACACTAGATGTTCCCGCGGTTTCACCCGCGTTTATCGTTACTGCGCCGCCCCCGTGGGTCGTAGCGTGATCTTATATAGCCTATAGCCTTCCTCGATAAATGGGCTATCCAACACTAAAAGAATTTTTCAAATCGAACCGGTAGTAATCACGCAGAATAAACCAGGAGAAACATCGTTTGTACTATGTCTGTAATGGGTAATTATTTTGCTGCAATGTTATTTTAAAACTGCGATATCTCCTAAGATATTCATTGAAATCGAATGATGTAAAGGGCAATTTTGTTTTAAATTAAATACTTGTGATGAATAACGTATTTATTTTGATAAGGATTAACATCATGTTTATAAAATACCTTCGCAAATAATGCATTATTTTAGAACAAATTTGGTTAGCATAAAAATTGTTATAGTGAGCCATCCTTAAAAGATAGACATATGCTGTCGCGGACTTTTTTTTAGAACTTTTAAAGGGGAACAATTCTCTCATACATGATTTTTGCGGAACTTTAATTGTTTACGCAGCGCACGCAGCAGAAGCTCTCAAAAGGAAAAAACACCCGCCGATTTTGAAACATTCTTCATTGGTGCTCAGCTCCTATTGATCTTAGCGTGATGATATATAGCCTATAGCCTTCCTCGATATTTGGGCTATCTAACACTGAAATAATTTTTCAAATCGGACCAGTAGTTCCTGAGATTAGCGCGTTCAAGCAAACAAACAAACAAACTCTTCAGCTTTATAATATTAGTATAGACTAGATGTTCCCGCGGTTTCACCCGCGTTTATCGTTACTGCGCCGCCCCCGTGGGTCGTAGCGTGATGTTATATAGCCTATAGCCTTCCTCGATAAATAGGCTAAGCAATACTAAAAGATTTTTCAAATCGAACCAGTAGTTCCTGAGCTTAGGGCGTTCAAACAAACATACAAACTCTTCAACTTTATAATATTAGTATAGATTTACCAAATCATGAGGTAATTATTAACGAACTAGATGTTCCCGCGGTTTCACCCGCGTTTATCGTTACTGCGCCGCCCCTGTGGGTCGTAGCGTGATGTTATATAGCCTATAGCCTTCCTCGATAAATAGGCTATCTAACACTATAAGAAAAATAATTTTTAAAATTCTTAAAATTAGTCGACGCGCAACTACAGTAATGGCCGCTATGAAAGTTTTTTTTTGTACAACTAAGTTGCAAACAAGCATACGGCCAACCTGATGGTAAGTGGTCACCGTAGCCTATGGGCGTCTGCAACACCAGAGGCATCACTTGCGCGTTGCCGACCCTTTAGGAAAGGAAGTGGGAAGGAGAAGGAGCGGTATGGGTGGAAGGAGCTGATTGGGCCTCCGGCACTCTCACTCACCGAACGAAACATAACAGTAGGAATACTGGTATTTCACTTCGATATTCTGTGAGAGGGTAGTCCTTCCCCGGTCGAGCCGGACCATTCATGCTGAAATCAGCGAGGCTCTACTACTCGGAGTTTTTGTGTTCTTGTTTAGTGTATTTTGTGATGGATTTAAGTGCTTGGAAGTACATTAAAATGCAAGTAATTGTTATTTTATTTATTTTTGTAATGATTCTAGTAGCAATAGCTATGTTTTAATAATGTAAACGTTATAAAAACTTAAAACAAAATAGAGGGCGGCGCGTACTTTTGTTTTTTTCTCCGTGACGTATTTATGCTTTTATCAAGGTAAAATAACAAGATTCTTTTTAAGTAATTCTAATAAGAATATAATAGAATTAATTCTAATAATATTAATGTATTTGTAAGTAATCATTTGTAAGTAATATTGTAAAATATATCAAGAAATATGAATAATTTGACTAAAAAAAAACGGACCCTCTCTAAAGAAAAAACGGACTCTTGACGCGCAGTTTGACACGCTTTTTTCATTTTATTTTGCCTAAGGATCATATAGGTATGTGGTATACATCGTTAGAGAGGTATTTTTTTCTACTTTTAGAAACGATATTAACTAATAGTAAATTATATTCTTTATAGATATATAAAACGAAGAGAATAATACTGTTGATTTTGTTATGATTATTTGTCTATTTTCATAAAATGCCTTTTTTGATAGAATAATAAGCTTTATTTATTTATTTAATTATCATAATTGAGTTGATTTCATACAATAAAAACCTAAAATTAACTGTATCTACGCATTAATTGGCTAAGGATGATTTTTTAAAAACATAAACGAACGCAAGCGAATTAAAAATAACGGCGGTCTTACTGTAATTTTCAAACGAGAAAATCATAACATTTTTCCAGGCAAGTGTAGTCACTATTTTATGTTTTTGTAAAGGAAATATCATAAGGTATTACGAAAATATAAATATGATAGGTTATATATAATAATTTTATTTATATCAGCACACATATCATGTAAGTCGCCATTTGTTGACATTT
Source organism: Catocala sponsa (assembly GCA_963564715.1). Taxonomy (NCBI): domain Eukaryota; kingdom Metazoa; phylum Arthropoda; class Insecta; order Lepidoptera; family Erebidae; genus Catocala; species Catocala sponsa. The sequence continues at coordinate 1,532,568 of OY751354.1, read as the reverse complement.
TCTCATTTCAAACGGTCTTATAATATAAACAGTTGAACAGAAATGGTCTTGTTTATATTGTATAATATAGTTAACCTATGAGTGCGTCGTAAATCACAATATTAAAACTCGAGCACCGCGCGGCAATAACGGGCGATAACGTAAACACATGGCCAATTCAACCGATTCCCAAAAAGGACCGTTCCGAGCCAAGCAACTATCGACCCATAGCTATCACCTCGGTGCTCTCCAAGGTGTTCGAGCGGATTATAAACACCCAAATTGTCCGCTACCTGGAGGATCAATCGTTGATCAATGATCGCCAATACGGCTTTCGGTCTAAACGATCAACGGGTGATCTTCTAGCGTTCGTCACGCACCTCTGTGGTGAGGCTATGGACAAGCACGGTGAGTCTTTGGCTAGCAGCCTTGACATAGCCAAAGCTTTCGACAGAGTCTGGCACCGGTCTCTTCTTTCCAAGCTTCCGGCCTATGGCTTGCCCCCTCAACTGTGCACCTGGATTACAAGTTTCCTGCAGAAGCGTCGTATTCGGGTCCTTTGCGACGGTCGCGCTTTCAAATTTATGCAGGTCAATGCATGAGTGCCTCAGGGGTCTGTCTTATCCCCTACGCTCTTTCTTCTGCATATCAATGATATGTTGAATCTCGGCAACATACATTGTTATGCAGACGACAGTACCGTGCATGGGCGATATCTCGGACATCCTGGGGCCAAGCAGGCTGAGGTTGAGGGGAAAAGGCAGAATCTTGTCGTTGAACTTAACCAAATCTTGGAACGCATCTATGAATGGGGTGCCAAGAACTTGGTGGAGTTCAACGCCAAGAAGACCCAGGCATGCGCGTTCTCAACAAAAAAGTCTCCGCTCCTTCCCCTCCCTTCTCTGAAGAACACTCCACTGGTAATACGTGACAGCCTCTCCATCTTAGGTATGGATCTTTGCCGCTCCCTTAATCCCAAAACCTACATCGAGAGCGTCATTAAGCAAGCTTCGCGAAAACTCGGAGTTCTGAACAGGGTGAGGCGGTTTTTCACGCCTGGGCAACTGTGCCTATTGTATAAGGCACAAGTGCGCCCTTGCGTGGGGTACTGTTCTCATCTTTGGGATGGCTCCGCGCAGTACTTGCTGGACGCTCTCGACCGGTTACAGCGGCGGGCTGTCCGTATTATCGGAGATCCAGAGGTCACGAGTTCACTGGAACCTCTGCAACTCCGTAGGGACATTGCCTCATTGGAATGTTTCTACAGACTATACCACGGGGAGTGCTCTGAAGAGTTATTCCACTTTATCCCGCCCTCCCCTTTCCTATCCAGAACAACGCATGCTGGGCTCAGATGCCATCCTTACACGGTAGAGTCGATTAGAGCGCGTACCAACAAGTTTGGGTCCTCATACCTCTGCCGAACGACCAAGGCATGGAATTCTCTGCCAAGGCACGTGTTTCCTTCTTCCTTCAATCCTGGGTCCTTTAAGCGGGGCGTGAAAAAGCACCTTCTCAGGCCGTCAAAGTAGAGACCTCAACATCGCCTCGGCTACTAGGAGTGCGGTGTGGAGGCCACTGCTCTTAGACCACACGATTGCTTACCATCAGGTGGAGTGTAGTCATTTTGACGAGCACAATAAAAAAAATAAAAAAATATAAAATGGCGTCAATAGACAGATGTTTATTGGCCGACGTAGACGCCGGTGGACACGGGTTGAAAGGCCGGCAACGCACTTGTGAGTCCTGGTGTTTCGGGTGTCCATGGGCGGCGGTAATCGCTTACCATCGGGCGATCCGTATGCTCGTTTACCTCCTAAACCATAAAAAATATTATAATAAATAAATAAAGGGAAATAAAAATTTTGCAAGGCAAACGCCTGTTTGGGGAATAAAGCTTTCATGAGAAGAAACAGGCAAGAAACTCATGACCACTCTTTTCAATCGCCAAATGTTTATAACAATACAATTCAATGTTATATTCTTCTTCTTATATGAGCTTCAGCACACGATGACAACATGTCATCTGAATTATAAATACATGTGTAGTATTATCTCCCTCACTCATATTGAAAACCAGCTGACCCGCTCAACTTCGTCTGTTTTACAAAAAATATTCTTTCCCGTTTCTGCAACATTTTTCATTGATGCACCGCTCCTATTGGTCGTAGCGTGATGTTATATAGCTTATAGCCTTCCTCGATAAATGGGCTATCTAACACTAAAATATTTTTTCAATTCGAACCAGTAGTTCCTGAGATTAGCGAGTTCAACTAAACAAACAAACAAACAAACTCTTCAGCTTTATAATATTAGTATAGATTGTACACTATCATTCTCTATCATGTAACTGTAATGTGTGAGCTCACTCTTCTTAGTGCGGACACGTTTTCGTGCGGTCTAAGTACGGTGAGAACACATCTGTAAATTAAATCTTCAATTCAATTCAATTCAATTCGTTTATTGCACTCCATAATGTATATACAGGTCTTATAAATGTAGAGACAACAATTATGGACCCCGTCGGGCACGGCAAAATTAGGAGAGAAGAACGAACATTCTATTATCTTATATCATATTGAAATCAATTTTAGAGCTTAGTAGATATTTATTTACTTACTCAACGTATTATTTATTTATTATAGTTTATTATTAATTTATTATAAAGTAAGTATAAAAGTTATTTTCTAAAATGTACTTACTTACATAATTTAAATTTTTAAAATTTATCGTTTAAATATTCGCTTATATCATAGTAACATTTTTGTATTAAAAAGTCTTTTAATTTGTTGATAAACGTGCTGAATTTCTCTTCATTTTTAATATTATTTGATAATTTATTATATATTTTTCTGGACATAACGTAGGGACTCGATGCATGCATTTGTAATCTGGACGTTGGTAAGTTTAGCTTATTTTTGTGTCTTAGTGTATATTTTGTATTTAAATCTTCCCTTCTTGTGTAATAATGTCTGTGTTGTCTGACAAATTTACATGTTTCGAAAATATACATACAAGGAACGGTAAGTATTTTTAGTTTTCGGAAATGAGGTTTACAACTTTCTGTGTTATCTATGTTTACTATTGTTCTTATTAACTTTTTTTGCAAAATTAGCAGCGAAGGAGCATCTGTGCTGTTACCCCATAGGATTCCGTACTTTAGCCACGAAGATGCATAGGCATAGTAGGTGACTAGAGCGGTTTTTATATCAGTGGTCTTTTTAACTTCCCGGAGAGCGTAGCAAAATGTTGATAACTTAGATTTAATTTTTTGTACATGTGATTTCCAGTTTATATTGGTGTCTATATTTAATCCTAGTAAGCTGAACTCGTTGACCTTTTCTATTTTGGTGTCTCTATATACAAAATCTATATGTAACTGTGATTTCTGTGGTGGATGGAATGTATTTAATTTGGTTTTGGAGTAATTTATTTCTAAATTGTGTTGGGTCATCCAGTTTACTGTGCTATTAAGTAGGGTTGTCAATTTGTCATTTATGTCAGCGGAATTTTAGCTTGTAATCAGAAGTGAGATTTCATCGGCGAACAACACACAGGGTCCTTGTATGTTATTTGGGAGATCGTTTATGTACACTAGAAATAACAGGCATCCTAGGACGCTACCCTGTGGGATTGAAGTGTTGATAAATTGTTTATCAGAACGGATATGTTGTATTTCCTTATTGTAACTATTATAATATTCAATTTCAACTTGGTGCTCTCTATTTTGTAGATAGGATGCGAACCATTTGTGTGCTCTACCTCGGATACCTATTTCATATAGCTTGCTTAATAATATATTGTACTGGACTCTGTCGTATGCTTTGGTCATATCTAATAATACCCCTATGGCATATTGTTTATTATTTAAAATATTCAGGGCTTCTTGTATATATTTATACACTGCTAATGTAGTTGAGCGGTTCTTTCGAAACCCATTTTGAGACTCATTGAATATGTTATATTTCTCACAAAAAGAGTAAACTCGGTTACACATAGCTTTTCCGAATATTGGATATCTTATCTTATGGATAGGTCTGATGATAGCTTGTTTTAGTTGATTCGGGAAGGTACCTTCTTCAAAGGATTGGTTTATTAATAAATAAAAGGGTAATAATAATTCTTTTGCACATTGTTTGACTAGGAAAGGTGGAAACTCATCTATACCGCAACTTTTTTTGTTTTTGAGATTCATAATAATTTCGTGTACTTCGTACGGGTGTCGACCGGTCGCAAGAACATGGTGTTTTCTGTAGGTTGTAAGACTCGTGTACTGCTAAGGTTGTTATTTCCTGGCTGAGTATTACTCATACCGACAGACGCAAAGAAACTATTAAAAATATTTGCTACTTGTTTTGGCTCAGATATTTCTAAATTATTACGTTCCAGTTTTATGTTGTGTTTTTCATATCTGACTTTTTTATTGGTACGCTCATTGATGATACTCCACATGGTTTTCACTTTATTATTTGATTTATGCATTTTATTTATATAATGTAGTTTTTTCGATGTTGTTACTGCATTTTTTAATACTTTTTCGTATTTTTTATAGTATTCTAGCAGAACAGGGCTTTTTATTTTTAATGTTAGTATCTTTAGCAATCTTTTATTTTTACATGAATTTTTAATGCTCGTAGTTAACCAGTATTTTTTGCAAGTGTCCGTAATTTTAATTTTTCTAATGGGTATGTGTTTATTAAGTGTATTAGTTATAATTGTGTTAAAAACGCTGTAGTTTTCATTAATATTTTTATCTACTTTCAGTATATTTGACCAGTTTATATTTAGTAACTCGTTTTTGAATTTTTTTATGTTAGAATTATTAAATAACCTTTTATTTATGAACCAAGTGGTTTGCGTTGTTTGTTGGGGTATTTTCATGTGGATAATAGCGCCGTTGTGGTCTGAGAAGCCAAATTCTTCAACTGATGTGTAAAAAGTGTTGGTATTAAAGTTTGTGAAAATTAAGTCTAAGCATGTGGATGTAGTCAACGGTATGCGGGTTGGTTGTTTTATGTGTTCTGTAAATTTGTGTTCTAACATTAAATCTAAAAATTAGTTTGTTTTAAAGTTATTTTCCAATATATTTATATTAAAATCGCCTCCGATGATTATATTACGTTTAAAATATTTACTATTTATATAATTTAGTATTTGTTTCATTTTATAATAAAATGTTTCCTCTTCTCTTCTATTCCAATACATATTAATAAGTAATATATTCTACACAGGTAATTCTATTGCACACAGTTCTAAAACATAATCAATTGACATATTAGTAATATCACTTCTGTCGATAAAGTCAGTATTGTTCTGAAGGATGATGGCGACACCGCCACCGGTTCGACTCTTGCGGCAATATGATGATGCAATACTATATCCGCTTAAATGGATTAATTCTATTTTTTGTTGCGACAACCAGGTCTCAGCTATGCATAAAGCTTCAAATATCGGTTTTTCTTGAATAAATGCTTCTAGGATATGTTGTTTGTTACATAGGCTTTGTGCATTTTGAAATAAGATTTTGAGCATTTGATCATCGTGACGTACGAAAGGAATGGTTCATGACTTCTGTATTATTATCGAGGGGATGCTGTAGATTACAGGTTGTAGTTTGGTAGTGTTGTGTTTGAGTTATCTCTTGTCGGGTAATTTTTTCCTCTGGAGTTGTTAGTTTGCCATTTATATACAATTTATAATTTCTGATTACTGCAAAATGCCCGTTTTTTCTTGTCCTAATCATTTCTTCGCGTAATATATACCGCTCCCTTCTTTCATTTTCGTCCAGGAATTTGGAGACAGATAAGCGAGTCCCTTTATAGCAGTAACTATTTTCTGTGATATACTTAGCCATCCTTTTACTCAGCAATTCTATTACTAATGGTCGACTTTTTGTACCTTTATTTCCAAGTTTATATACACTTTCTATATACCCTGTAAGGTCAATATTTTGGAAATCTCTAAATAGGTCTATGAGTCTGAATGAATCTTTGGTTGTACACGTATTTAATAAAGTCTTCTTCTCCCTAGCCTTTATTATTCCCAAGTCACTCGGGGTCGGCTTTCTAGTCTAACCGGATTTGACTGGATATCAGTTTTTGCTGCCATCTGACTTTCGCAACCCGAAGGCTAACGATACCCTAAGGCTAGACCAGTGTCAGGATATTAGAGAGCACTGACTTCCCAATAACGACTGCCATAGATGTTCATGGCAGCCGGGCCCGACGGCTTAACGTGCTCTCCGTATTTAATAAAGTAATTTATATAATTTTGCTTCCAGATGAACATACGGAGTTGGTGGAGAAGACGCCAGGGTAAGTGACTTATTAATTGTGTTGATGGTTCTAAACGTGCAATATTTTACTGCATGGTCTGGTTGCAATATACTGGCTGGCAATAAGTTGAAGAGTGTTATGAGTTCGAATCCCACACGGGACAAAAATTTGTGTGAAAGAACATCCAGATTCCGAACGAGCATTTGTGGAAAATGGTTGTTCTGAGTCTGGGTGTTCTTTGTGTCCGTTGTTTGAATGTTTGTAAAGTCCCCGAGACACAGGAATTATTCCTGGTATTTTTTATTTAAAAAAGAACTTATTTTTTAGAATTTAGTTTTATATGGACTTAAATATAAGGCATAATTGCTACAACACCTGATACATTATAAAACTGAAATTATAATTTGATGGCGTCTTAAAGTCAGTTTCTTGGAGTTTCTTGCTCCTTTTTGCACCTAACATAAATGTAAATTCAGTAAATGTAATAAACTCACTAACCCCTTTGACGTTCATAAGTGTTACTTTGTGACATAAAAATTGTTCAGTAGTAGAGCCTTGCTAATTTCAGCATGAATGTGCCGGCTCGACCGAGGAAGGACTACCCTCTCACAGAATATCGACGTAAAATATCAGTATTCCTACTGTTGTGTTTCGTTCGGTGAGTGAGAATGCCGGAGGCCCAAGCACCCCTTTCCTCTTTCCCGCTCCTTCTCCTTCCCACTTCCTTTCTTAAAGGGTCGACAACGCGCAAGTGATGCCTCTGATGTTGCAGGCGTCCATAGGCTACGGTGACCACTTACCATCATCGTATGCTTGCTTGCCACCTTAGTAGTATAAAAAATGATTTTGGACTTTGAAACATTCTGTAACAAATGTTGTCAAGTGTTACTATATGTTGTTAGTTCACGGCAATATACACTAATAAATAATAACAAATAACTTTTTGTTATCGGATTTTGTCCGCTAACACATTTTTCGTTAATTTTAACACATTTTATGACAAATATGTATGTCAAAACTAGATGTGCCCGCGGTTTCACCGGCGTTTATGATTACTGCGCCGCTCCCGTGTGTCGTAGCGTGATGTTATATGGCCTATAACCTTCCTCGATAAATAGGCTACCCAATACTAAAATAATTTTTCAATTAGAACTAGTAGTTCCTGAGATTAGCGCGTTCAAACAAACAAACTCTTCAGCTTTATAATATTAGTATAGATTATTATGCGTATTGAATAGTTAATTATTGCTTGGTTTAATGGTGACGGAAAACATGGTGAGGAAACCTGTCTGTCTGAGAGTTTACCATAAAGTTCTCGAAGATATGTGAAGTCTATCAACCCGCACTGGGACAGCGTGGCGGACTATGAACTAAGACTTCTTGCTCTGAGAAGAGGTCCGTGCCCATTAGTGGGATAATTTAATACAGGGCTGATATTATTTTATTATACTAGCGACCCGCCCCGGCTTCGCACGGGTAGTTAATAGCCTTTACAAGTTATACACCTAAACCTTCCTCAAGAATCACTCTGTCTATTGGTGAAAACCGTATGAAAATCCGTTCAGTAGCTTTTCTCAAAATTATTGACACCAATAGCAATCCTCCTGCGCCGTCGTGCACCTTGTTCGGCCTGTTCCTGGTCTTCGAAGATTGGATCCAGTTTCATGAAAACGCTGGAGTACTCGCTGAACTGTAGAAAGAGTCACACCAACAGTTCTTGCTGTATTTCGCTGACTGTGCCCATCTTCAAGCATTGTCAGGATCCTGGTACATACAGGGGTTAACTGATGACGACAGATGACTTCAGAATAATAAAATTTATAAGGCAGAGACACCATATTTATAACATTGTGGCTATATAACATCACGCTATGACCAATAAGAGCGGAGCATCAATGAAAAACGTAGCAAAATCGGGGAAATTATGTTATGTGAAGCAGACGAAGTTGCGCGGGTCACCTAGTGCTTTAATAAGGTCCTAAGTTATAAGCACTACTCATATCATTGCAACACCTTATGTACACTTAGTTGACTAAATGATTTGAAAGGAGACCGTCCATATTCGGCTTGAACGTGAAAAATCGTCTTATAAACAAAGTAAAATATCAAAAGTTTTGTTTTAATATTTAATAAATATTGGTTACCATCCAGTCGTATGAAATTGATGTATTTTATTTATATATTATATCAAAATAAAGCACACAGCCTGGAAGCAATAAGGCAGCATTACTGCAACTGCATAGTCGGCCGCAGGACTGTTGGTTGCTGTGCTCACATAATGTCTGTAATATGGTACCTAAGCTGGGCAAGATATCAAAATGTCACTCCACCAGCCCAGTTTCTGGAAAATATTTTAATAACTTATGAAGGTGATGGTGACTCATGAAAGTAAATATTTATTTTAAACAATGTGTTTTATTTTATTATTTAACGAACTTGATACTAAACTTCATAGAATAATGTTTTCTATTTACTTTAAGCTACTGAAAATTAATATTATTATTACGTATAATAGAAAAGTGTTATTATAAACTAGACGAGTTCTTAAATGATAAATTTGTTTGACTGCATTGATATTATAAGTTAAATTGACATTTTGAGTATTACTGTTAAATTATTATCTATTATTTGAACTTTTTTTTTATTATGATTTTCTCTTGAAATTTTGGTTATGACAATTTAATATTTTTTTATGTTAAAAATTTGTATGTCAATATTGGCAAAGCATAGCGCACTAAATGTTTTGTATCAAAGATCTTTATATGTAAATACCTATGTTTGACAAATAAATGATTATGATTATGATTATGATTACGATATAAAATTGTTCACGCCCAGGCCAGGCTCCCATACAAGGTGGTCGGTCTCCTTTAAAACATTAAAATGCCTGTCAGTATTTAAGACTGCGCCGAGCGTAAGACATAATGACAGAGCTCGTGCGGCGCATATTGAAATCGGCGCGCGGCCGCCATAGTAAAATTGTATGGAGGATTTGAAGTGGTTTTTTGATAAATATGTATCTTTATTGTCAACCAATAACTTAAACATTAGGGATGGACAAATTGTAATATAACTATTTATGCTTCGTTTAAGCTGTAAAATAGAATATATTTCTATTGTTATAATCTAAAAATCACGTAACACGAGCTTACGTTTTTTCATTTTTCGTCCTACGTAATTTTGTAGACGAAAATATTAATTATTTTAAGTTTTTTACACGGAGTAATTGTAAACACATTCATTGTTATGGTAAAAGTATATTTTATATTTGTATTCAACAAAAAGTGTTGATTTTATTCACTTAACTGTGACCGCCTGTTTTAGCACATTTCGCTCGGCGCAGTCAATGTAACACAAAGTCCCTGCTATTTTATTACCAGCAATATGACTCTTAGTAGCGCCTGTTGTTTTCGTAATAGCAATGTGCTACAAACACAAAAACTATTACAATTATATCAGGTGTTTAGTTGCTTCGATGGCTCAAGCCACTTTCTCAAACTCTGCATGATTACCTCGCTTGCCCGTGCTATAAGTTTACGATTATGTTTACTGATCGTGAAAACGTGGGCTTCATTCTCTGGTTGGAGATCGTGAAATTGTGAATTGCAGGATGGCCAGTACACATCAAAGCAAACTTAAACTCTGGATTAGTTGGCCTCTTTTTAACCTTTTAACCGCTTACGTCGGATTAATCCGACAAATATTTTCGTGTCCATTTCGCCAGCGTCGTATATTTCCGACCAGATACTACAGCTCGTTTAATCTGCTTTTTTATTTAATTAAAGTGTTTTCTATAAAAAAAAAAAGGTTATATTGTGTAAATGGATAATTAAGTAATCACTTACAATATAATACACTTTAGTCTTATAATTAGAAGTCCTAAAAATAAGTACCTATTTATTTTTGTAAGTATTTATTTTCGATTCACTGTGCCGGGCGCTGGGGGCACGACAACTGTTATGAAGTGGGGCGGTTAAAAGGTTAATGTGAGTAGGGTTAGACCATAGTCCACCACGCTCGCCCAGTGCGGGTTTGCAGACTTCATATATCTTCGAGCACATTATGGAGAACTCTCAGAGATGCAGGTTTTCCCACGACGTTTTACGTCACCGTTAAAGCTAGCGATAATTAACTATTTAATACGCACATAACTTCGAAAAGTCCGAGATACGCGTGTTTTGGGATCAAATTTGAGACCTCTTCGTGGCAGTCCAACTGCATCCCACTTAGAGATGTAAGTGCTGTATTATTTTTTTTTTAGTATAACTAAGGGGGAAAGGGGGTGATTGGGCCTCCGGCATTCTCACTCACCGAACGAAACACAACAGTAGGAATACTGGTATTTCACGTCGATATTCTGTGAGAGGGTAGTCCTTCCCCGGTCGATCCGGCCCATTCATGCTGAAATCAGCGAGGCTCTATTACTCTTAAATTACCATTTTAATTGAAATATAGAGTCGACTAGAGCGCGTACCAACAAGTTTGGGTCCTCATACCTCTGCCGAACGACCAAGGCATGGAATTCTCTGCCAAGGCACGTGTTTCCTTCTTCCTTCAATCCTAGGTCCTTCAAGCAGGGCGTGAAAAGCACCTTCTCAGGCCGTCAAAGTAGAGACCTCAACATCGCCTCGGCTGCTATGAGGGCGGTGTGGAGGCCACTCTCTTAGACCACACGACTGCTTACCATCAGGTGGAGTGTGGTCATTTTGACGAGCAAAATAAAAAATATAGGTGTATAAAACAAAAAAATACCATGTAATACGGTATTATATCATTTGCTACGGTATTTTATGTATAAACCAATTGTTTCTATATTTTTTGAAGTAAATTATTTGAGTAATCATTAAATTTAATATACTGAATACGGTAGAATTGCACAGAAATCGATCCGAACCGATCAGGCGGTAAATCGTACCGTGCAGTACATAAATACAATATTTAACAAACACAATAACGAATACTAGTTGGAAATATAATATAATAATAATAATATTCTAATATAATATTCTATCACATACACACAACACCATCTAGCCCAAACTAAGCAGAGCTTGTGCTATGGGTACTAGACAATGGAGAAATATACATATATACTGTTTTTTTTTGTAAATACATACATATTATACATAGAAACACCCAGACCAAGACAAACACCCATGTTCATGCACACAAATGTTTGACTTGTGCGGGAATCGAACCCGCGACCTCAGGCGTGGCAGTCGGTTATACTAACCACTACGCCATCGAGGCCGACAATATTATTGTAATAATATCTGTAATGTTTACTAAGTAGTAATTTATATACAACATGTCACAGATATAACGCACAGCCTCAAACACCCCAATTATATTATTAAATCGTAATAATAATATAATCATTAAAATGTTACTTTTATGTACTTAAATATTTTAATTTAACGAATTAGTTCTCCTTATTGTGCGCGGATAGTATGGGTATATTACAATAAATCTAAAATTATTGCCTTTATTGCATCAAAAACCTTATTGCCTTGAATTATGATACATTTTCGTTTATTTCAGCTCTTTAATAAATGGGTGACTATAATTTAATTCGTTTTAATTATATTAGGGATAAAAAATTACCTATATTAAAAATTGCTGGAATTGTTTCAATGCCGATGTTGAGCAAACTACTTTCAGGATGTGCGTTTATTATGTTACATGTTGTATAATTAGTAATTCTACAATGTAGAACACAATCGAAACTTAAAATATATTTTATGTATTAAACTAGAATTCGTCGCAATAAACCGTAAGTTATGATAAAACTAGCTTTTGCCCGCGGCTTCGCTCGCGTTAATTTAGAATTTGACAATCAATTCGGGTTGTACTCTGCTTGTAGTAATATAATTCAATCATGATTCCAAAGACACGTGGCGCCATCTATTATCATAAGAACGTTATTATTGATTTCCTCGGGAACAGTAATTTATTTCGGGATGAAAGGTAGCCTATGTCCGTTTCTGTACACTTGACAATGTATATGCACAATTTCAGGATGATTAGTTCAGTGGTTTAGGGGTGAAAAGGTAACACACAAACAAACAAACAAACTCATTTTCGCTTTTATAATATTAGTTAGGAAGTTAGATTTAGGATACCTGTTTAATACATAGCCTTTTGGTATCATACGGTATTTTTACAACACTAATCCCACTAGACCAAGGTCTCTAGAAACAACCAAGCATTTCCTTTTTAAAAATTTCCTTTTCTTTCTTTTATCAATAATAATAGCTTCGCTGATTTCAGCATGAATGGGTCGGCTCGACCGGGGAAGGACTAGCCTCTCACAGAATATCGACGTGAAATACCAGTATTCCTACTGTTGTGTTTCATTTGGTGAGTGAGAGTGCCGGAGGCCCAATCATCCCCTTTCTCCCTTCATTTCCTAAAGGGTCGGCAACGCGCAAGTGATGCCTCTGGTGTCGCAGGCGTCCATAGGCTACGGTGACCACTTACCGTCAGGTGGGCCGTATGCTTGTTTGCCACCTTAGATGTAAAAAAAAACCCTGACATTTTACAGTTAGGCAGTATCTTATCATCTTTCTCCAATATCCAACATGAGCCAAGAAATTCTCATCTCGGCATTTGTCTTTGAGATAATACTACTTATGTTTGAGATAAAGCGTCATATGATCATACTAGAGATGTTATGGATATGACATTTCGGATCTGGATACGGATATTTACTTATTTTATTTTATTTTATATGGATATAGGAATAAAATTATATCGGTTTCAGATAAGGTTACGGATATGTAATTATTTCGGATTATCCGTTAGTTTCGGATAGTTTCGGTTACGCATATTAGATTGAAGTAAAATTATAAAATATAAATTATAAACACATAGTATGTACCTAATAATTTGGTTTTACTTATAGGTTTTATCTAGTCTAGGTTATCATTTGGTATTATAATCAGTCATATAGGTAAGTAATTATTATATACCTACTCAATTTTTAATTTTACCTATTATAATAATTATTTAGACGAAACTATCCGAAACTTGTGAAACGGATACGGTTACGGATATATTTTTATTTCGGATATCCGATAGTTTCGGTTACGGTGACGGAGCTCCATAACATCCCTGGATCATACAGAGTCACATTGTGGTTATGATAACATGATCATCAAGAAAATTATAACAGGAAAAAGAAATACATGTAGCAGGATTTGAACCTGCGACCTAGTCATACCGTGGTGTCGGTTTGCTAACTGAGCTTTTCATACTACGTGACGTAGGACCATAAATGGTCTTAATTCAATTGTTCTTCTTGTCCATTTATATACATACTAGCTTTTGCGCGCGGCTCCGCCCACGTGGTACCTACATGAATAAAAAGTAGCCTATGTCCTTCCCCAGGTGTTAAACTATATCTGTACCAAATACTATCTAAATCGGTTGAGTGGTTTAGCCGTGAAAAGGTAACAGACAGACAGACAGAGTTACTTTCGAATATATAATATTAGTAAGGATATACATACTAGATTTTGTCCGCAGCTTCGCTTGCGTAAATGTAGGTTAGATTAGATTAGTAACAATATTTTTTCTGGATGAAAGGTAACTGTGTGTCCTTTCTGTTCCCCTGACAAGTTGTATGTGAAGTTTCATGATGATCGGTTGAGTAGTTTAGGATATTTTCTTCTTAGCCTTTATTATTCCCAAGTCACTTGGGATCGGCTTTCTAGTCTAACCGGATTTGACTGGATATCAGTTTTTACACGAAGCCACTGCCATCTGACCTTCACAACCCGGAGGCTCACGATACCCTAAAGCTAGACCAGTGTCAGGATATTAGTTAGGATATAAGGGGATTAAATATTTTACTATCGCTCGCATTAACGGTGAACTAAAACATCAAACCACTGCGACATGCGTCTGAGAGTTCTCCATAATGTTCTCGAAGATATGTGAAGTCTCCCGACCCGCATGGGGCCAGCGTGGTGCACTATGGCCTCATCCCTCTCACAGTGAGAACATGCCCGTTTCCAGCAGTGGAACAGTTTAATACAGGTTTGATATTCTTCTTTCTGCTCTTCTTTTCGTGTGGTTAGTGACCAACCTGTTGTCAAGAGTTGTTTAAGCCGCCCGTAGGCCTCTGACATGGCTTAACGACTGCTGTCAATTTGACAACAACCAGGACCGACTTTTTACGTGCCCTCCGAAGCACGGAGACGCTCAGATGAAATACCACTAAGCGGTCACCCATCTATAAACTGACCGCACCCAACGTTGCTTAACCTCGCTAATCGTTTATCAGTGAGTGCAACTGGCTAACGCGCTATTATATTATATTAGTATGATATTAGTATTATTATATATCTCTATACTAATATCATAAAGAGGAAAGATTTTATTTATTGTTTGTTTGTTGGTAAGCATTTAACTCAAAAACTACACAACTAATTTTAAAAGTTCTTTCACCTTTAGAAAGCTACATTATCATTTTTTTTATTTTCGTACAATTAAGGTGGCAATCAAGCATACGGCCCTCCTGATGTAAAGTGGTCACCGTAGCCTATGGACGCCTGCGACACCAGAGGCAACACTTGCGCGTTGCCGACCCTTTAGGAAAGGAAGTGAGAAGGAGGTAAGAGGATGATTGGGATTTATCACCGATTAACGAAGGCTATATGTATTAAAAAAATATACTACTGTTACTAACATAACCTAACCTACTTTTACGCGAGCGAAGCCACGGGCAAAAGCTAGCATATTTATACTAATATTATAAAGCAGAAGAGTTTGTTTGTTTGATTTGAAAAACTATTGGTTCGATTTGAAAAATTATTTTAGTGTTGGATAGCCCATTTATCGAGGAAGGCTATAGGTTATATAACATCACACTACGACCCACGGGGGCGGCGCAGTAACGATAAACGCGGGTGAAACCGCGGGCACATCTAGTATAATATAATATTCTGCCACATGCACACAACACCATCTAGCCCAAACTAAGCAGAGCTTGTACTATGGGTACTAGACAATGGATAAACATACATATTATATACTTTGTTTTTTGTAAATACATACATTATTGTATTGGGAGGTTTTACAAGCGTGGCTTTTATATATCTGACCTTGCTTTACATAAGATAGCCTTTTTATTGTAAATTGTTTGCAAAATTAATCTCATGTCTTATTGTTGAGTAATAACAGTTTATAAGATAAGTACATATCTACTCCTTGAGCTATGTTGTGTTGTATTTTAAACCTTATAATATTTTGTTAAGGTTGATTTTACTTTGCACGATTAGAGTAAGACGTTCTACGATTTTCTAAGTAGCGTAATCGGTTTAGTGATGGCGTCGTATCGATAGTTTTGGTGTCGATGATTTTGTATTCTTTTTTTTTGTTGATGAAAGTAGGTGGTTTCACGTCTGTATAGTATGGGGAACAGACATACTTGTATTTTAGCCACATTTCGTATAGTACATTTTAGGTCTTATATGTTTTATGACATTTCAAGACGGTGCCTGCTTCACAAAATTCCCTAACAGAGAAAAACAATACTAATAATTTGCGGTTTGGGTATCGATCCTGCGATTTTGCGAGTGTGAGTTGAGTGGTCCTGAATTTCGTCACGTCACATTTTAACATCTAATATATCATAGTACTGTAATACCCCGCTTTACTCGAGGGATATGTTTCGTGAAAACTAACGTTGAGTGAAATTTGCGTATATAGGGGATTGCGTTTAAGCATGGCCAAAAGTCTAATACCTACTATGCATTTCTTTTACGGAAAATGTATCTGTTGTCGTATCTGTTGACGTAATTTATTTATTAATTTAAGCGAAAAGGAAGAAAGTAATTTATTTTTATAATCAATAAATTGGTATCATTTCTAGTGGAAAATAGAAAATAGTGGAATGTTTAACCAAAAACTGTGATAAAAAACGTGGTCTTCCTAGAAATCATTTGCGTTGTGTTTATATACTGCGAGAATTGGCATCTGCAATTTTACCTTATTGGTAGGTGACTAGGTGAACGCAATGTAATGTCAATGTCTTTATATATAAAGGGACATCAACATCTGCCTTAAATGATGATATGCCAAATTTGTTGTATAGCCAGTACTTTTTTAATCTGGTGTACGAAATTGTTGTGTACTTTAGTCCATGTACGAAACTCTACATGAAACCTTGAAACGTAATACATTGACTGTATTGATAGTTTTGTTTGTAGGTATCTTTACAGTCGTATATAGTAATTCAGCAGCTTAAATGACGAGAATTCGGCCCATGTTAAGCTGTAAGCGTGGCCTATTGGTGCTTGTAAAACCTCTCTAACGTGCAACCAGGCGTGCGTTGCCAATTGTTAAAAAAGTAATCGTTGTGCTATAAGCGTAAGGGGCTAAAGCTGTTGGTCCTCTACTAAGTCTACTGACATAACAGCGCCTCTTTACAGAGGCTCTACTCTTACTCACCGCAGGAAAGCAACACAAGATTGTCAATCTCCTGTATGGTACAGGTATTTACACAGTCGGGGTGCCCCATTTTAAACGGAATTACATTTAACGAGTATGATCTCATACCTAACCGCTCACTATATAGCTTTTTATAAAGACAACGCCGCGCTATGAATAAATCGTTATGCATTTCCGTAGCGCTATACATTGTTTCTTTGATGCTAAGAACATTTCCTGTTGCGCGGGAACTTTATAAACCTTTAAAAACAAACACAGAGAACACTGAAATCGTCACTTTAATTCTAGGTCACATACATTTAAGTTCTGTGTAGAGATTGTACCTACAAACACTTGTAGTACTGAGTTGGCCACTTAAACATGGATGTTTAAGTGGCTGGAGCCAACCGTGCAATAGATACCATCCATCTTTGAATACAACTAAATAAGCATTACGTATATATGCTCACTTGAAATAATTTTCCCTATATAGCAAACTATCTTATCTACGCCTTTATGTCTGTTATCACACTTATCACTCAAGTGTTTATGCTGTATATATGTTTGGCTCTGTGTACTTGTATTGCACCTTGTATTTTATATACATGCATCGTCTCACTCTTGTGTCCCTGAAGGGGTAGGCAGAGGTAAAGTCAAAGTCAAAGTCAAAAATCATTATTTGTATTCATAAAATGTGAATTCTTGCAAACGTCAATTAACTAATATATTAATAAAAAATATTAGGAAAATTAAATAAATAAATATAATGTAGGTACCCCAACTTTTTCTATAAGTCCCATGTCTCAACAGTGGGTGAGCCCATTGCCGTCAACCAGCCATAGTTTTAGACTACATGCTGCTACTGAGAATTTATTGATAGAAGAACCTAATTATCCTTTGTCCGACTTGGAATTCTTCTTCCTCATGTACTTTGTATGTGTGATTTTATGAATATAATAACATCATGGTTGTACCTCGTCGCGTAGCTAGGGATATATTTCATCAGCTGTGCTTAAGTGCTGCCAACAAACAGTGGCAAATTTGCCGCGATGATAAAACCTATTTTGCATTGTAACTACAAAATAAACAACGATGAAATACCCAAACGCAAACCAATCCTCTCTCCTCTTGTCTTGACAACAACAATATTGATATTAGCGTGCAATCTCACGTTTGAACGCTAATATCAACGCCAACTTAAACCAAACGTCAAGGCAAGTTTCTGCGAAATTCCTTTAAAAAATCCTAACAATAATTTACTGAAACCCAGAAACTTAACGAACAGCTACTTTGCGTGTTTTCACGCTTACAGCCGTATATCAACAATCCAGTTTACTAAACTCAATGAAACGGCATTCGGTGCAATGTCAAATTTTTTCCAACTTTTTATATTGCATTTATCGACCTTTTCCCAGCACTAGTGTGCTTCCATTGACTATCTGATCGTTCTCAGCGTCAGTGTATGCGCGAGTTCGCGGCCCACCAGTCGTAATGCGTGGCGAAAGTTGCACAACACGCCCGAAGTGTATCGGAACACTTTCCAAATTCAAAATGCTTTGAATTTAGCGGTAATTCCGTTGTATGTGTTCGAAATTTAAAGTTTCGGTATTCGGAATTATTTGTGTTTTAAATATCGTCCGTGGTGTTTCTTTTTCGAATTTGTGTTGACTTTTGACAACATATTATTGTTGTGTGTGTTGTTTTCTTTTTTATTTTGTACCGGTATTGCTAAGAATTAAAAAAATATATTTTCGATAATTTTAAAGTGTTCGAAATTTAAATTATGAATCAATATGATTTGTGTTCTATTTTCAAATTGTCTTGACAACAACAATATTGTTTTTTTTATTGAACCTGTTTGGCAAAGGTCATAAGTTGGGAAATCTAGATTTATAGATTGAATTAACATATTAAGTAAGAATTCCAACGTAATGCAACTGGTTGCATATCGGAGTGTGTTTTAGTGAAAGTTTTACTTTAATCGGCTCAGCGGTCCATTGGATGCGGTAAAGAATTGGAACAATTTTGTATTATGCTTGATATTGCGTCAGTTTCTCTTAAGTAACTTTATTATTTAGTGAAATAATTGTAGTTACAAGATAATTGCGTGTAAGGCTAATAGAAAATAGATTTTCTTAATTGAAAACGTAAATATCTCTAGACCATACAAAGAAGGAATTTATACACTAGATGTCCCCTCTGTTTTATTATCACTGCTCCGCTCCCATGGCTCGTAGCGTGATGATATATGTATAGCCCATGTTAATTCTGGATAAAGTAGCTTTCTAATAGTGAAATCCTTACTAATATTATAAATTCGAAAGTAACTCTGTCTGTCTGTTATCTTTTCACGGCTAAACCACTCAACCGATTTAGATGAAATTTGGTACAGATATAGTTTAAAACTTGGGGAAGGACATAGGCTACTTTTTATTGATGTAGGTACCACGCGGGCGCCGCCGCGCGCAAAAGTTAGTAATATTATAAATTTGAAAGTAACTGTTCCCGAGGAAAACAACACTATTTTTTTTTTTGTAAGTTGATCCAAAGCATGGGCAAATATGCAACGGTCTTCCAAGCGGAAACCTATGCTATAATTGCCTGTGCTCAGGAGAATATCAACAGTGGTGTCACTGTATACACAGTCCTGGTGTATATTCTCAGTGACAGTCAAGCTGCTCTCAAGGCTCTGGGCTCATGTAGGGTGGACTCCAGACTGGTCCTGAACTGTGTTAAGCTCCTTAACAAACTAGGCAGGAAGAACACAGTCAGACTGGTGTGGGTTCCAGGGCATGAAGGAGTGCAGGGCAATGAGGAAGCTGATGAATTAGCCAGAAAGGGCTCGGAGCAACTGTTTGTGGGCCCCGAGCCATTCGTGGGACTCTCTGAGAGCACCGTAAAGGCAGCTTTGAATGCTCACGGCAATGAAAAACACAGGCTAGAGTGGATGGCCCTTAGGGGTCTGGAACACTCCAAGAAATTCATTGCAAATGGAGCCACAGGCTTCACCCGGAGGTTCTGCAGGTATAGCAAGAGCCAAATGCGCCTGCTCACAGGAGCGTTCACTGGCCATTTTGGCACCAAAGACTTCCTGTGCAGATTGAGATTGACACACGACTCGATCTGCAGAGCCTATGGTGAACAGGACGAGTCCATATCGCACCTACTGTGTGAATGCGATGCGTTGGCTGGACTTAGGATGGGTCTGATGGGATTAGCATATCCAAACCCTGAAGACTTCAGGCTTCTCCCTCTGAATTGTACACTGCAGCTAATGCAGTACATTCATAAGGAGATAGCTAAGGGATGAATCTTGGGGCTGACACAAAAGATCCCACTGGGTCGAAGTGTCGCCGGTCAGTACAGACTGGCCCCCACACACAAGATAAGATAAGATAGATGAAATTTGATACAGATATAGTTTAAAACCTGGGGAAGGACATAGGCTACTTTTTATTGATGTAGGTACCACGCGGGCAGAGCCGCGCGCAAAAGCTAGTAATTAATAAAATCGGGCAAATTGTTTTAGTTTGATTTTATGGATTACAAACAAACAAATCTTTCTATTTTATAATATTAGTAAAAATACTAAAAAGCTATATTAGTATATAATATCAGCCCTTGTTATAACCTGTCCCACTGTTAGGGTTAGGGCATGGTCCACCACGCTGGCCCAGTGTGTACTGGCAGACTTCATATATCTTCGAGAACATCATGAAGAACTCTCAGACATGCAGGTTTTTACGAATTGTGAACCCCCATTTTTTTGTCACGCCAACGTAGACCCCCTTCGAGTCTCCACCACTTTGGGAACTAATAGTCTAAATGTTAGAGTAATACATCTCTGTCTAGTACTTTTAGAGATATACAAGCGTAATATTATATTGAAGGACATATAATATGTCCTACGCTACTAAGCTGTTTGTTATTTACATCCGTATCCGGTTGTGAAGGAAAATCACACTTTTTTTATTTTTTTTTATTGACCTTGGTGGCAGACGAGCAAGTGGCCCACCTGATGAAAGTGGTAACCGCTGCTCATGGACTTCAGCAATGTCAGGACACAGCTAAGCCGCTGCCTACCGTAAACACCTGTTTAGTTATTGTTCATACATAGTTTGTTTGTTTGTTCTGAAAAATTATTTTAGTGTTGGATAGCCCATTTATCGAGGAAGGCTATAGGCTATATAACATCACGCTACGACCAATAGGAGAAGAGCAGCAATGAAAAAGTTGCAAAAACGGGGAAAATTCTCTTATCTTAGGTAGGTATATGAAGCAGACGAAATTGCGCGGGTCAGCTAGTATTAGTATAGATTATGTATCTTGTACTAGATTTTGCCCGCGGCTCCGCTTGTGCAAATGTAGTTTAGGCTAGGTACAACAGTACTTTTTCCTGATAGGGTACGAACTCTATGCCTTTTTTTGACAACGTGTATACTAAATTGCATGATGATCGGTCGAGTTGTTAAGGTGTGGAAGCGTTACACACAAACAAACTCACATTCGCATTTATAATATTAGTTAGGATAACGTTACACACGGACGGACATGTCTATTATATTTTATCAGGATGTGGGAGTTACTTGTAGATAGGTATATTGGGTCTGGCCACTTTGTATCTGTCGTGCGCAGGAGTGGAATGTCTTTTGACATTGACCTCCATTTTTTATTTTGTTAGCCTTGGTTTTAGTTTTTTTTTATGGTCGATTGTGAGGGTTCGGATTCGATCACCGAGTCGGGCAATGTATTGTTAAATTTTGCACTCAGACCATTCTCGATAGCGTCACTTAAGCTTGTTTCACACGTACCACAACCACACTACAACCACACCACGTGAGCGGGCGCCATTTTGTATTGAAAATGAATAGTAGAATTTGCCGAGACGTGGAACTTGACAGTGAAACTAGCCCACCGATTGCATGTCACTCAGCGAGCTATGGAAAGGTGTATGCTCGGAATCTCGTTAAGGGTCAAAGTCCGGCACGAGACTATCCGACAAAAAACTAAAGTCACTGACGAAGTTCAGAAGTGTAGCAGGCTAAAGTGGCAGTGGGCTGGTCACATCTGTCGCAGAACCGATGATCGTTGGAGCAGGTTCTCGAGTGGAGACCACGACTCGGCAAGCGTAGTGTAGGACGCCCTCCGGCCAGATGGACCGATGACCTGAAAAAGGTGGCTGGATGTGACTGGATGGCGAAAACGGGAGATCGGGCCTTGTGGCGCACCCTGGGGGAGGCTTATGTCCAGCAGTGGACTGCAATAGGCTGAAATGATGAAATGATGAGTAGAATTTACACGGACCACATTTTGCCGTCATTATCGACCACGTGGGTGATACCGCCGACTGCATCGCAACCACCAGCGAGGTTTGTTTGAACGCGCTAATCTCAGGAACCACTGGTCCGAATTGAAAAATTCTTTTGGTGTTGGGTAGCCCATTTATCGAGGAAGGCTATATAACATCACGCTACGACCAATAGGAGCTTAGTAGCAATGAAAAATGTTACGAAAACGGGGAAAATTCTCCTATATGGAGCAGATCAATTTGCGCGGGACAGCTAGCGGTCGCCGAGTGGTCGAAATTCAACCATAATTGATTTAAATATTAAGTTTGATCGTTATTGAGGTTTTATTGTCTAAACCTATACCCTTATAATCACATTTTATTTTGTCACCTACTCCACATACATAATATGTGACCATAGTTACGAAGAATTCAAAGACATCAGCTGTACAATGTCGAAATACTACGAACACGATTCGACTGCTTGTGTCAAATGCATGTTTGTGTGCGTGTAGTGTTTTCCATTAATTTAATGTATTTCTAATGCGTATTTTATAAAAATATTAAGATTCGCCCCTCCTTCTCCATATAAACTTTAACTGTGCCAAATTTCATACTCCTCCGTCCGCGCAATTTTCGTAAAAAGGAGTACCTACAAAGTTTTTGCTTCACGTATTAATATATAGATTTCCGTTAATAAACTGTCCCACTGGTGGGCACAGACCTTTACTCAGTATGAGAAAGGTTGGGCCGTAGTCCACCACGCTGGCCCTGTGCGGGTTGGTAGACTTCACGTATCTTCGAGAACGTTCTGGAGAACTCTCTGCACATGCAGGTTACCTCACGATGTTTTTCTTTACAATAAGCAAAATTTTATGGTTATGTGTTTAGGTAGCAAACAAAATAATAATAATAATAATATTCTACTACATACATACAACATCATCTAACCCAAACTAAGCAGAGCTTGTAATATGGGTACTAGACTATGGATAAACATACATATATACGTTTTTTTTTTGTAAATACATACATATTATTCATAGAAACACCCAGACCAGGACAAACATCCATGTTCATGCACACAAATGTTTGACTTGTGCGGGAATCGAACCCGCGACCTCAGGCGTGGCAGTCGGTTACACTAACCACTACGCCATCGAGGCATCGCTTGTAAGCTTAAGCTGTAGTTTACTAACTATTGCCCGCGACGCCGTTCGCGTAGAGTTTAGTTGCTTGGTGAATTGATCTCTTCTCCCTAGCCTTTATTATTCCCAAGTCACAAGGGGTCAGCTTTCTAGTCTAACCGGATTTGACTGGATATCAGTTTTTACACGGAGCGACTGCCATCTGACCTCCGCAACGCAAAGGCTAACGATACCCTAAGGCTAGACCAGTATCAGGATATTAGAGGGCACTGACTTCCCATAACGACTGCTATAGATGTTCATGGCAGCCGGGACCGACGGCTTAACGTGATCTCCGAGGCACGGAGCAGGCGATAATTGTCAACCAATACGCACATAATTTCGAAAAGTCGTATATCTTCCGAAAGTCAGAGGTGCGGGACGTGGGTTCGAACCCGAGACCCTCTGCATTGCAGTCTGTCAGTCTCCCCACTGAGCATCGCTGCTTGGTGAATTGATGAATTGAATAAAAAATAACCTAGCCTCTCCCTTCCCCCAAATTATTTTGTGCCTCTGGTTTATTGTCAATTACTCTAAGAAATGGCAAAATAAACTATTTATCAATGTGCGTTTACTATTCCATAGATAATTATGGTTACTTAACTTTTGTACTAGCTTTTGCTCATGGCTTCGTTAGTTAGGGCTCAGTACTTTTTCTGGATGAAAGGTACCTCGTGTCCTCTTATGTAAATGTATTAATAAGTCGACATCTCTTTATGTGGTAGTCAGGACTTCTCTTTTTAACATCATGATTACCATAGTTTATCATACCCTATGATCGTTTGCAACACCAAGGAAATCAGGGTTGCCAACCTTTTGTTTACCTATTATCTACATAAACGGGGTATTAACCACGCTCCTACAATAATACGTGATGAATCTCAACACATGTGAGCCATAACCGCAAAGTATGTTTAAGGAAAAATCACAATTATTTTAAATAAGTATGCCGTAATGGAAAATACAAGTATTTTTTACTATAATTATGTTGTGATGATATCATTATGATCAGGTGTGATGAGGCACTAAGGTCTTCATTTGATTTGAGTTAAATTACTTCTAAATCAAAATGTACAAAAAACATTTGTATGTCATATTGAAATTAAACAACTTTATACGGATTTTATCGCGTTGTTTATTTTTTTTATAAAGCATGTATGGCCGGCTTTAAACACTATTATTACATAATTTTGAAACTTTAAACTACTATTGTTAAACACTTTTACTAGTTACTGTTTACTTCTATTTAAACTATTTAAATTATAAAAGACTATTTAGCTTTAATTGTACACTTTCCCCGACGTTTCGGTTGTTTTCCAGCAGCCATATTCACGGGAAGACTAAAATGTTACTTGTTATTGTTTAAAATTCAAAGTGCCCGAACATAATTTAATCATTTGTGTTCCTATTTACGCAGGACGAGCTCAAAGTATCATGAAGTCTAGCTGTGTTTTGCTTCTTCTTTGGTTTGACTATTTGAATTACTGGATTCCAAACTGGTGGTACATTCCAACCATCTTCTCTATTGAAATTATGATGCTTTTTTAACATTTCAATAGCCTCGCGAGGCATTCTTGATAGGAATCGTTGTTATTATTATTAATATTACTAGCGGTCGCCCACTGGTCAAAATTCGACCATAGGTAATTGATTTAAATTTTAAGTTTGATCATTATTAAAGTTTTATTGTCTATAACTTTAATTTTATAATCACATTTCATTTAGATTCCACCAAGGCTATACAGGTTAATTAACCTATATTTTCAAATAAATTATTATTTACTTAACTATACTTTTTCATTGACGATATTCCTAAGCTTCCTTTTTTTTCTTTCTTCTTTATTACATAATATAACTATAGTTATGAAGAATTGTACGACGTCAGACGAACAATGCCGAAATACTACGAACGCGATGCGGCTGCGTGTGTCACATGTATGCGTGTAGTGTTTTTCCATTAATTTAATGTATTTCTAATGCATATTTTATAAAAATAATAGGATTCGCCGTTCCTTTGCCATATAAACTTTAGCTGTGTCAAATTTCATACTCCTCCGTCCGCGCAATTTTCGTAAAAAGGTGTACAAAGGTTTTTGCTTTACGTATTAATATATAATATATAGATATTTGAGTAGATTTCAGAAATTCTTCAGAAAAGAAGTGTTTAGGTTCGGTCGGCCTCTATGGCGTAGTGGTTAGTGTAACCGACTGCCACGTCTGAGGTCGCGGGTTCGATTCCCGCACAAGTCAAACATTTGTGTGCATGAACATGGATGTTTGGCTTGTTCTGGGTATTTCTATGTATAATATGTATGTATTTAAAAAAAAAAGTATATATGTATGTATATCCATTGTCTAGTACCCATAGTACAAGCTCTGCTTAGTTTGGGCTAGATGGTGTTGTGTGTATGTGATAGAGTATTATTATTATTATACGTAATGTAAATATCTGACTTAAAAATAAAACATTGTGAGTCAACTACCTTATTGTTGATCAATTTATGACTAGATTTCCTCTCGTGTGTTTTGTGCACACCTGGTGTTCATAATCGCCAAGGACTTTCCTTTCACTTTTTTTGCCAGACACTCAACGGGATTCTAAATTTTATCAATAAATGTTTATCCCTCGGGAACAGCACTTTTTTCTGGATGAAAGGCACCCTATGTCCTTTTCTGTACCCCAGCCAATGTGTATGCGTAATTTCATGGTGATCGGTCAAGTAGTTAAGTCGTGAAAGTGTAACAAACAAACTCACATTTGAATTTATAATATTAGTTCCGATTAGAAGCTAGAAGAAACAGCTGGAAACGTATTCTATTGATAGTAGCTTATTCATATCAGATATATGGTACCGAGTCAAGTGTTTGTTTATAAGTTTCTTTGTATAGATTCTATGCGAGTGGAATCCCACTTGTCCGAGTATTACATTTGATTTTAATACTAGGAAATTGGTGAACAAGGTGATTAGTAGTTACCGTAAGTCAGGCTTCAAAAGCACAGAGTAGTAGAGCCTCGCTGATTTCAGCATGAATGTGCCGGCTCGACCGGGGAAGGACTACCCTCTCACAGAATATCGACGTAAAATAGCAGTATTCCTACTGTTGTGTTTCGTTCGGTGAGTGAGAGTACCGGAGGCCCAATTACCACTTTACCCCTTCCCGCTTCTTCTCCTTCCCACTTCCTTTTCTAAAGGGTCGGCAACGCGCAAGTGATGCCTCTGGTGTTGCAGGCGTCCATAGGCTACGGTGACCACTTACCATTAGGTGGGCCGTATGCTTGTCTGCCATATTAGAAGTATAAAAAAAAACGAGATCAAAGAAGAACCGGGATTTCTTGTGTTAGCCAGTAGTTAGTGGTTAACGTATGTCGGGCTCTAACAGGACCGGGATCTCTTGTTCGTCAGTAGTTAGTAGTTAACGTAGGTCAGGCTCCAAAAGAACAGGGATCTCTTGTTCGCCACTGAGTCGGAGCGATGCCCTTTGTCGTGCCGGGGAGTCGTCTCCCGCAGACGATAAGTTTGCATGGGGCACTGATAGGTGGGTCGCCGAAGTAGTTTCAGTTCTAGCAATCCAGCCACCATTGAAGTCAGGCGTAGGCCCAAGGTGGTAGATTTAGACGACAGTACCCGGGGCTTTCCGTTGTTCGTCGGGAGGCGCTTCCTTTTTCTCGCGGAACGGGACATGCAAGTTCTACATATAACTATACGACAGATGGGTTCCATTAGAGACCCTGAACGTAACACGCTGAGGTAAATTTAAGTTCTTGATATAGGACCATAACATACTTGGCACGGCGACAACACGTTTTGAAGAGGTCGCACGTTCATGTCACAGAATGTCTTTTTCCTCTATTATAATTTACAAATAACGAGATGGGTATAAAAACCCAGGCTTCAACCTCTTCGTCTTAAATGTACATCATGTGACCTTGTGAGCCCTATATCTCGGGGGTCTTTTGACCCACAGGGCCCATATTCAACCTCGACCGAGGTATGACCCCAAGGTGTCTGCACACCAAGTTACAAGTCAATCGGTCCAGTGGTTCCGGAGTTATGCCTGTCACTAACATACAGACACACAGAACCACATAGTGTTTTCATTAACCTCTGAAGAAGACTCATAGGTTAATAAATACACTTCTAAATTAGCCATATTTTACGTAGAAGTTGGCATAAAGTGTATGAAACTTCTGTCTAAAACTAACCTTCAGGTTTTTTTTTATAAGGCTAGTGTAAATGGAACAGTCGCAAGGGAAAGACGTAGGTGAACGTTTCTTGATCATATCGAAGACATTCTGGACAAAGATCAGATTAAGAGCATCTTAAACCGGCGAGCGTGTATGAGGAATGTGATGAAAGTGAATGAAGCCAGAGAAGTGTGTCAGGATCGTAGCAAATGGAAATCCGTAGTCTCTGCCTACCCCTCTGGGAAACAGGCGTGAATCTATGTATGTATGTGTTTTTTTTATAAAATGCAACTGCCGCACTAGGCTTAGATCCTATGTCGCGAGGGACTCAACAAACTTTTAAACGACGGACACAAAAAACACCCAGACTCGTAATATTTACTTGTGGATCATAAAATTTTTTGTCCAATGTGGGAATCTAACCCACGACACTCGTCGCAGTGGCAGTAAGGAGGCGACCAGCTAAACCACTGAGCTATTGCCTTTGGGGATATACATAGACGTGTAATGCTTTGTTATATTCAAGTTTTAATAACCTCGATAAGAACAGCGGGGACTTGTAAAGGATTTTAATAATCGGTTTTACGAGTTGTAATAATAAAATATTAATTGTTTTACATGTTTATTACGAAACGAATGAATAGATATTATGTACTGATTAATTAATCGCTACACGATAATTGTATGCGATCACACTTATTTGTGTCCGAAGTTTTATGTAGGGCTAGATGTTCTCGTGGTTTCACCCTCGTTTACCTTTACTGCGCCGCCCCCGTGGGTCGTAGCGTGATGTTATACAGCCTTCCTCGATAAATAGGCTATCCAACACCAAAATAATTTTTCAAATCGAACCAGTTTCTGAGATTAGCGCGTTCAAACAAACAAACTCTTCAGCTTTATAATATTAGTATAGATTTCATCGGCTTTCCGGAACAGACATGGCTTAAATAATATTAAGATCTGATCTCTTAGTCTCCCCGTGGACATGGCTGCTGGAAAGCAACCGAAACGTCGGGGAAAGTGTACAATTAAATCTAAATAGTTTTAATAGAAGTAAACAGTAACTAGTAACAGTGATTAACGATACAAGTTTGAAGACGCGGCTCCACCACCAGAGGAGTTGGAGCAGTAGAGCCTCGCTGCTTTCAGCATGAATGGTCCGGCTCGACCAGGGAAGAACTACCCACTCACAGAATATAGACGTCGAATACCAGTATTCCTACTGTTGTGTTTCGTCCGGTGAGTGAGAGTGCCGGAGGCTCAATCACCCCCTTCCCGCTTCCCGCTCCTACTTCTTCCCACTTCCTTTCCTAAAGGGTCGTTAACGCGCAAGTGATCTCTGACTCTGGTGTTGCAGGCGTCCATAGGCTACGGTGACCACTTACCATCAGGTGGGTCGTATGCTTGATTGCCACCATAGTAGTATAAAAAAGAAAAAGTTCAGTATTGTCATCTATTTTCTCCGTGGCGCAGCGGTAGTGAATGCGACTGCTGTGCCTGAGGTCTCGGGTTCGAATCCTGGGTCGGGCCAACAAAAAGTTATTGCGTTTTTCTGTTAAAAAATCTCAATAGCAGTCCGGAGTTAGGAAGTTGGCGGTATTAGACACCCCCGTGCCTCGGAAAGCACGTAAAACCGTTGCTCCTGCGCCTTGTCCTCCTGATCTCTCTCCGGTCGTGTCGGATTACCATCCCATCGGATCATGCGAGTTAGGGAACAGAGAGTGCACTTGTATTTGCGCACACTCTTGTGCACTATAATATCTCCTGCGCAGATGGCTAGTCTGCCTTAAGAGATGGCCGCCATGACCGAAATTCGGCCTGGAGGACATTATTATTATTATTATCTTTATTTATAATTTTTTCAATAATAATTACATTTTTAAATATATATTTAAAAAACACTATTAAAAATATAAAAACTATGAAGACCCACCGCCATCGGGAACTGGGTCTAAGCTACCGGTGGTTAGGGCTCCAGCGAGAGGAACCTCCTCACGATACGTGCTGTGTCAAGCAATACGGCCTTTTGCATCAGAGACTTAATCCAGCCGTCTCGCGAGCCTCTTCAGATTGTGATCGAGACTCTTGGCAATCAGTCCATGGACTGATACGACTATCGGTATTATTATTATTATTATTATTGCAATTGCTATTTGGGCAATCCGAAGAATCGTGGCGGGTTCCTCTCTTACCAATTATTTTACGCTGGAATATATATTATACCTATAAACAGCAAATTATATAAACGTTTCAGATCTTATATCTGCCTAACAAAGCGATGTTTTTACAGGTGCATATTATTCACGAATTTATCCTGTTTCCTTTTAAAAGTGAAATGTATTCCGTGTCAATATTGAGTTAATTATTCGACATATTGTGTCATATATTTGACTGTTAAATAAATAACATATGTTGTAAGTAATTATGTTTTAATGACGCTACCTGTTGCCAGCTACAAGAAACGTACATTTAATTATATTTAAAAATATAGATAACTTCCGCACTAGGAATAATTCTTGTGTCGTGACTTGCGGGGGACTTTACAAACATACAAACAACGGACACAAACAACACCCAGACTCGGTACAACTTTGTGCAGGTCACACAAATTTTTGTCACGTGTGGGGATCGAACACCTAGATGCAGTACAACTTTGTGTAGATTACACAAATTTTTGTCACATGTGGGGATTGAACCCACAACACTCGGCGCGTCAGCGATGGCAAGACGACCACTTAAACCACTAAGCCATCTGTGCAATCAGCATAAAAGTACTTAATATTTTAAAATAAATTAATATGTATTAACATTTTCATTAATCGCTTTAAGTACCCACAGGTGCTATGAAAATATATCGCAACAAGACATTGCGATAACGTCGACCGGTTTAGTTATTTGCGATTGCGCAAGCGAAGGTCTTGTAATACTTATTTATTTGGTGGCTTTTATTACTTAAAATGACGTGAATGAAATTATTTTATCATTTTAACTTAATATTCTTCTCCCTAGCCTTTATTATTCCCAAGTCACTTGGGGTCGGCTTTCTAATCTAACCGGATTTGACTGGATATCAGTTTTTACACGGAGCGACTGCCATCTGACCTCCGCAACCCGAAGGCTAACGATACCCTAAGGCTAGACCAGTGTCAGGATATTAGAGGGCACTGACTTCCCAATAACGACTGCCATAGATGTTCATGGCAGCCGGGACCGACGGCTTAACGTCCTCTCCGAGGCACGGAGCAGGCGATAATTGTTAATCAATACGCACATAATTTCGTAAAGTCATATAACTTCTGAAAGTCAGAGGTGCGCGACCTGGGTTCGAACCCGAGACCCTCTGCATTATTTACAATAAATTTTCAATAGAAGCACAGTGTCTGAACTGAACCCGATAGACGTGTGTTAGCAGTGCCGCCAGCTCATCACCCACTGAGCCTTTAGTCACATGTGACTAGTTAGCCGTAACACATATCATCTAACGCAAGTATTCATATTATGTTGACGGACAAACTCACAACATGACATTTAACAATAGACTTGTTGAGACAAACGGATATACAAACCGGCGCAATCATTGTATGAAATATGTAATCACTAGCTTTTGATCGCGGCTTCGTTCATTTCCGGAATAGTAGGTGTTTCTGGATGAAAGTTACCCTATATTATTTTCTGTACACGTTGTCAGGGGAATAGAAAAGGATATAGGGTACCTTTCATCAAGAAAAAGTGCTCTTACTAACCTAATTTAGCTTAACCAACATTTATGCGAACGAAGCCGTGGGCAAAATCTATATAATAATAATATCAGCCCTGTATTAAACTGTCCCACTGCTGGGCACTGGCCTCTTCTCAGTGTGAGAAGGGTTAGGCCATAGTCCACCACGCTGGCTCAGTGCGGGTTGACAAATTTTACATATCTTGGAGACTATTATGGAGAACTCTCAGACATGCAGGATTCCTCACGATGTTTCCCTTCACCGTTAAAGCGAGCGATAATTAACTATTTAATACGCACATAACTTCGAAAGTCAGAGATGCGCGCCTTGGGTTCGAACTCGAGAACTCTGCGTGGCAGTCCAACGGTCTCCCATTAAGCTATCGTTGTTTGGCAAAAATCTAGTAACTTATATTTATTCATTTGATTAAGCCCACATATACATCAACTCGGTATCGAACCCCGTATCTCTGCGATAACAGTTCTAGTGGTATGTATCTATAGATAACTACTACAAACACTCGATAAGCCATTACGCACCATTAATTTTAGTAAACATGTTTATTTGAGTTAAGGAGAAGAGGCAATGGTGTATTACACACAGTATTTTTTTATACAACGTATTGGCAAACAAGCATATGGCCCACCTGATGGTAAGTGGTCACCGTAGCCTATAGACGCCTGCGACACCAGAGGCATCACTTGCGCGTTGCCGACCCTTTAGGAAAGGAAGTGGGAAGGAGGAGCGGGAAGCGGGAAAGAGGGTGATTGGGCCTCCGTCACTTTTACTCACCGAACGAAATACAACAGTAGGAATACTGGTATTTCACGTCGATATTCTGTGAGAAGGTAGTCCTTCCCCGGTCGAGTCGGCCCAGTCAGTCTGAAATCAGCGAGACTCTACTACTCATAGTATCGTTAGTTATACTTTAAGTCCCGCTTAATGGACGATCCATCTACTGTCATGTATTATGCACTAGATTTTCTGTCGCTTGCCTAGATGTAGGTTAGGTTAGGTTAGTAAGAGTACTTTTTCTGGATGAAACGTACCCTATATCCTTTTCTGTTCCCCTGAGAACGGGTATGCGAAATTTCATGATGATCGGTCGAGTAGTTAAGGTGAGAAAGCGTAACAAACAAACTCACATTCGCATTTAGAATATTAGATAGGATGTGAAATGAGGGGAACACACTCTTATAGATATCTGTAGATCTTACAAAGAGCCAACTTTTATGTACATATAATATCGGCCTTGTAAATAGCCTGTCCCAGTACTAGGCAAGGGCCTTCAGTGTGAGTTAGTTACTTGAACACTGAACACTATCGGTGGCCATACCAAATTTCGGTCACGGTGGCCAATCTTAATTGACTAGGAGAGGAGAAGGAAGGCGAAGGCGTAGGAGAAATTATAGTGCACAAATATGTACGCAAACACAAGTCCACTCTCTGTTGCCTCACTCTCGTAGTCTGATGGGAGGTAATCCGACACTACCGGAGAGAGATCAGACGTAGAACAGCTTGACATGCTTACCAAGGCATGAAAGACTCAGTGTTGCCAACTCCTATAAATTCGAGTCGCTAGATTCAATATCAAAAGTCGCCAGAAAGTCGCTGAAACTGAATCAGATTTTTCGGTTGAGAATAAAAAAAAAACCTGGAGGTGTTATACAATTTTTCCATATATATCTCTTGGCACTGTATAATTCTGTGTCGAGTTAACAAAACATGTATTTATTACAAGCCCTAAAATTGTTTTGATTTGTACTCCAAAAGTCGTCAGATAAGTCGCTAAAACATTTTTGTCGTCAGATCTTACTTTTTGTCGCAGTTGTCACTTGTAGCGATAAAGTTGCTAAATTTGCAACAGTGGAAACACTTCCTAACAGCCATCAATTAGGAAATTTTTGTGCAATTATTTGAAATAAATATAAAAGATATTGGAGCATTATATTATCAAGTGTTTATACATCAAAAACAGCTTTAGCTATTTACAACATGTTTTTGCACAAATTATTTCTATTTCTGATCTAAGTATAGGGAACGATGGGGCTGACATTTTATTGTTAAAATAAAAAACCCTAAAAAAAAAGATAAAAAAAAAAAGAAAAAACTAGGAAATACTAATAGCATTGCTGGATTCCGTAATACTACACTTTGCCGCGCTGAGTGTTGTGGGTTGAATCCCCACATGGGATCAAAATGTATGTGGTCCACAAATGGTTGTTTCGTGTCTGGGTGTTATCTGTGTCAGTTTGAATGTTTGTAAAGTCACCCGCGACACAGGAATTATGACTTGTGCGGGAATTGTCTTTGCAAAAAATAAAAGGTATAATATAGTTAATTATATAACAAGTCTCTCTCACAAATTAATCTCATGTATTGTACACAGTGTAAGGGTACGTTTTGCAATCTCCGAATGGGTTTTTGGGGACTAGATCGCTGGCTCTCTTTTCGTTCGCTTATACTGCGAGCGGTGGGAGTGCATTGCGGTCGTCTACCTGGGGCCTGCTGGGGACTGTAGAGCGGTCCCCGATTGTCTTATTATATGTTTGCATGAACTGTTTTTATTTTTACCACTATATGTATCTTTTCTATGTGAGAAAATTATAAAATGTTTACTATTAAAAAAAAAAATTTTATAAGCAAGGGTTTCTAGTTATTATTATATCATTATTATTACAGCTGCTTAGAAATATATATAGTCTTCTTTGTTCTTGGCTAATATTTCTGTGATGGTAGTTAAAACAGAGTTTGGGAGTTCTCATCAAAATTTTTACTGAAGGTTACCATTAACAAGCAAAATTCATCAATGTATACATATTTTGTATACGTTCAGTTTTCAAAAAGCGTTAATTTTTGATAAAATTAAAAGATTCTTTTTGTATATTTGGTACGCGATTAAAAGAATCATCAAAATCAATTAATTAATTTATTAGCGGAGTACCGCTAATAATTAATTGATTTTGATGTTTTTTTTTTGTTTTGTGTGTCAAAGTTCAGAGGTTAATTATTAGCGGTACTCCATTAACAATTAATTGATTTTGATGATTCTTTTAATCGCGTACCAAATATACAAAAAGAACATACGGTCGAATTCATAAAAAATCCTCTATTTTGTTTTTTAAACGGAAGCCATAAAGGCAACGTTACGTCAAATAAAGTAAATTATATAAAGTACATAAAGCCTGAAGGTCTACATGACTTGGTTCTTACTACGTAATAAAGACCTTGCGTAGTGAAAGTACTGCGCGGGACGGAGACAACGATAGATCAGACAGAGATGCAGTATACGTGGGAAACGGTTGTTACTTGTTAGCCGAGTTTATTACGTGTGTACATTCTTGACTGTGCCCCGGAGTGAGCAAACATGTCTGAATATTTCCATTTGTTACCTCGATGTGTATCCTAACTAATATTATAAATGCGTTTATCAATATACTAGATGTGCCCACGGTTTCACTCGCGTTTATGATTACTGCGCCGCCCCCGTGGGTCGTAGCGTGATGTTATATAGCCTATTACCTTCCTCGATAAATAAGCTATCCAACAAAAAAAGGATTTTTCAATTCGAGCCAGTAGTGCCTGAGATTAGCGCGTTCAAACAAACAAACAAACTCTTCAGCTTTATAATCCTAACTAATATTATATAAGCGAAAATGAGTTTGTTTGTTTCTTTGTTTGTTACCTTTTCACGCCTAAACCAGTGGACCGATCATTCTGAAATTTTGCATATACGTTGTCAGGTGTACAGAAACGGACATAGGCTACTTTTCATCCCGAAAAAAAAGCTGTTCCCGAGGAAAACAACAATAACGTTCTTATGACAATAGATGGCGGCACGTGTCTTTCGAATCATGATTGAATTATATTATTACAAGCAGAGTGAAGCTGCGGGCAAAAGCTAGTATTAGTATAGATTGAATCGAAGTAGGCGTTACTTGGCGGGAGTCCATTGTAATAAAATGATTGAGAAGAGAGGAGCCCGCCACACACCCTCGGGTTGTCCACCCCGACTATTGCAATATAAAAAGGTAGACAATACCGAACTGCTCTGGATAGAGACAGCCACCACGAAGGACCGGAACTCCAGCTTGCAGTATTCCGCTTGTAATATGGGTACTAGACAATGGATAAACATACATATTATATATACTTTTATTTTGTAAATACATACATATTATATATAGAAACACCCAGACCAAGACAAACATCCATGTTCATGCACTCAAATGTTTGACTTGTGCGGGAATCGAACCCGCGATCTCAGGCATGGCAGTCGGTTACACTAACCACTACGCCATCGAGGCCGACAAAATGACTATGACCTTTGACCTCTGACCTCAAGACCTACCTTTGCATATTACTTGAACCATTTTTTGGAACTCTAAGATTTACGGCAATTTGTTGCCGTTTCTCACTTGTTTCTGGATGTAAGGTATATTTCATGAGTAGTTAAGGCGTGCAAGCGTTACAAACAAACTCACATTCGCCTTTATAATATTAGTAAGGATGTACATTTTTCTGACAGTAGTTTAGCAGAAATAGTTTAGTGTCCGACTTCAATTTGAACAAAGCTGACATAGGGATGTTACATAAAATTTTATCGGAACCTAATAGCGACGAAGCGGAAGTTCTGTTCAAATTGATGTCGGATGTATTAAAATAGTTTTATATATGGTTAGTATTATGTTTAGCTGACATACGCTGTGCGTAAAAGTAAAAAAAAAAAAACAAGAATAAAAAGAACAAAAGAAACAGAGATTCTAGGGCCAAAACCTAGTTCCTTAGTGCCTAGTTGTATAGGCCATACTTCAACATATATATATTTTATTTTACATAATTAAATAATTTGTTTCGCTCTTCATTGACGCATAGGAATTAAAAAATATATATTTCTTCACATACAGGGTTTTACATTAAAACGTCTTGGGCCCAAAGGGGTCCAAGAAAGAAGCTTAAAGAAGCAATAATTTGCTTGTATTTAGGGGGATAATTGCATAGATAAATTATTAACCTGTGGTATATAGCAAGAAAGCAAGAATTTTATATTTTTTGTAATTTCGCAAGATTTTCTTGGCGCCCTTGTTTTCAAGAGGTAGGTATTGCCATAGACAACGTATGTATAATGTATATACAGATAACAAAACAGGTTTAACTACACAAAACTAGAAAACACTAGTTTTTATTGAAAATTAAACTGGAACACTAACGTCATAGATAATTGACTTATGTAGTCATGTAATCCGAGTAATGTTATAAATGTGAAGTTTGAAACGCTGAAATTTAAAAATTGAAGGACTACAGCACAGAAGTCGTGTCACAGCCACTTATTGATACTCTTTAATGATAC
Organism: Catocala sponsa; assembly: GCA_963564715.1. Lineage (NCBI taxonomy): Eukaryota > Metazoa > Arthropoda > Insecta > Lepidoptera > Erebidae > Catocala > Catocala sponsa. The sequence continues at coordinate 1,496,151 of OY751354.1, read as the reverse complement.
TCTAAATAGTAAAACACTGCGCGCGCTCTGCCCTCTATCTCGAAAATGGTTCAAGATATAAATAAAATGTTTTAACAAAAGTTGTAGAGAATTTAATCATCTACAATATTTATAGTAAATACAAATAGCATAAAACCATGGAAAACGAGATATTTGCAATAAATGTGTAAAACATCAATTTTTTACCTTTGACCTTAGAATATCTGTAGACGCGGACACCCTACGATAAGTAGGTTTTGAGACAAGTTTCAGGGTGTCAAAATAAAGGTTTATACAAGTTTATAGCTGACTATCTCTCATTCCGAGGTGAAACCCCTAATATGCCTGGACTAATATGCGCAGGAGATATTGTAGTGCTCAAACTCAGGTGCAATCTTTGTTCCCCAATTCTCAGCGCTCGGCCTCAGCATTAGTGCTAGGCCTCTTTTACAACTCTCGATAAAGTAAAAACAAACAAGTGAGAAACGGCAATGAATTGCCGTAAATCTTAGAATTCGAAAAAATGGTTCAAGTAATATGCAAAGGTCATGTGACCTTGAGGTCAGAGGTCAAAGGTCATAGTCATTTCGGCGGTACATCGACTATGCTGAGTCGAATGGCGTTGACCGCGAGACTCTAGCTCTTACGGTTCTTGAGTTGAAAGTTGTATAACAGACAGACTGAAAGACGGACAAAGCTGTTGTATATGTGTATTTTCGAACTCTAAAAAGTGCATATAGTGCTTACTAGTAAACTATTGTACTAAGCGACAAATTAATTACAATCGATGTGTTTTAGATAGCAAGGTAGACCCAATCTAGTGCGCCATCCGTGAATTGTATATGTACCTATCATATTAATTTACATTTATTGTCATTAGATAACAAGTAATTAACATCAATTAATTTGTCTTATCTGTTTATATTCAAGTAGTCATTATCACTTAAAAGGAAATTATAAATTGAATGATTACAATAATTTATTCTTCCTGCCTTTGTGTTTAAGGCTTTGAGCCACGTTTATGATGACTGCTCCGCTCCCGTGGCTCGTAGCGTAATGTTATATAGCCTATGTTACTGACGGATAAACTAGCTTTCTGATGGTGAAAGAATATTCAATATCGGTTCAGCAGTTTTGGTAATATCGTCTTACGTTTACGCGAATGTTAAACATTTAAATTAAACTATTTTATACACATTATCGCGGTTTGTTTGAAAATCATTGCTTTTAGAAAATTTCAAACTATTTAAATTATTTAATAGATTTATACTTTTCCCTACGGTTTAGGTTGCTTTTCAGCAGCCATGGTCACAAGGAGACCGTGCTAAAATGCGACTAAAGGTAGTTTAACTTATCACCAGATATAGTAAAATATAACAGTCAAAAACAGTAAATGATCACCAAATTGCACAGCGAAATATATTTAAAGAGATCAAATAAGTAGACGGGCTCCTATTGTTGGGTGGGTTTAAGAAGGAACCTAACATAACCTAACCCTTCCAAGACGGAATGCAGTGATTTGAGGCGTATAGGTGCTCGTTATGATATATTTTAGTAAGCATATTTTGCTGCGCAATTACTATTTTTGGTGGTCATTATATTTAATACCTTTAATTAATAAGATACGTATAAAGTAGTATAATTGCAAGAGCCGTTTTTCATTTTATTTATTACAAACAAAATACAACTATACAAAAACGAAAATCTTTCCACTTTATAATGTTGCATACACTAGTTACTTGATAAGTCATACCGGGATAAAACTATAATATTGACTTCTGCTGTAGCCAAGTTTCAAACAAAGCCGGTCATCAGAAACATTTTATAAGTAACTAGATTTTCTCGCGGTTTCACCCGCGTTTATCGTTACCGCGCCGCCCCCGTGGGTCGTAGTGTGATGCTATATAGCCTGTACCCTTCCTCGATACATAGGCTATCCAACACTAACAGAATTTTTCAAATCGAACCAGTAGTTCCTGAGATTAGCGAGTTCAAACAACACAAACAACTCTTCAGCTTTATAATATTAGTATAGATATATTTTTTATGCCACCCAAAACATAAATGTAAAAAAGGAGAGCCAAGTTCAATACAAAACTTATGCTTGGCTGTGGGCTTCGCCGCAAAAAGAATGGAGATCTAAATGAGTGCCAAGTTCTATGCAAAATCCAAATATGTATTTATAGGAACAAAATAACATTATGAACAAGTATTAAACTCTATTTCTTTGCTTTATTGGATACCTATAACAATTGCTGTTATTTAAAAATGTGAGATCTTAAAGTAGGTTAGATTTGACTTGACCACCGTTTCCGCTGCATGGTTTTCTTTTTTATGCTATTGTCTACATGGGGACACCACTTATTTTTTGACTTAACTTTATTTTTATATTTCTGTTATATAGCAAATATAATACATATATTAGGATAGTTTCAAATATCTGATTGTAACGGTTCCAACGCTACAACTAAAATGTTTTTTTTGTATGTGGACCCCCCTATTTTTTAACTTTTATTTATTTTTAGATTTTTCCTACGCTTACACACAATTACCGAGCTGGATTCCAAATGTCATCCTTCTAGGTCATCTCGAAGTAGGTTAGATTTAGGTACTATATGTCAGTCAGTGCTAAAATTTACGACTTTTTGACCTTCATATCTTTATAACCGTTTGAGGTAGCTTCATGAAATTTGGGCTTCTAGATGTCCTTATGGATATAATTCAACACACGTAGTTTTATGTGTTTACGTTAAAGAGGTTTTCAGTTATAGAAGGGTCAAAAGTGGCACCAAGTGGTTCGTGTAATATTACACTCGGCGCTGGCTAGCCAGTTCCTTTGCTTGAACTTGGCTTGACACGCTGCCGCGTGTCTAGATAAATTATTCTTCAGTCCTTGTCCCTTTCTTTTAAATTTATAATACTAGTTATATTTATTATGGAAAACTGCCATCTTAACAATATGGTTACAAACACATTTTTCTTAATCAATATACATAAAGCTCCAAATTTTTTATCAGTAACGAACTTTTCTGTCAGACTTGACGTTTACCAATTACCGACGACTTGACGTTTACCGTTTACGAAAATCGAACGCACACACGTTACTATATGAAAATGTTCTAGTGTGATATAGTGTCAGTGTGTGAGTGAAACAGTGCTATCGATATACGTTGTGACTATAAGTGCGATAAGGACGGCAAGATGTCGAGGGGAGTCAAGTATCAGCGGTTGGATGACCTGGAATTTGGGTAAGGAGTCTTTGTAGATTATATTTTAATATTATTTTATGTGTCTCGTCGATTCAGTGGTAAAACTATGAGTGTAAGCACATCTGTTGACTGTCAAGTTGGCAGCAGTATAATAATAATAATATATAATATCAGCTCTGTATATAGTGTCACATTGCTGGGCAAAGGCCTCTTCTCAGTGAGAAAAGAGCTAAGGGTTAGTCCAGAGTTCGCAAACTACATATCGCTGGTCTAATATTACAAGGTTCTATGTTACATTTTTATATTGTATATGTCATTCCTTTTTGTTTAGACTAATATAGTAATAGATGGAAGCACTTACCAACTCACAATATTAAATCGCAAATAGTTGTAAGTTACTTTTTAAGTTATTTTTACTGATATGCAAATTTAAAAGCTCATTACACCAAAGTTAAAAAAAAAACATAGAACCTTGTAATAGTGAGTCAGCATTATGTATCTTTGAAAACATCCTGTAGAACTTTAAGACATGCAGGTTTCCTCACGGTGTTTTCCGCGAGCGTGATAATGAACTATGTAATGAAAGAAAGAAAAATATTTTTATTTGAATCTCCATACATACATAATTTTAAAACCAATAATAAATAATACAATTAAGCAGAAAACGGTACATGGAGATCAAATTAGGAAACTGCGTCAGCTATTGTTGCAGTATATACTGCAACGCTGGTATTCTCGCAGGCCTACTAACAATCATTTATTATTACACATCAATGCATAAGAAAACAAAACGAAAACAAAAAATGGGATAAAAATAATAAATATAAACTTATACAATATATTTATACTATATTCATGTACCTGCAGGTACCTGCGTCAGCAATTTTTTATTTTTATTTATTTATTCATTTATTCATATTGTGTTGAATATTGTTGCAGTTGAAACTGCAACGTTGGTATTTTCGCAGGACCTTCACAGTATGTGAGCATTACAACGGATGAACAGCAAATAAAACTAGTTGTAGTTTAGTTCAATATAAACTATTATTATTTATTTTACTATTTATGTTTCGTTTAAGCTGTAAAATAGGATAGATTTCTACTGCTATACCTAATCTAAAATCACGTAACACGAGCTAAGTTTTTGTATTTTTCGTGCAAATTTACGTAATTTTGTTGGCGAAAATATTAACTATTGTAAGTTTTTTACACGGAGTAATTGTAAACCTATTCATTGTTATGTTAAATGTATATTTTATATTTGTATTAAACAAAAAGTGTTGATTTTATTCACTTAACTGTGGCCGCCCGTTTTGGCACATTTCGCGCAGGCGCAGTCTTAAAGTATATATTCTAAACGAACCATAATAAGATGCACATCTAATTCTAATTGACCCGATGCATGCATTGATTGTACTTATGGCCCTTGACCGCACGCGAGCTACCGTGTGATCGACGTTGGTTATCAAGAGACCATTATAGAAAGACTGCGTATTAAAAATTATGGATACTTTGATGATAATTTAAGTACCTAATTTTTTGCTGATATCTGTATACATTGTATTCATCCTACCAAATATTATAAATGCCAATGTGAGTTCATTACTACTCGACCGATCATTATGAAATTTGGCATACACGTTGACACAGTAAAGGTTGGAATGAAAGGATGTGAGGGATGAAAGTACGTTTCATCCAGAAATAAGCACTGGTACTAATGTAACCTAGTCTAGTTTACATGTATGCGAAGGAAGCTGTGGGCAAAATCTAGTTTTATTACCTACTAGCGCGCGGCTCCGCCCGCGTGGTACCTACATCAATAAAAATTAGCCTATGTCCTTCCCCATGTTTTAAACTATATCTGTACCAAATTTCATCTAAATTGGTTGAGTGGTTTAGCTGTGAAAAGTTAACAGACAGACAGACAGATAGACAGACAGAGTTACTTTCGAATTTATAATATTAAGTAAGGATAAATGTGAATGTGAGTTTGTTTGTTTGTTACGCTTTGACGCCTTAACTAATCGACCGAGCGTCATGAAATTTACGCACTTTCTACGCATACACGATGTCAGGGGAACAGAAAAGAACATAAAAAGACTAGCAACCAGTTTTAACTTAAAAATCCATAGGGATTAGAAATTAAATAAAATAAAAAATCTAAAAAGAAAATATATTTGTCATGTCTGTAAGCACCTGTGAGTTAAAATAATGGGGCAAGTTGACAACATCAAGCAACTCCTCCCATACCAAACGCATCAAGTGTTCTTCGCACAGTCAGGCACTCGGTGGAACATATAAGTGTTCTTCGCACAGTCAGGCACTCGGTGGAACATATAAGTGTTCTTCGCAGGGTCAGGCACTCGGTGGAACATATAAGTGATAAATACATACGGCGTACAATTTTATGAAAACTAGATTTCATCTCAAATTTTCATTTCCGCATTGCCTATAAATCCGGCGCGAGATGAATTTGGAGTTCTTACATGATCAGGCATGAAAATCTGTGCTTTTTGTTACACAAACTAATATTTTGAGCCAAAAAATAATAATATTAAAACATGATTTTTTCGTTATATCCCGTACTTTCGAGAGATGTCGCCATAGTAAAAAAATTATCACCACATATTAGGTACTAAGATTTTTTGATTGAAGTACATTTCAAATCTGTTGGTCGATTAAGAGTTGGGAGGGACGCGACGTTTTCACGCATCGTCCTTTCTAACCTTTGGGCCTACTTAATATGGCAAGCCAAACGATTGTTTTGAAAATTCGAAAAAGTATTTAAACATGAATAATTCTAATAAAGTAAGTTTCTAAATAAAAGAAAAATTTATTTATTTAAAAATGTAATATACTTACTTTAAACTATGTAGGTAATCCGCTATACATCAACATTTAAGTCTAAATCTGAATAGGTACTCTTGCTTCAATTTACCACGACTGAACACTGTCAGCCAATGTACAGGCCCTTGCCTAGTTTCGTAAACAGTCTTACCTTTAGAGAAATACACCTTTAGAGAAATACATACTATATAGTGCCTAATAACAATGTATCCACTGTGAATATTATTTTTCTTTTGTGTCAAATAAACATTTTTTTAACGGGAGATCGGGCCTTGTGGCGTACCCTGGGGGAGGCTTATGTCCAGCAGTGGACTGCAATAGGCTGAAATGATGATGATGACGATGAAACATTTTTTTTATCTTTATCGGCAATTACGTATTCGTTCCAATTAGTTTTATTTTATTACTAGGTGTTCCCGCGGTTTCATCCGCGTTTATCGTTACTGCGCCGCTCCCGTGGGTTATAGCGTGATGTTATATAGCCTATAGCCTTCCTCGATAAATAGGCTATCCAACACTAAAAGAATTTTTCAAGTCGAACCAGTAATTTCTGAGATTAGCGCGTTCAAACAAATAAACAAACAAACTCTTCAGCTTTATAATATTAGTATAGATATAGATATTTACTAGATGTCCCCCGCGGTTTTATACACACGTTTATGATTATTGCTTCGCTCCCTTTCCCGCTCGCTAAACTTTCTCGAGAAAATGCTATTTTGTTTGTTTGATACCCTTTTACGCCTTAACTGCCCGACCGCTCATCATGCATCTTGCATACCAATTGTTAGGGGAACAGAGAAGGACATTGGGTATCCTTCATTTAGAATTAATTGGCGATTTAAAAGAGTGGCCGTGAGTTTCTTGCAGGTTTCTTCTCATAAGCCTGAACCTCTAGCAACTAACCTAAATGTAGCTTCAGTAACTTAGTAAATTCACTAACCTATATATTTTGACGTTCATAAGTCATAAGTGTTACTTTGTGACCTAAGTGAATAAATGATTTTTGACTTTGACTAGAAGAAGTATTGTTTCCGAGCGACCGAAGACATCTAGACAGATCCGAACATTTCAGTAACATTGTTGAAGATTATTCAATGATATTTTAATGATGATTAATTGTCTTACGCTGTGGTTAATGAACGTGACTGTTTTGCATGAGTTTTCGAGTTCGAATGCTGGGTCGGCCAAAAATTACTTTCAAGAACTTTTTAATAGCAGCCGGGAGCTTTAAACTGCCACTGAATTTTCTGTGTGAAAGAGTAGACCATAGTGCACCATGCTGGCTCAGTGCGGGTTGGTAGACTTCACATATCTTCGAGAACATTATGTAGAACTGTTAGACATGCAGGTTTTCTCACGATATTTTCCTTCACCTTTAAAGCAAGCGATAATTAACTATTTACATACATACATACATAGATTCCCGCCTGTTTCGCAGAGGGGTAGGCAGAGACTACGGATTTCCATTTGCTACGATCCTGACACACTTCGGTTCAATATTTCTTTATTTCTTATTAAAGACAATTACATGTCGCTTACATAAGAAAATACAAACAAATGCATTACACTAATTAGTCCGTTAACACAATATATATTATATGTAGGTATCAAAACAAAAACACAGAACAAAAGGTAATATTAAAACTGTGTGATCCCACATCTATGAATAATTTGTGCGGTGATCCAAGTTAGTTAGTTCTCTGGGTTCATTCACTTTCATCTCATTTCTAACTATTTAATACGCACTTCACTTCAAAGTCAGAGGTACTATCGACTCCAGCGACGGATGACCACTCCTAAGGTTAAAATCGCATAGCAGGCCAACACTTGGTACCCGTACCCGTGACACGCCCCTTTCTTTGTTTGAGTTTTTTTACACTTTACATTTGTTTACTGATTCTAAGGCGATACAAACTCAACTGGTCAACATGTGCAAGCGAAAATTTTTCTGAAATGGTCATACGTCGCTCAAACCGATAGTATACTCTTCTTTCCAAGCTTCCGGCCTATGGCTTGCCCCCTCAACTGTGCACCTGGATTGCAAGTTTCCTGCAGAAGCGTCGTATTCGGGTCCTTTGCGACGGTCGCGCTTCCAAATTTATGCAGGTTAATGCAGGAGTGCCTCAGGGTTCTGTCTTATCCCCTACGCTCTTTATTCTGCATATCAATGATATGTTGAGTCTCGGCAACATACATTGTTATGCGGACGACAGTACCGTGCATGGGCGATATCTCGGACATCCTGGGGCCAAACAGGCTGAGGTTGAGGGGAAAAGGCAGAATCTTGACGTTGAACTTGACCAGACCTTGGACCGCATCTATGAATGGGGTGCCAAGAACTTGGTCGAGTTCAACGCCAAGAAGACCCAGGCATGCGCGTTCTCAACAAAAACGTCTCCGTTCCTTCCCCTCCCTTCTCTGAAGAACACTCCACTGGTGATACGTGGCAGTCTCTCCATCTTAGGTATGGATCTTTGCCGCTCCCTTAATCAGAAAACCTATATCGAGAGCGTCATTAAGCAAGCTTCGCGAAAACTCGGAGTTCTGAACAGGGTGAGGCGGTTCTTCACGCCTGGGCAACTGTGCCTATTGTATAAGGCACAAGTGCGCCCTTGCGTGGAGTACTGTTCTCATCTTTGGGATGGCTCCGCGCAGTACTTGCTGGACGCTCTCGACCGGTTACAGCGGCGGGCTGTCCGTATCATCGGAGATCCAGAGGTCACGAGTTCACTGGAACCTCTGCAACTCCGTAGGGACATTGCCTCATTGGCATGTTTCTACAGAATATACCACAGGGAGTGCTCTGAAGAGTTATTCCACCTTATCCCGCCCTCCCCTTTCCTATCCAGAACAACGCGTGCTGGGCTCAGATGCCATCCTTACACGGTAGAGTCAATTAGAGCGCGTACCAAAAAGTTTGGGTCCTCATATCTCTGCCGAACGACCAAGCCATGGAGTTCTCTGCCAAGGCACGTGTTTCCTTCTTCCTTCAATCCTGGGTTCTTTAAGCGGGGCGTGAAAAAGCATCTTCTCAGGCCGTCAAAGTAGAGACCTCAACATCGCCTCGGCTACTGTGGGGGCGATGTGGAGGCCACTGCTCTTAGACCACACGACTGCTTACCATCAGGTGGAGTGTGGTCATTTTGACGAGCAAAATAAAAAAAAAAAAAAAAAGTTATAGTTCATGCCTTAGATCCAACTCGAGACCTCTACGTGGCAGTCCAATGGACTCCCACTAGGATCGCTGTTATTAAATAAAATTAAATAAATAAATTATTTACTAGATTTAGCCCGCGGCTTTGCTCGCCTAAATTTAGGTTAGGTTAGTAACAGTAGTTTTCCTGGATCCTTTTATCCAGAAAAAGTACTGACAACTAGATTTCACCCGCGACTACGTTTGCGTTGACGTGGATTTTGTCAATAAATTTCTATCCCTCAGGATATAAACTTTTCCCGGATGAAAGGTACTCTATCTCCATTTCTGTTCTCCTGAGAACGTGTAAGTGAAATTTCATAATGATCGGTCGAGTAGTTATTTTAATTTTATTTTAATACAGCTAACACAGTATAATAGAAAATCTTGTAACATAAATAAGGCCAATTACAAGTTCTCACTTATAAACTAATTAAATAACTTAAAAACTAACCAACATGCAACACAAATATTTATAAAAAAAAAACAAAAAAGTAATGTTATGTTCAACCGCGATTACTGCCAAAAAACTGTTTACAACACATTTGCTTTAATTTTTTAATTACATTTGTGTTAGGGCGTGTAAGCGTGACAAACAAACTGACATGCGCATTTATAATATTAGTTATGACTAGCTGTTACCTGCGACTTCGTCCGCGTAAATTTTAACTAAAAATTGTTTGTATCCGCGGAACCCTATTTTTTTTTCTGAAGTCAAAGTAGCCTAAGTTACTCCTTATAACATCAGCTATCTGCCAGTGAAAGTCCCGTCAAAATCGGTTCAACCGTTTCGGAGATTAGCCGGAACAGACAGACACAATAATTTTATAAATAGATGTTTTCGTATAGGTACCTTATATACTTTCATATGCATTAGATAAAAAGCTGTTATTTTGACATTACACACAGACACTTCAATTTTATTTATTTGTAGATAGATATAGATGTTAGGAGTATATATGCATATACAAACTTTCACTATCAGTGAGTTATCACGTCCAACGTCTTATATCAATATTGTATCAATAAACTAATATTTGAAGTGAAGTTGAGCAACTATGTATCAAAATATCATATCGTTCATGTTTAGATAACATTCGATGGGAATTTAAAGTAATATTTGCTGCTACAAAAACTTGTTTACGGCGTTTTGGGCAAGATACAGCGTGTAACAGAAAGGTGTGGATATTTTAGGACTAATGTATACAAATAACCAATAAAAAATATAGATAAATTTTTATGAGAACTTCAAACGTTTTATTAATCTACTATACTAGGTGACCCGCGCAACTACGTCTGCTTCACATAAGATAATTTTATTTACTTTTTGTTATACCCGCATTCTATAATAATTGATGATGCATTTCATGATGGTACAAAAATAAAAATCTTTTAATTTTTAATTTTTTATATTTATAATTTTCCCCGTTTTTGCAACATGATGTACCGCTCCTATTGGTCGTAGCGTGATGTTATATCGCATATAGCCTTCCTCGATAAATGAGCTATCCAACACTAAAATAATTTTCAATTTGAATCAGTAGTTCCTGAGATTAGCGCGTTCAAACAAACAAACAAATTCTTTAGCTTTATAATATTAGTACCTATAGATTTATTATTATTACTAGCTTTTGCCTGCAGCTTCGTTTGCGTAAAAGTAGGGTAAGTTATGTTAGTAACGGTACTCAAAAAAACTCAAATATAGTCTATGTCACTCGGTGATAATATAGCTTTTAATGGTGAAAGATTTTTTAAGTCGTTTGTTTGGTGTTTGAGTACAATTCTTACAAACAAAAAATCTAATCTTTCCTCTTTATAATATTAGTACGGATCCAACGGCCTCGATGGCGTAGTGGTTAGTGTAACCGACTGCCACGCCTGAGGTCGCGGGTTCGATTCCCGCACAAGTCAAACATTTGTGTGCATGAACATGGATGTTTGTCTTGGTCTGGGTGTTTCTATGTATAATATGTAGCTTATACAAAAATAAAGTATATATGTATGTTTATCCATTGTCTAGTACTCATAGTACAAGCTCTGTTTAGTTTAGGCTAGATGGTGTTGTGTGTATGTGATAGAATATATAATATTATTATTCTATTATAGTATAGAAATATCAAAACAAACGCATAACATTACTATCAAAATTGCACCTCGTCATTTTCGGGTTCAAAAAGGTCTTCGAAATTAGATTTAGTGTTGGTTATATATTGATTGGAATTTATGATATTGATAAGTCGATAACAAGGAAAATGCTATAGGTATCTATAGTAATATTATAAAGCTGAAGAGTTTGTTTGTTTGTACGCGCTAAACTCAAGAACTACTGATCCGAATTGAAAAATTATTATTTTGTTTTATAGCTTATTTATCGAGGAAGGCTATAGGCTATATATCATCACGCTACGACCCACGGGGGCGGCGCAGTTATCATAAACGCGGGTGAAACCTCGGGCACATCTAGTCTTAGATAAAATAATGTAAACGGCTTTACATTGTACAATAATTCCTGTGTCGCGGGAGACTTGACAAACATTCAAACAACGGACACAAAGAACACCTAGACTCGAATCAAGCACTTGTGCATCATAATTTTTTTTGTCTTCTATCAATCCCGCAACACTTGGCGTATTTTGAAATTAAACATTTTATATGGATTTTTTCGCGTTGTTTATTTTACTTTAAAACACTTTTATTACATAATTTTGAATCTCTAAAATTACTATTATTGAACTTTACTACAATTTAAGCTATTTTTTTTATATCACTAAGGTGGCAAACAAGCCTACGGCCCCGTCTGATGGTAAGTGGTCACCGTAGCCTATGGACGCCTGCGACACCAGAGGCAACACTTGCGCGTTGCCGACCCTTTAGGAAAGAAAGCGGGAAGGAGAAGGAGCGGGATGGGGGAAAGGGGGTGATTGGGCCTCCTATTTAATTAAATTAAATCTATTTATATAATTTACACTTTGCCCGACGTTTCGGTTGTTTTACAGCAGCCATGTTCTCTCAATCTCCCCACTTAAACCTTAAATTCATTCAGTCACATTCTAGTTTCATAAAGGTCCTACTGACCTATTTTCCTTCGATACATCATATACCTAAATCGTTATCCGCAGATAACTGAAGAGCTAAGTGGAATTTCACTAAGTGTTATTGAAAAATTCCTCCGCCGCGATCGACGTTGGAGTGTAGGCGTTAGACGTGACGTCATGACGATTACGTCATAGTTTCTTATTGATTTATGTGTGGGTGTGTGCGTGGGATTGTTCATTAAGGTAATGCTAGTTTTGGCTCGCGGTCTCGCCCTTAGAAAACTAAAACCTATACTAATATTATAAAGCTGAAGAGTTTGATATTGTCTTCTGTTTACGCGAATGTTATTCATTGAAATTAGTAAAGTTTAATAGTAATAGTAGTGTAACAGTTTCTAAATTTTGTAATAAAGTGTCAAATAAACAATATAGTTATTTAATTTCGCAATTAATAAATAGTAGTTTAATTTCGCTGAAGAGTTTTTTGTTTGTTTGAACGCGCTAATCTCAAGAACTACTGTTCTGAATTTAAAAATTATTTTATTGGACACAATGTTCACATTGTGTCCGATCACCGTCCTGTGTCCAACACCGACGCGTAAAGAGTCGATTTTTTCAACAAGTTCAAAAGCGAGGGGAATGGAAGGGGAGTGCGCGGGCATCTTAGACAGAACGTCGCGCGCGCGCCACACATTCGTCATTTTAATCATCCACCACCGCCTTTTCTTTCGTTGTTTTCTTGTACGATTCAAATAATAAGCATAATATGGACCTAAGCCGCTAGTTCAAATAAGTTATTGTCCATAGTCCGCTCTGCGTCAACTGAACAACAAGGTCCGCGCTTGTCTATTTCCAGTGTTTGCTGCAAAGTTGGTATTGAAGCCAACGTGTGGTGCAGTAGTTTGAGTCAATATTGGCCATTCCAAATTAGAGCCAAGCTTGGACGCAAAGTAGAATCCAATGTGTGGCCGCGGCATTAGGTACTAAAACACAATTTTCTCTGATAATACACTAATTCCTTACTGAGCTCTGTTTTCCGATAACTAAAACTGGAGCCAAGCGTAAAAAGTTTTGAATCATACGAATTATGTACGATTTCTACCAAGCGAACGGCGCCGGAGCGCATCGCAGCGGATGCGCGTCCGCCCGACGGCTACAATCTGCTGGAACCTGGGCGCAAACGCGCGCGTGATCGCGTATCCGCTAGCATGCTCTCAGCGAATAGTGATGCTTTCGAGACGAGAAGAAGGAGCTCCGACCGGAGCCGAGCGGACGCGACGACAGCCAACTCGCTGCCGCGGCGTACGAGCGCAGCCGACCGGCTGCCGCGGTAAACGCGCGAGTCAAGGTTTAATGAAACCGAATTTCCAAAAAATATATTTATTTAGAAAGCAAGGTGTTTACAGAGTCGTTCGCGAGAACAGAATGAATCTTAATTAAATTATAAATTATAAACTAAGTACATAAAATGTCGGTTGCACGGGTTTCATATAACCGGGATTCTAGTAAGTAAAGTGACAATCAGCATTATTTGTTCTAGAACATTCGATTTTACACGGGTTTCCAGTAACAAGTATTATAAGTAAAAGTCAGCATAATTTGTTCTAGAACTTTCCATTAAGTTTCTCACGCTGCCTTACACGTGTTATGTATATATGTTATTTAGAGCTAAGTAGGCATATATCTATGGGGGTGGCATCCTTAACTCCTCCCCCCTTAAGAGAGAAATCAGCTGGAGTTGAGTTACTTGGCTCCAGATGATTTCGTTTTAAAACAAAAATCATCTTAAAATCTTTAAATTTGACAATCACAAATACAATTAGAAATACAAATATTATAACTATGACACTTATTGTCCATACACTGATGTCCTTGGTCACTATGATATCGCTTTCGTTTACACTTTCACTGCTATATTTCGCACTATTTAAAATGTCCTTGATATCGTTGAGGTCCACACCCCGACGGTCGACTTGGTTATCTTCCATTCTGATTTCTTCTTGCAGCTCCGGCATGTTGACTGGTCTCAATCGCAGACTGGCATCTGGTGTCCTTGTTTCGTAGATTTTGTTGATGGTTTTCTCTCCTATTTGTGTCTCGCAGTTTTGGCTGGGGATTACCAAAAATGTTCCTTGCATGTTGTATCTCATGATTTCATCGTTGCAGTTTTCGGTGAGTATTACGTTTTCTTTAGCGAAGAGTAACCATATTCCATCAGCTACCATGTGGCTACGTGTATCTTTTATCTGTATAGAGTGGCGATGACATGCAGAATAGTTTTTCAGCAGTATGATTTGTTCGATGCACGTCGTTTTAGCGGATTGTATGATGTTTTCTTCTTTACATAGGACTCGTTCATCTTCTATCTGCTTGCACGGACTTACTACAGGTTTGTATTTCAATCCATTCACTAAGAGGTAAGGGTATCTTGGAATTATGATAGAGGTTTTAAGTGTGCTGGGATTGTATATGGGGATAGGTATTATTTTGTAATAATTATATGTGACCGTGTCTAATAAAGGAACTTCTAATATAAAAACTAACTTATTATTATCTGAATACGCTTTTAACATAATAGTTTCTTCTAACTTAGTAAGCTTATCTTTATCAACTTTATAAACTAACCTATGGTATTTCTCTATTTCTACTAAAATATTTAAAAGTTCTGTGGAAAAAATATGCAATCTACTAAACGCTATTGCTGTTTCGATTTCTTGTATAACGTTATAAATAGAACGAAAGTTATTTAAAATCTGGTATAAAGTATTCATTTGACTTACGATATTATGTATTCTTGTTTGATTGTACTGAAGTGTTTGTAATTGCGAAGTTTTTATATTTAACTGTAGCAAATTAAACTTCATATCATCTGATATGTTAACTAATTTATCAAACGCTTTTTGCATTAGTGATACTTTTTTTTCTACTGAATGTTCTTTATTCCTAAGTTGACTAATTTCCGAGTTATATTTAATAGCATCTTCATTATCAAGATTGCCTGAAATTAATTTGATGATGGAACCTAACGGATTTAATAATCCTCTTTTAAGCCTTTTACTAGGAACTATTTGTTTAATCTATCTTTTGTGAGTTCCATATATGATTCTGTCTGTAAAATAAGACCTATAAGCTCATTTCGTGACTCTTTTTGTGAGTAAATTATATCTTTTAACCTAAAGTATTGGCGAATATTAATATCTAAGTAGTTATCTAACTTTTCTAAATCTAACGTCTTAAAAATAGTCCAATGATTACTCTGAATCACTGCTGCACTTATCCGTATCGGCGCTATTCCAGGATTCTGACTCATATCCTCTATGTTTACGCTGCTTGCCAATCCCACTAGGGCCAGGCTCACCAGGACTGCTTGGCGCCACCTGTGGAGGACGTCTTATATTCTTTACTGCTACTTTCGTATTTCTCTTTTTAAGCTTTTCAGGCACAATGTTCCTATCTACTTTCCCTATTACTTTCGCCTTTTCGTAACGTGGTTCTTCCTTAGCTTTTCGTGTCCTAGTCGTTTTCATAAATACAGTTTCGCTTTCTTTCAGACCAGGTGGTTCTTCACCGCCTTTCTTTTCTAAAACCCTAACTTTATTATCTTTTATTTTATCGCTAATATATTCATATAGGACTTTTAACCGTTTCTTATGGTCTAGCACAAGTTTCTGTAACAGATTTTTCTCCCTATCTATATCGAAAGCATTGCCTGAATCGGTATGGCCAAATACCATTTTAAAAGGTGTAAAATTGGTTGTACTGTGGATGGTGTTATTATAGGCCATGATAGCGTGTCATTACTGACGCTGCATCTTGCTCAGTTTTTTCATACTTTGCTAATCTGTAAATTTCTATGATTGTCGAATGGAAACGTTCTACAATCGCCATAGAACTGGGATTGTTTGGAGTCCCTACATGCATTTCGATTTTATATAAAGTTAACATTTCTTGTACAAGTTTATTGTTGAATTCTGTACCTGGATCGCTACTTATTTTTTTCGGCACCCCGTACATGCTAAAATATTTAATTAATGCCTTTACTATTTCAGGTGTACTTCTATTTGGTATGTTAAAGGCTTGGGTTAACTTACTGAAAGCATCTACAATAGTTAAGTAGTGATTATTTTCTATATATAACAAGTCCATAAAAACTTCCTCAAACGGCATGCACTGTGTTTGGGTAAGTTGTATGGTTGGTTTGATCGGATTCCTATCGTACTTCATTTTTCGACACTGTTCACAGGCGTTAATGATAGCTGAAATTGTCTGTTTCATATTAGTCCACCAATAGTGTCTTTTTAGTTTAGTTAGTGTTTCTCTAATACCCCTGTGGACAGTTTTACCTTCATGATACTTTATTATAATGTCCCTTTGCTCATTCTCATCTGTAACATTAACTACTCTATCTGTACATTCTGTCAAATTTTGGGTACCTTTCTTATATAACTCTATTACTTCCTTACTAAATACTTTTCTAAAACCTTCTGTTTCAAAATAAATGTAATATTTATGCTTAAAATCTACGTATTCTTTTAAAAAGTTCTTAACTAAATGTTCATTATTAGCAACTGGTATATGTACTTCTAATATTCTCTGATTGCTATTTGAAATATCTTTCATACAAATATCGTCTTTGTGCCATGTATGGACGAGAATTTGTCTAGGTTTAGAATCTACTGCTTCGTTTAGTATAGGTATTCCCTCATGTTCTCTGTTTGCTATTGAATGGCCTGTAGCTCCATCATCTGAATCTGATATATCTAAAACTGGTTCCTCTTTACGACTTGCACTTATTCTTGCAGCTTCTGAATCTGAGTCCGACAAGGAAATTATTTCGTCATTGTCGTTACTACCATTATCATAATTAACTTGCATTGATTCGTTATCGTTGTCTAACACGTTAACCTTAATTTCTCTAGTTTTTAGACCATTTATGTTAACTTTAATAGTACTATTTTCAGTGTTAATGCTATTAATCTTGATACGTGATAACGCATCGGCATTGGAGTTTGTGACCCTTTCTTATAATTGATTTCGAAATCATATTCTTCTAGCCTTAAGCGCCAACGCGTAAGTTTACTATTTGATTCCTTAAGTGTATACAACCAGGCCAAAGGTCTATGGTCTGTGTAAATGTAAAACTTTTTTCCCCATAAATATGGTCTGAAGTGTTTGACCGCCCATATAACTGCTAAAAGCTCTTTCTCTATCGTGCTGTACCTAGACTCTGTATCACTTAGAGTTCTGCTAGCATACGGGACTGGTCTATCTGAACCTATAGGACCCTGAGAAAGTACTGCCCCGATTGCAAAGTTTGATGCATCCGTGGTTAAACTGAAGGGTTTACTAAAGTCCGGAAATTGTAGTAATGGAGCATTGGTTAATACTAAGCAATGTATTCCCTGCAGACCTCGCAGTACGTCATCAATAGCACGTTGAAACGTTGCGGGTGCGGTTTTTAGCCCAAATAGCATTCTATTAAACTGATAGTGTCCAAACGGTGTACTGAATGCTGTTTTTGTTCTATCCTCTTTTTCTACCTCGATTTGGTGGTATCCACTTGCCAAATCTAATGTAGTGAAGTATATACTCTTTCCTAACATATCAAAAAGGTCATTGATATTAGGCAGAGGGTATTTGTCATCAATGGTAATGTCATTGAGGCGTCTATAGTCAACGACCATTCTCCATTTTTGTTTACCAGAACTATAAATTTTTTTAGGTACCAAGTGTACCGGTGCACTCCACGGTGAAAATGATTTTTCAATAACGTTATCTCTTAACATTTTTTCTACTTGACTCCTAATTTCTGCCGTTTGTGTTGGAGGTAACCTATGTGCTTTAATATGAATAGGGTCTTCATTTCTAGTTCTTATCTTATATTTAACCTCGTTTGTGAATGACAATGGCACGTCCTCACAATATAATATATCCTTATATTCAGTACAAATATTTAAAATCGATTGACTTTCCTCTTCGTTCATGTGATCCACTTTTAACTTGGCAAGGTTATCCGTTAAAAGCTGATTAAGTCTAATACCACTATGATTAAAATTTAAACTTAATTTATTATTTAATGAACTATCTTCGATATACGGTTCGACCTTGAAAGGACTGGTTACTGTTAACTCCATCTGTACATCTGTATAATTTTGAATGACAGATGTAGCAAATCCATTTATACACGTAACTAAAGCCGTTGGCATCCTAACCCCATCACAAAATTCCACAAAATTTAAAATGCCTTCACCGTTCAACAAATTAACTGGAAGTTGGACACTTAATTCGCTTCGCGGCGGTAACACATAAAGTCCATGTACGGGTGGGCTATAAATAATCGGTATACATGTGTCCTTCGTAATTAACCTTTGGTTTTTCATATCAATGAAGAATGAAGTTGTGTTAATAAATCACTACCTATTAAACCATCGTACCTATTATCTACACTATAAATATAAAACTTATGCCATTCTTGACTTCTAAATATTCTAGGTAAAGGTATATATGCAACCTCGTTATGTCTACTACTAGCGTGGGTGCTTACCACTTCAAACACTTGAAACTTTTTAAAGTTGCAAAAATATTGATTTGCTAACTTCGGGCTTAAAAATGAACGTTGACTGCCAGTATCCAGCATAAAAATTGCATTAAATTCTGGAATACGTATATGAGGCAGATTTAACACGTTATAATTTAATTTTATTCGCTCTGATGTGTAGAGGCCCTTATACAAAAATTTTCTACTTGTTCATTATCATTAGAGGTGCTCGGTAACACATTATATTCATTATCATTACGGTCCGTATAATTAACACGTCTAGTACTAGCCGTCCGCATTGTGCCGTCAGTATTGCAACCTGATCCATTCGGTAGCGGCTGTGCCTGTTGCGACCCGCGCGGTACGTTATCAGTAAAGTCCCGGCGATGCAACTGTGGCCTTGATTGTTCAAATGTGCTGTTATAATTGTTATGGAATGGATTATTATTGTAAGAGGTATAATTCTGTTGCCTATTAGCGTTTCTACCTTGGAACGAACTGTTCGAAAAATTATTACTATATAATATTATAGTTATCCTGTAATATGCGATTATCTTTCTCTAGTTGTAAAAATCTGCTAGGATTCTACAACTAGAGAAAGATAATCGCATATTACAGGATAACTTAAACCAGATAACGAAACGCACAAATCTACTTGAGCAACACGCACGATCCGCCAATATTGAAATACAATGCGTCCCTGAACATAAATCCGAGAACATTGTATCAACTGTCCTGCAGCTGAGCAAAGTTATCAAGTGCGACATCAAGGACGCCGACATACTATTATGTACAAGAGTCGCTAAGAAAGATACGCAAAGCAATAGGCCCCGATCAATTATGGTAAAATTTAGCTCCCCAAGATTGCGCGATAATTTTTTAGCTGCTACCATTAGATTCAACAGGGTCAATGCTAAAAGCAAATTGAACACAAGTCACCTTGGCATTGGTGGAGATACACCTCAGCCCATATATGTGGCTGAACATCTTTCTCCAGACAACAAGATACTCCATGCAGCAGCACGTACTCGAGCAAAAGAACTCGGTTTCAAATTTGTCTGGGTTCGGAACGGCAGAATTTTAATGAAGAAATCCGAATCAAGTGAAACATTTGTTGTTAGTAGCTTGGAAACTCTGAAGAGTTTAAATTAGCATTTCATATTATCCTGTTATGTGTTTTCGCATGCTTTCTGTCCTGTTTAAGTAAAATTCAATCGTTCACTTACTGTATATTACCAAAACGTTAGAGGTCTTAGGACAAAAACAGCTGATTTTTATCACGTTGCGTGTTTGTGCAATTATGACATCATTATGCTTACAGAGACTTGGTTAAATGGTGGCATTTATGACTCCGAGTTATTTAACGATAATTACGTCGTATATAGGCGCGACAGGGAGGATACGAAATATAATAGCCGTAAATATGGAGGTGGGGTACTTGTTGCCGTCTCTAGAAATTTAAAATCAAATCGAATGTTAGAGTTTGAGAGTAGTCTAGAGGATTTATGGGTATGTATAGATTTAGACGATTCTGGGCACAAAAATAAGAAACTTTACATCAATGCTATTTACTTGCCGCCACCACTGAAACAAGACGTTCTAGAGTTATACACTGTCAGCACACAAAAGGTTTTGGATAGTAAAGAACACGTATTGCTGGTAGGTGACTTTAATTTGAGTAGCATCGTCTGGCATCCTAAATACAATGAACAGCAACTGAATCCGGAATCAAACAACTCAGAAATCAACAATGCATTTCTTGAATTTGTCACCTTAAATAATTTGGGTCAATATAATTGCGTACTCAATCATAAGTCTAAAACATTAGACTTAATTCTTAGTACTACCCCGGTAATAAACGTCACACGCTCTGACTGGCCTCTAACACCGTTGGATTCTTTACATCCACCTCTACTATTTAGTATGACATTACCGTGCATATCCATCCTCCAACCTCAGCCCACATTAAAACCAAATTTCTTTAGAGCCGACTATGAAACCGTTATGGGACACTTAAATTCAATTGATTGGGCAACCCTATTTGACGACTGCTCTACGGTAAATGACACTGTTAGCAAGTTCTATACTGTGCTTAGAGAAACAATTACTCTTTACATACCTTTGAAAAAGATTGCGTGTACTAAATATCCGGTCTGGTACTCAAAAGAGCTTATTAGTGCGCTTAAAGAAAAACACAAATATCATAAACGAATAAAAAAATACAATAATCCATTGGATCGGGAAACATTCAACAGTTTGCGTACTAGAAGTAGTGTTTTATTGCCCAGATGTTATCACAATTATGTTGAAAAAATGGAAAAGGCTATCAAATCTAATCCTAAATTATTCTGGTATTTCATTAAAAACCGAAAAAAGGGCTCAAATTCTTACCCTGCTACCATGAAGTTTGACAACAAAATAGCGTCCAACGGCAACGACATATGTAATTTATTCGTGGAATGTTTCAAAAAATCTTTTAACGTCTCAAGTAACTCGAACCAAACACACATTTCAAATAGCTCAACTATGTCATCCTCTGCTCTTTGTAGTCTATCTTTCAGCGATTTAGAAATATCAAGAGTCTTAAAATCACTAGACCAATCTAAAGGTGCGGGTAGTGACGGGATTCCCCCTTTATTCATTAAACGCTGTGCAAAGGTCTTAGTCACACCTCTGAAAATCATTTTTAACAGGTCCCTTGCTGAGGGTATCTTCCCCGACGTTTGGAAAGAAGCATTGGTAGTACCTATTTTTAAGTCGGGTGACAAAAGTTCCGTAGCTAATTATAGACCTATTTCCATATTTGTAACTTTTGGAAAAATCTTTGAAAAACTAGTAACTAATCACTTAACATGGTATCTTAAACAGCACACATCCGAATTCCAGCACGGTTTCATAAAGGCCAGATCAACCACTACTAATTTAGTGAGCTTTACGTCTTTGTTGGTCAACAGTGTAGATAGCCGAATTCCCGTTGACGCAGTTTACACGGATTTCAGTAAAGCGTTCGATACCGTAGACCATTTGGCCCTTTTATATAAACTTAACAGATTGGGAATATGTGGATCGATGATAAAGTGGATTGATTCTTACTTAGCCGATAGGACATCGCAAGTCGTAGCTAGCGGGTACCGTTCAAGCGCATATTCTGTGACATCTGGGGTACCACAAGGGTCCCACTTAGGTCCTATCCTATTTAACATTTTTATTAACGATATTTCAAGCTGTTTCAAACATTCACACTTTTACCTTTACGCTGATGATCTCAAAGTTATGAAACCTATAGAGAACGAACTAGACCCAATATTGCTACAGGAAGACCTGAATTCATTATATCCGTGGTGTAACACAAACAGAATGGCTTTAAACATCGATAAGTGTTACTTCATACAATTCACGCGAAATAAGAACACACGCACCAATGTATACAGTATCAACGGAACCCCACTAAAGTGTAAGGATAAAGTTAGAGATTTAGGTATAACATTAGACACTCATTTGAAATTCGACACCCACATCTTGAATACTGTCTCAAAAGGCTTTAAAACCTTAGGTTTTGTTACCCGGACCTGTAAAGAATTCAAGCAGTCAAGCACTAAAATTAAGTTATTTAATACTATTGTGCGGCCTATTCTAGAATATAATACCATCGTTTGGAATCCTCACTACGAAGTATATAACAAGCGCATAGAAAGTGTACAAAAACGCTTTCTCTACCAGCTATCCTATCAAGACCACATAGCAAAAAAGCTTCCCAGTTACACAGAGAGGCTGAAACACTACAATATGTGTACACTAAGCAGTCGCAGGAAGTATTTAGATGCCTTGTTCTTATATAAACTATACAATGGGTATTTGGATTGTAATGAACTTACCAGTGCTCTAACAATAACGATACCGTCGCGTCTACCACGAAAAACAACTTACAATCTCTTCTCAATCCTAGCTGCTAAGTCCAATCTTGGTCACTTTGCCCCTATACCGAGACTCTGTAGGCAATATAACTTTCTTTCTAAAAGAAACGATCTTGATCTCAGTGCACCTCTACATAAATTTAAAACCAGTCTTAAAAACATAATTGATGTAAATTATTTTTGATATTTTATGTTTTACCTTAGATGTTTATCTTTGATTTTAAATATTTTATTCTGATTGTTTAATTTGATGCTTTGTTTTTAATTATTATTGTTTATCTTTTATTGTAAATTCTAATTTTATCTCTTAATTCCTAACTAGTACCTAAGTTTTCTGTTTTTAAATTTTTAACATTTTTGATCTGTGTTAAATCTGTGTTTGTCACAATAATATTTTACTTGCATGCTGTGGTCTCCTATAATTGAAGGAGTACACGATATGATATGTGGACTGTCTTAAATGTCAAGTAATTGTGTATGTCCCTTGTTGGAGACCCTTATTTTAATAAATAAATAAATAAATAAATTATTTCTATTACGCATTGGTAACGTATTGTTTGACGAGTTATTATTTAAATTACGATTCGGAGTAGAGTTGTTATTGTAGCGTTGCGTATTTGGCGTGCTAGTGCTCGCGCCATGCGTCGCTTGTGAATTATAGTTACTAAAGGTATTACGACCCTGGAAGTTGTGATTTAATTTATTTGGTCTTAAGTTTTTCTGTTGTAAACTTCTTGGAAGTTTGTTCTTCTAAAACAGTTTTAAGTGCATCTTCCAGTGTAGTACTCCCTTTCAATCGTACCAACCTAACTAAATATTGTGGTAAATTATAAAGAAAAACATTCAAAGAAAGATTTGTATAAATATTTTGTTTGGCTATCCTGTCTTCGGTAGCCATAACAGACTCGTTGACCTTCGCAATTAAAATACTTCGTAGTTGTTGAATTCGGTGACAAAAATCTAGACAACTTTCGTCCCTATTTATTTTCACGCTTTTTAACTCTAGGACCAGACAGTCTTCTGTCCTTGGGTCTCCAAAATGGTCTATTCAAACCTTTTTTAATGCTGCCCAGCTCTGTATAGAGGCTCGTTCCCCAATTAAATTTGCATCTTCCCCGTTTAATCTGCTAGTTATCGCGTGGAACAAATATTCATTTTGTATTTCGTTTCCACGGTATAAATTAATAATGTACTCTGTCTTACGTATGAATAACGATAGGAGTCTTGACTCACCACTGAATAAAGGTATAATCTTTAATACACCGGGTGGGACAGCGACAATACCTACTTGTCCTTCCATTTTATAATAACAAAATTCACACAATGTAATAATATAGAATAATAGCTATAAACTAACGTGAACCTTTTATCACTTTAAACTAAAATATGCTACGTGCTAACGGGCGTTTTCTAATCCCTTATAAAACACGAATTACATATAATAATCACCAGAAAAATACACAGGAAAATTGACAGGATAGTGAAAAGATTTACTCACATAACCCGCAGCTTTTCCGCTCACCTTCTGTGATCGTTGATTCTGCTCCACTGACCCTGCGCCGTGGCTGCCCTTGACGAATTTATTTGGTTCGCCGACCCGTTGAATCGTAGAAACGAACGTTGGCTTCTTCTTGGCTCCCGAAAATATCGATTCGCGAAGGCACAGAGGACCCAACGACAAGGTCGCTTACCGGCTGCGCCTGTCAAGGTTTAATGAAACCGAATTTTCAAAAAATATATTTATTTAGAAAGCAAGGTGTTTACAGAGTCGTTCGCGATAACAGAATGAATCTTAATTAAATTATAAATTATAAACTAAGTACATAAAATGTCGGTTGCACGAGTTTCATATAACCGGGATTCTAGTAAGTAAAGTGACAATCAGCATTATTTTTTCTAGAACATTCGATGTTTACACGGGTTTCCAGTAACAAGTATTATAAGTAAAAGTCAGCATAATTTGTTCTAGAACTTTCCATTAAGTTTCTCACGCTGCCTTACACGTGTTATGTATATATGTTATTTAGAGCTAAGTAGGCATATATCTATGGGGGTGGCATCCTTAACTCGCGCATCCGCCTGGCTGCCGCGGTATACGCGCGGTTCTAACCGAGTCCCAAACAGTGTAAATTCCATGCAAATATGAAACTTAACTATTGTATAGAAGCCTGAATTTCCTTTAGTACAATGTGAAATGCGCTTCGACGCGCTCTGGCGCCGCCCGCTTGGTGGACATCGTACTTCTCGCCGACGCAGAGCTGCCGTTTACAATACGCGGACCGTATTGTTATTACCTGTAGGTAACTAACGAACAATTATTTATTGTTCGTTCACCCAATAGACCCTTCTATTGTTTTAAATTTCTTTCCTTGAGAATGGTTTATAAGCAGCGATAGCTCAGTAGGGAGACCAACAGACTGCAATGCAGAGGGTCTCCGGCTTGAACCCACGTCGCGCATCTCTGACTTTCGGAAGTTATATGATTTTTCGAAATTATATGTGTGTATTGATTGACAATTATCGCCTGCTTCGTGCCTCGGAGAGTACCTTAAAAGCCGTCGGTCCCGGCTGCCATGAACATCTATGCCAGTCGTTATTGGGAAGTCAGTGCCCTCTAATATCCTGACACTGGTCTTGCCTTAGGGTATCGTTAGCCTTCGGCTTGCGGAGGTCAGATGGCAGTCGCTCCGTGTAAAAACTGATATCCAGTCAAATCCGGTTAGACTAGAACGAACGAACGGGGACGGAAGTTTTGTTTAGCTTTGGTATATGCGCAAGAGTGTCCGCACATTAAGTTTTTATTGGATAACTTGGTCAAATTTTAAACACCTATTTTTTTTAGATATTCGGATCCAGAATCGAGTACTGAATACCCTACTTCAATGGCCAGTCTTTTACCAATCAGTATGTATTTTATCAATGGACACCTCAATATATCACGTATGATTGTATTTTCATACAAAAAATAGGTAATACCTGACAAAAATATCATAGCAATACTTCTTACTACTTTACTATGTATCTTCGTTCGGTTACGGTTGACAGACCTGGTTCTTTTTGATATTGATGTCTTGTATTGTCGACTAACATATAATCTAGATTTTATTTCTGGCGGCAGGAAATAAGTAAATAATGCCAATAGCCATAGCCAGTTACACTCACTGATCGGTAAACGATTAGCGAGGTTGAGCAACGTTGGGTGCGGTCAGTCTATAGATGGGTGACCGCTTAGTGGTATTTCATCTGAGCGTCTCCGTGCTTCGGAGGGCACGTAAAAAGTCGGTCCCGGTTGTTGTCAAATTGACAGCAGTCGTTAAGCCATGTCAGAGATCTACGGGCGGCTTGAACAACTTTTGACAACAGGTTGGCCAATAATCACACGAAAAGAAGTAGAAGAAGTTTGCATTGGCCTTTGTTATTTTCTTTTTTTAAGTCGTCTCACTCTCTTTGAATAATTCTTGTGTCGCGGGGACTTTACAAACATACAAACAACGGACACAAAGAGCACACAGACTCAGAACAACCATTTGTGGAGCACACAAAGTTTTGTCCCGCGTGGGATTCGAACCCACAACACTCGATGCAGTGGCAATTGTGAGACGACCATTTAACCACCGTGCAGTCAATATGGCGAAAATGCATTTCATTGTTAATCTTGTGTTATCATTATTTTGTCTTTCCAACAAATATGTGTTTATCGCTTTAACTACATATCAGTCTTAAAGATAATACTGTAATCAATTATATGTGAACTACATATTGTGTGTCGTGTCGTGCGCATGGCGGTATAGTAGCGTGCGGAAAATAGCAGCACACGTTTATAGCGATATAACTTTTGAGTGCACGGACGGCGTAGTGGTTGAAGTGGTCGCTTCGCCACTGCAACCGCGCCGAGTGTTGTGGGTTTGATCCCCACATATGACAAAAATTGTGTGACGCTCGCGTTAATTTAGAATTTGACAATCAATTCGGGTTGTATTCTGCTTGTAATAATATAATTCAATCATGATTCGAAAGTCACGTGACGCCATCTATTATCATAAGAACGTTATTGTTGTTTTCCTCGGGAACAGTTTTTCTTTTTCGGGATGAAATGTAGCCTATGTCCGTTTCTGTACACCTTACAACGTATATATCAAAATTTCAGGATGATCGGTTCAGTGGTTTAGGCGTGAAAAGGAAACAAACAAACAAACTCATTTTCGCTTTTATAATATTAGGAAAGTTAGGATTTATTTATTTTACATCAAATAGAACGATTTGCGCCAATTACACTATTTAATCATTATTTATTTAATAATGTAATATAAATTTAAAATATTGCATTCACGCATTCTGCTTACAGTACCCCATACATCTATATATAACGATAATATAACGAGCCTCAATTTAACAACGATTTCCTCGATTTAACAAATTTTTCGAAATCCCCTAGAACTGCCCGTAAGAGCTAATGCAAAATATTATACCTTTACATTACGACTACATTTATCCAAAAACCTCTTTATAACGAATTTTCAATCATTGCAGAATATATACAGAAAGTATTGCTTACTTCTATTTAAAAAGAATTTTGTCAACTTATAACATTTACATAACGTATTTTATCCCTCTCAATTCTACAATAATTCAAGTCTCGACCGACAGGTTCAGACACAGTGAATTCATTAAAATGTGTTTCATTTATTAGTTGAAATCGTTCGCTTTAACAGGGTAAGCAGATGAGTATCTACGTAATGTTGAGGTTAATAAACAAGTTTTCTTACCTTATTAAAACGAATCGTAGTCCAACCTAATCTCTATATAACAAACCTCATTGTAACGAATTACTTGGTATAGCGAATATTTTCTAATTCCCTTCAGTTTCGTAATATCGAGTTTACACTGTAATACGTGACGCAAAAACTTCGCACAACTTTTTACGAAAATTGCGCGGACGGAGGAGTATGAAATTTGGCACAGTTAAAGTTTATATGGAGAAGAAGTGGCGAATCTTAATATTTTTATAAAATATGCATTAGAAGTACAATAAATTAATGGAAAACACTACACGCACACAACCATGCATTTGACACAAGCACACGATTCGCGTTCGTAGTATTTCGGCATTGTTCGGCTGATGTCGTCGAATTCTTCTTAACTATGGTTACATATGTATGTGGAGTAGGTGACTTAATGAAATGTGATTATAAGGGTATAGTTATAGACAATAAAACCTTAATAATTAAGAAACTTAAAATTTTAATCAATTATGAGCGAATTTCAACCTCTTGGCGACCGCTAGTTCTAATAATAATACCGTTTCAGACCCACCGTACCCCTGGCCACTTAAACTTTTTTATTTTTTATTATCCAACTATGGTGGCAAACAAGCATACAGCCCACCTGATGGTAAGTGGTCACCGTAGCCTATGGACGCCTGCGACACCAGAGGCATCACTAGCGCGTCGTCGACCCTTTATGAAAGGACGTGGGAAGGAGAAGGAGCGGGATGGGGGAAAGGGGATGATTGGGCCTCCAGTACTCTTACTCACCGAACGAAATAACAGTAGGAATACTGGTATTTCACGTCGACATTTTGTCCTTCCCCGGTCGAGCCGGCCCATTCATACTGAAATCAGTTACTTACTAATATACATAGTCAGGTCATAAGTTCTGTCACATGTTTAATATGAAATAATTGAGACATGTTTATTATTTATGTAAACATTTATATACCAAAATGAACTTAATAAAACACAGATTCTTATGCTACTAAAGTTTATTCAAAATGACCCTCGCGATTTTGAATACAGGCCTTCAACCTGCGCGGCCAGTCGTCTATCGCAGCACGAACAAGGTCCATGTCAATTTCGGCGGCTGCCTTAAACAAGGATGCCTTGAGTGACTCTAAATCAGGATGACGCGTTGAGCAGGCCTTTTCCTCCAAGTGTTGCCATATCTTGTAATCTACCGGACTCAAATCTGGACTGGAGGAGGGCCAGTCTTTGTGCCGGATGAAGTCAATTTCACGCGCCGCCAGCCAGTCTTGACTGCTTTTCGCTCTATGAGCTGGCGCAGAATCTTGTTGGAATACCCAGCGCCTGTTATTGAACATGGTATGAGAAACAGGTTCCACAAGGTTCGTGAGGACTGTATTTTGATACACAACTGCATTCGTTTTTACGCCTTTCTCATAAAAATGTACCTCAGTTAAGCCCCAATAAGAGACTCCCAACCAAACCATGAGTGAGGATGGAAAATAGCCTCGTTGGACACGCGGAACACGGTTGCTCGCGTCTTCACTGCTGTGTGCGTACACCTTATCATTCTGTTAGTTGTAGCTCTATTCCACATTAAATTTTTTTTTTATCCGAAAAAGAATTTCCCGATGCTTGTTTCCCGCGTACCGCTTCAACAAAGCACGACATCTCTTCAACCTCAGGTCCATTAAACGAGCGTCCAAACGATGTCCTGTTTTTTTTCGATATGCCCGAAGCCCTAAGTCTTCATTTAACACCCTTTTTACCGTGGTTCTGCTTAAACCCATCTGAAGGGCCAAAAGTTTTTGCTTACATATGGGATTTCTTTGAATTCGCGCCTTCACAGCTTTTATCACTGCTGGAGTCCTAACAGAGCGAGGGCGACCACTTCTTGACCTGTCATCTAAACTTGAGTCTTCATTGTATCGTTTGATGGTACGATAAACGAATCTTATGGTTATATTAAAAGTTTTCATATTGTCAAAAATCTGAATTGGCGCGTAACCGCAATGATGCAACGCAATAACCACAACGCGGTCGTCTTTAAGTGTCCACTCCATATTTAAAAATGATTAAAATTCTAAAAAGTACACATTTTTATATTCATGAAAAATTCGAAATTCTAATTCAATAAACTTTTTTGTGGCCAGCATTTAAAATTCTAAAGTTTTTGTTGTGTGACAGAACTTATGACCAGACTATGTATATATATCAGTATTTGTAATAGTGCTAATTTTGTGTTATTTTATAATTATCAATAAAAGTTGTAGGTATAATTGGAATTTAAATGACCGTGGCGCCATTTTTGACAATCTTGTACATACATGTATTGATTAGATAAAACAATATCTAGTATTTTGATTGGATACGCTCATGAAATTATTGATTGTTTTTCATAACCGTAGTAAATGATGATTTAATATACATACGTAAACGTTTGTGTATACAAGGGGTAGCTAGAGGTGTATGACTCACATTTTGTAACTAATTAGATGTTTCTGCGGTTTCACCCGCGTTGATCGTTACTGCGCCGCTCCTATTGGTTGTAGCGTAATGTTATATAGCCTATAGCCTTCCTCGATAAATAGGCTATCCAACACTAAAATAATTAAATATTGTTTATCTATACCGCTATAGCAGCGATAGCCTAATGGGAAACCGTTGGACTGCCACGCAGAGGTCTCGAGTTCGATCCCAAGGCGCGCATCTCTGACTTTTCGAAGTTATGTGCGTATTAAATAGTTAATTATCGCTTGCTAGGAAAACATCGTGAGGAAACCTGCATCTCTGAGAGTTCTCCATAATGTTCTCGAAGATATGTGAAGTCTGCCAAACCGCACGGCCAGCGTGGTGGACTATGGCCTAACCCTTCTCACAGTGAGAAGAGGCCCGTGCCCAGCAGTGGGACAGTTTAATACAGGGCTGATATTATCATTATTATTTATACCGCTGTGTAGATTTAGTTAGAGAGAGATGTATAACACACAATATTCATATCATGATGCACACAATCGACACAAATATAATTAACTACACGTGTCGTATTGTGTCTGATTACAGCATGTGTGTTAATTAGTGAGATAAGGTTTATATTCACATTCAGAGTATTGCTGAGTCGTCAGCGAGGAGACATTGTTGTGCTCATTTTATAATTATTATTATTATGAATGAGTAGCGACCCGCCCCGGCGCGGCGCGGATAGTATAAAACCTTAACAAATTATACGGTACTCCCTTTCTTCTCCTAAATACGTTTGTCTGAAAATTTGCTATAAACTTCAATAAACATAATGTTCAAAAATTCGAAATTCTGTTTTACATATTTATTTTTAGGTACTTCTAAAACTATTCTGTCATAATATCAATTAATATAATAATTGAATCTCCTAATTTTGCATTAAATCTATACTAGTATTATAAAGCTAAAGAGTTTGTTTGTTTGTTTGAACGCGCTAATCTCAATTATTTCAGTCTTGGATAGCTCGTTTATCGAGGAAGGCTATAAGCTATATAACATAACGCTACAACCAATAGGAGCGGCGCAGTAACGATCAACGCGGGTGAAACCGCAGGAACATCTAATTAGTTACAAAATGTGAGTCATACACCTCTAGCTACCCCTTGTATATACAAGCGTTTTCGAAACCCGTGCTGTGCATCTGAGAGTTGCGTTCTCACTTGCATTAAAACGTTGCTTTGAATAGCACACTCCAACACCTTAGCCGGTGATGAGAGCTCTGCAATAGGCCTGTACCCACTAACATTGTCGTTGTTTATACGTCTTTTCGGTGCCGGCACGACACGAGTGGTTTTCCATCTCTCTGGAAACACGGCTGCCTTCAGACACTTATTGAATATATGGAGCAGCGGATCAGCCAGTACAGATCTACAGTCTCTGAGTATGTTAGGCAGTATACCGTCCGGTCCCGCGGATCTCTTCGGCTTAAGATGTTCAAGAGCACTTCTCACATCCTTTAACTGCAATTCCTGCAAATGAATCCGCGCTGCTCCATTTTCACCACCCGCGCCTTCTATCACCGCGGCAACATTCAATTCGGCCTGTCTCGTGCTATAAACCGAGTGAAAGTAATGAGCAAACTCTTTCACACATTGCTCACCAGACTGACCTCTCCGTTTTTTAAAATCCTTTGTGGATTTCGACTACCCCTTTTGGACATTACATAGTTCCAAAATGATTTTGGGTCTTTTTGTAGTTGATTTTGAACCTTGTTGCTATGTTGTTCTTGTGCTAATTTAATCAAATTTGTAACTGTAGCCCTACACAGAGCAAACGCCTCGTAATCATCCTGGTTCTTACATGCTGTGTACTGTTTGTGGTGAATAGCCTTATAACGTATGTTGCGAATTATTTCAACAGTGTAAAACTCGGGGTAAACATACTTCGAGCTTACACGACTTCGCTGTTTTCTGGGAACGTAGTCATCTATTATCGCATTATCTCATAAAAATAATCTAAACTCATTTCTAAATCAAGGTCGTAGATATTACTCCAATCTATCGTCGCTATTGATGAGTACAATGTTAAAAAATCAGCTTTATTAAAATTCCAACCTGTGGGTACAATACTTGACTTGCCCGAGAATGAACCCGCACCCCGGCGCGGCTGCAGTTCGATCAACACATCGAGCGGCGGATGGTATGCGTCCACAGGCACATGGGGCGCACCCGCCCCGCGCAAACTCACACTCTCTCCCTTCGGAAGCGTATCACCCTTTTCCCCCTTCCCGCTCCTTCTCCTTCCACTTCCTTTCCTAAAGGGTCGGCAACGCGCAAGTGATGCCTCTGGTGTTGCAGGCGTCCATAGGCTACGGTGACCACTTAACATCAGGTGGGCCGTATGCCCGTTTGCCAACATAGTTGTAAAAAAAAATATTTAAACATCGATCATTACAATTAACGATCGTGTTGTACTGAGTAAATCCACAATATAATAAAAAGTATTCAAAATAATTACATACGTTTATCGATCAGGAGTGCATATTGAAGTCACCAATTACGACGGTATCACTATATTTACTACACAGCTGTTCTATTATCCTAAACAATATCATAATATAATCATTCTCACAATTGTTTGGCGTAATGTAAATAACACACAATAAAAATAAAAATCTACTTTGTAAATAAACGCTAGCACAATAATAATAATATGGTCGATATCACCGTTCCTCATGACGGGAATCTCGTGAAAGCTGAAAATGATAAACAAGTTAAAAATCTGGATCTGGCGCACGAGATTGTCGACATGTGGGATGTGGATTCGGCGATCATTGTACCAATAGTCGTATCAGTCCATGGACTGATTGCCAAGAGTCTCGATCACAATCTGAAGAGGCTCGCGAGACGGCTGGATTAAGTCTCTGATGCAAAAGGTACTCGAACGTATTGCTTGACACGGCACGCATTGTGAGGAGTTCCTCTCGCTGGAGCCCTAACCACCAGTAACTTGGACCCAGTTCCCGATGGCGGTGGGTCTTTATAGTTTTTATATTCTTAAATTTTTTTTTTTTATATATTTAAAAATGTAATTACTATTGAAAATGTGTAAATAAAGAGAATAATAATAATAAGTTTTGAGAGATTAAGACAAGGTATACATGGTTATAAAAAGAATACAGTAGTATTTTTCTTATTTTCAGGTGAATTTTTGTTTTTAAAAATGCCAGCAATTGGACAAATGTAGATGTAGATAGCTAGAGACCTGAATGGACGTATACCTAGGCTACTTTATCTTTATCCCCATATTCGCACGGCATCGGGACTTACGCGCGTGAAACCGCGGGGCGCAGCTGGTCAAGTATAGTTTAAAGATCATAAAAATATAATGATCATAATCACAATGGCAATAGTTTCGAGTTTTCTAAACTGGCACCCACGCAATTTCCCGCGCAAACGATGTTCGCGCCAAAAAACAATGGCCGCCTTGTTTGTAAACAGCTGATTGTGACTCATGAATTCATGATGAACAGTTTATAGGTTATGTTTTTGTTTATGGCGAGTTTCACTTTTTTAATCGGTTAAGTTGCGATGTTGTCTTTTTGATTTATGGTCTGGTTAACAAGTTCGAAAAGTGTTAATTTTTAGTAAAGTGAATTTAAATTAAATACGCATGGGCGGTCATTAGACTTGTAATGAAGAAGTTAGATTAGACAAATATGCATAGTTTTTAAACGCCACAAAAAGTAATATAATAATATTCTATAAGTAATTTAATATTCTACCACATATACACAACACCATATAGCCCAAACTAAGCAGAGCTTGTACTATGGGTACTAGACAATGGATAAAGATACATATTATTATATACTTCCTTTTTGTAAATACATACATATTATATACCTACCCCTCTGGGAAACAGGCGTGAATCTATGTATGTAGGTATGTACATATTATACATAGAAACACCCAGACCAAGACAAAAATCCATGTTCATGCACACAAGTGTTTGACTTGTGCGGGAATCGAACCCGCGACCTCAGGCGTGGCATTCGGTTACACTAACCACTACGCCATCGAGGCCGCCAAGTATTTTTGCATTTGAATAATTTATAACTTTAAATAATATCTACTACCTATCTAGTTTTACCGACATTCAGGTTTATTTAAGGTGCCACGTAATAGGGGACGGGCCTATTGTCGTTACCGAGCAGAGTTCCATCCAAACACTGAGCTCTTATTGAGTATTTCTTAGCAGAAAACGTAGTAACACGTTACTCGACTCGGGATTTGAACCCGAGAACATAATATTTAGGTAGTATTTTTGCAGTAATTCGAAAACCACAAATTAGGGCATTTATGACGGGAAGTCATTTAGTTCCAGACCTGCCCTAGATCTTAAAAAACAATTTTCATACATTAACTAGCTGTCCCGACAGATCTTGTCCGTTCCACACGAAAAAATTAAAAAGTAAACAAATCTAAACCATTCTCGAATCCACTTGAACACACACAAAACATTTCATCAAAATCGGGCCAGCCGTTTAGCAGGAGTATAATTACAAACACACGCACAGAAGATTTATATATATATATATATATATATATACATATAAAGATTATACCACGTTAAACTGTAGTGTCATGAGAAAATTATGGCATTTCTTATTGTCAAAATCTATACTAATATTATAAAGCTAAAGAGTTTGTTTATTTGTTTGTTTGGTTGAACGCGCTAATTTCAGGAATTACTAGTCCGAATTGAAAAATTATTTAGTGTTAGATAGCCTATTTATTGAGGAAGGCTATAAGCTATATAACATTACGCTACGACCCACGGGCGCGGCGCAGTAACCACGGGTGAAACCGCGGGCATAGCTAATCATTTATATTCATACAAATTAAGCGGCAGTAGCCCAATGGATAAAAAGGCTTTGAACTAGCGATCGAAAGATCGTGAATTTGATCTCACCCATCACTCTGGCGACATATGCCGAGTGCCCAGTGCCCACTCCTAAAACAACAATTTAGCTAAACTCAAAAAGAACACAAGTAATACGTAACCCAAATTACAAGTAAACTGTAAAATAACGTCGTTTATTAATTAAGGAAATTGCTCCACGTTAAAACTTATAGTTTTTGCATAATCGCATATCGTGTTGGCCTGTCGGTTGTATCACAAAGAGAAAGGCGTTTATTGCCCACCTGCCGGTCTGCTGTCACGTGTTTCCATTTAAAGTTACGTGAATATCAATCTATATATTATACTGTGCCCGCGGTTTCACCCGCGTTTATGGTTACTGCGTCGCCCCCGTGGCTCGTAGCCTAATGTTATGTAGCCTATAGCCTTCTTCAATAAATAAGCTATCCAACATTACCGGAATTTTTCAATTCGAACCAGTAGTTCCTGAGATTAGCGTGTTTAACCAAACAGACAAACTCTTCAGCTTTATAATATTAGTATAGAAGAACCGACTACAAAAAACAAAAAATGCACTAAAAAGTTAAATAATAATTGCATATTCTTGTGAATGATTAAATTATTGTTATTAATGGAGTCGGTGTCAAACAGTTAAAAAATATATACGGTCGAATTGAGAAACCTTCTCCTTTTTTGAAGTCGGTTAAAAAGGAGGAGGTTTCTCAATTCGGCCGTATATATTTTCCTGACTTCAAACAGATCAGTAGGTACCTAGCAGGTATAATAATACGTTATTTAAATTAATAGTTAAGAGGTTTACACAAAAATTGTCTATTTATTTGTGTAAATAAATCATCATAATTTGTAAATACTAAATACTACATAATTGAGAAGTAAAAAATTATGTGGTGTCGTGGGACACCAGGTAGGAACGAAGTTCCTTCGGCTAATGTAGAATCGACACAAATTGCAAAAAAAATCGTGCTCAATTTTATTTAACGGTTTTATTCCACGCACTTTTTTCCACGGATTTTTTCTTACGGTTTTACTATCACATTT
The DNA here is from genome assembly GCA_963564715.1 of Catocala sponsa. Classification (NCBI taxonomy): domain Eukaryota; kingdom Metazoa; phylum Arthropoda; class Insecta; order Lepidoptera; family Erebidae; genus Catocala; species Catocala sponsa. The sequence continues at coordinate 1,460,255 of OY751354.1, read as the reverse complement.
TTTTCAGTTCGGTCGCGCAGCAAAATCCCTATCCCCTCCAAGCCTGCCGTAAGGAACTTCGTTCCAATAATATTGTTATAGGTATTTCTCGAATAATATATTGAATAGGTAGAAGGCAGTTCACAGAAGTAAAGCTATTCGTTTATTAAGATATTGTAATAATTTAGTATTTACGTAGGTAAGTTATTTTAAACGAAATAGGAAACCGGTAAAAAAATTAAAATTAAATGTTTCATTAAAATTATTTTTCGCTTTTTAGTGCTGATGTTTTTTTTTTAAACGGTTTTACTTTTTTAACGTTTGTTTTAAGCAGTCATGTTCACAGGGAGACTAAGATGTTAGTTTTCTTCTGTATAGAGTAGTTTATTTATTAACCTCCGAGTCTTCTTCGAAGAGGTTAATGAAAACACTATGTGAGTCTGTGTGTTAGTGACAGATTAGTGTTAGTGACAGGCATAACTCCGGAGCCACTGAACCGATTGACTTGACTTGTAACTTGGTGTGCAGACACTTTGGGGTAATACCTCGGTCGAGTTTGAATAAGGGCCATGTGGGTCAATAGACACCCGAGATATAGGGGTCATTTCTTTTCATTACTTTTACATTTAAGACGAAGAGGTTGAATCCTGGGTTTTTACACCCATCTCGTTTATTTTCTTACCTATGAAATTTTGCATACACGTTGTCAGGGAAAAGAAAAGGACATCGGGTACCTTTCATCCAGAAAAAGCGTACTGATGCTAATCGAATCTATATTTATGCGAGCGAAACCGCGGGCATTATAGTATTACATACATACTTGTCGAATAGAAAACTTCGTTTTTTTGAGTCGTTTAAGAAGTGAATTAAAGGCTTGAATATACTGAAGTATAGCCGAGATATCTCTTTGCCTAACCTCCTTATGATTATTAGTTATTACTGTCCCGCGTGACATAACATTATGTGAACAATCGTTATATCAAATAACAATATAGTTTTCATATTGTAATATTTCCACACGAATGTTTACATCGTACCCATTGCACGCAGTATCATAGTTTATTATAAACTATACAATATTTAATCTGAGCGTTGACCATCTTTTAATAACAATCTGCTTTGTTATAATATTTTGTAGTCTGTAGTCGCACGCCATTGGTCCACGACTGACAGTTTAATTATTAAATAAATTTTAGTTCGATCGTAAACTGACAGTATAATCATAGAGTAGAGGTGGCTGTCAAAACGTTAAATTCAAATTTGGAATTGTAACGATCGGTTCTTTTTTGTTTGTTTTGTCTGTCTAAAAATATTCAGCCGTGAAATGTGTTGATTTGAAATTGAAAGGAACAGCTTTTCGTTATGTTTTTGATTTATTTATTTAGGTTTATCTCGACCTATCAGATATTTTTTATTATCCATGGTCATAGGAGACTGAGGTGAGTATTGTTTCTGAGCGTAGTTTCTTATTTTATTTACTTACTACTAAGGTGGCTAAAATGTATATATATACTTTGACTTACTGACAGCACAGGGCATTTTCAGCCTCCCCAAGCTTGCAATATTGTGCTGTTTTAAAAAAAGTATCCCTGTTTTGCCAGCGCTAGGGCCAAAGGTATTGGTCGCCTACTGACAGCACATGGCTTTTTCAAGGACCTTGAAGTCCCTATTTATCTCAGTCATCTTCAGGTCGGATGGTAGTTATCCAGTTGGGCTGACGTTTCAATAAAATACCAGGTGTAAGTGGACATTCTATTGCGCCGTGACACCCTCATATAATTATTCCTTTTCAAGGACAACTCTATATCATTTTATTTACTCCTTGTAGGTTGAAGCTGCTTCTGCGTGAGACACTAAGCGTATTCAATTGTGTCTGTGAAACTTGTGGTTAATAGTATTTTGTTGTGTCTTCCGGTAACTAGAAAATATATAGGCCAAATCAATGTAAAAAGAAGGCCCATATATCATACTGGCTGCAAACCAGACATAGTGGTTTAAGTGGTCACTGTGCAGAGTGTCGTGGGTCCATGAAGCACAACAACCAGCGTGGGTCCGACACGGGATAAAATTCGTGCAATCCATGAATAGTTGTTTCGGGTCTGTGACCGTTGTTTGAATGTTTCTAAAGTCTTCCACCATACAGGTATTTTTTCTAGTGCGCGAGTTTTTTAAAATATTTATTATAAAGAAAGAAAGATCTCGGTCTTGAAAGAATTCTTTATTTTATGTATGTATTTTATGCTGTGACCACGACTGGTAAAAAGTATCCGATACCTCCGGATCAATTTTAATGATGCAAAGACTATAATTGCTCTGAGTAATAACTGTAATAAATAATTGTTTTAACATAGATATTATAAATAAAATTTGACGGCCTCGATGGCGTAGTGGTTAGTGTAACCGACTGCCACGCCTGAGGTCGCGGGTTCGATTCCCGCACAAGTCAAACATTTGTGTGCATGAACATGGATGTTTGTCTTGGTCTGGATGTTTCTATGTATAATATGTATGTATTTACAAAAAAAAGGTATATATGTATGTTTATCCATTGTCTAGTACCCATAGTACAAGCTCTGCTTAGTTTGGGGCTAGATAGTGTTGTGTAAAAAAAAAACAAAAACAACGATTGATCAAAGACCACGTTAATGATATCTAATATATTTTCAGCGCTAAATCAAGCTGTCATTTTAGCCGCCATTTTGAATCAGTGTTAAATCGACCACAGACTGCTTTGTTTAGTTCATAGACAATAGCTTTCGAAAATTGTGGTTTGTCACGTGAGTTTGCATTTTTAATTTGTTCATCTTTTCTTTAAGTAAATGACACGTTTATACTTCTTTTAAATATATTCTCGTTGTAGTATTTCGTTGCAATGTCTTGTATTTATTCTTTCTATTCTAGCCGTTCCATACATATTAACTTCAAACTTTTCTAAATACTTTTCTGGTCAATCCTGCCGCATGCCACCGACTTTTTAGTCTCTCTCAACCTGAAATATCAATTTGAAACTTCTTCTTCTTTCTTTTTCGTGTGATTAGTGGCCAACCTGTTGTCAAGAGTTGTTCAAGCCGCCCGTAGGCCTCTGACATGGCTCAACGACTGCTGTCAATTTGACAACAACCGGGACCGACTTTTTACGTGCCCTCCGAACCACGGAGACGCTCAGATGAAATACCGCTAAGCGGTCACCCATCTATCGACTGACCGCACCCAACGTTGCTTAACCTTGCTAATTGTTTAGCGATCAGTGAGTGCAACTGGCTATGAGCGAACTCTAAATATGTAGGTATAGGCGAACTTAAGCATTATGTCACAACCTACACTACTTTGAGATAAAAAGTAGGTACTTTTTACTATATCTTTTTTACGTTGTTTCATTATCTCTGGTCACTCCTCCAAACTCTCTTATCACTCTATTGCACTGTTGACCTTATTAATCATAATTAGTTATTAAGATAATTATGTGTAAACAGTGAATGAATTATTTAAACAATATACTTTAACGAAGATGAAAAAAATATAGTAATAAGCTGTGTGTTCGCTTGATATTAGTTTTAAATTTATGTGTTCTTTTCTATTCGTATTTTAATATATTTTTAAATGCACTGATATCCCAACGGTTTCAGTGGTTGAATCGCCAGTGTGCCAAGTGTTATACCGAAGAATAGTAACTATTACTACGTAAAGAAGCGACTAACGAATCGAAAAACTAAAATTGCATCAAATTTCGGTCTAGTCGTTTAGAAGGAGTTTACTGACAAACACACGTACAGCGGATTTTTATACCTAATGTCTATATCTATACTAATATTATAAAGAGGATAGATTTGATTTTTGTATGTTTTTTTGTAAGGATTTAACTCATAAACTACTCAACCGATTTTAATCATTCTTTCACCATTAGAAAGCTTTATTATCACCGGGTAACATAGACTATATTTAATTTTTTTTAAATGTACTTTTAGTAACAAAACCTAACCTAATTTTACGCAGGCGAAGCCGTGGCCAAAATGCTAGTACATAATAAAGATAAAAACAATATCCAGCGCCCAGACCCCGAAAACTATCTACAGATCAAACCTACGAGTAAAGATGAACTAATACTATACATTGAAGGTTGCCTAGAAAACCAATTTCTCGAAGCACTAACCGTGTAGTCAAGTTAGAAATCTGAATCTCCTCTAATTTGAGAGAAAGCCAGCGCAGCATTGTGAAAGATGGGTGGGTCATTACGGTTATTACATTAACTTCTTGAGCGTCAAGAAGATTTTTTTTTTCTTTTATTTTTATTATGCTCGTCAAAATGACCACACTCCACCTGATGGTAAGCAGTCGTGTGGTCTAAGAGCAGTGGCCTCCACATCGCCCCCACAGTAGCCGAGGCGATGTTGAGGTCTCTACTTTGACGGCCTGAGAAGATGCTTTTTCACGCCCCGCTTAAAGAACCCAGGATTGAAGGAAGAAGGAAACACGTACCTTGGCAGAGAATTCCATGCCTTGGTCGTTCGGCAGAGATATGAGGACCTAAACTTTTTGGTACGCGCTCTAATCGACTCTACCGTGTAAGGATGGCATCTGAGCCCAGCACGCGTTGTTCTGGATAGGAAAGGGGAGGGCGGGATAAGGAGGAATAACTCTTCAGAGCACTCCCCGTGGTATATTCTGTAGAAACATGCCAATGAGGCAATGTGTCTACGGAGTTGCAGAGGTTCCAGTGAACTCGTGACCTCTGGATCTCCGATGATACGGACAGCCCGCCGCTGTAACCGGTCGAGAGCGTCCAACAAGTACTGCGCGGAGCCATCCCAAAGATGAGAACAGTACTCCACGCAAGGGCGCACTTGTGCCTTATACAATAGGCACAGTTTCCCAGGCGTGAAGAACCGCCTCACCCTGTTCAGAACTCCGAGTTTTCGCGAAGCTTGCTTAATGACGCTCTCGATATAGGTTTTCTGGTTAAGGGAGCGGCAAAGATCCATACCTAAGATGGAGAGACTGTCACGTATCACCAGTGGAGTGTTCTTCAGAGAAGGGAGGGGAAGGAACGGAGACTTTTTTGTTGAGAACGCGCATGCCTGGGTCTTCTTGGCGTTGAACTCGACCAAGTTCTTGGCACCCCATTCATAGATGCGGTCCAAGGTCCGGTCAAGTTCAACGACAAGATTCTGCCTTTTCCCCTCAACCTCAGCCTGCTTGGCCCCAGGATGTCCGAGATATCGCCCATGCACGGTACTGTCGTCTGCATAACAATGTATGTTGTCGAGATTCAACATATCATTGATATGCAGAAGAAAGAGCGTAGGGCATAAGACAGAACCCTGAGGCACTCCTGCATTGACCTGCATAAATTTGGAAGCGCGACCGTCGCAAAGGACCCGAATACGACGCTTCTGCAGGAAACTTGCAATCCAGGTGCACAGTTGAGGGGGCAAGCCATAGGCCGGAAGCTTGGAAAGAAGAGACCGGTGCCAGACTCTGTCGAAAGCTTTGGCTATGTCAAGGCTGATAGCCAAAGACTCGCCGTGCTTGTCCATAGCCTCACCCCAGAGGTGCGTGACGAACGCTAGAATATCACCCGTTGATCGTTTAGACCGAAAGCCGTATTGGCGATCATTGATCAACGGAAAAAAAATAAAAAAATCATTGTGCAAAAAAATACGGAAAAAAAATAAAAAAATCATTGTGCAAACAATACACAAACGGACAAACGTAATGTCCGCTCGACACTTGACTCATTATCGAGTTAAGTGTGGAATGGACATACGTTTGTCCGTTTTTTTTTATTAACTCATTTTTGCGGACAATCGTATGACCGCTCGACAGTTGACGGGTTAAAAGTATCGTTTTTATTACCAATCTGGCTAACAAGCTTACGTCTGATGGTACATACTAGGGGCGTCACTCGCGTTGTCTGCCTAAAATACCAATTGAAGTTCGTAACATATAGTAAGACTCCTGTGATAAAATATATAAGTAACTAGATGTGCCCGCGGTTTCACCCGCGTTACTCGTTACTGCGCTGCCCCCGTGAGTCGTAGCGTGATGTTATATAGCCTATAGCCTTCCTTGATAAATAGGCTATCCAACACTAAATTATTTTTCAAATCGAACCAGTAGTTTCTGAGATTAGCGCGTTCAAACAAACAAACTCTTCAGCTTTATAATATTACTAGCTTATGCCCGCGGCTTCGCTCGCGTTAATTTAGAATTTGACAATCAATTCAGGTTGTACTCTGCTTGTAATAATATAATTCAATCATGATTCGAAAGACTCGTGGCGCCATCTATAATCATAAGAACGTTATTGTTGTTTTTCTCGGGAACGTTAATTTTTTTCGGGGTGAAAGGTAGCCTATGTCCGTTTCTGTACACCTGTCAACGTATATGCAAAATTTCAGGATGATCGGTTCAGTGGTTTAGGCGTGAAAAGGTAACAAACAAATAAACTCATTTTCGCTTTTATAATATTAGTTAGGATTAGGATAGTGTAGATTAACATAGTATTCACTCCAATATATGTATATACCTACTACCCTAGTATATCCATTGGAGTTGGACTTGACTCACAATTCTTTATTATTTAGTCTACTCGACTGATCATCATGAAATTTCGCATACACGGTGTCAGGGGTACAGAAAAGGCAATAGGCTAACTTATATCCAGAAAAAAAATCTCTAACCTACATTTATGCAAGTGAAGCCGCGGGCAAAATCTTGTGCTAAAGTATTAGTAATGCATAACACTAACTCACATGCGAATGTGAGTTTGTTTGTTACGCTTTCACGACATAACATAGGTACTACATACTCTACCGATCATCATGAAATTTCGTAAACACGTTCTCAGGGTACAGAAAAGGACATGATCTTTTATTCAGGAGAAAAGTACTATTCTCGAGTAAAGCCACGGGCAAAAGTTAGTATAAAAATAAAAATGCTTGACTATCGATCGTCGCGTCTAACTTCTCTTATGTAAATGCTTCAGTGACGGCCGAGTCGGAATGTGTAATTAAATCACGACCTTCCTCAATAACAACATTATATTAGCATATTATCTTTCACTTTATGCAACTATAGTTTTTATTTATTTATATAACTATACTGGCATATTCATAAGCAATTTCTTAACAGTGCCTTATGAATTAAATATATTACTAAATTACTGTTTAAGATACTTGATGATGATTGACAATTATCGTCTGCTCCGTGCCTCGGAGAGCACGTTAAGTCGTCGGTCCCGGCTGCCACGAACATCTATGGCAGTCGTTATTGGGAAGTCAGTGCCCTTTAATATGCTGACACTGGTCTAGCCTTAGGGTATCTGTAGCCTTCGGGTTGCGTAGATCAGGTGGCAGCCGCTTCGTGTAAAAACTGATATCCAGTCAAATCCGGTTAGACTAGAAAGTCAACCCCAAGTGACTTGGGAATAATAAAGGCTAGGGAGAAGAATATTTAAAATACTTTGTGTCATAATCCTTACTTCCTTACTAATAATAATATAAATTCGAAAGTAACTCTGTCTGACTATGTCTGTCTGTCTGTCTGTTATCTTTTCACGGCTAAACCACTCAACCGATTTAGATGAAATTTGGTACAGATATAGTTTAAAACCTGGGGAAGGACATAGGCTACTTTTTATTCATGTAGGTACCACGCGGGCGGAGCCGCGCGCAAAAGCTACTTTTAAATAAAATACTGCTCCCGCACTAGGTATAAATTCTGTGTCCCGGGGGACTTTACAAACATACAAACAACGGACACAAAGAACACTCAGACTCGGAACAACCATTTCTGGAGCACACATATTTTTGTCCCGCGTGGGGTTCGAACCCACAACACTCGGTGCTGTGGTAATGGCGGGGAAACCACTTAATCCACTATGCCATTCGTGCAGATAGAATCAGAATCATTTATTTGTCAAACATATATTTACATACAAAGATCTTGAATACAAAATATTTAGTGCACTATACTTTGCCAACACTATACTTTGCACAACAAATTAGCAACATAAAAATAGGTAATTAATTTTCTTCTTCTTCTTTTCGTGTCGTTAGTGGCCAACCTGTAGTCAAGAGTTGTTCAAGCCGCCCGTAGGCCTCTGACATGGCTTAACGACTGCTGACAATGTGACAATAACCGGGACCGACTTTTAACGTGCCCTCCGAAGCACGGAGACGCTGAGATGAAATACCACTAAGCGGTCACCCATCTATAGACTGACCGCACCCAACGTTGCTTAACCTCGCTAATCGTTAACCGATCAGTGAGTGCAACTGGCTATTCTATATCTACTAATTTTATAAAGCTGAAGAGTTTGTTTGTTTGGTTGAACACGCTAATCTCAGGTACTACTGGTTCGAATTGAAAAATTATTCTAGTTTTGGATAGCCCATTTATCGAGGAACGCTATAGGCTACATAACATCACGCTATGACCAATAGGAGCGGAATATCAATGAAACATGTTGCAAAGGCGGGTAGAATTCTCTTATGAAGCAGACGAAGCTGCGCGCGTCAGCTAGTTAACAATAACATTCAAGATGTCAATTTAAATTATAATACCAATTCAGTCATCCAAATTTAACATATAAGAAATCGTCTTGTATGGTACGGTACCACACACCTTTTGAATAATACGATACGATGATACGAGGAGATAGAATAGAGAGTAATATATGTTTATTATTGATTAAGTTCTAATGCCAAGTACAAACTGATAGAAAATGATACAATGATAGTGAGTTACACGCGACGCGGTTGATGACCGGTAGTCCACTGATTTTTATATATAGGTCAATAATGAATTACGAATGCGTTGTGGCGAAGATGCTGACATAACATAAAGTAATTTTGCAATGTACGGTTGCACCGTACACGCCTAGTTTATAATAACACTTTTCTGTTAACAGGTCAAATAAGAATTTCCTGAACTTTTGTAGTGGCATACATTTTATTTCATCAATAAATTGAAAACTATATTTCGTTTATCTGTTAAGAATTTATCCGTAGAAACACTGGCACTTTGTCTGGTAAGCAGCATAGGCTGTCCCTCTATAACATGACATTTTTAGGGTTCCGTACCCAAAGGGTAAAACGGGACCTTATTACTAAGACTCCGCTGTCCGTCTGTCTGTCTGTCTGTCACCAGGCTCTCTTGAACCGTGATAGTTAGAAAGTTGAAATTTTCACAGATGATGTATTTCTGTTGTCGTTATAATAAAAAATACTAAAAACCAGAATAAAATAAATATTTAAAGGGGCTCCCGTGATCTTTTTGTTCGTTTTTGCTCGATATTGATAACTGGAACCGGTAGACGCTTGAAATATTCACAAAATATTTAGTTATATATTCAGTTTGAAAATAAATAATTAAATTAAAATAAAACATAAGGGGGCTCCCATACAACAAACGTGATTTTTTTTGCCGTTTTTATAGATATTGGTACGGAACCCTTTGTGCGCGAGTCCGACTCGCACTTGGCCGGTTTTTTACAGAACATGAAATATTGCACACCTTCTTTATACTAGAGACGAATTCCTTACTAATATTATAATAGTAACTCTGTCCCCTCTTTACGGTTAAACCACTTATCCGATTTAGATGAAATTTGGTACAAATATATGTAGTTCAAAAGGGAAGGACATAGGTTAATTTTTATTGATGGAGGTACCACGCGAGCGGAGCCGCTAGTTAATAATAATATGTGTATCGAAAGTGGATGAAGTGACAAGAATAGAAAAGGATTTGTTAAGCTGGTTTGAGCATGTAGAAAGAATGCACAAAAAAAGCCTGACTAAGAAAGTTTACAGGCTAGTGTGAATGGAACAGTCGCAAGGCTAACGTTTCTCGATCAGGTTCGTAGGCGTTCTGGACAAAGGCTAGGTTAAGAGCTCCTTAAACCGACGAGCGTGTATGAGGAATGTGATGAAAGTCAATGAAGCCAGAGAAGTGTGTCAGGATCGTAGCAAATGGAAATCCGTAGTCTCTGCCTACCCCTCTGGGAAACAGACGTGCATCAATGTATGTATGTGTTTCGAGTGAGAGATGGTACCGAGGGCAGCTATAAAAAAAAGTCCCAATTGGAACGTCTATTTTTGTTTTTACTAAACAAAATACTTTGCAACAATCGTTTAAATGATAGCTACTAATCTCTTTCACGTAAGCTTTTTGCTATCTATTTCGCTATTTATTAGTTAAAATTTTCAACCTAACTGCAATTATTAATAACTAGCTTTTGACCCCGGCTTCGCTCGCGTAAAAGTAGGTTAGCTCAAATTAGGATTAACAGTTAATTTTTTTTAATAAAATATATTATTCGGTGATAGCTTTCCAATGCCGAAAGAATTTTTTAAATCGGTTTTGTAATTTTCGTATTAAACCTTTACAAACAAACAAACAATCAAATCATTCCTCTTTAGTCAAAGTTAAGTCAAAGATCAAAATCTTTATTCCATAAAATGTGCAAACAATTCTTGGACACGTCAATTTATAATAGTATAGACAAAATATACCAAATCTGATTTTCAACCTCCTTACTAAGAAAGTGACATTATTATTATCTAGAGCATTATTGATATAATCTTCAACAGTTTAATCAATATGTAACACGATTATACAAAGACGCTCACATATTCTCTTGACTATTCATCTGCACACGATCCTCGAACAGAACAATTCAATACAACATAACACCATTACGTATATCAATAAACAACCATTTATTATGTATCCATGCCATTCTATGTCAGCAATCTGACACACACGACACTAACAAACGCTATGCAGCGTTTCAATAAAGCGCTTTACAACGATCTATGGCTGCTACCGTCTAATAAAAGGTGCTTCAAAGCGCTACGCACGAAACTATTTTTGCACTCGGCACAACGATGAGCCGACCGCGTCTGTATCTTGTCTGTGGTTAGCGTCGCCGTGTCGTATTCGAATTTCGAATGTTGGTGTTCGCGCGAAAACTTTTGTTGCGAATTTATTTTGTGAATTTCGAAATTGTGTATTATCTTTGAATCTCAGTAATAAAAAAAAAAATGAGTGTGTGTACCAGAGTACACAGGTAAGAAGTGAAACTTCTTTACGACATTAATTAGTTAATTAGTTAACAAAAATTATTTAACTAACTTTAATATTAATATTTATTTCATAACTTAATAAAAATAATTCAAAGCAGATATTTAATGACTTAATCAATTACACAAGTTATGAATAAATAATTGGAATTATCTTTTCAAAGTAATACAATTATATGATGACAGTTAATCTTGTAGAAATGCAACGATTTTATAAAATTAAAAATGAATAAATAAATCATTAAAAACGAATAATTAAAAAAGATGTACGTATACATATTTTTATTTTCTAATCGTGTTTTGTTTTATTTTTAAATTATTATTTAATTTATATTTTTTATTGTTTTTAGAATTAATAATGTTCACTAGATTTACAGTCATATTTATTAATACTTGCTAATTTTAACAGATTTATATACATTCACTGATACTTACAATCAAAAAGTGAGGTTAACCTCAAATAAATATTAAAATCATGCTCATACGTGTTGAATTTATAAAACGAAATATATAATCACTCTCACTTTTCTTGTAAATTCACTTAAATTTGAATAAGTCTTTTTATTTTATCACTTTCAAATTAATATATTGTTATTCTTATTTCAAACCAAACTTCAAAACTAATATATTGTTGTTATTATTATAAATATATTACATTATATTCTTTACGTCACTATACTAAACTTTGATAAAAAAGCAACATGGCGCGTAACCGAAAAACGTGACGTTTTTTTTTACACTGCTACAAAATTTCTCCCATACGTCGATAAAGAAGTTTCACTTCAATTAAATATAAATAACAGAGTTTTAAAACATTGAATTTAACAATTAGTGTGTGAGCTGTGTGATTTAAATACGGGCTACATCTTAGAGGGACATAGCATTATTTGCGAGGTGAGATCTTATCAATAATAATTATTGTAAATGAGTTATGTCATTCATAAGTCATAAGTTATTTATTTCAGAACAAATTACATTTGTGTTGAAAATAATAAAAACATAAACAAGCACATTAATATTATGAAAAGTGAAATACAATTGAAATATAATATACTTAATAAGCTCAACAATAGTTTAATAATTAAAACAACAATCTCATTCATTTCATGTCAAAAAAGAATATATTACTTACATAATCATCATTCATCATTCTGTTACCCTCACAATTTAGTGCACTTGTGTTAAACAATTTTAATTAATAAGTAGAGCAATAGATACATAGAAAGAACTTAAGTGAAAGAGATTGCTATTATTCAGCCAATATTGTTTTAAATGTTTGCAAGAGATTTGATGAACCGATTTTGTTTTGAAACCATAGATAAACGCTCCGGAACTGTTTGAGTCTTTATTATCATGTCTGCTTATTTCTGTGCATAATATATTATAGTCAACTATTATTTTTATTAGGAGTTTTATTCAAAGATTTCTAGAAATTATCAAAATTGCTAGTGAATATAGGTACAATTATTACTTTAAGGAGTATGTAAATCAAAATTATACAAATCAAAATGTATGTTTGTGTGGGCAAACGATATAGCGGTGAGGTAGAGTCGCATTTAAAGATCGTATGAAAAACCTTACGTGGAAATGAAATATGAAATATGAAATATAGGAGAAATAATTTACATCACCGTTATAGTTTTATAATAAAGACAAAATAAATTTTACATAAATACATCTATACTATCTCTACTAATATTATAAAGCTGAAGAGTTTATTTGTTTGAACGCGCTTATCTCAGGAACTACTGGTTCGATTTGAAAAATTATTTTAATGTTGGTTAGCCTATTTATTCAGGAAGGCTATATAACATCACGCTACGACCCACGGGGGCGGCGCAGTAACGATAAACATGTGTGAAACCGCGGCAGTTTTCTTATATTACTTAAATGAAGGTGATATAAGATGCGTATGCATTAATGGGGCAGGTACTTAGTATAATTATGTAGGTACATAACAAATTAAAGTAGTATGTACCTATATGTAACTAGATGTTCCCGCGGTTCCATCTACATATGTGATACATAATTTTTTCCCCCTAAATACATACATATTATACATAGAAACACCCAGACCAAGACAAACATCTATGTCCAAGCACACAAATGTTTGACTTGTGCGAGAATCGAACCCGCGACCTCAGGCGTGGCAGTCTGCTACACTAACCACTACGCTATCGAGGCCATCAAGCAGGTAAAGCTGTGAGTAGTAACTAGTACTGAATATTTATGTAAATTCGGTGTGTTTACCATTAGTACAACATATCAGTAGGTAGAAAGATTCCGAGTGCGGTTCTTATCTAATCGTGGTATGTCAGTTTCCCTTTAACGAAATATTGACGCTGCTGTGAAAAATTGGTTCACCCAGTCGAAAATTCTGAGGTAACAAACAAAAATACTTTCGAATTGAGAACCTCCTCCTTTTTTTGAAGTCGGTTAAAAAGTGTTTATACGATAATCTAAAAATAGCGTCAAGGTAGTCCTTAGTATTAGTATTTATACAGGTTGATTTTGAAATCGTGTAATTCCTTTTAACCACGCATTCTACTGGTGATATAGAATAACCCTGACCATATTTTTTTTATTAGAATTATGTTTTTGGAAAAATTAATGTACCGATATTTTGTCGTGAAATGGTTTCAGATAGTCATATGTTAACCACCCGACACAATCTTAATATTTTACTAATTTAAAAAAATTAACAATAACTGATGTCGTAAATAATAAGGGACAATAAAAAGGACCGCCCGTTATTCTTTACGACTTTAATTATTCATATTATATTTTTTTAATTAGTAAAATATTAAAATTGCTTAGGGTGGTTGTTAATATATGACTATCCCTCCGGCCTGTGCCGCCGCAACCGCTATGTCCCTGCATTTTAAATCTGTAATATCTTCGAAAATATTAATTTAAATTACATACTGTAAAGGGCCATATTGATCTATATTAAATGCACAGTGTATTTAAGTTCCTTAATTGGATAAGGATTAATTCTGTATTACTTAAAATCGCTTCGTAAATAAGCCATTATTTCTCCTAAAAAGTAATGGATAAAAAATGGTTATTGTGGGTTATCCATAAGAGATAGACATATACCATCGCGGACTTTTTTGTAGACCTTTTTAAGGTGTACAATACTGTAGTACATTATTTTGATTTATCTCGTAGGGTTCAGCCAGCGTTTGCAATGTAAGCGAAAAAAATGTGTTTATTTACGACATCACATTAGAAACCTCTAAAATGAGCAGTGTTTCTCTACTATATTATGCATGTATTATATATATACACCTTCCTCTTGAATCACTCTATCTATTAAAAAAACCGCATCAAAATCCATTGCGTAGTTTTAAAGATCTAACCATACATAGGGACAGAGAGACGGCGGGATGCGACTTTGTTGTATACTATGTAGTGATTCGACTTGTTCGATCAGCGGTAAAAACCATAGCTCACCATGTAATGATGTAATATATCTTTGCCTAACCATCGGGGATTTACAGATGGAGTCACCTTGCTTGTGTAAAACATAATAATTATTATCTTGACTCAGCTCTCTTATTAGCATAGTCAGGCACAGGAGGCCCAAGCACCATTTTTCCCCCTTCTCGCTCCTTCTCCTTCCCACTTCCTTTCCTAAAGGGTCGGCAACGCGCAGGTGATGCCTCTGGTGTTGCAGGCGTCCATAGGCTACGGTGACCACTTACCATCAGGAGGGCCAGATTCGTCGTAAAAAAAAATGTCCTCCAGAACGAATTTTAATCACGGCGGTCAATCTTAACGGAGACCAGCTATCTACGCAGTAGATATTATAGTGCACAAGTGCACTCACTCTCTATTCCCTAATAGTTCGATGGTCCTACAAACAAACACGAGTTGAGAGAGATCAAGCGCAGGACCAACGGCTTTACATGCTTTCTGAGAAAGAACCACCTACTAACCAAAATAGACACTCGACATCTCATGGGGAAAAGTGCCAGCCCGAATTGCACATAGTGCGGCGCTCTTGACGTTGTTCATCACCTGTTGGTGGAATGCGTCAGAACCCAGGAGCTAAGAACTATTATGCTTCAATCTTTTGAAATACGTATGATCGATGTTGGTACCTTCATTAGTATTTTAGCTTTTTGCTCTAATTTTGAGTTGTAGTTGTAGTAACTCTTAATTAGAGCAAACTTTTGTCTCTTAATGGAGATTGCTGTTTATTAATCTTTATATATTTTCTATATATATGTTTATCCATTGTCTAGAACCCATAGTACAAGTTCTGCTTATTTTGGGCTAGATGGTGTCGGGTGTATGTGATAGAATATTATAAAGAATATTATGTGTGTTTGTATGTTACTGAACGCCTGCACGACTGGATCGATTTTGATGTGATATTTTATGTGTTTGCGCGGGCTCCTGATTGGTTTAGATTGCAAGTTCTAGAAATTTATTTTTTCGTGCGGTTGGGACGTCAGTTGGGTACGCTTGTTATATACATAATAATATAGTCTATGGTATTAGCTTTTAGGCATTCATAGCCAGTTGCACTCACTGATCGATAAACGATTAGCGAGGTTAAGCAACGTTGGGTGCAGTCAGTCTATAGATGGGTGACCGCTTAGTGGTATTTTATCTGAGCGTCTCCGTGCTGCGGAGGGCACGTAAAATGTCGGTCCCGGTTGTTATCAAATTGACAGCAGTCGTTAAGCCATGTCAGAGGCCTACGGGCGGCTTGAACAACTCTTGACAACAGGTTGGCCACTAACCACACGAAAAGAAAAGAAGGTATTAGCTTACCATCAAAAGTGGCGTAAGTGCTGATGAGGCTTATATACTTGTCATGTCTGCACGGATGGCGTAGTGGTTTAAGCGGTCGCCTCGCTAGTACCATTGAAAAAAAAATTAAAATTCATTTATTTCAGGTTCATTACCCATATTATATCTTACATCATGCACAAATAACCATTGAGCCGAGTGTTGTGGGTTCGATCCCCACACGGGACAAAACTTTGTGTGCTCCACAAATGGTTGTGCCGAGTCTGCGTGTTCTTTGTGTCCGTTGTTTGAATGTTTGTAAAGTCCCCCGGGACACAGGAATCATTCTCAGTACGGGAGTTGATTTTTTAAACATAAACGTCAAATTAATATCCTGCACTAATTAGTCTGCTCATTAAGTTTAGATATAGGTACTTGTACATTACTTACGCTCATAACTGTAAAACTAAATACAAATTTTAACTCTTTGTTTACACGTTTGTAAGATAAAGAAACAGTCAACAATTATCGTTAAACAATAAAAATTGTAACCGCAAATAATTGGTTTTCCGGTTTTGTCTTCCGTGTCTAAACGGAAAATCTGCCTTTTTATTACGGTTTTCATGTTTTACGTTAAAATATGCGTATACACCGATGTTGTGAATTGTAAGTGTGGAGAAACCAGCTGTTGTATACCTTCAAGGTAAAGGCAGCTAGGTTTCGGCCCTTGAATCTCTATCAGAAAGTTGTACATCCATACTAATATTATAAATGCGAATATGAGTTTGTTTGTCACGCGTTCACGCCGTAACTAACCGATCATCATGAAATTTCGCATACTACGTTGTCAGAGGTACAGAAAAAGACATTTCATCCAGAAAAACAGTACTGTTCCCGAGGGTAATCAGAAATCTAGATAAACGCGAGCGAAGCCGCGATTAAACTCTAGTAAGTATATTTATATATGTAGGTTCTTTTTTATGACACTCTTTTAAACTAGGGTATTTAAAATTCTCGTATAAGAATTTAATACATTAAAATGTGATGTATTTTAATAATACATTGAATTTTAGTATATATGCTGCTTTTAAATGCGATACAATATATTTATAAATATTATATTTTAGCTAGTTTATTGATTTTTGTCTAATTTTATAATATTCACAGTCAAACGTGACGTATTAAATATCCTTTTTTATTGTTTGTTTACATCTTGTCTCAAGACGAAATGAATAGAGTATAGCTAAATACAGCCACGCTTCGCTGTGGCTTAGTCTGATAGTTTCAATTTACCGTCCCTGTGGGAGCTTTGGGATTAAAAATATAGGAACAATCTTGTGAAGAAATGGTACGTTGTGATTTCAATACAATCCATCGACTACTTTTCGAGTTTTACGGACACAAACATACGGCATACGGAAGCTCAATTAATATACAGGGTGTCCCAGAAGTCGACGTCAAGCCGTAATCAGGTAACAGGATAATAGCTATCAAAAAATATAAAAAATCTAAGTTACATATTTTAAAATAATAAGTATTTTAAAAAGAATCAAAAGATCTACTCCCTGTGACGGTTTTTTACTCCTGTTACTACAGATATTTAGTTTTTGAATTATTTTTTGTTATGTTATCTTGAATAATCGAAAAACATCGAGAGCATAAGAAGCATTCACACCTCGACTTCTGGGACATCTGTATATAGAAGAATAATAGTTTGTTCGGGCAAACTTCGTTAGCGCGATTCGAGTGCCGATATAATCACAATGAGGTTGCACGGAATTGAGTGCAGAGCCATCTATTGTCACTAGCTGTAACTTCTACGTGGCAGTGGCGTAGCGCGAGTGTCAGCCGCCCGCGTCGGAAGATAATTTTGCCGCCCTCTTACTTAGGGATTCCAATTTAAAAGACTGTAATATACAGTCATTCTAAAGCGGCGGTAGCCTAAAGGACAAGGCATTGGCCTTGCGATCGAGAGGTCGCCGGTTCGAATCCCACCCATTGCGCTATCGACGTGAACCCACTCCTGACACAAGCATTCTAGCTTAGCTGGAGGGTTAACAAGAATACTAGTCATTTGAAGACCAAATTGCTACTCAGTAACATTTTCAAAAAAAGAAAAAAACACGTACAGTCATCATTGTTGTGTTTTGTAACATCTGCCCATTGCTCTCGATCGTCATGAAATGATTTAAATATTTACACAATACTATTATTAAGTACCTACTGCGAAATTATGCCGCCTCCTAAAAGTGCCGCCCAAGGCAAATTTAAATTATGGTCGAATTTCGGCCACTCGGCGACCGCTAGTGATTCGTTAGTATTTCAATAACAAGCGAGTATTCGAATCACGATTTGATGACATACAAGCCAGGCATGAAAAGAGATAATTTGAATAACAAAG
The DNA here is from genome assembly GCA_963564715.1 of Catocala sponsa. Taxonomy (NCBI): domain Eukaryota; kingdom Metazoa; phylum Arthropoda; class Insecta; order Lepidoptera; family Erebidae; genus Catocala; species Catocala sponsa. The sequence continues at coordinate 1,442,048 of OY751354.1, read as the reverse complement.
ATTTGATTTTATCTAAGTATAATATTTTTTATGCATATCTTAACGAACCTAACTGGCATTGCTTGCATGATGGTAAACTGTTTGTAGATAGACTATGATTTCTTGCATTCTCTAGCTTCAAGTTCATACAGGTGTGAATCTGTATGTGAATGATTAGATCATATCATATTTTTTTATTTTGTTAAGATTTTGTAATAATGTGCTCCAGACCGAATTTCGGTTATGGCGGCCAATATTAGAGTGGCCATCTGCGCAGGAGATTTTATAGTGCACAAGTGTGTGTTCAAACAAGTGCACTCTCTGTTCCCTACTTATCTTATGTGGGGGCCAGTCAGTGCAGACCGGCAACACTTCGACCCAGTGGGATCTTTTGTGTCGACACTCTCCCAATAACGACTGCCATAGATGATCATGGCAGCCGGGACCAACGGCTTAACGTGCTTTCCAAGGCACGGAGCAGGCGATAATTGTCAATCAATACGCACATAATTTCGAAAAGTCATATAACTTCCGAACGTCAGAGGTGCGCGACGTGGGTTCGAACCCGACACCCCCTGCATTGCAGTCTGTTGGTCTCCCCACTGAGCTATCGCTGCTAAAATTGAATTTCGGTCACGGCGGCCAATCTTAACGGAGACTGGCCAACTATGCAGAAGATATCATAGTGCACAAGTGTGTGCGCAAACTCAAGTGCACTCTCTGTTCCCTAACTCTCATGATCCGATGGTACGGATAATCCGGCACGAACGGAGAGAGATCAGGCGCAGGACCAACGGCTTTACGTGCTTTCCGAGGCACGGGGATGCCGTGCGAAGCCGGGGTGGGTCGCTAGTTCTTATATAAAACTACGTCATCCGACCAGGAAATTGAACAAGGAACGTAGCAATCAGCAGCTATGCACGTTTAAACTATTAAATCAATGAATCAGTCGGCGTCTAACAATTAAAATGAGTGCACGACGCCCTTGTAACAAATTCATTGACTTATCGATGTTCACTGCCACTTGTGAAGGTAACAAATTCTTTGACCCACTTACATGTCAGCAATGGTTACGCAATTCACACCATAGAATGTATTAGTGTTTCTGTGCAATTAAGGTTGCAGACAACCATGCATCTCGTAGTCTGTGATTGCTTGCAGTACAACCAATGTCACTGAGTTTAGCCGACACGTTGGATGCAGTTTAAAGAAAATGATAAAGACCCCGTGACCATGGCTGCTGAAAAGCAACCGAAACGTCGCGTCGGGGAAACATAAATATTAATAGTATAATAGTATAGTAATAGTATAAATAGTTTTAATAGTTCCAATAATTTAATTAGCTTAAAAATTAGTAAAGTTTAATTAATAGTAATAGTAGTGTAACAGTCTCAAAATTTTGTAATAAAGTGTCAAATAAACAACGCGATAAAATCCGTATATAGTAGTTTAATTTCAATAAAGATAATTGGTTTCAATACACTTAGTAAAACTGTTTTGGTGGAATTAGCCACGCGACTTTTGTTTAAAATCATGCTTAAAGAATTTAAAACGTGGGTAAGTTTAATTATTATCTTTATATGTACTTATAGTAGACAACGGATCTTAATCGCGTTGGTATTTTTTAAACGTATTAGGTAAATACCTATGTTTCCCGACGTTTCGACCGACTTCCATCAATCGTGTTCACGGGTTGACTGGTGTGAGCTCAGCAGCGTTAAATCATTACTAACCTTTTTTTTACTATTAAATCTTGGTGCCATATGATCTTAAGTATAGGTCTACAAAATTAATTTTGACGCGAAATTATTTATGGTGCAGCGACCTTCTGGGTTCAGACCCAACCATTGTTTTTTGTAGTTGGATAGGCGATGATTTTGTTAGCATGTTTGAAGTTTTAAAACATGATGAAATAATGTTTAAAAAACCGGCCAAGTGCGAGTCGGACTCGCGCACGAAGGGTTCCGTACCATTATCAAAAAAATCACGTTTGTTGTATGGGAGCCCCCCTTAAATATTTATTTTATTTTGTTTTTTAGTATTTGTTGTTATAGCGGCAACAGAAATACATCATCTGTGAAAATTTCAACTGTCTAACTATCACGGTTCAAGAGATACAGCCTGGTGACAGACGGACAGCGGAGTCTTAGTAATAGCATCCCGTTTTACCCTTTGGGTACGGAACCTTAAAAATCATGTTGTTTTAAAGATGTCGGTTCTTTAATATTTTCATTTTATTATTGTACATATTATTATATCGTCGTGTTTTTTAGTATGTTTCTCTTTCACGGGTATTTTCCTAATACATTACGTAACGTATTAGGAAAATACCCGGCCCTTTGGGAGGCTTACACGGAGACATGGGTCCAACGTGAAGAGGCCCTTCGAGAGTTTTAATCAAAGGTGGGATGGAACACCTACAGCGGCACTAGCCGCAGCAGGCGTAGGACTATTGCTACGTATGGATTCTAATATATGGGCTATGGGTATGGGTGTTTGATGGACTGGTATATTGGTAACTATGGATGATAAAACGGTGTCTGCCCTGAATACTCTAATAGCATCAATCGAATGGACAGATTAGTATTATTGTTATTTAGCCTTAATAATAATTAAACCAAAGTAACATATTGATTTGAAATGCAGTACTTTAATATTATCTTTGTTTTGTTCACAGAGAGCCGAGCCAAGACTTGGTGGCGGTGCGGGTCCCGATCGATGGCATGACATGCCAGTCCTGCGTCAGGAGCATCGAAGGTTCAGTGAGAGAGTTGCCTGGAATACAGTACGTGAAGGTATGGTGTTCTATTATTATATTATGTTTGTAACAATCCCACTGTTGGGCTTAGTGGTCTGCTAGTCTGCGGTGGACCGGCGCGGCGTGGTAAATTATAATATACTCATACAAAATTAAAATATGTTTATTCATATAAGTTACTAGATTTAGCTCGCGGCTTCGTTCGCGTAAAAGTAGGTTAGGGTAGGTTAGGTAGGGGGACGGTTGGTCGCTGATGTTGTATCAGGTTCCGGTAGCCCACCCGCTAAGGCGAGGCGACGGTGCACAGGGGGGTTTTAGTCGGTATGCCGGCCGTTCGCTCTAGGCCGGAGAGCCCGACATAACCGTCCCACCTCCCCAAGTGGGGCGGTATGCATCAGGAGCATTTCCCCCCTCCCTAAAAAAAAAAAAAAAAAAAGGTAGGGGGACGGTTGAGGAACGATGTTTTGGGTAGTGGAATGCCGTTTCACACGGCGGGCCGAAACCATGGCGAGGTCGCGATTGCATGTGAAAGTGATTCGCGCACCTCGTCATCTATGGTTATGTCGAGGAACACCGTGGTAGGTTTAGTCGGTATTACCGGGGTATATTTTCCCCGGTGAGCACGACATAACCTCTCCGTCGCCCCGCGGAGAGGTATGCGTCAAAGCATTCCCCCACGTAAAAAAAAAGAAAAAAAAAAGTGTAACACTACTTTTTTAAATAAAATATAGCCTATGTTGAGAAAGAGAGAAAGAAAAGAAAGAAGTATTTATTTTGGCACACATGGGCACACGCAAAACACGAAGAAATAAAAAAACCAAAAACTAAAAGTGTATAAATTACAAAATAAAAAAAGCATAAAAATAAAAAAAAACAGAACAATAATAAAACTGGAATAATAAAAGTAACACTATAAATTAATTTCTGCTCACTGGCAACACCACACCTTCCGTTAAATAATATAGCTTTCGAATGGTGTAAGAATTTTGAAATCATTACAAACAAACAAAAAATCAAATCCTTCCTCTTCATAATATTAGTATACCTACATATAGACAAAGTAACACTTATGAACGTCAAAGTTACACTAATTAATTAATGTGAATTTACATTTACCGTCGGCCTCGGTGGCGTAGTAGTTAGTGTAACCGACTGCCACGTCTGAGGTCGCGGGTTCGATTCCCGCACAAGTCAAACATTTGTGTGCATGAATATGGATGTTTGTCTTGGTCTGGGTGTTTTTATGTATAATATGTATGTATTTACAAAAAGAAAGTATATATGTATGTTTATTCATTGTCTAGTACCCATAGTATAAGCTCTGCTTAGTTTGGGCTAGATGATGTTGTGTGTATGTGGTAGAATATTATTATTATTATTATTTACCTGTTGCGATGTTCGGCAAAGCAAGGACGTAGAACTAATGAGAAGAACTGGCAAGAAACTCACGGCCACTGAGAGTTGATACTGAGAACGGTATAAGAGGGGCTAGCTGATAGTCCACTTGGCATACTTCACATATCGGCGAAAACATTATGCACGTTTCCTCACGATGTTTTCCTTCACTGTTAAAGCGAGCGATAATTAATTATTCAATACGCACATAACGTCGGATAGTCGGAGGCGCTTGGAATCGAACTTGACTCCTGTACGTGGCAGTCGTTATCCTTTATTGGTAAAAAAGCCTTACAATAGTTTGTTGATAACAGTAGCACAGCGGCCGATTGGACCTTTACTGGTTCAACTCCCGTTAGGTGAACGACATACCTATTATATGACGACCGTGTCTTGGGATCCAACTAGAGACCTCTTCGTAGTAGTTGATATACCTTATTGACTAAAACACTTACAATAGATTTTTTGGTTATATGTATGTATATTTATTAAAAAGACAAATGTCGCACTAGAAATGATCCTGGGTCGCAAGAGGCATTAACATTCAAACAACAGACACAAGGAACATCGAGACTCGCAACAACCATTTGTGGATCAAACAATTTTTGTCACGTCTGGAATCGAACACACTTAGTAAGTTCATGTGATCAAGCAGTAGCATTGAGGCCAATTGAACGACTCCCGGTATGATTCTTGGCTAGCAAACTGTTTTGGGTCTTTCTGTTAAGGCGTTCTTATTTAGCAGTACGAAATCTGGCAATATTCTTGGTAAATGATAATCGGTTTCCTCCTAAAAACATAGCCAGCAAAATGTTGGTATGTGACGTGGACGTAAATAAAACATGGAAGCAGTACTTTTTTTTATGCAACTAAAGTGGCAAATAAGTATGCGGCCCACCTGATGGTAAGTGGTCACCGTAGCCTATAGACGCCTGCAACACCAGAGACATCACTTGCGCGTTGCCGACCCTTTAGGAAAGGAAGTGGGAAGGAGAAGGAGCGGGAAGAAGGAAAGGTGATTGGGCCTCCAGCATTCTCACTCGCCGAACGAAACACAACAGTAGGAATACTGCTATTTCACGTTGATATTCTGTGAGAGGGTAGTCCTTCCCCGGTCGAGCCGGGCTACCGATTATATTTTTTTTAATTGTATTTTTTGCTTAACTAATATTCTGATTTGGAATATGTTATACAATCTACTATAAGTTAAGTACACAGTAGAATCTAAACATGGTCTTCTAGCGACTCCACAAAGACGAAGAAGTTTCGACGACGGCCAACAGATGGCGTTGTACACAATAGGCGTTCCGCCATACAAAACTGAATCACGCAAATTAAATTTACACAGTGACTAAATATATACACAAGTTCCCGACATCTACAGTCGGGCTGCAGCCCGACAGGCACGATCACCCAGCTTGGTCGGAGGATCCTCCCTTTATGTTGGAGGGAAATTACACCAATTTCTTCCACAATCTTTTGAGCCGGATATCGGTCGTGCGCCGGCATTAGTGATAGTCCCATTAAGAGTATCACGTGTTACTAACTTCCATTTCATGTTGTTGCAGGTGGAGCTATCAGAGAACGCGGGTTACTTCAGATATGAGCCGCATATCACCTCAGTGGAGACCATCAGGTCTCACATCCACGACATGGGCTTCGAGGTGCCTTCAGAAAACCCTGACCATGAGGCCAGGTCAGTAACCATACACCTTCCATATACAGGTAGTATATGTAATGTATAATGACACACAGACAGCGGATATGTTTTATTAAAGTGAATAATACAAAAACAGCCTCCAGGAGCGGAGCGGAGTTCCGAACTCCGCTCTTCTCCGTACCGGTACCGCTCCGCCTTCGCTGTCTGTGTGTGCGTGTCTTATGCCACATTGGTCTATAGACATCAGGTATCTAGAATAACTAGTGTTTGTTTAGTGGTCGAAATTCGGCCATATAATCGTTATTGATAATATGATGAATTTCTATTACCAAGATGTTTTTCTATCAATAGATACTAAACAAAGAAGAAATAAGAATTGAGAAAAAGAGAAGAATGTACTGAACCTTATGGCTTTACTTAGCTACATAAAAATAAAACACAAAAGCAAGCAATAATAATCCATTGACAAACAAAGAATAAAGATTTATTGTTACTGATTTGTCTTTGGATTTTCCAGGACCTGGCCTGGGCCTTAATCCACCGAGGGCCTACACAATTGGTATATATGGTCTAGACGGCAATAGATGGCCTAAAATTTTAAGCTGAAGCCTATCATACTGGGGGAACGCAGTCATTCTTGGAGTAGGCACAGCCCACTGAAAAATTAAATAAATGATTTTTGGCCTTGACTTTGACACCGGTGTGTTCACTCGACAGTCAAGTGGTTTAGATGACCACGCATATCTGTTACTTGTGTGATATCTTACAAGCACAGTATAATTGATTATAATTATGCGTAATATCACAATAGTACTTAATAGAGTAAAGTATAAGACGCTACGCATACAAGCGATTTTTTTTTGACGGACGGCAGACAAAACTATATTATACAAGCCTTGACAGTTGCGATACCACTGATAACCAGTTGTAATTTATTTTATGCAGAAATAAATTATTCTTATATTTATATCGCTGAAACGTGGATATACTTGGTAGGGTAAGTCTTCAGAAAAAGGTGGCAAAATGCTATTTAATGGGCTATGCTCATTGGCAGTGCTGGATCAAGATAGGTTTTAAGATGGAGCAAGATGCAATCATGGCGTCCAAATATAATATAATAATATCAGCCCTGTATATAATCTGCCCCACTGCTGGGCACGGGCCCCTTCTCAGTGTGAGAAGCCGCACGGGAATTATTCCTAGTGCCTGATGTCTTATATAAATTAAAATAAAGAAATAAAGATTATGATTCTGTAAATCGTTGACCAATCATAATCTGAGTCCCTAGTGCGAATTGTTTTTACGTTAACGCGATCGAAACGTTAACTCCGTTTAGCACTCTGCTTGGTTAAGAGCTTGGAGCGGGCCAATCGGAGCGCTGAATGTCATAAATTTAATGTGTCGATGGCGTTAATGTAAGACAAACTTGCATTAGGCACTTAACCTTTTTACCGCTTGTGTCGCATTTCTGCGACACATATTTCCGTGCCCCTACCGCCCGTGTCGTATTTCTGCGACAGAGAACATGCATGATTTTTTTGTTCTATTTTCGTCCTATTACCTTCCTAAATTATTGTAGGTATTATTTTATCGATTTGTAACCGGGCGGGTCACGGCAATCGATATATAGCTAAGCGCTTAAAAGGTTAAATACTGTCGCCAACAAATCAGCGACCGACTAAAATCGGTCGTGCGCGTTATGCTTTACAAAGAAGGTAGTAAGCATTATGTAAAGTTATATAGTAGTAGGTTCACAAGTATTTAGTATTCATTGCAATAACAATACTTGTGTTGTTAGTTTGTGTTCTTCAATTATAATCATGGCGGAACTTATTTTGTCTGTGTAAGTTTACATTTACTTTTATTTATTTAATTTTTATGTAGCAAAGACCGGCGTTTGCTAATTATCTCGGTAACGGTGCAAAAGCAACGATAACTTAGTGGGAAACGGTGGGATTGCTACGCAGTAGTCTTGAGAACGCTTCCAACCAGTTATTTCAAAGTTATGCGCGTATTAAATAGTTAATTAGGGAAATATCATGAGGAAACCTGCATATCTGAGAGTTCTACATAATGTTCTCGAAGATATGTGAACTCTGCTTACCTGTACTGGTGCTTCTTGGTAGACTAAGGCCTATCTCTACTCACACTGGAAAAAGGCCCTATGACAATAAATAGTTAAAAGATGTTTTAGTTTTTAAATAAACCGAAATCCGGCAGCGACAATACTGCCGTCATAAGGAAAAAATATGAACTTAGCATTTTTTTAAATTGAGCTCTTTACGTAGTTGGAATCTGCAAAAAAAGACGCATCTGCCAGTATGAAAGTCTTTTTACAGAGTTCGAAAAACTCTTATCTTTGTCTTAGCTTTGTCCGTCCGTCCGTTTGTTATACAAATTTCAACTCAAGAACGGTAAGAGCTAGAGACTCGAGGTCAACGCCATTCGACTCAGCATAGTCGATATACGCCGATATAACTATAACCTTTGACCTCTGACCTCAAGGTCACGTGAAACCATTTTTTCGAACTCTAAGATTTACGCCAAATCATTGTCGTTTCTCCCTTGTCTTATGACGGCAAAATAGGCTCGCTTTCTTTTACGAAGGATGAGGTCCACGTAAAAGGAGGCCGGAGGCCGAAACACCCTCTTTCCCCCTTCCCACTTCCTTTATCTCTTCTTCCTATGGTTCGGGGTCGGTGCGGGGCTTGAGGCTAGCGAAGTGTGATGCCTGGTAGGTCCGAAGGGCGTGGGGGGCCGGTGCGGGGTACAGGGAGACCCGGTGGGAATGGTTTCCGTCGGCCACCTGCCGGTTAGTAGGGGACCCGAACCTGGGTACATCCTGCTCGGGAGGCTGTCCCGCCAACCGGCGAAAATCCCGTCTCGTAGTCGTCGTGCCGGATTGGGAGACCGGAGTGGACCCGGCGGCTATGTGCGGGGGGGCACCGGAGGCCCTTCCGTGCTTCCTATCGGCTTCTTGCATAACTCGTGGGCCTGCCTCGCACTATGACTTTGCTCTTTCTTTGGGCACCGCCTCTACCTCGAACCATGCAGCAATCCATATCCCCACTCTGATAAATTATAAAAACCATGAAAGGTAAGAAAAAGAGCAAATTTTCTACGGCGGACACCCCTTCCATATTTCTAGTGGATTTTTGCAATGTCAGGGGTCTACACAGTAACCTCGATGCCGTCCACCACCATCTCGAGACGGTGCGGCCTGCCCTGCTCTTTTTAACGGAGACGCAGATATGTCTGGCGATACAAGTCAGCAGATTGGGATGAACTTCGAGAATTTCTTGCATCCTACCCATGGAAGCGGCTTTGCTTCTCATCCGGGGAACCTGGCACTTGTGCTGACTGCATCACAGATGTGCTCCACCAAGGGATTATTCATCCCTTCTGCCAAAATACCTGTGGGCGGCCGCAGCCGCCCCTGGTTCAATAACGCTAGCAGAGATGCTGCACACCAGAAGCAGTTGGCATACTTAGCCTGGAATAGGGCTAGGAAGTGTCGGGATTCTGATGTGAAGGAGAGAAAGCGAGAATTTAATGCCGCTTCTAGATCCAGCAAGAAGGCTATTGCCAAGGCTAAGGCGGAACACGTTGCTAGAATTGGCGAGCGCCTTGGAAGACATCCTTCAGGGAGTCGAGCTTTTTGGGCGCTCGCCAAGGCTGCGCAAGGAAACTTTTGCCAGATCAGTCTCCCACCACTGCGTAAGTCTGATGCCAGTCTGGCCCATAGTGCAAAAGAGAAGGCCAATCTTTTGGTAGAACTCTTTGCCTCAAACTCGACTTTGGATGATGAGGGAGTCATACCACCTACCATCCCAAGGTGTGAGAGCTTTTTGCCTGAAATCCGCATCAATCAACGTGCGGTTAGGCGTGAGCTCGAACTCCTGGACATCCATAAGTCGAGTGGGCCTGACGGCATCCCTGCAGTGGTACTTAAGACGTGCGCCCCTGAGTTGACCCCTGTTTTTACGCGCCTATACCGTCTTTCCTACAATTCCAACAGGGTTCCATCTTCGTGGAAGGTTGCTCATGTTCACCCGATCCCGAAAAGGGGTGACCGGTCGGATCCTTCAAACTATAGGCCGATAGCGATTACTTCCTTGCTCTCCCAAGTTATGGAGCGGTTAATAAACCGCCTTCTGCTGCGGTACCTTGAGGATCATCAGCTGATTAGTGACCGCCAGTATGGCTTTCGCCATGATCGCTCGGCTGGTGATCTTCTAGTGTACCTCACACACCGCTGGGCGGAGGCTTTGGAGGGAAGGGGAGAGGCTCTGGCCGTTAGCCTCGATATCGCTAAGGCATTTGACAGGGTCTGGCATAGAGCCCTTCTATCGAAGCTACCATCTTATGGAATCCCCGAGGGACTCTGCAAATGGATAGCCAGCTTTCTGGATGTTCGGAGCATTACAGTCGTCGTTGATGGTTGCAGCTCCGAAACCAAAACCATTAACGCTGGTGTTCCTCAAGGCTCGGTGCTCTCCCCAACGCTGTTCAACCTGCATATCAATGACTTGTTGTCAATCGAGAACATACATTGCTATGCGGATGACAGCACGGGTGATGCGCGTTATACCAGCTATCAGAATGTCCCTCGGAGCATAATAAAAGAAAGACGAACACAACTTGTGTCTGAAGTCCAGGACTCTCTTGGGCGGGCCTCCGAATGGGGTGAACAGAACTTAGTTCGATTCAACCCCTCGAAGACACAAGTGTGCGCGTTTACTGCCAAGAAGGACCCTTTTATCATGGCGCCACAGTTTCAAGGAGTTACTCTCCGTATCTCCGAAAGTATTGGGATCCTCGGCATCGAAATCTCAAAGTCCAGTTTGGGAGTCACTTGGAGGACAAAGCTGAATTAGCGAGTAAAAAGGTGGGTGTACTGAACAGAGCCAGGCGGTACTTCACACCAGGTCAACGTCTTGTGCTTTACAAAGCACAGGTCCGGCCGCACGTGGAGTACTGCTCACATCTCTGGGCATGGGCCTCCAAATACCAGCTCGACCCACTTGACTCCCTACAAAGACGGGCAGTTCGAATCGTCGATGATCCCAATCTCACGGATAGACTGGATTCGTTGGGGCAACGATGAGACTTTGGGTCTCTCTGCGTGTTCTACCGACTCTTTCACGGGGAGTGCTCTGAAGAACTGCTTGATTTGGTACCAGCGGCCCCTTTCTATCACCGTACCACTCGACACCGAAGCAGGGTTCATCCATATCACCTGGAAGTGTTCAATTCTAAAACGGTACGCTTTCAGCGATCATTTCTCCCACGTACGTGCAAGCTCTGGAATGAACTGCCAGCTTCGGTGTTTCCCGAGCGCTATGATATGTCCTTCTTCAAACGAGGTTTAAAGAGAGTTCTTCTTTGACGGTTGGCAGCGGCTTTGCTATGTCCTGACATTGCTGAAGTCCATGAGCAGTGGTTACCACTTTCCATCAGGTGGGCCACTTGCTCGTCTGCCACCAATGGCAATAAAAAAAAAAGGATATAGTTCGAGAAATATGGCTTTAATACATCTCTGTCAAGCTTTTTAAGGATAAAGGCATGAGACTATAAACGAACAACTACTGCTACAAGGCAATTATTCTTCTAACTTATTAAACTAGCTTTTTCTCGCAGCTCCGCTCGCGTAAACTTAGGGTTAGATTAGTAACAGTACCTTTTCTGGGTGAAAGGTGGGTACCTTTTATGTTCTTTTCTATTGCCCTGACGCTTTGTATGCGAAATTTCATTCATCGAGTAGTTAAGGCGTGAATGCGTAACAAACAAACAAATTCACATTCGTATTTATGATATTAATAAGGATACGTTGTTTGTTCCAGACACCTGTTACCAAACAAGATTCCCACAGAGGTGTTGATCGACATGTCCAGCTCTGAGCAGGACGAGGTGGAAGTGCTCATCAATGTCGTCGGCATGACCTGCCAGAGCTGCGTGCTCACCATCGAAGGTAAGCCCACTGGCCCACTGCTAGACACGAGCCACCACTCACTATGAAAAGACTTACATTCCTTGAATTTCCTCACTACTCCATCCAAATTGTACGGAGCCTGATTTTCATTGTGCGGGAATCGAACCCGCGACCTCAGGCGTGGCAGTCGGTTACACTAACCACTACGCTATCGAGGCCGCCAAAGTTATGCCTACGTATTGCAATTCTTTGAATCTTTTATCTTTATTCCAGGTGCAATAAAAGAGATGCCGGGAGTGAACCAAGCGAATGTCAGTCTAGCAGACGCGATGCTTCGAGTGAGATGTCACCGGGGTGAAGTTACTCCTGAGCAGTTGTCCGATGCTGTGTACGAGTTGGGGTTCGATCCTACGATCATCAGTGTCGATGGCGAGAGGTGCCATGGTGAGTTTGAACTTACACGCAATAGTTTCAGAAAGGTCTGAAGTTTCAGGCAGTTAACACCTCTATGTCCACCCCTAAAGAGAACGGTTCTCGGAGCAAACTCACCTATATGCAGAATGTGCAAAACTCTGAGCGAATATAGTGATGTAGTCGACATTCACCACGACAGTTTAAGCAAAATATGTAGAATTTTTATTGTTAATTTTAATTAAATTATTTATGTAAGGTGATAATGATAACTGATAAAGTAATTTGTTTTCATACTTCGACATGTTATTTTTATTAATTAAATGATTGATAATAATTAATAATCATTCTTTATGTTCATTATTATTATTGTTTTTATACTAATCAAATCCTACTTTTATTTTATTTTGTTTCCATTTTAAACTGTATTAATTATCAATATTTATAATGTAACCGACTTCAAATTATCACACAATTTTTCTTAAAATTTTAATCGTATCAAATGCATGAGGTGTTAAGCTATAATTAATTGTTGCACTGAACTATGTTACCTTAGTCTGTAAGTTCTGATGGATGTATTGGTGTAAACAGTTGTTGGTTGACCCAATAAATAAAATAAAATATAGAAAAGTCCTTTAGACCGAATGTCTTAATGGAGATAGCAGAAGCTGCGCAGAAGACATTATAGTGCATAAGTGCACCCGACACGACCGGAAGGAGATCAGGCGCAGGACCAACTTTACGTGCTTTGCGTTGCACGGGGGTATACACCACCGCTAACAACCTAACACCGGGTTGCTACTGAGAATTTATTGTCAAAAAACCCGAAGACTTTTTTGTTGGCATTCGCACTACGGCTTGGCTGTCGCCTCGCTACTGCTATTGCGCTGTGTTGTGGGTTCGAATCCCACATGAGACAAAACTTTGTGTGATCCACAAATGGTGGCGCCGAGTCTGTGTGTTCTTTGTGTCCGTTTTTTCAATGTTTGTAAACGAGTTAAAAAAAAAAGTATTCTCTTCTAAATCTTTTCGGGGATGTGCAAGCATGATGCTACGTTATGTTATGGGCACGATTATGTTTGAATTATACTCAAAGTATTACAACACTAAACACAAATACGTGCTGTGTCCTTGACCTTACAAAGTATGAATCGCTTTGTGTACATTCGAATATAATTTGATTTATATTATTATTTTACTGGATAAAAGGTACCCTATGTCCTTTCCTGTTACCCTGACAACATGTATGCCTTTCATGATGATTGGTCAAGTAGCTAAGGCGTGAAAGTTTAACAAACAAACAATGTCACATCGCGTTTATAATAATCATGTAGGTTAGGTTTGCAACAGTTCTTTTTTCTGGATGAAAGGTACCCTATGTCCTATTCTGTACCCCTGACAACGTGTATGCAAAATTTCATGTTTATCAGTTGACTAGTTAAGGCGTGAAAGCGTAACAAACAAACTCATTTTCGCATTTATAATATTAGTAAGGATATTAAGTTAGGATTTCATATAGCCATCATGTAGCTCATAGCCAGTTGCACTCACTGATCGGTAAACGATTAGCGAGGTTAAGTAACGTTGGGTGCGGTCAGTCTATAGATGGGTGACCGCTTAGTGGTATTTCATCTCAGCGTCTCCGTGCTTCGGAGGGCACTTAAAAAGTCGGTCCCGGTTGTTGTCAAATTGACAGCAGTCGTTATGCCATGTCAGATGCCTAAGGCCGGCTTGAACAACTCTTGACTACAAGTTGGCCACACGAAAATAAGAAGTTAGGATTTTATATAGATACTAGCTGTCCCGACTGACGTTGTCCTGTACACAAAAGAAAAAAAAGAAAAGCATATCTAAACCATTCTCGAATCCACTTGAACATACACAAAGTTTCATCAAAATCGGTTCAGCCGTTTAGGAGGAGTTCAGTGACATGACACACGTACAGTAGAATTATATATATAAACTAGCTGTGCCCCGCGGTGTTACCCGCAGTTTATTAGGGAAAATAAATTGTGTATTAACAGTAAAATAATAACTATTCACATTTTTAGAAGCAAAATAATTTAAATTTGAGCATCGGAAAAAATGAATTTCCAAAATTTGATGACTGACAGAACGGGAGAGTTGATTATGCTGTCTTACGTAATTGTTGTAAAAGCAGGGGGTGCCCAGGTGAATGCCGGCTACTTTTAGAGTTTGGCCTTGACTTTAATTTATCGTGATAGAGAAAGTCACTTTTAAAGGAAATTGTAGGCGTATGAACTGGAAGGGAAGTTTGTGGGTATTATAGGGATTCTGGGTATCAATACGGTCTCTCCTTTGGCTCCTCCAGTAAGAATGGTGGCCTGGACGATATGCCATCTCAGCTCTGTGATGCGTAACCTAGTGCCGTTTCACAGTCTGGGCGCGTCCAGGTTACGCATCAGTATGACAGGTACACCAACTTTGAGTTCCAACTTGTGGGAGGGTACCCCTGACAGGTCGAGGGAATTTAAGAACTCTACAGGGTATATAGTTGCGTCGTCAGTTGTCATCACCGTGTCTATTGACATGTAGGTCCTCACCTCACCTGGAACTTGCTCTAATATTCTTTTATTAATATTTCCTACCAATTCGTTTTTGGGCGCCATGATAGCTCTTTCGCACAACCACTCCTCGTTAGCCAGGTTTTCTTGTAAACTCGGAAATACCTCAGTAATAAGGTTATCTTCCGAGCTAACAACATTGCTAAATAGGCTGTCAAAGGCCGTTAGTATCCGTCGGCATGCGACCTTCGCCGATCTCGAGAAGCGTTTGTGCGAAGAGTCCAGACTCCTGATCATTGAAGAGCTGAACCCTCATGTTAGTATTCAGCTGTAACCGCTCTACCTTACCCACAACAGCGAAGCCTTGAGGCATGCATTTATCTCGTCTGCTGCGGTACCTCGCTCGATAACCGCCAACGTCTGCCGGAAATCACCTGCCAGCAAGACGACCACTCCACCCATCAAGATTCGATTGCCCCGAATGTCTTGCAAGCTGCGATCCAGTGCTTCAATCGCTCGCTTTGCGACATTGTGCATTTGTCTCACACGATCAATGTGCACCATTGCAATAGAGCACCGCGACTGCTACTTTTGCTGATGTTGCAAATGGGCGTTTCTTCACTTGCAAGGTTCAGCGGGCGCTTGAATACTGAGTGTGCGGTTCTGCCACCACTCAGCAAGGTTGCGGCTATTCCGGAGGACGCAACAGCCAGCGCAACCACTTTGTCTTTGCGCAACTGTGCCAGCAGCAAGTTCAGTAAAAAAGTTTTGCCGGTGCTCCCTGGTGCGGCCAAGAAAAAAAGACCCCCTTGTCCGCTAGCTACGCGATTTGTTATTAAATTGCAAATTTGCCTTTGCTCCAGTAGTAACAGGGGCTCTGTTTGGGTGACTTGAACCCCCAAAGCAACAGTATCATATCCAAGCTCTCTCACCAAATCAGTGGATAGTTCTTCCGTTCATTGTGGGGCAGGCATACTGAAATCGGGCAGTAAATTTTCAACCATCGCAAAATTTTTATCGTCGATAAGTTTCAGCGCTTGGTTAAAAATTATGTCAGCGTTTGCTAGTGTTATCCCTTGGTATCGGCGAGCAATGTCTTCTGACAAAGCGTTTTTATACTTGTCCCACAATTGTCGGAGGTTGGAGAGTCCGCAGGTGCTTATCGTAATCGCAAAGAGTTCTCTCAACGTAGTCGCTGACCGGCACAACATGGCGTCCTCCATCGTTGCGTCCCAGTGGCCGTCGTCTTCAAGCAGCCCCATCGCCTCACATGCTTCTCGGAAAGTGGCCTTTTCCCGCCCATCGACGATTTTGAGCGCTTGAAAACTGGTGGGGCCTCGGATTCTAGTCAGCAGCAACCGTACACAATAACACTCAAAGTGTGTTATGTGTACAGTATAAATTCTACCCAAGGCATCTGAGGCTTTCACACCAGGCCAACCGTTGACGGGTGCGCCCTGCACGCGACGTTTCCATTCTTTTCGTGACGCATTGCACGTGTAATACCTTGGCACTTCTACATACAACAACGTCCGAGCAAACTCGTCTCCCTGGCACAGGCGGCAAATGGTAACTTTTGGGGAGGCCAAAAAAAACATATATGAATTAGTACAGCCAACGAAGCTTGCTGAATCCTTAAGTATCTTATCACACCAAATAAGTATTGTGCATCTCCAGTAAAATGAATCATAATAAATTAAAGCAACAATTGGTGTGTCAAAGTACTATCTACATTTCACGATCCTCTGCTCACTCCTTATGGGAATTGGGCGTGATTTTAAGTATCGTGTTTTAATTTTCTTATTAAAACAATTTTTTTTAAAGTTATGTACGGAGTTCTCCATACATTATCTGCGAATTCATTTTCATCGATTTTCCCATGGGAATAAGATAATTGCCCGCAGCAAAACGTAGTCTATGTGTTAATCCAGGGTGTCAGCTAACTCCATACCAAATTTTATTAAAATCGCTCCAGCCGTTTACACGTGAAGAAGTAACAAACATACACACTCACACACTCACAAACTTTCGCCTTTATAATATTAGTGTGATAGCACTACTGAATAGTGTAGCTTTCTAATTGTGAAAGAATTTTCATGACCGGTTCAGTATTTCTGAAAATTAGCCCTTACAAACAAACAATCAAAGTTACAAACTCCTCTTTATAATATTAGTATAGATTTATTCATAGTTGGCTGCTTCAAGTACCAGGCAAGCATAAAATGGAAACACGTTCGAATTCGAATGTTTTAACAAAGTGTGTGGTGTGTTAGGTGCTCCATGTGTTTCTCCGCATCGATGTCACTGTGGGGAAGCTGTCGATGGCCTTGGCCACCATGGCCTATCATGTAGCAGGAGTGACGGTCGTTTTTTGCGGCATGCCAATCTTAACGACATTATCCGTCGTGCTCTTGTCATCGCCGGTGTGCCAGCTCATCTCGAACCTAATGGTTTGGCACGTGACGATGGGAAGAGACAGGACGGTATGTCATTGATGCCTTGGATGATGAGTAGGCCCTTGGTGTGGGACGCAACGTGTGTCGACACCCTTGCGCCATCACATCTTCCCAGCACGGCGGGTTGTGCTGATGCTGCTGCTGCATCTGCGGAGACTCTCAAAACGGCGCAAATACAAAAACCTGGTAGGGGATTATGATTTGAGCCGTTTGGGGTCGAAACGCTAGGGTCATGGGGTCCCAGTGCTCGTGCGCTCTATAGAGACATAGCAAAAAGGTTAATCGACGCTTCCCGTGACCAGAGGGCTGGCCTTTATTTTGCAGAAAGAATAAGCATTGCCTTTCAACGTGGCAATGCTGCCAGTCTTCTGGGCACACTACCGTTCGACTGTGATGCGGAGGAATTTTATGACGCCTATTAGAGGGTTTTAGTTTCCTTTTTCTTTCTATTTTATAATATTTTAGGTATAAGTCATTTTTAAAGAATTGTGGTTGTACATATTTGAATTTCCTTTAACAAAGTTTTTATTTTATTTTTTAACAGGATAAAAAGTATTCTATGTCCGTTTCCTGGTTCTAAGCTACCTCCCCACCAATTTTCAGCCAAATCGGTTCAGCTTCAGCAGTTATATATAGAGTTTATTCATAGTTGGCTGCTTCAAGTACCAGGCAAGCATAAAATGGAAACACGTCAATATTCGAATGTTTTAACAAATTTCTATTTTTTTAACAGGATAAAAAGTATCCTATGTCCTTTTCCTGGTTCTAAGCTACCTCCCCACCAATTTTCAGCCAAATCGGTTCAACCGTTCTTTAGTTATAAATAGTGTAACTAACACGACTTTCTTTTATATATATAGATATATTATTTTCATTACAGAAGGCTCATCGCACAGTAAAAGCGAAGAAGGTTCAGGAGACAACGCAAAATCACCATCGCCAGCCAGGAGTAAAACACAACTCAATGTGAGTAGAAATTAGAATTGCCGCTCTGTCTTTTGTCATGTTACTGAATAATTAATTTTCTTTCTCGTACGTAAACATTAGCTCTCTCTCACTTTTTCTTCGTTCAAACCAACAAATTTACTCACACACATACATTCCCTCTAGAGCGATTGTGTGAACACCCTCTTCTCTGTTCTTAGAGAATAGGATGCTCACATTTGCTATAACCCTCACCCTCTCTGTCTTATTCTTTCACTCTTTCTCTTTCTCTCTCTACCTTTTTTAACTCTAGCTTCCTTTGTATCTTTATCCGTCTCTCTTTGCATATTATATTTCGCCTTCGTCACTAGTGTAACAAATAATGATTCCTAATTTGTATGTTTTTTTTTATTATTTCAATATTTGCAATATCCACTAAGAAAACTCCTCCTTTATTTATGGAAATCCATAGTCCCTGTCTACGCCTCCGGGAAACAGGTGTGAATCTATGTATGTATGTATGTATGTATTTATGATAAACCTCTACCTGACCTAATTCCAGCTCAGCTTTTCCGTTGAGTTACTCTGACTCATTTTCTCCTCCACATACACATTCTCTCACACACGCACATCTTCTCTCTCTCTCTCTCGATCTTTCTATTTTACACGTGAGAGAAAAAATAGCTGTCTTCTAACTATTTCTCTCACATCCCTCATTTTGTCTCCTTTTAATCCCTTATACAGAACTAGTGATGTTATAAAATTAAATACATTATCTTTCAGGGCACAGCATCACCTCCACAAGAAAGCGAGTTATCAAGATGTACCTTAGAAGTGCGCGGCATGACTTGCGCCTCCTGCGTAGCAGCTATTGAGAAACACTGCTCCAAATTATATGGTAAGTCTAAGTCTAGTCTAACTAACACCTTTGTCCATTTATCAATGATACCTTTCTCCATTTCTCAAAGATAAATGTAGGTCTCTATTTTCACTAGATTTTGCTTCGCTCGCGTGCTTGTAACGTTTTTTCTGAATAAAAGTTTCTTAACAATACAAATCAATTTATTTACTTATTTTTCTTCTATAATTAACTAAATTTTACCTGCGGCTTCGCTGGCGTTAATGTAGGTTTTGCCAATGGATTTTTATTCCGCGGGAACAGTACTTTTTTCTGGATGAAAGGTACTCTGTCCTTTTCTATAACCATGACAGGAGTTGTATGCAGAATCATAATAAATCAATCAAAAATAAATAATCGATCATGATGATCAGTCGAGTACTTAAGGCGTGAAAGCGTAACAAACAAACTCACATTCGCATCTGTAATATTAGTTAGGATTCTGAAGTTAACTAAAGGCCCAATGTGTTGCTGATTGTGAAGTCCTGGTTGTAGTTTTCAGGTAGGGCAAAGTCTTATAGAAATTGTGTGATTATTTATTTACTTATTCACTCTGCTGTTTCTCATAATTTCCAATGTGAAACGCTAATGTCACAAGACCGGAGATTGTCAATGTGCCCAGTAGATGACAACAGGTTAATTATATTACTTTTTACGTGGGGCTTTAATACTAATTTGATTTTCTGCTTTTAATCCCAAATTAAAATAGTCCTCGAGGATTTACAAGCGTGAACCTATGTATTTAAATTTAACTTTGTTCCAGGTGTCCACTCAATCCTAGTCGCCCTGCTAGCAGCGAAAGCGGAAGTCAGATACGAACCACAAAAGATCTCAGCACAAGATGTCGCTCACTCCATCACCGAGTTAGGATTCCCTGCGTCCGTCATCAGTGACTGCGACGGCAGTGGCCAGAAGGAAGTCATCGTTCTGGTAAGTAACAATCTGGAGGAATTTACGCTCGATGATACAAGTGACCTGTGTAAGGCTTTCGATTGAGTAGGACATAAATTGCTTATATGTATATGGAGGTGTTCTACAAGGCTATATCCCAGGTCTCAATTAAACATAATAAAATAAGAGTGTATGCTATTGATAATTTTACCAGTCATCTGTGTCTGCCAGCATTGGATACTATTCTCTGCTGTTAAGGGCATGATATTAATACGTGGTATCTATAACATAAATAACCAAAAAACCCTTTGGAAAAATTTGAAAAACCATATACTCCCTTCACACAGGAATTTCTGTCTGCCTGACCATTTTGATAACTTGGATAATATTAATAAAGCCTTTTTAGATGTGCCAAGAGAATGTAAAGTGAGCATGTCAAAACTGACATATTATGAGTTTCATAGATATAACACCCAAAATACTTTTGAACTAAAACCTGTAGATGAAGAAACAATACTGAAAATAATTAACAACATAGGAACAAAGGCACAAGGAATAGACAAAATTAATATACAGATGCTAACACTAACACTTACCACATACACTAGGTGCCATCACTAAAATAATTAACACATCTATACGCACGCAGGAATACCCAAGGCTATGGAAATGCTCTATAG
Source organism: Catocala sponsa (assembly GCA_963564715.1). Lineage (NCBI taxonomy): Eukaryota > Metazoa > Arthropoda > Insecta > Lepidoptera > Erebidae > Catocala > Catocala sponsa. The sequence continues at coordinate 1,421,539 of OY751354.1, read as the reverse complement.
TACGACCATTACCCAAAGTTTCCCCACCAAACACTAACAAGGACCTACGTCCGATTAGTATACTCCCCTGTATGTCTAAGGTACTGGAAAAGGTAGTGTATTTGCAAGTCATGGAATATCTTGAAAATAATAATATCCTCCCTGATAAACAATCAGGTTTCAGAAAAGGAAGGGGAACTGCTACAGCTTTAAGTGATGTAGTTAGTAACATATTGGAGGCTAGGGACCAGGCGGAGGGAACAGCGTTAGTGCTCCTAGATTATTCACGTGCTTTTGATGCTTTGGATACTTCACTGTTATTATCCAAGTTGGCTTATTATGGGTTTTCATCAGATGCAATTAAATGGTTTAATAGCTATCTCTCAAATAGGTCACAGTATGTGGAAATACGTAGAGAAGTCGGCACTGTGATGACATCGACCCCATTAAATGTGACGAGGGGAGTACCACAGGGGTCAATTTTGGGACCATTACTTTTTATTTTATACACAGCAGATATTACCACATCTTTTCAACACTGTAAGTTCCACATGTACGCAGATGACACACAGATGTATTTGTCCTTTAAGCCTAGTGACACTCTTGCTGCAATGGCAAAAATCACTGATGACCTGGAAAGATTGGCTAAATGGTCTAGGGAACACTCACTGATATTAAACCCACTCAAGTCAAAATTAATGATCCTGGGGAGTAAGAGGCAACTTCAGTTAATTTTGGAATATGCTCCTACAATCACTTTAAACGGTCAAAGAATTTAAAGGGTTGAAGAAGTCACTAATTTGGGGTTGGTAATGGATTCAAGGCTACAGTTTGTGGTACATACAAATGGAATTGTCAGGCATTGCTTCTATAGGTTAAAGGTTCTCTACAACATACGTGACTATCTCAGCACAAATATGAGAAAACAACTTGTAGACAGTCTCATACTATCTAGATTTAATTATTGTGATATAGTTTATGGTCCATGTTTGCTGGCTAGAACTAGGAACCTAATACAAAGAATGCAAAATGCATGTGCTCGCTATTGCTTCAAGATACCAAAAAGAGATCATGTAACACCATACATAAATGAGAACAATATATTGAAAATGGAAGCCAGGAGAAAACTACATCTAGCCAGCTTACTTTTTGGTTTAATGAAAAGCCAAAAACCTACATACCTATATGATAAGATGGACTGGAGGCAAGATCATTGCTCATATTCCATCAGAACCACAAACAATGCATTGTCCATACCAAAACATACAACTACAGCATTCCGGGGCTCCTTTAGGTACTCAGCGACAAAGTGTTGGAATGATTTGCCACCGCCTATAAGGGACCTGAAAACCAAATACAGTTTTAAATCAAAATACAAAACTTTTTTAATATTAATTCAAAAACAATAAACACAGGCATCAGTACCTTGAAGGTTATGGCCCCTCTGCCTGGTAGATCATTCCAGTGGTTCCGCTACTTTGCCTAAGGCAGTCCCTCCATACAATTGTTATTATCTAAGTTTGATGCACATGCAAAATATGATGGTTGGGGTGGAGTTTGTACTTGAGATGAGATGGGGAATCTGAAATAAATTATTAATAGGTATAGTACAAAAAGTATTAGAATAACTGAAAGGATGGATATGTATATATATATGGGTGTGTATATGTGTGTGTATGTATATATATATGTAATATATGGGTATATATATATATACCTATATTATTGTTATTATTAATATATTGAATAAAACTTACCATGATGGTTTGCATAGGTTACGTATATCATGTAGCACTGTTCTTCTTTGTTCTTTTTTTTTGTTTTTTGAGTTTGTACTGTTTTATTGTCTTTTCTGTTTTTATTTTTGTTTTGTCTCATTTGTCACGGTCTATATTTTTATATTTGTGGATGTCGCCGACCGACGTCAGGTGACACGACACGTGGTTGGAACTGAAAATCACTACTGGGGTGGGTTATGCCCAACTCAGTGTATGCTGAGCGTCCATCCAGATTTCTTAAACACGACGTATCTTTCGCTAATAACTAAATATTAATATTGTTACTATTCTTATAATATTGGGATAAATAAGTCTTGAACATAACCTGCTGCCAAACCATGCATTTGACAGTTGACACGTGGTGAACGCCACGTAGCTATGTACAAGTTGCCAGCCACGTCTGAGGCACAGATTAATTAGAAAAACTTAAAAGTCGATCGCGCGTGACGTGCATTCTCCATGGAGGTATAGATAAACAATGATTATCTATACCTTCATGGAAGTCTCGTAGCGTAAGCGGATTTTGATTTGAAACGTGGCATTTGTGGCGCAGGGCTGTCACTTTAATTTATGTTTATTTATTATTGTGTATATGTGTGTTCTAGATATTGTGAAAGATTTCGTGTTTTTAGAAATAAATATGTTTTCTTTCTTTCTTTCTTTCTTTCCCTATATAATTATGTATACTTGAATAACTCGCGAAAAGCATTTGACTGCATCGGTCATAGCAGATTCTAGAAAATGATGATAGGTGCTTTGTAATTTGCCCATTCTGAGCTTATACTAAATGAAATTATTTAGTTTATTGCAATGTTTTATTATTACAGAGACTTGTATTACGTCATACAAGATTTTGCCCGCGGCTTAGCTCGCGTGAATGTAGGTTAGGTTCGTAAAAGGACTTTTTTGTGGATGAAAGGTTGTCCTTTTCTGTTCCCCTGACAACGTGTTTGCAAAATTTCATGATGATTAGTTGAATAGTGAAGGAGTGAAATAACAAACAAAAAATATCACATTCGCATTTATAATATCAGTTAGGTATAAAAGCTCTATGATTTGCAAATGTTATTCTACCCGACTTATGTCGAAACCGTTTGTTATTTTATTTTATAAGCGCTATGTCGTAACGCGACGGAGTCTAATATTTTTATTTATTTTTACAGATCAAAAGCATGACCTGCGCGTCGTGTGTCAACAAGATAGAGAAGAGTGTACTTAAACTAACGGGTGTCGTGTCGTGTACAGTAGCACTAACCACAAGCAAGTAAGTCAGTTATAACAGGGCACAGTGTTTTAAAAAACCTATTTTTCGGACACCTCTTTTTTATTAGAAAAACTTCTAGATATAATCATTTAAATGCAAGATTTCGTCAAAAACTATTCATGCTATCTACATGGGGATTCGAAATCTTGTATTTAAATGATTATATCTAGCAGATTATTTAATAAAATGCCATGTCCGAATATAGGTATCTTAAAACACTGTGCAGGGTATATATTGTTACTGATGTACAATTATATGGTAGTATTAATTAATATGTATTCTGTGGCACAAGCACTATATAATGTTCCACCTCTTGTATATTTTTGCAGTAATAAACTATTTATTTTTATATTGCCTGGTTGGTCCTTTGGTTGGTCCCTTGTGAAGGAGAACTTCACAAAGTTACGCCATAAAAAATATTTGGTTGCAGTAAAGGTTTTGAACACTGTCGCATATTCAAAGTTACTTGTTTTCATACAAATAGTAGATATAAATTTAGAATCAATCTTGAATTTTGTAGTTGATTTTTGAACAGCATTTGACTGAGTTCATTTCTGGTTTCTGAAACACAGTTGCTGCTAGCTGAGAAACAAGGTTACTCACGATAAGCAGAATTGTAATTATAGCAACCAAACATTATTTTTAATTTTTGTTAATAATGGGTATAATGAGTACTGATATTCGTTTAGGTGTACCACAAGGGCCCATATTTAGTCCACCATATGTGGTTAAAGTTCAACAAACAACATTATTTAAGTCTAGATAAACATTTACTTTATGAAGATTCGTTTTTTACAGAGGCAAAATAAAATACAATGCTGAACAGATAGGACCAAGAACTATCTGCGAAGCTATAGACAACCTCGGCTTTGAAGCCAGCGTCGTGACGCCACATAATAGAGGACAAACTAATTATTTAGAACACAAGTGAGTATTTTATATAAAATCTATACTAAACTTTATTATAATCGTCTAATTGTAAATATGAAAATGGTAATAACTAACGGTCCGAAAGCTTTTTATCTTTGATTTTTATTGACATTTTGTAAGGTAATTTAAGAAGATTTCTTTGGCACGTGCACCAGATGTAGTTGGTTCAATCTTCACACAGGATAAAAAATGTGTGCTTCACAAATAGTTGCTTCAATCTTCACACAGGATAAACAATGTGTGCTTCACAAATAGTTGCTCCAGTCTGGGTGTTCTTTGTGTCCGTTGTTTAAATGTTTGTAAGTCGCCGCATCGAAGTGTAGATCTAATGTTTACTCCAGGGATTATATAATTTTGTAACACGGATGGCGCAGTGGTTTAGGGGATTGCCTTGCCATTGCCTCTGCGCCGAGTGCTGTGGGTTAAATCTCCATACGGAATAAAAATTTGCGTGATCTACAAATAGTTGTCTCATGTCTAAATGTTCTTTGTGTCCCTTGTGTGAAATCGCCCTCGATACAGTTATTATTCCTAATGCTCATTTGTACAGGAATTTTGTATTAATTACCTCATAATAATAAAATGAAATTTTGTTTCACAGAGAAGAAATAAAAAAATGGCGGAACGCATTCCTGATATCGTTGCTGTTCGGCGGTCCGTGCATGGTGGCGATGGCGTACTTCATGTCAGCCATGTCGTCCTCGCACAGCGCAGCAGACATGTGCTGCGTGCTGCCAGGCCTCAGCCTCGAGAACCTGCTCATGTGGGTGCTCGCCACACCCGTGCAGGTACGCACGCACGCACGCACACACATATACACACAGCGCAGCAGACACTACGTTTGAAGGACCCAATGTCGTAGAAGGGAGGGAACACATGTGCCGGAAGACCATTCCAAAGTTGTATGGTACGGCATAAGAAGGAATTGCTGAATCTGCATCTTAAATGCATGCATTTGTCTTAGGCGTTCACATCCCATACGATACAGTGATAGCTGTTTTGAATTTCAGTGTTTGTGTTGTTAAAATGTTTCTTAAGTCCACGACACAGGTATTATTTCAAGTGCAGGAGCTATTTTTAGGAAACATATAATGAAGATAAAATAATAAATGTAAAATACAGGGTGTTAGGCACACGGTTGTCCAAATAAAATAGAGATCTGGTTTGGGCTATTGCCAACGTGTTGGACTCAGGCAAATGAAATATTATTAGTATTTTTTTAATCATGCAAAGTCGAACTTTTTTCTCTTTCCGAAACTTTGACAGCCTGTTATAATTTTTTACAAGGTGTCTATAGGAAATAATAATTTTAATGAAATGTAGCAATAGTTAACTAAAATAAAAAATATAGTTATGAGAGCTAAACCCATATTCGTTTAACATTTTTATAGTTTTAGTCAAAATTTCTGACCTTCTATTTTAAAAATTAAAAAGAATCATATCGCCGAAACTGTGAGACAAAATTTATTTTGTTGTTCTTCTAACCCGACCATCTGTTCCCATCTATTCTGTAGTCGTCTATCTAATAGAAAGTCTATTTTTGACAGTTCATCGGTGGCTGGCATTTCTACAAGCAGGCGTATAAGGCGCTTCGACACGGGACGTCCAACATGGACGTACTCATATCTATGACTACCACTATCAGGTGAATATAATCCATTAACCTCACTACCTAACTAATATTTTAAATACGAATGTGATTTGTTTGTTTGTTACGCATTTACGCGTTAACTACTCGACCGATCATCATAACATTTCGCATATACGTTGTCAAGGATACAGAAACTTTCCTGTTACCGTATGTACTTACATACGGTACCTTTTTCCGGAAAAATGACCTGTTCTTGAGGGATAGAAAATTGACAAAATTTACATTTACGCGTGCGAAGCCACAGGCAAAATGTAGTTTGTATTGTTAATAAACTTATTGTAAACATTTGGAGATTGAAAAGAGTGGCCATGAGTTTCTTGCCTGCTCTACTCTTCGAACAGACTTTTTTCAATACTAAGTTTTTATTTAGTTTTTTATTATTGTACTTTTGCCGGCGACTTCAGTCCAGTATATATACGTTATGTAATTTTTTATCCCCCGGGATTTGTATTTTTTCTGGATGAAAGCTACCTTATGTACTTCGCTTGACAGAAGAAGCCAGTAACACTGCTCGTCTCAGATATCAAACTCGCGACCTTATGTACAGCAATCGGATTCACTACCAGTGACTGCCCCACCGGGGCAGACACTGGAACCTTGACAAAATACACCTTTGCCCCTTTGCTATAATAATATGCCGTGTATTGCATTGCATCTAAAACTTGACCGCAACAACATTGCTTAACGTCACATTTCCATTGTTCCAGTTACGCGTACTCCTTAGCCGTGGTGATAGCAGCCATGATCATGCAGCAGAACACCAGTCCTGTGACGTTCTTCGATACTCCACCCATGCTGCTGGTCTTCGTGTCTCTTGGACGATGGCTGGAACACATCGCTAAGGTACTATTATCTGGTCATCTACTTACCTGGTCTTTTTGTGACTAACTGTCGTCTATAGATTTTAGAAAAAGCTATCTAGACGGACTGTATCCGTCGAGATAGCTTTTTCTAATTGCCAATCCTTAACAAGTTAAATATAATAATAATAATATTCTATCACATACACACAACACCATCTAGCCCAAACTAAGCAGAGCTTGTACTAGACAATGGATAAACATACACATATACTTTTTTTTGTAAATATATACATATTGTACATAGAAACACCCAGACCAAGACAAACATTCATGTTCATGCACACAAATATTTGACTTGTGCGGGAATCGAACCCGCGACCTCGGGCATGGCAGTCGGTTACACTAACCACTACGCCATCGAGGCCGAAATATGTTAGTTACCTTAAGTACATATTTCAAGCACATTATGTAGCTCTTTACACCAAACAATCTTAATACAGGATTAATAGGAGCTATTTATTTATTTATGTATAAGGAAGACCAACAGCTATGAAATACATAGTATTAGTAAAATAAATATGCAACAGAGAGCCAATGATAGGTCTCCACGACTAACTCTTAAATAACAATGCGTGGACAGCAATTATTTTATCACTTAAACATCAAAAATATAACAAACTAGCTTCTGCCCGCGACTTCGTCCGCGTGGAATAGTTACTTTGGGGTAACGCTAACTTTAATCCCCGACTTCGTTATCATTATTTTGCTGCGATGTTATTTTAAAACTGCGATATCTTCTATGATATTCATTGAAATCGAATGATGTCATGGGCAATTTTGTTTTAAATTAAATACTTGTGATGAATAACGTATTTATTTGGATAAGGATTAATTACATGTTTATAAAAACACCTTCGCAAATAATGCATTATTTTGGAACAAATTTGGTTAGCATAAAAAAGGTTATAGTGAGCCAACCTTAAAAGATAGACATATGCTGTCGCGGACTTCTTTTTAGAACTTTTAAAGGGGAACAATTCTGTCATACATGATTTTTGCGAAACTTTAATTGTTTACGCAGCGCACGCAGCGGAAGCTCTCAAAAGGAAAAAAAACCCCGATTTTGAAACATTCTTCATTGGTGCTCTGCTCCTATTGATCTTAGCGTGATGATATGTAGCCTATAGCCTTCCTCAATAAATGGGCTATCTAACACTGAAATAATTTTTAAATCGGACCGGTAGTTCCTGAGATTAGCGCGTTCAAGCAAACAAACAAACAAACTCTTCAGCTTTATAATATAAAGTAAAATTAATCAGCATTATACCTTGTAAAACGATCAAGACTGAGCATGCGCTTCACTGCATCCGGTTGAGTATTAAAAACGTCAATGTCGAACTTTCTTACTAGTTCGTTTAAAGTATCATCCGCTCGCCAGAGAAATGTATTCTGTCTGTAATTTGTGGATTATGATAATTGTATAATATATAGCTGTTGTTGCAGTTGATAACATAAATAGTGCTAAATTATGTGAATGTAATCCATATGCTCAACGCGACAAGCTAATGCGATACTGATGCTCTACTATCCGTACAAAACCGGGGCACATCGCTACTATGAATATAATTTAAATTGCATTGCATTTGTACATACTATTACTAATAAAAGATTCTGCATTCGAATAATTAGCAATGTTTCGAATACATTCAAATCATTTGGAGATTCGATTGATTACAATATATTAAATATTTATTGATAACATCGTATATCGTGACAATCTTTATCAACAGGGCAAAACATCAGAAGCACTATCGAAGCTGCTATCCCTAAAACCCACGGAGGCAGTACTGGTGACACTGGATGACAACGGACAACCAATCAGTGAAAAGAGCATACCAGTGGACCTCGTTGAACGAGGGGATATGTTAAGGGTAAGAAAATGTTAACATACATAGACTTACTTCTGTGTACCACTGAACAGATATCATGATCTACTATCCAAACAAGAATAGGAATGTGAACGTTGGGTCTTTAGTTTTATATGGACAGTAATATATGGCATAATGACAGCAACATCTCGTACAGTTCTAGTACAACACTTCAAGAAAAGAGCGTACTCCTTTTTAAAAGGCCGGCAACGCACTTGTAACTCCTCGGGTGTTGCAGGTGTCCGTGGGTGGCGGTAACCGCTTCGATCCGTCTGCTCGTTTGCCCCCAAATCCATAAAAAAAAGAAAAAAAGTCACCTATAATATTCCATGGATACCTTAAGGTCCAAAATCCTGTGAACACTTGAATTAGAATTAATATGAATGAACTAGATGGCGTTGTTTTATAAATTACAGCTATATTAGTTTTAGCTTCAGGTTTTTCATACATGTAAGAAATGTGTTCCTTTTTAAATTAACTTTTGTAAATAGAGATTCAAAAATTGTTTAAAGTCAATTTAACAAAATTGAGTTATTAAGAAATCTACTTTATTTTCATTTTATAGTAGTGCGCCGCCATCTATTACGATATAACCATGGTCGTCGGTAAAAGGGTTCAAGGGGGTGCAGTTGCACCCCCGTCAGAAAAAAAAAATATTTTTTGCGATGCGCATACATATTCAGTCCAATATGCGCGCGATTTGAATTTGACATTATATTAACAGGTTCCCTGTCCGATGAATCACATATGATACATAACAATAAATTTTCTATTGTGTCTCTCACGGGACAGCGAATGGGTTAATCTACATAATATACATATATAATTCCATATTTTATATCAATTAATAGTAAAATGTGTAGATGTAAGTACACCTCCGTGAAAGTAATCCTGGCGCCGCCGGCGGCCATGGATATAACTAAACTACTTAACAGTTTTTGTATCGATTTCCGTTAGATGGCGTCAATTACCGGCTTATACCATTTTAATTTTGACTTGGGTATGTATTTTTGCAGCTCACTGTATATATGATACAACGAGATCTTAAATACTGAAAATATAATTTGATGGCGATTTAGGCTCATATAGGCTCAACCTTTTGCCTTAACCTATCAATTAACATAAATGATTTACTAAATTGCATAAACTCACAAACCCTTTTCATGTTCATAAGTGTTACTTAGTGACCTAAATGAATAAATGAAGTTTAACCTTGGCATTGACTATTCTTTAAAATAACTATTCAAAGGTAATATTTTGTGTATAAAGGTAAAAAGCGTCATTTAACTAAGTATTATTATAAGAAAATAATCTATGATTAAATAGTTTATTTATGTCACAATATGGGTTTCCTATATTATTTTTAAAATAATAATAATCTGTTCTTATGCCCTCCTATGAACTTCAATCATTAGTTTTATTGCACAGGTGGTGCCCGGAGCTAAGATCCCAGTAGACGGCAAAGTGGTCTTCGGTCAGAGTACATGCGACGAATCTCTCATTACTGGAGAATCCATGCCTGTGGCTAAGAAGAAGGGTAAGTTCAGATACACCTAACATATAAAACAATAAGGATAAAGTATGTCCTTTGGCCGTACTTTTAGATGCAAACATAGAGCAATCAAATTAATATACTTTTGCAATAAAATGTATTTAAAAAAGGAGGGGTTCTAGAATTGAGCCCTGTAGCACTCCCATTTCGAATATAGAAGACAAATTGCTATTGCTATCAATATCTTCAATATGTATGACTACTTAATTGACAGACAATGAAACAGTAGTGACCAATCATGTTCTCACGGTAAACCATGGTTGCCACCGCTGTGTAAATAGATGGGTGATCGTTTTAATAGTTACATCTTCTGCGTGCCTCAAACTACACGTACCGGCTGTCGTATATTTGTGTATGTTAACTTCTGAGTCTTCTTCGAAGAGTATGACCCCTAGGTCACAAGGTCACAAGTATTTTAAATGGCAAAATACTTTTACATTTAAGACGAAGAGGTTGAATCCTGGGTTTTTACACCCATCTCGTTGTTTATCAGGTTAATTGAATTAAAAGCATGACACCTGTAAAATAAAGCTTTAATAAGAAAGAGTCATTACTTTATCGGATGCGGCATATTAGGGCCTAAGATTAAGCCCTCAGAAATCTCTATTTTGATTATAAATATTAACGTTCAGTATTATTAAAGATACAAATGTTTCAATAAAACCAATCATAATGATGTAGTTTTACTGATACATTTATAATGAGAAAACGCAATCAAAAGCTTTAGATAAATTACAGAGACAAAATTAATATTAACTATTGTTTGAAACACGAGGCTTAAAAATGTGTTTTACACACTCTACATCGTAATCAGTAAAAATGGTTCGTCTTTCTAAAATGCGTATTGTATACGATACGATACATAAAGATAATAATTATTAAAGGTGTCTAAATATCCAGTGGCATATTTTAAAATATTGTTCTTGTGGTTGATTTATGTTCAAAGTACTCTTTGTTGTTTTAATATTTATAAAGTTGTCTAGGATTACCACTTAGCGATGACAATCCTAATTTTTTTTAGCCTAGGTGTTTGATTTTATTTATTTTTTGATTTTGTTATTGTGGGTTGATATTAAGACGATGGTGTGCCGTAGTTTTGCGGGCTTTAGAATATGTAAATAAATGTTTTGTTTTGAAGCTTTTGTATGTTGTAGCAAAGAGCAATCTCAATAAAAATATAACGTATTGTTGTGATATTTTTAAAGAATATGTTAACAGTTTTAGCTTTATAAAATTAGTAGACCGTCTCTGTAGTGCAGCGGTAGCATCAATTCAGTAGAACGCGTTCGATTCTTGGGTCGGGGAAAATGTTATTGGGATTAAGGTAATAAAGCCTTGACATTGTAGGACAGCAATAAATAGTCTCATGAATCATGATACATAAGATTTAATATTGTAGATTACGAAATGTGGGTATAATTTACCTCCGTCTAGACTTCATATAGGCGTGGGAATGGTATAATCAGTATAGATGTGGTGACATTCCAGACAGCTGTGTCATCGGTGGCAGTATCAACCAGCACGGTGCACTAGTGGTGCGCGCCACGCACACGGGTGAAGCCAGCACTTTAGCACAGATCGTGCGCCTCGTAGAGGATGCGCAGGCTAGCAAGGCTCCCGTGCAGCGCCTTGCGGACACCATCGCGGGGTGAGCACATACTTACGTACTATATACAGCATCAACCAGCACGGTGCACTAGTGGTGCGCGCCTCGCACACGGGTGAAGCCAGCACTTTAGCACAGATCGTGCGCCTCGTAGAGGATGCGCAGGCTAGCAAGGCTCCCGTGCAGCGCCTTGCGGACACCATCGCGGGGTGAGCACATACTTACGTACTATATACAGCATCAACCAGCACGGTGCACTAGTGGTGCGCGCCACACACATGGGCGAGGCCAGCACGCTCGCACAGATCGTGCGCCTCATGGAGGATGCGCAGGCTAGCAAGGCTCCCGTGCAGCGCCTTGCGGACACCAGCGCGGGGTGAGCACACACTCATAATAAAGACCAGCTCATCATTTATCATAACCGTATCCAGTGGCGTAGCGTAGTGGGGGCGGCAGGGGTGCCCCGCCCCGGGCGGCACTTTAACGGGGGCGGCAAAATTTCACAATATAAAATAATATCTTTTAAATATTTTAACTATTTCATGACGAACCAGAGGAATGGGTAGATGTACTATACACAATAATGATGAATGTTCTTGCCGAAAAGATCTTTAGAATTACTGTATATTTCCTATAGTCTTTTAAATTGGAATACCTAAATAATAGGGCGGCTGACATCCACGCTACGCCACTGACCGTATCGCTCAAGCAGCAACGTCACGGCACCGGCCAACCGTCAACTATTTAATCTTGACATTGTAAAATCTACTTTACCGCACAGGATTTAAAGACGTAACTTTATTTGCAAGTTATGTGCACGTTTGTCGTGCGGTGCTGTTATGATGAGTGATGATCGTAACATCTGAACTGACGAGCGTGCATAAAGGATGTAATAAGAGTAAATTAAACAAGAAACGTATGCCAGGATCGTAACCAGTAGAAATTTGTAATCTCTGCGGGGAAACAATCACATATGTATATTGCTGTTTCTACAGAATATACCACGGGGAGTGCTCTGAAGAGTTATTCCACCTCATCCCGCCCTCCCCTTTCCTATCCAGAACAACGCGTGCTGGGCTCAGATGTCATCCTTACACGGTAGAGTCGACTAGAGCGCGTACCAATAAGTTTGGGTCCTCATATCTCTGCCGAACGACCAAGGCATGGAATTCTCTGCCGAACGACCAAGGCATGGAATTCTCTGCCAAGGCACGTGTTTCCTTCTTCCTTCAATCCTGGGTCCTTTAAGCGGGGCGTGAAAAAGCACCTTCTCAGGCCGTCAAAGTAGAGACCTCAACATCGCCTCGGCTGCTATGAGGGCGGTGTGGAAGCCACTGCTCTTAGACCACACGACTGCTTACCATCATTTTGACAAGCAAAATAAAAAAGAAAAAAATAAAGGATATAACAGAAAGGTGTGGTCATATTTTAGGACCGTGTTGTATATCTGGAAAATAATCTATGTGGCCCTATCCTCGGAACAAAACAAATTATTTTAACAATTTCATACCTTTTATTTATTTATTATATTGTATCGAATTAGGCGTTCTTAGCGGCGATCCATTCTTCTTCTCCCTAGCCTTTATTATTCCCAAGTCACTTAGGGTCGGCTTTCTAGTCTAACCGGATTTGACTGGATATCAGTTTTCACACGGAGCGACTGCCATCTGACCTCCGCAACCCGAGGGCTAACGATACCCTAAGGCTAGACCAGTGTCAGCATATTAGAGGGCACTGACTTCCCAATAACGACTGCCATAGATGTTCGTGGCAGCCGGGACCGACGGCTTAACGTGCTCTCCGAGGCGCGGAGCAGGCGATAATTGTGAATCAATACGCACATCATTTCGAAAAGTCATATAACTTCCGAAAGTCAGAGGTGCGCGACGTGGGTTCGAACCCGAGACCCTCTGCATTGCAGTCTGTTGGTCCATCCATTGTAATAAAAAAAATAGGAATAGTGGAACTATATCCAGAGGATTAGTTTTGATCAATATTGTCAACTTTTTTCTATTGCAATGGTTAGGATGGGCAATCCGAGGATGCGTGGCGGGTTCCTCTCTTCCCAATTATATTTTACTAGCTTTCAGCCTGCGGCTTCGCTCGCGTTCATTTAGAATTTGACAATCAATTCGGGTTGTACTCTGCTTGTAATAATATAATTCAATCATGATTCGAAAGACACGTGGCGCCATCTATATAAGAACGTTATTGTTGTTTTCTTCGGGAGCAGTAATTTTTTTCGGGATGAAACGTAGCCTATGTCCGTTTCTGTACACCTGACAACGTATAACAAAATTTCAGGATTTTCGGTTCAGTGGTTTAGGCGTGAAAAGGTAACAAACAAACAAACTCATTTTCGCTTTTATAATATTAGTTAGGATTTTTTAAACTTCGAACGAAACGCATCACGTCTCAATCATCAAAATTGCGCCTGGTAATTTTCAGTCGGAGGTCACCGATCCATCTGTTAATAAGTATCGACTACGATGTGCTAATATTGTGTGTGTTGTGTAATATTGATTATTCGAAATAAAATAATATCTTGCTAAAATCAATGTATACAGATATTGTCACGATTTTTCATTGTACAAGTGCAATATTAAGTGACATTTAAATATGACTACACCTTTCTGTTACACGTTGTATGAACACGTTATTAATATATCGATTTGTTTCAGGTACTTCGTTCCTCTGGTCATATTTTTGTCTATGCTGACCCTCGTATGTTGGATCGTAAGCGGCGCTCTAGATATTAACAGGATAAAAGCAATCACTCCGGTGAGTAACTTTATTGTATATGTGTTATATCTCGTTGGTCCGATGTCATAAGATTGCAGTTATGCTTATTCCTGTTAGTGAGATCCCGATTTTGATGTCTGAAGAAAGTGCTAAATGTGAATATTTTAATATCAGCCCTGTATTTAAACTGTCTTATTGCTGGGCTTGGGCCTCTTCTTACTGTGAGAGGGTTAAGCCATAGTCGACCACGCTGGCCCACTTTTCCTTTACCGATAACGGGAGCTATAACTAACTATTTAATTTGCACACAACTTTGAAAAATCCGGTATCAGTTTGCCTGAGCTGAGATATTGACTTGGATCTCAGTAATGACTACCGTGCAAATATAACCACTTACCACATTGGACCATTGGGCCAATTTTTATATACACTATCTACTCTTTGTCTAAATCTAGAAACTAACCTAAATGTAATTTGTTTTTGTGCCGTCGGATGAGACGTGCATCTGCACATATTTACATTTTAATTGTTTTAAAAAAAATCTTTTTACTTACTTTTTGTTATACCCGCATTCTATAATAATAATTTGATGATGCATGTCATGATGGTACAAAAATAAAAATCTTTTCATTTCATTTATAACTTTAGTCATCAATACTTTGACTTTACATAACCGAAATTTGACCGATTGATTTCATATTCATGCCATATATTTTCTTTGTCGTTTTAATGGTTCACTGTTATCCAATTAGCAGATAAATGGCGTTGTAGTTAAATTATTGACAATAGGCTACTTTAAAATACTGATTCAAGTCGAGAGTAATAGTTAGTCTGTATTTTCCCTAACTTAAAACAAATAGCTTTTTAGGAGAATATAATGACCGCCTTTATTACAAACTAGCTACCCGCCCCGGCTTCGCACGGGTTGTATAAAACCTTAACGAATTATATACCTATACCTTCCTAATAAATCACTCTGTCTATTGGTGAAAACTGCATGAAAATCCATTAAGTAGTTTTTGAGTTTATCGCTAACAGACGCGGCGCGGGACTTTGTTTTATAATATGCAGTGATATTACACTTCCCTATTTATTGTTTCAGTCAATATACCTAAACGCCGGCTACTCGGACTGGGAGCTGATCATCCAGACTGCGTTCCATTTCGCGTTGTCAGTGCTGGCTATAGCCTGTCCGTGTGCCCTGGGTCTCGCCACCCCCACTGCTGTGATGGTAGCCACTGGCGTTGGAGCACATTTAGGACTACTCATCAAAGGAGCTGAACCTTTAGAAAATGCACATAAGGTAGGTTAAGATATATTGCGATAGAATGATTATGAGATAGTTCAAAGCCTTAAATCATGCTTGTTTATATTAAAGGCTGTAGACGTCTATTACACCTCGATAATTTGTATTAATAGACATTCGATTAATTTTATTCAATTCATAAAGAATATTTGGTAATAAAACACATAAAAACACACAAAAAGTATACAAATAATGTTACAGTCCACTTGTTAGACACTAGTACCCAAGCTAAGATTGAACTTGTGGTATGGGTACCAGGGCTCTCGTACTTACCTAATACATTTTATTTATCAATATAGTGTATCTTATATTGGCAACATGAATAGATGACAGCTGTGGGTCATCGTGTGTATGCGACTGTGAGTGTTGTGTGTGAGTGTTGTGTGTGAGTGTGTGTTGTGTGTGTGTGTGCGTGTGCGTGTGCGTGCGCGTGCGCGCGCGCGTGTGTGTGTGTGTGTGTGGTGGATATAGAAATACGTGCGTTTAAATAATAATAGATTATACAACATATAGAAAGAAATGGTTCACAATATACTTAGGGCCTCGTTCACCATCTCCAAGTAAAGCGTTGATTAGTTACTTCCCAATTAACGTTAATTGGCAAGTAAAACTTACGAGTACCTTCTATCAATTTCACAAGCGAAAATAAAGCTTCGAGTAACAACTTACCGGTTAAGTCAATGACGTAACAAATCATACGTTACATTCGTTCAATATTACGTCAACGTTACTCGTCAAACGTCGTCATTGGCAGGTTAGCTCATAGCTGTCATTTGTCATTTCATTTCGTGTATTGTTTGTTATGTTTTTGATGTTATCTATTAGTAAAATCATTTAAATTATTTTTATATAATGAAAAAATGATACTCACCTTTGCGTTTTAGGAATTATTTTATGTTTTATTAAGTTATGCACTTGGTTCGCTGTACACTTCAATAGACGAAATCGAGCCAAAAAATCAGTTTCATCTAAGCACGTAAAATAATCAACACGGAATTTAAATACACGAATCCTCGATATCCGTTGCAGCGTAGAATATTCTAATTCATCTAATTGATGATCGATTAAATCAATTAAATCCATTTTTAGACAACAGACAGACAAATGTTCATTAACCTAAACTCTGTGATTTAATTTAACTGTCAAGTAAACACGCTAATTGGCAGAAGACGTGGCAAGTAAGTTACGGGTCAGTTTAATCATATGATTAGTGCTACTCGAACGTCGTGAAATTGACACGTGCAGTTACAGGTGACTTTAACTGGCGGTTAGTCTACTCGATACTATACTCGAGGGTGGTGAAAGAGGTCCTTAATCTTAATAAGCTTTCAGTATCATCATAGGTTTTAGTCATAAGCTAGTTACTAAAAATACACGCTAGGTACAGTATATGTCCCTGCAGAAGGTCCAATTGTGTATTTTTGTATTTTGTTTCTTCCAATGTCTATTTAAGAGTAAAAAAGATATCTGATAAAGTTATGGTCATACTGAGCGCCCCTTTGGGATATCCCTTTTTGTATCAAATGTGAGGTGTTTTTATAAAACATTTATCGCTGTGCTCATAAAGATCAATTATATATGTGGAATATTTAGCAGTTTTCAATTTGAATAAAACTTGGCGCAAAAATATACTATGTCCTTTTTATCGCTGTATGCATTGCCGTACAATGCCGCATACAGAATCTAGTATGTAACGTGACAATTAAAATAAGTTTAATTGTAGGTGAAAACCGTAATCTTCGACAAGACCGGCACGATCACCCGCGGCAGTGCGACGGTGGCCAAACTGTCTCTGATCAGCCCATCCAGTAGTTCCCTGTACGATGTGCTCGCGTGTCTGCTGGCTGCTGAGCTCAATTCTGAACATCCTGTTGCCTCTGGTAAGTCTACACATACATAGTTTTAAGGTTTTATTGCCGTTGGTGTAAACAGCTCTGTACAATACAGACATTGTCCTAGCAAGCTTGGGACGAAATACTTCAAAGTGTTCTAGAGGTGTACCACAAGGATACATACTGTCACAAGCTTGGGACGAAATACTTCAAAGTGTTCTAGAGGTGTACCACAAGGATACATACTGTCACAAGCTTGGGACGAAATACTTCAAAGTGTTCTAGAGGTGTACCACAAGGATACATACTGTCACAAGCTTGGGACGAAATACTTCAAAGTGTTCTAGAGGTGTACCACAAGGATACATACTGTCACAAGCTTGGGACGAAATACTTCAAAGTGTTCTAGAGGTGTACCACAAGGATACATACTGTCACAAGCTTGGGACGAAATACTTCAAAGTGTTCTAGAGGTGTACCACAAGGATACATACTGTCACAAGCTTGGGACGAAATACTTCAAAGTGTTCTAGAGGTGTACCACAAGGATACATACTGTCACAAGCTTGGGACGAAATACTTCAAAGTGTTCTAGAGGTGTACCACAAGGATACATACTGTCACAAGCTTGGGACGAAATACTTCAAAGTGTTCTAGAGGTGTACCACAAGGATACATACTGTCACAAGCTTGGGACGAAATACTTCAAAGTGTTCTAGAGGTGTACCACAAGGATACATACTGTCACAAGCTTGGGACGAAATACTTCAAAGTGTTCTAGAGGTGTACCACAAGGATACATACTGTCACAAGCTTGGGACGAAATACTTCAAAGTGTTCTAGAGATGTACCACAAGGATACATACTGTCACAAGCTTGGGACGAAATACTTCAAAGTGTTCTAGAGGTGTACCACAAGGATACATACTGTCACAAGCTTGGGACGAAATACTTCAAAGTGTTCTAGAGGTGTACCACAAGGATACATACTGTCACAAGCTTGGGACGAAATACTTCAAAGTGCTCTAGAGGTGTACCACAAGGATGCATATTATTACAGACTAAAAGCGAAATTCTTCAAAATGTTACAAGCTCAAATAGTATGCAGCTTGTTTCCTTCTTCTAGTATTCTCTAGCTTTTTGGATCTGCCGGTATCTTCGGTGACGTTTATCTATGATTTCCATTTGTCCTCAGCAATAGTGAACTGGTGTAGCGCAGCGCTGGGCGGCAACAGCGGCTACCAGTGCGTGTCGTTCGTGGCGGCGCCGGGCTGCGGCCTGCGCGCGCGCTGTCGCCGCGCCGCCGCCCCGCCGCTCAACCACCAGCTCGCCAACGTGCTCAACCAGCACAGGTACTGCTACACCACCTGCACTACATACATACAAACAAACATAGCCTTACGTCTATAGTGTTTAATGTACACATTACGCTAACTTTTTAAGGTCCCACGTAACGGAGTTGAGCCTAACTGCTTTAAAGAGTTTCTTGACAGAAAGTTTCGATAATACTGTTCAACCCAGCAGAGGAATAGAAGACCTCACGCGTTTATATGCGTGATTAGTAATATACACTTACATACATTGTAACAGACCTAGGATTGCAAGCCGATTTTATAGTCTAAATCAGCAATACATACATACATAGATTCACGCCTGTTTCCCAGAGTGGTAGGCAAAGACTACGGTTTTCCATTTGCTACGATCCTGATACACTTCTCTGGCTTTCACTTTCATCACATTTCTCATACACGCTCGTCGGTTCAAGGAGCTCTTAAATTGGCCTTTGTCCAGAACGCCTCCGATCTAATCGAGAAACGTTCGCCTAGGTCTTCCTCTTGCGACTGTTCCATTCACACTAGCCTTATAAACTTTCTTAGTCAGT
Source organism: Catocala sponsa (assembly GCA_963564715.1). Taxonomy (NCBI): domain Eukaryota; kingdom Metazoa; phylum Arthropoda; class Insecta; order Lepidoptera; family Erebidae; genus Catocala; species Catocala sponsa. The sequence continues at coordinate 1,402,286 of OY751354.1, read as the reverse complement.
CTTTCCTCGTCCATTCTTTCTACATGCCCAAACCAGCTTAATATACCCTTTTTCTATTCTTGTCACTATATCCACTTTCATGCCACATCTCTCTCAAATCAGCAATAGTATAATCTTTATGTCAATGAATCACCTTGTTAATAATAAGTCGATAATAAATAACCAAAATAAAGAGTCCAGCTTTAAATGTGACTTTAGCTTATAACTATGTAATCGTAAGTAAAAATAATAATAACCATTTATTCAACTTAAATTGGCACAAATCTTACATAATAAAAGTAATGTAGTAGGGGTGCCTGTAAGGAACACCCGTGCCACAAGCATTAAAGAAGTCGACATTAAAACAACTAAATCGAGAAAGTCCAAGTTTGACAACTCTAACTTGGTAATTATAAACATCATCCAGGAGCGGCAATCCGGTAATGATTGAAGGTGTCCCGGTGCAACTGCTGCAAGCGCCGGCCGATGCGGCGCACACGGCGCAGCAACTGCACTCACTCATCAGAACTGACTCCCCGCCGCATGACCAGGTACCATTCCTAACACTATCTTATTGGATATTGCTGTATATACAAGGTTGATTAAACAGTGAGGCTTTATTTCTATCTACATATAGTATGTACCACATACAAGCTCTACACCAAATTTCAGTTCAATAGGAGAAGTAGTTTAGCCACAGGATAGATTTCTAGTTTTTGCTTAACTGCAACGTGTTGTATCTGCCCTAACACCTGACCGAAAGTCTAAGCATAGGTATCTAAGGTCATGCACCTTAAAGCGACAAAAATGTAGGAGACGTTGCCCCTCTCATACTTAGTATACATTATTACAGTAGCCAACAATCACACCAAAGTGAGTCTTAATCTTAGCGCAATAAGAACGAAAACACAAGCATAACATTACACCATTACATAAAATTGTCTTCTGTTTACGCGAATGTAATTTATTGAAATTTAACTACTATAAACGGTTTTTATCGCGTTGTTTATTTGACACTTTATTACATTGTCAAATAAACAACGCGATAAAATCCGTTTATAGTAGTTAAATTTCAATTACACCATTAGTTTGTAACACAAACAAGGAAGCAATAAATAAACCCGTAACAACAATGCAACAATGAAAGAAAAACAACAATGAAACAATGAAAGACAGCAGATGGTTATAAAATATGGTGTTTGCGTATTAAATTGATTTAACTTGTTTGAAAAAAGTGATTTTCTATTTTTATCTTTATATGTCATTCGTTGAATGAGACGGCCGGCGAGCCAAACTCTCCCTTCTTCTACCACTTTTCATCCGTCCTTTTTACATTGGCAAGACAACAGCTAACAACCAATTACTATCTCGGTCCGTTCCTTTCTACTCCTACCACCTAACTTCCGTTTACATACGCATGATGAATGCTTAGACTCTTTATTGTACCATTTACATAGCTACGAATTTCTGACGTGTTTTTTGCCGCCTGTGTTGTTTGCTGGAAACGACAGAATAGTGTTTCCCTGGAAATGCTTCTGTAATGTCAAGTTATATTTTGTTCCGATTTTCGTAATTTTACAAAAGCAGAATTTTGGGTCAAATAAAATGCTAAAATCAAATAAAATGTACGATGGAAATTTATATTACAGCTATAATAGGATAAAATATAGGGTGAAAATATATATTAATTGGAAATATTGAGAAGCCCATTGTCTTGTCTTTATATACTGCACATTAAAATTACCGATGCTTGCTCCGATGTTTTCTTCGTCCATATTCAGAAAGAACTGAAGAGCCCGGGAGAGAGAGAGTGCTTCCATTTATATATTCGCATAGTAAAATGACTGGCATTTGATGTTACTAAAATAATATAATACCCAAAAAATCTTAATCAACTATTTTTCTAAATTTGTAAGTTGTCGTAATCGGTTTCAATTAATTAACAATATACATACATGCATAGTTTCACGCCGGTTTCCCAGAGGGGTAGGCAGAGACTACTGATTTCCATTTCCTACGATCCTGACACACTTCTCTGGCTTCATTCACTTTCATCACTTTCCCCATACACGCTCGCCGGTTTAAGGTGCTTTTAACCTGGTCTTTGTGCAGAACGCCTCCGATCTGATCGAGAAACGGTCGCCTAGGTCTGCCTCTTGCGACTGTTCCATTCACACTAGCTTTATAATCTTTCTTAGTCAGTATTTCCTCGTCCATTCTTTCTACATGCTCAAACCAGCTTAACATACCTTTTTCTATTCTTGTCACTATATCCACTGTTATGCCGCATCTCTCCCTAATCACACTATTCCTTCTTCTATCTTTCAGCGTCACACCACATATATCTGTCAGCGCTCTCATTTCTACAGCATTTATTGTGTTCTCACGCTTCTTTTGCCATATCATACCATAATTAACATTGAATATAATGAAAAGGATAAGCAAAGGTGCATTGAACTCAAATTCAGAAAGTATTTTATAGGTCTATCGGATACAACAAAATTCCCTATACTGCTACTAATAATATACTTTACTTTTCTATACTTTAATGGTGCATGAGGTGACGCCTTGAAAAGTTATGCATTAAGTGTTAGTATTAGTATTTGTTAACGCCCGACAGTAATAATTATTGTAACGTAGCGTTATTGCTAAACCTATTTGTGTGGGCGTTTCCGTTATGGCGGTACATGAAAATAATTAATTATTTTAGTAAATAAAATTTTCTACCTACTTTTAGAATAAGACTTGCTATCCTACATGCTATACGAACGCAATGAATTGTTAACGTTATGGTATCATGAAAAATATAATTAAATTCATCCTTTGATAAAAAACATAGTTTTGTTGAGCGTCAAAGCTCCAGTGTCTCGAGAGTAGACGGTATTTTTTGTTAGAATAACTACTGGTTGTCCAAGTTAATAAATAAATAAATAATTTTAAAATCCCCATACCCCAGCCTTCTTGCACAGCTGTACACTAATGTCCTCCAGACCGAATTTCGGTCACGGCGGTCAATCTTAACGAAGAAGCCATCTGCGCAGGAGATATTATAGTGCACAAGTGTGTGTAAATACAAGTGCCTTCTCTGTTTCCTCACTCTTATAGTCTGATGGGATGAATCCCACACGACCGGAAAGAGATCAGGCGCAGAATCAACGGCTTTACGTGCTTTCCGAGGCACGGGGGTGTCTAACACCGCCAACTTCCTAATTCTGGGCTGCTATTGAGATTTCTTAACAGAAAACTTAATAAATATTTGTTGGTCAGACCCGGGATTCGAACCCGAGACCAGACCTCTTGCACAGAAATCTCATCCACTACCTCTATACTTCCTTTACAATAAAATATGTTGTTTCCAGGAGACGGAACAGGTGGTGTTGATCGGCAACAGAGAGTGGATGGCGCGCAACGGCGTCACCGTCCCGCGGCAAGTACTAGACGCCATGCAACAAGACGAGGAACTAGGCAGAACAGCGGTACTTGCTGCCATTAATGGTAACTATTTTTTTGTATTTGTTTAAAGACGATGTCATCTCTCGCTGTTTTTAAACAACTTTCAAAATCATACTAAAAACCTTTGATCAATGGATGGTTTGATGATAGACAAAAATCAAAGTTGGTTCAGACACTACAGATGGGCATACACAAACTCCTGTCTACAAGTTTGATATGTAATTCCTTGCTTACAGATCAGCTAGTATGTACGATGAGTAACTATATAGGCAATATAATAGCGATAGCCTAGTGGGAAACCGATGGACTGCTACGCAGAGGTCTCGAGTTCGAACCCGAGGCGCGCATCTCTGACTTTTTGAAGTTATATGCGTTTTAAATAGTTAATTATCGCTCGCTTAACGGTGGTCTGAGAGTTCTCCATAATGTTCTCGAAGATATGTGAAGTCTGCTAACCCGCAGTGAGCCAGCGTGGGCACGTGCCCAGCAGTGGGACAGTTTAATACAGGGCTGATATTGTATTATAATATGGGTGTCTACGCTTGTGTCTCAGGCTTTAAGGGTATTTCAATAGGCTTATGTTTAACTTATCACCAGATATAGTAAAATATAACAGTCAAAAATAGTAAATGATCACATCATAAATTGCACAGCGAAATATATTTAAAGAGATCAATATAAGTCGACGGAGCCCCGCTAAGCGGGGCTCCTATTTTTGGGTGGGTTTAAAAAGGAACCTAACATAACCTAACCCTTCCGAGACGGAATGCAGTGATTTGAGGCATATAGGTGCTCGTTAAGATATATTTTAGTAAGCATATTTTGCTGCGCAAGTATGTAGTATTTTTGGTGGTCATTATATTTAATCTCTACAATATACTACTAGGAACTAAGTTTTGTCCCGTGTGGGATTCGAACCCACAACAATGGCGAGCCGACCACTTAAATTACTACGCTATCCGTGCAGTCAGATTATATACATAATGTAATCCGGGCTCAGAAATTAGAGGGTTCGTAGTTTCAAACAAAACACTTAATACAAATCACCAATATGTTTATTTCCTTTTCTACAATTTTATGCAAACACTTCAAATTCACATTGGGCTTGTACTTACTTGCTAGGTTTTTATTTTAATCCAACGATATTCTCACACAACGTTTATTACACAACCGTTCACTTCAACGCTCCGCACAAGAATGCCGTGCTGTCCGTTTCGTAGCCGTCAGTTGCACGTTTTAATATAATATGGTGTTGCCAGAAATAAAAATGTAAACCTAATAGTATAATAAAATATTCAGAGTTACCAGTAGTCATAAATATAGGCTAACAATAATGATTTGTTTACAGATCAGCTAGTATGTACCATAGGCGTGGCAGACGAAGTGAAGCCCGAGGCACACCTCGCCGTGTACTGCTTGAAGAAGATGGGCCTGCAAGTGTGTCTACTGACCGGAGATAACAGGAAAACTGCCGTTGCTATTGCGAGACAGGTAACAATAACATCCATAAAAACTCCCAACATCCAAAACCATGTATAAAATATGGGACGGTAATCCGACACGACCGGAGAGAGATCAGGCGCAGGACCAACGGCTTTACGTGCTTTCCGAGGCACGGGGGTGTCTAACACCGCCAACTTCCTAACTCCGGGCTGCTATTGAGATTTCTTTACAGAAAAACCCAGTAACTTTTTGTTGGCCCAGCCGGGATTCGAACCCGAGAATTGAATTGCGGGGCTTGCCTCCAAAAAAGATGTTTTGTCAATTAAACCTATTCATTGGCCCTTGTAGCTGTACTTTACCTTATATATATATAATGGTGTCCACAGGTGGGCATAAACAAAGTATACGCGGAGGTGCTACCATCGCACAAGGTGGCGAAGATCCAAAAGCTGCAGGAGTCAGGACAGCGCGTGGCCATGGTGGGCGATGGCGTCAACGACTCGCCGGCTCTCGCGCGCGCAGACGTCGGCATCGCCATCGCTAGCGGGACCGACGTCGCGGTGGAGGCGGCCGACCTCGTGCTTATGAGGGTAAGAGACCTGGATGTCATGTTCTTACTTAGAGAGATCACTTAAGGCGTACTCCGTCTTTTGGCGACGAGAGGCGCTTCTGACGAAGTTCCTATCCCCCTCCTTTAGCTCCATATCCCCATGGGGGATGGGAACAAAATTAAGCTCGCGCGCGTAGATGTTAGCGACGTCGTCAGCGATTGGTGACGCTGTGGAGGCGATCGACCTCGTGGTTATGCGGGTGAGGGACCTACACATTATTTTCCTTTAGCTCAACCCCCTCTTCCCTCCTTTGGCGTAACCTCCCTCTCCTTTGGCTCAACTCCCCTCCCTTGGCTCAACCCCACCTCCTTTGAGAGATCAGGCGACCTTGTGCTTATGAGGTTGAAGGACCTACGCTCAGCATATTTTTATTTAGAAGGTGTCCCGAGACCTCATGCTCATATGGGTGAGAGACAGACATTATATTCTTATTTAGAGGATGTCCTGAGCTCGCAGACCTCGTGCTCATTAGGACGATGGACCTAGACATCATGTTTTTTGAGTAGTAGAGCCTCGCTGATTTCAGCATGAATGGGCCGGCTCGACCGGGGAAGGACTACCCTCTCACAGAATATCGACGTGAAATACCAGTATTCCTACTGTTGTGTTTCGTTCGGTGAGTGCGAGTGTCGGAGGCTCAATCACCGTCTTTCCCGCTTCTTTTCTCACTTCCTCCTTTCCTAAAGGGTCGGCAACGCGCAAGTGATGCCTCTGGTGTGGCAGGCGTCCATAGGCTACGGTGACCATATACCATCAGATGGGCCGTATGCTTGTTTGCCACTTCAGTTGTATAAAAGAACTTGAGTCATCTTATTGTTTATTTATATTGTCACGTGTTGTTACAGAATGACTTACTAGACGTAGTGGCGTGTCTAGAGCTGTCCCGGACAACAGTTCGTCGTGTGCGTCTGAACTTCGTGTTCGCGAGTGTATACAACCTGCTGGGCATCCCCCTCGCCAGCGGCGCTCTCGCCATGTATGGCCTACAGCTGCAGGTAACATTATCTATACTAATATTATAAAGCTGAAGAGTTTGTTTGTTTGGTTGAACGCGCTAATCTCAGGAACTAGTGATTCGAATCGGAAAATTCTTTTAGTGTTGGATAGCCTATTTATCGAGGAAGGCTATAGGCCTAACGGCCTCGATGGCGTAGTGGTTAGTGTAACCGACTGCTACGCCTGAGGTCGCGGGTTTGATTCCCGCACAAGTCAAACATTTGTGTGCATGAACATGGGTGTTTGTCTTGGTCTGGGTGTTTCTATGTATAATATGTATGTCTTTACAAAAAAAAGTATATATGTATGTTTATCCATTGTCTAGTACCCATAGTATGGGCTAGATGGTGTTGTGTGTATGTCATAGAATATTATTATTATTATATAACATCACGCTACGACCAATAGGAGAGGAGCAGTAACCATAAATGCGAGTGAAACTGCGGGCACATCTAGTATACTAATATTATAAAGCTGTGAGTTTGTTTGATTGTTTGTTCGTTTGGTTGAACGCGCTAATCTCAGGAATTAGTGGTTCGAATTGAAAAATTATTTTAGTGTTAGATAGCCCATTTATTCTACCACATACACACAACACCATCTAGCCCAAACTAACAGAGCTTGTACTATGAGTACTAGACAATGGATAAACATACATATATACTTTTCCTTAGTATGTGGGAACACATGTTTATGTATACAAATGATACGACTTACCTGCCTATGTACGTTGCATGAAGTTATGCACTTGCTCAGGAGTCACGGGATTGTCGGGCTGCGAGTGGGTCGCATATTAAGTATAATTGCATTCTTGAACAATATAAGTGTAATTCTGTCAAGGACATCTTTTATTTATAAATCCCCGAAACCCGTGACTCAACAAGTAAATACATACATATTATACATAGAAACACCCAGACCAAGACAAACACCCATGTTCATGCACACAAATGTTTGACTTGTGCGGGAATCGAACCCGCGACCTCAGGCGTTGCAGTCGGTTACACTAACCACTACGCCATTGAGGCCGACAAATAACCATATTTGTATTATTAGTCTGTAATCTTTCCGATAGTAAATAAAATAAAATATTATATCATCATCGTCTGTCATTTTATAGACACAATGAAAAATCAATTGTTATGTATCTCCTGGAGATTGAGTAACGGTTAAGCTAATAAACATTATATTTAATTTGTTTCAGCCATGGATGGCATCAGCAGCGATGGCGATGAGTTCTGTGTCCGTCGTATGTTCCAGTCTTTTGCTCAAAACGTAAGTAGAACTGTCCCACAGCTGGGCATAAGCCTTGTTACACGGTGGTATATCTATGGATAAGAGAATGGACAAGAATCCTTTGACTGCACGGACGGCGTAGTGGTTTAAATGGTCGCCGCGCCACTGCCGCTGCTTCGAGTATTGCGGGTTCGAATCCCCACTCGGGACAAATCTTTGTGTGATATACAAATGGTTGTTCCGAGTCTGGGTGTTCTTTGTGTCCGTTGTTTGTATGTTTGTGCAAATGGAGTTACGTCTAGATCCAGAGAATGAGATACTTAAAATAACATACAGAAGATACCGCAATCATTGTAATAACTTAATAAAAAATCTTAAAAGGAAATATAATAGGGAACAGTTACAAAAAGCTAATAAAAATCCTAAAAAAATCTGGAGTATCATAAATAACATCACTCATCGTACACAAAACAACACTCAAAATCAAAAATGATTAGAGATTAAATCGGACCCCCATGCTTCCATCAACTACATAAACAGCTACTTCGCTAATGTTGGTTAAAATCTAGCAGACAACATTATTTCTTCCAACCTAATTTCTTCTAGAGAAAATTACACAAATAGTTTACACGCGTCATCCTTTGTACTCTCGAAAACTGATATAATGGAGGTGCAGTGCACTCTGATAGGCCTCAAGTCAGATAGCTCACCTGGATGGGATAACATACCCACGAAATTTTTAAAATTATGTCCACACATAGTGGCCCCCATCATCTCTCATTTGGCTAACTTATGTTTCAAAACAGCATTAAGTTGTCTTTGAATAACAATTTCCAATGTTCGAATCCACCACCAACATCACGTAATATTATGTTACTATAGTCTATTCCAATCCATTCTGATGAAAATATATACAAACCAAATTGATTTTAAAGGATACCGACCACCTTGTATGGGACCCTGGCCTGGGCGTGAACAATATTATATTGTAATAACAATATTAATTATGAGTAGCCTTAACTAAGTAGAAAACATTATTCTTTGAAGTTTAGTATCAAGTTGTATAAATAATAAAATAAAACACATTGTTTAAAATAAATATATATTTTCATGTGTCACTATCACCTTCATAAGTTATTAAAATATTTTCCAAAATTGGGCTGGTGGAGTGACATTTTGATATCTTGTCCAGCTTAGGTACCATATTACAGACATTATGTGAGCACAGCAACCAACAGTCCTGCGGCCGACTATGCAGTTGCAGTAATACTGCCTTATTGCTTCCAGGCTGTGTGTATTATTTTGATATAATATATAAATAGAATACGTCAATTTCATACTACTGGATGGCAATATTTTTTATATATTAAAACAAAACTTTTAATATTTTACTTTGTTTATAAAACGATTGTCCACGTGCAAGCCGATTATGGACGGTCTCCTTTATCACATAATTACTTATTTAATGGAATAATTAACACATTTATCTGTATTTTTAACGTTTCAACATGTATCTATAAGTATGGGTGACAGTTTTTATAAGTTCTAATCTATACTAATATAAAGCTGAAGAGTTTGTTTGTTTGTATGATATTTTCGTGTATTTTAGAAACAAATTGCGTTTGATTAATAAATAATTATTTAATTTGAACCATCTTAGACGAAAATTGAGGTTATTTGTCAAATGGAAAATATCTATAATTTATGATTATGCAATGGGGTGTACAAAAAAAGGAAATCGTTTACGTCGTAATTTTTTAAGTAATCGATTATATATCGATAAATAAATAAACTAATAATCAAATTTATATTATTTTTCCAGTTTCAAGAAACCCACGATAGATCAGCTTAGAACACCAGAATACCTCCAATCCATACATTTAGAAGACTTAGACTCGGTGTCGGTACACAGAGGTCTGGACGAGCGGATAGACCCCAGCGACCGGGGGACCTCGCCGCTTACTAAGTGAGTATTTTTGACCCGAACAGACTCCATGTCATGTTAAAAAAAGTTGTTTTTCTAGTTGTTGAAATTAGACCATATTCATTATTAAAAATATACGGCGTTTAACAGAAAAGTTTGTTCATATTTTAGGGTCGTTAGGTATATCTAAAATAAAGCCCATGTACCCGTAATCTGAATCAAAACAACTTAAAGTATTTATTATTTTAAAATCGAAACAAACGCTTTACGTCACTTTCAAAATTGCACCTGGTCATTTTTGGGTTCTCGAAGGTCATTCGAGTCCGTAACTGTTGTTTACGTATCGAATAGAATATGTTGATATCGATAAGTCGATAAAAAGAAAATGCTAAATCTTAGTAAAAATTATATATATAGAATCTTTGCGGTTCTCCATTGTACAGAGGCGCCTGTGACGCTAAGATATGACCACACTCTTTTGATACACGCTCTATAAAGTCATTTACATTCGTTAATTATATATCTGAGAATATATATTTATATATGTATATACGCACTTATACTACAAAATAGTTCATTACCATTTGAATCAAGTAAAAATATATTTAAAAACTATTTCCATTATTTTTATTGATATTACTAATAAACAAAGAATAAAAAAATTGGAAATCAGAGGCGAAACTCACAGTTTGACCATATGGACCCTTCTATTTCTGATTGGGTACCCCACTGTGTTTCTTTTCTGATATTATGTTTAAATTTTTATTTAGAAATAATGGTATTACTATATTTTTGAGTAGTTAAAAATAATATTTACTAACTTGAGTTCAATTTAACAACCTCAAAACGGTCAAAACTAATTTCAACTAAAGTTGTATTTGAGTGCCATTTCAGTCTCACAACTTTAGTATACTTACTACTAAATCTTTAAAGTCCTGGGTTCTTTCCATGCCCTAGACCAGTGGTCGGCAACACGCGGCTCGCGAACCGCATGATGACCTCTTTGACTCCTCGGCTGCGGCTCTTCCACGAAATATTTAGTGCAGGCACGGAATATTACTTATTATCTTGCCTTAAAAGTATGATAGCAAATTTAATTTAATTTACATTTAGATAAGCTAAGACTAGTTTGACATAGGCAAGCTCGAATGTGTTCTTTCAATCCTTCTCTCTCTCTCTCTTCTCCCTAGCCTTTATTATTCCCAAGTCACTTGGGGTCGGCTTTCTAGTCTAACTGGATTTGACTGGATATCAGTTTTTACACGGAGTGACTGCCATCTGACCTCCGCAACCCGAAGGCTAACGATACCCTAAGCCTAGACCAGTTTCAGGATATTAGAGGGCACTGACTTCCCAATAACGACTGCCATAGATGTTCATGGCAGCCGGGACCGACGGCTCAACGTGCTCTCCGAGACACGGAGCAGGCGATAATTGTCAACCAATTACGCACATAATTTCGAAAAGTCATAAAACTTCCGAAAGTCCGAGGTGCGCGACGTGGGTTCGAACCCGAGACCCTCTGCATTGCAGTCTGTTGGACTCTATTTCAATCCTTATTAGTCCATAATAATGTCTCCTGCTAAAGCAAAGCTTAAGTTAAAAAAAATGGCTCTTTGAACAGATTTCAATTGTGTATTTTCTATCTTTGGCTCTTTTTGACGACAAGGTTGCCAACCACTGCCCTAGACAATACAGGCATAAGTCAGAATCTTAAGATTTTAGCAGATAAATCTTAATAGAAGCTCGCAGTTTGTTGATGCAACTTTCGCTCTTACATGGAGTTTAAGACATTGCATTGTACTCCTTGCTTACAGACAGTCAAAGTTAAAACTCATTTATTCATGTAGGTCACAAAGTAACACTTATGAACGTCAAAGGGGTTAATGAATTTATTACATTTACTGAATGTACATTTATGTTAGTTGCATATAAAAATTTGATTCTATATAGCATATAATTTAAAGTTTTAACTGCACGGATGAGGTAGTGGTTTAAGTGGTAGCCTCTCCCCTGTCGTCGCGCCGAGTGTTGTGGGTTCGATCCCCACACGGGACAAAAATCTGTGTGAACCACAAATGATTGTTCCAAGTCTGCGTGTTCTTTGTGTCCGTTGTTTGAATGTTTGTAAAGTCCCCGCGACACAGGAGTTATACCTAGTGCGAGAAGGGAGATGTCTAAAAAATTGAAATTAGTTTTGACCGTAGACTACTCCATATAACGTGTTATTTCGCACTCATCTATATGTTATATATTCAAAATTCTTACATTATATATCATAGTAATATGTTTCATGCTTGAAGTCATTGATATTTAATTAAGTAATTATCAAAAAGAAAACTAAATTAACGCTTGTACAATGCCACGGAATTCTGTAGAACACTGGCTGTATATAATATTGTAAAACGGATTCTTTCGTCTCATTAGCTTCTATGAGTTTCTTTACTGCGTTATTCTGAAGCGTTCTGTATAAATGAAATCTATGACAATCTAATTGGTATCAATGTCTGTAAACAATATTTTGTAATAAGTAATAATATCAGCCCTGTATTAAACTGTCCCACTGCTGGGCACGGGCCTCTTCTCACTATGAGAACGGTTAGGCCATAGTCCACCACGCTGGCCTAGTGCGGGTTGGCAGACTTCACATATCTTCGAGAACATTATGTAGAACTCTCAGACATGCAGGTTTCCTCACGATGATTTCCTTTACCGTTATAATAAGTAATAAGTAAATAAATGTAAATGCTTTATGCTTGTATATGACGCAAGTAGCTGACGCAAGCTACATATGCAAGGTGCTAGTTACATGCGCGAGTTATTCATACGGAATACTTGCTTGCTTATATATCTATAGATAGGCATTTCTTGCTTAAAGCTATCATATTTTAAATGTGATTGTAAATTCATTTTATTTTCATGAATATATTAATCTGTCAAGTCTTAGACATATGTAATTAGAAATTTATGATTCTTTTGACACTGAGATTACATCAGAACTGTTTTAAATTGTTTTTATGACTAGAAGTGGCCCTTACATTTTATTTATTTAATGGATACATATACATATGACTGACATAATCGAAATTTAATAATGTTTTTATCAGTACACAGTTAGAGAATCCGAAATCCTAACTAATATTATAAAAGCGAAAATGAGTTTGTTTGTTTGTTACCTTTTCACGCCTAAACCACTGAACCGATCATCCTGAAATTTTGCATATACGTTGACAGGTGTACAGAAACGGACATAGGCTACCTTTCATCCCGAAAGAATTTACTGTTCCCGAGGAAAACAACAATAACGTTCTTATGATAATAGATGGCGCCATGTGTCTTTTGAATCATGATTGAATTATATTATTACAAGCAGAGTACAACCCGAATTGATTGTCAAATTCTAAATTAACGCGAGCGAAGCCACGGGCAAAAGCAACAAAAAATTGTACACAACATTTTAAATATACAATGCTTCAATTTTAGTTATACAGCCTAATTCATGATGGTACCGCTAATTGGACGTACTTTCTGAAAAACGTTCCAACCCACAAAGTTAACATTTTGAGATAATCGTGATTGAAGTTCAATCCCGTATTGCTTCTTCATACATGTGGGTTGGGCTACTAAGTCATGATTTCATATTTAGAGTGATAGTAGAGCTACCAAATTTTTCCAGCTAGTAAATAGTAACCCCGTGACTAATTTGCTAATAATAACTCGATTTTGACCCGAGTGTGGGTTGGAACGTTTTTCAGAAAGTACGTCCAATTGGCAATACTATGTTATACGAAGCAGCGATTATAAATTTTTCAAATGTGTAAATGATTCTGGAATTATATTGATCGTTATTCGAATGAATTGATTGTTGATGTATTACTTAACAATACCTTATCAATTCTGATTCAATAAGTAGAAGAGGCTTCCTGAAATTGTTGATTTATTTGTATTAGCAATACATAATCAACCGTGATGTGTAGTATCACGATTGGGTATGTTATTCTAACAAAATGCTGTCTATTACAACAGAATAAAAAGCTTATTAAAGTGTAAACAAATTGTGATATTTTTATTCGAACATTCGATTGTTATTCGGTCAATAACCAGTAACAACACTAAATTAATTGATATTCGAATACAAAATCATACTGTTTACGAATCATTAAATTATATTTTGGATGCATAGTGCTATTATGGCTTCTTGTTTTATTTATTTCAGAGTTTCTTTTTAATTATGTTTTTTTCGGAACAGCGTCATATATACAATGTATTGCCAGCACTAAAAATGCACAGACTTAATCTTCTACTATTAATCGTATTAATTAATCTCTTACTTCTCTAATTATCTCTTTCTCTTTTTCCTGCGCAGCAAAAACCGTGACTCGTGGAAGTCTACACTATTGAACGTGTAAAGTATGTAGAAACATAGATATGTGTGTTTGATATATATGTTTGTCTGTCCGTTTGTTTGCTCGGTTTGGAATATTTAACATGTCTTTTGTGATTTTTATGTTAGATATATAATAATATGTATATATTTATATTTGCTGCCTTGATAGTCCTATGATTTGCACTCGATTCTCAGGTGGGATTCGAGCCTAAAATATTGGTGGGTTTTTGTGTGATGAAATTCTCAAAAGCAGTTCAGAATTTAGGAATGTGTTTTGGATGATAGGCATGCCTATTATGTATGACCTATGATTAAATACTGCCGTAATATATGGGCTCGATGTCCAGGTGGATTTCAAGCTCTAAGTGTTAGCGGATTTTTATCACAAAATTTTCAGTAGGTGACTTCAAGAATGTGCCTGGACGAAAGGCATGACTATTATTTATGTGTGAACTATAAATATAAGTCCTGATGTATACTTTTGCCTACTCTTTCGGAGAGATGTTCCAAGTGTTTTAGATATTACTTTTATGGGTTTTAAGATGGCTTATTTTTCTGTATATGTACTAGGTAGAAGGTATTTAGTCTCTCCGCGAAACCTATATTGCTGTAATCTGTTCTGTAAGTTATTTTGTATACATAAAGTGGTAAAGAAGTGCGCACCTTGCTTAATGCCACTGCCACTGGGCTAAGTGTTGTGGGTTCGAATCCCACGCGGGACAAAACTTTGTGTGCTCCACAAATGGTTGTTCCGAGTCTGTGTGTTCTTTGTGTCCGTTGTTTGAATGTTTGTAAAGTCGTTCGAGACACAAGAATTATTAACCTCTGAGTCTTCTTCAGAGGTTAATGAAAACACTACGTAGGTCTGTGTCTGTCTGTTAGTGACCGGCATAGCTCCGGAACCACTGGACCGTTTGACTTGTAACTTGGTGTGCAGATACCTTGGGGTCATACCTCGGTCTAGTTTGAATATGGCGCTGTGGGTTAAAAGACCCACGAGATATAGGGGCCGCAAGGTAACATGTATTTTAAATGGAAAAATATTGACTTGTAATTTGGTGTGCAGACACCTTGGCGTCATACCTCCGTCGTGTTTGAATATGGACCCTGTGGGTCAATAAACCTCCAAGATATAGGGGGTCATTTCTTTTCATTACTTTTACATTTAAGATGAAGACGTTGAATCCTGGGTTTTTACACCCATCTCATTACTAGTGCGGGAGTTGTCTAATTAAAAAAGGACAAAGGTTCTACTAAAGCTTCTAGGTAATCATAAAAAAGATGTCAGAAAAGTAAGCTATTATAGAATCCATAAACAGTACATATATAGTCTTACGCGTTTGTCAACGAAGGGGTACGCAGAGAGAACCACAATTCGTCAAAATATTATCAATTTTATGTATTATTTTTGTTTTTTCGTGATGTTCGGTGGTGGTGATATATATTGGTTTATGAAACATTTTATTACTACATGCGTATTATTATGGATATTTTTTGGCTGCTAGCGATATTGAGTTAATATGTCCGTCTGTTACACGCCTCACATGTTCTCTAACTTACATAGTCTAAGCCATGCGCTTACTGCAACTATAGAATAGAATAGAATAGAAATATTTTTGCATAGAAAGTAGGTTTACAAGTTAAGATGTTTACATGTTTGTCGGCATCTTTATTTATCAGCGAAAAGTAATTCACAAAGTAAATACGCACAAAAGAAATAGACTAAAATTAACCTAAAATTGTTTAGTTTCAATATCTTTTATATATAAACTAAACAATTTTATACGGATTTTATCGCGTTGTTTATTTTTTATAAAACACTATTATTACATAATTTTAAACTTTAAATTACTATTGTTAAACAACTACTATTGTTATTCATTGAAATTAAACTAACGGATTTTATCGCGTTGTTTATTTGACACTTTATTACAAAATTTTGAAAACTGTTTTACTACTATTACTATTATCCGTATATAGTAGTTTAATTTCAATGAATAATATTCGCGTAAACAGAAGACAATATTACTATTGTTATTTTTATAAAAATAAACAACGCGATAAAATCGGTATAAAGTTTAATTTCAATGTATAACATTCGCGTAAACATAATACAATATTATTTAAAAAGATACTTTTACAAACAATGGCAAAATAGTACATACATACATACATAGATTCACGCCTGTTTCCCAGAGGGGTAGGCAGAGACTACGGATTTCCATTTGCTACGATCCTGTCACATTATGATTAAACGAGGGCTCTTTAGTTTTTTATATATACTTTAAGTCTGGATTGGTTTTTGTACATGTGCCCTGTGTGTTTTCTATGTTTATTTATTAAGATTTTTCTTTTTATTCCCATCTTAACCTCTCAACCAAGCTAGGACGCCGGCATCCAAGCTTAACCAGACTATTTAAAACGTAAATTTTGTTTTGATAGTCTTCATTTTGTTTTCATAGCTTTTTTGTATTTTCGTATTTGGTTGAGAGGTTAATTTCGTTTTAGACCAAAGTAATTGGTTAAATTTCAGTAGATATACTCTTGGTTTCTGAGAGACAAATCACTACAAAAGTTAGTTAAAAGACCGTCAAACGCATGTTAACTGCTGTAATTGGGAGACTGAATTAGCAATAGCCAATTAAATAACTTGACATGAGTTTGATTTGTCATTTTGTTGATTAGTGTTTTAGATACACAGACTTGAACACAATTAATCCTGGAAGTATTTCGAATCCTGGAAGGAACCAAAAATAGTAATTAATCGATATTTATGCCGAGTCATGGCGTTCCTTTTTGTAAAATGTCCCGTGGCGTATAAAATACCCTTATGTGCCTTTTTTAAACAAAAATTTACCTAACCAGATATTTTACCTATTTCCAGATTATTCTACCGAAGCAAACCAGCCGAGGGTTGTCTCCTGCAAGAAGACGACGACCTGATGACCGTCTCGTTCATACCTAAGCGTCGCGTGGAACCCATCAACAGCTAAACAGTACCAGCAGACCTGAAAATACCAGTAGACCGAAACAAATACCAGTAGATGGGCACAAAAAACCAGTAGTTCAACACAAAAGCCCAGTAGACCGAGTCAAAAATCTAGTAGACCAGGTTAACATAACAGTAGATCGACGGTTGAATTTTTACTACTCGGTGGAAATATCTGCTTATGTAACGTTTGTTGATTCAGATCTCATTTTTAATAGCAAGTGATAGAAAGCGCGCGTAGCTATAAATTAATATAATTTAAAGAGACAGAGAAAGAGCTATTTATATTGTATAGCGCCAACTCCTCATACTACAGTAAGATTATCATAACACTGCTATGGAAGAGAGTACCTCCCAGATATTAACTCTTTACTACAAACGTACAGAAATAACTAATATTACAAAAGCATTGTATCTATATCCTAGCAGCATACAAGTAGAACGAGTTCAAAAAACCACTAGACCGAACCAAAATTACTAGTAGACCTGATCAAAAAGATCAGTGGACCGAATCTAAAAGACCAGTAGACCATTTGCATGGTCAGGTATTTACACCGTGTAGTACAAAAAGCGATTTTTACATCTATCTAAAGATGTGACGTCACAATACAGGCTATCTTCTTGCGTTTCTGTGAATAAAAATCTTCCTGTAAGGGTTTTAAGTGCCGTATGACGTCATCAGATTATAAGGAAAGACTGAAAGTGTATATATGTGAGTGTAAAATATATGAAGGTAGTTTGATAATGGAGGTATAAACAATATTAATGTTTGTTTATAAATAAAGTGTGTTTTATATTCTTATGTATAATGTGTGGGGCGCTTTTTCCGCTAAGCGCCCAATCTGGTGGTTTTTGTGGTACCTTATTTTTTAGGTTGTGATATTTCTTGTAGTCAACTAAATAGCGCCATATGCAATGGGGGTACTTACTGACCTTTAAGTATCATATGTAGTGGCCTATATATTCAGATGGTGACCTCTGTATTAAACTATATAGCTACCCCCAAAGCACCACGCGTATCCCTCCTTGTAATGCATCGTGCTGTGCCCTACAAAGCACCTTTTAAAGCAAAGCGTCTCATAAAATGCTTCACATAACGACCCACAAATTGCCTCGCAAAGTGCCTCACTAAGCGCACCGCAAAACGGCCCAAGAGTTATGTCGCAAAGCGACTCACAAAGCGCACCGCGACGCGTCCTACGAAGCACCTCGCATAGTGTCTCACAAAGCGTCGCACAAAGCGCCCCATGCAGTGTCACACAAAGCGCTCCACAAAGTGCCTCGCTAAGCGCCTCACGAAGTACTCCGCTAAGCGCCCTATAAAGTGCTCCGCTAAGCGCACCATAAAGTGCCCCGCTAAGCACCCCATAAAGTGCCCCGCTAAGCGCCCCATAAAGTGCCCCGCTAAGCGCCCCATAAAGCGCCTTTACTGTTATAATTCACAACCTTCAATATCAAACTACAGTTTAGCCAATAGAAGCTAACACGGTTTTAAAATAACAAAATGTATCACTTTTTAATTATATTTTATACATTCGTACAAAAATATATTATATATTAAAATATAATGTCCTTCAGACCGAATTTCGGTCACGGCGGCCAAAGACTGGCCATCTGCGCAGAAGATATTATAGTGCACAAGTATGTGTAAATACAAATGCAGCCCTGCCTAATCTCTCTCAGTCCCATCGGATCATGAGAGTGAGGGAACAGAGAGTGACAATTACTTGTATGTTGGGACGGCCATAGGTTTCCGTGGGACTTTTAATATGGCTGGCAAAATGTGTCTGTTATACATCTCTGCCGGGGATATAGATCGCCTGTCGCTAGGGTTACCAACATTCAACAACGGTATTACATGTGTCTTCGTCGCTAGGGTTGCCAACATTTAGCAACCGTGATACATGTTTCTTCCAAACAAATTATTTAATTGTTAAATAAAAATATATCATGTGTTGAAATATTATTTATTTTTATTTATCAAATATTTCTTATTCTTGGCCAAAATGTTGTTATCTGTTTGCGTAAATGTCTTCCAGGATTTAGAAAATATAATCTATTTTATTTTTACTGTTTATTTCTCTTCTTTTACCTAAACTTGTATTTTAAATGGGCTAGTTAGTCTATGTTTTTGTTATATTTTTATATGCAACAGCAAATAGTACTGAAAAGAAACCTTATTGTAAAAACACGCCGAAGTTATTTGAAAATAGGCAGCAATAAATAATTTAAATTGAGCTACTCGAATAATGGGGATTTCTCTCTATCTCTCACGCACCACTACACTTAAATAGCACTGAAATCATATCGTGCTTCCTTCTTTTTTTTTCGCTGATTGCAGCATGAATGTGCCGGCTCGACCGGGAAAGGACTACCCTCTCACAGAATATCGACGTGAAATAGCAGTATTCCTACTGTTGTGTTTCGTTCGGTGAGTGAGAGTGCCAGAGGCCCAATCACCCTCTTTCTCCCTTCCCGCTCCTTCTCCTTCCCACTTCCTTTCCTAAAGGGTCGGCAACGCGCAAGTGATGCCTCTGGTGCTGCAGGCGTCCATAGGCTACGGTGACCACTTACCATCAGATGGGCCGTATGCTTGTTTGCCACCACAGTCGTATAAAAAAAAAATTACGCTTTCTATCAGATTTGAAAAAGATTTATCCGTTACTTGAGTGATTTGAAATGAATCATTTTAAATAAAATGTGGGTTAAAGTTAATTTTAATTAAAATATTAATTAATATTTTTGTTAACTATCCTTTAATATAATAATAATATAATATAATATTGTATCACATACACACAACACCACCTAGCCCAAACTAAGCAGAGATTATACTATGAATACTAGATAATGGATAAACATACATATATACTCAAAGTCAAAGTCAAAAATCATTTATTCATTTAGGTCACAAAGTAACGCTTATGAACGTCAAAGTATATAGGTTAGTGAGTTTACTAAGTTACTGAAGCTATATTTAGGTTAGTTGCTAGTTGACTCTTTTTTATAAATACATGCATATTATACATAGAAACACCCAGACCAAGACAAACGTCCATGTTCATGCACACAAATGTTTGACTTGTGCGGGAATCGAACCCGCGACCTCAGGCGTGGCAGTCGGTTACACTAACCACTATGCCATCGAGGCCGTTTAACTTTAACTAGCTTGTGCCAGCGGCTTCACCCGCCTGAATCTTGCGGGAACGATCCAGAATAGGATCGATTAGTATGCCCAGAGCCATTGACATCAAGATTAAACTATGACTGACTAACATTCCAATATCTTCACACGTCTAATAATATCACCTAATTTAAACTAAATGCCTGCCTTATTAGTCCCGTAGCATCAGTTGAAACTTATGTGTGATCATCTCAAGGTCTAGGGCATGATTCCCGAGCTGCAGCTGTAGCAGCACAGAGCTTAAGGTCTAGGGCATGATTCCCGAGCTGCAGCTGTAGCAGCACAGAGCTCAAGGTCTAGGGCATGATTCCCGAGCTGCAGCTGTAGCAGCACAGAGCTTAAGGTCTAGGGCATGATTCCCGAGCTGCAGCTGTAGCAGCACAGAGCTTAAGGTCTAGGGCATGATTCCCGAGCTGCAGCTGTAGCAGCACAGAGCTCAAGGTCTAGGGCATGATTCCCGAGCTGCAGCTGTAGCAGCACAGAGCTTGGCAATAGGACTGGTAGACGCCAATAAGCTGGAATCCTATAGCGTGAAACTTGAAACATAACTGGCATTATATGTATAATATACCTACCCCTTTGGGGCAATCTATACTAATATTATAAAGAGAACAAGTGATAAAGGCCAATGAACTGCCGTAAATCTTATTCCAAAAAATGGTTAAAGTAATATGCAAAGGTCACGTGATACCGCGTGATTTTGAGGTTAGTCTCTAGCTCTTACGGTTCTTGAGTTGAAAGTTGTATAACAGACAGACGGACGGACGGACAAAGCTGTTGTATAAGTTTTTGCGAACTCTAAAATAATTGATTTGTTTGTTTGTAAGGATTCAAATCAATCTACCCAAGGGATTTTAAAAATTCATTCACCATTAGGATGCTACACTATCACCGAGTAACATTGGCTATATTTTATTTAAAAAAGAAGTACTGTTACTAACATAACCTAACCTACATTTACGCGAGCGAAGCCACGGGCAAAAGCTAGTGTGTAATATATATCTGCTTTCCCCTCGGGGAAATATAGGCGTGAGTTTATATCTCTGTCCTTATTTTAGTTGGTAACCCTATGTGTCAATCAATTTTAAACTTTCTGACAACCAACGACGACGTGTCAAAATTAAACTCGTGTCAAGTAATGTGATTGGTTGTTGCTAACAGATCACCGCAGTTGATTCTGGCACTAACGTAATCGAAAATATAAAAAACTGTGTATCATCATCATCATGTCAGACAAAAGACGTCCACTGCTGGACATAGGCCTCTCCCAAGGTTTTCCACACAGACCGGTCTTGGGCCGCCCGCATCCAACCGCTTCCCGCGACCTTTACCAGGTCGTGGGTCCACCGTGTGGGGGGCCTACCCCTGCTGTGTACATATATACTGTATATATATATATATAGAATAAGAAATAGTGTGATTAGAGAGAGATGCGGCATGAAAGTGGATATAGTTACAAGAATAGAAAAGGGTATGTTAAGCTGGTTTGGACATGTAGAAAGAATGGACGAGGAAAGACTGACTAAGAAAGTTTATAAGGCTAGTGTGAATGGAACAGTCGCAAGAGGAAAACCTAGGCGAACGTTTCTCGACCAGATCGGAGGCGTCCTGGACAAAGGCCAGGTTAAGAGCTCCTTGAACCGACGAGCGTGTATGAGGAATGTGATGAAAGTGAATGAAGCCAGAGAAGTGTGTCAGGATCGTAGCAAATGGAAATCCGTAGTCTCTGCCTACCCCTCTGGGAAACAGGCGTGAATCTATGTATGTATGTATGTATGTGTATATTTATCATTAAACTAACCAACGACTTCTTTTAGTTGACAGTTTTCAAATTATCTTAAAATTATTACAAATTATCTTACGTGCCTGAAACATGACCACACTCTTGTAATCAGCATACACGTTTTCTCTATTTTTAGTTCATTACACTTTTCTTGCCGTTTCCACTTGGCCGTTGGCTCTCTTTTACGCTTATATATACGTATATAATTTATCTGCTGTTTTTTTATGGGATTGGGGGCATACGAGCAGACGGATCGCCTGATGGTAAGCGATTACCGCCGCCCATGGACACCCGCAACACCAAAGGAGTTACAAATGCGTTGCCGGCCTTTTAAAAAGGAGTACGCTCTTTTCTTGAAGGTTTGTAGGTCGTATTGGTCCGGAAATAGCGCAGGTGACAGTTCATTCCACAGTTTAGTCGTGCGAGGCAAAAAATTTCTGGTAAAACGCACAGTTGTGGACTGCCAACCATTTAAATGATGGGATGGAAATTCTGTCACGTAGGACGATGGCGAAAAGAGGCGGCAGGGATCATTCCGAACAATTCCTCGGAGCACTCCCCATAGTAAAAGCGATAGAAGATGCAAAGATGTGTCAAACAATAGTTACCATTTTTGTACAATAAATGTATTAAATACATTTGTATATGTCATTATAAATATAAAAATAATGTCTATATATTTCATTGTAACCAGGTGGTATATATTAATCTGATTATTTTTAAATATGTTTTTACTGGCTATAAGTCTTGTTGGTAAGACTATGTTTTAAACCCCGTGACATAAGATTGCGTATGAACGTGAGTACCTGGGTGCGATTACCGGGTCTAGCAGTGTTAAGTGGGTTTTTATTAGGAACTTTTGAGTACCGAATCTTA
This sequence comes from Catocala sponsa, assembly GCA_963564715.1. Classification (NCBI taxonomy): domain Eukaryota; kingdom Metazoa; phylum Arthropoda; class Insecta; order Lepidoptera; family Erebidae; genus Catocala; species Catocala sponsa. Next base: position 1,379,425 of record OY751354.1, on the reverse strand, counting down.
AAGAAATTATGAATTTCTTAAATATTCTTTCACCCACATTTGGAAAATTCGACCCTGTATAACAGCAGACTCACCATGGCAGTTCCGGTGCATACCGGGTTGAACTACCGGGTACATACATATACACTTGGCCACCGGATATCCGGCACCCGGCTCTTGAGAGCAGGCACCTAAACTTGCAAGCAAGCCATGTCAGAGCTTTCCAAGTGACTCCAGACATCTGACCAAGGAAAGCAAAATATCTGTAACAGTTAATGTAAAAACGCTGAATACATTTATTAAAGTATTATTCGCTATTTGGTGTAATTGTTAATTTCTAATTTCATATAAAATGTTAAAATCGTTGTTGCTTCGAAATTTATATTTGATGTTATATATTTTCATGTAAAATGTAGTCAAAATTTCACCTTTATTAGAAAATGTACAGTTTTTGATATGGCTGTGACTCTGTGACACACACAAACGAAAAATAAATAGGTAATATTAGCGTATCATTTTACCGCACATTAAATATTAAATTAAAATATATTCCAGTAATGTAAATATAATTATAATAATTTCCAGATCAAATATTGTGTTAGAGTAAAAAATAATATCGAATGGGTATTTTCCCAATAACGGATATTTACGATATTACCTGAATGTGCTATTCAATGTTCCATAGAAATATCAGAAATGTGTTTTTATAATTTCTTATGGCTATTTTCCCAACATAGATATTTCTGGTATTCCCATATTTCTCATCCTTGTCATTGTAAAAATCTTACATTATATTAAATTGTACAGACACTTTCGTCCTTCTCAGCTATTAATAGACGTACGGTAGGTACTGTCAAAAAAACATAGCCAAAAAGAATCATTGTAAATTTTTACGTTGATCAGTCTACCCATTATGCCTATATTGCTTGTTATGAATGAATTATAATGTCTTTAAACAATTATATTCTTCAGAAACTGATCATTTACTTAGAAGGTAGAAGAAAACTGATAAGTAGACATATATTATTGTAGAAACTTTTGTGAGTGGTTATCATAATGTAATTCATAAAACTATTAAACTTACATTGGTTATTCGCTTGCCCGACTAGAACACAATCAGGGTCATTTATCATGGCATCATTTTGACGCAATCCCAAATTACCAATGTGTGTTTAAACGTTGAATAAATTACAAGGATATATGAATATTTCACTAATCAATGCATCCTTGCATTACACAAACGAAAATAAAAATGCCTTTAATAAAATTCTTGTCGTTTGACATCTAGTAAGACCATCCTTCTCTAGAAAGTGTCGAATTGAACTCTCGTTATTAAGTACGTATTTAGACGCTGATAGGTCGAAACCAGTTAGTTAGATTTTGCACCTAATTGTACATACATATATACAATACCTTTTCTAACAATGTAATTGAAACAAAAGTACTGCTGATTTTTAACCGACTTCAAAGAAGGAGGAGGTTTCTCATTTTACGTTTAATTTGTAACTATGTTGTCCAAATGACAATACTTCCAAATAATACTTCTTAATAATTATGCAATGGGATATTCCCATCACATGATATTTCCAGGAACACCTATCATTTGTAATGGGAGCTTCACACAAAATATTTCTTAATTAGTATGTATACTAATTAAGAAATATTTTGTGGGAAGCTCCCATTACAAGTGGTAGGTGTTCCAGAGACAACAATTACGGGTAATTCCCATAACATGCTACACCCATGAGATGTAATTTTTACAAAGAGATTCCCAATGCGAGGAGTTAAGTACATAGTTTTAACGATTTTGTAATTATTTCGTTTTTAATTACATGTATTTGTTTATACAATTATCATTTTAATCGTGTACCGTATTTATACAGCTCTTATAGTTTAATACGAATATATTTTTATAAGAAAATATAAAGATTTAATTTTTATCAGTGTGTTTTATTTGTGTACTGTTGGTGCAGCGGTAGGAAATGTGTCTTTTGTGTTTATAGTCTCGGGTTTCATTCCCGGGTAAAGCAGTGTTATTAAATTTCATTTATATACTTGCCTAGTGGGAGACCGTTAGACTGCCAGGCAGAGGTCTCGAGTTCGATCGCAAGGCGCGCATCTTTGAATTTTTGTAGTTATGTGCGTATTAAATAGTTAATTATCGCTCGCTTTAACGGTGAGGGAAAACATCGTGAAGAAACCTGGATGAAACCTGTCTGAGAGTTCTCCATAATGTTCTCGAAGATATGAGAAGTCTGCCAACCTGTTGGGCCAGAGTGGTGGACTATGACCTAACCCTTCTCACACTGAGAAGAGGCCCGTGCCCAGCAGCGGGACAGGGCTTGTATTAATATTTTATATATTTATACCTCTGTCTACGCTTTCGAAGAAAAGTGTGAAACTACAAGTTATCTATAAAGAAAAATCAACAACATGACTATTTAGAATCTCTAATTTCATCAATAATAATCTCTTTAACAGTCTCGAACTTTCTTAAAAACACATCGACTTCTCTATGAGACTCTCTTGCTAATAGACAAACGAAGTTTATAAACTGCGCCATAGACAACTCTTCTTTATTCGGTCTCACTCTATCATACGTTTTTTCAAATAATGTATCTGGGACCTCATCTCCATCGACAATACCACATTCTATAAACCATTTTTTAATAACATCGTGTTTCGCGCCTATTTTGTTGCTTGCACCGTATAATACAATGTACATTTCTTCAAAATTATTATTGAAATTCATGTTATCCTTGTTTGAGGCTGCCATTACTGAATATATATGTATGTGTTTATAATGGCGAAAACGATTACCGATCGGGTTCCAAAGTTTACGATAGGTTTAACATTTTTAGGTTATAAAATTAATTTTAAAAGCTGTATGTATTGTACTAGGTAATTTCTTTTTTATGTGATTACTTGACTTGACTTTTATAGCAATACAAAATTTTGTGTTTATTTGAATCTAGTAAGCCGTGGTTGAAAGATTATTGAAGCGAAATGCCTATTTTTATTCAACAAATGTAAATGTGAGCTGTTTCTTTTTGTTATACTAGGGGTCACTTGTTGCTGACCTTTGGTAAAATCATTCAATAATATGAGATTAAAGGAATAGAGTTGTTGTACATTTGAATTTGTACCTACATTACTTTACACACAAGAGTAAATAGCAATAAAAAAATCTTTTTGTGCAATCAGTGTCAAAATCGGCTGCAAAATAAGGGAGTAATTAATATTTTAAATTTGGATATAAGATAAAGTGGGGTCGTAGAGGAGATGCCTCGCTATCTCTCTCACTCAGCTGCAGTTAAATAGCGCTTACGTCACAGTTTGTATCGTGTATCCTTTTTACGACATATGACAATCACCCCTACTATTTAAAACGCTTGTATCTTATTTATTTTTGAGTAGATTTTATAAATTATTTGTATTTTAGAGCTTTTGTAATATAACTATTTAACACAAATAATAAAATTGTGAGTCAACTACTCTAATGCAGAGATTGGTGTGTGCGTGTTCGTAACTGTTATTTATCGAGCAGATAATAGTGTAGCTATTTGAACCCGAGACCTCTTGCATAGCAGTCGCTTTCACAATCACTGCGCCGCCGACGCACTCGTTTTAAAACATTAGAAAACAAAATCTACGTGGCCACAAGCTTCATAGATTTATTTCATTTTCCGACATAATGTTTATCATGTGTAATTTTACAAATTAATCACAAAATACAAAAAAAATGGATTTAATATTTGAAAAACTGCAGAAAGACGGCAAGAATAATTTAGAGGGTATAATCAAATGGTTCCAAGCTGGTGAGTACGTCAGCTTACTTTGGCCCACGATAGTCCTTCTAAAAACAAAAAAATTTATTAGGATGTTTAGGATGTCTATTTTGCAAATATCTGCAATCGACGATGTTGTTTAAGATTTATATTCACAATAGTTAGTCAACAAATAGTATCCTAAGCAAACGATTAGCGGTGAAGGAAAATGTCGAAGAACGATTGAACTAATGCAAATGTCTCGAGTTAAATCCCAGGGCACGCACTTCTGACTTTGCGACGTTATATGCATATTAAATAGTATATAATAGGTAAAGAAAAACATTGTGAGGAAATCTACATGTCTGAAAGTGTTTAGTAGAGCCTCGCTGATTTCAGCATCAATGGGCCGGCTCGACGTACTACCCTCTCAGAGAATATCGACGTGAAATAGCAGTGTTCCTACTGTTTGTTTCATTTGGTGAGTGAGAGTTCCGAAGGCACAATTACCCTCTTTCCCCCTCCCTGCTCCTTCTCCTTCCCACTTCCTTTTTTTCCTAAAGGGTCGGCAACGCGCAAGTGATGCCTCTGGTGCTGCAGGCGTCCATAGGCTACGGTGACCACTTACCATCAGGTGGGCCATCAGGTCCGTATGCTTGTTGGCCACCATAGTTGTATAAAAAAAAAAAGTAATGTTCTCAAAGATACCTGTGTGAAGACTGCCAACCCGCACTGGGCCAGCGTTGTGGACTATGGCCTAAAGCTTCTCATACTGAGAAGAGGCCCGGGCCCAGCAGTGGAACAGCTTAAAAATAGGGCTAATAGTTATAAAGAAACGTATTCTGATTTGGATTTAACGTTTTGACTAATTACAGTTAGGTGTAATTCGACAGAAGATTGACGATTTTTATGTAAATGTCAAAACATTTAATTGCCATATTTACCTACATAGTGTACCTAGGTACATATAGCGGCTTATCCCAGTGTACGCTCATATGTTCTGCCGTCAGGTACCGGATATAGTTATTGAGTTTTTCTGTGAAGATATATTTAGTAGCCAAACAAAATATCAAATATGGGAATGTGCTTGCGATAGGCGCACTTCATATTAAATAGAACCTAAATATAGTTATTAAAACGTGGGTGTAATATACTTCTTAGTGGTTTGCTTCACGTTTCTGGATGAATTAAGAAATAGCCGATTATTTAATGGACACACGATTGCAGATGTTTGCTAAATCTTTACTCTGTACACACGGCGACACATCAAGTTAGACACGCTATATACACATAACTACGCTACATACTAAATAGAGAATTGCCGGAAAGGGACAGTGCATAGTGGTATCGAAGTAATGGTAAGGATAGAGCGTTACGCCCCGTTCAGCGTGAATGAGACAAAATAACAAAAATATAACGCACTCTCTCGCACGATTCGCAGCGTTCAACTTCTAATAGTTCAAAGTCCAAGCAGTCTAGGTTGATGTGTCGCTGTGTGTACAATAGGTACATTATATTATAGTAATCACTGATGGATAAGGGTGCAAGGATAAGAGAATTAGGGCCTGTTCCACCACCTGCAAATAGCATTTATCTATAAGATAAAAGTCTCGCCATCTCTCTTCTTTAACCTAACAAGAATGAGACAGCATGCGATTTATATTTTGGATAACTTTTACTTGATAGTTGTGAAACTGGCCATTAAAGTCATAATCGTCTTACCGCTTCGCATTGGATAATAATAATAATAATAATAATATAATAATAATATTTTTATTGCCATAAAAATTACAAATAATACAGAACAGGTTTTAAAAATTCAAGAAATGTTTACATTGTTCACAATTTTTCTGAATCTATTAAATTCCCCGCACTAGGCCAAGCCTGTACTGCGCGAAGTTGTTGGATAAGGCCGATTCATCCAAAAGCAATTTTTACATAGAACTGTTTTGAACCGAGTACAAAATTACAGTGTAGATAAAATAAAATCGTAATGGAAAAATTATACAAAATAAAAAAACGTATTGTGATGGACAAACACAACCAAAGTACAGTTAAAATTCAACAGTATGTATAATTAATAACATCAAGCAAGACTAATAAGGTAAATAGGACAAATAATTGTTAACTATATAATACTTTTAAAGAGATCTTCTGTTTGGTAGTAATTCAACGTTAATAAAGACAAGATAATTCGGTGTAATGATTAATCCGAAACGTTAAATAATACTTTTAATAGCAAACTTTGGAACGGTCTTTTGGCACATGTGTTCCCTCCCTTCTACGACATTGGGTCCTTCAAACGTAGTGTGAAGAAGCATCTGGTCTGACCGGCTTGACACTGACGAGGGTCAGAAGACATCTATCTTCTCCTCGTCGTCACGGTCTCTGGACTGTAATTGGACTTTCCATCAGGTCCGTTACAATCACTATGCCGTGTTACTATAAAAAAAAACTAATAACTCAGTTTCTTTCCTAAAAAATATGTTATTTTCAAATAAAGTTTTCACTAAGGCTAGTGCTCGTTAATTTATTCAGTGTGATATTATGCTAATAACCTTTATCTACTCGTTATGAACACTTACCTATTGTCCGTTATCTCCTGATGATAAAATGATATTAATTAATATTAACCATTACCCACGTTATTAATTACTAGCTTTTGCCCGTGGCTTCGCTCGCGTTAATATAGAATTTGACAATCAATTCAGGTTGTACTCTGCTTGTAATAATATAATTCAATCATGATTCGAAAGACACGTGGCGCCATCTATAATCATAAGAACGTTTTTATTGTTTTTCTCGGGAACAGTAATTTTTTTCGGGATGAAAGGTAGCCCATGTTCGTTTCTGTACACCTGACAACATATATGCAAAATTTCAGGATGATAGATTTAGTGGTTTAGGCGTGAAAAGGTAACAAACAAACAAACTCATTTTTGCTTTTATGATATTAGGATTACCCTATTTTATTTGCCTTTAAAAAGACAATGCCCGCTCTAGTGTTAATTAATTCTTGTGTGGTGGGTGTTCCCGGGGGATAGACATTTATTGACAAAATCTACATAAACGCGAGCGAAGCCGCGTGCAAAATGTTATATTCCTTACCTAATTTTGTGTGATTTTTCACCATAATAAGGTAATAAATAAATATTTATATATTATCCTTTTACTACATAACATAAAGAAGTAGTTACTCATTTTACTTTTTATTTCAATTTATTGTCATTCTGTCATAATACCAGTTTGACATCTACATTCAAGACAGAGCAATCTGAAACATGTATTTTTATGAAATATTTAACTAATTCGTGAAAAGACATCAAAATGGACGACGTGTTCAAAGATCTTGAGAAGGCGAGCAAGAACCATGTCGACACTCTCATCAAATGGATACAAGACTGTAAATATTAGCTTTTATTATTAAATAGCTTTTGCTCGCGGTTTTACACGTTTGAATTTCAAATACATACCGAGAATCGTTCTATCAATGAACAGTTTACGCGTGATTAAGTAAAGTAACATCAAATAATTTTAACAAAATTACACAATTATAATATTACTAGCTGCCCCGCGCAACTTCGTCTGCTCCATATAAGATAATTTTCACCGTTTTTGCAACATTTTTCATTGATGCTCCGGTCCTATTGGTCATAGTGTGATGTTATATAGCCTATAGCCTTACTCGATATCCAACACTAAAAGAATTTTTCAATTCGAACTAGTAGTTCCTGAGATTAGCGCGTTCAACCAACCAAACAAACAAACTCTTCAGCTTTATAATATTAGTATACATTAGAATAACTGCACTGCACTGACTTGCACTCACACTTTATCTTGATTTTCAAATTTCAATGCCAAACTAATCAAAATACAAGTGAATCACAGTGTCTGTAATTGATTTTCACTGATTTTTCAATATATATTCACGACAAACATAACAAAACATATCGGGATTTTATCGGTTTTATTGTAAGAACGACTGTTTTTGAAAAAACTCAAAATGAGTGTAGTAGTTAAACTAGAGCTGATGAATTAAAATGACATATCTCAATATATTTTACATTTCCATTCCTTATCGACCACAGAAACAAATAGGGCTGCACTAAATAAATATTTTATTTTTGTAGGCGTGTGTTATCAATGTATAACATTACTTAAACATCAAAACACTGAAACAATATGGATTCGCATTTTGAATAGAAAGGCCAGATAAATAAGTAACGACCAAAAACTATCCATGATTATTAAGTATATAGTAAGCCTCGTAAGTTAAGAGTAGTAGAGCCTCGCTGATTTCAGCATAAATAGACCGGTTCGATCGGGGAAGGACTACCCTCTCACAGAATATCGACGTGAAATACCAGTATTCCTACTGTTGTGTTTCGTTCGGTGAGTGTGAGTGCCAGAGGTCCAATCACCCCCTTTCCCCCATCACGCTCCTTCTCCTTCCCACTTCCTTTCCTAAAGGGTCGGCAACGCGCAAGTGATGCCTCTGGTGTCGCAGGCGTCCATAGACTACGGTGACCACTTACCATCAGGTGGGCCGTATGCTTGTTTGCCACATTAGCTGTATAAAAAAAAGCGTAAAGTTAGTCGCTATTATTCATAAAATATATCTTAAGGCTTAATACGATGGTAGTTAAAACACTATGTCTAATTTAATCCTAATAACTTTCTAAAACCAATCTTTAATTCTGTAAACCTTTATTATATACAGCATCGTTATTAGACAAGCTGGCATTCTTATGTATTACTAGCTGTTACATGCGACTTCGTCTGCGTAGATTTAACTTAAGTGTTGGTCTCCGCGGAACCCTATTTCTTTTTCTAAAATCAAGGTAGCCTATTTTATTTCTTATAACATCAGCTATCTGCCAGTGAAAGTCCCGTCAAAATCGGTTCAGCCGTTTCGGAGATTAGCCGGAACAAACAGACAGACAGACAGACAGACGAAATTTTAAAAATAGATGTTTTCTTATAGGTACCTTATATACTTTCATATGCATTAGATAAAAAGCTGTTATTTGGACATTACAAACAGACACTTCAATTTTATTTATATGTATAGATTATGAACAATTATTTTTAGAATATTTACTTATAATGACGTTATAATCCTCTTGTAAGTTTTATGAATATGGCCGTGAGTCTAATCTCATGTTTGTAAAGCTTCAGTGATACAATAATTTGGACTGCACACTGGCATCGTGATTTTAGACATCACCGATCCGTTGGTTATCAAAAAACATTGCTATTTACTTTCATCATCACTATGTAAGCATATTCGCTTTATCCTTGTGCATGTGCCTCGTTTTAAATAATACAAAATATTCCAAACCTCTCTCCATAATTACGATTTCGCCTTTCTTTTGACAATTTCTTATCAAAATCAAAATATAATTTATTCATTTAGGTCACAAAGTAACACTTATGAACGTCAAGGTTACACTAACTAAACTATATGAGGTTACATTTACCTGTTGCCACGCTCAGCAAAGCAAGGGCGTAGAACCAATGAGAAGAATGGCTAGTCTAACTTTGCCGGTATCAAGAAAATTTAATATTATGCTGTCATACAGGCAGCGTCAAAAGGCGATACGCATTTGCGTGATTTCAACTACCTCTATCGTTCACAAGTGTAATCAAGGCTATTTTTTTAATAGCAGTTATAGTAAAAAATTTTTGGTTCAAGTACAGCTCAAAAATACAGAATAATAATAAGGATTCTTTATTCATAAAATACTTGTACAAATTTATTAAATAGTAGCTGAGCTTCGCGGTTTCACCTGCGTAAGTCCTGATGCTGTGGAAATACCGGAATAAAACCGGAATAGCCTATGTGGTAATCCAGGTCTCCAGCTATCTATATACCAAGTTTCATCGCAATCGGTTCAGCAGTTTTTGCGTGAAAGTGACAAACATCTATCCATCCATTCACCCATCCATTTATCCATCCATCTATGCTCACATTTATAATAACAGTAAGATTTGACAGCCATTTCGCCAATCGCCATTCAGGGCCTGTTGCGAAATAAATACATAGTACTTCCAAACAGCTATAAAACCACCGTCACCATACAACGGCGCGGGCGGCCAAACTCGAATATCTTTATTCTTTAAATCCTTTAAAACAGACATCTCCCGCAGTAGGAATAACTCCTGGTATCACGAGGGACTTTACAAACATTCAAACAAAGAACATCCAGACTCAGAACAACCATTTGTGGATCATAAAAATGTTTGTCCCGTGTGGGATTCGAACCCACAACACTCGGTGCAATGGCAGTAGCGACGCCAACACTACGCCTTCCTTGCAGTCAAAAAAGATCGCACAAAAATGTTGTACAAAGTCTCACTGAAAGTCACACTCCTATATAAAGTTAATTTTGTCATTGTAGTTATTTCTTTATTATTTTGACGAGTGTCTGTCTCAAACTCTCAAATATTATATACATATATAATAAATACCCGGATCAGCGTAGAACCTTTTGCATGTCAAAATTTGAATTTTCACCCACTGATATATTAATTACTTTAGCTTGAATGTGCCTTACAATGAGTCGATTAGTTTTAAACATACTAATAACCGGTACATGCAATAATAATAATTTAAAATATTGGACTTATATTACTGACCAAAATAACCTTGACGCAAACGAATGAATAAAAATCCAAACAAAAACCATGTCTTTTAACAAAAAGCGCAATTAAGCTTGACCCTAAATGAAATTTAATTAATATACCTTTAACGAACGTGTTTTACGCTTGCACAATTTAAAACTTTTATTGAAACCTCTTTATTTTTAATGCCATAGAGAGTTATATTTTTTATTTAGCAGCTGACGTTGTCGATCAATTTGCTAAATTATGTTAAATGTCAAATTTGTTTTTCTAAAACAACTTACAAAAAAATATATAAAAATAAAGAAAAATGGATGACATTTTTGCGAAACTTCAGTCACAAGGCAAGAACGATGTTGATGGTCTGATCAAATGGATGAAAGACGGTAAGTCATTATTTTTATTATTTATCGTTACATTTAGGTTAGGTACTGGTTATTATATTTATAATAGTTATATGTTACTGGGATACCGGGTGTAACAGAAACGCATGGTCATATTAAGGATAACCTGAATATTGGAGAACACATAAAAACGAATTATTGATAACTAACGATCCACCCCGGCTTCGCACGGATAGTTCAAAACCTTATCCAATTGTACACCTAAACCTTCCTCATGAATCACTCTGTCTATTGGTAAAATAAAATTAATAAAAAATTATAATAAAAGTAAAGTAAAATCCGTTATGTAGTTTTTGAGTTTATTGAGAACAGACGCGGCGAGGGACCTTTATTATAATTAGTGATGTCATCTCCTGACTTTGTTTTCCAACTGTTCATTCACAGTCCAATTCTGGATTTCGGGAATGTCAGTATAACTGGCCACTGGCCAGGCATGTCTTATCTTGATTTTATTAAATCTCGTTATCTAGAACTCGGTTGATTTGTCACCCATCTTTCCTTCGAGAGATATAGCAGCCGATAGACAATTTCGACCTTGCTTTTTCGCCGTGCTATGTCAAAAGAATTTAGTTATTTGTTGATAATCTCGTTCCTAAGGTAAAGCATCAAAGACACCTATTGGACACTAAGCCAATTGTTGCGACACAGTGTTGCGACGTCGGTTTAATCCCTTTGCTGATTCATTGTGTCCGTTTCTACACTCCGTACAAGGATGCCTCATGGCTCAGTAATCACTCCGTACAAGGATGCCTCATGGCTCAGTAATCACTCCGTACAAGGATGCCTCATGGCTCGATAATCACTCCGTACAAGGATGCCTCATGGCTCGATAATCACTCCGTACAAGGATGCCTCATGGCTCGATAATCACTCCGTACAAGGATGCCTCATGGCTCAGTAATCACTCCGTACAAGGATGCCTCATGGCTCAGTAATCACTCCGTACAAGGATGCCTCATGGCTCAGTAATCACTCCGTACAAGGATGCCTCATGGCTCAGTAATCACTCCGTACAAGGATGCCTCATGGCTCAGTAATCACTCCGTACAAGGATGCCTCATGGCTCGATAATCACTCCGTACAAGGATGCCTCATGGCTCGATTATCACTCCGTACAAGGATGCCTCATGGCTCAGTAATCACTCCGTACAAGGTTGCCTCATGGCTCAGTAATCACTCCGTACAAGGATGCCTCATGGCTCAGTAATCACTCCGTACAAGGATGCCTCATGGCTCAGTAATCATTCCGTACAAGGATGCCTCATGGCTCGATAATCACTCCGTACAAGGATGCCTCATGGCTCAGTAATCACTCTGAGTCCAAGAGATGATTTAAAAAATCATCTACCTTAATTTAAGCTTGTTAAAAATAGTTCTAATTTAAAGTAAGCCTCGGAAACAGTACGTTTTATGGGTAAAAGGTATCGTACGTCCTTTTTTGTATGAGTAAATTTCATGATGATCGGTCGAATAGTTAGGGCGACATTTATAATTTTGAATATCTTGCTTTTTCTTACGTTTCAATAATTTATGTATCATACATATGTTGCCTTTTGAATGTGACCATGCTTTTCTGTGACACACTGCACAATAATAAAGGAGAAAGCTGCCAAGAAACTCACGACCACACTTTTTAAATCGCCATAATGTCATAGAGTTACCGCCGATATATTTCCAAGCACTTTTTCTTTACGTCCTTTTATTTAGTACGCTCTCGAACGATATATAAAGAAACTTCAATGTATACCGAATGCGTCATTGAACCATCATTAAATAAACAGGATTTATGTATATTTTTAATAATGAACTACTATATCTACCCAACTTAGTTCGCATGAAAACGGACGACATTTGCGGGTAACCTCCTATTTTTCGTAAATCCAGAACCAGTGTTATAGCAATAATATAAGAATTGAACGGTTATCCCACAGGAATGTACACCACATGTAAAGTTTCTATCAGGTTATCCAAGACATGGGTTACCTGTGTGCCCAGTTGGAACAAATCTGTTCTTCGGTTTACGCATAATTGAGTAACAAACATACAACGACCAAGTGTGTTCATAAATTTTACATTTATATAATAAACTAGATTTTGCCCGCTGCTTCGCTCTCATAAATATAGTTTAGGTTAGATTAATAAAATAACTTTCTGGATAAAAGGTACCCTATGTCCTTTTCTGTTCCCCTGACAACGCGTATGCGAAATTTCATGCTGCTCGGTCGAGTAGTTAAGGAGTGAAAGAGTAACAAACAAACAAACAAACTCACATTCGCTAGGACTAGCTGTCACCCGCGGTTTTACCCATGTTTATGATTACTGCACTGCTCCCGTAGCTAGTAGCGTGATGTTATATAACCTATAACCTTCTTTAAGAATTGAGTACATAAAAGCAAAAAGATCTTTCAAATCCGTCTAACAATACCAGAGATTAGCACGTACATACATCATAACAAACAAACTCTTTCTTTTCAGTATTATATTAGCATGTAGGATTATAGAATGAGGATTGTTGTCTTTGTCATAAGAAAGATAAGTAAACAGTGACGCATCAACTGTGTAAGGCAGTTGCACGAAATTATAAAAAATAAAATAAAGCATTTTACTATTTTACCAGCTGTGATGACGATTTCAAAACAATAACAAAAACTTGAACAACATACGTAATCAATTAATATAATATAAACTATAATGTTAATCTATTTTTAATGCTTTTAGGATTAGAGTCTATTAATTGTATAGCATATTAAGGTATGTATGTTTACGTGTAGAAATAAATGTTATCGCTCGCCTTAACGGTGAAGGAAAACATAGCGCGGAGGAAACCTGCATATGCCAGAGTTCCCCATAATGTTTTTGTAGGTATGTGAAGTTTGACCAACACACTTGGTAACCCTGGACTAAAAACCATGATACTGGTTGTTTCTGTGTTTCCCCTTATCTGCACTCTTGCGAGATCATACAGCAAAAGATAGTTCGATCTGCCAGATGGTTAGATGTGTTTTAAATCTGGGAGATAGCTGGAAATAAAAATCTCAATCTACCTACGCGTCGACAATAGTAATGTAATCTGTCCCCTCGTAAATAAAGGAGACAGATTAAAAGCTTTTACTATATATTAACTGTTACTATTACTAATTATTTAAAGACTTGCCAGACAAGCATGTAAATCTTAAGAAGATATTCGTGACCTAACTCGCCATCCCATTCGCACCCACCCATACATATACTGCCTCGCGCTCGCTCCTACAGCTAGCCTACATGCTTGTCTGGCAAGGGGTTGGAACTATCAAAAATAATAATAATATAATATAATATAATAATAATAATATAATAATAATAATATAATATTCTACCACATACACACAACACCATCTAGCCCAAACTAAGCAGAGCTTGTACTATGGGTACTAGACAATGGATAAACATACATATATACTTTTTTTTTTGTAAATACATACATATTATACATAGAAACACCCAGACCAAGACAAACATCCATGTTCATGCACACAAATGTTTGACTTGTGCGGGAATCGAACCCGCGATCTCAGGCGTGGCAGTCGGTTACACTAACCACAACGCCAACGAGGCCTGGCTAATGAGGAAATACCATCTAATTATTACCCAAGTATTATATATAAATATCAGCTTTTATACTATAACGTAAGTAGAATTATCTGGCAAGGGGTTGCCACGATGTTAAGTGTCTGGCAATGAATGACGTGATTTTTAATAATATTCTGAGGTAATACCAAAAAATCACACTTTATTATTTGATGAATTTAGATCGGTATTATACACACCTTTGGTGCCGTTTACCTGCCAAAGCCACGGTAACCCAAACTTCATAATGGTCTATCGTTCCTACCAGTATTGGGAGCATGCGTTGACAAACTTTCAGCTTTTATAAAATAACGAAGGTCTGGGGTTCACGGGCTCTTGCTCTATAATGCCTTACGTCCGGTTCCTAAATTTATCGTGAATCGTTTTTGTTAGTAATAATAATAATAATTAGCTTTGTACATTTATAGTTTTTAAAATATCACCTTCGCCTTGTGATATAAACAAAAAATGTATCATCAGGTTAAATAACAAAAGCATATTATGTATGGCCCCACGCATTTATAATTATTTACCAAACGAACTGTTACATATTACGAATTTTATTATATTTAAGCATGGTGTAAAAAAATACTGCTTGCCAAAGCTTACTATTCTGTCAAGGAATATCTAACAGATAAATATCTATAAAAATGTGACTGTGACATTATTTAAATAGTGTGACATGTTGGATTAGTTTTTGCTATATATTAGATATATATATTAGATATATATATATATTAGAATCCATACAGAGCGATGGTCGTACGCCTACCTACTGCGGCGGTAGGTGTTCCATCCCACCTTAGAAAATTAAAACTCTCAAAGGGCCTCTTCACGTTGGACCCATGTCTCCGTGTAAGCCTCCCAAAGGGCCAGGTATTTTATAATATAATATGTTAGAAAATACCAGTGATAAGAGAAACATAATAATAAAGTTTGTTAGCATAGAAAGTAGCTAAAAGAAAATAATGATGATAACAAAAGGGTAAAAATCCGTGTACATTCTACCTTAGATTAGGCCTGCAAACATTAAAATATAAGATTACAAAATAATATATGACAAAATTATAATTATAATCTAGTGAAATTACATATTGTAAGGACAGTGTTTTCTAATGTGTTGTTGTATGGGTGTCCAAATAAAATAATTCTTGCTACATATAGATATATGTATATTCACTGGTACCAGTTATATATATATAACTAGCTGACCCGCGCAACTTCGCTTGCGTTATTAGAACATTATTTTGTTCTATCATCAATAGTTTCCGCAGCGCATGCGATGACAGACATTTTATGACTCAGTTTTTCACACCTTGGGTTACATTATTTCAATTTTAGTAGGGATCCCTAATTTTTTTGAAAATATTCTATAGCCTATGTTACTCAGTGAAGATGTAGCTTTCTAATGGTGAAAGAATTTTGGAAATCAGTTCAGTAGTTTTGGAGCCTATTCAATACAAACAAACAAACAAAAAAATCTTTCCTCTTATATAGTGAACACTTGATATAACTACGACTTAGTTGAGTGCCGCGCGGCGCCACTGCGACCTGCTCCTGTCAGCAGTGTCGCCACTGACAGTATAACATTAAAAAAATCTAAATTGTATGATCATTTAAATAATCGTTGATAGAATAATAACATTTAAATAATCGTTGATAGAATAATAACATTTAAATAATCGTTGATAGAATAATAACATTTAAATAATCGTTGATAGAATAATAACATTCAAATAATCGTTGATAGAATAATAACATTTAAATAATCGTTGATAGAATAATAACATTTTTCGGGCAGTAATTATGACAATTTAGTTTTAAACAACTGGAGTGGAGCAGGTTTTGTTTGGTATTTTGTTACATATAATAAATACACTTTTGTTACGGCAAGTAGTAAATTTACATAAAATTACTTCCGTTAGATTGTCTATTTATTCTCATATGCTAAAGCCCTTATCCATCGGTTAAAATCTGAACATTACTTCTTCTCCCTAGCCTTTATTAGTCCCAAGTCACTTGGGGTCGGCTTTCTAGTCTAACCGGATTTGACTGGATATCAGTTTTTACACGGAGCGACTGCCATCTGACCTCCGCAACCCGAAGGCTAACGATACCCTAAGGCTAGACCAGTGTCAGGATATTAGAGGGCACTGACTTCCCAATAACGATTACCATAGATGTTCATGGCAGCCGGGACCGACGGCTTAACGTGCTCTCCGAGGCACGGAGCAGGCGATAATTGTCGATCAATACGCACACAATTTCGAAAAGTCATATAACTTCCGAAAGGCAGAGGTGCGCGACGTGGGTTCGAATCCGAGACCCTCTGCATTGCAGTCTGTTGGTCTCCCCACTGAGCTATCGCTGCTCAAAATCTGAACATTACTACCTACCATAATTAAAATAAATAAAAAGCTAAGATTATATATATACCTAAAGAGTTAATATAATCTGATATACTTGATGATATGTAAGCTTATCTCAAAAATCTAAATCATACTTTATTTAATGCCCTATAGAAGAACTAAATTGCATATTGTCCAATCGCGTTGGCTCAGTCAATGTATTTCGTATGGCCAAAATTGTGAGACGCAAGATACTGTTTGCTATAATATTATCACATAAGGCGCTCATAGCCAGTTTAACTCACTGATCGGTAAATGATTAGCGAGGTTAAGCAACGTTGGGTGCGGTCAGTCATAGATGGGTGACCGCTTAGTGGTATTTCATCTGAGCGTCTCCGTGCTTCAGAGGGCACGTAAAAAGTCGGTCGCGTTTGTTGCCAAATTTACAGCAGTCGTTAAGCCATGTCAAAGGCCTACTTGAACAACTCTTGATAACAGGTTGGCCACTAACCACACGAAAATTATGTGACCTTCTTCTGGTCACATAATTATACCTATAACCTAAAACTATAGTTATCTAATGTGGTTGCTACAGCTCTGCCAGTCCTTTCGGGGGTATTTACGTGTGACTATGTGTATATGTATCTCTAACAAATATTTTTCTACCTTTGGTGTAGCTAAGCTGATAACAAACGAAGAGGGAGAGGCAAAAGCCCGAGCCCTTTTCCAGGGCGCTGATGCAAAAAACATCGATATGGCAAAATTTAAAGAAGTTGTCACTCAAATAGCAGGCGAACAGAACAAAACGTTTGATGATTGCGCCAAGCTGCTGGTCTCGGAGGGTCCCAAAATGCTGGAGTCTATTTTGGGGTCAGGTTTAGCCGCCTTAAAGGGCGCTTGTTCTAGATAAATAGATGAGTTGACTTAAATTTGTGGTTTTATTTCGATGTAATTTTATTTTCTGACCGCGGGAATCCTGCCCGCATATAAATACTCTGTGTTTATTCAAGACTTGGTCTATTTTTGTGTATACACTCTATGGACACTGCGTCGCAAATGTTTGCAGTTGCGTGCCTTGACGGCTCTCACGCTAAAATGCGAAAAAAGCGGCAGCGCTTCTTCAAAGATTGCGTGGTAGCACCAACACCATCTGCAAATGATTGCATCCCGTAATGATTGTACCATACAGGCAAGGGTGGCGATGCCCACCCAATATGCATATATACGGAAATAATGTATGGCTTATGTTTAACTTATCACCAGATATACTAAATATAACAGTCAAAAATAGTAAATGATCACCAAATGGCACAGCAAAATATATTTAAAGAGATTAAAATAAGTCGGGGCTCCTATTTTTGGTTATGTTTAAGAAGGAATCTAACATAACCTAACCCTTCCGAGACGGAATGCAGTGATTTGAGGCGTATAGGTGCTCGTTATGATATATTTTAGTACTTAAGCATATTTTGCTGCGCAATTAGTATTTTTGGTGGTCATTATATTTAATTCCATAATTTATACATCATATTTTCTATTGTTTTTTTTGCTGACATACCTAGTTTGCAAATAAATTGTTCCTAACTCATATGGATTATGTCCGAAATAAATATTGAATTATTATATTATCATAATGCACATTATCTATCAAACATTTTCGATGCAAATTACATACTAAAAAAACTAGAAATATAATTATATTTCATCTATGATACACTTTTAGTCTATAAATATATAGTGTATTAAAAACATTTTGAAAATAAAGACCATACTAAATTAATTATATTTAAATACCTCAAAATATGACTCGTACCTGGCAATGCGTAACCGCTCTTAAAATCTGTTTTTTAATATGGTTTTAGTTTTATGTGAACAAATGGCAAAACGGGAGAACGGGGATCTCCCGTCCGCAACCCATTGAGTTGGAGCGGCGCTCTCAGTCGTGCCGGGGCGTCGCCGAGGAGTTGTCGTCCGCAGGCATTTCTTGCCTGCATTGGGCACTGCTGGGTGGGTCGCTGATGTAGTTTCAGTTCCAGCGACTCACCCACCACTCAAGGCAGCGAGGTGGCACACCGTGGTGGGCTTAGTCGGTAGTACCCGGGAATTTCCATCTTTTCCCGGTTGAGCCCGACATAACCTCTCCGCTCCTATTTTCCACGGAGAGGTACCTATGCGTCAAAGCATACCGCAACGTTAAAAAAAAATGTTATGTAACAGTACTTGTTTTAAAATAAACGTAGCCTATGGTACTCGCTGAAAGCTTCCTAACGGTGAAGGAATTTTTAAAATCGGTTGACGACTTTTTGAGTTAAATCGTTACAAACATAGAAACAGAAAATCAAATCTTTTCTTTTTAAAATATTGGTATAGATGCACGTCGTTTTGAGTTACTTTTAGGGAGTATCGTATTACAAAAAATATATATCTTTAAGAAATCACCAGTGCCTTAACTGACATTGACACTTCCTCTAATGAAAACTATAAAAATACTGATTAAGAATTACCTGTCTAAGGGCCACTTGCACGACAACTCACAAAATACGTTTAGCACTAAATATATTTAAAACATCGTGGCATCTCAGTCACCTTCACACGGATGACTGCGACAGCACGATGTTGTAAATGAGTTTAGCGCTAAAAGTATTAAGCAAGTGGTCGTGCAAGTGGCCCTTAGACTAACATTTATGTTTAAATACTATTATTAAACTATTTAAATGTTAATAAACCGATCGAAGCCGTATAATTTAATTTCAATATGTAATTTTGCGTAAACATAAGACAGTATTGCTGAAACTGAATTATATATTTTAACTAGATGTGCCCGCGGTTTCACCCGCGTTTATCGTTACTGCGCTGCCCCCGTGGGTCGTAGCGTGATGTTATATAGCCTATAGCCTTCGTCGATAAATAGGCTATCCAACATTAAAAATTTTTCAATTCGAACCAGTAGGTAGTTCCTGAGATTAGCGCGTTCAAACAAACAAACAAACTCTTCAGCTTTATAATATTAGTATAGATGTGTAATGAATCTATAGTTAATTCTCTTATTCTGATCCGACACCCTTATCCATCAACATAATAGGCAGCTTACAAACAGTGAAATACTATACAGTCTATAAAAAATCATATGTTGTACCCAAGACCACAGCAATTGATTGGGTGTGCACACACGTTTCTAAGTTGATAAACACGACCATAATAGCTTCATATTATGTTTTCTTTCAATCATCTATTCCATACCATGGTGCACTTAACATTATTAGAATATCATCAAAGAATGGATTAAAAGTGTTTGTGAAGTTAAAAGTTTATGTAAGTGTCTTGTTGGCAGAGTGAGATGTATTTTATTTTATCAAGGATTTGTTAGTGGAAAAGAAGACTGCATATCAGCTGTATTACGTCCATTGTTGAAAGTTAAACTATTCTTACAAAAAGAGGAATGCCTATTTTCCATAGTGTCTCAGGCCAAAGATGGACATCAAAAATTATTATAAAAATTGAGTGTTTTAAGATCTTAACAGTATTAAATATCTAAAAATATAATCACTATTTTAGAAATACCTGTAAACAAAATTGTATTGAGGTTATTTTTCTGTACGAAAATGTGTTTGGCTGTGAGATAATTCAAAAACATCTCTTTTCTCAATGCTCTATTATTTAATTCTGATAGGCGTGTTTGTAATATATTTTTATTAAGTTATACTTAATAGGGTATGAAAAAAACACATTTGTTATTTTAAACGTATATATTCTCTTCATTGTCATATACTATTAACAAATCATCTAGAAAAGGCGCAGGAGGGATATATTGGACTCATATCGTACCCAATAGACTTACTGTTTTTAGCTATTTTTTGGAAATTGCAGTGGCGTCAATTTGAATGAAAGTAAATACATATTTTTTACGACAATATCAACTGAAACGTATTTTTTTCTCTAGCCTCTTGTCCACTCGTGGGCTCAGATGGGCGTTCCCCTTTCCACAGTGATCGATGCTGTGTATTCAACAGTTCCCTCCTTTGATAGGATCGCGTATGATATGTTTGTGGCTGATTACTTGGGTTCGAACACCAAGTAGAGTAAATAATCAAGATAAACGACTCGTCATCTAGGTATTTCTGTTCACATAATAGTACCTTAATACAGCCAGTTAAATATGCCTTTAATACACTTCTGCATACCCCGGTTTTTTGTTATTCTTTTCTTTGTCCTTCTACAAGGTCATAAGTCCCACGCTTGTTTTCCATTTTCTCAGTTCACTGCATTCTGAAGACCTTATTTTCTTCCTTTTTGTATCTCTTACATATTTTTTTTCTTTAGCTGTTTTCATCATTTCACTTTAAGTCTTCCATCTTGACACTTCATTTAATTTGATTCCATAAGTAAAAAGTTTTGAGGAGTACATAAAATAATTATGACTTGTTTCTTAGAGGACTACGCATAAGTACTTACGATGCTGGCATACCTTTCGTGCTTCATACACTTTCATTACATTTTTCATGTGCACATCAGTTTAGGGTACTTGTAACCTGGCCTTTCTCTAGAGAAGAAGATTTTGGGTAGGAGTTATAACAAACACCTTTTCTACCTTTGGAACAGCTAAGCTGGTTGAAGCCACGAAGGACGGGGAAGCCAGGGTGAAAGCATTATTCGATGGAGCCGACCCCAAAAATATTTCTCTGGACAAATTTAAAGAAGCGGTCTCTAAATTGGCCAGTGAACAAAGGAAAACTTTTGATGATATATCGACAAGGCTGGCCGCGGAAGGACCGAATCAACTCAAATCTGCGTTTGGCAAAAGTATTGCTGCGGTGAAGGAAACGTTTTTTGGATGTACGAAAAAGATTGAATAGATACATTTGGTGTGGTTTTATATACATAGTTCTCCGTCATCGTCATTTTTGGAAGTAAATAGATGATCATGAAAATACTGGCTTTATCTTTCAATTGGTAAATCAACTTTGTGGCTATACCACTCAAATCCATAACATTTGCATCAAAATTAGACAGCGGTTTCATTGTGGAATGCTAATAATGTTATATCTATACATACCTATATAAGAAATCTCTTGTCACGGTGTTTGTTGTCGCACTACTCCTAAACGGCTCGACTGATGAGAATAGGTCGTAGAGTATGTTTCATACCGCTAGGTGATTAAGGTGTCCGTAGTCTTTTTTTTTCTATTTTTTCACAATTATTTAACTGGAGTAGTTAATAAGGTTACTAGTAATTTGAAAACCAAATCGCTAACAACTTTTTTTAAATACTCTCAGTTGGCCTCTCTGCGTGTCATGGCTCTAAGAGGTCCTAACGTGACGTAAGAGTCGCGTATTTTTAAAGTGCATTATTTCAAGTAAATTTACGGTGAAGTACTTCTTTGTTTCGCCTGTTCGTGTTCGTTGGGGCTAGCTTCGCGTATTCTGTAATATCCTATAAAGCCCTGATTCCTGTGCTAGGTACGAAACCTGTGTTACAGGAAGGCAGTGTCTTCTCCCATATAATTTACACAAAAGCGGAGATTCGTCGGCCTCGATGGCGTAGTGATTAGTGTAACCGACTGCCACGCCTCTGAGGTCTCGGCGTTCGATTCCCGCACAAGTCAAACATTTGTGTGCATGAACATGGATGTTTGTCTTGGTCTGGGTGTTTCTATGTATAATATGTATGTATTTACAAAAAGAAATAGTATATGTATGTTTATCCATTGTCTAGTACCCATAGTACAAGCTCTGCTTAGTTTGGGCTAGATGGTGTTGTGTGTATGTGGTAGAATATTATTATATTATTTTATGATTACAAAAGTAATTCATATGTTAGAAAAGTAATATTAAGTTACCATAATCAATAATTGAAAAGTGTGCTCGTGACATTCTTGGCAGATTATTTTAACTTAATCAGACCTTGGACCGCATCTATGAATGGGGTGCCAAGAACTTGGTGGAGTTCAACGCCAAGAAGACCCAGGCATGCGCGTTCTCAACAAAAAAGTCTCCGTTCCTTCCCCTCCCTTCTCTGAAGAACACTCCACTGGTAATACGTGACAGCCTCTCCATCTTAGGTATGGATCTTTGCCGCTCCCTTAATCCCAAAACCTACATCGAGAGCGTCATTAAGCAAGCTTCGCCAAAATTCGGAGTTCTGAACAGGGTGAGGCGGTTCTTCGCGCTTGGGCAACTGTGCCTATTGTATAAGGCACAAGTGCGCCCTTGCGTGGAGTACTGTTCTCATCTTTGGGATAGCTCCGCGCAGTACTTGCTGGACGCTCTCGACCGGTTACAGCGGCGGGCTGTCCGTATTATCGGAGATCCAGAGGTCACGAGTTCACTGGAACCTCTGCAACTCCGTAGGGATATTGCCTCATTGGCATGTTTCTACAGAATATACCACGGGGAGTGCTCTGAAGAGTTATTCCACCTTATCCCGCCCTCCCCTTTCCTATCCAGAACAACGCGTGCTGGGCTCAGATGCCATCCTTACACGGTAGAGTCGATTAGAGCGCGTACCAACAAGTTTGGGTCCTCATACCTCTGCCGAACGACCAAAGCATGGAATTCTCTGCCAAGGCACGTGTTTCCTTCTTCCTTCAATCCTGGGTCCTTTAAGCGGGGCGTGAAAAAGCACCTTCTCATGCCGTCAAAGTAGACACCTCAACATCGCCTCGGCTACTATGAGGGCGGTGTGGAGGCCACTGCTCTTAGACCACACGACTGCTTACCATCAGGTGGAGTGTGGTCATTTTGACGACCAAAATAAAAAAATTAAAAAAAATAAAAAAAATTGCCCCGTCTCTACTCCTTGTTGATGGTGGCAAGTTTCTATAATTATAAATATTTTACTCTTTCGTCTTGTGGCGTAGCCGCGACTTACCTCCAACCTTATTCGGGTTCGATCCCCGAGCAGCAATGATATATATTTATTTCCTAAGAGAGAATGTTAGGCAATTCTCCGCAGCAGCACAGAGTCAGGCAATATGTCGGCTTGCCGTAATGCATTTGTCTCCTTTTATGTGGGACCTGTTATGAACTAGAGATGGAGCTTTATACCTCTGGCATTCCCCTCGTAAATATTCAAGTATATTTTATGTAATTCTAATATTTAACTTAAACGATTTTGTAATGGAATATTAAAACTTAAATCGTGCATGGAGTCCGCAAGAGACGTTGTGGTCTCGAATATCAACCAAAGTAACTCAAATTTTTCTAAGTTATATGCGTACTTATTGCATAAATAGCTAATAATTATCGTTCGCTTTAACAGTGAAGGGCAACATTGTGAGAATTGTACATAATGTTCTTCAATGTTTAAGGCCGCACTGGGCCGGCGCCGGCGTTCCGGCGTTGCCTACTCATACTGAGAAGTGCCCATGCCCAGCCGTGCGTGGGCGTAAATAAACAGGACTAATATTATAATAAACCATAGTTTACACAAAGACAACTAGCATTCTGAATGTCTAAGTAGTGTTTATATTTGCTTTAGCTAGTTTGATCGAAGCCAGACGAGAGGCGGAAGCCCGCGCTCTTTTCGCCGATGTTGCCAACGAGAAAAATGTTCAACTTGATAAATTTAAAAAGGTTGTGGCCCAGCTGGCTAAGGATCAGCAAAGATCTTTCGATGAGTTGTCGCGGAAGCTCTCTGAACATGGACCCACAATTATTGAGGAGGCTTTCGATGCCGGCATGGCGGCTTTTAAAAAAGTGTTTAAATAGATTTTAGTGGCTGCAATGTCAGATTTTATGTAGACATTAAATTATTTCATCGCGGTTTCATTGTTTTTTTTCAATTGTACCTACACTTTACATAGATATTTCCATATATTTTGTTTTTATTTTCTTAAAAAAGTTACGTTAAACAATATCTAAAATACAAGATTTATTTAAATCCATTAAAAATTAAATAAGATTGAATACATATTAGGGTTAATATATTATTATTATGAGCATGGTTTATTTGTATATGTATGTACGTATAAACATTTCTGTAATTCCATGTAATGTTTCTGGATATATTTAAGAACAAAAAAATATTTAAGTATATATTCAAAAGATAATTTTATTTATTAAAAACTAGGTTTTGCCTGCGACTTTGCTCAACAGTAGGTACTTTTTTCAACAACGTGTACAACGTGTTAAGCGTGTAAGCACATAATATAGCGGATATAATTTATTTATTTATATACCGGAAATGGGTATAAATATTTGTCTGTTGATCTACCGTTTTCGAAGTAGTACAAGATCATGTACTTCTTCAATCAATTTGCCCCAATTTAATTACACGAATGTCGCTGCGGTCGTCTGGCGCACTATCGTGGGTTCGAATCCCACATGGGACAATTATGTGTGTGGTCTACTAATTATTGTTCTAAGTCTGGCTGTACGTTGTCCATAAATTGTACATTTGTAAAGTTATCCGCTGCACAAGGAAGGTTAACTAGTGTGGGAGTAAGTCTTTAAAAGCCTTAAACGTTGGAGCTCTTGATAAAAGTATTGATATGAAGTTTTTGTATAATAAATTATGATCCTGGCCTCACTTTTCACGAACATATCATTGCAACGGCGAAGGACTCTTTCAGTCGGCTTGGATTCATTTTGAGAAATATGAAGGACTTCAGCAGTAACGATGTAGTCAGGATCATCTATCATCATCATCATATCAGATCATAATTATATCATTTGCCAATAGACAATATAACAGTCGTTCGGAAACTTTATACAACAAAATTAATAAAAACGTACACTAACACCATTGAAGAAAATAAAAAAGTAATAACTAACTTTATACTACCATTAAGTTATGAGGAAACCGAGTCTTTATTGCAACACACACAATAACAACAAGACTAACTAACAAACACACACAAACACACCCTCACACACACACACACACACACACACCCTCGCGCGCGCACACACACACACACACACACACACACACACACACACACACACACACACACCCACACACACACCACACACACACACACACACACACACACACACACACACACACACACACACACACACACATACCTACACACATTATTGTGAGAATGATTATAAACCTAATTAGGTAACTATACTGAATTATTCTGTAATAATTAAATATGATCGCACCTACTTAAGTATTAACTTCACGTATTAAGTACAAATTATAATTATTATTTTAATGTTTTAGTTTTTATGAGCTATGGCAGAGCGTAGTCAATCACTACACAAACAATATAAATATTTTTAATGAAAATAAATCAAATTATTATTATTATTATCTTTATTTAAATCTTTACAATATATTTGTCATTTTTAAATATACATATATAAAAAATACATTTAAAAATATGAGATATATGGTACCCCACCGGCATCGGACTTGGACCCTGTCCAAGCTGCCGGCGGTTAGGGGTCCAGAGAGAGAAACCTCCTCACTATGCGTGCCGTATCGAGGGGGACTGTCTTCTGCGTGTGATCCTTGACCCGAGCACCTAACGCGAGCCTCTTCAGATGTTAGTCGAGGCTCTTGGCTATTAGACCGTTCACTGTAACGACTATCGGTACAACGATTGCCGAGTACACATCCCACATATCGACAACCTCGTGTGCTAAGTCCAGATATTTTAACTATTTTTCCTTCTCAGCTTTCACGAGGTTGCCATCATGAGGGATGGTAATATCGACAATTATTATTATTATTATTATTATTTATAATTCACTTGTACGCCGCAAAATCGAGACAAGTGCTTGTGTATGGAATCCTCATGAAAAAAAAAACGTTGCTATTAGAACAGGTTCAAGTCTTTCTTGAGATTCCTTTACAAGCGCTTATATGGTTAGTATCCATTTCTGTATCCGACAAAGTTCATTTTGGGTAACCTAATTCTCTGGAGGTTAGAAGGCAGTAAGATCAGATCGGAACTATGTGCAAAATCCTTCGTGGCATAATTGAGGCACCAGCAGTTCATGACGTGCTATTGAGGATATTTGTTCCTGATAATTACCGCCGCGGTAGAAAGCACAAACTGTTTGCCTTGCCAGCTTGTCGCGCAGCAGCCCGGGCCAAGTCGCCTGCACCTCGGGCTCTCGCCACACTCGACGCTCTCCTTGTGGACAACACTCAGTGTGATATGTTTGCGGATGAATGGAAGAAGATACTGTCAGTGTTGAAATTTAACTACTATATACGGATTTTATCGCGTTGTTTATTTGACACTTTATTACAACATCTTGAAAACTAAACTTTACTAATTTTTAAGCTAATTAAATTATTAAAACTATTAAAACTGTTTATACTATTACTATATTATTTTAATATTTATATTTATGTTTACACTTTCCCCGACGTAAAATCCGTATACGCGATAAAATCTGTATATACTAGTAGTTTAATTTCAATGAATAACAATCGCGTAAACAGAAGACAATATACTGTCAGTGTGTAAGGAATATTGTGAAAGGTAGTATGATACTTGCATCCTTAATTAGTATAAGTGCCTGGGGCCGTTCTAATTAAGTAAATAAATAAAATAAATAAATTATATACTAGCCTTTGCCCGCCGCTTTGCTCGCGTAAATGTAGGTTAGGTTATGCTAGCACCGGAGCTTTTTTAAAATAAAATATATCCTATGTTACTTGGTGATAATATAGCTTGCTAAAAGTGAAAGACTTTTTAAAATCGGTTGAGTAGTTTTTGAGTTTAATCCTCACAAACAAACAAACAAAATTTTCTCTTTATAATATTAAGTATAGATGGTGATTAAAAACAGTGGTCGTGAGTTTCGTGACATAATTCTTTCTTCAATCGTTAGCTTTACTCCATGGCTATTAAGGTATGTGATTTTGATTTCATATCAAGAGTTATCAATTAAAATACTATTCCCCGACGGTTTCACCCACCTTTATGATACTGCTTCGCTCCCGTGCTCGTAGCGTGATGTTATGTAGCCTATAACCATCCTTAAAGATTGAGCTATCAAATGCAAGAGAATTCTGCAAAACCGACTGGTAGTACCAGAGATTATCGCGTTCAGACTCTTCGGGTTTATTATATTAATACAAGATTTTACCTGCGGCTTCGTTCGCTTAAATGTAGGTAAGGTTAGGTTAGCAAAAGTACTTTTTTCTGAATGAAATGTAACCTATATCCTTTTCTGTTTTTGTGACAAAGTGTATGCGAAATTGCATGATGATCGGTCGAGTACTTAAAACTTTAAAGCATAACAAACAAACTCACATTTGCGTTTATAATATTAGTTAGAATATTATAAATTATTAACTATATATTTTTCTTCAGCATTAATCGGAATTACAAAAGAAGCAGAGACAAAAGCGCGCGCGCTTTTCAACGATGTTGCCAACAAGAAAAATGTTGATCAGTCGAAATTCAAAGAGATTATTGGCAACCAATAACCAGACAGTGCCTGTCGACTCGTTGATAAAAAAGATTACTGCATAATATGGTCCTACATTGTTGACCGGACTGGGAACGGGGCTTGCTGGTGCGGCTACAGCTGGTATAGCCAGTGCATTTAGAACAGATGCGGAAGAAACATCAGCTGAAGGTAAATACAGTGTGTATAATAAACCCGGTCCTATCCTGTGTTATACAGTAGGTTATTATGAGTACCTACGTAAGTGGCAGTCTTTTATAAAAATCGATCAAAAAAATTACTTCTAGTAAATTTAATTGATTTAAAATAATATGTTAATAGATTACCCATGGCAACACCGACAACTTATTAATCATAATACCTGGTATCACTAAAGTTCATAAAGGTTCACCGATGCCGCGCCGCGCTAGGCCGCGCCTCCCTACTACGCCTTACAAAAATGCCGCCAAAAGTATGCCACGCTCCGCGTCCTTGTCAAGTTTAGTGGAGTGTTGCTAGACTGTGCGACATTTTAGTAATTTAAGGGTAAAAATGCTGATCAATAGTGTACTTAAAAACATTATGAAGACGTTTTACGATGATATAGACTTTATTTTTTTTTTTCTTAGTATGTTTTTTAAGTGAGAAACAAGCCCTTAATGGATCGGACAGGGTTTATTATACATAATATATATGTTCAGTTACTGCACAGATGGCGTAGTGGTTAAGTGGTCGCCTCGCGACTGCTACTACATCGAGTGTTGTGGGTTCGAATCCCACACAGTACAAAACTTTGTGTGCTCCACAAATGGTTGTTCCGAGTCTGGGTGTTCTTTGTGTCAGTTGTTTGAATGTTTGTAAAGTCTCCCGTGACACAGGAATTATTCCTCGAGCGGAAGTAAGAAAAAAAAGAAGAAAGTTAGCTTCTGTCCAAGGCATTGCATACCTACCGCTATTAAAGGTATCCTTTGTGTTAATTTAAGACATGGTCTACTTGTAAGCCGAATTCGTTCAACAGTTTAAGCGGAATTGTTTTACAAGCATCACAATCTTGTACTTCCTACCCATAATATTATAAATGTGAATGTTTGTTTGTCTGTTACGTTTTCACGCCTTAACTACTAGACCGATCATCATCAAATTTGATATACACGTTGTCAGAGGTACAGAAAAATACATAGGGTACCTTTTATCCAAAAAAAAATGTACTGTGTCGGAGGAATAGAACTTGACTGCCACGGGCAAATTTTTTTATGATATTTATTGGATACTAGCTTTTGCCCGCGGCTTCGCTCGCGTTAATTTAGAATTTGACAATCAATTCGGGTTGTATTATGATTGTAATAATATAATTCAATCATGATTCGAAAGACACGTGGCGCCATCTATTATCATAAGAACGTTATTATTGTTTTCCTCAGGAACAGTAATTTTTTTCGGACTGAAAGGTAGCCTATGTCCGTTTCTGTACACCTGTCAACGTATATGCAAAATTTCAGGATGATCGGTTCAGTGGTTTAGGCGTGAAAAGGTAACAAACAAACTCATTTTCGTTTTTATAATATTAGTTAGGATATGATTAGGATTTACTGGATAAACAACGGCTTTTATTTAAAAACTAGATTTTGCCCGCGGCTTCGCTTACGTAAATGTAGCTTATGTTAGAAACAGTACTTTTCCTGGATGAAAGATACCCTATGTCTTTATGTATACTCCAGGTAAAGTGTATGCGAAATTTCATGTTGACGCTCGAGTAGTTAATTAAGGCATGAAAACGAAACAAACAAACTCACATTCGCATTTATAATATTAGTTAGGATGACATTAGTACCATTAAGTGCCAAAATAGGCATACGATCAGACTAATAGTTAGTGGTTACTGCTTCGATGCTGTGTTCGCTCCACATTTGTGGTATAAATTTTAGATGGAGGCCCGGCAGATGAGCCGCAGCATACCGAAGTTTGCTGCATATTGAGTTCGAAGAAGAATAAGAAGAACACGACGACTATGTGTCGGTCGCTTCGAAAGAAGAAGAAGAACACGACGAAGAACACGACGACCATGTGTTGGTCGCTTCGGAAGCAAGTTCAGACTGACGGATGGTTAAAGCGACAGTACGGCAGTTTCTAGGCTCCTGCGCATTGTGCTGCACGGAAGGCGTAGTGCTTTAAGGGGTCGCCTCACTGCCACACGGGACAAAAATGTATACATACTTATATAGATTCACGCCTGTTTCCCAGAGGGGTAGGCAGATACTACGGATTTCCATTTGCTACGATCCTGACACACTTCCCTGGCTTCATTCACTTTCATCACATTCCTCATACACGCTCGTCGGTTTAAGGTGCTCTTAACCTGGCCTTTGTCCAGAACGTCTCCGATCTGGTCAAGAAACGTTCGCCTTGGTCAGCCTCTTGCAACTGTTGCATTCACACTAGCCTTATGAACTTTTTAAGTCAGTCTTTCCTTGTCCGTTCTTACTACATGCTCAAACCAGCTTAACATACCCTTTTCTATTTTTGTCACTATATCCACTTTTATGCCGTATCTCTCTCTAATCACACTATTCACAAAACTTTGTGCGCTCCACAAATGGTTGTTCTGAGTCTGGGTGCTCTTTGTGTCCGTTGTTTGAATGTTTGTAGTCCCGCGCGACACAAAGGTTATACCTAGTGCGGGAGATGTCTTTTAAAATAAAAATAACAAATAAATTAGGCTTATTGTTTATCTGTCTAGTTTTGTGCCTGGCCACCGGTGTGTTGCTGCTACTCAATAGGTTAATAATACTGTCGTAAAAATTTAATGCATTTATGTCTTGTTAGTTCGACTATATACTAAGTGTAATAATAAGATGTATGAATAATCGTAAGTGAAGGTAAAATGCTTTTTTGGATAGATATCCAAAAAATTTTTTGTTGCCATATTTTCTTTTAATTGACTTGCAAAATGCTAAGAAGCGCATTGTGC
Organism: Catocala sponsa; assembly: GCA_963564715.1. NCBI lineage: Eukaryota > Metazoa > Arthropoda > Insecta > Lepidoptera > Erebidae > Catocala > Catocala sponsa. Next base: position 1,348,371 of record OY751354.1, on the reverse strand, counting down.
ATACTTATAAACACGGTTTATAATATAAATATATTATAATACGTAACGGTAACGCGATCATGCATAATGTTTACCTTTTCTAGGCTTGACGTTTCGACCAGGTTACACCGGCCGTGATCACAACCTGACTGGTGCTGTGATGTCATGTCTCCGTTTGTGAGGCAGAAGAATGTTGATTCACCCTCACTTTTCGCATAGAAGAAGAATGAAAAGCTATTGAAATAAAAAAACATAGAAATTTCAATAGGGAAGATGGTTTCAAATTATCCGCGACGTGGAATGTGATTAATAATACGCTATTTCGCTATTTTGCACAGTCAGGTAATTCACAGAATATGGACACGTACTCGTACGTAATAGGGATACCGTGAGTGTTGTGTGTGACGTTGCATGGACAAACAAAAATATACGACAAGTAAGGGTGAATCAAGATTGTTCTGCCTCACAAACGGAGACATGACATCACAGCACTAGTCAGCTTCTGACCACGGCCGGTGTAAACTGGTCGAAACGTCGAGCATAAAAAATGGTCAGCATTATGCATGATCGCGTTAATACCCGTTACGTATTATATACCTATATATAATGCAACGTGAAAGTTTAAAAGTTATCACGGTATAAGATTATTGAAAATCAATATCCATAATAATCGCTCAATTTTGTTTTCAGTTCAATGTTTACTAATAATAAAGGTTAAATATAAAATAAAATAGTAGATACATTTCTTTAAAGAGGAACCTTCCTTTTTATATATCGATACCTTAATTGGCAAACCAGCCAACCTCCACTGTTTGTCAAAAATATTTTTATGTGTGACTTGTATGACCATTGCGGTCACTAGGCATGATTTACAAAAACGATAAGTCCAATAATATTAAAATTCTTTGCGTAAATCGCTGTAAGAAAACAAGCCAACTCCACGTGTACAGGAACGTTACAATTTTGACAGCTAACTCCACAAATTCGGTCATTTTGTATGGCGTCCCGTGCCGTGTGCGGTTGCACTCGGCAATTTTTGGCAGAAATTCTTCTGAAAAGCGATAAGAAGTAATAGTGTTGCAAAATAGCACAACTTGAATACAAGGTACGCTTATTCTTTTAGTTTTTATCAAAACATCAATTAATAATATGATAATTAATATGGTAATTTAAAAAAAAAAATTTGTCTTTACTGCAGATCTTCAAGCAGTAATTTTAGCGCTACTTTCTAATGTATCATCAAATTACTATAAGACTAAGGTTTGTGTACATAACTGGTATATATATGATATGAAAACTAATGATGGATATTGTTTTATATGGAATGAGGCTGAAAGTGGGCTGTATTCTGATAAGTTTGCAACGATACTAATGACATTTTTTATTGAAAAAGTAATTCCAAAAATGAGAGATGACAACAGACACATAACTTGTACACAGATGGGTGTATATACCAAAATCGAAACGACGTCTTAAGTAACGCTCTCCTTAACATAGCCCTGCTGTATAATGTGACAATTGAGCAAAAATATTTAGAAGTAGGCCACACCCAGATGGAGGATGACAGCAGGCTTGCAATGATCGAAAAAAATTTAAAAATCAAGTGATCCATGTTCCAGCCGCGTATACCGAAGAATATAAATTGCTCAACCAACGAAAAAATGCAAGAATTAATAAAACTCCATTTGAAAATATAACCAATCTAAAAACCGAACGCAGGAAAATAACTAAGAAGAAATACTCCGATTTACAGCAGTTAAAGAACTCAATGCCCAGAGACTACCAAAATTACTATGACAACCTTCCTCATGAAGACTAAATAAAACATTATTTTATTTAGAATTATAAAAGAAAACCAGCCAACTCCTTTTTTTTTTACGTGTCAAATGCATTGACGCATATCCCTCCGCGGGGGTGGGCGGAGGGGTTATGTCGGACTCACTGGGGTAAAATAAAGATGTTGAAATGATGACAATGGACATCCTGGAATACCGACTAAACCTACTGCGGTGTTCCTCGACAAAACCGCTATCGACGGGGCCGCGCGAATCACTTGCACATGCGGTCCCGATCCCGCCGAGGTTTCGGCCCGCCGTATGAAACGGCAGGCCACTACACGAAGAGATCTCCCCTTTGGCATTTCTCACTCATAAAATCCTACTGGTCCCCCTCTAGAGGGGAGACGGACTCGATACAGAGGTGCGCGTGGGAACACGCACGCCGCCTCTCGGACCTGGTGCTGATCGGATGGCGGGCAGGCCCACGAATCCCATCACCCCCAGGTCAAACCTCAGGGTGGCTGGAGGTCATCTCGCGCCCTCCGGCGCCCGGTTCTACAGTTAGGGAAAGGGCTTAAGCGCTCTTTCTTCCGCTCCGCCGCCTCCTTGATGGAAATCACTTCTTCAGAGAAGGAGGCGACGGGGTTCCACGACCTCTCACTTCGGGCCATAGACTGAACTAGGACCGGGAGCAAGAGAGCAACCAATCCGACTGCCGCGATCAACTCACGACGCTGCGATGCCCAGGCGGGGCAATCCGCCAAAGTGTGTAGCGCCATGTCCACAACGACGTCGCGGCAGTCGCCGCAGTGGCGTCTGGGCCTCAACACAGGAGCTGGCCAAAACAATCGTGGCCAGTCATTACCTGTGTCAGCCGGAAGGTGGGAGTGCCATGCCGCCTCTCCAGCCACTCCTCAAACACGGGACTTATCGCCACGATCGTGGCGTGCTCGAGCCAACTCCTAAATCATATATTTTAACAGGAAATAAGAATCAGAAAGAAGAAAGAAAGAAAACATACTTTATTTCTAAAAACACGAAAGATTTCACAATATCATATAAATAAAAATATCATATAAAAGTATTTTTTTTTTAAGAGAACACATATATTAATAAACATTAATTAAAAGTGACAGTCCTGCGCCACAAATGCCATATTTCAAATGTGCCACCAGTACCTACATATACTTTGGTCACCCGCTTACGCTACGAGACTGCCATGGAGGTATAGATAAACATTGTTTATCTATACCTCCATGGAGAATGCACGTCACGCGCGATCGACTTTTAAGTTTTTTAATCTGTGCCTCAGACGTGGCAAGCAACGTGTACATAGCTACGTGGCGTTCACCACGTGTCAACTGTCAAATCAGGTACCTAACTCCAAAAATCTCTGTATTTGTTAAGGAATTTTTTGTTAATAATATTCTACCACATACACACAACACCATCTAGCCCAAACTAAGCAGAGCTTGTAATATGGGTACTAGACAATGGATAAACATACATATATACCTTTTTTTTTTTTGTAAATACATACATATTATACATAGAAACACCCAGACCAAGACAAACATCCATGTTCATGCACACAAATGTTTGACTTGTGTGGGAATCGAACCCGCGACCTTAGGCGTGGCAGTCGGTTACACTAACCACTACGCCATCGAGGCCGTCAATGATTGTACATTATCAAAAATAATAGCTTACGATATTATAAACCTTTAGATTTTTCCATAAGTAGTCTAAAAAAATATTATAAAGTTAGCTGGTTCGCCAATTAAGGTACCGATATGTAGAATATTATTTTTTAATACTATCATGTCATGTATTGGCATGCTAAAAAAATAAAAACATTGTTTGGCCGCCAGTGTCCCACTGCTACTGAAAAGGTGTAACAATTTATTTAAGTAAGCGAGTTTTGTGTTTGTCGCTGCGTCCATTAAGAGACCTTAAAATGTTGTATGTGACCGTAAAAGTGTTAATGTGTGTATGTGAGTGCGAGTGTGTGAGTGCGAGTGTGCGTAAATACGAGTGTGTGTGCTTGCGTTTGTCTTTGTGTTCGAGTTCGAATTCGAGTTAGATTTTGTGTTCGTGTTCGAGTGCGAGTGCGAGTGTGAATTCGTATTCGTGTTCGAGTGCGAGTGTGAGTTCGTGTTCGTGTTCGAGTGTGAGTGCAAGTGTGAGTTTGTGTTAGTGTTCAAGTGCGAGTGCGAGTGCGAGTTAGTGTTCGTGTTCGTGTTCGAGTGCGAGTGTGAGTGTGAGTTCATGTTCGAGTGCGAGTGCGAGTGCGAGTGCGAGTGCGAGTGTGAGTTCGTGTTCGAGTGCGAGTGCGAGTGTGAGTGTGAGTTCGTGTTTGAGTGCGAGTGCGAGTGGGAGTGTGAGTTCGTGTTCGTGTTCGAGTGCGAGTGCGAGTGTGAGTGTGAGTTCGTGTTCGAGTGCGAGTGCGAATGCGAGTGTGAGTTCATGTTCGTGTTCAAGTGCGAGTGCGAGTGCGAGTACGAGTTCGTGTTCGTGTTCGTGTTCGAGTACGAGTTCGTGTTCAAGTGCGAGTGCGAGTGCGAGTGCGAGTACGAGTTCGTGTTCGTGTTCGTGTTCGAGTGCGAGTACGAGTTCGTGTTCGTGTTCGTGTTCGAGTGCGAGTACGAGTTCGTGTTCGAGTACGAGTTCGTGTTCGAGTGCGAGTACGAGTTCGTGTTCTTGTTCGTGTTCGAGTGCGAGTGTGTGTTTGTGTTTGTGTTAGTGTTCGTGTTCGTGTTCGTGTCCGTGTCCGTGTCCGTGTAAGTGTTCACGTTCGTGTTCGTGTTCGCAATTGCGTTCGCGTATGAGTTCGCGTTCGCAATTCGAGTAAGTGAGTGAGTGAATGAGTGAGTGTGTGAGCGAGTGAGTGAGTGCTGTGCATAGTCACAGTTCCAGACTGAGAATTTCTTAACTGAAATAACGTGTTGACCGAACCTAGGCCTCATGCACAGCAGTCTTATTTAACTCTTCTGCGCCCCAGAGGTAGTATAATAACTTTATGGTCTCCCCATGGAGTACTGTTCGTACCTTTGAAATGGTTCCGCTAAGTACCTACTCGATGTATTAGATAAACTGCAGCGTCATGCCGTACGTATAATCGACAGCCAGGAGGTTACGAAGGACACCGAACCGATACCACTTCGTAGATACATTGCGTTCCTTAGCGTATTCTATCGCCTCTATCATGGCGAATGCTCCGAAGAGTTATTTGACCTCATCCCACTTTCCCCTTCCTTTTGAGAACCACACGTGCCGGTCTTCGTAACCACGGATGGACGGTTAGCACAATCCCGTCTCGCGCCAAAATGTTTAGCAATTCCTTCTTATGCCGTACCATACAACTTTGGCATGGTCTTCCAGCACATGTGTTCCCTCCCTTCTACGACATCGGGTCCTTCAAACGTAGTGTGAAGAAGCATCTGGTCAGACCGGCTTGACACTGACGACGGCTATAAGTTATTTATTTTCCGTAACCTAAATAGTCCCTATATAGGTACCCTATACAACATAGTCGGTCGAGTAGTTAAGGCGTGAATGCGTAACAAAGAAACTCACATTCGCATTTATGATATTTGTTAGGATTCAAAATGAAAACAGAAATAAAGATTAAAATTTTTGAGTTTTGTGTCTAATATTCTGGGGTAATTGCAGTATGAGAGAGCAAGTGTTTAAAGCGCAGAAGCGATGTATAAGAGCAATGTGTGGTTTATTGTTGTTTTCCTCGGGAATAGTAATTTTTTTCAGGATGAAAGGTAGCCTATGTCCTTTTCTGTATACCTGACAACGTATATGCAAAATTTCAGGATGATCGGTTCAATGACAGATGCTAATGAAGTTGGCTTAGCTATAGATAAACTTAAAAATGAATGTTCTGTAGGCTTAGACTGCATTTCTAACAGCTTCATCAAAAGATATAGAAATATTCTGGTTGAACCTCTAGCGTGCATCTGTAATTTGGCATTTTCAACGGGAGTCTTCCCAAAAGCACTCAAGCGAGCACTTATCTATCCTATTCATAAAGGTGGTGACAGAGACTGTGTTAACAACTATCGACCCATATCAATTCTACCTGCCTTCTCAAAGATTATTGAAA